>JASAOG010000097.1:617500-2087500 GCA_030265305.1 Biomphalaria pfeifferi | reverse complement strand
GGTGACAATTTTACACATTCACTCATATTATTTTCTAGAAGTTTTGAAATAACGCAATTATTAGTTTTGATAAACTACGTATTTCAGTAAACCATATAGTTATTATGCATGACTGAATGCATGACGCGTAGGACGCAATCATCATCTCTCTTTTTTGAAGCTCGAGGATATCACAGAAAATATTCTCGATGAACAGAACCCAGCTGATACCTTTGCTAGCAAGCTAACTAGTATAGCCATGAAAGTTGTCCCCCTAACCTCCGCAAAAACGAAGGACGAAATGTCACGTCCCCCAGAGAAATAGCTGACTGCCTTGCATCCTCAATAGCAGAAAAGTCATCCACTGCACACTACACGCCAGAGTTCCAAAAAGTCAAAACCAGGGAGGAAAGACACCCCATTGATTTCAGGTCAGAGAACAATGAAGACTACAACAAACCGTTCTCGCTTGAGGAACTAAGGGACTCGCTGAACAAGTCACATGACACAGCGCCTGGAGAAGATGAAATCCATTACCAGTTCCTCAAGCACCTTCCGGAACCCTCATTGGCAGTCCTGCTAGGGGTCTATAACTGTGTGTGGCAAAAAGGCGCTTTCCCAAACAGCTGGAGAAAAGCCACAGTTATACCGATACCTAAACCGGGAAGAGACGGCTCTGACCCAGCTAACTATCGACCAATAGCACTAACAAGCTGCATCTGCAAAACCATTAACAGTAGGCTGGTCTGGTACCTGGAGAGAAATAAAGTGATCTCCAACTACCAGTGTGGATTCCGGCAGGGACGGACAACAACTGACCACCTGGTAAGGCTGGAAGCTTATATTAGAAATGCATTACTCAGAAGAGAACATCTAGTAGCTGTATTCTTCGATATAGAAAAGGCCTATGACACAACCTGGAAATATGGCATTCTACGTGACCTGAAGCGTATGGGGCTTAAGGGACACCTCCCCCGCTTTGTGGGGCAATTCCTGAAAGACCGAAAATTTCAGGTTCGAGTGGGCAACTCCGCTTCTGACACTCATGAACAGGAAATGGATATACCCCAGGGCAGCATTCTGTCAGTTACCCTGTTCAACATTAAAATAAACAGCATCATAAATGCTCTGTCCCCTGGCATAGAGTGCTCTTTGTATGTTGATGACTTTGTTATTTTTACTTATGGGGAAAACATGAACACCTTAAACAGAAAATTACAGTTATGTTTAAACAAAATTCAAAATTGGGCAAACGATAATGGTTTTAAATTTTCGGACTTCAAAACAGTTAGTATGCATTTTTGTAATATAAGGGGACTCCACAAAAAGAAGATCCCTGTCGGGAAAACTACAAAATTTTTAGGCCTCACCCTAGATTCCAAATTTAATTTTCTCCCCCACATTAAGGAACTTAAGAAGAAATGCCAAAAGTCATTAAACATACTTAGAGTACTCAGCCATACGGACTGGGGAGCTGACAGAGATACCTTGCTTCTGCTATATCGGAGTCTAATTCGATCCAAGCTAGACTACGGATCCATAATATATGGAGCAGCAAGGAAGTCTTATCTAAAAATACTGGAAGCAATACAAAATGCTGCCCTGCGTCTCTGTCTCGGCGCGTTTCGTACATCACCTATCCCAAGTCTCCATGTGGAGGCTGGAGAACTCCCCATGGATATAAGAATGAAAAAGCTTGCAATGCAGTATATAGTCAAGCTAAAATCCAACCCCACGAACCCTGCCTTCGACTCCATATTTAACCCCACAGAGGTAGAATTATACAATCGAAGGCCTAACGTCATACAGCCGTTGGGCTTTCGAATCCAAAATCCCATCCAAAATTTAACCCCACCCATTGACCAAATCTCTAAAATAGAAACCCCTCAGAATCCTCCTTGGCTAATGAATAAACCCAAATTAAATTTATCTCTCCTTAATTTCAAAAAAGAAAATACAGACCCAAGCATACTACAAGTCCACTTTAGGGAACTGCGGGAGAGCTATGGAGATTGTGGCACCATCTTCACAGACGGATCCAAAATGGATGGAATGGTCGCGTGTGCCTGCTCCTTTCGGAACAAAACAATCTCCCGTAGACTCCTCGATGGCTGCTCCATCTTTACGGCCGAATTGCATGCAATATCGCTTGCACTTATGGCCCTTAAAGCATTAGAAAGGAGGAAATTTATAATCTGCTCCGACTCCAAATCTGCATTGCAAGCTTTGGGGCGGATGAACACTGACATCCCATTGGTATACAAGAGCCTGAAGCTGTTGGACCAAATAACAGCCGACCATAGGGATGTCACCTTCATCTGTGTCCCCTCCCATGTTGGCATTAAGGGAAACGAAGCCGCAGACAGAGAAGCAAAGAGAGCCCTAAATCATGCGGTGTTAGGAACCCAAATTCCCTGCTCGGACCTGAGACAAAGTATTGCCTCTGCCACCTATTGTGAGTGGCAGAACCGATGGGAGGCTGTGACTCACAATAAACTCGGGCAGATTGTGGCGGATGTCAGGTGGCGGCCCACATCTAAGGGTCTGACAAGGCGTGGTAGCACGACCTTGTCCAGACTTAGGATTGGCCACACCTACATCACGCACTCTTTTGTGCTGAAGAGAGATGAGCCCCCACTTTGTGAGTATTGTGACTCTCACATCACCGTGGAACATATCCTCGTTGATTGCCCCAGATACCAGGATGTCTGGGAGAAATATTTTAGAGCCACTAACTTAAAAACACTATTCGATAATATCGACCCTGGGAAGGTACTAGGCTTTATCCGGGAAGTGGGGTTGTCTACGAAGATCTGATTTATAAATTTGTGAACATGTACTATTTACATTAGATTTTTACCAAATAATTACATTTTTACTACCTTTAGTATTTTAACTGTGAATAGACCTTGATTTTAATGATTTAACTGTATAGAATTTAGCCCTTGTTATGTAGAGAGAGAGTACTCCTTAAGGACTGCAGGTGCGACATGGCCTAAATTGTGCCGATGTGCCTAAAATCAAAATCAAATCAAATCAATCTTATTTGAAGTAACGTCTGTATTATATGAGATAAGATCTACAAATATCACTTCTTCATTTGGTCTCTCTGTTTTATTTTGTTGATTAAGGGACATAACGAGGTCTTACAATTTAAAGTGTAAACAAAGAAAAAATTACTGAATTAACTTTTAGTGTGAGAATCCCCCATTAATCCTACTAGATTTCAGAGCGATTCAAAGTATATATGGAGAGGCCAACGAATCTTCTGTCTAGTTTTAACTCTAGATATAATAAATATAAATATATTTTTATCCTAACACTTTTCTTAAAGTAGACAGATTTCTGTAAACATGTGACTTTTTTTTTCACACAGAGATCTTCTTTGCTGAAGTTTATACTTGGCACTCATATCCTGTTAGTAGCGTCCATCACTACCACTGTCATCGCCATGATTGTCTTGATGCCGAGCAATGCAGCCTAAGAGATGAGATCTGTTTCTTTTAATGGTCTATGAGATTAATTTTGTCATATAATCCATTTTTAATGTATATATGTGTGTGTGTGTATTCATATTAGATAAAGATTTTATGCACAATTCACAGCCCTTGTCCAAACCTCATTAAGGGCTTTATGTAGACCTCATTAAGGACTTTATGCAGACCTAATTACAGACTTGTCCAGGTAGTTCGTAACCATAGACATAAATAAATATAGACTGGCCGATTAAAGAGTTTTATGAAACGAAAATTTGTTACTTGCAATTTTGTGTACTTTACTATACAGCATTTATGAGCAGTATAAAAGTTAAGTATTCATATCTATTTCAACCATAACCTATATATGTATTACATTATTTTCACTAGTGTTTTTTTTTAAATCTCTAAGAATGAAGATCATGCAATTTTTCATAATTCGGAAATCCGAATACAATAGATATACATGTTTTCAAGTTACATGAAGTTACTTCCTTCGGTCAGTCTATATTTATTTATGTCTATGTTCGTAACTTTATAAAATTTCAGTCAAACATCGTAGATCCTGAATAAAATCTTCCTGGGATTATGTTCGTAATTCCAATGCATGTCACATCAAATTAAATTTGAATAATACGGTAAAAAATTGACTAATGGTTACGCAGTGGTGCAGCAAGGGATGGGGGGGGGGGGTGTCGGGGGCTTTGCCTCTTTAGGGGCCCCTGCATTTCGACATTCGACATCATGACATATCAAGACACAGTATCTTGTTTCATGCAGAGCGTGTCTCAAGACATGACTTAACAGTAGAATTAGTTTAAAATTTTAATCTCACGCATTTGAATGTTTGTTGCACTGCTATATTCTATAACAGTCTAAATTTTACATGAATAGTGTCGTACCAAAATGTTCTCTTTTTTTCTTCATATTATTACGGAGAATTAAATTTAATAATAATAGAACATAAACAGGACTTTATGAAATTTAAATAAACAAATTATAATATAAATAATATGTACTTTCTAGAAATCGGTGTATTAGATTTAGCATTATTTTGTAAAATAGCTTATTGAAAGGTTTCTGAAATACCATTTAAATTTAAATTTAAAAAAAAAACAACAACAAAAAATAAAATAAAAAACCTATCAAATTCTTAGATACCACAAGTCAAATCCATGTCACATACAGTCTGATACAGGGGTTTAGAATGTAAAGATAATCCACAGGGTAAAGTCATTGATTACTTCATTTTACATTTATTTATTTTTATTTAAATTTTTTAATTATTATGTAACAATATTATTTTTTTCTAATGGAAGAAAAGAGCATATCAAATATACACTTTTTTTTTAAACTGTTAAAGAGTTGGCAATATGTTTTTGTTTATAGAGAGATGAATGAAAGATCATAGAGACCTCTTTGTGAAGTTTACATTAAAATATTTAGTTATTTACTTATACATACATTGAAAGTGAAACTTCTGTAGTTGTTGAAGAATCCAGGAAGATTAGCCACTAGAAATTTGGGCACCGGTAAATTTGACACTCGGAAATTTGCGCACCGGTAAATTGGGCACTTTTTGAAACAGTTGATAGGGTAACATGCAGAATTTGTAGCTCCAGACAGTCTACCTTCTCCTTGAATGTCTAAAACTTAAAACAAATCTCCAAAAAAGTTCAAAATCTTTTTTTATTTCAACACTTGACTTTATTCAAAAATATGTTCATGCGCTTAAATGTCCCACGAAGACTTCTTATCCCTGTTGATATGTCTGGCTATATCGTAATAATCTGTATGTAATGTGCCACGTAGACTTCTCTAATCCCCGTTGATATGTCTGTCGTAATAATCTTTATTTTTGAAGCAACGTGCAGAAATAATAATTAAAATAAACGACAGACAGACAGCAAAAAGACTTTGTCGACGTTTCTTTTCGCAAAGGATGGTCGGGGCGCTAAAACCCGTCACTATTCCTCGTCCTTATATAACCAGAGAGAAGCATAGAAAGTGTCTGTTGACGTGCATCACTCGGACTAGCAGAAAGAAATAATTAAAACAACTCAGGACAGCTGACTGGGAACATCAAAAGCATTTTTAAAACCAGGTCAACAGCACCAGTTTTTAAGAGAGAAAGTAGTGAATTAAAATGCTACGAAAATAAGGGCATGCGCCGACCGAGGCTCGATCCTATGACTCTGGATTCGACACCACCGCCTAGCGATAACGCACCAAGCGAAACTAACCTCTAGACCATCGGAAAGTCAAAAAAAAACAAAACATTCTTCTGATCCAGAGTCATTTCGCCCGTATGTAAATTACCACCCCAGTGGTCAAAGGTCAAATATATGTATGTTTAGGTCAAGGACAAAGCACGTGGTTTAAAAACAAGACAAGGTAGGTAGATGGATGCTATGTGTTGTGTGTGATTTACTTCGATACAGTAACACGTATACACACCAATGTAAGCAGATATTATTCATCTCTCCCCGCCCGCCTTTTTTCTCTCTCTCTATCTGTATCTTCCTCTCTCTCTCTCTCTCTCTCTCTCTCTCTTCCTCTCTATCTTTTTCTCTGTGTATCATTCTTCTCTCTCTCTCCCTCCCCGTATCTCTCTCCTCGTTCTGTCTCAGTATAGTTTATTTTTCAAGATGTTTGATTCTAGATTAAGAATAGTTGTCAGTTGCACTTTAACTACGACCTAATCCACTATACACCAACACCACCAACAGCCGTGTTGTACAGAATAAACCTAGTCATGTTTAGAGTGAAAAATAAACAGCGAATTGTTGACAATTAGTAGTAGGGCCGGATCTACGACAGTGCGGACTTGGTGGCCGTCGAGGGAGGGGGGGGGGGGGGGTCAGCCTTAAGGAGAAGGGAAGGCTGCCACATTATCAGAAACATAGAATAAAAAATTACATATTAAATATAAGAACAAAAAAAACACACTGATAAGTACTTTATTTCTTTATTCACAAATATGTCATGCTTTTAGACATTGATTAATATTATCAATTGTGTTTTAATTATAGCATTCGACAGAAGATAAGCCCCCCCCCCCCAATCCCCCCCCCCCCCCCCCCCCCCACAAAAAAAAAATAATCTGGCGATGTGTGTCAACTTGCTTAAATCCGGCTCTGAATGATAAGACTTTGTTTTATTGCTGATGTCTTACCGGCACTAATGAGCTCGTTCAGTCGTTCGCGTAACTTGGGAGTCCCCAACCCGGCCCTGATCCCTCATTTATTTGACAAGGACGTCACTAGAGGATGATGTCATAGTGTCCTGACATTTGTCTCTGTCAATAAAACAGGAAAGCAAAACAGATCTTAACACGCTCTAGTTGCCATGACTATGTAAAAATAAGGTACGAAGTGCAGGCACTATTTTTTTTTCAACCGATCGAAATGTGTAGCCTTTTTAGTTTGTATTAATGCGCCGACCATGTTATTGTTATATTTAGATAGTCAGCCTGACTGTTTATATTTCCTTTATATGTGCACTAATTTATATGTTCCGAAAGTGACCTGAGCTGTAAATAAATAAAAAAAACTCTCTCTCTCTCTTTCTCCTTCTCTCTCTCTCACACACACACACACTCACACAGAGTAATAGACCATCTTTCAAAAGTGACATATTAATGCGCACATGCATTTTTGGAGTGAATCAATTTTTGACTTGCCTTCAATAACCCCCTGCTGAACAGAGACCATTCTTTATAGAAGGCCTGAACACTGACCAGCAACGTCGCAACCTGTGGGCAGTGGAGACCTATTACTCGTTGCCACGTCGTACAGACAACCTGTGACATGGTAACGAGCTATTGGTTTACACTGCTCACAGGTGGCGACGTTGCAGGTCAGTGTTCAGGCCTTCTATGACGATTGGACTCTGTTGGACTCGAACTGGAAAATAATTGTGAAGTCCGAGACACTGATCACTCTTTAATTTAATGAATTCGATGATACTTTAAAGTCTAGGGTTACACGTGTGATCAGCGTTGACTTTCAGACTTGGACGACTGTTTTCTTACTTTAGGGACTTAAGGTTTTTAGAGTTTTGGAGATTAAAGAACAAACAGATAGAGAAGCTGACATAAAGAGCAAACTCTTGTTTTTTTTAAATGTTTACATGTTTTCAATGGCGTAGCTAGGGTGGGGGAGGAGGGGGAAGAAATTGAAAATCCCCCCCCCCCCCCGGACACCACTTGAGGGGGCCCCCAAAATGAGTGTTTTTACACAGAAATTAAATATTACTAAACATGCAAGGGCCTCTAAAGAAGCCAAACCCCTAGGGCCCCAAACGATGGAAAATTATTAGCTACGCCCCTGCATGTTTCTTATGTTCCATGAGATTTGAGGACATAATTTCATCCTAGCGCATGTGGGCTGAACCCACATGACGACAGTCCAGAGCACATACCACACTACCAGGCAGCCATTTTAAACAACCATCATAGACAAACTTAACGTATAGTTATATATGTTTGAGCTTGTGTACAATCGCCTGTGTCTGCGAGTTTCAAAGGGCACTCCCCACGTCTTACACTATTGTAACGCGTGTAGTACAAACATATTGGTGGGTGGTCGCGAGGTGTTTGCTTCGAACTGTTGACACGATTGTATGAGTTTAAATCTCAGTGAGATTTCATTTTATTTTATTTGGATTCTATACATTTTTTTAAAAAATATAGATACACATGACTTGTGAGACATGGAGACTTCATGTTTCTTTGAGTAAAAAAAAATATTTTCATTTCGATAAAAAAAAAAAGAAAAAACAAATTGAAAGAAAAAGAAAAAAAAAACTCTTCAATTCGTACAAATTTCAGTGCTTCACGCAGCGCATTAATTTTGGGACCTTATTCATTCGTCACTATAAGGAAATAGGTCATGTGACCCAGTAGGCGCGGTTTATGATAAATGAAGGGCATGTGTTATTGGTAGTCTGCCACGAGAGTCTGTGTCAACAAGTAGCCAGTGTGTTGACTCGGTGTACATTTGACTTTGTTGGAGATCTATCTACCCCCGTTTTTGAAGTTTTTTAGAGAAAACACCTGTTTTATCTGTGACCTATTTTAGAGGTAAGTTAAAAAGTCATGCATATAATAATGACCACTTTTACATGCTTACATTTTTACATGAAATGAATTAGAAAACAGCTAAATATGTGTACACTCTCATGAATAAATTTACTTAGTTTTTTTTTGTTTAAAAAAAACAACCATTTAGATATGTATCTACACTTTTAGTATTCTAGATCTTAAAATCTAGGTACATAGTTTAATTTTGTTCAAACCATGAGTTAGTGCAAATTTTATAGTGATTTTAGTAGCTGTGCTTTTTCCCGTGCCTAGTTAAGTTCAGTCACACATCCGTTGGGTCACCACACAAGATTAGTCGACCATCCATCTCCATTCCTTGCCTTGAATAGAACCTCAGCACCGTGCATTTTTTTTTTTTTAGTCTTCCCGTCGCTTTCACTGTCTGCCTCTTTTTCTGGTACTGTTACCTGAAGGAAGGTTTTGGCACAAGACTCTTGGCGAGCCCCGAATACCTTGTAATATGATCATAAAGTTTTATGTATTTTTTTCCTACACTAGTTAGCAGGTCATCATGTGGTCCAATCGCTGTAGTAGTAACCTTAGTCTCTAATTTCTTCGTTTATGATCGGGTCATTAAATGTGCGAGACCTAGGATCCTTCTGTAAGAATCTCAGTTCCATTGCTAAGTAAATCAGCTTTTTATAATCAAATGGCACTTAGATATTCTGTCCTTTAGACATTCGAGTTTTTGTCCTAAGGGCCAATCACATTGTCAAATTTACTATTTATTTTGCAAAGATTTGTGAAAATATTCAAAAAGAAATTAACCATCCCTAGATCTATCTCGTGAAGTATTTATAGATTTGCTTTATCCAGCCTAGTAGGAGTAATTCATACCGTACGTTTTAACAATTTAATATTCTACTGATTAAAAAGTAAAAATATCTTACACTGCTACATTGGTATTGTTTAACGTTAGATATGGTGGTATAAGACTTTGTGGACTGCCATGATTTTTTTTACAGTACTATTTTGTTTAATTGAATTAGTACCTATTCCACTATAAATTTGATGTTGGTCAGTAGTGTCTGTTTAAAACGTTCCTCTCGATCCATTCTGTTGGACCGTTAGGGCACCACACATATTTGTCGGGATTTCTCTATTCCTGTATTTTGCCTTGGATAAAACCTTTCAATGTCAGGACCGTCAATTCTTTCATGTTGTCTTCCCATCGCTTTCTGTCTGCCAATTTTTTTTCCTGATACTGTTTCCCGAAGACCTTGTAATATGGCCATAAGCTAGCAGGGCAGCTGTTCATACATGGAAAGCACTTTTTTTTTTTTTGTATTTAAAAAAGTAAAACTCGCTTTCGAGACCAGATGTAAGATGTAGGTCAAACTTTGATGATTAAAAGCAGACGATCGGAAGTCCCAAACTAAAAACCTGGGACAACCTGTGACGCCATACGATCAACACAGCGGAACTCCAAAGTGTGACTCTGACTAAACGCAGTGACTAAGCCATTCACGTTTTTTATATGGACACTATCCAAGAAATAGTTTTAGCACAACATACCACTTTTGCGGTTTTGCCATTGCTGAATTTTAAGCAGTGGTTTATTTCGATTTCAAATTATTTTACAAATATTAGATTTATATCTTACTACAGCACATGGGCGTAGCCAGATTTTTTTCGGGGGGGGGGGGGGGGTTGGGGGGATTTTTGGTACCCCCCTCCCAGGAAAAAATATATTTATATGTATGTATGTATGTGTGTGTGTACATAATCTTTATTACATTCTGACCCTTCTATCTTTTGGAAGAAGTTTATTGTATCCTAGAATTTCTTCCTGGAGCTAGTGGAAAAATTGTAGACTCCCCTCCTATGCCAGCAAGGGGGTCTGGGGGAGCGCTAGAAGCTCCCCCACAGCGGGGCTGAGCCCCGCCGCCAAGCATTATTTCTGGTACTGAGAGCCAACAAAATGCATATTCTGAGGTATCTACAGTACATTTTCTATCTATTAAAAAGTTTTATTTCAAAAACCTAATGTGCTATTCTTACTTAGACCCTCCTGCGCCGTTCGGGGCATTTGCCGTCAAGCTGTTTCCACAAAAATCTCTCTGGTAATGTCTGAAGCTTCTTCCTACCTGCTCTGAGGACCTCCATGAATGTATGGGGCCAAGTTGTACTTAATAGGATGTCATCGCAACTCTTATGCGTAATTCATTTTGTCGGAGAACATGTTCCGCAAACCTCATGCGACGCTCTGTCACAATCTTACTAAGGGATCGATTCCTAGTTCAGCATAGGATTTCCTTGATTTAGACCCGATCTCTATAACTGACTCCAAAAATCTCTTAGCCATCTTTGTTGAGCCACATTTAGTGTTTTTTAATTTCGCAGATGACTATTCACTGCACTTTATTAATGGTGCACAGCTACTGGTAGAAATGTGTAACCTCTCTTGAATACGCTCTTGGAATTAAGTGACTGTAGTTTGCTTTAGATTTTATATCGAAAAGGGAAGTTTTATCGTCAAAATCATCTGTTGGGGGTTTTAAAACTAAAAAATCTCTGGAGTTTTTTTTTTGTTTTTTTTTTTTTCAAAATTCAAAACCCCCATTTAGCTACGGTCATAGAACTGTAGTTTGATTTAGAATAATATTGAAATAGAGGTTCTCCACCTCAAAACGCTCTGTAAGGGATTTTAAACTCAAAACCATCTGGAGGGGTTTTAAACTTTAAAAAAAAAGTCATCTGTAAGAGAGGGTTTAAACTCAAACCTCAATTAGCTTGGCAACGCTCATAGGATTTTGAGTACGTAATTTGCTTTTTTTTTTTTTTTTTTTTTTACATCGAAGGTGTATTTTTAAGCTTTAAACCCGATGGCGGGGGGTTTAAATTCAAAACCCCTTTAGATACGCTCATAGATTTTCAGATTCTTTTTTTTATATTGAAAAGGTATTTTTAGCTTCAAACTCCACTGGAGGAGAGTTTAAACTCAAACCCCCTTTGCCTACATTCATAGAATTTTGAGTGTATAATTTTGCTTTTTTTATATTGAAGGGTTTATCGTAAATTTTAGTGGGGTTTTAAAAATCAAAATCTTCCTTAACTGTGCACTTGGAATTTGAGGATTGTCGTTTGCATTTTTTTTTTTTTTTTGGTTTTGCTATATAGAAGAGGGGGATTTAACTGCTAAAAACCCATGGTAGGGGTTTTAAACTCAAAAACCCTTGGCTGAGCTGGGACAAGTGATGGTATAGTATTAAAATCTCACCTAAAATAAACATAATCAAAGAAAAAAAATCAGTCACACACGGGGGGGGGGGACGACCCCCCACCCCCTGGCTACGCTAATGATATAGTAACATACTGTTTATTTCAATTATAACTATATCCTTAAAGAGATAGCGTTTTATAACAAGTATAGGCGAATTAGCATATTTTCTTTTATTACTTTATACCATCTGTTTATGAGATGAAAGTGAAGACAATGCGTCTTAAGGATTCTAGGCGTATGCCAAGAATGTTTTTCGGCTGGTTTCAAGTGGTTGCCAATTTACTTGTTTTACTGATGGATGTTACCTCCAGTCACCCGAGGCTTGAGAGCGACACCGAAGATGAAGCACCAGCTGCAGTTGGAGTCGCCCTTTAAGTAACCAAGTGGAATGAATTCGGTTGCATATATATCATCCCACCGGAAGACGTTGTTTCGCTATAGGTACATCCATTTGATGCGGTTGAGTGGTGAAGAGATTGGCTTCGGAACCGGAGGGTCCCTGGTTGGAAACAAGGTGAATACATGGATTTGTAATCTCGGGATCTCTAGGGCAGCTCTGTTGGGTACCTGACATGAGTTGGGTAAAAGTAAAGGTGGTTGGTCGTTGTGCTGGCTACATGACACACTCGTTAACCGTGGGCCACAGAAACAGATGACCTTTACTAGACTCTAGATAATCTGCTTTGCGTGTTTTTGTTTTTTTTTTCAAGTGAAGAGCGTCCTCCAGCTCACCTGCAATTAATGTAGGGGGAGGGAAAGGAACTCTTACCTATTAGTTCCAGATATGTACTGGTATTTATCATATTTAAAACATTTGTTGAAACATGGGGGGGGGGGGGGGGGAAAGGGGAAAAAGTTTTTTTTTTTATTTCCGGAACTTCTAGCGCCAAATTTCGTATTGCGTTGAGGTCCGGAAAAGTTTCCCGTTTTGTTTTTTAAGTTTTCGGAGGCTTTTATTTTATCGATTAGTTTGTTCTTTGATGTCAAGCTTTTATTAAATGTTGAACGATTTTATGAATGTCGGTTTATGCAACAAACACATGTACACAGTACACACACGCATGTATACTCACATACACATAACAGGTGTAAACACATAGCAGGTGTAAGCACATAGCAGGTGTAAGCACATAGCACGTGTAAGCACATAGCGCGTGTAAGCACATAGCACGTGTAAGCACATAGCACGTGTAAACGCATCTACATGAAACGCATCTACATGAAACGCATCTACATGAAACGCATCTACATGAAACGCATCTACATGAAACGCATCTACATGAAACGCATCTACATGAAACGCATCTACATGAAACGCATCTACATGAAACGCATCTACATGAAACGCATCTACATGAAACGCATCTACATGAAACGCATCTACATGAAACGCATCTACATGAAACGCATCTACATGAAACGCATCTACATGAAACGCATCTACATGAAACGCATCTACATGAAACGCATCTACATGAAACGCATCTACATGAAACGCATCTACATGAAACGCATCTACATGAAACGCATCTACATGAAACGCATCTACATGAAACGCATCTACATGAAACGCATCTACATGAAACGCATCTACATGAAACGCATCTACATGAAACGCATCTACATGAAACGCATCTACATGAAACGCATCTACATGAAACGCATCTACATGAAACGCATCTACATGAAACGCATCTACATGAAACGCATCTACATGAAACGCATCTACATGAAACGCATCTACATGAAACGCATCTACATGAAACGCATCTACATGAAACGCATCTACATGAAACGCATCTACATGAAACGCATCTACATGAAACGCATCTACATGAAACGCATCTACATGAAACGCATCTACATGAAACGCATCTACATGAAACGCATCTACATGAAACGCATCTACATGAAACGCATCTACATGAAACGCATCTACATGAAACGCATCTACATGAAACGCATCTACATGAAACGCATCTACATGAAACGCATCTACATGAAACGCATCTACATGAAACGCATCTACATGAAACGCATCTACATGAAACGCATCTACATGAAACGCATCTACATGAAACGCATCTACATGAAACGCATCTACATGAAACGCATCTACATGAAACGCATCTACATGAAACGCATCTACATGAAACGCATCTACATGAAACGCATCTACATGAAACGCATCTACATGAAACGCATCTACATGAAACGCATCTACATGAAACGCATCTACATGAAACGCATCTACATGAAACGCATCTACAAGTACACACACGCTCAGCATTAGGGATTTCATTAAGGCGTAAAGGTCTATATTATGGAGTAAAATGTAGTAGGCCTACGTTATACTAACGCGGTGTGATAGTGGGTGGTGTGACAATAACTTAGTTTTCAGACGGTTCACACATTCGCCCCCCCCCCCCCTTTCTTTATATGCCTATACTTAACAGCAAGGGAGATAATGTCACAGGACAGCACATTGTGGATTTGTACGATAACACAGTAATCTCTTCTTGGTTTATATTTTGACTTTTAAAAGAGCCTACAATTTTTACATTACAAGTTACAGAAAAATGGCAATAAAACAAAGATGTGTAGATAGTATTAAAAGGTCGAATAACCAATGCATGTGTCATGTGATAAGTCTAAAAGAGATTACTTAATGTAAGCTTGCGATACAATACAAAGAGTTGTTTAGACTAACAAGTGCAAGAACTCTAGTTTGCTTTTTAAAGTGCATCGCTTCTAACCAATGCCTATATTATGAACACTGAAAACGTCAAAATAACAATACGCCTTAGGAAATCAATATATTAAGTCTGCAAGGGAGACAGTAAACGTTTAAAGATTGTACTTTTTTTTTTTTAAAAGTATGTATGCACTGCTTTGTTTCAATAGCTAATTGGCTCCCCCCCCCCCCCCCCCCCCCCCCAAATAAACATCGTTCCATTGATCAATCTTCCATATTTTGTTTTAAATGATTTTCTGAACGAGTCTACCAAGAGAGGTAATGCTGGAGTGGAGACACGCGAGCAGACGACCAAGTAGCCGTGAGTAAATAGCGTTGCATTGATGTTTCTTAAGATTTTCATGCATGGCGTAAAGCTATAAATTGCAAGCCTTTTTGACGTATCCGGTGTACAAGTGTTTAGCTACGTTTTGTAAAATGGCATACAACTTTTGTTTACATTTTTAGAACTACAGAATCAACTTTTATCAGGTATTCCATTTGTAGCACAGACTAATTTCAATATGGAAGACGCATAAGACTTTGACTCTATGACTTGTTTAACAAATGGGCAACTAACTAGGTGCAATACAGATTTGGTACGAAGATCAGCTGCTACGCATTGGGATGCATGACTAGGTGAATGACGTGTAGGACGTAATCTTTTTTGAAGTAACGTCTGTATTATATAAGATCTTGTTAAAATAATAGCTCAATATTTAAAAAAAAAAATAATTTAAAATGTTTGTTTTACATGTTTCGGATGTTCCTTCAGAGTTGAAGATAGTTTACTTCCTAGTCCAAACCTCCCGCAGGACGACGGGGGATGGGAGCGGCCAGGGTTTGAACCCAGGACCATCGATAAATCCGAACGACAGTCCAGCGTGCAAACCGCACGACCAGGCAGCCATCCGCCTGGTCATTATTCATTATTCATTGACCTTCACCTTGGCGGAAAAAAATGTAAAAAATTTCCCATACGAGTTTTAAGTGTATTTTAGATTATAAATTCAACATGAATAATGAATGAACGCCCTAAATCCAAAATGAGATGGCTCATCTGTAGGTACATCACCAATTTAGTTGGCAATAAGGAAGTTGAAATGAGTGTCCTATACATTGTTCAGTTTATCACTTGCCCTTATGTGTTCAATCACCTAAAGGCATGTACATTCGTCTTTCAGTAGTTCCTTAACATTCAAAAGATTGAAGCAACCCGCAAATCTTCCGCGAGACTTCTTGATCGTCACGGTCCACCATGTGACCAGCTTCTTAAATTACACGTGCTTGTAGTGTTTCACCTCTTTTGACCTTGATGTATTTGTTTGAACGCTTCTCTCCCCCCACACTAGCCCAATTCAGTACACAGACTAAAAGGCTTGAAACTGTGCAAGAGCCTGAAACTAGTTCAATAGTGTTCACGCGAAGGTAGCGTGTCCCTTGAGAATACACAAACACAATATGTTGGCCTTCACCTTGGCGGAAAAAAATGTAAAAAATTTCCCATACGAGTTTTAAGTGTATTTTAGATTATAAATTCAACATGAATAATGAACGCCCTAAATCCAAAATGAGATGGCTCATCTGTAGGTACATCACTTAACACGGCGCAGGTGGGAAAAAAAGATACTGTATCGCGTCAGTAAAATTATAACATTAACTTTTTTTTCACCATCTGTAAAGATTCGAGTAGGCCTAATAATGGAATAGAACTAAGAATGTATTTAAGCAAGCTAGAACATTTTTGACTTGCCTTACTCAATCCATTGAACTCCAAGTGGAGCATTGGGCCGCAACAGTACATCGGATTCTGTTTTGGCCCGACATTTTGGTCTGCGTTCATCTTTGCTTCTTATTTCTCTAAACTCGATGTTTGCTTTTGGTCCTCCAGCCTTTCTCTTTCTCTGCGGGTCCAGTCCAGAGCGTGTTTTGCTATATCACTACAAATTCACTGACCTAAATTCCTCATATTTGCTTTCTTTAAAAATCCTAGCAATGTTGTACACATTCGGATCCAGAATTGTGACGTAATTTCTAGATTGCTACTTTTAGCCTAGGGAAATCTCCGCCCTCGTAGAGTGATGTCTTGTAATACTAGATGCCTTTCTATAGCATTCATAATCATTTCACTTCTAGACCCATAGACAAGTCAATTATGATCATTAATACTCCCAAATGATGGCAAATTCCTAGCTACGCCACTGATACTTGCATCGTATTTTAAGTTGTAAACGATTGTTAGTTTTTTTTTCTAATTGCCTACCAAAAGGAGAAAATTTAATAATGAAGGTTACGGTATTATAATAAAGAAGACGCAAGTTTATTTCAATTTGAATAAAATAATTTCACGTTAGCTTTAGAAGATCGTGCATGTTTTTTTTTTTTTTTTAAGGTTTTATTATGTGTGAGGTTGTGTAGCTGGCAGGCATCACTTGCTTTAAATTCACGTGTGCTCTCCCCTTTACTTTTGCAATAATAAATACACCTCGCTGTTAACTTAAGACAGAAAAGATTAGATTTTCGTAAATTTGGGGCGACTTCCCCGACAGCTTAAAGAGTTACGCACACAAAATCTATATAGGTCTGTGATCTGATCATTATCGGATAATACTGTATTATCGTTATCCAGTATATGTATAGCATATATGGTTCTGTGGTTCCATTGTTTATTAAAAACCATAGACAATATATATATATAGTCTACGTTAAAAACCAATCGCTCTACAAGTTGTATAAACGAAGTATTGTCTTTTTTTTTAAAAATGTTTTTCTTAATAATTAAGGGCCACGAACTTCGTCTGTTTTCGGCCAGTCACACCGATAATTCCCGAAACATGCCTCTTGGTTTCGATTTTATGGGGTCAATCAGCGGGCTAGCTTGATGAATAGAGCGATAGCGTGGTGCATAGTAAACTACGTATATTTCTGGGGGAGGGGGGATACCGAACTATTTAAATATTCGTCAATCATCGTTAGATCTACACGTTTAGCGATTCTTAATATCGTTCAGCTGAAATATGCTAAGCTGGAGTCAAAATAATATTGGTTGAGTCTATATGAACAAAAGTGAACATTGTTGCAGCACTTCTTATGGTATGGATGACAGGTATATGATTTGCTTGATTAAAACTGTGAAAAAGTGAATTCTTCGGAATTAAGAATGGGGAAACAGCTTCCATAGTTATATTCCACAGACTTGTAAAACCATTTGTACAAAGCTTGTATCAACTCACTGTCTGATAAAAAGGTTGTACACGTTATTTCTCCCACACCCAATCTCGGATCAAGTTGAAATTTTACACAATTATTTCGTGTGCATGACAAAACAAGGATCAATATAACAATAAAATTAACTATTGGTAATTAACTGTTGTTTGGTATTGAGCAAGAAGAAATTGTACTTGACAGATGTGATCGTACAAGTTGAACAAGTCTCCTTGAGGAGGCTTGAGCCCTGAGGGACGTATTCTTTTCCATTAAAAAAGCGACCACGGTCGCATTCACCCAGATACCCCCTTCTCTGTTCCCTCTCCTTCCTTTTTCCAAACTAGTCCAGACCAGTGATAAGATCAAAGCGCATTGAGAAAGCTAAAAGCATGAATTTGCGCTAAACAAATACGATTGGTCAAAACACAATTTTAATTTAATTTTTTTTTGTTTAGTTTCGTTATATATTTTTCACTTGAACACGTTTCATAATTTGACACTTTCAGTCCAGAGCTTCACTATCAAATAAAACCATGGCCAGTATTTGTGTGTCCATCTTCATTTTGATGGCTGCTACTTTGTGCGCTGGGTACCCAGCAGGTGGGCCTTACTACAGCTGCAAAAGTCTTGAACCAGGGCATGGTGCTGAGCCCAAGAAAATACCTCCTCCCTATAGGTTAAGTGTGAGTCGAGCTACGGTGGAATCTGGAGGCAGCACTTCCGGTAAGTTATCACACACGTGACACTGATCGTTTGTTGGTCTGCAAGTCCATCCATGCGTGGCCGTTTCTTTGTATCCTTCGATTTGACTCTCACGCTAGATCAACGAATCTTCATTTCTCTTAATGTCTTTATTCTTCTGAGAATAAACCAATTCAGCCCCCCCCCCCCCCTTTTTTCTTATAAATCATGTAAGGGCATTTGGTTTCATATCCTTGTGTCAGATGCTGACTGGATATCAAAATCGGCCCTGGCATTATCCCACACTAATCGGCCCTCGTATTGTTATCATCCCTCATGTGTAAGTATGTAATTTAAGACTACATCATCATCATCAAACTCCATTTGAGTGAGGACTTGAGAGGCTCAAATCCTCTTACAAAAGCCCTGGACAGAAACCCTGCTGTCTTGCGTAGTGCATAAATGTCGCCATACAGGTCGAGAATTTTTGGTTTCCCAGACCTGTCGAGACGGAGATCAAGTCTGGGGCAGTCAAACAGAATATGAGGCACGGTTTCCTCTTCTTCCCCGCAGAGGGGGCACCGTGAATCAAAATTTGGCCATAGGCGCGTTGAAGACTACATAGAAGACTGGAACTCATGCACTCATGGTTATAATTTTCTGCGACCAGTAGGGCAGCGTTTCTCGGGGGGGGGGGCGGCTGCCACTAGTAAATGAGAAACACAGCTTCAGACTTCCGACAAGAGGACATGTTGGGCAAGCATTTAGCTTGAAAGTGTGAACGACTTTCACTATGCTGTTTACATCAAATTCCATCCATCCATCCCTTGACGTTACAGCACTTGGAGGGCTCTGGCCTGCTTCAACACATCCATCCATTCAGATCTCTCCTGGGCCTTTTGTCTCCACGCTCTAACCCCAAGCTGTTGCAGATCTGCCTCCACATCAATCCATCGCATTCGGGGTCTGCCTTTGGGTCGCCTGCCTTTTGGTTTTTGCATGTATACAATTTTCGCTTCTGTTATCTGACATTACAATCTAATTCACTGTTTCTTACTTTGATGGTTTAAACACACAAATACTCTTGTTGTAACTGATTACTCGAAGTAATACAGTACGTAATAACAACGTTCACTGATCTCATTGTTTTTCTCTAAATGTTAATTATAATTAACCAATGCATTCCCTTCTTGGAAAGTTAATAATGCACATTATTTTGCACATTATTTTGCACATTATTTTTGACATGTCATTTTTTGTGTTTGACCAGTGACACTGTCAAGCATAGATGTACCATTCGTGGGGTTCATGTGCGCTGCCAGTAAATACGAGGATAAAGCAAACAACACAGTTGGAGAGTTCACACGAACAGATGCTTATGCCAACATCTCTCAGCTCCTCAATTGCTCAGTAAGTTACACTTGAATTCAGTATAGTATCTTATAAAAATATTACTTCCTTTTTTCCTTTCAGATTACTTTCACTTACAATAAAACACAAGACAAACGGGTTATCCCATCCACATTGAGCATTCAAGGTTATTGAGAAGTTGTATATAGTGATCATTTACACTGTTCAGTGTTATATACCCGCAGCAGTTCAATTATAAATTCAGATATATGAGCAGTCAAGGTTATTGAGAAGTTGCATATAGTTCATGATCAATGTTTTTTTTTTTTTTTAAAGGAAACCTCAGAATTTGCGCTATTCAATTTTAGCTTTATCATCATAGGAATCCTTGGGCCTTAGGCCTCTTTTCTTTGCCTCTTTTTTGGGCCTTATGTGCCTCTTTTATGGGCCATCTTGCCCCTTTTGTGGCCTTTTTTTTAAAAATATGTTTTTATTTGTAAGTTCTCATAACTCACAAGTATTAAATCATTAACAATTGAAAAGTGATTAACCTAAAAATGTTTTTTTTTTTTTTTTTTTTTTTTAGCTAAAACCATTTTAATATGAGTCCACTTACAAATAGATATAAAAACATACTTTTCGTTCATATAGATCCAGCGATGGTGCCTTTATCGATAACCACGCAGCTGACGTGACCAACCAAAGGAACGGAATATCCGATACAGTTTATATATTGTTTCAATAATGCTACACGTCATATATTTCTGAACTCTTTCTCTCCGTAATTATTTACCAAATTCTGGTGGAATCAACGTTGGTATCGTTAGTTAGGGGAGAAAGAGTTAATTCAATAAATTACTTCAGATAAGTAGCAAAACAGGAAGAAAGCAAATATTTTGCGTCATGCCGCTCTACCGTCAGTTTGATTTACCACCTTTGATTTTTTTCTATGAAAAATGTAGCAGATGCCCTTACCAGCTGCCTGAACCCAGTAGTAGTAGTAAACGATTGGGAGTATATAAATGTTCTGTAAAACGTAATGCTTCAAAAGGCAAAAAACATTCCACAAATTTAGAAGCGTTTTGTTCAGCGTGCCAGTACACCACGTTCCAAAATTCCACAAAGACTTGAACATTCAATGGGAGTGTTGCTGAAGATGTAGAGTGTGTCACTGTAGATAAAGGCGCCTCGTAGAGAACTTTGAATAGACCACAAACGTCTAATCAATTCAAATCCAATGCTTTCATCTTGCTTCAACACTTGACTGATTGACCCATCTCTTTGCAGGCTAAAGTGTTTTTTTATTTTAGTTTGAACTATTTGTATTTATAAACTTTATATATATATATTTTTTTTAATATTCAAATTTTCAAAATGTGTAACATTTTTGTGGTCAAACTAATCTTGCATTATCGGTTTGTAAAGGCCATTTAGATATTTTATTCAAAAATTTGCATTGTATCTTCCTCGTCCTCGCAAAACTTCTAACATACTTAAACTATAGAACTCTTAAGATAAGCCAATGAAATACAAATAGATGGACAATGTAATCTATTAAATATTGAAATAAAATAGTTTTAGAAATCGAATTAATATTAACTGTTAATTAAATCTTGTCTTCCACTTTGAACAAATAGCACTCCACACCTTATACAGGGATCACCCATGTGAGCAGGGACCCTAAAAACACTGTAGTCTTTAACTGGTCAGTTCCTGACAGCGCTAGTAGTGGATCTGTTTTCAAAATCAGGTAAGTTGGTCATATGTCTGATATACAAAGTTAATGGTTCTCTGACGAGGGCATCACATCGAGGGCATTTGTGATGTTATTATCGTAACAAGACTTATGGTCTTTTTAAAAATGTTTGTCTGCCAAACTGTTTTGCTTGGTTAGAAAATAGTGAATTCAAAAAGTAAAAAAGTTGCATGTACACATTTTGAACGTGGGGGTAAAATGTTCTTGTATGTAAAGTGTGTAATGTAAAACAAATATTTAGCTTATTAGATTAAGGCTTTTTTTAAATGTATGTCATTGAATAATTCGCGTAATCCAACGCCTCTTAGACCCCCCACCCTTTTTTTGTTTGTTTTGTTTTGAAGTCGTGACTGTACGACTTGGTCTTTAAGTGTTATGATGAATCTACAAGATTTCATTTCATTCGAGACTTTACATTCTTATAGAAGATATCTTCCTACTCTGATCATACTTCAAAATCCCAGTTTTCACTGAAATTCAAACTCAGACGCAGGGGCGTAGCTAGGAATATTACTTGGTTTGGGGGCCCAGGAGCTTGACTTCTTTGGGGGCCCCTGCATTTTGCTTTATATTTAATTTTTAACGTAAAAAAAAAAAAGTTTGGGGTCCCCCCTCAAGTGGGGGCCACCGAGAGATTTTAAAATTATCCCTCCTCTTCCCCCCAGCGTAGCTACGCTACTGTCCAGACCCTTTAGTTCGTAAGCCAAGTGCCTTACCACTCAACCACCAAGTGTCCTCTCACGTTATATCATCTGGAGGAAATATTGAAAGCCAAAATGTTTGCGATAATTAGTACAAAAAAAAGGGTCGCTGTTTTATGGCGAATGATTTTTTTTAGTTTCATAAATTAAATTGCAATCCTTGTTTTTATCTGCCGTTGATAGGCTTTGTCCTCCTTTCTGTCCTCCTTTCTGTCCTCCATAGGAAAGGCAGATGTCCTGTAACCCTATTCTTGTCCTCCATAGGAAAGGCAGATGTCCTGTAACCCTATTCTTGTACAGCGTAAATAGATGTCCACAAGTCAATACATTGCTTTCTACTCTCCAGGTGTACCTTCGTTCAATCCTTCAACGTATACTGGCTAGACTCCTTGGTGAATGTCACAGTGGCTGCTACAGTCGACAATAAGATCAGTCCCAATGAAAAGAGCCATGAAAATACAATCAGCAGTGAGAATGAAAACAGCAGCTCCGTACAGACGAGCACTTTGAGAAATCTGCTTGCTTGCTTATTGACAGTGTTCTATTGTTTTCTCTAGGCGTCATTCTTGTGTGCTGCTCTGTAAGACTTGACCCGGAGATAAGTTTGAAACAAAAATATTGAAAGCATAACGTGCCTAGTCATTGTAGCGTCAAATGTAATTCTTCCGAGGCCTTATGAAATTAACTGACTCTGACTGACTAGGTGACTAGGTGACTAGATGACTAGATGACTAGGTGACTAGATGACTAGGTGACTAGATGACTAGGTGACTAGATGACTAGGTGACTAGATGACTAGGTGACTAGATGACTAGGTGACTAGATGACTAGGTGACTAGATGACTAGGTGACTAGGTGACTAGATGACTAGGTGACTAGATGACTAGGTGACTAGATGACTAGATGACTATATGACTAGGTGACTATATGGCTGTAGCTTGTTTTGAACATAAATGGTTTTTTTTTTTTTTTTTTGCGAATTGTTTTTAGGGGAAAAATGGGTTGATTCTTTCTTGAAAAAAATAAAATTAATATAAACATCATAAATATGAGATCATTAAAGTTAGTGAGACAAAATTAGGATCAAAGTTAGTGAGACAAAATTAGGATCAAAGTTAGCGAGACAAAATTAGGATCAAAGTTAGCGAGACAAAATTAGGATCAAAGTTAGGGAGACAAAATTAGGATCAAAGTTAGCGAGACAAAATTAGGATCAAAGCTAGCGAGACACCAAAATGTTCGCCATAGTAAGGTACCTGCACATCATTTTCATTTATATTCTAAACATTCCAATTTTGTTGGACAACTTTGTAATTTTATGCTGGGATTTTTAAATATTTTCTATTGCCATAAATTTAATCAATGATAGCAATTACGATGCTTGTTTCAAACTATTTTACATTACATTTTTAAATATTTTTTTCTAGTTCGAATTTTTATGTTCTCTGCATAACATAAAATTTTCTTTTATTTTTTTGCCTTTTTTAATTCTAAATTTTTTTTTTGATGTAATAAGTTTTCAAATATTTTTTATAAAGGGTATAAAATAGTTTAAACTAAATTTAGTTTGGTATTCTTTTTTTTTTAATGTTTCAAAGTTAAACTTCACTACAAATGTAATATGTACATATATATATGTGTGTATTGTGCTAAACTTTTTGAATTCAGAATGTTTTCAGGTTTTATAAATCTTTGCAAATATTTTATTTTGAATAAAGTCAACATATTTGACATGCGAGTTCAATGTCCAACTTCTTGTTTGTGTTTAACGGTACCAGAGTTCAAAATGTTGACACTAAACCCTGAGTTTAAAGTAATCAATGTGTAATAGACTTACGCTGGAGTTGTTCAAGTGATCTTTTCTGACCAGTGTCCACTAGTGAACTCCACTACCCCAACCTTTACCGGACAAACCAATTTAGTTTACAATAGTCCTCATGCACTCAATATGCTGGTATGGTCTTTCTTTGGGTATGTCTGCACGACCATCACCTGTCCCCTGTTGGACCGTTATGGCACCACATTGGATCTGTGCATAGTCTTTCTCCATATCTATATACGGTGGCGTAGCAAGGTGAACCCGTGGGCTCGGGTTCAAAAATATGTTGGTGCCCCCCCCCCGTTCCAATTAGCCAAATTTAGTGTGTGACAAAAATATCGAGTAGGCCGTGTATCGGTACATAACCAAGACACTCCAATGTAACTTTCGATGCAAGTAATGGCACAATTACGTTTGATTCAGCTATTATTCCCTACAACTTCTAAAGTCTTGAAGCTCAACAATTTTTTTTTTTTATTCTTTATTCCCATTATACAAATTTAGATTCCGAATACATCCCTGGTAGAAAAAAAAAGCACTATAATCTAGTTCTATGTCCATCAGTTAACAGTAAATAAATCTAACATTGACTAAAATCTAATTGTTGTGGCCTTCTGAGTAGAAAAGTCAGAAAGCAACCGTGAATCTATTTCTAAAATTATGGTTGCTTCTTGTTAAATTGAAAAAAAACAAAAAACAGTAAGTGAAGCCTGTTATGTGTCATAGAACTTCGAAAATATTTTTTTGTCAATCGGGACTTCGAGAATGGCCGCTCTACTAAATGTTACTCTTCACGATGCAAAGACTTACAAAGTAAAGTAGCAATTATACATAAAACACTTCACCATAATTTTCAAAAACAAAAAACAGAACCTAATAAAATAACCTAGAAAGAAAAAAAAGATTACAGTACATCTTTATTTCCAAATGCTAGGCCAAATCTGTACAAATATTCCTCCTTCCCTAGTGCTATTAGAGCATAGAATGGGTTGCCTGAGTCAGCCAGTAAAATCAATGACTTGGCAGAGTACGCTTAATATAAGCTTTTTTTGTTGTTGTTTGTTTGTTTCCTATTTTAGTTTATTCTTTAATTACAGCAAAGACAGGTCTCTCATTTTCTAGCAATGTCAATGTTTCTACAAGTTAATTTCTACAACACACACTCTCTCTCTACAAATTCTGACTCGTCTCGTTCTACATGCTAACTAACTCTCTACCAGTTCTTTCTATCAAGTCTTTAAATACATTTTTGGCTCATCCATGCATTTTCACATGCACCTGTTTAATTAACAAAAAATACAGCTACAAAACGCTTTGACCGTCTATTGTTTACACTTTGGTCACCCACCCGTAGGCCTATCATAGTAGTACAACAACAGAAATCTCTTTACTTTAAGTGAACTACAATTGACATCATTTCTCTCTTTCTGACATCGACACTTGCGCGACTCGTGTATCTAGTGCCACCAACCCCCCACAAACACGTCAGTTCTCCCACACCCTTCTCGGATCAAGTTGAAACTTCACACTAATATTTATAAAGTATCTTACAAAACATGAGTTAGATTTAAATTAACCAATAAATCAGTTAATTGTTGGTAATTAATTAATATCGAAAAAGGGAAATATATTATATATATATATATATATATTATAAAGTAGAATGTGAGGTGTATGTATGTATGTATGTGTGTATGTTACTTATAGACATCAAAACCGTTTGACCAATCTTGATAAAATTAGGCAGGAATGTTCCTTGGGTACTAACTTAGACCGTAGTGTATGTATTGTAGCCCTAAAACAAACTTAAGACCCTTAAAAAAAATAAAGTTGTCCGACTCTATTACAGCTATAGTATTTTATGGATCTAGGACATGGTTAACAATGTTGACATGAGAAAAGATCGAAAGGATTTAGACCTAGATCTAATTTTAAGAAATACACTTTGCGCACATAGTTTTTTACTTTGACACATGAAAATACAAAAGAAGATCCATTGATTTCATTATGTAATAAAATTAACCTTCAATTTTGTGTTTCAAAACCATTTTTTACATAAATTAGTTCCTGATATCTGTGACTACAGATTTCCTGGCGAACATTCTTTCATTAGACATTACCAATTGGTTACACAATGATTAACACATCTCTCTACTGAGTCTATTCCTAGGTCTAGGTCTAAAACTCTTATTGAACTCTAAGATGATAAAACTTCTTTTCGCAAAGATAGTTTTATGCTTTAACACATAAACATACTAACTATTGTCCATTCATTTGATATTTTAATCAATTTAACATTGAAATTTGTTTTTCTAAAGCATTTTCAATACATTCGTTCGCTGTTCGCTAAATAAAGCTGCGTAGCCGTGTTGAGATAGGCCTATATTCATTCATGGAAAAAGGTCACGCATGCGCAACACAAAATGAACTCTATAAAAGCCAATTTTTAACTCTAGATTAGTGTAGATTTAGATCTATGTCTACCTCAAGATCTACTTTATACTTTAACACATGAACATACAAAATGAAGTCTATTCATCTCAAATTTTAATCAAATATATGTAGGCCTACAAGCAAATGTTTTAATTTGAAAACATGGATTTAAGCCTATTAGCTATTTTTATTTGATAGCTTCAGTCACACTATTTTTACTTTGAAACATTCGCTTTACTTATTACATTATTATTTCGTTTAATTGTGACTATATCGACAGTAATGCGCAAATAAAGACCCGCGGGTCGCGGGTAACATATGTCTAGTATATATATATATATATAGGCCTATGTGTGTGCATAAAAATGTGGAGTTCTTCCAATTTGATTTTTATATTTTGCTTTTTAAAAATATCCCTACTTTTACAATCGTAGGAAAGTGCAGGGCCTTTAAGGTCTTCACCTTCAAATGGGACAGAAAATATTTGGAATAAGATAGAATGTATAAATTATATTAAGTTATTATTATCTAAATTGAAACTTGAAGAGGGTAGGGACTTTCCACAAATAAATCTGCGCAGGACCTCCACTTGCTAGAATCCGGCACTAAGTCCAGCCCACCACTAGTAACAAGCCTTTACGCAAACATCATTTGATAATATTGACACAGTTAGTGTACACTAATTGAACAGGTGAGAGCCGAACTAGGTCACCAAAGGTCAATGAAAAATTTCAAAACAGGTCAAGGGAAAGTACATAAAGTGCAAATTAAGAACGTGTTTGAATATTTACTGTATAATCTACGTTTAAATCTAAATACATTGGGTTCAATCTCTCTCTCTTTCTCTCTCGTTCTCTCGCTCTCTCTCTCTCTTTCTCTCTCTGAGTTTCTCGAAAGAAGAAGAAAAGAACTTTCTTTCGTCAAATTCTTCTTATCTTATAATTTACAGACGTTACTTTAAAAAAAAGAAGATGATTACGTCCTACGCGTGTCCCTAGGACAATCTAGTCCTGCATGTTAACCAATGCCTTAATCCCCCCCCCCAAACACGTTTATATATATGTCTGTTTGTGTGTGTTTGTTTTGTACCCTTGAGTTAGTGGAAAGACAGTTAAGGGATTTGGGAGATCTCTGAGACCTTCCGCAGTTGGGTTCGGGGCCCATGCACCAAGCTTTTTTTCCAGTATTTAAAAGTTTAAAAAACACAACATATTCTGAGGTATCTACAGTATTCTACAGTGCATTGTCTTGTTGCTCTTTTATTAAATCTGCTTTTCACTGTACTTTATTAAAGGAGCCTAGCCACTGGTAAACAATGGCAGCTATAGTTTTCCGTTAGTATTTGTGTGAGCTTGCGCTCCCTGAGCTAGTTTTATATGTATTTTTGTTGTATAGATTACACTTATTTTTGTATATTTTATATTATAGGTAAGTGTCAGATTTTATAATTGACTTCCGCATATTTATATAGGATAGTGCTGGATAGTATAAAAGTGATGTACTACATGCTGTCTTAAAACAGTTGAGTGTACATTTGACCAGTGGTCAGTACCATATCTGTCTGTGTGACAGCTGAAGATCTTTGTGGTCTGTCGTCTAATTATTTTATTATTCTGTACCTGGGACGGCCTGTAAGGCTATTATTGCTGCTTTTAGCTGCTGCAATTACACTGCTGATTATAACTGCTATTACTCTGCTATAACTCTTGCTGGAGATCTAGAATTTAGTGTTATTTTGTTTTTGTAGTGTAGCCTTAGTGGCTTAGATTAGTAAACTTAGTTATAAGTTATAGTCTGTTTCTGTTCTTAGGGAATGCTAATAATAGGATACTATGGCTAAGGTATTCTTGTTTTAGTTGTAGTTATGGGTTGGTTATAGTATAAGTAGTAGAATATTGTAGATCTAGACTAGTTTATTGTAGTGTGTTTGTGTAGATCTAGGTCTAGTATAGTAGTTGTCTTTAAGTGATTTAGTTCTTTTTAGTTAGATAGTTGTTTTGATCAGTTTGTGTTAGATAGTTGGTTTGGTTTGTATTTAGTGGCGTAGATTCAGAGAGTTTTAGTTAGTATTAGTTGTTTTCATTGTAGTGTATATATTTTATTTTTTATTTATTTTTGCATATGTAAATAAAGTTTCGTTTTGTTTATTTATCCTAAACTAAAGTTTGTTATCTTGTTTTCATTTAGTTTTGGTTAGTATAGTTAGTATGTCTGGTTACTTAGGCGACTCTAGCCCCTTGGTAACCATACCGAGGTGCACAGATTGAGCCCACCCAGTAGCGCTAACATCTGCCTACTGTTGGTAAATTTTAATGTTGAGCAGTAAGAATAGGTATCTCCCAATCGCGCCTGCCTGACCTGCTCACATTTGGAAAGGGGTGGGGGGGGGGGGGCTGGTAACCTCAAAATTCTTTTAGTAATTGTAGCTTTGTTTTTCTTTTTGTTGGAAGGGGGAAGGGGGTTAACCTCAAAACCCCTCTCGGATACGCACATGGAATTAAGCGATTGTAGTTTGCATTTGGATTTTTTATTGAAAAGGGAGGGGGCATTTTAAACTCGAACCCCTTCCCCCTTTAGTTGTAGTTGCGCTGTGACAAGTGATAGACTAACATTAAAATCCCACCAACAATGATGAACATTAAAGCACAAAAAAAAAAAAAAAGTGTAAAAAAAATTTAAAAAAAAAAACGTTTCAAAATCCCACCCCCTCCCCAAATCCGTTTCATTTTAGCGAAGGGGTTGAGCTCCGAAACCTCCCTGGCTGCGCCCATTCCTGAGCCAATGAGTATGACTTAGCAAAGTTTAAGCCACTAATTAGCGTGTACGACTAGAGTAAATGAGCTTACGAGTACGAGAGGGACGCAATTTTCTTCTTCTTGGAAGGATCTTCGGTACTAAATAAGATGGACATTTCTTGGAAGGGGGGGGGGGGGGTTCAGAGTACTCTGTGCACGGGATTCTCTACAGAGGACCAGATTTAAAAGAGACACAAAAAAGTTAAAATTTATTTATGTTGAGGTAAAAGTCCACAAATATTGCAGATGCTTACTCTAATTAGAATCCGTAGACACCCGAGACAAAATCTTAAGTTATGAACGCCGCAAAACAAAATACACTGATATACACAATCACACACACACACACAAACAAATATATAGGTTTTTGTTTGTAATGTGTCCATGATATTGGAATGCTCTCTCCCCAACGCTCATAAATTACAAGCGAGGTGTTTGCAAAACGCACAATCAACATATCTCTTGTTCATAGTTGGGGATGCCATAAATGAAATAAAACTTTTTTGCAAAATTAAAACCCATACACACACTGATCATAAAACAACAATTTAAATCCCCAACCTAATGGACTCATGTAATCATTGTTCTTTACATTTAAAAACAACGCAAAGACATATCCAAAACATGTGTTGTTAACTTGTTGGTTGGTAATTGAGAGAAGGGGTTGTTGAGCGATCGGTTTACTTGAAATGTTATTACTTTAGTGAGTTCTTAAATGTCCAAACCAACAGAGCGAACAGTATAAAAGAAGTCAATCCGGCCTTTTAGACCACAAAACTTTATTGCAAAAAGAAGGGCACAGTGAATGTCGTCAAAACTCACTACAAGCGGTCTCACTTCTTGTCGTCCGTTATCTTCTGTCTCTCTATTTCCGTTCTCACTTTTTAATGTACTGTCGCGTCACTAAGGAAATACCCAATTAAACCCAACTTCTACGCGTTATAATGTTGAGTCATTACACATAGATGATCATGATAGATATGTTATCATTATTTTTAGGTACATAATAAGATGAAAATATATAATGTAGCTACAGTATCTCACGTCAAAAATACCACGCTAAACCATCTTTGTCAAAACGACCATTGCGCCGAAACGACTTTTCCGAAAGGTCCTACTTCGAATGCGGCTACACCCAAAACACAGGAAGGCGACACCCTGGAGGAATACATTGTGTTCCAGGGAACTCAATGCCTAGTGTTGCTACACGTCCAGCAGATGGTGGCCTAAAGTGCGAAAATGCCCGATTTCTCTCTTATTTACTTCATTTATTAAAAAAAAAATTATTTCATCAGGTGTCGTCGGTCGTTGGTTTGTAGCTAAATTCAGCTAGTATAATTAAACCGATGTAAGAATATTATATTTTTAACATAGAACTTTAAATAAACTCGAACAAACTTCTTGAAACTTTATATTAACAATATAGACAGATTCAACTTGAAAGTAGATGAATATAGAAACAATTGATATGATAATTAAAACAAGATATACATAGTTCGTCCATCGAGGTTCGATTATGACAACTTTTATTATTCAGGGGGCTGAGGGCTTTGCACTGGGATTTTGTGCCTCCTCATGTGGCTGGTGAGACCTGTGTGAGCCCGGAATGTTCGGCTGCACACTGGGCAGGTTATTCCAGCTGGAGCTAGTGTCGTGGACCTTGTTTTTTTTTCTTTGGCGCTTTTCTTCTGCCAGCGCTGTTCTCTTGTCCATCATGTAATCCTAATCAACCTGATCAACCTAATCAACCTGATTAACCTAATCAACCTAATCAACTATCACACCTGTCCTTTAACTTTAAATTCACTTCAGTGACGTAAGACCACTTCATGGTTTCATCAGAAACTTCTCAGCCTTCACAATCAAAACATCCGCTCCCCTTTCCTCTAGATAAACACGGAAATACTCTCCATGACCATCATGTAATCCTCATCAACCTGATCCATGCCCCAAGTGACATCATTACGTCAGGGACAACATTGCATCGTCACTAAGAAAGGACAGGCCTGAACAGCTGCTTGACCTGGACATGAGTGACCCATGACTCATCAATCTTACAAAGTTTTACTTTTTAAAAATGGGTGAGAGAAGGAGGGGGGAGACAGCAATTGAGAGTGTTTGGAGGATTCTTTTTTAAATAATTATGTTTCAGACTACACCTGATGCCAGCATACGGCATGAAGTTATGTACCCGGTTTTAGATATATATCTTTAGTTTTAATTCTATTCATTATAATTTTGCAACAAAGCAATAGAATTTGGTACAAAGCAGTCAAATAGAACAAACACAAATTCGAAAATATGCGCAAAGAATTATTAAAAACAAACTATCTTAAAACAAATTTAAATAAAGGTTTGATCAACATTATTTTTATTTAAATTTTCCCCCTTGGCTTCTTTCTTCAGAAGTACGCGACATGACTTGGCGTGGGCGTGGTTTATGATGAATGAACGGGAAGGGGAAACAATCGCCTTAAGATGTGGCCTAATGGAGGGGAGAGAACTCTCGTCACGTCCAAACAGAGAAGGAGTATAAAGTGTGAGGAGACTTGTGACTTACTATCAAAGCAAGTACAAAGACAAAGAGAAACATTTTGAACTGTTCACGTAGAGACATTTTCTAATAGTAAGGTAATACATTCTTCTCAGCTGTTTTTTTTTTACGAAACAGTTTAAATACAGTTTATATACACACAATTTTAAATTACTCAGTTATTGATGTTCCCTTAATTTATTCTGATATGGATAATACTCCTTAGTAGTGTCACTCTTTGGTGGAAAAATTTTAACTTAAGACCTGATGTATGATAGCAATTTTGTTCTTTGGTGGAATCATTTTAATTTAGGACCTGAGGTATGACCATTAATCGATTGCATAAACTATACTCTAAAAAAAAAAGCATGTCAAGGAAAAGAATTGAAAATACTGTACAAAAGCTTAAATTTGTAACAATTGTTAACATAGAAAAACATAAGTCAATAAATAAGTGAACAGTTCCACACATAGACTGCAACTATGAAACTAAAAGCCAAAAACAGTAAACTGTTCTTAGTTTACATTTACATTTTCAAGATCCCGTTCACATTCCGCAATAAAATTCAGTTAGAGAAAAAAAAAAGAAAGCGAAATGAACAAATGTGGTGGCGATCTTTTGGAAAACTAAAGGAAAACGTGAGAAAATCAAAAGAAAAAGATTGGGAGAGATTTTGACGCAGACAAACTCAACAATGTTAAAGGTCGCCATGTTGAAAGTTCACAGATAACCAACTAAATAATAAGAAATGTGAGGTACAAGCAAAACAGCTTTTAGAAATGTTCTTGTACAGTGCAATCATAGAAACAAACAAAAACAAAACAAAAAATACTTTTAAAAAAATATCTAAAGGGGAAGAACTCCGCCCTTAAAACTAAATCTTTCAATAATGTACACGCAAGAAAAAAAAACTTAATGTCTATAGATTTGCATACTTGTGTATACGTTAATATATATATATATATTTATATATATATATATATATATAATAATAATAATAAAATAATATTCCCAAGATATACTAACTACATGGTGCATAATATATTCTGTTAACTCAGTTGTCTACAATTTTAATACAGTTACGAACAGAGTAAGGAATGATATCTATTTTCTATACCTCCCCCCCCCCCCCTTTTTTTTTTCCCTTTCGGTAAAATTACCAGCGCTCTTTTGATTTCGATAAATTAGTCTCTTTTCAGAGATGAAGTTCAAAGGTGAATGGGGCATTGGGGTTTTAATGATAACGTTGGTGCTTGTGTATGAGAAGAAACTAAAATTCCCCTTTCAGACCTTTTGATCCATAGGGCCGATGATGTAAAAGTCATCTGTTTCTGTGGTCCACGATTATCGAGGGTGGCATGTGGCCAGCACAACGAACAACCTCCATGACTTTTCCCCTACTAATGTCAGGTAACCAAAGATCCCAAAATTAAAAAAACTCCAGGATTCGAATCCGGTACTTGGCTCAGATGCCAAGCGCTTTACCTCTCAGCCACCAAGCCTCGGAGAAGAAATTTCAATATCTTATTTTATCTTGTACATTACAGGCATTCTTTCGAAATAGAAAGATTATTTTAAAAAAAAGATTTCGTTTAGACTATATTGAGAGGGCGCCTCTGAGTACACCCAGTAGGGGAAGACAAAGGTGGTGGGTAGTTGTGCTGGTCGTATGACACCCTCGTTAAAGGGAACTTTACTTATATATTGAGTACATTTAAAATAATGTGGTTCTTCAAATTTCTCTCATTTTCAGCAAGATACGCCCCTGCCTCGAAATACCTTTTAAACAGTTGTTTTCCTATTTCTCGGCACGTTCTTGAGCTGGTGGTGCCGCCACAAAACCTTCTCTTATTCCCCAACCACCTCGTCACGTGATATCCGTACAACCCTTTTCCTTCTTCCCACGCCTTAACATTCACCACTACCCAGACCTGCACCACCCAATTTTCCCCATACCCAAGGGTCCTCTGTTTACTGTTCTGTTCTAGCATGACACGTGACAGCCAAAGTTACCTTTGTGCGGTTGACCAGCGGTCATTGCCTCAGCTGATACCTCGACTGATACCGTTAGTCAAATACTGTTAGTCTGTACCACGTGAAAATAGAAGCCTGAAAAAAAAACCAAAGAGGAGGGGGGGTAGGAGGAGAGTTCGTGACGATTGGTCTTTGGACCTTGGAGGACAAGCCCTAATGGGTTCACCTCGCTGGATCAGTCGGGAGAGATAAATGAAAGAAAACCCTTTAAACTCTTTTAACTCACATAATACTTTCTTCACCCACTCCCCCCCCCCCTTTTTTTTCGTTCATTTTATTTACTTTTTATCTTATATATCGACTGATCACCATATTCACCTTCACCTACCCCTTAGTTTGTTGAAACGCTGGGTCACCACACAAGATGTGTAGACCGCCCATCTCCATTAATTTCATTAATTTACTTTAAATTGTATTTATCTGCTGATAGTTAAAACTTAATGATCGTTTGAATGCTGGAAATTCACTCTTGACACAAATGTATACTTGTGATCTTTAGTTTTTAGAAACTAAATAAAACACAAATCCCATGATATTATGACCTGGTACTTAAAAATAAGGAGCTGTAAATACGTTGCTCAGTCTCTCTCTCTCTCTCTCTCTCTCACACACACACACACACACACACGGTCTCTCTCTTTATTTCTATCGGTTTATGACATAAAATGCCATTGCACAAAAATTTAAAGCTTTTTTTTTTCATTAATTACTTTACCTTTTCTATAACACTTATATTTTGAATAAAGATCTGATCAAGCAAGTATAATCTGATACCACATATATTTAGTCCTTTGGAAACTAAATCTACATTTAATGTAATGTAGATTCCATGTTCAAATTTTAATTTGTGACAGCTAGATCACGAGTCTGTCTATGAGGTCGAATAGTGTAATAAAATTAATTATATTTTCAGCTAACTTTTTCCTCGAAAGTAAGTAAAGTTCCTTTTTCAGACCTTTTGATATAAAGGTCATCTGTTTCTGTGGCACGCGGTTAAACAGGCTGTCATGTGGCCAGCACAACGGCAAACCTACAAGTGTGTCAGGTACTCATTAGAGCTGGGTGGACTCAGAGACGCCCAAAAAAAAACATTTAAAAATCCCAGTCTCCGGGATTTGAACCCGGAACCGCCGGTTCGTAAGCCAAGCCCCTGTCTCTTCTAAGAGATAGAAAACTAATTTAACAAAACCTTAAATTAAGATTACACTCAATGTTTAAAAAAACACTTTTCCTGAAAATACATACACATTTTTGGTCTTTCCTTGCACCCATGCCCTAGGCCTATACACCCACTACTGAAATGTTATGTTAATTTATTTATATATTTTTTTTTTGGTTGTTTTTGTGTTGTTTTTTTTGCTTTATAATATCATTATTATGTAATTGCTTCAATAACAATTAAAGATAACTGATCAATTTACTTTTGACCAACAAAAAAAATGAAGAAAAAAATAACTGCAGGGTATTGCATGAGATTCTTATTCTAGCGACGAACAATTAACATTCATAATCAACGAACGTCGCCTATAATTATCTGGCTGTAAATACAACACTAAACATACACCAGAAAGAAAGAACTAGAACATCGAGAGTTTCTCAGATAAACTTTGGCGACATGCGCTTTCCTAATCTTTAGTCTAAGTCCTATCAGAAATATAGTAAGACAATGAATGTTAAGAAAAATTTTAGACTGGCAATAGCTACTGTTCAGTTTGTAATACATCAAACTGTAGTGACCATAGCTAATGGTCAGTTTGTATTTCAGCAAACTGTACTGAACATAATGTCCAGTTTTTTTTAATTCATCAGAATGCACTGGCCATCTAATGTCCAGTTTGTTGCTCATCAAGCTTTACTGACCATAATTAAGGTCCAGTTATACGGACCATAGCTGATGTACAGTTTTATTATGCATCAAACTTACTGATCATAAAATCATAGCTAATGTCCAGGCTTTAATCTAATCCATACGATGTAAAATGTTATTGAAGTTTAATCATAACAGGGTAGAATGGACAAATGTGAAAAAAAAAAAAAATTTTAATGTCAGAACGTGGAAAATAATTACGGAAGTAAAAGAGTTAATTCCATTAGATTCAGTTGAATCACTTGTTGGTATAAGACCAGCCTGAGACAACCACTAAATATAAGACCTCGTTTCTTTCCTTTCTTCTCTAATCTCTCTGATGTTCTAGGCTATGTTGAAGGGTTTCAAGACAAACACACATTACGCAGTGGCGTAGCTAGGGGAGGAAGAGGGGGGAGAATGTGTAAATCACCCCCTGGGCCCCACTTGAGAGGGCCCCCAAATGAGTGTTCAAAAGAGGCCACGCCCGCTAGGGCCCCCAAAGGACGGCTAATTCCTAGCTACGCCATTGACATTACGGGTCATCAAAGTCTGATTTGAACTTAAGATTTCGTATTCGTACACAGAATCTACTATCCTAACCCATCAAATTATGTTCATAGGAAACGAACCTGAACCGACAAGCACACAAGCATAAGGACATACTTTTATTGTTTCCCAGGTGTGAGAGCTTTCTTCTGGTCTCTTAACTGACCTAGATCTTAATTGTCAAACCAGCCCACTGACCGACCTGACATGTCAGTGACACGAATGTAACAGTTTGACAACACTTGGGTCACAAGAAGAGAGCTCATGACACTACTCGGAATTAGAAACAATGCAACACTGGATTTACCTGTAGGCAACATAAGTTATAGCTTAGGACCTCCACTTGCTTGGTAGCCCCCCCCCCCCCCCCCAAAAAAAAAAAATTCCCCCAGGGTTATTTTAAATCATTTTGAAGAAAGAGCAAAAAAAAAGCATTATGTTGATTATAATGGGCCCCCATTGCTCAAAAAGTCTAAATCCGGTCCTGAATCGATGACATAAACTACCTTACAAAGAGAGTTTGTGTGGAAACACAAACTCACAATCGGCCCTCGAAGTGGTCCACTCAGGCAGGCAAAAAGGCAGGTTTCAATATTTTCTGAGAGAATATAAGAAATTATGAACTACAAACTATCAACAACCACGAACTTATCTCTGACAATGCAAAAAGAAGACACATAGTTATCTTCTTCTTATCTTATATACTACAGACGTTACTTCAAAAAAGAAGATGATTACGTTCTACGCGTCATGCATTTAGCCTTGCATATTAACCAATGACTTAAATACTGCCAAGTCACTGGTTTTCCTGTCTAGCTCAGGCAACCCATTCCATGCTCTAAAAGCACTAGGGAAGAAGGAGTATTTGTACAAATTTGTCCTAGCATATGCTACAAGGCATGTGCCTATATCTTTGTGTCTTTCAGAGTATTTTATTAAATTTTGTTTTTGTATTTGAAGATTATGGTCCAGTGTTTTATGTATAATTGCTAATTTACTTTTAAGTCTTCTGTCCTGAAGGCTTTCTAGATTTAGTGATTTTACTAAAGATGTTACTCTAGTTAAATGTGAATATTCGTTTGTTATGAATCTCACTGCTCTATTTTGTGTCTGTTCCAGTTTCTTAATGTTTTCTTTAGTTGAGGGTTCCCAAACGGAGGATGCATATTCTATTATTGGCCTAACCAAGGTTAAATAACATTTTAGTTTTATGTTCTTATTTGATTTATGGAAATTTCTTTTAATAAACCCTAATGCTTTGTTTGATTTTTTTTTTATAGTTTCATCAATATGTGGATTCCATGACAGTGACACATTTATTATAACACCTAGGTATTTTGAGTTTTTAGTCTGTGTTACTGGTTTGCCATGAATAAGATAAGTGGAATTAATTTGTTTTAGTTTTTTTTGTTACTCTTAGCAACTGACATTTTTCTGGGTGGAAAGACATGCTCCAAATTTGATTCCCATTTCTGTAATTCATCTAATTCTCTTTGTAAAATATCTGTGTCTTGTGTTGTTTTTATTGTTCTATATATTATGCAATCGTCTGCAAATAATCTGACTTTTGTTCCTGAAGTAATACAATTTGGTAAATCATTTATGTAAATTAAAAGTAGTAGTGGACCTAAGACTGTTCCTTGAGGTACACCTGAGTTTACTGTTATTGGTGTTGATTTAGAGCCATTTATTATTACAGTTTGTTCTCCCCCTATCAGAAAATCTTTAATCCACTGATGCAATGGACCATTAATGCCGAAATATTTTAATTTTTTAAGCAAACTATGGTGGTGAACTTTGTCAAAAGCCTTGGAAAAATCTAGTACGATAGCATCTATTTGTTCACTATTGTCTAAACCTTTTGAAAAATCATCAATTATTCCTATTAGTTGTGTTTCACATGATCTATATTTCCTAAAGCCATGTTGGTATGATGTGAGGACATTATGTTTGTCTATGTGGTTTATGATGTTGCTACATATTATGTGTTCTAGGATTTTACATGTGATGCTGGTAAGTGATACTGGTCTGTAGTTTCTTGGGTCAGATTTTTCTCCTTTTTTAAAGGGGGGGGGGGTGACATTAGCTTCTTTCCAGTCGTTTGGTACTCTGCCCTGGTTAAGCGATGCCTGAAAGAGTATTTTTGAACACTGGGGCTAGCTCATTGCTTAGTTCTTTGAGTAATCTAGCTGGAATACCATCAGGTAGTTTTGTCGATATTATAATATTGTTAGGCCGACTGACGACATGAAACCACATAATACGGAGATACGTACGTATTTAATCATAGTATTATTACATTGTTAATATTCATATGTATTCAATGAATTGATGATTGAGAAGATACGGTTCAACGTAAACCTGGCTTATCTGATCTTATTGAATGATTATCTGATTGATCGTTTTCTTAAGGACCAGTCTCTCATTGAAGGCCTCAAGGAAGAAACATTTCTTTTTAGCAATACCTCTGAATTTGCAAATTACAGTGCAACCATGTTCTGCATAATATGAAGCACTGCCTTATAATGATGTTTTAAATTATATTCGACTTATATACATACTAAATATATTCTTTCAACAAAGCAAACATTGTATTTTAAATTTAAGCAGTTTATATAACAGAAATATTTTTTTTAAAAGAAAAAAACAAAAACTTTGATCTTTGAATAACTATTTTTAAAATATATAAATGAGTGGCTTCCCTTCAAAATATTGTCTCCCATACTTTTTTTTTTACTATTAATAGTGAATAGTTGTAAAATGGCGTATTTTATTTTTAAAAAATACTGGCATATTTACTTTAAAAGTTAAATGATTCGCTTTCAGAAAAGTAGCCTCTGCTTCAGTACTTTGAAAGGTCTAAAATATTATGATGTCGGATTTTCAATTCTTCTTCTTCTTCTTCGTTCTCATTGTTATGTTGGAGTGTTCAGATGACTAGACCAATACATGAGATAAACTGCGCAGTGGTTTCCAAATCAGGGAGCTCTCCATATAGTTTTCTTTCTATTGGGATGTTTTGTGGCCAGTGTCTTATACGGGCCTCTTAGTAAAGAGAACAGTTTTGGAGGACGTGGTCGGCATTCTCTGGTGATACTCCACATGGGCAGATTTCACTGGTTCCAATTTTTAGCTTTCAACATCTTTTCTAATTTCTGTGATCTAAATGGGACAGACGGACGGTCGGACCATAAAAAATCTAATAGCAGTTACTCCCCTTTCGAGGGCCGCTGAAAAAGCCATACTTTAAAATTTTATATCTAATTCAATTGTTATTTAGTAGTGCGTCTATAATACAAATAGAACTATTGAAGCTATACAGTGATTTTTCCGCAACTTTAAAATGTGGTTTGTCACTGACATTTTACCACTTTTTTGCGTCACTCCCTAATAGGGTGATCTGGTGCCGTCCGCTCCTTTCGCCCCCACCTTGCGACTCCACTTCTTTGCAGTAGACATCAGCACGTCAGCAGTTTGGCAATTGATCACATGCTAGCAATCTGTTCCGAGTGCTAGGTCACCTTTCTCCGTGTCTTCTTTGGCTTCCCCCTCCACACTCCTTAGCCGTGGTGTCCATTGTCACTGTGTGTGTGTGTGTGTGTGTGTGTGTGGCTGTAAAGTGCCTAGTTAATGCCAGGTTGTTGTTTTTTTTTTAAGTTTACTTTCTACTTTGTCATGTTTTTTGTTATTTTACTTTGTTTTGTCTTTAGTTTCCTCTGCGTTTTTTTTTTTTTGAAAGTCGTTGTCCTCGCCGTTGTGCTCCTATGTAAGGCTTTGTCCTCATCATTGTCCTCCTATGTAAGGCTTTGTCCTCATCATTGTCCTCCTACGTAGGGCTTCTTCCTCCTGGTTGTCTTCCAATGAAAGAGCAGGTGTCTGGTATCTTATGTTCAGCGCCTATGTGCGAGTCAAAAAGATTATCCATGACCATGTAATACTTCTGTCAAGTACGAAATGGATTGGGGAGGGGGACAGCTTTGGGGGTAGGGGGAGGAGAATGATGTAGGGTATGTGAATTAACCAATCAAATTAACAATAACGAACATTTTTCATCTCTTTAAAACGCTTTACATATGCACGCTGTGTAACAAATGCCTTTTTTTTTTGTTTAGCGCTCCCCCGCAGGCAAAAAAAAAGATATCCGTCTGTCAGAGAATCTATCTTTTATACATCTCAAGACCTAATAGCGCTATTAAAAGTCTGATTTCACTATCGCTCTCAGCTTGCTTGATATAGGGGTAACGTCTACGTTCGGTCTTTTGAAAGCGAACCCATGTTTTTTGTTTATTTAGCATACATATTGTATGCACTTACTTATTAACCATTTTAAAAGCAAAATAAAGACGGCGGTTCGTGTTACGAATGATCCGTTCTCGAGTTCCAAGACATACGAATGTCGTCTTCGGAATGTGAGCTCTTTTATGTTACCATTTAATCTTTATAGCACGAGGCGGGGAAAAAATTAATCAATGGATGTCAGGGATTTTGTAAATTTATTTTTTGTACTAATTTCTTTGTTAGTTCATACGACCAGCATCCATACAATGTTAATTGAAGTAGCCAGAGACGTTATCGTTCAGGCATAATTATCTGATTTCATTTGTTTGCATTACCATTATTACTTTTAAGTAAGTAAAACGGTCCCAAAAGGCGCCTTACTTCGAGTTTGTATTAACGAACTTTTTAAATGCTATTATTGAGCAATGTCAGCTGCTTCACATTCTAACTGGAACTGTAAGTATTTTGTTTTTTAGATTTAATTCATTTTAAAAAAATTTTTTCTAACACACCCTATTGGTGATGCTCGTGCTTTCTCTTTTAGATGCTAACATTGAGAGAGAGAGAACAAAAAATGGCCAGTGTCTTGATTGCTGTCTTCATTTTGGTGACCGCCACCTTGAGCCACGGGTTCCCATCAGGTGGACCTTATTACTCGTGCAAGACTCTTAAACCTGGTCATAATGATGAGCTGCAGACGTCGACACCACCGTATGCAATGAGCGTGAGTCGAGCAACAGTTGAACCAGGAGGCAGAGTTTCTGGTACGCGTTGTCTTTGTGTCTGTGCATCACATAATAAAACGCGTCATTTGGTTGTCAATAGCAACGTGAGTTGCTTTACCGCCATTTTGTCGTTGAAATCATTGGACGTTTCTAGGAATCATAATCCAGTTAATTCTAAACCGCATTAGATGCCAGAGCGACAAAAGTGAATATCATGGATCTTTGGTTTACTATTCATCGCTACACCACTATCACATTGGATTTATCTAACCTTTTATAAGACATACGTTGTCGGCGCTTCCTTGATTTTTTACACCGGATACACCAAAAAGCTTTTTATTTATAGTTTTTCCGCGACTTTTGAAAATCAACTATAAGAATGCACCAGCAATACCTCTGAAGTATGAAAACATTACTAATCAAGTTTTAAATTACATACGATTATTGTAACTTAGAACCCCCCCGTAGACAAGATTTTTAATCTCTCCGTTCGTTTTACTTAACTTTTATATAGTTGGCAATTATGAAGCTATTTATTGATCTAGCTCCCTTGAGATTGTTTGGTTTATCGTAAAAATCATCAATGAAGGTTTCAGTTTGTAATATTACATTATTACATTGTTTAAGAGCGGATCAGTGTACTCTCAGTACTGTCAGAATCTCTACATCTCTGAACAGGGGTATCAGTCAGATGTCACACCCGTAGAGCCTAACCGGTATGAGAAACTGGTAGATAGTTACATATGATAATGTTACCAGGAAAATACTACGGTATTAAAAGAAATTTTAACAGTGAAAAAGTTAAGCGCTAGTGAACTAAGAACGATATAGCAAACCAGATACAAACTTAAGTAATCCTAGAAAGAATAACTTTAAAAAAAAACACACACTTTGCGAGCTGACTGTGACCTACATATTTTACCACAAAGAACGCAGTTAAAACCATTGTCTTCAGGAGTTCGATTTAAGATAATTAATACATGCATATTTATTATCTTTCAACTTTTAAAAAAAAATATAAGCTAAGACAGATTTATTGCTTGACATTGGAAATGTGTGCTGAGAATAATATTGCTTAAGTATTTACATTTTTTAATTTACATGTATCAATATACTTTAAAATGTTCCATTTCAGTGACGCTGTCCAGCAAGGGAAGTCCTTTTATGGGCTTCATGTGTGCTGCCAGTGACAATGATGACCAATCGAATAAAACAGTTGGACAATTCTATCTGACGTCATCATCTGCAAAGGTCGCTCACCTGCAGAACTGTTCAGTAAGTGGTCTAGTTTTTCAGTAAGTGGTTTAGTTTTTCATAAAGTGGTTTAGTTCTTTATAAAGTGGTTTAGTTCTTTTTAAAGTGGCTTAGTTCTTTATAAAGTGATTCAGTTCTTCTTAAAGAGGTTTAGTTCTTCATAAAGTGGTTTAGTTCTTCATAAAGTGGTTTAGTTCTTTATAAAGTGGCTTAGTTTTTCATAAAGTGGTTTAGTTCTTTATAAAGTGGCTTAGTTCTTCAGTAAGGGGTGTAGTTTTTTGTGTAAGCCCTATTTTAGCTCTGTACCGGTACATTATCTAAGGACATTTTTTTAAAAATATGTCTATCTGCATGTATATCTGGTATTTTTTAAAAACAACACCGTTTCACCAATCTTATTGAAACTTGTACAATATTTTATTTAGGTGGAACAATAGCCTATAAGTTATAATCGATCCAAGAAGTGGTCCACTCAGGCAGGTAAAAAGGCAGGTCTCAATATTTTCAGCAAGAATACCAGAGACTATGAACTACAAAATATCAACAACTTCAACCCTATCTCCGTCAATACAAAAGCAAAGAGAAATGTGCTCTTGTCGAAAGTGTTGCCGATACTGTTGTATTGTTAGTTCGACTGACGACATGATACCACAGAATACAGAGATTTATTAATATTTATTAATATTTTTATAATTACATTGTAAATATTCATAAGCATTCAACAAACTGATATTTATGAAGGTATTGTTCAATGTGAACCTGGCCTAACTGATGTAATTGAATGATTATCTTTTTGATTGAATTGTTTTGTAAAGGGCTAATCTGTTATTCAACGCCTGAAGGAAGAGACTTTTTCCCTTAGATTTAGATTTTCATCATTATTGATCCTTCATATGGCAATTCATATGCATGATGTGAAACAGTGCTTATTAAATGTTGTTTTAAATTACATTAGGCATATATACACACTTAATAGACCGTTAGGTTGCCATAATAAGTGTAAAAAAAAATTTAAAAAATCGTACTATGGTAGTACCTTTAAACTTAGTAATACATTTTATAGAAAAAAAATTGTAGATAAAAAAAAACTTTGCATAATTGTGTTAAGAATATATTGAAGGGTCACCTCCTTTGATATAATAGCCTTCCGTGCTTTTTAAAATAATATTAATTGTTACCCTAATAATTAAAAAAAATATATTTTTTAGAAAAAAATGTTTACATATTTAATTTAAAAAATTAAATTATTCGTATTGAGAAAAAAAAAATCATTTCTAATATCGGTGATGTAAACGGGACGGACGGACGGATCACACAAAACTAATAGTGGATATTCATCTTTCGGCGCCCGCTAAAAATGAAAACTATGTTCCACAATAGGCCTATATAGATGTATTTCTATTTCTTTTAGGGATCAACACAAAACACAGCCATCACCCACTCAACCAATGAAATGAAAACGAGTGTTGGATTTGATTGGTCAGCTCCTGCTAGTGCCGTCATTGGCTCGGTATATAAAATGAGGTCAGTTATGTAACCGTGTAGTAGACTACATGCTTTATTTTATCTAGGCAAGTGCTTTTAAGTTAGTGTTTTCTGGCATCGAGTGACTCGGTTAAACTTTTTGATGTACCGAGCGCTTAGTTTAAAAATGAATATCATTGCGCTACAGATCTAGATCTAATACATACATAAAATAATGGACGATTAGCGCCGCAAGATCTGGACTTAACGAAAGTGTGTGGCTACACACAGCCTCGAGGTTGATGGGGCCTCACGATTAGTTTATTTGTTGTTTTATTTTCATAGCTCTGAAGCATTGCGCCGATAAATCGATATATTGAAGTAAGAGTGCTCAAGGCTTCGTTTTAAGACTGGAAAAGGAGAGTGGAGGTCATTCGCTTAAACAATAAAGCAGTAGAGTCAACGATTGGATAATGGATGCGAGTGTGAAGCAGGACCTAGGAATGCTAGGCACCAACGAAAAACAAAGGAAAGTACCTCATTCAGGAATTGAGATCTATAGAGCAGATGATGTATAGGTCATCTGTTCCTTTGAAAAACAGTTCATAAGGATGTCATGTGGTCAGCCCAATGACCAACCGCATTAACTTTCCCTGACTAATATCACGTACCCATTCTTAATCGAGATTCGAAACAGAGATTTCTCTGTTCGTAAGTAACCTACAACACCCCGGCACCAACACAGGAAACCCATTAATATTGTCTGTTGAGTATTTGACATGTTTCGGATGTTCCTTCAGAATTGAAGATAATCTTACTTCCTTGTCCAAAACTCCCGCAGGATGACAGGGGATGGCAGCGGGCATAGTATGAACCTAGGACCATCGAGACGACCGAACGACAGTCTAGCGCACATACTGCACGACCCGGCAGGCGTCGCCATTATTGGCGGCCCACATACCCTACTGAGACTACCCTTCTGATTTTTTATACTATTCACTCCTAAAGCTTTAACACCACAAAGCATCGGAGATGGAAATTTGAGCGAACCCTGACTGATTGCCTCATTAGGCTAACATGCTTTGTAGACACATGCATCTCATTTAGCAAAGGCGTCATTTCCACCATTTCCCTGCTTCTGTAATAGAAAACAAGAAAAAAAATATTTAAAAACAAAACAACAACAAAGCTTATATTTACTATTTAGTGTGTGTGTGTCTCAATTTGTTTAGATCAGCCATGTAATTAAATTTGTAATAGATCTATTCATGACTAACAATAATAAATCTGCGATTAGAAATATTTTTACCTTACCAATTGTTTTTGTTTGGCACTATTTCATGATTTTTGGCTTTTCCAATGCACTATGATCCTATCACTTGTCTGGGCCAGTAGGGGAAAAAGGGGTGGGAGAAGGAATGAGTATTTAAGTGAATTTTACCGTGATCGCTTTTTAAATTAAAAGTTATTTCTCTTGTTCGATAACAAACAAAATACCTAATTACCAATAGTTGATTAATTAATTGGTTAATTGATTTTATTGATTCTTGTTTTGTCAGGTATTAGAAAAAATTGTGCAAACTTGATCCGAGATTAGGTGTGGGAGAAAAAACGTGTACAAACTTTTTATACCAGCCAAAACTTTGTCGCTCTAAAGACAGTTCACCCCTCTTTCTCTTTCTTTCTCTCTCTCTCTCTCTCTCTCTCTCTCTCTTTCTCGCTTCGAGAAGCTGTTGTATACAAAGCGTCCAAGGACTGGCAGAAAGTAATATTGCTTGCGCTAGAGGCTACCTAAAGGTCACCAGGTCCTTTCTCGTGTCTGGATTCAGCCACATGACAGCTGAAGTTTTAAAAATGGCTAACGAGCCTCTCCTGCATCATGCTTTACATTTAGACGCCAGCTATTTACACTTTGTTTGTGTTTACAGTTCCACTAGGCCCGAGACCTAAGCCACACTTGATGGCCATGGGCTTGGCAAGTTGTCAGAGGCTATGTGCGGCACATAGGAAACATTTTATAAGTAGTGGAATGCTTGTAACCACTACCGGCAATAACAGCCTTAAGGAACCACTCAAAAACCTCATAAACATTATCTACAGCAGGCATGTCAAACACGGTGTTCGGGGGCCGCATGCGGCCCGCGACCACCTTGCATGCGGCCCGCTTGGCCACCTCAAAAATTATCAAAATAATGTTTAACTATTACGCTGGAAAATAAAAGATGACAAGCTACTTGAATTGAAAAATAGTATTTGTTAAACTGAACAACGAGATTGAATCTGCAGTGAAAGCCAGCTACATTTTTTTCAAACTTAATTGCAAGCCATAGCAAATCATTTAGTGAAAGGGATCTTATGAAGGAGTGTGTCGTTAAAATGTGAAAGCATTGAAAGAAATAACTTTAACTTGTAGCACTGTGGCAGATAGAATAATTGACATGTCAGTCAGCTTGAGTGAACAATTAAAGAACAAAATAGATTTTGAAATATTCTCATTGGCTCTCTATGAATCAACTGATGTAACGGGTGTATCACAGTTGGTTATATTCATAAGGGCTTGTAACAGGAATTTTGAGATACATGAGGAGCTACTTGAGCTTTGTTCTATACATAACACCACAACAAGCGAGGATGTTTTTGAGAAATAACATGTCATATTGCAGTACAATTTACCTTTGGTAAAGCTAGCTAGTCTAACAACAGATGGTGCACCAACAATTATGAAATGGTTTTGATGCAAAGCTACTTGCAAAAATGCTAATTTTAAATTTGCTCATTTTCAGTGCATCATTCACCAAGAAATATAACGCACAAAGCAATTACAATTCCAACATGTCATAAGACTGGTTTCAGTCACTATCAATTTTATTCGTACCCGTGGCTTAAATCATCGCCAATTTTTCAATGTTTCTGAATGACATTGGACACGAAATTTGCTGGCTCTCCTGTCATACAGAATTGAAGAGATTTGTTGTACTGCGTGAAAAAATTGTATTGTTTCTGAACATGAAAGGTGAACCTGTTGGACATTTCCATACTGACGAAGGGGTTCAGGATTTGGCATTTGCAATTGCTCTCACTGGTCACCTGCAAGACTTGAATTTGAAACTTCAAAGTAAAAACTAAATTGTCACAACTGCGTATGATCATGTGAAGTGCTAACCCTAACCTCAAGCAACATTACGACTGTGGATAAATCAAATATGAAGAGAAAATCTTGTTCACTTGTCAGGAACTAAAAAGGTCAAATACGGCTACAACATTTGGTAAATATGTCCTACACCTGAAATCGTTAGTAGATGCTTCCACTGGCTGTTTTCATGACTTCGTTTCATACGAGCAAGAATTCTCGTTGTTTTTATCTCCATTTTTATTTGCTTCTGAAAAGGCTGCTGGTAATGTGCAACTAGAGCTGAGAGAATAGCAGTTAGATTCTTTGTTGAAAGCGATGTATAAAGAAGTGGCTGCGCCAAAATTTAGTTATTTACCTAAACGGTACGTTCTATTGCGGAAATTTGCAGCCAGAATTCTAGCTATTTTTGCAAGCACTGATCTCTGTGAGCAGTTCTTTTCTATAATGAAAGCTACAAATCACCTCACCGTTCGAGATTATCTGATCAAAATTTGTCGTCAGTGATGATAGTGTCAGCGACAAACAAACTTACACCCGATATTAATAAACGTGTATCCCAGAAATATGTCAAGCATCAGGGCAAACAAAAAAAATGCGCAATCTGAGTAATTTTTTGATAACGGCATTGTATTGCAAATTTAGCTAACTAAGGGACATGAATGTCATTAATTATTGTATTCTATTGTTTTGTTTCTTATTTGCATAAAACTAGTAAGCTGTTTTGCAACTGATTTTTGGCTGCGGCCCCTTAGGATATAGTAAGTTTTTTATGCGGCCCATACACATTAACGAGTTTGACATGCCTGATCTACGATATATAACGATTTGTGTGCCTTCTAACTCTAATCATTAAAGTTCTTAAAGAAACCAGATCAATTATTACCTTTTACAATTCCATCAATTAGCTTGCCAACTCTTCATGGGTCCTGTCCGTACACTGGGTGAGTGGACCGATATTTTGAAAAAAGCGGCTCTAAAGATTTTCCTAGAAATTTGACAAGTTTCTGTGTATTTTGGGGGAAAATATAACTACCTAATGGACCTCATTCACCAATCGTAAACAAACAACATTTAGCCACGCGATTCTCTATCTCTTCTATACAAATTACTTAATTCATAAAGGCGTTTTTTTCATTGTTTTATCGATATTATCACGTGGCTAAATGTTGTTTGTTTACGATTGGTGAATGAGGTCCGTTGACCACGCTTTAAAAAACTCTTAAAATTGGATTTGGCTGACGTCTTTTTATTTTGAACACATTTCAGCGGAAATTCCCGCACTCGACTCCAATATTTTTTTTATTTTGTTGTATTCAGTAAAAATCATAGACTATATTTAGTCTATGGTAAAGATGAAATCATGGTTATAAATAGACGTGCATAAACATCTTGCGCACCGTTGTACAAAGAAATGAACTGGGCTGTAATAAAAGAATTTGATTGTGCAAGACTCATTAACAAATAATTCTTGCAATACTGGATCGTTAAAAGAAATGGAATCAGATATTATAGAGTATAGACCAGTGATTCCCACAGTGGTCTATATAGACCCCCAGGGGTCTACGAAGACTTCCAAGGGGTCTATGAAAGTGAAAAAATAAATTGGGGGTCTATGAGATGCCCACGGGGTCTACGACAATAGATTTTTTTAAGCCTAGCAAGTCATGACTTAATTTTGATATTCCATTAAAGTACCGCTTTCGTACACTAATATATGATTTGTATCTCAGGTTATCCTTTAAATGTTTATCCTGCAATTCAAAAAGAAAATTGTTGTATTTCATTTCAATACTTATTTAAAGAGCTCGATTTTGTCTCCATGTAACTGATGTTTTACAAAAAGAAATGTACAGCGTAGATTATTTCAAATTGAGATTCGTTCCTTCCTTGTCAAACAAACGGTTACCTGCCCCTTAATGATGATATGAATCCAATTACGCTGGAGGATCATTTGAGACAATGCCACCCTGACAAAATAGACACAGATTTGAAAAACTTTCGAACACTCAAAGATGAAGTTCATAATAGACCCAAAAAATCTCTCTTCGACATCATATAGAGAAGATGGTGGTTTGTGAGCGTCTTACAAAATTTCTTTACTAACAGCAAAATACAGAAAACACTATATATTATTAAAAGAATTTCTTTAAGCAACAATACATCAGTGGCATGAGTTATACAATTAAAAGCTTCTTATGTGATTCTTTGCAAACGACATATAGCTAGTATACAGTTTGGGATCAGCAGCGTCATAGGTTTTGTTCTGACAGGGTGTAGCGCTGTGTGCTGCAAACTGCCTAAGGGTCGTTGGCTCCTTATTTTTCTTCAGGGTGTAATGACAAAACCTTTCCCATGTTTGAGTATAGTTGCAAGGCAGCAAAGTTTTGAATTCCGTTTTCCTTCTGCTAGGTGGGTAGCAAGCCAAGGCTAATGAGCCATTTCTGATCGAAGCTTGCTGGTTTAGGCGCCAGTTATTCGCCTTCGCCCCTTCTGTTAGTGAAAACAGTTCCGCGGACCCAATATTTGAGCCACATGTGAAAGATCAGAAATACATGAGAAACTGCTCTTTGCGAAAACTTTTACAATGATATTTAAGACAAATTAATTAATTAATTAATATTTAATGTTTGAAGGACTACTTCATAGGGGGGGGGGGGGGGCTACCAAAAACCAGAAAACATGGCAAGGGGTCTACGAGTCAAAAAAGTTTGGGAACCACTGGTATAGACCATCATTGACTTCATAAGGAAATTTTTATTTTTTTTTGTTGTTTTATTTTCATTTTATTATTTTTTTCTTTTGCGTTTTAATTTTCAATTCTGATCTACTCTATCAATGTGTAGAATTAAGGTCTTTGTATGTTGTTTTTTTCTACTTTCCAGGTGTACGTTTGTACAATCCTTCAGCGTGTACTGGATAAACTCCCTTGTTAGAATCACCGTGGTTGGGACAGGCGTCAAAAATCCCAATGATATCAATTCCAGGACTTCTGCTTCTGTGACTGCTAAAAGCCTCATCACGCCAACGAGTAACGGGAAGATCAACCCAAATGGAAACCTCTATGCCGCTCCAAAACCTACCGCGTCGACTGGAACAATGGACGTTCAGGACTACTCAGTGTCAGAGCAGACGTCAAAACTCGTTCTTCAACTTTTGAGTGAGTTTGATAAGGCTATGAAAAACCAGAACACCACAAAGGGGCCTGCTGGAGCCGGTATTGAAAACTATCAACTGCGAGTCAGCGACCAGCGCCAGCAGGGCACATCCGAACCCATTAACATCAATGTCAACATCAAATTATCTTCTTCACCAGATACCAAAGATAATGCCGTCGATGCTCCAACCAGCCCGACATTCACTGGCCAGGTACAAAATAACATTATAAATATCCTTTTATTTCAAAACCCGAACGCAACCGCTTCTTCACCAATCAGCACCCAAACAGATGGAACACGTCGACAGAGAGTGTAAGGTCACTTCCGTTGTAACTTGTTGGAAATTTAAAATCCATTTCGGTAGCTGAATACCACGTATAATATGTTAAAGCTAAATATAAATACATGCTTAAGCAGTTATATTCGATGAATCCGTTTGTAGCGGGTCAAGATCAGACCACTCTGAAATTACAATACTGAATTAAAAAATATATTTTTTAAACATTCCTATTTGTTTTGAATACAAAGATTTATCTTCCAACGATTTTTAAACATTGTATATTTTTTAAAATATATTTTAATAACATTTCGAACGCTCAGGAATTTTCATTTGAGTATATACGTTTACATTTCATACTCTGCTATTGGAGATTTTCGTAAAATGGGAGACAAATCCATAAATTGCAAACCTTGTTGGTGTATCCGGTTGACAGAACACGGACGTTTTGATAAACTTTACATTTTTAAATCAAATTCTTTCATTTTTCGATCAATGTAAAATCTAATATAAAATTTCTAAAGAAAAAATCAGATTGCTGTGAATAACCTTTAGTATGAAAATCTCCAATTAATTTTAATTATTACATTTGATAATTTTATATTTGAATCTCTTGGCATAATTGTTTGTTTTGTCATTTTTCTTATTTTTGATAAAAACGTTAATTTGTCTAATGGCATTCGTTTTTTTAAAATATTATTATATATATTTTTAAAACAAACATTTGAATCAATATTTAGGCTATATCTCATCACTCTTTCCAATTAGTTTACATTTTACATGTAAAAGTTTTACTATAATGTCAGACAACAACTAGTGTAGAGTGTAATGGAAGAGATAGTTTTCGATATAATGCAGTATGTCATGTGACTGTACAAAGACAGTCTATGAGATAGATTATATTTTAAAATCATGTACGTAGCTTATAGATAACAATCGATACTGTAGATTTCTCTATTAAATGATTTCAAGTGACTTAGTTTTTACAATTAATATGTTTAAATGAAATGAAAATTTTCAGATGCTGTGGATAGCACGGCCATTGCTGACCATTATCCTTTGTCTAAAACACCATTAACAAAATTTAAATGTTTTTACTGTTTAATATGACCATTTGCTAAGGTTGTTCTGAATAGGAAGTGCTATCAGAATTCTTGTGTAATTAAAAAGAAAGTTGTTGTTTTTTTTTATCCAATCTTTGTATGTATTAAATTTTTCATTTCTTTAAATAAAACTCATAATACAAATGTTTTAGTGTCTTTGTCACTTTTGGTTTCTTGTCTATGTTCACATGTGTGTGTGTGTGTGTTACACTAAGGGGAGTAATTCAACCATGACTTCAATCCTCGTATGAACTATAACTGGTGACAAAGGTGTGGTTGGTTATGGCTTCATCTTCCAAAGATTTAATGGCGCTTGCGATTACAATTGAAAAGAAGAGGGCGAATAGTGCTGGGGAAAGAACACATATTTGTCTCTGTAGGAATTCTAACTCCTCCGGCTGCTTTCCAACGAGTAAGTTTGTCAATGACCGCTCTCATTTCCTTTACAGAGGGCGTTTCATCTAATTCATTCGAAATTGCAAGTGTTGAGAAGTTAGACAAAGCGTTTAGCGAGATAGCATGTACAATCTGGTAGAAGTTTGCTTTAATGCTCTAACCATCGCTCCATTATCAGTGCACGATACTGATGATCATGTCATCTTTTGGCTTGAGCTGTACACACGCACTTGCTGGTCTGAGGTCCAATGGCCCTTTTCCAATACTCTGATGCTTCTAGAGCATTGGTTCTCAACCTTTTAAGTTCGGCGACCCCTTTTTACAACCTCCCACTCTGCCGCGACCCCCACCACACACATACAGCTATAGAAGAGTAGACAAAAAATCCATATTTTCGATGATCTTAGACGACCCTTGGCAAATGGTCAATCGACCCCCCAAGGGGGGGGGGGGGTCGAGACCCACAGGTTGAGAGCCCCTGTTCTAGAATCAGCACAAGATTGGCAAAACTCTCGAAGCATGTCTGGGAAAATACTAAACTGACCATGGCAAACACAAGGCTCATCTACAACGCCTGTATAGTAAACACTCTTGTTTTTAATATGAAAGTTTTGAAACTGACCATAAGTTTTTAATATGAAAGTTTTGAAACTGACCATACACACAGCATCTATACACTTTCGACAAACACTATATTTCTTCTGAAACATGACTCTATTACAAATCGGTATGTTTATTGCTTATTGTTAAAAGTGAATTTGCATTCGAGCTTTTGAAAAAGTGTAGGGACCTCCACATACTTAAATCTGGCCCTGCATTGGTGGTGGCTATATCATCGAGTCGTATGCGCTTCAGAATGTCGTCATTTTGGTCCCGAGTTTGAACCCTGCAAGACGAAGATCTAATGCTCTTTATTTCTGAACTTAGAAAAACAAAGCATTGGTGATTAAATGGTGTTAAGTGTTTAATGCAAAGGGAGGCTACTAATGAGACACTTAATGTATTAAACAGTTGTTCCCCTTTTATCTTCTATATAGGATCAATTGATAAGACAGCGGTAGTTACTACTATTTTTTTCTGTAACAGTATACATTTTTTTCTTCTTCTTTATCCATTCCTTCGTTTTAAAATATCTCTCCTTGACCTCCTCTCTTTTTCCTCTTTTAGTCTTTCACTTATCCATCTCTATTTAGTCGCTCTCTCTCACTCCCTCTCTCATTACATGTACGGTCTCTCCCTCGCTTCAGTAATAGCCACATTACTTCAAAAAAATCTCTCTCTATTCTTCTCCCTGTGACGAGATGTTTAATAAGTAAATATTGGGCTTTTTTATTTAAGTCTAGGGGAAATTTTATTAATTTTATCCCGCTCACATATAAGATTTTGTACAGGCACACCGCAACTAACAGTAAGAACAGACCAATATTATAAGTTTATAAATAAATATAATTTAATAAATGAAGGTTTACAAAAGATAAATGATCAAATAAAATTATTATTGAGAAATGAAATGAAGGTGCTAATATCTAACGTAACTGCTCATCATGGATTGCTAATTGGTGAGTGATTGGAGGAGAAGAATGTTCCTATGTCTGGCTACTTATTTTTCTTAGCTGCTAGCCCGTGGGTCGTCTTCTGGCGGTCGTAGGACTGGCACTCAGAAGGATGTCATCCGGCTCTGTCTTTGGACGGGATATTCTCTATGCTGTAGGCAAGCTGGCTCTAGCGTGAGGCCGCTGCCTGTTTAGCAGTAGAGAGGGTTGGTGCTGCAGACTAAGTTGTAGTGGATGATCTCTCAGCTGTGATCTCTAGCTTGTAGAGAGCCGTGCTAACTCAACACCAGTTTATCTTCTGCAGCGAAGGTTGCTCTGATCAGTCGGCATTAGGCAATAGCTATTGGGCAGTGGACAGTTTGGCCCGGGTACTGGGCAGATGATACTGGGCAGTATAAGGCACTGTGGACACTGGGCAATATGTTAAGGCCGAGGACAGTAGGCAATGCCTTCTTGCTAACAGGTATATAATTGGGGGGTGGGGGGTATCTGGTGTGGTCTGCTCCGGTTACAGCTTTGGGTGGAGATCTGGTAGTTATAGCAGTCGGGTGTAGCAATCATGTGTAGCAACCAGGGGTAGCAACCAGGCTGGGGATAAGACAGACAATTAGGAACCTCCTAAAGGCATTGAGCAGGGATTCCCAAATGCCTTGCAATCATTCAGATGCAGGCATTGGCATTAATCCCAATAAGGCATTTAAGACAATCATGTATAAAATCTTAAAGTACGCATATAACTCAATAACAAAAGGATATATGTAAGATAACCACAATAAATGTGCTATCGTACAATGTAGGATGATACTAGTCAAGATTCATCCATTAAATTTGATTACGACGATAAGTAATCAGTTACAGTAAAATGGGGAATGAGCATATTATTTGCTAAAGGATAAGATGAAAATAAAATATTAGGGATATGGCTACAGTAATAAGGGATTGATATAGTTAATCAAAATTACATTCATACAAGGAACTATAAGTTCACAAGGGTGTGAGACATAATAATATGTATGAGGGATATATAATAGAATTGTGAAATGATTAATTTCACATGGGCTCTGTAAGTTTAGAGCATTGTGATCTAAGTTCTTGGACAGTACTTAGATTCACGAAAGGTTATTGTTTACATCAATCACTAAGATACAGGAATGGATGAAACACAACAAATCAAATATAATAACTATGGCTTCAAACGTAGACAACCATAGCGGCATTAATAACACTATATGAAGATATAACATCGAAATAAAATAGTACAATGTACATACATAACAAATAGGTTTGAAAAGTTATTAGGCCGCTGCGCGTTGCGCTGGTGCCGCGACCATTGTGTGCTGGTCACCTGTCCAGCGGTCAAAATTAAAAGTTAGCCCTAGAGAGGCTAGTTAATGTTTTACGTCGAGATTCGTCCCGTGAGAAACAGTGCGAGGGGAGATCAATCCTACAAGAAATTAAGTATGGGTGGACATGAAAATAATTGATTAAGTTAAAATTTAAAGTTTCTCACGGTTTGCTGGGAACAACTCAAATGAATTTTTGTATGCAAGTTTCGAATCGTCACACTCCCCAACTCTCCTTTATAGTATCTCTCTCTCTCTCTCTCTCTCTCTCCGCACACTCCTCCTCTCTCGTCAACCAAGTTTTTCTTACCTCCTCCTCCTCCTCCTCCCCTCCCCCTTTCCTCAAATAAATACAGAGATGTAAAAGGTCCAAGTGTAGATCCTGATAACTCAGTATTAATGGAAGTGTCAAGGTTTGGTCATAGGAAGATGTCAAACAAAAAAAACTTCTCCTAGCCGCCTCTCCACACACACGCGCAACCACACGTCCACACAGACAGCAGGATGTAACAGAAAAACACAATTAATAGAGTAGAAGTAACGAAGTATCTCTAATCGCACAGTTCGTTAGGACTACCTTGAACCTTTTGCCCTTTCAAAACGTTCAGACGTCATAGAAAAAACAAACTATGCCAGAAGCAAGCTCAATGGTACCCACACGTAACAAGCAGATTACACCAGTGCGTGTGTGTGGGTGTTTCCATGGTGACGGTGGGAAGAGGTTAGCGATTGGTTGTGAATGATGCAAGATAAACGGCATTGATATCAGCTGTCTCAGAAAGGGGAGACGACTCCATATTGACAGACTGACTGGACGTGTAGCTGTAGTGAGTTAGATTTTGTTCAGAATGTCATCTTGTATCATTACTAAAGACTATTTAATAGATTTAATTGGATCTCAAGTTGAATTTGTTTATATAGCAATAAAAGATATATTTAGTTTTGTTCACAAAGAAATGATTCAAGCTATTTCAAGTTTTACAAGTTAAGATATAATAAGCCTACAGTGTTTTAGTTGTCTGCTAATAACGGAATGCCGAAAGCCAACGACTGTTAACAACAAACACACTCACCACAGATACATGCTATCTCTTTCTCTCTCTCACACACACACAAGATACACACATGCACACATCAAAAACTCGCAAACAGCCTTCACACATTCACAAATCACATATTCCGCACGCACACACACTACGCACACTACATTCATATACTCTTTCCCACACATAATATAAAGACACCTACACACACGTGCACACTAAACACGAGCTTATTACCACACATACACACACAAACTCTACTACACTGTCTACACACCACGCATTAACACACACCTATATTCGCACCCACTCAAACACACTAAACATACAACACACACAAACTCATACATCCCCCCCCCCACATTGGCACACTCACATCCACACTCACACATACTTTACACACCATACACACATCTTATCTTATATAATACAGACGTTACTTCAAAAAAAAAAAAGAAAAAAAAGATGATTACGTCCTACGCGTCATGCATTTTACCTTTTCTATCCCTTAGTCTGTTGGACCGTTGGGGCACCAGGCAAGATTTGTCGACCGTCTTTCTCCATTCCTCCCTTTTTTTTTTTTTTGTCTCTGATTTCTTGGTTTGTGATGCGGTCTTTGAATGTGATGCCTAGGATCCTTCTGTAGCATCTCAATTCCATTGCTAGGATCCTCCTCTCTAGCTCTGCATTCAACGTCCACGACTCGCAAGCATATAAAAATGTGCCATGACTAGAGAGCGCATCAGTCTGATTTTGGTGCAGAGGACTAAGCCCTTATCTTTCTATATTATTTTAAGTTTTGAAAGGGCTGCTGTGGACTGTGCTATTCGGGCCAATAGTTCGGGTTTTGTTCCCTCATCTGAGACAATAGCTCCGAGGTATTTGAAGCTGTTAACACTAGTTAGCTTTTCACCTCCAATACTGATGCCTCTTTTAAAGCCCTGATGGCTATTGGTCATAATTTGAGTTTTTTCTGCATTTATTTGCATGCCATATGCTGCGGAAGTCTTGTCAATGCGCATCACCAGGTCAGCTAGTTCTTCTTCTGTCCCTGCTAGGCCGTCAATGTCATCTGCGAAGCGCAAGTTAGTAATTCTTCTTCCTCCAATGCTAACAGTACCTTCATAGCCCTCGAGGGCATCTTCCATTATCCTTTCAAGGAAGATATTGAAGAGTGTTGGAGACAGTAGGCAGCCTTGTCTTACTCCAACTGTGGTTTTGAACCAGTCCCCAATAATATTGTTGAAGTACACCGCACTGGTGGCATCCTTGTACAGGTTCTGGATAACTTTGATTGAGTTTTTATTAATGTTGCATTTTTCCAATGTCGCCCAGAGTGCCATACTCGATCGAAAGCTTTCTTGAAATCAATAAAGACATGGAAAAGATTCTCTTGATGTTGGAGATATTTCTCACAGAGTATTCTGAGGTTTAGAATTTGTTCTGTTGTGCTGCGACCTTGTCTAAAACCTGCTTGTTCTTCTGATATGATGTTGTCTGCTATCGATTTTAGCCGGTTTAATATGATTTTTAACAGTACTTTGCTGGGATGACTTATGAGGCTGATGGTGCGATAGTTTTGACAGAGTTGTAAGTTGCCTTTCTTTGGAAGGGTTATTATGAGTGATTGGGTCCAGGGTTTGGGCCATTCTCCTGATTGCCAGATCTTGTTGCAAATCATATAGAGTGCGTTTATCATATTTTCATCTAAACACTCATATTAACCAATGACCTAAACTCCGCCAAGTCACTGGTTTTCCTGGCTAGCTCATGCAACCCATTCCGTGCTCTAATAGTGCTAGAGAAGAAGGAGTATTTATACAATTTGTCCTAGCATATAGAAGGACTCGAACGAGAAATGACATCATCAACACACAAAATATCTTCACAAAGTGACTTGAATAAAGCAGCTGATAACCAAACGTTTCTCCTTTTACAAATGAAGAACATCGATCCAGTCTAAACCTGTTCTTGGTAAGCAGATTAGATGAAACATAGAACCATTGCGCTGAGAGCCCAAGGCACTAACAAAGCGGCCGAGCAGTAGCAAATACTCTAACAATATTTTTGTATTTCTATTTGTATCGAATTTTTGAATTATTATTTTTAAAGCAATACATTAACGCAATTCATGTAACTTGTCATGTGGTAGGGATTCAGTGCTGGATTTACCTTTAGACAACATAAGCTATATCTTAGAGCTCCGACTTGCCAGGGATCGAGACCAATCGTCATAGCAGGCCTGAACACTGACCTGCCACGCTGAGACCTGTGGCCAGTGGAGACAAATAGCTCATCGCCACGTCGTACTGACCAGACTCCACTGACCACAAGTTGCGACGTCGCAGGTCAGTATTGAGGCCTGCTATAACGATTGATTTCGCTGGGGGGGGGGGGGGGCCTCCTGAAACGTTTAGTGGGGTATTTTCTAACCCTTTCAAGGAAGAGAAAAAAGGAAAGATTGCCTTACAAGGCGCCCCATATCTACAATAATCTAAATCGGGCCCTGGATAGTTTGACATTCCCAAGATGAAGTGGAGGGGGGAGCCCATCAAGCAACAAACACTCAAATCTTACATTTCAAATAATTATTCTATTGTATGTATTAATTTTATAAAGGATATGAAAGAATGCATATAGTCAAGTGATGTTCCGGGCCTACTTAAAAACAAATGAATTGTATCTTCCCCCCCCCCCCGGTCTTTCCACTGAAACAAATTGATCAAATTTGTTCCAGAAAAAAGCCCCTCTTCCACTTATGAAAACGCCCCTCCCCTCTTTGTTCTACTTATGAAAAAGGCCCTCTTCCACTTGTGAAAAAGCCCCCATTACACTTATGAAATAGGCCCCCCCCTTTTTTTCCACTTATGAGAACAGCCTCCCCCCCCCCCGCCCTTTTTTTTTGTCCATTTATGTCTAAACGTTATTAGATGTAATTAATTGTATCCGCCTTTCACGCGGAACCATGAACATCCTTTTTGTGTCGAGTTCACCTGGTAGTTACAGCAACATTCCAATGACAACAACTAACAGCCCCCATAAGTGACCTTTCAAAAGATGTCATCTTTGCACTGATCACAACAACAAAAATATTATCACGCCCATTAAGAACCAATTTTATGTCCTTTTTATTTTAATTATTTCGTTGTTTTTTTTTTCTTTCATTAATTACTCTTCGGGGGGGGGGGGGACAAGTAAAGAAAGAGAAACAAAGTTATTTAAGTCATTAACATTTCAAAGCTGGACGCGACGCATTATTCCTCTCGCTCTCTCCGGGATCGCCGTCGACATAAGGAAGTCTAGTCATGTGAGCCCCCCCCCCCCCCCCCCCCCCCCGCCAAAGTAGGCGTGGTTTATGATACATGAATGAAGCTAAGGGACACAATCACAAGTGACCTAAACAGGGAGAGGTTCAATCGTCTGCTACAAAAAGTGAGTCGATGAAGTGTCGGAGCATTAGGACTTGTGACTTCTAACGAGACAAGACGGGAGGAAACTTAATACTGCATGGACTAGCTCTAATTGAAAAGGTAAGCCCTTTTTTAAACGATGACAGGATTAAAAATAAATAATCGTACCCAAATACCGAAAATGAAAGCAATAGCTTTGATTGAAAATTGTGGTATCTATATGACAAATTTTATTGCCAAATAGGACAATATGAATGGCAGGCAATCGCCGAATCCCTAATACTCTCTATAGCATATTGTTTCAATTGCACCCTGTTCAAACGGTTGTTGTTTGGAAACTTAAACTGTGTTACTTGAAGGCAGTGGCGTTACTAAGGTCGGTGTCACCCACTGCGGTTAGCTCATGGTGCCACCCGTTGAGGTACGCACCCCCCGCACGTCCCTAATGACGCCACTGCAAGGCTCTCCTGACTGGTATTGAAATAGGAGGTCCATTTTTTTTTCCGATTATGGTTTAAAAGCAACCACAGCTGGATCTATCCCGTAAGTGCTCGAAGTGAAGAATCCAGATCTCTGATTAAATCTTGCTACTTCGTTACGTGTGTACAATCCCAGGGCCACGTGATGTCAACAATCACCTGGCTGGCCAAATACATTCACTAAGCTTTACCTGTGTGTAATCTATTCTATCCAACGTTCAGAATTAAGCGTCACGTGTTTACCTCTTTGCGCGACACAAATATTATTGTCATAACTGCTTGAACTAGATCTAATATGTACACAGACATGCACGGAACTCAATCCCCCGCCACATGGACATCTAGATAAAAGATAATGATGTCCCAATGTTTACAAACACGAATAACAGCGTGTGTGAAATGTGTAATCACTGGCTTTTTTTTTTACCCACCGATGACACCTGCCATTTTTTATACAGACTTATTCCGAATTATGAACTAATTGAATAACAAACGATCTCGTTGTTGGCATTATTAAGAGATGCAAATAAAATAGGTTACATAATGATGTATTGATCCAGTATACACTGTTGTTGTCCCCCTTCCTCTCAAGCGGGATACGAACAAAATGTTTTAAATGTTGTTGTATAAGACTGAAATGAAATGACCGGTTAAAGAATTCATTTTCATAACAGGTGGAAGAAAAGTATGTATATTATAATGTATACCTCATCATAAAGTGAACATTTTTAACTCTTAAAGACCAACTGAAGAGGTTTTTCTCGAAATTGAGATAGCGATTGATTTAGATAGTAGATAGCATCAAGGTTAGTTCCTAAAATTTTGAGATTTTAGAAAAGCGTATTTATATTAGATATTATATTTCAGACTAAAAACGCAAAATACCTAGGTGTTATAATAAATGTGTCACTGTCATGGAATCCACATATTGATGAAACTATAAAAAAAAATTAAACAAAGCATTAGGATTTATTAAAAGAAATTTCTATAAATCAAATAAGAACATAAAACTAAAATGTTATTTAACCTTGGTTAGGCCAATAATAGAATATGCATCCTCCGTTTGGGACCCCTCAACTCAAGAAAACATTAAGAAACTGGAACAGACACAAAATAGAGCAGTGAGATTCATAACAAATGAATATTCACATTTGACTAGAGTAACACCTATAGTAAAATCACTAAATTTAGAAAGCCTTCAGGACAGAAGACTTAAAAGTAAATTAGCAATTATACATAAAACACTGAACCATAATCTTCAAATACAAAAACAAAATTTAATAAAATACTCTGAAAGACACAAAGATAAAGGGCACATTCCTCGTCCCATATGCTAGGACAAATTTGTACAAATACTCCTTCTTCCCTAGTGCTATTAGAGCATGGAATGGGTTGCCTGAGCTGGCCAGGAAAACCAGTGACTTGGCAGAATTTAAGTCATTGGTTAATATGCATGACTAAATGCATGACGCGTAGGACGTAATCATCTTCTTTTTTGAAGTAACGTCTGTATTATATAAGATAAGAAGATAATTTGAAAGTGTAAAAAACAACGAGATTTGAAAATCAGCTTCAATTGCCGAAAGCGGAAGTGACGTCTTGTAATGGACTGAGAAAATGTAAATAAAAATAGACATGGCTGGATACGTTATTATTATTGGTAGCGATTCTGATGATATACTTATGATCTAAATCTAGCTGTCAAACAATTTTAAATGATACTTATCATGGGATGCACCAAAATGCCCTGAAGATAACTCTTCTACTTTTTCAAAATATATTATAGAGCAGACTATTTAATTAATATAATTATAGATATTAATTTTAGATGGCTGCCTGGTCGTGCGGTTTGCACGCTGGACTGTCGTTCAGATTTATCGATGGTCCCGGGTTCAAACCCTGCCCGCTCCCATCCCCCGTCGTCCTGCGGGAGGTTTGGACTAGGAAGTAATTATCTTCAACTCTGAAGGAACATCCGAAACATGTAAAATTTTACAGATAGGACTAGTCACTTATAATTATAAGACTTAAGTCACTAGAGTAGAGACGGAGAGAGTATACTTAGTATACTATAGAAATAGATAGAGTAGCTCAGTAGAGTAGACTGACTAGAGTTACTAGGACTAGGTATACTACCGTATATTATACAGTATATAAATATGTCTATTATAATTTTTATTATAACTAGATCTATATTTCTATCTATCTCTAATTCTAGCTAGGCCTTCTAACACTTGTACTAGTTACTCATCACTCACTAGATCTAGTTTATAATACTTGACTTGTAATACACAATGTAATAATACTAATAGCTTATAAACTAATAGATTTAAGACATTTAAGTAGATCTAGAGTAATCTAGACTAGCTTCTATGTTAAGTCTAAGCCCAGTCGCCAACATTTTAATTTTTTAATGCTTGAATTTATATATCTCTGTAAATTTGTAATAGTAAGACCTAGTGAGTAGTGTCCTAGCATAATTCATAGATATAAATATATATAATATTATATTAGTCAAGGACTAAACCTAAGCTAAATCTATATAGAATATATTTATAATAGATCTAATATATAGTAATTATATAGCCCTTTACTAGCCCTTACTATACTTATTAATAAGGCTAGACTTTAGATCTAAAAAAATAATAAGTCATCATATATATTGGTAATATTAAATACAGATCTATACTAAACACATGTCTTTAAGTCTTAAACTTAAACAGGGCAGATCCTAACGATTGCAGGGCCCTATGTGAAACTGATTGCGCAGAGCCTAGTCTGGGTGGGAATAAGGATAATAAGTGGAAATTAAGATTTTGTATTTAAAAAATTTGACTTTGAATTCATCTTTACTAAGTACAAGATTACGATCAAATTAACTTTACTTTACAAACTTTGCAACCTATGGCATATTAATATGCCGGTCACTATTAAAGTAAATAAAGTATAGGATGGAAACTTCGGATTAAAGTGAAAATTTGCCTGATAATTACATGAAAGCTGACAATGCCTTTTTTGTTTATCGCGCGAAGGATTAGCGTTTTCCAGAATGAATGACACTTACAAATGACAATTTTGTCTATTTTCAGGAGATTTTTATGACCTTTCATGAGATTTCCAGGTTTTATATATACCGGTATATATATATATATATATTGTAATTTAACAATTGCACCTAGAATTAGCGCAGGGCCTATGAGAGTGCAGGGCCAACTGCGACCGCATAGGTTGCAGTGGCTTAAGACTGGCCCTGGTCTTAAATATATTAGATTGCCTAGAGTAGAGTAATTTATTATTATTAAGAACAATAAGAGTTAGATGTTAATGTTAGATCAGATAATCAGTATAACATATAATATATTTATAACCACTAGTTCTATATATATGTATACATAATTAAGTATAAATGTTAATAAATAAATTTTAAAAAATCTATTTTACAGAAAACATATATGACGTGGCATACAGACAAGTTTACTAGATGGATCTTTCATCATTTTGGAAATACAAGAAGAGTTAATATTCCGTGTTTCTATTGTGAAACAAATCACAGAAACATTCTACAATTTTATTTTATATAATAAATACCAATAAATGTAAATACAAAATCACTTTTTAATAGAGTTCTTCATTATACACACAACATTATTTTAGTTATGTTGTTTTTCTGTTGCTAGGTTTAGACAAAGTTTCGAATCAGGATTTAATATTATGTCATAGCCCAAAACTCCAGCAGGATGTAAGTTAATGGCAGTGGTTAATGTTTGAACCTGAGACCACAAAGAAGACAGTTCAGAGCGCAAACCACACAACTTTCTGCGTTTTGAAACTTATTCAAATTTTGATAATTTCTATGTTATTGCAGATTTGAATGTCCATTGCAATGATGACTTAATCTGTAAAGGGGTTACATTTTTAAAAAATAAGAGTTAGATCTCATTCTTCGAATGTTGCTATTTATTAGAAATTGTAACGTGGCATACATATTAGATGCCAAAAGAAAATCCACTGCCGAGGAAAGACGTAGACGTCGTAAAGAACATTTAAATTGACCACCTGCTGAAAATGGTTATGTCTTCGCTGGATGTGGCAAAATATCTAGTTTGCAGCTAGGGCTGCGTAGCCATGGAAAATATTGCATTCCTTATTAATCTTTCGACTCGACTGCCAGCCTTATTTATTAGGCACTTTAAATTATAAATAGCTCTGCATTTTTAATAACAATATAAAAAATATATATATATTCATGATTAATTGGGTTACTAAAATTTAATAAAATGAGTTGCATAACTACATTAACAGTAGCCTATATGCATTACTTAATATTATATTGATACTACAATTTATTTTCCACTTCCCAAGAGAAAAAAAACAACAACTCCTTTTTCAGTAGGATAATCTCTTTCATTTATTGTCCAAACACAATTTAAAACTTTTTTACAGTTACAGATTAACTTGCTAACTTAACTATCCCTATAAACATGCCCATTAACAGTTTTAATTAGGGTTATCCCCCTTCGCCCTAGATAGCCCAAATGGCGCCCTAATGGGCGCGGGTACCGTTTGCACATTTGCGTCATTAGGTTCCCATTAGGGATCAATACGGGCAACACTAATCGTGCCAATATCAGCCCAGAATGGGTAAACCTACCTCTGGATTCATTGGGGATTTCCAGAATCGCGCCATAATCAAGCCCATACTAGCCCCAATGGTTTAGTAACTGGGATTTTCATTGGGGTTCAATTAGGGATAACCCTTATTGTGCCATTATCGGTCCGATGCTGGCCTGAATGGTTTAGTAACTGAAATATTTATTAGGGATAACCCTTATTGTGCCGTTATCGGTCCAATGGTTTAGTAACTGAAATATTTATTAGGGATAACCCTTATTGTGCCATTATCGGTCTGATGCTGGCCCTAATGGTTTAGTAAATATTTATTAGGGCTCAATAAGGTATTATCATGCAAATACTGTCTCCGATGGTTCAGTCATTAAATTTTATTATGGCTTAATTAGGGATAATCTTTAATGTTTTTCAATACTGTAGTTTAAAACAAATTCATTAGTGATTTTTTGTTTATGATGCCCTTTTTGTTCAGATGCAGCTCAATGGCTTAGTATGAGATTTTTAACCTTTTACATAGGTCTACTTTCACACTGATGATTTAGATCTAGCAATAGCATTATTTGACATAATTGTTTGGAAATTATAATGAATAATTGAATCAGTGCATGATCTCTATATACATCTAGCTATAATGTCAACATATTTATAAAGTAATGGACATGTTATAATACATTTTTGGGTTTGAACACTAGCAAACAATACAATTTTTGGTTATCTACTATATAAGACTTGCATGCTCTGATCATTCATTCTTAAATCAAACTTACACAATTAATTTTTTTGTATTCATGGAATAATTAATCAACACAAAAGACAAATATAACAGCACAAACAAGATATCAAGACAGACATTCAATTCTTAGCATTCTTTACAAGCTGACTTCAAGACTGATGGCAATAATTCACATTTTGACTTCCATGCAGCAGCTGGAACAAACAAACAAAAAAATATTATAGTCATGTAACAAAACTACCTTCAAGCTGTATTAATAATAAAAAAATCTAACAATTAAACATCAGAAGACCTTACATTTATCTATGTGGAAATACTATTTAATGGTTATATTTCCAGCCCTTGATGATAAATGGGGCTAAAAAAATTAGGTTGCTTCTAAAGCCTATTAAGCAACACAAAAATTAATGGTATTTCAAAATTTGGAGTTCAATCTTCTCCTTAAATTAAATGTTATGAATTGGTGTCCGCAAATGTGGCACAGGTATTTGACTATGCTAAAAGTGCAATGGCAGACTAGATCTAACTAGGCTTCAATTCATTCAATATTATATTTTGTCCAATTTATTTATGTTAACTTTATCAATGCCAATGGCAGACTAGATCTAGCTAGGCTTCAATTCATTCAATATTATATTTTGTCCAATTTATTTATGTTAACTTTATCAATGCCAATGGCAGACTAGATCTAGCTAGGCTTCAATTCATTCAATATTATATTTTGTCCAATTTATTTATATTAACTTTATCAAAGGCTCTTACGAATACAACTATATTCTGTTGTAATTAGAGTTCAATGGTAATTTTAAAAATAAGTTGGCTGAAAAGTTATTCTAGAATTAAAATAAACAATGACCACAGTGAAACTTAAAAAAACATAACAAAACAAAAAACAACCAGCATAGTTCAAAATTAGGATAGCATTTTTTTATTTACATTTAATTTTATTCAATTCTATCCCATTAACAATTTTCTTTCACATTGCTTATCAGTAATCTAAAAGCAAAATTTAATTCTTCTTACCTTCTTGAGCAGGCTTGCTTATGAAAAGATGATGAACAGCATCTGTACTGCATGCATAGGTTATTATTAACCTAAAAGATTAATGTCAACTTTCCCTCAAGAAAAATGTGACGATCTGTTAAAAAAAAATATTAAAAAAATAAATAAAAACCTAAAAAATGTTTAAAGAATGCAAACAAAAATAATATTACAATAGACGCAAAACACAAAATGTTTAAGGCATGGTATACTAGAAGGATTGTTGCTATATAATGACATTAGGTCAAAAACAATTCTATGTATCCCTATTTTTTATGCAAATTAATAATGAACTTAAATCTCAGTGAAATGACAAAAAGCTGAAGATATTGGTCTTGACCATTGTTTCATAAGATTAACATTTATTTTACATTTTTTTAATTTAATGGATTTGAACTATTTAAAATTTTCATTTGTTTGGGGGGTGTCACTGATCAGTAATCTTAAAGAAAAATGTATTCTTCGTACTTTTTTGAGCAGGCTTCCTCATGAAAAGATATTGAACAGCATCTGTAGTGCATACATAGACCATTCTTATTGTCAGCTGCCCTTAAAGAAAACTGACATTCTAAAAAAAAAAATACAAACAAAATAAAATTACAATATAGACAAATCCTGAAATGTTTATGGTATGGTGTCTAAGAAACACTGTTGCTATAGCCTAATGATGAGACTCTGTATTTTTTCTTTAACAGTATCCACATAATGAAATTTTAAAAAGCCTAAGCCTATAGAATGAATCCTAAATCAAATTGTAGTAAAATGTATAATATAATAATTAGTATTAAGACCTCTAGATATTCTAGCTAGATCTAAATATGATAAGCTAGATCTATGTCTAGTTTATAGATCTAGAATTTCTAGATCTGTATAGATCTATTTAATTCTATTACCTAGAGTCTTTAAAATTTACAAAAAATAAAATCTAACATGTATTGAGTATTGGTGAATAAAGATCTAACGCTACCTGGACCTGGTTATGTGGTATGCTCAATGGACTGTTTGGTCACCATGATGGTCTCTGCATGGTCGTCTGGTTCATACCCCGCAACTGCCATCACTTCCCTAAGCTCCTTTGAGGTTTAGACTACCAAGTAGATATCTTCAACTCTGAAGGAACATTTTTAAAAAAACAATGTCAATATAGGGCTATAGTCTATCGCGGCTATAGGGTTAGCCGTTAGTATATTATATAGATATACTATATACATATTTAGCTAGACATATCTGATTTTAAAACCAAAATAAACGTTTGATTTTATTTATTTGTGTAAATTTAAACAATCTAAACTCTAGACTAGATTGTCAAGATCTGGAGTGTAGGCCTATTATTGTACATCTACAAAGTAAATATCTATATTATAAGTCTATAGGTCTATGACTATAACTAAATCTAGAATTATTTAATCTAAATGACCTATCGCCTATACTCCATAGTATGAAAAAAATAAAGATTAGTCTATATTAACAATATATTAAATATTATTGTATATCTACTAAATTTTCTAATAACAACTAACATCTATTCTTAGATGATAGATCTAAGTTTACTAAGTCTTAGTATATCTTGTATTATAGGTCTAGGTCAATTTTTTTTAACCTCAAAATATTTGAATTAGAATAGAACTAAAATCTATATGAGTATAATAATTATTATATTAATATACCAAAGTCATAAGTCTTAAGTATTAGTTTATGGTTACGTGACTAGATAGGTATATAGATCTAATAATATAATATTCTGCCCTAAAAGGTAGTAGATTTACTATGATTTAGATAAAATTTAAGATCGAGTAAGTCCTTAACTAAATCTAATTCTATGCTGCAGATGCATTTCATGGTAGATTCTATATCTAGAATCTATTCTAAATAGTAAATTTAGTCACTTAAGTTAAGTAGTCTAGATCTAGATTTAATAGGTCTCGATTCTAGATATAATATATATATTATATCGTACTAATCTAAATCTAGACTAGTAGCCTATATTATAATAAAACTAGTCTAGTGAGATCTAGATCTATCTATTAGATTCTTAGCATTCTAGATTATCTAGATATCTATTCTAGGTCTAGACCTAATCTGCTATTTAGATTAGATCTGTTAGTAGTGTTAGAGTACTTAAGAGATTCGTCCTCTGTACCTGTGATGGGCTTAAGACTTTAACTTAAAAGTTACGACCATTCCATCAATCCATGGCACCATGGCTGCTGCCAGTGCTGGCATGAGTTGAAGAACATATGGTATCAAGAAGTACAGCGCATATAATAAATCTATTAAATTAATGAAAGTCTAGATTGACTAGACCTAGATCTATAGCTCTATAACTTGTAGTATAACTAATAACTAAACAGATTTAGATCTAGATAGCTCTAATTTGATCCACGTGTGTACGTTCTAGAGTGAAGACTGAATAATCCAGTTTGTGCCGAATATCGCGAGCTTAAATGAAATAAAAGCTTCTTTTGCATTGGTCGAAAAAATGTTAACTTGTATAAAACTTTTATTTTAAAATCTAAATCTAGAAAAAAAAAAGAACATGTTCTCCTTTAGATTCTATGTGTGATTAAATATTACTAGATATAGATATATTTTTTAGTGTGCACATTAAAAAATCAGACACACACACACACACATACACTATTTGATTACGAAAAGTCTGCATTGGGCCGGCCCATACGGGTAAAACTTCACTATTCCAGTTAGGGATTTCCCCAATAGAACCCTAATTAATTTTTTTTAAAATCTTAAATTACTTACAAAAAGCATTCAAAGCAAAATTTAGCTTTAAGACAATTAATACTAAATTTTAAAACATCATAATATTGTTTTTTATTTTATAATAAAGATTTCATCATGTTGGTTCTGGCGTGATTGGGGAAATCCCACACCGGCACGAAAGCGGAAAGACGTTAACGGCCCAATTACTAAAATCCCACACCGATCCGTTAACGTTTTTATAGGGGCGAGTGTAAGTAGGGCAATCTACCCAATGAAACCTTATTACCCCACACCGCGACAGAATGGTTTCGATAGGGCTTTGTTTATAGGGATCTAATGATTCTATTCCAATCAACAAATGAATCAAGTGTGGGATAAATTAAAATTCTTCAATTTTTACAAATAGATTTATAGAACTATTTAACTTAAGTCGTATATTAATAATATTATAGAGTTGTTAGATCTAGGTCTAAATTTTGCCTTATAGATTAGTTCTTAGAAATTTAGATCTATATCAGACTACTTTTAAGTCCAGGTTAAGGTTAAGGCTATTTGCTGGTGTTGTACGGGATTGTGACTAGATTCAAACTAAATATAATCGTGTACTACAATAACTATTTTGAATGAGCTCAACATTGTAATTAATGTTTTTTTCCCATTTGGGCCTATTTAAGGACGACTATAGGTTAATAATCACAATTAAGTGTATAGATAGAGTATATAATTTTATACTTTGTTTTTCTCGATCAGTCTAGATAGATCTATATAGATAGGTCTAATCTCTAAATATCCAATACTACTATTACTAGATCTAGACTTCATCTAATTGAATTTAGATCTAAATTTAGGTCTACTTCATACATCATTAATGATCTAAGAAAAGAAGATCTAGCTCATGATCAAAAGCAGTAGATGTAGAACTAGAATAAGCCTGAAGCAGTAACATAAGCCATAAATTGCGTAACTTGACTAAAACGAAACATGTGAACTGAGGCACGCGGTACTGCGTGGGCTGAAACGCTGTTCGCTTGACTAGATCAAGAATAAGCCGACAAACATTAGATCTAATATGCAAATCCATAAATTGCGTCATTTGACCTAATTTCCCCAACTCTAACATCCACTTTTTTATAAATTGGTGTGTTTTAGTCGCCTTTGTTTTCAGAAACTGGCATTCCTGTAAAAGGGAATAGGGAAATACGCTAAGCTATATACTGAAAAATTTGACCTAATTTCCCCTAAACTACGTCATCGACCTTGGTTGTCTGGGAAATACTGATCTCGAATGGCTTCGAGATTGTGAAATTTAATAGTCCCTAAAACGCACATTAAATTGCTTATATCTAAATAACTACAAAGAATATATGTCTAATATTTTGTATGTATGTTTTTTTTAAGCATTATGAAACTAAAAAAACGTATTACACCGGTTTCCGCGTCTGACCCCAAAACCTTTTCAGTTGGTCTTTAATCAACCAAAGCAGATGTAGCCCCAGGCCTATATATCCACCTGCTGTAAAGGGGAAAGTGCATACATTGATATGTACAGCCAAGTGACCTAGTCTAGAAGTTGGAAAGTGCATACATTGATATGTACAGCCAAGTGACCTAGTCTAGAAGTTGGAAAGTGCATACATTGATATGTACAGCCAAGTGACCTAGTCTAGAAGTTGGAAAGTGCATACATTGATATGTACAGCCAAGTGACCTAGTCTAGAAGTATGAGACATTATAACAGTAACAATTTTCCCATTTCCGTGAAACACGGAATCATATATAAACATAGCCAATATTTTAAAAAAAATTAAATAGTGATTATTATTATTTAATCATAATTAGCCATCTTTTTATATTGTTATTGTGATTAATATTGGTCTGACGTCATTATTACTTATCAAAATGTGCAGACGTACTCTCCGAACTAATAAACGAAATGCAATAACTCTAGTACTTGTGTATTTCACTACAGTACCCGAGTAACCATCCACAGCCTTTAGTGTGTCACAGTCCCATTTACTGTGTTAGCCCGTTGACTTTCTAAGCTGACATGCCTGAGTCAGGTGGAAAGCAGCCAGTAATGTCAATTGAACCAAGGTCATCGCACGGGGCATGATGGGTATCGGTCTAAACAAAATCAATCAACTCTATCAAATAGCGAAAACAAACCTCCCGTTATTGTGTTTTGAGTTTTAAAATAAGAAAATGAACAAAAAATTCCAGAACTTTTCAAGGTAACAACAGAACATTTTACAAATTAAGATATGATAGTTGACTTTCAAAGCTATTAAGATAAGATAGTTGGCTTTTAAAAGCTATTAAGATAAGATAGTTTACTTTTAAAAGCTATTAAGATAAGATTGTTGACTTTCAAAGCTATTAAGATAAGATAGTTGGCTTTCAAAAGCTATTAAGATAAGATAGTTGACTTTCAAAGCTATCTTTCAATGTACTGCTGCTAGGGCAAGGGACTCGAACCGTTGCCTTGTATTTAGAGTTACTTTAACCTAAACAAAGGTTCAGATCCTTTATTTGTTGAGCGAGGGAAGGATACCTTTATAGTTTCCTTTCTGTCATGTGACCATTACTACCAGTGACCTGGTCTTGACCTGACGAGTTGAACGTGGGATGAAGGCACTGATGACAAAGAGACAGCCGGTGGACGATTCTTCCACAGATCGGTCGCATTCCATTTATTCTTTCCCCTACCTTTTTATTACTAATTTTTTTGTTAATTTGCTTCTACCTTGTACACTTAGTAATTTTAGGAAAAGTTTTTTTACTTTATTCTGCACGAATCGAGTTTAAAGGCCTTACGATTTCTCTTACCTTCGTCACCTGTAGGCCTATTTCTTTATACAGCTGTCAGTTTAATTTGTATTTTCATATATTGGTCAGATTTAGAGGTGAGGATAGTAATAGCAGATGGGACTACTGCCCCAGGCCCGCTCCTGACGGGGAGCAGACGATATGGAGATTGTTTTTATCTCCTTCAGCTCATCAATCAAACAAACAAAGAAATGTCACACATCTAATGTTTCGCACTATTGTGATATTTTCTTGTTTCGAAAAAAAGTCTAAGTAACATATACCTTTTACACATTATTGGTGTAACTTTTCTGGCATAAATAACAATTATAGTTAGGGCTTATATTTTAGCATGATATTCTGGGTTAGAGTTGGACATGTGACATTCGCCCAGGGCCCCGCGTGCTGTTTAGGCCGCCTCTGTGACTGTATGGCCTCTGTGACTGGGTGGTCTCTGTGACTGGGTGGTCTCTGTGACTGGGTGGTCTCTGTGACTGTATGGTCTCTGTGACTGAATGGCCTCTGTGACTGTATGGCCTCTGTGACTGGATGGCCTCTGTGACTGAATTGCCTCTGTGACTGTATGGTCTCTGTGACTGTATGGCCTTTGTGACTGTATGGCCTTTGTGACTGAATGACCTCTGCAACTGAATGGCCTCTGTGACTGGATGGCCTCTGTGACTGTATGGTCTCTGTGACTGTATGGCCTCTGTGACTGGATGGCCTCTGTGACTGGGTAGTCTCTGTGACTGCATGGCCTCTGTGACTGTATGGTCACTGTGACTGGGTGGACTCAGTGACTGGGTGGACTCAATGATTTGATGGCCTCTGTGTAAAATGGCTGTATAATATGTGAGTTTAACAGTGAAGAAGTATTACTAACATCTGCATCTACAGACACCTTACTACAAGAGCGGTGTAGAAGTGCATCATATATTTGATACCAACAAGTCGGTGAATTCTGTCTACGTAACGTAACGAATATGACGATGTTGTCATAACTTTTTGTGTTAGAGATTAGAGATTATTGCACAATGCTCGATCTAATTACGTCATCAGGTTACGTTTCACGTGTGGTGTGCAGTCGTGTATTTCAAGCTTAGATGTTTTACAGTCCGTGAACTATAGTAAGTTGAGATGTCAGTATAAGACAAAACTGACCACAAGTTTATAAAGTGTATTTAGCTGACTAACACAGTAACTTATATGAACAGAGAGTTTAAATTCTCATGACGGAGTGCAGTGTCTAAGTCCTCTGTCTTTAGCTAAATGTTGCCACTGCGAAGTCCCAAAACTCTGTTACAATATGAGCTTAGCTTAATGTTGTCAAGGAGGCGCGGTGGCTGAGCGGTAAAGCGCTTGACTTCCAAACCGGGTCCAAGGTTTTAAACTTGGTGAAGACTGATATTTTTAATTTCGGGATCTTCGGGGGCCTCTGAGTCCACCCAACTCTAATGGGTACCTGACATTAGTTGGGGAAACGTAAAGGCGGTTGGTCGTTGTGCTGGCCACATGACACCCTCGTTAACCGTGGAGCACAGAAACAGATGAACCTTACATCATCTGCCTTATAGACCACAAGGTCTGAAAGGGGAACTTTACTACTACTACTACTTAATATTGTCACGTTTCTATGTAGCTCATTGTCCATCCATGAACATTGTGCGTCATTCTTATTATTACTTAATTTGAAATACTACACAAGTATATAGGAACATACTTCAATGAGTTAATGTTCGGGTGTGAATTCGTAAAAAAATCTGTATAATGAATGGAAAAATTGCTTTACCTTAAAAAAAAAAGTATTTGGGTAAAAGTCAACGTATTTAAATATCGGAGTCAAAAAGATTTAAAACTAAGGCAATATCTGTGGCATATGTCTATGAACGTTTCGAATGCTGTTGTTTTCATTATGTTCCAACCTTCACCTCCAGATAACTATGGCCAGGATTTTGGTAACAGTCTACGTTTTGATTGCTGCCACTTTGTGCAGTGGGTTCCCGGCAGGTGGACCTTACTACTCCTGCAAAGGTCTTCTTCCTGCACATAATGGGGATGCCAAAACGACGACGCCACCTTACGCCATGAGTGTGAGTCGAGCAACGGTTGAACCAGGAGGCAGCACTTCAGGTAAGTTTTAGTCATTGTCCAGTCTTCTTATCTAATGTTACAGGCTTCCCTTTACAAAAGTAGTTTTAGAATTGTCTTTGATTTCTATTTCAAATATTTGAAACATGACATATAGAATTATTTTTGACAGCATTTTATTTTCGCTCGTGCGTCATCAAATCATTTCACAAACTTTTTTTTGTTTTTGTTTTTTTTAATACACAATTCTCTAAATCTGTTCCATTCTTTGCGACATCAGTATTCAGTGCTATGTTAGTGCTAATAAGCAAACATTCTTATATTATTGGAGATTTTTATCTATGGCAGATTAGATTTGAAATGCCTTACTTTTTGGCGTATCTGGTGTACAGAATATAGGAAGTGTTGATGGGATATGTATTTTTAAAGATATATTTTTAGCATAGCAGAATCGAATTTTTAACCCTTTTTAGCGCAAAATAATATCACTACATAAGAAGTAATGGAAGTTTGCTTTAGAAAGTGATACAAATAAAAACGTTTTGAAAAACAACTTATTAGCGGTAACGAAGTCAACAAAAAAAAATACAAAGATCAAGTGCTACAATTCATTAGTTGGCAACATTCATCTTTAACTTTTACGTCCTTGACATTGCTTATTTATATAATTCAAAATGTCGCCCAATGTACTTCTTATTCCTACGTTATTCTTACAGCTTCCATTATATCGCCCCAACATTTCTCCATACCGGTGCCTCTTTTTCCTTCCACGTTGCCGTAGTTAATTGCTTCAAGAATGTAAATTGGATTTTGAAAATGCAAATGAGGGACAGATCATTGTGATTAACGTTAGTCAAGACATATCAGAAAGGCTTATAACGATATAGCTGTACATAAGTATTACGTAACATATTTCATTCAGATTTCTAGGTCATGTCGTTTTCACACCCAGTAGTGTATCTAGGAATTGGCCATCATTTGGGGGACCGCGGGCTTGACCTCTTAAGGGGGCCCCTGCATTTTGACATCATGACATGAGATAATGGGGTAATATTTAATATTTAATGTAAAAAAAAATTTTAACACTTATTTGGGGGCCATGGGGGGGGGTGTTCAAACTCTCCCCTCTCTCATCCCCCCACCATAGCTACGCCACTGTTCACACCTTAGGAAAAGTAACTCCTAACTCTTGGTTTTTAAACCAGTGACTCTGTATAGCAAGGGGGACATGCCATTCATGGGCTTCATGTGTGCGGCAAGTGAAAATGATGACCAAGCCAACAATACCGTTGGAGAGTTTTCTATGACGGCCGCTTCTTTGGGCCTTACCCAGCTTCTGAACTGCTCGGTAAGTTCGTGTTGTTAATGTTTTGGTTTGTTTGTATTGGCCAAATAACTGAATGTTTTGCTGCATGGCCGTATGGTATGCGCTTTAGACTGTCGTCACCATGCAGTGGCGTAGCTAGGGTGTGGAGAGTAGGGGGGAATTTGAACATCCCCCAGCCCCCCACTTTAAATGAGTGTTTTTTACATTAAATATTACGCAAAATGCAGGGACCCCCCCCCACAGAGGTCAAGCCCCTCGGGTCCCCAAATGATGGGAAATTCCTAGCTACGCCCCTGTTACCATGGTTCCAAATTTTAACCCTGGCCGATGCGGTACCTGCAGTCCTGAAGTAGGCTTGGCTAGCTAAGACGGCACATTCCCCATCCCATATGCTTGGACAAATTTGTACAAATACTCCTTCTTCCCTAGGGCTATTAGAGCGTGGAATGGGTTGCCTGAGCTAGCCAGGAAAACCAGTGACTTGGCAGAATTTAAGTCATTGGTTAATATGCATGACTGAATGCATGACGCGTAGGACGTTATCTTCTTTTTTTAAAGTAACGTCTGTATTATATAAGATAAGATAAGACGTAGATCCAATATTTCTGAAGGAGGCTTGGCGAGCTATGTGAGGTGTGTGTGTGTGTGTTTGTATGTGTAATGTTTACATGACCCCTTTTCGATATGGACAGCTTTTCAAAAAAAAAAAAAAATTTTTTTAAATCTTCTTTTGTAATGAAAGTAATACCCTCGAAAACAAAACAAAAAAAATAAAATAAATAAAATAAAACAAATTAAAAGGTTTCCGTTTCGTTTTAGAGATCGACGCCAGACACAGGAATTACCCACGTGAACAATGATCCAAAAACTAAGATCGGCTTTGATTGGACAGTTCCCGCCTATGCCGCCATTGGCTCTGTATTTAAAATAAGGTCAGTTTAATTAATGTATTTAATTTTTCATAAATTTGTCTTGATGACCAAAAAAAAAAGGCTTAACTTCTTCTTTGTAAGTTGTTTTATTTGTAAGTTATGTCATTCCTGAAGTATCTACACAGTGTTCGGCGTTTAAGGATCATTTAAAAGTGACTTGGCGTAGTTTGTTATTTTGGTCTCACTTTCACATTTCTGTTGGAAGCGCTGTATGTGTTTTGTTACGGCCTGTTCCTCTCTATTTGGTTTCTCCAGTTCTTAGACTCTAACCTAGTGGGGTGTCTATCCTTTTTACCTTTACCTATCCCTAAGTCTGTTGGACCGTTGGGGCAAGATTTGTCGACCGTCTTTCTCTATTCCTCTCTGGTCTTTTGCCTTAGTTATAGCCTCTTTCAATGGCAGTCCCGTCCATTCTTGTACGTTGTTCATGTCTAGACATGTACTTAATGTATTCGCTGACAATGACATAAGACTTAGGCAATGGCCAATAACAAATCCAATGCTCAAACAAATCTATTCAGTGCCAGAGATATATGCATTTTTATTACCGAAATAAATCAAGAAAACGCAGTTAATTCACACTGCTGCCAGTGCTCCGTCGACACAAATCAACATTTTGACTCAGTTGGCATGGGAAGAACTTTCTTCTATCTCTTCTATCGTAAACCGGTGGGCGTGTTTCACCTGCTATTTTATCGAGCGCTAACACTGACCGCAACTCCGCAAGATATAAATACATGACTAAGATAACTGCACTCTTAAATCTTGTTCAAAAGAAACTTTCACATATATCAAATCGAAAGACTGCTGTCAAGGGTTTTTCCTCCAAGACAAAAACAAACAAAAAAACACTTTTATCATATTCTAGGCCTTCACTAAATATTATGAAAACTATAATTAAGTGCAAATAAAAACAAATCGTCACGACTAACATGCTATAGAATATTGAATTGCAAGCCTATAATAAAGCGCATATGGTCCAACATGAATTACAGATTAGCTTATTCTAGTTTATTACAATAATGGCTTATCCTTATTAACATTATTTCAGTGGAAGTTCATTGATTTGAAGGTGTAAAAAACTGGCTAAAATTTGGTTGCTCAGAATACAGAGGGGTGCACGTACATGGTCAGCCATCAATTCCTGATAAGCCTAGGCTAGTCTACTACAACTGTACTTCAGTCACCAGTGGAAGCACTACTTGTTCAGTTGCTACTTAGATTTTAATTGATCCGATGGTGCAAAAAAATTGCTAGAATTTGGATGCTCAGAATCCAGGGGGTGCAAGTGCACCCCCCTGCGGGCGCCCATAGTCACGCCGCACGATTTTATGTGCGAAATTTCAGCTTTATAGGATAATGAAAAAATGTCAAAATAAATTAGTCAATTTTTTGGGATGATGACAGAAGAGTTAATAGTAGGGAAATGAATGATAGAAGACTCCTGTTTTGTAAGTTTTCTCAATTATATCCTATTAAGAGTGAGTAAGGATCCCCTTTCAGGCCTTGCAATCTATAGGGCAGATGATGTTAAGGGCATCTGTTTCTTAGGCCAACATTTAACAAGCAGGGTGTCATGTGACCAGCACAACAAACAACAAATTTTACTTTCCCCCAACTAGAATCATGTATCATGTGGGCGCCCTAAAAGTCTTGAAATTCAAACTCCCATTCTTTACCGAGATTCGAACCCTGAATCCCAGGTTTGGAAGCCAAGCGCTTCACCGCACAACCACAGCGCTTATTAAAGCTAACTGTTGCTTAAAACGTCATGAAATTCTCGTTTTTATTTTCCAGGTGCACATTTGTGCAATCCTTCAACGCTTTCTGGCAGAACGTTCTTGTTCGAATCACCGTGGTCGGTGGAGACCAAAATGTTTCAGCAGAAGCTAGCCCCATGCCCGTTGCTTCTGTAAGTGTAAGTAGCACTACCAGGCAGGACGGCACAGGAAGCAGTAGCCCAACACAGACTGACTCTCAGGCAGACGGTAATCTCACAACACAATCATCCCCCGATACCACAGAAGGCGAGATCACTGAAGTTTTTACAGACTTTAATGTGTCGGCGCAAGAACCGCACACCAACGCAACAGGGTTCATCGATGGCCTCCTGAACCAGTTGAAACAAATTGTGGACGGTTTTTTCACCACAGACAGACCAGCTGGCCTTGGCATTGATGTTACAAGACCAGACAACAATATCCAGTCTACTGACAGCAGTCAACAGCGAAGGGTCAGACCAAATACAATTCATTTCAATATGGACACTAACTTAGATGTAAGGGTAACCCCAGAGGCTCAAACTAGAAGTCCAATGTGGCCTGGCTTTCCACAAAATAACTGGATAAATGAACTCTTGCAAAATGCAAACGTGCGCGCTTTCTTTTCAAGCTCGTCTGATCCCCGAAACCTAACTATCGATACACGACAATTGCGCAGAAATGAAACGTCATAACAGATTTATTGTATGTGTCCTTAAACTGAAACAGTAAATTATTGTTATAAGTAAATTGTTTCAGAGTTGCAAGTTAAAATGTAACGTCTATAGACATTCTTCTACAGCTGTTTTGAGAATGGATTGGTAAAGTGAAAATTGCAAAATTGATTTCGAAATCGGAAGTAACAGACTAAGCATTTTATGGATTTTAGGCATACCAAATCTGAATCAATATGTTTATTTTGAATTCTCTCTTCCCCCCCCCCCCCTTTTTTTTGCTCTATGGGCGGACGGTCACTACAGAGCGTGTACAGTGTGTTGAATTTTAAAGTTATTTAACGTTTAACAATAAATATTTTCCAAATCAAAATTTTGTTTTACTTACACATGAATATAAAATGTTAGGCCTTAAACCAAATTAACATTGCCATATCAAAGCCCAAAGAAACACAACTAATCAATACCGAAAACAAAATTCATCTTTTTTGAAAGAGCGTCTGTAAATTATAAGAAGATAGGGTGTCATGAAAGAAACAGCCTCTAAAGACCAAGAGGAACCCAATTTATACACAAATAAACACAACCTTAACATTAGCAAATAGGAACATCTGTAATTTATAAGAAGCTATCACAAAATAAACACACTTCCGAAAGAAATCCAACTTATCAAAATCGAGAGCATCAACAACCAAAATATGGCGGAAAAAACAACATAACCTATCAATATCGACAGCATTTTCAATTAAATATGATGTAAGAAAGACAACAAAATTTGGCTGGAACAAAAAAAAATTCAGGCAAAATCATTTCCTGTTTCAATATTTTCATAGGTCGTAGCAGACGTGAAACCATACGTGAAACTTTGGAGACATTCAGTTGTGTAGTATTTAAACTTGAAAGCCAAAAACAAGTAAAATTAGTTAGCTGCTACTGCTGTGACTTTATTGGGGCGACATCTAATGTTGATGTCAAGTATCAGGTATCCAGTAAATATTGCTTACAAAAAAAAAACCACAATCCATCATTCTGAGTTATTAAAATAATCTTCTTTCTCGTTCTCATTTATTATGTTGGAGACTAGACCAATATATGAGATGAAGTGGTTTCCAAATCAGGGAGCTCTCTGAAGAGGTGTTTTGGGGCCAGCGTCTTGTTTGAACCTCTTGATAAAGAATGCAGTTTTGAAGGACATGGTCGGCATTCTCTGGTGACACTCCGCAAGGGCAGATTTCGCTGGTTCCAATTTTTAGCTTCCGGATAAAATGATGTATGAAATTATTTTAGTAAAAAAAAGTTTCAGTTTTGTTTCAAGAAAGAATGTTGAATTTGAAATGTTTTCAGTTTAATTCATACAACTAATTAAAATATGGAAATATACGCTGGTAGGCTGGTATTTCTCTAACTCTAAATATAATTTTAGACATTCTTAACAAAAAAGTTTTAATCTCAATGTCAGTGGTTCCCAAACTTTTAAGATTTGTGACAATTTTAAACACTAATTTGACTAACAATATCAGAATATTTAACTAATGCAATAAAAATAAAACCCGGAAAAAAAAACCCCAAGTAATGAAATAATGAGATTTTTAAAGATTCAGCTTTTGTTTCTATTATTACTATATTTGGTTTTCTTTACAGTCGAGAACACATTTTAAAAACAAATGAAGAACAAAGGAAATAGAAAGGATTCAGGGTTCTTTTTTAAGTTCTTTGACTAGAACAAAGTTTCAAAGTATAGAAAATTCTCAAAGAAAAGTAAGAGCGTCTCTATTCCTGTTAAATGAGAGTGAAAATCCCATTTATGACGCAATGCTTGGTAAATACGATCTGAAAGTTAACCTAAAAAAACATTAGTTTGAATTTCTATCTAGAGATTCTTTGATGACCTCTGAATAAATGTAATTCAAGCAAGTGAGAAAATTCGCTTACATGTTTTAATACATCTTATCTTATAAAGTAAAGACGTTCCTTCAAAGAAACAAGTATCATTATGTTAATCTAGAGACTTAAACTCTGCTAAGTCATTGGTTTTCCTGGCTGATTCAGGCAACCCGTTCCATGTTATAATTATTGGCATTCACTCTTTCTCTCCGTAATTATTTACCACATTCTGGTGGAATCAACGCTGGTATCGTCAGTTAGGAAAGAAAGAGTTAAGAAAGAAGCATTTGTACGACTTTGTCATAGCATATGAAATAAGAAAGTGTCGTTATTTTTGTGTCTCTGAGTATTTTATTAAGCTGTGATTCGTATTTATAGGTTAAGGTTCAGTGTTTTATGTAGGACTATTATTGTTTCTTTACTATTAAGTTGTCAGTCCTGAAGTACCTCTGAAAATTCGTGAAAATAAAACATTTCTTTAAGCACTGTTTCGTATTGTAATGTTTGATCTAGATTTTGATGCATCTTCGCCTCATCTGATTCACCGAAGATTTTTTTTTCATGTGTTGAGTTTGTATGATCACTTCGCCTGTTGTGTATTATGTCCTCTGCTTTGCAACTATCGATGCAACGTCATACAATACTTTCAATTGATAATTAGTTCTGCATATAATCTTCTTGCTATGATGTCATCGTGTTTAGTGAATCGCTAATTTAAACATGCATGTTTCATTGTAGTAGGCAGACATTGTTTCTGCTAAGTAAATATTTACACATATTATGTAAGCCTACAATAATTTAGGCTTCTTGTTCCAATATGCTATAAAATAGGTTTTAAGGAAACTAATTGGCAGAGTTTTTAAAATCCTTTTCGTTTATTTAGATTTTATTCTATATTTCTTCCCCCCCCCCCCAACATACCTAAGACTACCTGCATAATCTTTACCCCCCCCCCCCCCCCCCGATGGGGCCATGAACCACTGCTCAATATACTTTGCATTACAATCTTAAATGTATTTTGATAGATAATCGGACACCCTCTTAATGAGGGGCGGTGGCTGTGCGGTAAAGCGCTTGGTTTCCGAACCAGGGCCCGGGGTTCGAATCCTGGTGAAGACTGGGATATTTAATTTCGGGATCTTCGGGCGCCTCTGAGTCCACCCAGCTCTAATGGGTACCTGACATTAGTTGGGGAAAAGTAAAGGTGGTTGGTCGTTGTGCTGGCCACATGACACCCTCGCTAACCCTAGGCCACAGAATCAGATGACCCTTACATCATCTGCTCTATAGACCTCAAGGTCTGAAAGGGGAACTTTACTTTAGACACTCTCTTGATAACGATAAATTATGTACACTAAATAATGCTAAAAATATAGTACACTAAACAATGCTAAAAATATAGTACACTAAACAATGCTAAAAATATAGTACACTAAACAATGCTAAAAATATAGTACACTAAACAATGCTAAAAATATAGTACACTAAACAATGCTAAAAATATAGTACACTAAACAATGCTAAAAATATAGTACACTAAACAATGCTAAAAATATAGTACACTAAACAATGCTAAAAATATAGTACACTAAACAATGCTAAAAATATAGTATACTAAACAATGCTAAAAATATAGTATACTAAACAATGCTAAAAATATAGTACACTAAACAATGCTAAAAATATAGTAAAAGTTTTCTCTTCTTAGTTTTTAATAATTGGATAGTAAAAAGTAAAGTGAAAAAGGTTTAACACAAACTTTGAATATATTAAACCATGGAAGTATAGTTCCATGATTAAACCTTAATTAAACATAACACAGAACTACATAATACAAGCACTGCACCTCACGTGACCATGCAAGCGCGACCTAAAGGCTAAAGCTCTTCAGAATTGACATCAACCGTCACAGGATAGAGGATCCAGACGAAAGACAATCACGAAGGAAGAGATCCCAGAAGTATGGAAAAGGCTTAAAACAATGCAGCGTCTGGTGCCAAACCTGTGAATGTGTTGCAAGGATTAGCCTTTTCACTTACCTATAAAAAGGAAAATAGTATCTCTCTAGACACAAAATGCCATAGAAACAAACAGAAGTGGCATGTTAGGCTTTTTGTAGTTTTTATGCCAAGTTAGAGTTTGAAACTTTTTTTTTTGTCAGTATCTTTCAATAAGAATGTCGATAACAAATCAGCCAAACTTTTTTTTGTTTTTTTGTTTTTGTTAACTATGATGCTGGCATATTACTTTTTACCACATTGGGCATAATAATTTACTAATTTAACAGATGTAATTAATAATACCGAGTTAATTGGCAAAGGGCAATAATTATTTCTTGACAGTAGGTTTATTATGAAAACCCAAAAATATTTCGTTTCATTTTGGCATATTCTCATTGTTCTATATTTCTGTCCTAGTCCTACCTTTTAAAGTGTCCATTTTTTAGTTTGGTTTAGGCTACATGAACTGTTAAAAATTAATTACAGTTCGGACACTGCAAACTGCTCTGGCTTATTGATTGGTTTGTAAACGAAGTAAGATAGATCTATACGTCTGAAGAAAGAGGAGTGGGTTGGGTACGATCTTTTGATGTTAAGTTTAAAAATCGTTAAACACAATAACTAATTATTTCCATTTACAGTGGGTCTCAATAAAAAAACGTGAAACTAACTTAGGTCTTTAGGCCCTATATTGAAAGAGCTGATTTCGTGATGAATTTAAAGTGTAATCTTAGATTTTCCGTTATAATTAGGAAATATAATAAGTTGGGTTATTCACCACACTGGTAAATTCTGAGACTTTTGTTGATAAACAAAAGATATCGGTCATAACAGCGGCGTAGCAATCATGACACGAATGGGCTCATTAGGCCCAGGCCAAACACCATTATTTAATGGTATCTCTTAAATGTTTACTAGCGCGTTCCATTAAATACTAACGTGTTAGATTTGTTTAATAATAATAAAAATAAGAATACTGGGATAGGCCTATCTTGACTGAAAAAAACGATAGATTTTAATCGCCCTGATCAGCTGCTCATCGATAAAAAAGAAAAAGTCGCTACCATTATTGACATCGCCGTACCACTATCTCATAATTCAAGAAAAACTAAGTTGGAAAAACAACGAAAATATGGGAACCTAGGCTTGGAGATTAAGCGTTTATGGAAGTTACCTAAAACAACAATGTACCCCCATCATTAGGCCTATAACAACCGAGGGGATTATAGCAACTGACCTCACAGATATCTTCAAGGCCCTTAACATTTCTAGGAACATTATTCTTGCCTGTCAGAGGGGGTACTGCTGCAGACCTGCCACATCACCTTCAAAAAAGTCCAGGCGCCATTATCCCGTTGATTGTTTGAAAGGCTTTTATCCAACAACCAGGCCTGGACGTGGGGCTCTTCCTGTCTGAGGGCTTCCAACGGTAAACGGCCATATTGACTGACTGGGCATGAAAATCAGACCGTACCGCATACACGGCGCACCGCCCCCGGTCCTGGGTCCACTCGCTATTTGTGGCCGGGAGCAGCACTTACCATTGGAAGCCTGTCTCATATTCCTATACTGTTACCGCCACTGTTCCGTGTAGATACAGCCACTCCAGCCACGGATCCTGATGACGGCCCCCTGTGTGGAACGGCGTGGCGGACTATTTGGACTAGGATGCTGTTGTCCTGTGTATTAGATACAGAATGGCTCAATTTGAGTTTAGCCATACTCAGCTTATTGGAATGGGAGGGGGGGGGGATAATGTCGTAATCTTGAACGTTGCTACGCCACTGGGTCATAGGACTGAAGTGTTGCGCGGGAAACAAAGTTTTGAGCTTCGATGACGTCCTGGGTCTTGTGGCTCCCTCTGGGGGGACTCTCAGTCCACTGTTGTTCTACGAATGAGTTTGTGCTGATAGAATCACTCATTTTTACAACTCGCTCTGTCTGTCTGGCAAAATTGTGTAAACGTTGTACCTAAAAAAGACATGAATCAATTTTTAAAATGTTTAAAAAATTAACCAATTATTCAATTGATTATTGGTTATTAATTATTTGGATGATATTGAATAAAGAAAATAACTTCTACATTACAGAGAGATATAGTTCTATGTACGGAGTTTTCCTCCCTAGATAAGCTTTTTTTTTTTTTATAAAATAAAATAGTTTTTTTTTTAATGTTTAGATGGTTTTATTAAATAATTTTTTTTAGAAGGAATACAAATTTTATTTTTTTCTAGAAAAATAGGCCAAATAAAAAGAGTTTGTTTTACGAATAAACGTGTAGGCTGCCCCAGCAGAAAAGATGTACTCAGATGATAAGTTCTTTGAAAAAATAACACGTGTATCATTAACAAGAATTGTCTTTTAAATCTTGTGATTACTATCTTGTATAATTTTAAGGTAACAATATTTTTTTTATCAATTCCTCTTTTATGAGACGTTGATATTGGTCTCTAATATCTCAATCTGTGTATCGATAGTTCTTGCAATGTTTCATGATTAAATCATGATTTAATATTGCGAGTAAGCTTGCACAATCACTATCTTTTTTTTCTCTGAGAAATTCAGCTCATTTCTATATGAGACGTAGTGCAAAATGTACAAAGACGTCTATTTATTTATTCGACTTTTAACTAAATACATAAAAACATTTAGGCCGAATGCGGGTATATGCTCCAAACCAACATGACTATATGAAATATAGATCATCATGTGATCATAGGACTAATTGATGATTTTTCAAAAAGTTTAGTGAGCAAATAGATGCTATATATGTTATTCGATTTTTCTAAGGCTTTTGACATAGTTCACCACCATAGCTTGCTTAAAAATTGAAATATTTTGCCATTTGGGGTTCATTGCATCAGTGGATTCAGGATTTTTTAATAGGGAGAAAACAAACTGTAATAATAAATAGCTCTTTTTCAACACCAATAACATTAAACTCAGGCTTACCTCAAGGAACAGTCTTAGGTCCACTACTATTTTTAATTTACATCAATGATTCACCAGATCGCGTTAGTTCAGGAACAAAAGTCAGATTATTTGCAGACGATTGCATAATATATAGAATAATAAAAACAATACAAGACACAGAAACTTTACAAAGAGATTTAGATGAAATGGAAATCAAATTGGAGCATGTCTTTCCACTCAGAAAACTATCCGTTATTGAGTAACAAAAAAACTAATACAAATAAATTCCACTTATCATTGTCATGGTAAACCAGTCACACAGACTAAAAGATCAAAATACTATAAACTATCATGGAATCCCCATTTTGATGAAACTATTTTAAACAAGGTTACAAAAGACAGTTTGTGTGGAAACACAAACTCAAAATCGGCCCCCGAAGTGATCCACTCAGGCAGGCTTCAATATTTTCAGAACGAACATCCGAATGAAATTATATCAAAGACAAATGAGAGATAAGAATGGAGAAAGAAGGTTAACAGATCTTGTGTAGTGCCCCAACGGTCCAGCAGATCAAAGAATAGGTGAAAGTGAATGTAAAGTTAGATGTGAACCTGGCTTAACTAGTTCCCCTTTCAGACCTTGTAGTCTATAGGGCAGATGATGTAAAGTTCATCTGTTTTTGTGGCCTACGGTTAACGAGTGTGTTATGTAGCCAGCACAACGACCAACCGCCTTTACTAATGTCAGGTACCCATTAGAGCTGAGTGGACTTTAGAGCTGAGTGGACTCAGAGGCGCCCAAAGAATCCAAAGTTGAAAATCCCAGTCTTCATCAGGATTTGAACCCTAGACCTCCGGTTCGGGAGCCAAGCGCTTTACCGCTCAGCCACCGCGCCTCCCCTAGCCTAACTGATGTATTGATCAAAATGTTTTTTTTAAAAAAAAAAAAAAAAAAAAAAAAAAAAAAACCCGGAAAGTGCAGGAAAATCAAGTTTACAAGATTACTATTCGTTTTAATCTAGGTTTAACTTGTAATGCATACTAATTAGCTCTTTCTCTTTAAAAAACTGCTTGCATAGCTGATTTAAAAAATTAGATTTTTCGCTTCCAGAAAAAAAAAGTAGCCGTTGCATCAGAACTTTGAATGGTCTAAAATATTGTGATGTCGGATTTTCAATATCTTTTCTAGTTTACGAGATCTAAACGGGACGGATGGACAGATATTTCGCACAAAACTAATAGCGTCTTTTCCCCTTTTGGGGGCCGCTAAGAATCAAACAAAGCATTAGGGTCATTGACATATATATTTTATGTCTATAGTTAGGTTTTATTAAAAGAAATGTCTATAAATCAAATAAGAACATAAAACTAAAATTATATTTAACATTGCTTAGGCCAATAATAGAATTTGCACCCTCTGTTTGTGACCCCTCAACTCAAGAAAACATTCAGAAACTGGAACAGACACAAAATAGAGCAGTGAGATTCATAACTAACGAATATTCACATTTGACTAGAGTCACACATTTATTAAAATCACTAAATTTAGAAAGCCTTCGGGATAGAAAGCTTAAAATTAAAGTAGCAATTTAACATAAAACACTGAACAATAATTTTTAAATACAAAAACATAACATAACAAAATACTCAGAAAGACACCAAGATATAGCATAACGACTTGTTCCATATACTAGGACAAATTCTTACAAAGGCTACCTTTCCTTCTATTACTATAAGAGCATGGAATGGGTTGCCTGAGTCAGCCAGGAAAACCAATGACAAGGCAGAATTTAAGTTGCTGATTAATATGCATGACTAGATTGATCAAGGAACACGGGTAGAACGTAATCATCTTTTTTGAAGCAACGTATGTATTTTATAAGATAAGATAAGATGAAGAATTAGCAAGCTAATCCAAAACCTGATTGATACCTGTGTTAAAAAAAAAATAGACCAACGCATCTTACTTCACATTGAAAAAACAATGTCCCCCAAGCCCAAAGCTTGTCCTAATTTACATAGGCCTTGGTTCTGCATGTCAATTAACATTGTGCTGTCGGGTTCTGTAAGAACATTTGTAAACAGGAGAAGGTCACTCTTGTTAAGACAAAAGACAGCTGGAAAAGGTCACATTTAACAAGAAAGCACATTCTATAATTAAGTTCTTCATTATACAGTGCTGGATTTACTTATTAGGCAAAACAGGCAATAGCTTAGGACCCTCACTTTCTTGGGGGACCTCCAAACATGGTTCCAAAGATATTTTCAATCATATTGAAGAAACAGCAAATGGAAAATTTGCCTTATGTTGGTTACAAGTGGCCCAATATCTAAAATAGCTAAACCCTGTCCTGACTTTATTATACATGCCTTTATTATAGGGCCTATACCATGTGCGTAGACAGGATTTTTTTCGGAGGGGGGCGAGGAGTTGGGGGGGGGGGGATTTTTTCTCCACCCCACCCCCGCAAAATTGTTTTAAATATATATATATATATATATGCGTGTGTGTGTGTGTGCACATAATTAATCTTTATTACATTCTGACACTTTATTCTTTCGGACACGTTTATTGTACCCTAGAATATGTTCTTCCTGGAGTTAGTGGGAAAAGTGTAGACTCCCCGCCCTTGACGGTATTGAACGCCAACAAAATGCATATTCTGAGGTATCTACAGTACTATCCAGCTATTAAAAAGTTTTTTTTTTAAAACAACCTAATCTGCTATTCTTATTTACTTCGATCCTCCCGCGCCGTTCGGCGCATAGTGCGGTAATCTGTTTCCACAAAAATCTGTCACTGGTAATGTCTGAAGCCTCTTCCCACCTGCTGTAAGGACCTCCATGAAATTGTGGCGCGAAGTTGTACTAGGTGTCCCTGATTGCGCTTTCCTCTTAATGACCTCCAAGCCATCGCAACTCTTTATGCGTAATTTTGTCGGAGAACATGTCCCGCAAACCTCACGCGACGCTCTGTCACAACCTTACTAAGGGGTCCACTCCCAGTTCGGCATAGGATTTCCTTGATTGAGACCCGATCTCTATAATTGACTCCAACAAACCGTCTTAGCCATCTTTGTTGAGCTACATTTAGTCTTTTTCAATTTCGGAAGATGACTATTCACAATTTATTATTATAGCCCAGTCACTGGTAGAAATGTGTAACCTGTCTTAGTTACGCTCTTAGAGTTAGATGACTGATGTGTTTACTGAGAGCCTAAAGGCAGCACGGAAAAACTTTCTCCTAGATACCCCCCTCCCCCCACTGGTCCACAATTGAGATTGGACCAAAGCGCTCTGAGCATGCTATAAGCATGAAAGTAGCGCTATATAAAAGCCATAATTTATTTAAATGGCACAAAGGAAGAAGCACTTGTACGAATTTGGCTTAACATAATTGAAGAAATGTGATTAAATCTTAGCGTCATTCTGAATATTTTATTGTGTTCTTGTAAGTTACTTCCCCTGTCCTTGCTACTTTACATTTTAGTCTTGTCTTGAAATGTTTCTATCTTTACAGATTTACTTAATGCTATTATCTAGCCTCAATGGTAAGCTGTAGTTATTTTAAACCGTAACGAGCTCATAATCAAAAGGTGAATAGAATACAGACCTACACGTTGGCAACTTTTCATGTGCAGTCTTGATTTGTTGAGTGATAAATGTCAAACAGGAGCAGAACACCACATAGAGAAATTAACTTTGCAAAGATAGTTCGTGCCCGGTCAGTACTGTCCGTTAAAAGGCAGGGAGCATACATTGTACGTATCAAAGAAAATGTAAAAATGTAAGTATTTTGTTGAACTAATGGATTGGACGCCAATTTTTTTTTCAGCGTTACCTTATAGTAATACTTGTTCCATCTAAAATATTTCTATTACAATGATGAGTTTATATCACGCTACTGGACAAAGCCAATGCTCAAATACTTCAACTGTTTGTTGGTAATGTTAGTATAAGTAAACAAACAGGCCAATTTACACAACTAAAAAAATAAATTAATAAAATACAAAATAAATTTCAGAAATATGTTCATTTTAATTCACACATAATACAAAATTTCATTACCTGAATAAAAAAAAAATAGTTTGACTTATAAAATTCATTTTAGGTCAAAACTTTTTTGCACTTTTGTTTTCAACAAACAAGCTCTCTGCAGATTATGTACATGGTCTTTATGTTATTTACTAAAAACAACAACAATACTACAAGATCAAAGCAAAGCTAACACATAGCATTCACTGAAACTCTAATACAATACAAGTTGTAACATAGGACATGAGCCAGCTCATATATACATTTAAAAAATATGAAAACAGCAGATTAAAAAAAAACAACATATAGTTCAGTGATTTCAAACATATGACTTTTTCTTTCATTTATACATGAGAATCCAATGTGAATATAAAAAATAAAATAAAACCCTTTTTTTTTCTCCTGTATTTTGTTCAATATTTACACAACTTTGAAATTTCATATACACTATAAAACAAGCAAGGGGTTAGGTGGATGAGTGGTAAAACACTTGTCTTCCAAACAATGAGGTTTGGATTTGAATCCTGATCAAGACTAGGATTTTGAATTTTGGGATTTTGTAGGATGCTTCAGTGACAGGGGTTGGGGAAAAGTAAAGGCTGGTCATTGTGCTTGCCAAAAGATGATAATGATGGGTTAGGGAGGACCTTAACATTTTTCTGCCTCATAGATTGCAAGGTCTGAAAGCTTCTTTACTATTATGTTTCCGTTTAGGGACAGTGTTGGTCTTTTAACACATGAAGTACAAATACAAAACTGGAACTAGAAAAATCTTTGATGGCAATGCTGCCTCTTGTTACTGCCAGCATTTCTTATGAAGCTCAAAGCAGGCCTGGCCTTACATTATTGGAGGTCCTAGGTGAAGTAAAATTCGGGGCCCCAAATGAAACATAAGAGTACTCCCAATAATAATAGTGGGCAAAGGTTTTGCTAGTTCTTCTCTTTAAAAAAAATTGTTTTGAGTCTTCTATGAGGCCCCACCAATTGGAGGCCCTAGGCCGGTGCCTAGTTTGCCTATGCCTGCTCAAAGTCACATCCCAAAATAAATAAATAAAATCTTTCTACAAAAACAGCAATGAAATCTAACATGTTTCCATTTCAAGCACAAATTTGGATTCTTTAAAGTTTTTTTTTTTAAATGTGAACATTTATGAGATTCATCAGTGCATGCACACAATTCAATTTGAAAAGTTATTATTTAAACTCTGAACAAGTTGCCTTAATTTAGGGATAATTTGTTTTATATTCAAAATAGATCTATCTCTTGGCAGTTGATACCCTAGGTGCCTTTGTATATCAAAAATGTTCCAAATAAAACCAAAATTAAATGGCAGTGTAAATGATGACACATTAGGAACATCTAAAGGTTGGATTTGAAAATACATTTCTTTGAAAGTATTTCTAGCCAGAGCTAGAATTAATTTAACAGATATATACATTTAAAGGAAACCAAATTTTTGACTAATTGTAGAAAAACTTTAGCCCAATATTTCTTCCGTGAGTTTTGAACTCCTATGACTTCCCTAAATACTTTAATTATAACATCCACATAGTGCCACCAGAAGTACATATTTTTCTTTAGCTGTAGAGTTGTTTCTTATACAATGACAACAATGATTATAAAAGTCTATTACAAAATAAAATTTATGTGATTTTCCAGAATTGTTAAATGTACAAATGTTTGCTGAAAGACACAAATCTGGACTTCTGAAAATGCCATTTTTGAATAATAAACTATACATCATCAAACTGGTAGCTACACATTACTAATTTGAATAACAAATTGTTCTTCAGATTCTGATTCACAAGTCAGAAAATTGCCTGCAATATTTCAAACAAAATAAAGTTAGCTCTGCAACTTACTATACAGAATTTCCAGGCAGAACATTGACTTAATGTTGAAAACACATTAGTTTAACAATTCTATATTGACCTTTTGCAGAAAACACATTAGTCAAAACACAATAGTTCAACAATTCTATTTCTTCTTTCTTTTCTCTGTAGGCAGATTATCTTCTGGGAAGAGAGCAAATCTAATAAAAATATAAGGAATCAAACTTGTAATTACTAGATGCCAGCTAAGAGACTATAGTAAAAAAAAAAAAGTTGACAGCCCAAGATTTAGTTCCTAATGGAGACAGATTTAGCTCTATTAGGAAGAGAAGACATTCATGAGTCAACTCTGTTCTAATTGGTACATAGGTAAGGGGCCAAAAAAGGTGATTTGTTTTGTAACCTGTGGGGCCAGGAAGTGAAACATTTCTTCCTTCCAAAATAACATCTTTTGATTTTCTAAAATCTAATGATGAGCTATTCAATATTGATTCACTAAGTTACAGGAGGTCTGTTGTGTAACCATGATCTTGAGTTAGAATCTCAGTGATCTAGGATATTTACATTTTTTTACAATGGAATTCACAACATCTAAAGGGAAGCCAGCTATATGCTGGGTAAAGTACAGAGATCTTTGGGATGCTCCTGAGTCCACCCATCTCTGAAACCTGACATTCATTGGAGAAAGTAATGGAAATCATTGTGCTGGTCAATTAAGAATCATGTTAACTGTTGATTATAGAAACAGATGCGCTTTACATCATCTGCCCAAAATGGATCGCAAGGTTTGAAAAGAGAGAATGGGGCAGAAGTACAAATGGTTGGTCATAACGCTATCCTAAATAATTAGTCAATAATATAGCAAACATTTTTTTTTTCAAATCTACAGGTTTAAAAGTTCCAAATCAAGCTTTACTTTAGTTTAAAGTAAATGTCTTAAGAGAAAACAAGGAGAACTTTTGCATATTTGCATATATATATATGTATTAATGTATTAATAAATGTATTATATATATTTAGAGAATGCTTGGTCTAGTCAGTCTCAATGAAAGGATACTGTTTGGCATCTAGTTCCTGCCTGAGTATACCAGTCAACAAAAACTCAGCTTCCACTATTGGTATCCCACACTTGATGGCTGGCTGATACAACTTCTTATCCTCGGGACAAGAGATTACAACAGTTTTGTCAGCTACTTTGTTAGGCATGGACTTCAAGTACTGGAGGAGATACAAGGAAACATTTTGACATTATAATACATGCAATCAAGGAACATTTTCTTCAGTATAAAGCACAAATCTTGTGTGTACTATGAGGAGTTAGATTTTTTAGCTTTTTATATTTAAAAAAAAGCATCTTTGTTTGAAAGTAAAAAACAGTGAAGTCAAAAACATTTATTTTAATGAATGAGTCAAATCTCTTTATCCAAGTCATAACAAGATCAGTAAAATGTCAGAATTCCAAAGTCCAGGTCATAGACAATATGGTTTAACATCTTCATTTCATTTTGTCTTCGTTTGCAACCAGAGAAAAAAAAAATTAATTCATGTGACCTTTAACTTTGAAAACACTTTTACAATAAAAAGACTGGACATTAATATGATGGAGCAGTAACTAATTGGGGCAATTGAATTCCAAGGGCCGGGGTCAAGCTTAAGAAAATGGTAGTCGAGCTTATTTGAATTAGAAGCAGCAAATGATGTTCCTGTTGCATGGTAGAGTAATATCAAAAAGAAGAAAGAGACAAAGCAAGAAAAGAAAACATGAAGACATCAAAGAATAAAATTGCCTCCATTGGCTGAGATAGAAAGGAGGACAGTAAAAAGAAAAAAGTATTTTGTCAGGTCAGCAGTTCACCGGTGATACCTAGGGTCAAAGGGGGAAGGTGAGAAACCAAAGGTATAGTAATGATTTCCATTGTATAACACTGGTGTCCATTTTGAAGCCTTCCCATCATTGAGCTTTACCGTTTCTGCGATACATTTTTACTGACATTTAACTGATGTGCATGTGATGACTACACATTTACAAAATTGTTATACACTATAAATTTTACAATTGCATAAAAAAAATGTGATGTCTTAAACTTACCGCTGCACCAGCACAAACAAGTATCTCTAGGGAAAGAGAAGAAATATAGAACTTAGCTTCTTGGCACACAAAATGTCATCTTTAAGCCTAGTCAATAGAATGTTTTACAAACTAAAACTTTTACTATACAAAGTATGTTGATGCTCAAGTTACATACAAAAATAAGGTAGTGTCATCCTATATGGCTGGGTTAACATTGTAGTAAGTATATTTACCTTGCATTTGCTCTGGGTTAGGTTTGACAGATTTAGTCACATGAATTTTATAATCTTTTAAGAGAGCCACACTGGCAGCTTTTGTAATAGATGAAGATAAAGTAAATTTATACTGTTTCTCCATTGCTAAGTCAGACACAAGGAATTTATGACAATCTGGCCAAAAAAAAAAAAAAGGAAAAGAAATTAAAAAGATAAATCAACTTATACTTGATACAAAAGATATTACAATATTGTTTATATTAAGAGAAATTTCCAATTATTTTTAATGAACGATTAAGTTAATTTAATATTATTGAGATTTGTTAAACTAATAAATCTTTATAATTAAAACAAAAAAAAAAAAAAAAAAAAAGATTTACAGGGATAGGGTGGGGTTGGGGGAAGGAGACTTGGTTACTGTGTGGTTAAGGGTATGGCTTCCAAACAGAGGAGTCATAAATTTGTATCCGAAAAAGTACAGTGATTTTGAAATTCAGAATCATATGGGAGTAAAGAAGGTTGGTCTTTATACTAGCTATACTACACCCTCGTTAATTCTCGGTCATAGCAACAGATAAACTTTACATCTTCTGCCTGATGGAAGGCAAATATCAGAAGAAACTCTTAAACTTTTTTTAAACCACAAATAAAATGTATTTCTAGCAGCTCTATTACAGCTCTATTATTGTGTGATGGCTGATAAAAGAAAAATGTTAATTCTTTGTTTGCTATGAATTTTTAAAAATTCTTATCATTCATTTTTGTTTTTGTTAAATTAGATTGGAAAAGCAATTTATAAATTTTGTTAAGGGTAATAATAATAATTGTTTTTTTAGAAAATCACATTTTAAATTGAGATTAAATTTTCCAAAAAAACTCATATAATCAAAAAAGGTTAAAATAGGTTGTCAATAATAACTTTACCCAAGAAAGTCCCTGCTCGTTTGCTGTTTTCAAGCCAATGAGGTGACACTATAGGGATTCCTCTCGACAAACCACTTAAGAATTTTACTGTTCTACGTACCTTCCCACAGAAAAATAAAAAAGTATGTTTGACAGAGACAAAAAAATAAAATAATTAATGTAAATTGATAAGTTCTATTTAAAATATATATATATGTGTAATTCTATCTAACTAAAAAAAATTAATTAAATAAAGAATATCTATCTAAAAAAAAAATGAAATTATATAAATAATTCCATCAAACTGAAAAAAACAAAAAATTTCACTGAAATGTTAAGTTGAGAAAACAGATGTACCAACACATCCAACATGAACACTACATACTTTATCTGTGACTAAGTGAGTACAGTCTTGAATGGCCGTGGCTATCTCCCCTCCTAGGTCTTTAACAATCTGTAAAAAAAAGTCATTCTAAAGATGGGCAAGAGCAATGTCTGGGTTAGAGTTCGTTGGGTGCAGAATTGTACAGGTACAAATATCTCCAATGGTATTTGTTTATTGTACATATCTCAAGAACTAATTTTATAACGAGGTAAATATGAAAGTTTCAGGTGGCTAGCAATTTAACAAAAGATTTTAGGATAATCATTAGTCCAGCTCTGACATCTCTTGTGAAGAGTTCAGGAAACTGGTTCATACACTTCTGCTGAAGTAACTACAGAACAGGTCAACTCATTTCATCAGTGTGAAGTACTTAAAAGTTTTAAAAGGGAAACTTTTTCAGTGGCATATGCAATAATTACAGAGATTTTGTAACCTTTACAAAAAAAAAGTAGTTATTAATTAAAAGCATTAATTATAGTTTACTAGCAGTGTCTACTTTCAAGCTAAAAGTTTTGATTTATTTCGATGGATATCTGAGGGTTTTTTGTTCAGGACTTGATAACATTTTTGACTTCACCAGCTCTTAGTGATATCTAATGTAGAGAAGAAAGGAAATCAGTCTTTGAAATGGTCTCACATACTAGCAAATTGATAAAATCTAATTCAGATACATAATGATAATCTGGTCCTGTCAAACATTTTGTTACAGGCTTCAAAAGAAAACTCGACACCAGGTCTTGAAAAAAGAAAATGTTAAAAGGTCAAGAAAGAATGAAGACTTTTATACGATAAGTATTAAGTTGAAAGGAAGGATCTCCAACTATAATTTCACTATATTTTTAATTATGATATAACCTGGCTTCAACATTAGCCACGAGTACTTAGTAGAAATACAAAAGACAGATGTCAAACTTAGCAATATAAAAGTGAATGATGCATACATGCTACATATATAATAAATAGCAGCAGTGAAATACATTATTTTTTAATGAGAGTGTATGCTGAATCAAATGACGAAATGTGTTTCTATAATTAAAAGATATTATAGTCTAATTATGCTTCCATAATAAATGTTAAAAATATGCATATAACTGAATTATGTTCGCATATAGTTGTAACATGTATGCATAAGTAAAAATACGAAGTTTAAAGAGAAAAAGAAATCTTTTTAATATTTTAGAAATGGTCAATTTGTTGATATTTATGTATATTTTTCATTCAAATTTTATAAGTATTAATTTTTTTTTAAAATCACATTTTTTGTTACTCAAAAAATGTTCAATTTATTTTTCAACCAAATTATACTTTATACAATAAAACAAAAATGATAAAAAAAATAATAAAAACCTTTTCTCCAGGTTCATCTACAAGACCTGTAAACATGACCTTCGGCTTTGGGCACAGCGACGACTTTCGCAAGGATGGGCTGCAAGTGGTACTTTTTTCTTCAGTTGAGCTTTGGGATGATGGCGGAGTAACCTTTTTAGAAGAGCCAGAAGTTGCCTAGGGAATAGAACAAAATGTTTAGATAAGGTTTGAACACCTCTTCAACTAGACGGCAACAACAATAAACATTTCCCCGTAAACAACAAACAGAAACTATTTAGGATCATTGAGAAGACTTCAAGACAACAACAAAAAAAAAAAGGACTGCTCAAAAATATCAAAGAACTTCCTGAAAATTATCAGAGATAGGACTATGGCTGTAGTCTCCAGTGCATAATAAATTAGAATAAAAAAAAACAGAATAAAAAAAAGTTACTTTAAAATGATGCTCTCCTCAGAATGTAATTTTGTAAAGAATGTGCTCGTTGGTGTAATATAGGAAAGCTGACGAATAAAATAATCTTACCTTCTTATTGGCCTTAGATGCTGCTTCACCATTCTTACTGAAATGTCCATCAGCCTGTTGGTCAACATTACTTGTGGACTGTGCTGGTACGATTTCAGACTTTCTGGTCCTCCTTTTAGTTCCTTGGTCACTGGACTGAGAACCAGTCTCCTGGACACTTGACTGGACAGCTGTTGAGCTCCGGGCTGACGTCCTTTTTGATTTTGGTGTGTCTGATGCTTGGGTGTTTAAGGGAGTGACTTCTGTTGTTTCCATGTCGACAACAGCAGCACCATCAGAGTTGGAACCCTCAACAAGCTTCACACTCTCTTTCTTGCTCGGCTCTTTATTTTTCTTCTGAGCCCTTTTCGATGACTGTCTTAATTTGTGTTCCTCTGTTGGTGTGTTGGTACCTTTTGTACTTTCACCTTTCTCCCTATCATCACCACTGGATTCTGCTTCAGGTACGGCACTCTCCACCTCATTCTTAGTTTTACATGTTCTTACAGTTTTCTTCTGAGCCCTTGATTCTTGCTGGTTGGGTTTTTGTTCGTCTGATGAATTGTTTGAATGAGTAGCTTCCCTTGTATTTCTACCAATTTGACCTCCCTTGCTGCTAGACTCTGCTGCAACATTTTTGTTATTCCCTGCCTCATCAGTGCTCTTAATTGTCTCTTTGGTTTTCTTCTGGGCTCTTGTTGAAGATTTAACAGCAGCATGAACATTGCTGTGAGATTTAGATTGTCTTCTTGAAGCTCTTCCTCGTACACTTTTTGTGCTGGCTTCCTCGACAGATTCCTGAGAATTTGTAGGTGAAGTGCTGGCAATGTCATCTGACTCTAATGAGTTTGTAATTTTTAAGTTTTCTGTCTCAGGCTTGGCATTAACAATATTACAAAGCTCAACTAACTCCTCAGAGTTCTGATGTGCTGCGCTTGCAGACTCTACATTCAGAGTTTTTTTTAAACTGTTAAATGTTTCAACTACTTCATTAAAAGATTCGGTTGGAGTGCTAGCAGCCTGAAGTGACTTATCCTGGTTTTTATTGGAGGTGCTAGACGTCTCAAAAAAATCATTTGATTTTTTATCAGTGTTTATTGGTTCTGGTTGAGCTTTTATGGAACCATTGCTAGTAGAGTTGTTTAAGTCAACATCAGATGGTTGTACTTTGACCAGTGAACTTCTGACAGCTCGAGCAGATTTGCGTCCAATTGATTTTATCGAGTTAGAACCGTCCAAAGAGTTTTCTTCAGAATTTGACTTTCTGACTTTTGACTGATCAGTTTCAAAATCTTTCAGGTAAGCTGGATGAGTAGAGACTCTCTTTCTCCTAGTGCTAACAGGTGTTGCTTCATCTGTAGAAGAGCTAGCCATATTTACATTTGAGTCTAAGTCTTTGTTTCCCACATCAGAATTATGCTCTTCGCTAGCAGCATCAGTGACCTTGACATTCTTTTGTTTGACAAATGTGTTTTCGCCTGTTAAACATGAATTATTCATAATGTCTTCTTCTGAAGTCTTAGTTACCACCGAAGCTGAGCCCCCAGGCTGAGATTTTCTTGACCTGCGGCTGCCAATTTGTGTTTCCTGGGCTGGGTTTATTTCAGTCTCTTGAACCACAGAGACAATTTTTTTTTCTGGTGGGTTTTTGGTACTGGGCCTACCTCTTCTCCTTTTCACAGCAGGAGAGTTTTCAGGTTGAAGTGGTGCCACGTCTGGAACTGATTCTGGCAATTCATTTTGCAATGAACCAAACTCATTTTTGCTAGTTGCTTTCATATCACCCACTGGATGAATTTCTATCTTCTCCTCTGCAACTTGGCTTATAATTTCTGATGTGATTATGAGAATTTGTTCAGAGCTACTCTTTTCAGATGGTGAACCTACTCATTTGAAAGTAAGAGTTCTCTTTTACTTTGTTATATTATTAAGTAAGTAAATCTTGTTATATCATTTATTTTGTTATATCATTTACTTTGTTATATCAGTTACTAAGTATATCTTGTTATATCATTTACTAAGTATATCTTACAAAACAATTAGTACAAAAAAAAAATGTTTTAATTAATTGTATTGGATAAAAAACAACACTTTAAAACCATGAAAAGTCTATATATTATGTCTACAATGACTGACAGGATTAATTACCTAGAAAAAAAACCATATATAATTATGAAAATTCATATTAAAAGTAGATACCTGAATAAGAATTAACATCATGACCTTTAACAGCCAATGCCTGTGGAGGAAATCAAGTTTTAATGTTATAAAAACTGATTCTATTTACTCAAGTAATTAACAATACATATTTTTTTTTTCTTAAATGTTAGTTTGAACTAGTAATAAAATATCCATGCAAATAAATTTGTAACACTTTTTTTTTACTAACATATAAAAACAATTATTTACCATTTAAACCATATGCGTTTCAGTCCTTAGCTCTTCTAATATATTTTTAAAATATTAATAACCCAGATTATTAAATTAACCCAGATCAGTAGTACAATTAACTGCATTAACCATTTTGACAATTAAAATTTTACAATCCAAAAATGTGAACAGCATAAACAAGCAAACTTTTGAAGTACTTACATCCTCAGTGAAAGCCACACGTTTGGGAGTAGGTGAATGATAAGGGCTTCTCTTGGTGGCCAGTGCAGACTTGTGTGGGGATTTAGCAAGGGAACTCAATGGGGGATCACTTATTACTTCTTCTGTAGACTTGACTGGAGATTCACAGATTGTGTCTTGCAAGTTTTCATTTTGCTATTTGGTGAGCGTTAAAAAAATAAATACTTTAATTTGGAAACTGGAGTTTGAGTACAGAGACTCTCACTATATCCAAATGTCACAGTGAGACTTCTTACTATTTACAGAATTAAAATGTAAATGTCGATGGACAGAGAATGCACTTTGAACCCTCTTCTCCCATCAAAACCACAATACATTAAATATGACAGTAATATGGTACTCTAAAAACTAGGACCCAAGAAACGGAATTAAAACATGATTTTATATTGACATTCATATAAAAACTAATCTGAGCTTTTTCATGGGCATGAAATGGCTATATCCAAATGTCACAGTGAGACTTCTTAATATTTACAGAATTAAAATGTAAATGTCGATGGACAGAGAATGCACTTTGAACCCTCTTCTCCCATCAAAACCACAATACATTAAATATGACAGTAATATGGTGCTCTAAAAACTAGGACCCAAGAAACGGAACTAAAAACATGATTTTATATTGACATTCATATAAAAACTAATCTGAGCTTTTTCATGGGCATGAAATGGCTATAAGTTGTCACTTAAAGAGGGAATAAAAAAGCAACAACATAACTTCAAAACAATCCAAATGAGAATTGTTAAATTATTAAGAAAAAAAAAAAATTAAATAAAGTACAAACCTCTTTAGTGTTAAATAACTTGGTACCATCTTAAAAAAAAATAATTTTTTTTAATTATTTCATTTATACAGAATATTTCATTTATATATACACTTAAATACCTTGCTATAAATTTGTGTGCAGAAGAGTTAATTTAAAATACATCAACCAAATTTATGGAAAGAAACCAGAGCATGCTTTTGCATTTAACACTTTCTTATTAGAAATTATAACGCAATTTTTAACATGCAGTTGCTAAGAATTAACTTCATTTCATAGTATCTGAGAGGAGGACGTGAAACTAAAATAAAATGGTGAAGAATAAAAATCAGGCATTTTATGTTGAGTAAATTATTCTAAATTATTTTGTCTATGTAGTGCTGAGTTTTCAAGAACACCTTTTATGGTCATTCTCCAGGATTTCTCAAGAAAATATTTTCAGAGTTCTTCCCATCCTTTAGTTATTCTCTCCACACTGTTTAACCTTAGAAACAATTACATGGAAATCTAAAATTACTACAATGTGATAACCACATAGCCCCAGTATGACATTATTCATAACAAAAATTATCCCTGTCCTCAAGTTGCTAATACAAAATGCAGCAATGGTGTAATACAACTTAATTACCTTCATTGTTAATGTCATCATCCAATTGTAAAGTCCTGTTGTCCCCTGCAGATTCATCACTGAGCTAGAAATAGGTAATTAAGATATAAATTAATAATGGGGAAGACTGGGAGTTTGAATTTGTGGATGTTTTAGGACGCCCTTTAGACCAACTAACTCTAATGGATATCTGACATATGCTGAGGTAAAGGCGGTTGATCATTGTGCTGGTCACATGGCAACCTAGTTAACTGTCCATTAGTTAGTAGTAGAGGCAAAAAGTAAAAAATGAAATTTAAATATTTAAAATCTTTGTTACCTGATTGTCCTGACACTCTAAGTCAGCAATGTCTGTCTTGAGAACTGATTCTGCCTCTACATCTGAATCATCATACGAGATATCTTCTTCTACTGCTTCCTCAATGTCCCTTAATTTTAAGTAAAAATTTAGGAGAATGTTAAAACAAAATTTAAGACTTGTAATTTTTTCCTACACTAATTCTCATGGCTAGAAATTAAAAGTACATTTCAAAAGGCAGTAACAAAGATTCCCCTCCACAAAAAAAAAAAAAAACAAGGCCATAAAAAAGAGCCTCAGAAGATGCCATATAAATTGTACAACTATCAACATGGATATGTCTTCAGTACAAGTCTTCAATGATGAATGTGCAAACATTCAACTCAACTTTGAATAATTCACACATAAAAATGTATCTACATTGGTGGATTTCTTGGGATGAAAAACAATTCAAATGCCCTGTAGGGTGTAAAACAAAACTTGTTTCTCTATGGTTGGTCCTTTCAATGGTCCTGGGTTCAAACCCTGCCTGCTGCCACCCCCCACCCCCCCATTACCCTCCAGGAGATTTATGCTAGGATGTGATAGTCTTAAGAATCTGAAGGGACATCCAAAACATGTAAAACCAAAAATATTAATTGCATTTACAAATAATTTTTTTAAAATGTCCATTTGTTGTCAATGAGAGTCAAAGGTGAAAAAATAATTATAAACTCACTTTTTATCTTGGTGACTTTCTCTCTCATTTACTACTGCTAGATTTTCATCATTTTCAATCATGTCATACTTCTGTGTCTCATCCAAGGCAGACTCTTCAGCAGGACTTGAGTCACAGCCCAAGGCGTAAGCCTGAGTCAACTCTTCTGTCCCAAATTCTTCATCTCCGCTTTCATTTTCTGTAGACTTATCACACTCTTGGGTTTCATCCATCACAGTGAAAGGTTGTGAGGACCCATCGGATTTCAAATCAGCCTGTTGTTGTTTTTCTGCAATCCCTCTAAAGTCCTGAGTGTCATCTATCAAAGTGATTCGCGACTCACCATTAGGATTCAAATCATCTGCTCGTCTATCTTCTGAGGCTTCACTGAAATCTTCAGTGTCATCCCCAAGCTGGGAACCACTACTGGGTTTCAAACCGCTGGACTGTATTTTTTCAGCAGCTCCTCTTAAGTCCTGTGTAGCTTCCATCAACGAAGTTTGTAGCATCTGAGTTGTTGCCTCATTGCTGAAATCTTCATCCATCATGGTAAGACACTCTTTCTGTTTTCTTTGAGAGCCTCTGTTCTGCTTAGCCCCTCGAGGTCTTCCTCTTCTTCCAGGTGACATTCTTAACATTTTCGCTGAAACTTCATGTGTCTCTGTTGTTAAATTGTCTACCAGCACCAAAGTACTGTCTACAAGGGTTTCATCAGTCTTATTCTGTGTTTTTCTTTTCCTCAACCTTTTATTACTGGTAGTACTTGACTCAGAGCTGGGGGATATGTCTGCGCTGTCTACCGCCTGCGAAACCTTGAGTGTTTCACTGTCTACAGACTCAACACTGGAACCTTCTTTCGCAAACTGTGAACCAGCTCCTTGGTTTGTTGTCACTGTTGTATCGCATGCCAGAGTGGACACAGAGAATAAGCTTGGGCCAACATCCTCTCGTCTACCCCTGTCATCCTCAAAGTTTTTATCTGTAAGATCACACAGACAATTACCATTAATACAGAAATACTGAACAGTTTTGTTGTTAACCAATACTTAAGACTTAAAAATCAAAATGAAATAAATTAATTCCTTTTAACTGTATTCAGTATTATTTCCCAAAGTTGCATTTAAGTGAAGAAATAAAGAACCACATGCACAAGTGTTTTAAATATTTTACAAGTGGAATGAAACGCATGTTTATTACCTCCACTGTCAGAAGTTTTGGTTTCAGATTTTTCTTCTGATGAGTTATTCAACTGTAAAGTATGAAAAATTATTTTTTAATAAGCAATCTCTTATTTAAATTTCCATATCTCAGGAACTGTCAAACTTTCTCATAGTTTTCAAGTTTCAAATCTAGAATTGTATAAATAACTTTCTACAAACCTAAAAATTACCCATGGGTGCCATTGTCTTATTTAGCAGTAAGGAGTGACTAACAAGCTACACTAGATTCAGAAGCTAGGACTAAACTTTAACAGACAAAAAAGAATTACAAAAGGAAGTTTGAATAAAAATAACGAGTTACCTTGGTATCTTCTTTCTGTTGCAGAGGAAATGTCTCTGATAAATTGGAATCTTCATCTATAGAAATAAAATTAACATGACAGCTGTTGATATCTTTTATTCAGAATTCATTGGTAAAATAAATTTTCAATATTTTTCAAAAATGTTTCTGAGAAATATAGACATAGAGAATGTAAAAAGATGAAGTGTTGCAAATTCTTTAGTTTTAAGTTGTTTTTTTTCAAAAGCAATAAAAATTCATACAAATTCCTAAAAAATGTTTGTAAAAGAAGCTACACAGAAATTCAATTTAAGTCTTATGGCACAGCTTCAATTAAAATATTACCATCACTGTTTTGGCCCTTGGAGACAACATTAGGATATCTTTGTGTGGCACCATAATATACTTCCTGATCATTGCTGTCATGATCTGAAATGTATAAATAACATTCTTAGTTCTTTGATAGATACTAAAATCATCTGGTATGTCCTTCAGACTAGCAGCATGTAGATGTTCAAACCCTGGCCACTGCCATCTCCTACCATTTTTGCAGATTTGGGATAGGAAATAATAACAGATGACCTAGATAGATGATAAAATAAGAAAAGAAAGAATCATGAGTAGTGTTTATAAGACCCTTTCACAATGCCAAGAGTAAAGAGAGTGAAAGCTCCTAACAACATTTATATCCAATATATTTACCACTGTCTTCACACAGTACTGTCTCCTCTATTCTCAGCTTGATTCTGTCTAGCTCTGGTTCACTCTCTGAATCAGACACTCTCAGAGTCTGCACCACTAATAAGAGATATAAAATTATTGTCAGCAAAAAAAAAAAAATATTTTAGTTTGAAATAAAAAAATTATGTATCATAAAAAAACATTTTTAAGTGTACAGTAACTCAAACCAGCCCAATAAATATAAGTAGGATTTGAAAAAGAAAGAATAATATAATTTACCTGACGTTTTCTCCGCCTCTGGTGTGTTTGCTACCAACACATCTAGAGTATAATGAAAAAAATAAGAACATCTAAATTTCAAAGATCTATTTATGATTAACAAGTTAATGTGAAGTACATTACTATTCATTCACATTTGGGTGATTATCTTAAACCATCCAGACACAGAAATCTACTTCAATTCCCTTAATGATAAAATTTTTAAATTACATTTATTACAAATGCACTTAAAATGTATAAGACTTGGTATGTATAAAACAATTTTAACATTGATCCCAATTACATGTTTTGTTTTGGTCTGATTCCTTACATATTTTTACTTACCTGAATGATCCAGAGATTTTGCTGGAGACTCCTATACGAAAGGAAAATGGTTGAATTCTCTTTAATATTTATTACAAAAATAATTATAAATAAATAAATAAATAAGATGTAAATTTACTAAGTTCATAATTCTTTAGATGTTTATAATAAAGCTTTAAAGAATTCAAAATAAAGAAAAACAAACAACATATGTTAGTAAACAAGTTCATAGCATTCTAAATAATTACATTTATGTATGACTTAACTTATGCCAACAACACTGCTAGAGAGGCCTTAGATCCCAGGGCACAAGAAGCAGAGGAAGACTACAATAAATATGGCAACACAGTGTACTAGATTTGCTGAGAAGACAGGAAAGAGCTGGGAAGTCATTAAAAGCTAGCTAGAGACCGAGGAGAGTGGCATGGTTTTTACTGAGGCCCTATGTTCCATGACGAACACAAAGGAAAGATGATGATATTTATTTATAAAGTTACGACTAAAGGAAAAAAAACAACTTATATTTAGTAAAATATCCTAGTAGCCTAATTACCTCACTGGGCAACAGATAAATACATTTGACGTCTGCAAAATAAATCTCATCTTGATCTTTGAGTTCATAGCGTACATCAGGAAGTAAAAGAAGCTGCACACAAAAACAAATGTTTACATACAATTAATTTAAGTTGACACCAATTTAGGAGGACTGCTCAATGTTAAAAATGTAGCTCTTTAAGTTATGAAAGAGTTATGTCCCTTTATTGTGTATTCCTAAGGCAATTACCAGTAAAACGGAGATTTAAATACTGTTAAAAATAATAGTAATAATAAAAGAGAAACTAAAATTACATTCAGTTAAAAACAACAACACTTAAAATGATATTTCAAATAATCAATCTAACTAATTAATACATTTATGCTTTGAGTAGAGATTTACATTAAAATTAATAGAAAGAGAAAAATAGACTCCAGCCATAACAATTTAAGCAAGAAGATAATCAAAAAGTTCTTGTTTTCTGCCATATCTTACCTTTCCTCTCCGAGTTTTGTTTCTGCTTCTTTTATCAAAAATCATGTGAGTGTCATTAACTATTTGAATGCAAGCATGTTCCTTGGACAGTGACTAAATATAGAGGGTACATGAAACAAATTTCATAGTTTGTAAACACAGTTAATGGAAAATAATCTGTCAATGACTGAATTAACTGAATTTACTATGAAATAGTTACAAAAATACAATATATACATTTATAGCAGTGACATTAGTTACCTTGGATGAAATACAAATATGGCATGTGTCTGAACTCCTTCCAATTATGTTGTCACCTGGAGGAGGAGTAACAATAATAGTTTAGTTGAACTTATGTTAATTTACAAAATTATTATTAAATACAAACAAAAAATGCATAATCATGAACCTCAGATTTACAAAAAAAAAATGGATACCTTCATAAAGAGGGTAGCTGGTTTCCTGAAGTCCACACTGAAGTACAACTTTCAAGAAGGAAACCTAATTATGGGATTGAAGAAACAAAAGTTAAATATTTTTTTTTTTAATTACAATAATAAGACTAAGACTAAGACTGCTTTATTGATCCTTATGGAAATTTGTTGTGATTACATGGACTCTTTTCTCATATAAAGACAACACAACAGAAAAATACACATAAATACAACAGACAACATAAAGAGTTCATTCAGCGACTACACACAGGTATCTTGGTGCATTTCATGTTCCCTGATCAATGAGTGGCGGTGATAGAGTCTGACCAAGTGAGGTATGAACAAGTTTTGTACTGCTCTGTTCTTGTTTTGATTGACAGCAGTCGCCCACTTCGCAACGACCTGACGTAGTTCTGATGGAGCGGGTGGCCGTTGTCTTCCAAGATTTGTTCGATTTTTCTTAGGCACGTTTGTTCAAAAAGTTCAAGTGTAATTAGCTAAGCACATTGTATACCAATACAAAAATGTGATATTTCATCAGTTGTATTCAGAAAAGATATTTAGTAAATTATAAAGTTTGATTTCAAGGTAAGAAATATAAATGTAGCATGTATGATGTTGAGAGCACTTGAGTTTAAGTTGAAGGATATGATAATCTGAGTTATCTTGAAAACAAAGCTGTCCCATTCTGGCAAATGTATGGATCTTTCATCTTTACTTTATAACTATATTACAATGCAGCATTAGCTGCATTTCTCAAACTTCAAAATATGGGGCTACAGTGCTCTCCCAGGTCTCCAGCTAGCTAAGGGGGTGCAAACCAACAATTTTTTAAGTCTAGGGGGTGTAGAGATGCCCTTTAGGAGGCTGCTAGTGAACATGCAATTATGACGACATTAATTCAAAGCGAGATTTTAATGTAGATATAGATAAACAGACAGTTGAGGTTAGGCTTTCAAAGAAGCAGCATCTTATATTAAAGTGACTGGATTAAACGTTTGTATTCTAAATAGACCTGTTCATTTACTTTATTGTGTCTTGATCTGTACATCCATTGATACGAACTCAAGAGTAATACTAAGTGTACAGAAACATGCAACCAATCTTCTGATCAATACAAATTCTACAGAAACAGATTTAGACACCTTTTACAAGGAGGATTCAATGGAATAGGTTTGAGAAACACTGTTATGTTTCTGAGAGTCTTAGGTTCTCTTCATGGGTATTGTCACAGTCTTGCTTGACATCAAATGCTATTTGTTCACCTTGGGTCAAGAAGGTGAAAAGCACCAGAAACCTCTGAGATAGAAAGAGAGGAAGTGAGAATGACAATTCATTTTAGTTAGTAGCAGTCGTCTTTGGGACTTGAGACAGCACACATATCTTAGTAGCAGTAGCTTGCTGTATTAGAAGCTGTCTACATGCTGTGATGCCGACATGATTTTAGTAGTACACCTATTCTAGAGGACTTATGATATTTTGTGCCCGCTGAGATGCGGATTTTGGATTATGCACATTACGTTTGTATAACTACCAATAAAGATATCATGCCATTTTTCATTTAACCAGTGATTTGTAACTGAATGCTTGAAGTTGCTGCATATTGTTCTCTATTTAATAAAAGTTATTTGTCTGATGAAGTTGGACTCATGTCAGTGTATACTAGTTATATTTGTAACGTACTAATTGTAGCTCTAGGACACACAAACTCAGCATTCTACACTTTTAAAGGCCAGTAAGGCCCTTACACATATGTAACATTATCCACAGAGAAGAATCAAATCTGTTGGCTATTGAGCTGGTCAGTTACAACACCTATTTGTAAAAGATAAGTAAACAAGACAGAGGAGAGAATTCACAATGGCAGATGATAGCATCATCAACATGATTAATCCTATGTAATTAAAGAGAATAATATGTAGGTTAATCAGCATGATATGAAGTTGATTCACTGGGAGCTGCAAATTAATGTTAAGCAAACTCAGAAAAAAAAATGTATACTAGAGTTTGCAAGAAGCAAGGCCTACATCTAATAGTACGAGCACTGGTCTAGACACTTGACTAAGCCTATGTAGAGCTAAAAAATATTTAGAAGTTTTACAAGTTCCATAAAATTCAATACAATGTCTATGTTTTACATTTAAATGTGATGTTTTACTCACTGGTTTTTTGGTGCCTCCATCTTCAACGTCAGACTCTAGCTCATCAGTTAAGTCATCGTCATCATCAAATGGAAGCTGAATAACTTGTGTCTGGTCTAAGTCAGAACTATCCATGTCTACTTTTTTGTTTCTAATATAAAATAATTAGAGACAATTACTATTCATTAATATTATGTGCACAAAGTATGTTTAATACAATTTAATAGTAACACTACTTATATACTGTAAATGTAGCACCAGAGAAAAGTTTTAAGTAAACATTGCAATAGTTAAGCAGGCAAGTAACATGTAAGTTACTAAGTTACTACTAAGAATCAAAGTTACTAGGCAAAAGAAAAAAAACAAGCAAAGTACACAAAAATACTTTTAAAAAAAAAACATATGAGCTTATATAACATAATATTAAGTGTAGCTGTATCAGTTAGTTTGGATCAGTCATGTAATTAAATTTGTAATAACTCTAGACTAACAATAATAAATCTCTGTGATTAGAAATATTTTTTTATCAATTATTTTTGGTTAGCGCTAATTCAGGATTTTAGCTTTCTCAATATTAAATATATTATATATATATATATATATATTATAATTATAATGTTATGGTGATATGGGGGAGAAAGAAGGGGGTATCTGGCTAATCTGCATTCTGGTTGATCACTTTTTAAATGTAGTCATTTACTATATAATGTAAATATATTTAAAACATGTTTTATTATAAAATTATTGTTTACCTGGACTCTAGTCACACTGTAGACTAGTGTCTTTAGACTAACTTTAGTGTCTTTAGAGTTAAATTTAGAGTCTTAGTAGACTCTAGCTAGACTTAGACTAGATGATACATATAAATAATGACTAATCTGTGGCATTTTACGTCTTGAGAGACAATCTTTTCCCTTTGCAACTTCTTGTGTGACTAAAGAGGCCAATCCTTGATACACAGCTGCGATCGCAGGTTGGGCATATATAATCACCAGGCGCCGTTGCATTTTCACCCTTCTTTCTGCTTCTGTGTATGACATCTGCAATCTTTGACCCTTCCTTTATGCTCTCTCTCCATGAGGATCTGTCCAGTGCTACCTCTTCCCAGTTGCCATTGTCGATTTTGAAGAGCTTCATGTCGCATTTGCATGCATCCGTATAACGTAAAAGTGGGCGACCAGCGGCTCTCCTGCCTTCTATTAGATCGCCATACAGGATGTCCTATGGAAGTCGACCTTCTGGCATTCTACGAACGTGGCCAAGCCAGCCAAGGCATTTGCTGCTGATAACAGAGCGGATGTCCTGGCACCCTGCTCTTTGTAGCACTTCCTCATTGGTTATCTTATCTTGCCACCTTATTTTAAAGATCCGCCTTAGGCATCGGAGGTGGAAAACATTCAGCTTTTTTTCCTGCCATGAGTAGGTTGACCATGTTTCACTTCCGTACATCAAGGTGCTCAACACACAGGTCCGGTAGACTAGGGCTTTAGTACTGTTAGTCAGCAATATGTTGTCCTAGACTCTTTTCTGCAGCCGTGACATGGTGGCCATTGCCTTGGCTATCCTGTTGTTTATGTCTTTATCCAGTAGAGTGTTGTTGGATATGATGGAGCCAAGGTAACAAAAGTGATCAACAATTTCTAGTGGTAGGTCATTAATGCTTACTTGAGGTACAGTGTTTGTGTTTTGGACAAGTATCTTAGTCTTGCTTTGACTGATGTTTAAGCCGAACTTCTGGCAAGCAGCAGATAATTTGTCAACCAGGCACTGTAGCTGAATATCAGAATCAGCCACAATAGCTGCATCATCAGCATACAGGAGTTCCCTGACAAGTAGTGACTAATAAGTCACTAATAATCATCATTATAATGTGAATAATATAAATATTGATAGAAAGGGACAAAAAAGTCCAAATCTAGACCTAGACTCTAGTTAGTAGATTATTAATAATTATAATATTATAAATTATAATTTTTATACTGTCTATACGACTATAATTTAGTATAATAAAACTCTAATACTAATATTAATACTCAATAATATTAATAAAAAGATTTACTGTAGTCAGTGTTAGTGAAGTGTAGTACTAGCACTAGTCTAGTAGTACTAGATCTAGAATCTAGGTAGTGTGACTAGTACTGAGACTGAGTTAGTGAGTAGTAGACTCAAGACTGTCACTGTGTGACTGTGATGTAGACTACCAGTCTCTACCACTACTACTAGTTAAATAGATCTAGATTTTTAGATCTATAATAATAATGAATAATAATTAAGGTATAATTAAATATATTAGTAGATCTATATTCTATGTTGTAATCAATCTATAAGAATCTAGAAAACCTACCTAGTCTACTGTGTTTACTGTTGTATTGCCGCGCTTTCGATTAGAGTTATCCCTACCAACGTATAATCTCGCTGGAGACGGTGATAGACAATGCTCACCTAAAGAAAATGCCTGCCTATGGCTGGATTTAGATCTAGATTCTAGGACTCTAGACCAAATGTTATCTTTCAGTTCGGAGAACATTTAGCTTTATTAGCATTGAGACTCTATATAAATCTAGATCTTTATTTTTTAGACGTACCAGTACAGCCCAATAAAAGTATATACTAGTTTGTTTAGCGCCGTAGCAGTAGGCCATCCATATGAATCCATAGCCATAGTATATAGAATGATAGAGTATGCCATAGTCGGCCCATAGGTTAACAAACTGTGAGAGAAGTGTAACTCATAAGTGACATAAGTCTTAAGTCATAACTGTAATTTAGTATAAACTTAAAACTGTTAACTTCAAAAATTGTAAATTGAATAAAAAATTGTTAATATTCAAGTTAATAATAATAATATTGTAAGTGCTCTCTCAGTCTCACTCAGACTACTTCAACTTGCTTGACTCTTGACTGACAGGGACAGTCTGAATGTCAGTGACATCAAGACTAACACTAAATAGTAAATTTATTAATATTTTACTTTATATAGATCTTATTTCTAGATATCTACTCTAGTATTAGTAGCTCTACATCTATTAATTTAATACTCTAGATCAAGAAGTTTGCGGTTAAAGGATCATTGATCATAATTGATGTAATAGACAAAAATAAAAAAGGACATAGATCTAGATCTATATTGAATTTGAGGGCTAGAAAATCGTGACCGCTGTCGGGTAGCGTTGTAATGCGAGCTATTATATGTGCAACTTATACTTAGAATTCAAGGAAAGTTGTTTCATTAGATTTAGAAGATACAATGCAAATCATGGGCCAATGGGTTATTCTTATGAGGTTGCGAATAGTGATCAATGTTTCTTCTTTGAAACTGTTCTGTGGGAAGGGGTGTTTCATTTGATAATATTTTTTGTATATATATATATATGTGGGGAGCACCATAGTGCAGGGAGATGGAAAGTTACAACTGATGGGCCTAAGAAGTGTTTGTGCATATATACATTATACTTATAATAGGATTTGTAGGATGAAAGAGATAACAAAAAAGGATCTAATTTGTGGGCTAGATTTTTCTGATCATCACTGAAGGATGAAACGATAATCTCTATAATTACATAAATTATGCTATTTTCATAATTTTTATTACCCACCTCTTTGGGATTGCTTTAAAAAAATGTTTATAAACAGCCTTCCAGGTCATAAAGCTAGACTCATAGCTCAAGATTTTGTGAACCAACATGTATAATATTTGGAATATAACATATAAATTTGCATTTGTTGTTCTCAATTTTATATTGCATTAAGAGCTTTTACATAATCATATTTATGAAGATTCTATAACTAAATAGTGTATTCTTATTTCTTCTATAGGTAGCAAAGCTTCCACAACTCAATGACTCTATCATTTGGCCGATGGGGGTGGAAAAAGAAATTATAAGACCAGGAGATGGTGGGTATATATATATATATATAATTACTAATTGTTTAATAATTTAGATGAGTACTTTTTTTGCTACATGTGCTGTAGATGAATCTTTATTCTTTCAGTGGTCAGGCTTTAAGATTGTGTTTGTGAGTCTTCATGGATCATTCTCATTTCTGCCTGGTTCTCCTGGTCTGTAGAGACACACTATTAGTGATTTATGGTCTAAACTGACCAATCATCATCATCTTTCCATTCGTTCCTCATGGAACATAGGGCCTCAGTAAATACATGCCACTCTCCATGGTCTCTTGATAGCTTTTTAATGGCTTCCCAGCTCCTTCCTGTCCTCTAGGCTTCATCTAGTACACTGCATGGCCACTTTCTTTTTGGTCTTCCTCTATGTCTTGTGCCCTGGGGGTTCCAGACCTGTCTAGGTCTGACCAATACAATACAATCTGTCCTCAACTGGGTCAAGTAAATCCTGACATTAAAGCAGGACCAGCCTTATACCCGACTATTTGATCACCACATTTCCACAAACTTGGCAGAGTTGGCATTGGTTCTTTATCTTTTTTTTTTTTCAGGTGTTTGTATATTAACCCAAACATTTTTTTTTTTGGTTCATATCTTGTTATATTGTAGCTATTGGACTTGTCAAATAAATTCCTTTTAATGTTGGCTGTATTTATTTTGATTGTAAATCTACAGCATTGTTAAGTTTCTAAAAAATTTTTTAGTATTTATGCATGTGCAGACTTAAACTGTTATCATACATTGTACTGGAGCTAGCTCTCTATAGTATTAAATTAGCATTCCAATGATCTAGCTGATAAAAAGTTATTATAAATTATAAAGTTCCAAACCATTTGCAATTTAGCTTGATAAGAGCATGCATATTTTTTTTTTAACAAAGTTCTGAATGTATTCATTTTCTAGGTGCCACTTACCCTAAAACTGGTCAAACGGTTGTGATTCATTATACAGGTCAGAATTCTTTTTTTTTCTGGCTTTTGCTGGTCTAAGATAATATTAAGATTACTAATAACTATATTACTAATTTCTTTGGCAGTTACATAAGTTCTTCAAAAAAAAATTTTGTTAATAAGAAAAAAAACATTGATTTTGTTTTCAGCATCATTAGTTGATGGGCAAAAAATCGACTCATCTCGAGATCGAGGTAGCCCCTTTAAGTTTTGCATAGGCAAGGGTGAAGTGATAAAAGGTTGGTAGTTGTTTAGTTTTCATGCTATTCTTCATTAATTTTCTAATAGTTATGTTTTCACTGTGTTTTCTTTCGTTCACCCATGGTCACACAGCAACTGAATAAACTAATTGTTACGGTAACTAACTTTATTAATTAACTACAAGCCTGTATTAAGATCCTAGGTCTACATGTTCCTAACACATTATAAAATAGAAACAACCAGATGCTCCAAGAAACCTTGCAATCAACAACTATAATAATACAGCCATTCAGTCTGTCATGAGTAGTCCTCCCCTACAGGTTGCTAAGGTCAGACAGTAACACACACACTATGTTTGTCATCAATGCTATTACATTTCTCTTCTTAAAAAATGCAAAAACAAATTTACCAAAATTAGACAACATAACAGTAAAATCAAAGTTCAAACAGTATTCACTGTGTAAGTTTGGGTTTTACAAATTCTTATCACATCAATTATTGAAGTTATCTTTACTTTTTTTGTTTTTTTTTGTTTGTTTTAACACACTTTCTACGTCATAAACATCAATCATGTTATTCAATTTTGTAAACATTTCTTTTTTTGCTTCTCTTGCAGGCTGGGATGAAGGTGTTTCCAAGGTAACTTAAATTTTATAACATCTCTAGCAAATTTTAATTGTAGGACTAAGGGGTGAAAGGGTCTCTTGTGACCATTTTAGGGATGAAAGGATCTTATTTGTAGGACTTATGGGTGAAAGAGTTATGTAACCATCAATTTAATACCTAGTTCCTTTTAGAGAAATAATGTTAAATTGTCTGCTTCTTTATAAAGCTGACTTCAAGAAATAATGTGAATTCAAGTTTGCTATTTTTCTATGGCCAATGTTAATGTCACAGTACTCTCGTTGTTGGAAGTGCTGGAATATGTCATAGGTGCTCTTGAAGATTGTTGAGATGTGCTAATATTGTAGATCTTTTCTTGAGATGTCAGTCGTTACAAGAAGTTACTGTGACATGCCGGGGATTCTATAGATCTATATCTCTTAGATCTAAATGCTATCTTGGAGATTCAATGAACGAAGATCCTTTTAATTCAAATGCAGAACTTTAATTCGATAACTGGGAATCACTGTATGTACAGAATGTACAAAATAGACTTATCAAATAAATATCTACTTTCAAAGCTCATTAATGAAATACATTTAGAATAATACTAGATCTAATAAAATACAACTTTTATCACTGCAAGTTATAACTCAAAACTAAAATACGTCTTATCTCTATTAAAATTTCTCCATGACCGAAAATTCTAGATCCCGTGTTTCCTTAGCCTCTTCTTTGACGCTAGCCTTTAACCAATCAAATTATTTCCTGTCAGATGTCATGCTATTGATGGACGCGTGTCAACTTATGTCATGGGAAATTTTGACACTGGGCATAAATAGGTTAAGTTTATTAAACTAGACTTTTGTTTATTTAAATTGATACGTGACAGTTAATAAAAGCCAGTGCAGAAATCAAGTGCTTTTATTTGTTTGTCATTCATTATTGGGGTAATTAGAACTTAAATTTTAAAAATGTGTCTTTTAAAGGGGTTTAACATTTTTGACTTAATGCAGTTTTTGGTTGTGTTAGCCCCTAAAACACCCTTCCATGGAAACAGGCAAACTTAATATCATCTGACCCTAGACTTCTAAGTCTTAGAGAATTATTTAGCTTAACATTATCTTCTTGCATTTTCCGAAGAATTTTTTTATCATAAAAATATTCTAAACAATAATATTTCAGATGAGTCGTGGGGAAAGAGCAAGGCTTGTGTGTTCTCCAGATTTCGCATATGGAGCCAGAGGTTATCCTGGTGCATATCCTTTTTTTTTTAACAATTTTTGCAAACTCTTCATGGGTAGATCCTAAAACCTACCTGGGTGGGTAGAGTAGACATGGGTATAGAAAATGGCTGCAATAATTTTCCTAGAAATAAATTGTTGACAGTGTTTATATTCTTTGTTAGTAGAAGTATTTCCCTTGGCAAGAAATTGTATGTACTGTTGGTGATGTTATTAAAGAGTCTTATAATTCTGGCGTTATAGCGTCAGCATTAATTATTGTTATTAAGTGTATCATTCTTAAGCTAACAAGTGGTATATGTAAGTAAACAGATTTATTGATTCTGTTCAAAGTAATTATGGCCATCCTTTTTTAAAGATATGCCCTATGAGCTAAATAAGAAAGAACTGTTTCCATGGAATGAAATAACAAATTTAAAAGAAGAAAAAAGGGCAAAAGCTGTAGCCCTTTCATTACCACAAATCAGGGAATCAAGGATAAGATAGATTGTTTTTGAGCAATTAGATTCGTTAGAGCTCAAATGTCAGGAAGGCTTTGAGAATCTGTTGAAAGTTTCTTGTCAAGAACTTGGCCAAAGAGGACCTCACAGACAGTATTTTAAAAATGTGAAGATTTGAAGCAGGAAGAAAATCATCTCATGGAGTTTGATACAGAGTATAGGATAATGGATAAGAAAAAGATAAAGCTGTTACCTGAGATTCTGGCCTTCAAGTTACTCAGAAAGGCAAGAGTTATACAAACTGAGAAGATACTAGTTCTGACAGGTATGAACTTTGCTAACCAGGAAACGCTGTATGTAGAAGCAAAGGCATCTTTTAAAAAAAGGTTCAAAGGTAAAATGAAAGAACCCCTGCATGTATCAAACCTGGCAGAATAGGTGGAGGATGATGACAAAAGACTTGAACAGTTATGTAGTTTTGGCAGACAAAATAAAGAGCGGTTGAAATTTATCAGTAAGCCCATAGTGGGACATCATGGTGGTACCATTCGACAATTAAATGGTGGAAGTTAGATTAGAAGTGGAGGTCAAATAAAGGGTGTAGGCCATAAGAAAGGTGAAGGTCAATCAGTCAGTTCAACAAAGTAAGAAAAGTTAAAATACAAATTGTCGAGATGTTAATGTTTTGACATGTACAGCGTGCAGGTTACATAGACATCCTTTATCTCAATATTAAGACAGTTGGGAAAATCTGACAAAGAAGGTGAAAGTTTTAGAGGAGGAAGAGGAAACTGGACCAAACAAAAACAGTTGGTAAAAATATCTCTAATCACACGATTTGTAGTGTTAGTCTAGATGTATTACAAATTTAATGACGTAACTGATCCAAACTAATTGATACAACTACACATTATAACATCTTTATTTATTTTTAAAGAATTTTTTGTTTAGAATGTTCTTGTTTTTGCTGTACTGTATTGAGATTTTGTTCAGAACAAGTTTTCTCCACTTTACTCTTAAAGGTAGTTTAAAAGTAAAGTGGAGACAGTTAAAGAAAAGTTGTTTCAATTGAAATGATGTTTGATTGTATCAACAACTTTGTTTTTCAAATGATATTCAAAATTGTGTTTTTCTTAACTCTTACCACTATTCCCAAAAATGCCACCTTAATATTTGATATAGAACTGTTAAAAATGGAGTGAAGACAAAACAAAACAAGATGTGATGACGGCTGCTGGCTACAGCAAGCAAAGAGTTGTTCAAACGGATGGTTCTTCTCATTGATGTTTTAGATATAGATGTCTCTAACTCTTGCCCTGATCCCGCTACTAAATTTTATCATCATTACCCCCTAATTTAGTTTCACTTTATTGACCCAACCATACAAAAAAACTTTTTTTTCTTTTTTCCCAGTTCACACCAAAGATTTCAATTCCTCCACTTGTACCCTACCCCCTTTTTTTTCATTTCTGTTTAAGCTAAGCTACCCACCACTGTGTTGTTGTTTTTTTGTTTTTTTTTAGTTCAGCTTATTTTTTTTTTTTTTTTTTTTAATCATATCACATTCATTTTTAAAATGAAAAAAAAAAAATTTTTTTTGGTGGGATACGATTTCAAATATTAATTTATTATACAAGAAGTTTGACTTGGTGTTACTTGTTAAAAGATGACATCATAATTTATGTTAATTAATATTGTACAAACATTTAGCTTCAACTAACATGTTTTTGTTTATTAAATTTTTCTTTAACCATTAACTCTTCAGTATTTAAACGCAAAGTTGAAGAAAATGAAGTACTTATAAAGACAATGCATTTTAAGTCACAACCAGAAGTGAGTTCAGAAAAAATCAACATTTTCTTGTGCTATATACAACTGTCAAAAGTTTTTTTGTTGTTTTTTTTCTGTTTCATCTTAAAAATTTAATGATAATAATCCCAAGCTATCTAGAAAAGGAGAGGCTACTTGGTTGTCGTGAGAGATAAAATTTAGTCATCAATTTGTTCTGAATCACAACTCTGTTGAGCTGAACTGTGATCCCAATGCATTGAAGAAATACTTTCATGCAGTTACTGGGAACCATTAGGTGGGCTTGGCCCGTGTATTTTCATATTCTATCCAACTTCACAAGGATTTCTGCTAAATTGGAATATAAAATACATTTCATTAAGTCTACGAAAAGTGTTACTGTCACATTGCTAGTGTGATTAGACTTGTTAAAGTGATTTGTACCCTTTTTTTTTTTTGTATACAATTGTGACTTTCTACAGCATAAATTGTTTTAATGCACATCTGAAGAAAAAAAAATCATATAATTATACATTTTTGTTTTATTTATTTTGCTTTTATGTACCTATAGATCTTAAATTCTTATTTTTAAACTGCTTGTTTTTAATGCATCAATGTTGTTTATTTTTGGGTTTAATGCTATGAGTTTATTGAGATTCTCCTAATAGCCCATAGCAAACTGAATATTCTTGTATTTTGACTTCACCTGCCTCTAGGTATAAATTCTTAACTACATGGACTAAATTGGACTAACCATGATTGCCATTTTTTTTATTTTTTTTTTAAAAGACAAACTAAAACTTAATTTATCATTGACAGTCCTAAAAAAACACTGGTGAGAGATTGTGGTTATATTTTTACTGGTCATTCCATTGCTTAAGATTTGTTGTGATCAGTTCTATATGAAGAAAAGTAATTACACCACTGTAAGTGCAGGAACATTTTAACACAGAAGTTTGTATGTGTGTGTGTGTAATCATGTTTAAATGTAGCGCAAATGACATACATTTGCTGTTGTCTCTTTTAAGACAATTTTTTGTGTCTGGTCTGTGAGTATTATTTAATTTGTGTTTTAAAACATGATAACTATTGAAGACTGTTTCAGCATTTGAGACTTATAGAGAAAGCTAATTACATGAAATCAGAATGAATTATTTACAATTATGTTAAAGATATTTACACATGTGAGTGGTACATTCAAGGACTAGTCTACTTCTTATTGGCTTCACTTTTTTTTTTCTCTCTTTAATTTATTTTGTTGTTTTCTGTAACTTGTGTTGAGAATAAAGGAGAAGAATTATAAAAAGTTGTCAACAGAATATTGGGGCACAGTAAGGGCAATAATTCCATGTCAGTGTTGAAACATCATCATGAGTTGTGTACCTTTGATTTTAAATGTTCTTTTTTTTTATTTCTTCCTTCTGTGATGACTAGATCTGGCTGCATCCACAAATGCTTTGTGTAGCATTGTTTTACTTTTGTTCAGTCTTGCAATACTGAATATTTTTTTTTTTTATGTAATCCCAACTTTACTTTAACAAAGACATTCAAGACAGAAGACGAAGTGTCCTGCATATATCATATACCGGTACAAGTATTTTGTAATTATTGGATTTCAATATAATACTTTAAAAGCATTATAACACTTGTGAAAAAAATAAATTAGTCATTGATTTTATATATTTTTTTGAATACACTCTTGTATGGATAAATGAACATCTTTTAACTATAAATTGTTCTGTCCATAGATAGTAGTGTATATTATCTATTATTCCACTGGACATTTGTTGCTATGTGCCTGCATCATGATGTTTTATTGGTTTCATTATAACTCTAAGAATGTTCAGGTTTCTTTTATTTGCTTTCAAGATACTTCACTACCCTTGTAACATGTCATGGAGAAAGTAAACAATTGTTTATGCAAGAATTAAATGTGTTGCTTTTGTCTTTTCTTGTCTCTTCTTTTGATCTGTTCTATAAATTTTAAACTTTTTCATTTGAGGACATTTGATTTGTCACCACCACCCTCCCCCACCCCCTTATTTTGGACTGTGTACACACTAAAATACACGTGGAAATGTACTACATTAAAGAAATATTGGAAAGTGTTTATCAGCTTCATGAGATTTATGTGTTTTGGGGGGGGGGGGGGGGGTGGAGGGCGATTCATCTTGTGCCAACTATTTACAAGGAACTGGAATGTCATTGCAATGAATATTCATTATTGAATTCTCTTAGTGGTGGCATAATGTACAGTGTAAAGAAAAGCAATATAATTAAAGGATTTTGTCTTGCAAACTTATAGGTGGCCCCCTGGGGGTCGGACTAGCACTTGACATAAAATACACACTCACAGCTAATTAAATCAACACTTGTAGGTTGACACAAACCTAACAAATCATGTTTTTATGCAACGGTTAAATTTAAGTGCACACTTTCGAAGACCATAAGCTGCTTAGCTCTTAAGTACGTAAATGTGATATTTAAAGAAAAAAAAGGGATGACCAAAGTGACGGGCTTTTTGTTTAAAGTGAAAAGGATTAAAACACATCGACCTTACTAACCATCTCGTCCAAAAGAGCTCACCATTTTTTTGTCTGGCAGTAATTTTCAGATAGTGGCATGACATCTGGAGACACGTTTTGGTACAATGGATGCTCATGGACGTAGAATATATCTCGTAGCGTTCTAGTCTTAGCACTTTACAACGCACTTGCTGGAATTTTTTTTCTGTTCGCTTAATTAGGAAGCATTAGGGTTAATTAAAAGAAATCTCTATAAATCAAATAAAACTATATATATTGGCCTCCTTCAGTGGTAGAACGACTATGGTTCATCTCGAACACTTTTTCATATGGCTGTTATTTAACATTGGTTAGGCCAATAATAGAATATGCATCCTGTATTTGGGACCCCTCAACTCAAGAAAACATTAAGAAACTGGAACAGACACAAAATAGATCAGTGAGATTCATAACAAACGAATATTCACATTTGACTAGAGTAACTCCTGTAGTAAAAACACTAAATTTAGAAAGCATAAGTATAGAAGACTTAAAAGTAAAGTAGCAATTATACATAAAACACTAAACCATAATCTTCAAATGCAAAAACAAAATTTAATAAAATAATCTGAAAGACACAAAGACAGGGGCGGGCTGGGTATCGAAATCGGCCCTTACCATATAATCCGGCCCACAAATGGCATGTCATATATTTTCTGTGGTGGGGGGGGGGGGATTTTTACCCCACTCGCAATTTATATATATATATTAGTGTGTGTGTATATGTAATTAATCTTCATTACATTCTGATCTTTCATTCTTTCAAACGTTTTTTCTACCCTAGAATACTCTATTCCTATAATTAGTGGAAAGACAAAGGGCAGCTAGAAAGTCCGGGTGAGTGCTGTGAGCGCATTATTTCAGTTATTTTAAGCTTTAAAAATGTATATTCTGAGGTATCTACATTGCAATAAGCCTGCTACTCTTCCGCTAAAAAAATTCATAAACCAAATCTGCTATTCAATGGAGTCCAGCGATTGGTAGAAAATGGTAAAATGCTTTAGTTTTTGTATTGGAGGGGGAAGGGAAACCACAAAGCCCCTTTTGGCTACGATCATGAAATTTGGAAACTGTAGTTTGCTTACGTTGGCTGCACTGGGGCAGTAAGTCAAGTTTCCCTTTCAAACAATGAGGTCTGAGGCAAGTGATGGTTTGAAGACCCTCCCCTCCCGGCTACGCCCATGTGTTATATTATTGGTGTAAGCCTAATTCTCTACAAAATATATAAAGTTTGATAAGGCATCAAAAACTGAATGTATGCATTCGTAGGATTACATAATGTATGCTATTTATACATGTATGTAGTCTGAAAACTATAAATAATACCCTATAATAGCAGCCTTATGAGTTTGAAGCTTTTTGGTATTACCGGTACTTATAGATTACAGACGTTTCTTCAAAAAATAAGATTGTTACGTCTTACTCATTTCATGTGTCAATCTTGTCATCCATGTTGATCTGTGACTTAAAATATGCTAAATCATTGGTTTTCCTGGCTGACTCAGGCAACCCATTCCATTAACAGATTAGAGAAAGCAGAACGGTTAGAGAGGCACTTATCTAATGTGAAAAGCTCTTGCTTCATCCTAGTACATTCTCAAAAACGCGATTTGTATATGAATATACCATGACCCATTATTTAAAATATAAATCTCCTTTCATTAAATATCCGATGTGACGGCGCTATATAAATTATTGTAATTATTGTAATAATTTTCATCACTAATGACTTCATACTAAGCATAAGTTTGACATTTGTTATAATAGTATAAAAATTGATTTATATCTAGATTTATTAAATAATTTTTTTAAGCCTTAAGCGTAGTATTTTTAGAAACTTACTTTTTCTTTTCATATCGCAGAAAGTAGACCTTTATTCCCATATTGAGCTGTGAATAAGTTGGGTGATTTGCAATTTCGCGGCTGTGTGTATGTGTTAAAGTTAATTTCTATTAAGTATTGTTAAAGAGCTAACTGAAGCGCCTATCTATTTTTTTCAATGTTTTCTAACTTAACCTCTCTTATCCCTCTTTTTGTATAAATTTCATTGGAACCATTAAAAGACGGGGGAGAGAAGAAGCAAAAAAAAAAAAAATGTGAGTGCCATCAAAGGCCCATGCCGACCAGCAAAATGATAGGGCCAAACACAGCCTCGAAGACATCAAAGCAGTCCATGCCGCTCGTGCGTAGCAGAAAGTACGGTCTAACGTTTTGCAAATGATAATACGTACAGTGTATAGTGTTTTTTTTTTCTTTTTATATTCTTGTTGAATTTCAAACAAAATTAATTGTAATTAGAATTAAAAAAACAAACAAACAAGAAAACGTGTTCGGGCCTTTGTGTCTTGCTGCAGTCTTTTTTTTATTTAAGTTGTCTTCATTGAATTTTTTTTTGTTTGGCGCGACCAGACCGGCCCATTTGGTACCGGCCCACCGGGTGTTTGCCCATAAAGCCAGTCCGCCCCTGCACAAAGATAAAGGCACATTCCTCGTCCCATACGCGGTTTGTTTTATGTAGGTAAGTGGCAACGGAGATGAGGACTCAGCATATCCACAAAACTGAACTTCCACAGTGCTGTAGTGCTCCCTTCACTCTTATACGCATCAGATTCCTGGACCTTATATATTCTCACCACATCAAAAAGCTAAATTCTCCACCTTCTCCACATTCATAATGTAGGCTAAACAATTAGACCTAGACCTATTAGGCTATGTTGAAAGTAGCCTAAAGAAATAGATATACATCAATTTAAAGAAATTTCTTTTTTCATGAAAAAAAAAAGATACTAAGAAGGAAAAAAAAAGGGGGGGGGGTCACCCGGGTGTGTTGGGCCACTTGGGCGAGGTGTAAAGCTTAGTTTCCGAACCAGTAATTATTAAGTCAAGATCGACGAGTTTGAAAACTGGGTATTTTTAACTTCTGTATTTTAGGACGTCCTTTTAGAGCGAGACAACTGGAGGTCACTCACAAAGGCCGCGGGATACACATATGAGACCAAAAGAAAATCCGCTGCCGAGGACAGACGCAGACGGCGAAAAGAACATCTAAATCGACCACCTGCGGACAATCGTTATGCTTGCCCTGGATGTGGTAAATTATATTATGTATCAGCGCAGCCACGGGATACACTGCATTCCTCACTAATCTTCGGACTTGAAGACAAATTTAAGCCTTTTGTTAGTAGTGACCTTCGGTTGAGAATCAGTCAATATATTGTGCTTCAGTTCACCGCGAGTCAGCGTCCACCCACCTCTATTTGGTACTGTTGTGTACTTCCGCGCTCTGTGTCACGTAGGCCTATAGGTCAGTCCAACGGAGGTATCACTCAGATAATCGAATCGTTATGTGTGATGTGCTTTTTCTTTTTTTTTATATTGAAGAGGTGGTTTTTAGCTGCAAACCCAGCTGGAGGGGAGTTTTAAACACAAAATCTCTTGGCTACGCTCATAAAATCTTATCTTATATAATACAGACGTTACTTCAGAAAAGAAGATGATTACGTCATACGCGTCATGCATATTAACCTATGCCTTAAATTCTGCCAAGTCACTGGTTTTCCTGGTTAGCTCAGGCAACCCATTCCATGCTCTAATAGCACTAGGCAGGGATCGGCAACCTGCGGATCGCGAGCCACATGCGGCTCTTTGGATGTTCTTTGGATGCTCATTAGTTCCGTACTCCAATATTATTTATTTTATCGAAAAAAAAATTGAATCGATTAACTAAGATTAGGCACTGATTCTATCTCTCAGCCACTTGTACATGCTTTTCACCGCACCCATCCCCGTGTCTTCAAATGTAACAATTTGCAGGTGGAAGATATTCAATCTTCTTCTGCCTTATCAATAATATAGATAAGTCTTGCGACATAACAGACACGGCACAAGTTGGCTTTCAGTGAGGTATATGTCTTCCCAAGGATTGCTAGCGCTCTCGTGACAAATTAGAGGAAATAATTTAGCGAATGCCGGCAAAAATGCCTTGAAGACAATAAGATCGCTTTAAATAAATTCGTTTCAATTGCAACTGATGGAGCCAGAAGTATAAAAGGAAAAAATAAAAGGGAGAATCTGCGATTCTCCACGAATTTCTTACGCCAAGAAGCACTTGCCTAAAGCACTCTACCATCGTCAGTTTAAAGAATTCTTAAATGAAATGGAGACTCAGTATTCCGACCTTCTTCTTCCCAATAAAGTGCCTTAGCTTTCTACTGGTATAATGTTGAAACTTCCAGCTTTGTGCTTGAATAAAATAAACGCATTCCTAAACGATATGGATATTAATCCCCCTGAATTAGAGAACGACAAATGGTTGCAAAAAATGTTACTTTATGGTGGATATATCAGCAAAAGTAAAGGAGATGAATCTAAAACTACAAGAAAATGAAAACCCAGCCGATGTTCTGGTAGAAGATAAGAGCGGTGGCTGAGCAGCTAAAGCACTTGGCATCAGAACCGGGATCCCGAGTTAGAATCTTATTGAAGAATGGGATTTTTAATCGCTGGATTTTTTTGGCGCTTTTAAATCCACCAACCTCTAATGGGTACCTGACATTAGTTGGGAAAAGTAAAGGCGGTTGGTCGTTGTGCTGGTCACATGACACCCTTGTTAACCGTGGGCCACAGAAAGAGATGACATTTACATCATCTGCCGTATAGATCGCAAGGTCTGAAAGGTAAACTTTATTTAATTATTCATAGCAGTAAATGACTTTATTTTCACTTTCTTAAAGCAATATCGCGATAAAACCAGTGAGACTGTTGACAGGAGTTACTTTAGCATAGTTATTTTAAAAAAATTATAGATGAATTTGTTGAGAGATTTGAGCATTTCAAAACCCAACAAAACCATTCTAGCATTCATAGTTAATCACCTCAACACTAATAGTAACGAAATCCACATAGAGCCATTTGTAATTGATACTGGACTTTAAAAAGTAAAGCTTTCTGGAGTGGAGAATCAGCAGATTTGAAAAGCAAGTTTGAAAATTTGGAGGTCCAGAAATGTATGTACGTAACGCAACAAAAGTGAATACCGGTAGCTTTCAAAGAGGCCCTTATATTCGACGCATGGAATAGTCTTCCAGATTGCTACATTGAAGTGAAAAGATTGGCAATCGGAGTGCTAACTATATTTGGATCGACCTATTCATGCGAGCAAGCGTTCTCTTGCTTGAGTATAATTAAAATTAAAGTAAGAATCCAACTAACAAATGAAAATTTAGAGTCATGTTTGAAACTAAAAACAACACGTTATGAGCCAAATTTATCCAGACTTTCTAAAACCAAAGCTATCGCTCCCATTTAAATTGTTTGCTGTATTGTTTTGTTATTGGAGTACAAGTTAGTGTTGTATGGAAATGTTTAATTCTTTCAATTTATTTCTTATCTTATCTTCTTGTATAATACAGACGTTACCTCAAAAAAGTAGACGATTACGTCCTACGCGTCATGCATTTAGTCATGCATATTAACCAATGAGTTAAATTCTGCCAAGTCACTGGTTTTCCTGGCTAGCTCAGGCAACCCATTCCATGCTCTAATAGCACTAGAGAAGAAGGAGTATTTGTACTAATTTGTCCTAGCATATGGGACGAGGAATGTGCCTTTATCTTTGTGTCTTTTAGAGTATTTTATTAAATTTTGTTTTTGTATTTGAAGATTATGGTTCAGTGTTTTATGTATAATTGCTACTTTACTTTTGAGTCTTCTGTCCTGTAGGCTTTCTAAATTTAGTGATTTTACTAAAGGTGTTACTCTAGCCAAATGTGAATATTCGTTTGTTATGAATCTCACTGCTCTATCTTGTGTCTGTTCCAGTTTCTTAATGTTTTCTTGAGTTGAGGGGTCCCAAACGGAGGATGCATATTCTATTATTGGCCAAACCAAGGTTAAATAACATTTTAGTTTTATGTTCTTATTTGATTTATAGAAATTTCTTTTAATAAACCCAAATGCTTTTTTCATTTTTGATATAGTTTCATCAATATGTGGGTTCCATGACAGTTTTTCATTTATTACAACACCTAGGTATTTTGCGTTTTTAGTCTGTGTTACTGGTTTGCCATGAATAAGATAAGTGGAATTAATTTGTTTTAGTTTTTTTGTTACTCTTAACAACTGACATTTTTCTGGGTGGAAAGACATTCTCCTATTTGATTCCCATTTCTGTAATTCATCTAATTCTCTTTGTAAAATATCTGTGTCTTGTGTTGTTTTTATTGTTCTATATATTATGCAATCGTCTGCAAATAAACTAACTTTTGTTCCTGAAGTAATGCAATTTGGTAGATCATTTATGTAAATTAAAAATGGTAGTGGACCTAAGACTGTTCCTTGAGGTACACCTGAGTTTACTGTCATCGGTGTTGATTTAGAGCCATTTATTATTACAGTTTACTTACATTTACTTACATAATAAGTAATTATCTAATAATGCCATAAATATATTATCTAATTTGTTGTGAAAAACACTAGTCATATCTAAATAAATAGATATTTTTTCTTATGAATGAATAGATTCGTTTTTATTTATTAAAGAACTTTATTTAAGCTAGTACTATTTATAGTTGGCAAGAAAAAACTTTGTGGCTCTTTACAAATTTTGAAATAGTGTAAATTGTAATGTTTGGCTCTTCCGACTCAAAAGGATGCCGACCCCTGCACTAGGGAAGAAGGAGTAGGCTATTTGTACAAATTTGAGCGGAAGCGCCTAACAGTACCAATTAGATACTGAAATCCTACAGTTATCTAGCATGAACAGTATCAGTGCCACAGTTAGAAAAAAAAAAAAAAAGGTCCCAATTCTATTGTAGTCCCAGGGAGGTCAATAATACAAGCGCTCCTTCAAGGAGTGTGATATTGACATTTACGGCTGAGAAGCATTAGTTCTCGATCGCTCCTCGTGGCGTGAAGCTGTGAGTGTCGGAGTCACGAGATACGAAGCAATGAGAGTGGCCAGCGTGAAAGAGCGCCGAACCAACAAAAAGCTGAGAGAAGAAGCAGGCCTATCTGCAACTGACCAAACCTACCCATGTAAAATGTTTGTTTGTAAAATGTTTTACATGTTTCGGATGTTCCTTCAAAGTTGAAGATAATTACTTCCTAGTCCAAACCTCCCGCAGGACGACGGGGGATGGGAGCTGGCAGGGTTTGAACCCTGGACCATCGATAAATCTGAACGACAGTCCAGCGCGCAAACCGCACGACCAGGCATGCCATGTATGCGGCCGGCTTTTTAAGGAAGTATAGGCCTAGGACTTTACAGTCATCTTCGAGTTCATAGGATATGAGAAATGTGCTCATCTTCGATCACGAAGGAGGAGCTATATAGACTCTAGATATAGATAGGCCTATATATAGTTTTAGGTAAATCATGGAACTATTTAGATTTCTAATAGGCCTACTATAGGCGTATATGGGTAAATCCATATGGGTAAATCCTAGTGGGTACTATATTGTATAGTAGATCTAGATATTGGTCACTTGTCACTAAATTTAGATTTATACTAGATCATAGACTATATATATAGTCTATGGACTAGATTTATAGATCTAAATTTTGTATCGTTAAATTTTAACTCCTTTTTTTTCGGATGTTTGTTGCCACTTGACAGTTGAGTTTATGGCGAAACTTTATGAATTTCAGTAGTCACTTCACTATTATTATTCTAGCTAGATTCTAGATCTACATCTAATTCAGAAAAGATTAAACTTTTAATGTAAGGCATTTTTTTTTCTAGTAGATCAAGAAGAGAGTGTCTAAATCTATTGCTTAGATCTAGACAACTAGAATATAGCTTAGGCTTTAGCTAGAGAGTTACTCAGAGTAGGCTAGTTACATTCGACTTGACATAAGTTAAATAAGTTCAAAAGTTGAGATCGAATCGAAGACGTCGAAGTAAAGTATTTGAAGATATGGGTTTTAAGTCTAGATCTATCATCTATATAGCTATAGATTTAGATCTATATATATTCTAGATCTAGGCCTACTCATAAAAGTTTTTATTGTATATAGTTTAAATATTTTAGGTTAGCATAAAATAAAACATATAATGAATGTCAAATCAACAAATGTTATAATGACAATATTAATGATGATAATCAGGCTCTTTTCGATGTAACTAATTAATCTATTATTAATCTGTCCAATGAAAGTTACTGAAATGAACTAGATCTACACTTAACCAATTTAACCATAGTTATTATTAAATAATTATTTCAAAATACTCAAGAAATTCAAAATTGCTTATATATTGATTATTGTCATTGTTCAGTGGGTGAAAAGTACCTTCAGGGTAACCCTGATAGTTTCCTTTTTTTCTAGAGCTGAAACTACTTGGAAATTGTAGCACTAAAAATGGCATCATTTTTGTCAGATGGTCTATCTTTACAAAGCTTATATTAGCTCTGTCTGTCTGTCTGCCTGGTAAAAAGTTTGAAAATTTCTTTTCTCCCACTTCCAATTCTTGGATCCAGTTGAAACTTTGCACAACTATTCATTGTACCTGACAAAACATGAATAAATCAGCAAACATCAACTTATATAGTTCATCCTTCATGCTATTGCATGCTCAGTGCATTCTGGTCCAATCTCTTTTGTGGATCTGTGGGTTGTAGGGGATGTCTGGGAGAAGGTTTTTGTGCTACCTTTATGCTCTCAAGTAGGCTGAGCTGTAAAGCACTTGGCTTCCGAATGGGGTTCCCAGGTTTGAATCCTGGTGAAGACTGGGATTTTAAATTTTCAAGATATTTGGGCGCCTCTGAGTCCACCCATCTCTAATGGGTACCTGACATTAGTTGGGAAAAAGTAAACGCGGTTGATCATTGTGCTGGCCACACCCTCGTTAACCATTGGCCACAGAATCAGATGACCTTTACATCATTTGCCATATAGACCACAAGGTCTGAAAGGGAAGCTTTACTTTTTTTTTATGCTCTCAGCAAACACAACACAACAATAAGAATTCAAAGTCAAGCCCCATTGAGGGGTAGCCAAGAGGATTATGCATGATTTTTTTGCATGTTAAATTTTGATAGTTGATAAAATCATACTTTAAGACTAGTTGTCCATAGCAAAAATTCTTATTTTCTGCCATCACATCACACAAGCACTTTCAAATGTTTAAATTTTTTTTTCTGTAGGTTACAACAACATGAATATATTTTTACGCTAGTCAAGTATACCTATAGAAAAAGTCCTCAGTCTCAAAACCTACAATGAAGCCCCCCTGCAAAGTCAAGAAGCAAAAGTCGGCTCGTTCCTCAAATTCAGAGAACCTCATGGGGGTTAGAAAGACCAAGCCAAAAAAGATTGAAATTAAAAAGCATGTTTGGTTTGACCTAAATGCGACCATTATTTTTCCAGAACACAGTGACTACCAAAAGACAGTTGGAGAACATTTGAAGCAGAAAAAATGTAAGCATCGTTTTAAAATAGTTTTTTTTTTTTATTTATGAACATGCCAAGTTTTAACTCTTTAGGGAATTTTCCACTACTTAGGTGGAAAATTTAAAGTAAATTAATAAAAAAAAAAAGAATATTATTTTATTAGAGTAAAATTGGATAATTACTGATAGATTTATAATCTTTTTTTTTCCTTACAATTTCAATTAGTTTTTGTCATTATAATGACTGTCAGTACTTACTTGATCTTGACGCCTCCCATTTGTCTATTGAACCATTGGGGCACCACACAAGATCTGTAAACCATCTTTCTCCATTCCTCTATTTTTCGGATAGAATTTCTTTCATTGACAGGCCTGTCCATTCTTTTATGTTGTCTTCCCATTGTTTTCTCTGTCTGCCTTTTCTTGGTACTATTCCTTGAAGGAAGGTCTTTGCTAATTTAAGTTTGCGTCTTTTCTTAAGTAGTTAGCAGGTCATCATGGGGACTAATTACTGTATTAATCCTGTTTCTAATCTCTTCATTTTGTGTTGCATTCTTTGTAAGTGATACTTAAGATCTTCTTGTAGCATAATTAATGGTACTTACTGGTACTACTACTTCAGTACTAAATCTTATTTTTTATATATTTTTTTTTTTTTTGAGATTATTATAAAAGCATGTATTTGTCTGATTTTGAAACTTGAAAAGTTAACTATGCTAGAAAAATTAGTAATTTTTATAATATAAATTTGTATGGCATTAAAAAATCAGTACTGGTTATAGCTATTTGCTTTGTTAAAATAGCTTCTTAACACACCAAGTAGATTCAAATTGTTTTGTTTCATAATGATACATTTATAGTTGCCCAAATTAATTTTCTATGAGCATATCCAAAATACAAAATCAATTCTATCATTTCTATACTATAATATTATTAGTATAGTTTTTAATGAATAGTTTGGATTTTTCTTTTCCTGAATAATATTTTAATTTTTTACAAAGCTTAAATCAACTCACTCTGTCTTTAAGGTAAAAAGTTTGTACACATTATTTCTCCCACACCCAATCTCAGATTAAGCTGAAATTTTGCACAATTATTTCTTTTACTTGACAACACAAGAAACAATTTAAAAAATTAACCAATTAGTTAATTTATTATTGGTAATTAATTATTTTGTTTGGTATCTTAAACAAGGGAAAGTAATTGTACCTGACAGATGTGGTTAAAGTTTTAAATTAGTCCCCTTAAGGACACTTGAGCCCTGATTGAACATGTTTTTTTGAAACATTTTACAACTGGCCTAGATAAGTGATAGGATCATAGCGCAGTTGGTACAAAAAATTCTAATCGCACAGATTTATTATGTCTAGGTCAATCATGCATATAATTACATGACTGATTCATACTAATTGATGCAATTACACTTAATATAAGCTTTGTTTTTTTTAAATAAAGAATTTTTTTTAGTGTTTTTTTTTTACTTTTAGAAAGTAAAATTTCTCTGTTTCCTTCATTTCTTTTCATAATCTAGCTTCACTTCAGTGCAAAAGTAGCTTATCAGTAGCTAAATCTATCAAGGGCATATTAAAGAAATCATTCAGCAGTGTGTCTACTCGATCCAGTTCAGTTGACAAAGATAATAACTCCAATAAAAGCTGCTTTGATTACTCTGTATCCAGCCATGATGATAACCCTTTGCAGCCTAACCTTTCCATGCAGTGTAGAAAGAAGCCATTAAAGGGCATCCTGAAAAATAAATGTGTCAACTTTCTTGAAAGCAATAACAGTGTATCACATTATGGCTGTAGATATAGCTTAGAAAAATGTGACGAAAATTTTGTATCAGGAGAGAATGTTTCACCTTGCTCATCCCTTGGCATATGCGATTCAGTTACTAACTTGCGCTTAAAATCTCAACCTATAACCTTTCAGAATTTGAAGACAAATGTGTTAGAAAAGGCGAGTTTTGACAGTTTGATGTCATCAGTAAGTAGACTTCAGATTTCCAAGGTTCCTGTAAGTGACAATCACAACTCAGATTCTGATATCATGTGTGATAATCTTAGAGCTAGATTGATGAATCCTAACTGTGTAGATGAACCTGAATTTGAGGCTTGGCTTGAGATGAACAATAATTCTCAAGATTGGGATGAGAACTTGACACCTAATAATGAGATAGTCCAACAGGATGAAGTATTTACAGCAGATCAAAAGGTTTCCAATATCCTATGTGATAATCTTAGAATTAGATCATTAGAATCTATAGATATTTCTAAACTCAAACCTTGTCTTGACATGAACAATAATTCTCAAGACTGGGATAAGAACTTGACACATGATAATGAGAAAGTACAACAGGATGAAGTCTTCACATCAGATCAAAATAAGAAAAATGTGATAGAGCAGGGTGACTCTCAAAATGATGCACTGCTAGACCCTGATTACAGTTTACCCCCTGCAATTTTTATGGCCACCACTGCACAAAGCCATTGTTCAATTAAATCAAACCCCGTAACACCTGGGATAGAAAGCAATAACATAAGCAAAGAGACCATTAATCTAGACTTAGTAAATGGAAATAACCATTCAGTCATTTCTGAGTACCTAAATAATGTTAGAAAAACTTGCTGTGAAGTATTGACATGTCCAGTCATTAACTGTGGCATGACATTCATAGATGAAACATTGTATAGGTATCATTTGTCTACCCTGGAACATTCTCAGTGCAATCCTACGAAAACACTGATTAATGGAACATTGCCATTGCTTGCTAATTTTCTATGTCCATCATGTGGTCTCACATTTGCGGTAAGTTTTTTCTTTCTTTTTTTTTAAAATAAATTATATTGCCTTAGAGTATATATGCTTTTCACTGCTTGAATATATTTCTCAACTACATATCAGCTATTGGTATTATTTGTTATTATTCTATACATTCAGGCTGTTATTCTTTTCTTTATATTATACTTTTATAAGACTCCATTGTGTATGTATATATACATATATATATATGTATGGTGACCCCACATAGTAGCGCAAGATAAAATAGCATAGACTTGTATATGATGTATATGAAAGTACCGGATTTTAGTAAATGAAGATATTGGGTCAAGATTTTTTTTTTAAGGTCTCTATCTTCTTCTAAAGAACGCAAGGTCTGTAAAGGAAACTTTATTTTTTTAAACTTTCTTCTTCACTATTAATAGATGTAATGATGCCATATTTGCTGAGAAAGAGAATAGTTGGAAATTTAATCTCATTCTCTTTTTCACCAATATTTAAAATGTAAAAAATAATAATGATTTTGAAATGTGGTTTAAAGGTTAGGTTAAGTTGGTATGATGATGTGTTACACATGTGTGTTATAGTATAATTAGAAATCTTGATCATGGAATGTAAATAAATAATATATTTTGAAATTAATAATTTTAGCTTATTATAATTTCTTCTTACTTTTTGCTTATTTATGTTTTAAGATATCTTAAAGTGTTTCCTGCAAAATAATGATAACATAAAAAAAAAATATTGGCTTTATTCATATTTTAAGATATCCTAAGTATTTCTTTCACAATGACTGAAATATACTTTGTCTGTGCTATTTAGTCGGGGTACATATATATATATGCCTAAGGCGGATCTTTATAATAAGGTGGCAAGATAAGATAACTAATGAGGAAGTGCTTCAAAGAGCAGGGTGCCAGGACATCCGCTCTGTTATCAGCAGCAGACGCCTTGGCTGACTTGGCCACTTTCGTAGAATGCCAGTAGGTCGACTTCCACAGGACATCCTGTATGGCGATCTAATAGAAGGCAGGAGAGCTGCTGGTTGCCCACTTTTACGTTATACGTATGTATGCAAATGCGACATGAAGCTCTTCAAAATCGACACTGGCAACTGGGAAGAGGTGGCACTGGACAGATCCACATGGAGAGAAAGCATAAAGGAAGGGTCACAGATTGCAGATGTCATACACAACAGAAGCAGAAAGAAGGGTGAAAATGCAACGGCGCCTGGTGGTTATATATGCCCAACCTGCAATCGCAGCTGTGTATCAAGGATTGGCCTCTTTTGTCACACAAGAAGTTGCAAAGGGAAAAGATCGTCTCTCGAGACGTAAAATACCACAGGATATATATGGTATCTGGAAATTTAGGCACCGGATATTTAGGCACCGGATAATTAGGTACTTTTTGACAAGGCGGATAATTAGGCACCGGATAATTAGGCACTCTTTAATAAGGTCCTTAATGTTGAAAATCATTTTAAAATGTTAACGTATATTTTATCCTTAGGCTATGGGCTATCGGTGACGTTATAATAAATAGCAAACTATAACGATTCTTACTAAAGAAAAGCTGAAAAAATGGGAAGAAAAAGACAATCATGAGAATATAGACAACACAGGATTCGGGGGAGGGGAGGTAGAGATGATTCTCCGCTCATTGCTTCAGTCCATCACCAGCCCCTAAAAAGTTGACTGGTGAGTTTTTTCAATTGATGATTATGCAATCTGTGAGTGCCACTTGGTTGCAGAAAAAACTTAATGAACAGGAAAAACACTCTAGTAGTCTGTATCAAAAGCTTTCGAACATTTAGACTTAGTAGTCACAGAAGCAGCTTTTATACATTGACCTGCTGAAAGAGGCCACTAACACTGGACCACAAATCGAGTTTGATGTAGCTGGATAAAAACGTTTATTGCATCGGCATGATATTTCGCAGGTCGTGGAAAAGACTTGATACATTTCGAACCCAGGAGTCTCATAGGATCAAAAGGTGGACCCATTTTGTTTTGAGATAACTGCCCGTGTGAAGGAGCCTGATTCATTGTATTATCATAAATTGTCAACATAATCATCATATTAAGAACTTTAAAGATTTTCAATGAAAAGAGACCACTATTCCAAAAATTAATATAGAAATTTTCATCTCATCTGTCTTTTCCATAAACTCTTTATTTTTTTAATTTCAAAACATTATATTTTATCGCGATTTCTAGCCATTTTGCAATGTCCAACCATATATATTTTATATAAATATTATAGCACACAAATTTGCATATATTGAATATATGCGTAGGTATAGGTAAAAATTAATTACCACAAAAAACAATTTGAAGGAGGTAACACACCTATACACTTACACAATAGATCTTCCTAAAAAGGTTGATAATAGAGATTAATCCTGTTATAAAAAAATGAATACTACTTTAGTCTATTAACACATCTAACCCCTTAAGTAACGCAAGCAAAGCCTCCTCCTCATTCCCATACTCTTTTTAAGGAGACAAGTTTCTCTAGACTTCCAATTTAGCACCTATGCTGTTCCATACCTTGACCCCAGTGTGTAGCCTTAAGATTCACTAAGTAACTTTTACGACCAAGTTTACATCTATCTGCGAGAAATCCTCTCCCTTAAGTGGGAGTGTGTGCCCCCCCCCCCCCCCCCCCCCCGCCTATCCCATTTTAAAAGTACGACCCCTCCCTTTCCCGCAAGCAGAGGGCGATTGCGATTATATTTATCGCCAACACTTCCCGACATAATAAAAATATTTTATAATACTTTTAAATCTAAACTATTTACATTAGTAACTAAATATTTACACAAATAGCATAACCATCAATTAAAAAAAACTCATCAGTCAACCTTAGGAGTTGGTGATGGAGGGAAGCAATGAGCGGAGAATCCTCTCTACCTCCCCTCCCCTGAATCCTGTGATGTCTATATTATATAATGACTCAGGAGTCATTTTTTCCACACATTCTCATGATTGTCTTTTTCTTCCCATTTTTTCAGCTTTTCTTTAGTAAGAATCGTTATAGTTTGCTATTTATTATAACGTCACCGATAGCCCATAGCCTAAGGATAAAATATACGTTAACATTTTAAAATGATTTTCAACATTATGGACGCTTATTAAAGAGTGCCTAATTATCCGGTGCCTAATTATCCGCCTTGTCAAAAAGTGCCTAATTATCCGGGTGCCTAAATTTCTGGGTGCCTAAATATCCGGTGCCTAAATATCCGTAAATATGCGGTGCCTAAATATCCGGTGCCTAAATTTCCTAAATTCGATATATATAGATAGATAGATAGATAGACAGACAGACAAACAGATAGATAGATAGATAGATATAGAGATATTTATATATATACATTTACATACAGAGAGAGAGAGAGAGAGATAGTGTATGTTTTTCTGCATTAATGTGATCATATTTATAAAAAGAAAGGGTTTGATTTGACTAATTCTATTTTTCTTTGACATACTGATAGTTCATGTGTTACATTTTTAAAAACTTTGTAATGTTTGTAAGTAGCACGGTCTTAGGAGAATTCTTTTTATTTTTGCATTAACATAAAGCAGAAGTTGAATGTAACTAAATTTTTTTTCAGGAGGAGTCCTCTTGTATAGATCACATGTTGACTCAAGACCATTTGCCACTGATACCTCCTGTATCTTTCTTTGTCTATACCTGTCCCCAGTGCTTGTCTTTTTTCCCAAGCTTCCTTTCAGCTGCTCAGCATATGGAGAGTTCCAATCACTACATCACATCATTTTCTTTTGTTGGTGAGATATAACCTGCCTCCGTTTGGATAAAATTGTGTTTTGTTTCTTGGCTTTTTTTATTTCAGTTTGCATTCTGTTTATGGATTCATACATCCAAGTTTTTATTTTATACTTTTTATGTTTTGTTTTTATGATTTTTTCAAATACATATCTACTTTGTACTGTAATATTTATCATTAAGTTTAAAAGCTTTAGAAATTTCATAGCATTTGACTTGCTCTTAAAATTTGTTTGTAAAAGCTACAAAAGTAGTCAACAGAAATATAAGATTGAAGTCTTAACTGGTAAAAGTCACCTTTTATTTAGTATCTTTTATATGTTATGATTGGTTTAAAATTCAATTCTATTGTGGAAAGATATTTTGGTACTTCTATTTTTTAGTCATTGTCTCTATCATATTTGACAAAAAGTTTTTACTGTTTGAAACAAACATGGGGCATATAAAGCTTTGAGCGCTTCACTTCTTTTGGCGCTAATTTAGCTTATACTAAAGTGTTAACCAGCAATTGCATTCTAATGATAAAATATGCAAGTGATTACTTGTACGTCTTTAGAAACACTGATGGTTGTATTATCTTATACATATTTAATTTTTATGTTTCAAAACTGAACATGTTTTTTCTTGATATGATTTACTTGTTTCAGATGATCAGAAGAGTTGCCATCTGTCTTCACCAATCCCTGTTCCTTTCAGGGTTATGGAGGAGTTAAAATCCAGGTGTCAGAAAGTTGGTTGTGATTTGCTATGTGAAGACTGTGGGCTGAAACTCCTCTCTCCTCTCCAACTCAACTCTCACCTCATGGAAGCACACAGAGTTGTCTCCAAGTGTCACCAAACATCTGTGAGTGATTAGTGCACAGACTTGTCATTATTACATGAGCTTTTGCCGATGGGAACTCTTTATTTTTCTGGTTCTCACATCAACCAAAGAGTTTTGGGAATAAAGTCAACTTCTAGAAGCAGATAGTTGCTGACATTTAATATCTCTGTTTCATTCACCAAAAGAGTGACCTAACTTTGAACCTTGTTAAAGAATTTGAACTAAAATGTAATGTCACTAGTACTAAGAAAGAAAAGAATGTAGTTTATGACATGATGCTGTCCAGAACTAACAAGTCTAGATATTAATCATGAATTTAAAGTTTTTTTTAAAAAAATCAATTCAGCACCCAGAAAGGTCAAGTATAATTGAACAAAAGCATCGATTATTTTCAAGTATTTAAGCTGAAATAATGCTTTTAGCTTAATTTGTGATTTGTGCTAAAGTTACCTTGCTCTTAATGGTTACCTAGGCCTCAATTGGGAAAAAAAAAAGGCAATTGATTATTAACCTGGCTATAAAACACTCATGCTAACCAATGGCTTATAAGCAGATAAATTTAGCATCATCTATTGATTGCTAGGTTGAAAGGAAACTTTTTTTTTTTTTTCTTGAGCTTTTCAGTCAAGGTTGGTCATAAAACTAGCTTCCACCAAACAAGCTTCAATAAAGTCTATTTAGGGTTGGATCCATTGTGACATCCTAGGTTACTGGAAAGGATTTCTGACAATGGTCAGGAATGAGGCAGAGACTCTTTCCCTTTAATATAATATCTGAAAGTTTCTTTATGGTCAAGGTCATTCAAGTTTGTATCCCACTGTAATAAGGTCTACAGTTCCCATGCTGCCCACTTGTCTCCTCACCCATCCAAACAAATTGAAGACCTAAGGGAATTCCTTTATATACCTTTTATGTAATCACCGTATTCCTTGGGCTAAACTGCCATTTTAGGATACTGCTCCCCAGATAGCATCCATTGTGATGGGGTATGGGGAACTTTTCAGACTGGCCTCTGGTTGAATGCTCACCCCAAAGCCTTTTAGCAGAATCTCTCAGAGCAATGAGGTAATCCACTGCGATCAAGTTTTATTTTCCATGTTAACCAATCCATTTTCCAGTTCACCAATTCCTTGAGGCTAGGAAACCTATATTCCTATGCTACCAAACAGCTAGTAAATGTGAGGATTTCTTGTATTATTATCTTCCTTTCAATGTTTCATTTCAACAGATTGACGTTTTCAATTCCTTCCTCACGCACCTTGCTTGTGCTGAATGTAAACAGTTTATCTATTCAAAAACATCTCCGTCACAGCTGTATATTCACACAGATTGTCCTCTCCAAGGTCCTGTGCTATCTCTTAAAGCAACAAGTCTCAGAGAGTTTATATTACGGTGTGGCATAACAGACTGCAATGTTGCTACAGAAAATGATTTAGAGCTTAAAACCATAGTTGGACTGTCGATCTCTGAGCCATCTCTCTCAGACTCTTGCCAGTCTAAACTATACCAGAAGAAAATATCTATGTTCAGAAAGAAGCTAAATTCAAACAAAGTTAAAATAGATAAAGCTGTGGCAGTCTTTTGTAATGAAGTCAGCGACCTTTCAAGTAGTAGCGAAAAGGATTTGGTTAACAAAGCACCGGAGTCAACAAATCAGTTTGAGGCTTCTTGTTCATATGATTACAATGACACAAATACATCTCATAGATTGAAGAAGCAAGGGAGACGTAATAAGAAAAGAAATGAAGAAGAAGAAGATGGTAGTCCAAGTCAGAATCACAATTCTGGTCACTCCGTCGAAAAACGTTTGCCTGGGAAGAGAGGCACATCTTTGAAAAGAAAACATAACTTATCTCTGTTACCTGATCAGAAGAAGAAAAGAAAACTATCTCAGATTAAAGATTTTAACATTGAAAGTTCTGATGAAGGGGCAGCTGTTAAAACTGATGTTTTTCACCAGTTGTCTTCAAGTCCTTCTTCTTCCACTAAGGATGGAGGCTATTTGTCTGAAGAAATACATTTACCAAGTGAGTGCAATTCCTATGCAGTTGATGGAAACCTTTTGACACAAGGGGAATCTGTCAGTCATGAATCTTTTGGATTATGGAATTTATGTTCATTTGCCTTTGATACAAGCAGCTCAAGACAAGGTCCCATTGTGACTGAGTCATCTGATCTTGCACAAAATAATGATAATCTCCCCTCTAATCATGAAAATAGTGAACTTAGTCAAGCAGTACAACTTGAGATATTAAAAGGCATTCAGAATTTTAGAAAATGTCCTTGTATAAGGAATAAATCTAATAAAGGCAAGGGTAAAGGTCGCAAACACACTAATAACTACAAGACACCTTATAAAAGCTCATGTAATTATTGTTACTTCAAATTGTATCATTCAACAATCATTAAGAATAAAGACACTAAACAAACAGCCATACAGCTGCAGCAATCTTGTGCTGAAACTCTGAGATCAACAGCGCTGGTGGATCCTTCACTTTGCCTATGCCTTGATGGCCCCTTCACTTTCGATGTTCCCTCTACATCGAAAGAATTTTTGGAGTCAGCAGGCCTCAGCAAAATTATGTCACCCCAGGTAAGCTATTGTACTGATTCTATGCTTCTAGTTACCTTGCAGTAAATAGCTTCTTGAGTTCATTTTGAGGGAGCATTAGTTGGAGCTGATTGTATTGATAAAACAACTAAATATCTTGATGTATCACATATATTATGGTATGACTCTTTCCCAATTATTATCAAACACAATCTTGAAACATTCACAAACAAAATTATGTTTAGTAATACGATTATTGTAACTAATAGCATTAGATGTAGTAGTAGATACTAGAGGTATGATCAATTCTAGATAGGGCTTTTTTTTTATAAAGCTTATATCAACTCACTCTGTCTATCTATCTATCTATCTGTCTGTCTGGTAAAAGTGTGTATATGTTAGTTCTCCCACGCTCATTCTCACATAAAATTAAACTTAGCACAATTATTCATTGGCGTAGACAAAACATGAATCAATGCAAAACATTAACTAATGAGTCAATCAATTACTAGTAATTAATATTATTGCTTTTGATATTTATAATGGAGATAAAACCTTCAGTATTCACAGATATGATTAAATTAGTGATTAAATTAGTAGGGTTTAGTCCCCTTAAATAAATGTTAGTGCTATTTCTCCCACACACATTCTCAGATCAAGTTGATACTTTAAACAATTATTTAGTGTACATAACAAAACATAAATAAATTAAAAATTTGCCAATTATTCTATTAACTATTGATAATTTATTATTTTGTTTGATATTGAATAAGGGAAATAAAAGAACGTCGACATTATTGATAGATTAGTTGTAAGAGAGAAGTTCTTCCCCTTAGGTTTTTTTTTATAAAGAATTTTTTGGGTATTTTTCTTGTTCATTGTATTGTAATTGAGCTAGAATGCCTAATGTTTTAATTCTCTACAATTTCTATGTTTATTATATTTCAGATGGACCATTTGGCTCAAATGGACAGAATTATTTTTGCTGATCTTGAAAATTTTATGATTTTTGACCTAATTATAGAACCTTTATTGCCAGCTTCTTTTGTTTGGGGTTTCATTAGCAGCAGACCAGGTACCCCTTACCATATGGAAACTTTCTTTGCCAAGTAAGTGTGTTTTTTTCATTGACTGTAATTAGCCAACTTACACAAATAATAACCTCTTGTGTGAATCATTTTATTTAATACTGGTGTTCTAAATGTGTGATATTATTTAATTGATAAATGATCATGTTTAGTAATTGTTTGATTAAAATTTAAGATTGCAAGCTTGCTGTGTGATGATTGAATGAAATATAAATGGCAGAGTTTCCAATTTGTAACGGGGCACTTTGCACATTAAGAAATATTAGCAGAACACTTTTATTTAGTATAATTATTTATTTTTTTCAAAGTATAAAACTAAGGTATAATAAAATATAAACAATAAACATATTATGAAAAATATGATCTATGACCTAATGATTTATGAGCTATACATAAATTATATTATTTTTATGGGCACAATATTCTAAGTTAAATTCCATTATCTGATATAGAGTCAAGCTTGTTTCTGCACTTTGACTTAATTGCTGCAGAGTAAAATCCCATCACACAAAATATTTGGAAAATTGAAGTAAAACAATAGCTTGTTTTGAAATATTTAGGTAACTTCTGAAGAACTTGCTCAGAAATCATTTAAAGGCGTATCTTTGTATTTTTCTTTCGAATCAAAGTCTAGATCTAGCTAATTACTCCTATTTTTTGTGTGTGCAATACCTATTCAGGCTAGCATTTTGTGAATCAGTTTTTGAAGTTGCTTATAGGGACTGTGTTTGTTTGTTTCATGATTGTGTTGGATTCTTGTGTGATGGTTTTGTTTAACTCTTAACCTAGTAGGTATCCCCTCTACTGTGCTCTCAAATGTGAAAACTGTGTACATGTATCCATTGATATTGGCACATCCAAAGATGCTGCAGACTTTGCAATGTGCTTAACTGTGAGTACCATTGTATTCAAGGTGTTTGTTGTTTTTTTTAAAGCCACTGTTAGCCTACAGAGATCAAACATTTAGATAGGCCTAGTTGGTCTTGAGATTATTTAAAATATATATTTTATTATTATTAGATGTTTGAACATGTAATCTAAAATGGAGATATCAGATTAACTGATGAAGTAATGTTGAGACCTTAGTGCAATATTTTGATTAAGAACAAACAATTAGTTTTAATTAATTTAATTTAATTTTAGAATTTTGTTAGAATTATGTAAGAATTTTCTGTCAAAGAAAGCAAAGCTGTACCAAAGGTATTTTTGTGTCAAAATTTGTTGTAAAAACAACAATTAATGAATTCTGTGGATTGGAGTAAAGTTCTTGAGCTGAGATTTTAATTTTGGCATTGTCCTATACATTTACAAATAATGTCATTATTCAAAATATACTTTTATTATTTATCTCCATAACTGTTGGGCAATTCTCTTCCTTTTAATTAACTTTCTGCCTCACAAACAATATATTTCCAATATTTTAATGTTCTGAAGTAAGATGAACTAAATTGGTAGAGAATCTTTATATCCCAGTAAGTTCTGGCCAAGAAATTTTTAAGTCATTGAGACCAATGATTTGTTTAATTTCTTTGAATGTTGAATTGAAAGCATTTTGTTTCAGATTGCTAAAGTAGATGACAGACTGCCAACCTCTATCCCCTTCTTTATTGTCTCCAGAGATAAAGGATTTAAGGAAGTGGAAAATCAAATGAAACATTCAGACAGAAAGGTTGTACTTTTAACACCCAAGGGTTATTTGAGTTCTCAAGATTTCTGTATTTAGAGGGAGACAGTTTCTCAAAATAGAATGTACTAGGTGTTGAATCATAAAAGTTTAAACTTAAAAGAATCAGATCTGCAATATGTCTGATTAGACTGATTATTATATAGGTTAGGGTTATGAAAAGGACACTCACTTTTCCATGTAGTTAAATTTATGAATATTTCCAACGAACTAAAAGAATCATGGGATACCAACACTTTCATATAGTGAACTGACAACTTTTTTTTTTTTTAAATTCATATATTATTGATTTATACAAACCGGATGTCCATCTTGAAATTGCAACAAAAAAAGTTTGTTTTGTTTACTTCATTTTAGGATTTCCATTTCTTACATAATTTTTTAAAAATGTTTTACATTACTATCAAAACTATACACTTTACACTAAAACATTTTTTTTACATTGATATATTCATCCTTTTTTTTTTTCATCACTTCTCAATTTGACATTTCACTAAATAAATCACCTTGGTAGAAAGTTTGTGTACATGTGTACATAATAAAAACTTTTTTAAAAACTTTATTTGAGGTTATGACAAATAATTTAGGAGCCACAGCTTGGGTCAAATTAATGTTTGCGGTATATTTAGCATACTTACAATAACAATGTCATAGTAATGTGATATAAATACTCTTTAAAAAATGTTGACTCTAAATTTAAATAACCACTGTCATTTACATTCAACACCACTTTTTCTTTGTTAATTTTTATGAATTACAGGATTCATCTGCTGTATCTATGATTTCATAAGAAAAAATTTAAAATGTTACTAGAAAACTCTTTAATAGGAATCTAGCATCTTCACCACCCCCACTCCCCTTTTCACAGCATATTTTTCTATCATAGAGTCATATTTTAACTGTCTAATTGAGACTTGATAATTTGGGATTCAGTTTTCATGAATTGTATTGTATAATATAATTTTTATACATATGAAAACCTGTTTATCTACCCAGTGTTAAGCTCAATAAAACCCCTAATTAAACCATGTATTGTTTATTGAATTTATGTCTATCATTACAGGTTTTGTTTTATTTGTAATATATATATATATATATATATATATATATATATATATATATATATATATATATATAAATCCACTTTATGACTACTCCTTTTCTAATCATAGGCTGGTTTTATTTTAGAAGACTTTCTATGGCCTCATTAAAACCTAATGAGGAACAGCACAAAACTTTTGTACATTTAAACATCACATGTTATTTTCTATGGTCACTCTATCATGGGCAATGCTTATTAGCCTCAACATTGCCCACCAGTGGAAAAGGCTGTTAAACCATCAAGTCAACAGGGAGGCAAAACAGAACCCCTGTTGGGGTGTCCATTGCAGTGGTGGGGACGGAAGAAAGCCCCAACAAACATTTCACCATCCACACTCTGTTTCTCATCTTGCCATTTTTATGTCAGACCCTTGCATGGTTGGTGTGTTACAGAGAAGGAATACAAGCTTCTGTGAGTTTGTTCAGACAGGCTAGCTTCTGTTGGCCTAGAGTTCCAAGACTCAACTCTTAGGTCACATAATTACGAAGAAGAATGGTCTCTCTTCTGAGTGTACTCACAAGTAGGACAAACAATATCTGCCTTTGTTCAACTAGTTGTGGTACATAGAGCAAACATTTCAGTACAGTAAAAAAAAAAAAAGAATAAATTATCTCTAAGGGATGATCTTTAATAAAAAAAACAAAAAGTTTTGTTTTTTTTTATTTTGTTTTATTTCAATAGAGACATGTTTATTGCCAGAAATAAAAATATTACAATTCTAATTAAGATATTCTTATTATGAAATATCAATTTGTTTCTTTTAGTCTCTAAAATCACACAAGTAGTACAGAGACAAAAATTCCCCTAAAATAAACATAAAATAATTTATGAATTGCTAACTGTAATTAAATTTTTCTGTAGAGTATACTCCTTGAGATCTTTGTTTTCAACACCTTTCTTATACAATTTGTTATATTTTAAGATGAAAATATCACATAGAGTCAGGATTTGTTAAATTACCGTATACAAAGTGTATACATTACAGAGATAGTATAAGGTTAGTATTATATCAACAGGGGAATGTAAGGCTGTTATCTTTTGTTTACTTGTAGGGGAATGTCACAGACTTTGAAATTTGGAACTCTAAAACATTCTACTTAAAGGTACAGTAGTTTAAGAGACATGCAATAATTTTGTGTATATAATTTTTTTTGCCTTCTCTTATATGTAGGTGAGTAATACTAATATACAGCAGTTATAGTGCGGACACAGTTCAAACAGTTAAACAAATGTGTGTTAACGTTGAGGTTTTAGAAATCACAACACAGTTTACAATAGTAGTTTAGAAGACAATTGCCTGAGAAGAATTCTGGGTGTCACGTCATTATCAATGCTCAATGTCCACTAGCACACAATGACACATGAATATTATAAGTAGGCTAAAATGAGAAAATGATTTGTTTAGAAGACAATTGCCTGAGAAGAATTCTGGGTGTCACGTCATTATCAATGCTCAATGTCCAATAGTACACAATGACACATGAATATTATAAGTAGGCTATAATAAGAAAATGATATTTGTAATAACAATTGTAAAATACACCTCATAAATCCTAATTCAATACAATCATACAAGATATATGAAGCTGGTTATTTGTTAAATATAATTTTAACAAAACCTAAAACTAAATAGAATTTTTTTTTCTTGACTAGAATTGACATGTTAATCACACAGGACAAAGACAGCTTATGAAGATAAAGATTAAAATACAAGTTGTGTAAAAGATTAAACAGGAAAAAAAAACGTCTTCTATCATCATTGTAAGCCAATCAACAAACTAAATCAAAAGATAAAACAGAAACATCCTACTGGTTTGTTTGACATGTTTTGGATGTTCCTCCAGAATTGAAAGTTATTTCATCCTAGCCCAAACCTCTAACAGGATGGCGGAGGCTAAGGATGGGCAGGTTTCGAACCCAGGGATACCTAGGCAACAGTCTAGAGCACATAGCACACCACCAGGCTGTCAAACTGTTGTGATTATTGTAAACCTAATCAACAAACTTAAAATAATTCAACATAATGTGGTAACTATTCTCTTCCAAGTGTTAAAAACACCCCAAAATACAAACAAACAATAAAGAAAACAAAGCTAATTTTAAAAATTGTCACGGACAAACAAGAAAAGAAATATATAACAATTGTAGCTGTACTGTACAACACAAGTGTACAAGCAAAACATTTGTACTTAAATGAACATTGCAATAAATTAAATCACAACACTAAACAGATGTGACAACATTTAAAACTTAAATGTTAAATAAAAGAAACAAATGATTGTACAAAAGAATGATGTAGAATTTGTTCACCTTACTAACACCACGGAGATGTTGGTTAGATATGTATCATTGTCACTGTGCCAGCATCAGAAACATGAGTGTTCAGTTTACTGAACTAGTACATTATGAATATGTTTAGAAATTTCATTTCAAATTGAGTAAAATAGTTACAAAGTAGTAAAAAAAATATAGGCTAGGGCTGACCACAGATTAATAAAAACAAAATTTTCAGCTTTCATTCTTTTCCAATATTTACAGCTTTTGGAATTAACAACAATTCATACATCAAACGAAGTTATGTGTTTTTTAAAGAATAAAAAAAAAACTTTATAAAACTTGACTCCCAGATCTGGGACACTGATACTCTATCTTAGGTCCTAGAGTAATGACATGTATCATAAATCTCACAATAAATAGTTCACAGCCTTTAGAAAATAAATAATCAATGAAACCACCACCAGAAGACATTAGTAACATATTTTACTCAAAATGTGATACTTTACTAAGCCCCCACCTCTATCCAACAAAAATTATTTAAAAAAAAAAAGTAGATGAAGTATCTAGAAAGGTAAAAAAAACAACTACCCAAGCCTATTTTAAGTGAGATACTCTCCTGTCTAGCTTACAATAAAAAGTTCATTGTAAACAATTAAGAAGAACATTGTCATGGACGTTGAACCAAATAATTTCAAGACATATTTTACAGAAATATTACATCTTGGCTTATCAATGGAGGAATAACTACAAACAGTCAGATTTTAGCTGAAAAACTTTAAATAGCTAGCTTTTTGGACCATCATGGATGTACAGAATAAAGGAAGTGATAAGCCAGGTTTTTTTAAAAGGTCATCTGAAAAATTGTGTGCACATTTTAGTACTGCAGAATCCAATTCTCTGAAGCTTTGTGGATCAACAGTTCTTATATTGAGTTAGAAACATTGATGTTCAATTTAATGTCCTTGACATTGTTTAATTTATCCTGAAAATCCCCAATAGTGAAGAACCAACCAGTTAAAAAAAAACAACTCTTAAACCCTAACCCTTCAACATAGCTCCAATGTCTTAGAAGGTGATTAACTAAAACTAGCTTAAGGCTCAGTTAATAGCAATATTTATAGAAGACTACCCACTACAAATCAATAATCATCAAGGAAATGGAGGCATTAAAGATTATAAATAATATGAAAGTTCATCAGAAAATGAACAAATTTTTCATATTCTATGCAAAGTAACAACACAAAAACAGTTTCTAGAAATAAAAAAAAATAACAACCTCTGCAGGTTCTAATATAAATACCAAAAGAAATGTTTAAAGAAAATCTTAAAACGATTAAAAAAGGAAAATTGTATAATATATTTTAAAACTTTGAAAAAAAATTTAACTATTCAACTCTAGAACTACTTTTAAGCAAATAAAACAGCTAGATATATTTGTTAAATTAGCAGAAAACTGGAAGTCTGATCTTGTAATATATAAAGTTGTCACTTTGGACCATCTTTCACAACATTTTCTTTTTCAATTACTTTTATAATATGTATAGCCCATCTGTCATGCTATGGGATGCTCAGTGTGCTATGGTCCAATCTCTTTTTGTGAACTTGTGTAGAAGGCTTCCATGCTGCCTTGAGGTGGTCAACAAGCACAACTTAGCTCAAGTTGGGATTTGAGTTTGAGCAAACTTGATAGATAGCCAAGCGGTTACAGCCTCTAAGCCACACATCTCATAATTTGAAAGAATGAAAAAGGCACAAATCATGCAGCATCACATCTAAACTTTTGCAGTCTCCCCCCAAATCAACTTTCCTTCATTTCATAGAGTGGCCCATTTCTTTCTTTGAAAAACATTTCCAGAATTTAAATAGCATTGTAACAAAAACATTGTGACAGAGAAATATATGGCATTAAGAATATTTGATTAGAAATATATTTTAATTATTATATGTGATATACGTTTATACAATTATTTTGAATGGCACATAAGCTAATTTCGAAATGAGAAACATCTCTAACAAAATGTATATGTGACAAATAAAATACAGACTATTTCAGTGTGATTTAGAATGTCATTTTGGTGTTCATAAAAGTCTTACAAATGAGCCTTCTGATTGTTCAGTAAAAACAAGACTAGAAAATGTAAGGAAACAAAGAACTAAAACAATGATTGATTAAAATTTTAACCTTTAACTCCAAAAACAAAATCAACTGTGACCATCTCAACAAAAGAAATAAAACAGTTAAAGCTGGGCGTACAATGAATAAATAAGATGAAAAAATATGTTTAAAATCAAGTGTTCATTGTAGTGTGATATACTAAAGTACATTAAAATAAGCCAATAATAACTAATAGGATGCATTTCAAATACAAGCAAATAAATACATTTTTTTCAATCTGCTATCACAAAGCATTGTATCAAGTGTCTGTGATCATAATGCAACTACATTAGTATCTATCTACATCTCTTTACATGGAGGAGAACTATTACCCACACAACTCTCACATCAAGTGAATTGCTTAGAACCAGAAATTTTAAAAACAAAACAAGATTTAAAAGCACTCTTTCCTACTTAGCACTTGACTAAGCTCCACAATACAATTACACTGAAAGGCAAAGGTGGCAGTTTCTTGGAGAGCTTATTTAGTGAGAATGTAAAGTGTATTACAAGGCAATCATCAACAAAAGAATAGGACAGGGTTTAGAGATATACTTTGCCAACTTGGGTGTTTCTTCCAATCTGTTAGGAGGTAATATTTAGGTGGCTAGGTTTTCATAAAACTATGATTCATTAATGAGCATTCCTAATTGTCCCCAAGAAGACTTATCCCCTTAAAAACAGTTTACAGAGAAACTAAAAACCTTTAAAACTTTCAGAAAAGGGGAATAGATTTTTTAAAATAAAAATAAAATTTATACAACATATGAAAACCTTTGTACCCAACATGGTTGTCTGAAAGCTCTCTTGGTATTATCATGGATACTTGGTATATTTCCATGCATTTCTCAACTATGCCTAATGTATTTTTCTAGTAATTAAAACCTTGCTATCTATGGGAGCAGATAATGGGAGCACATCTGTCTCTATGCCCAATGGTTAACTATGATGTTGTGAATTGCACAATGACCAACCACATTTATTTCTTGTATCTATTAATGTTGGGTGGTCACAGGTATTAGAAAACTTTATGAAAATTGTTTAAGAGTGGATTTCATATGGTCCCAAAATAAAAAACAAAATCAGAAATGCTCAGGAATTGATGATACCCGAGAGAGTTGAAGTAGATATAGTAATCTTTGCTGTTAGAAGTGAGGATTTATTTGTTTCCGTGGAAAATTTAATAGCTTATGATTTCTATGAAAATAATAATAGCCAATGGTTCTCAAAATAAACATCTGGTGAGGTCATGATGGTAACAAAAAAATGTTGGAAAAGTGGAAGGTGTGTGTGTGACAACATCAAATAATTGGGATTTGTTTCGATGGCTCATGTGACATAATTATAGAATAATTTGATAAATGTATTTATTTAGTTATAAATTTCAACATAATAAATTTTGATTTTTACTAAATAAAAGTTAAAATATGATTGTTTTTATTATGATTATTTATTGTGATTATTATTAACTATCCTTCAATTTCTGAGTCACTAGATAAAACAACCAGATGACTCATCAAAATGATATCAATGCTGTGTATTAGGAGCCACTAGCTTAAGTTTATTAATAGATAATTAATTAATAAATAAGTTATTTCTCAGTTTCCGGTGAATCTTTTTTCTCTGAGGTAGCTTTGTTATCTTCTTTGTCATCTTTGAAGAACAGTAGAGGAAACATTCCCAACAAGCAACCAATGGTCACACCAATTATTTTACCCTGTTAGGGAAAAAAAATGAATTGTATTTCAGATTTGATCAAGAAAAAACTTAACAAGAAAATCATTAAAAAAAAAAACAATACCTCCCTTACACAACTTAAAATTTTAAAAAAATTAAAAAATTTAGCTCTAATCATGTGTTGAAATCATGAATTTAACACTGTCAGCTCCTTGAACAAATGATGTTACTAATTATGCCAGCGGGCATTGTATAATTGAGAAAATATTTATTGGTAAATTTATTATATAGACATCTAGATCTAGATCTAAACTTCTGATTTAGAACTCTTATGATATGGTCTAGATCTACTTCTAAATTTACAATCTTGACATAATCTAAGATTTACATAAAATATAAGCAAAACTTAGATAATCTATCAATAAATTTTAAGCTACTTTAAATTTAATAAGAAAACTCAGTTATTTGGTACACTACAGCTGACTATGCCATGTTTTGTTTTTTTACTCCAATTTATAGCCAAAATTAAATTTTTTTCATTTTTTACTTGAAAAAGTAAAACGATCAAACTAAATTTTCGCCCTATGGCCATAGAGGTAGTTATTCTTTTCTCAGTGGTATACTGTTAAATTCCAAGGAAAATCATTAAGAGCCATTTTTGAGATCAGCGTGCATGCAGGTTCTATGTTCCTGGTACCATGAAGTTCTGACTTGAATAGAGGTATTGTAAAAAAAAACTTTTCCAGAGTGGTGAAGTTAGAAATAAATCAATATAAATATTTAACCTTTCAAAATTTCAATGTAAAAAAAAAAATATGACAAAAATTATGTCTTGATTTTATAAACATTATATTTTACAGTAGCTTGAAAGAGTACTGAGCTGTCAGCACAAAGACTTGACCTATTAGCTTTCTTGGTCATTTAGAGCAAAGAAAACATATTCAGGAGCTTATAAAACTGGCTCTTGACCACAGGTCTTGCAAACTGCCTGTTTTATCATTTCTATCAGACTAAACCCTTTCAAGAAATCTGTCCATAGGTCAGTTGTAGAAGAGTTCACTGTTTATGAAGTCAAAAGTAAATAAGAATATTATGTGGCCAGCACAACTTTCAAACATCTATGATCTTCCAGTTGGTATCATTTTCAGCACTGAGCTCAAATAAAAAGCTTGTCACTAAGACACTCCAGTGTGTAAGTGCTTTGCTTACATATTTTACATACAATTTTATCAGGAAACTTCATGCCTAATTAGCTAACTTTATTTAAAAAAACTATATTTCACCATATTTGAAGCGAACTTTGTGCTGCTCATGTCCACTTGAGCGGGAGAGAGATGAGGATTCTTCATACCAACTTTAGCGGCCAGGATCTCCACATAGTGCGCAGAACTGGGGATAAACACAACATCTTTAAGTTAAGTCTGTTTTCTTACGATATATGCTGCATATTACAGTGATGACTACTGTGACAGATTCGGTGTAATTTAACTGAAACTTACTTTAAAACTTTAATTTTTTTGTATTAATTGTGATTAAATAAGTTTTTAAAAAAAAGGAAAAAAATATATGTATTGAATCGGAATCTTTAGATTTTAAAAGATGCTTTAAATAACTATCAACAATATTTAAAATGTGTAAATTTAATAAAAACTTAATAGACTAAGACATGTTACAATTGTGTTTGGCAGCTCCTACATGTATGCAATAGTAGATCAAAACTAATTTAAGAGTTAATTAAAGAGTTAAATAAACAGAAAAATTTAACAAAATAAATATAAGTTTTTCTAAGCAACAAAATATATACCTAAAAAAACCAAAATACCCAATAATACACTATAAAAATATTCATTTGAAAATTGTTTTCAATTAACAATGTGAAGTTCTAACATCTTTGTATTATTTCTTTGTCCATATGAGTCTATATCGTATACCTGTAAAAGCCTTTAAATTATAAAATCATGTTCCCTTTTATAGATGATCAAGGTAGTTTTTCTTTAGTAATTTTGATACCACATATGCATTTTGAAAAAAATTCTATATTTCTAGATTAGTTTGCATACTAATATATTACATCCTTTAATGGCCCTTATAATTTCTAGGCCAGCACAAATTAATTGTTTTCTAATACAATACAATAGTATAAATGACAAAAAATGTTGTCTTACCCTAATCCAGCAATATCAGAAATGAGGTTCCCCAGGGCTGCAGCTAGTGAGAGAGAAAAGTCATGAATACGTTAAATTTCTATTTTAAGGATTCAGTAACTGTGTTAATCTTACCACTAAATTGTGCTAAATCCATATAGAATCATGATTGTTTTGAGTGGTTAAGAGAACCAAAGGTTTTAAGTTTCAAACTCATGGAGAAAAGTGAGAAATTCATCCACTATGGTACTCAGGACATTTCATATTGTATTGGCCATAATGGATACTATATATTAACTTTTAGCCACAGCAACTGGTGTGCTAGGAGGTGCAGTGGATAAGTGGTTAAGGCTTGGCTTTCAAACCTGGGGGCCTGGGTTCGAATCTCATTGAAGAGTGGGATTTTGAATTTCAGGGTTTTTAGGGCGCCCCTGAGTTCACCCAACTCTAATGTTGGGGGAAAGTAAAACCGGTAGGTGATTGTGCTGGCCACATGACACCCTGCTGTTTAACCATAGGCTATAGAAACAGGTGACCTAAACATCAACTGCCCCATGGATCACAAGATCTGAAAGGGAAACTTTACTTTACTTTTAACTGATGTGCTAGTCAAATGACTTAAAAATCAGAAAGCTTAGATAGTAAAAAAAATTTTAAATGATGCACCTTCAATGACATGGATTAAGGATTTAAGAAATCAAAAATCTAACAACTGTCTATGTACTTTGTAAAAAAACAGAGCTAATAAAGGAAATGCTCAGTTAAAATATTTCACTTTGTAAATTAAAAATACTATTTTCTAATTCTAATTAACATCATTTAGCATTGCCAGCTTTATGACCTCATACACTCTTCTCAACTGTCTAACCCAAATCTCTTTACCTGCCATGGTGCTGATCCCAAATGTGACACCCAATGTTACATCAATGTATTCACCCTATAACAAAAACAAAGATACATCAATGCACTGTTCAGTAGCCATCATTTAGAAAGTAAAACAGCTAGCAAGAGCTTCAACGCTAGATTGGCATTTAATGTATTACATGTTACATGCTCAAATACTTGGATTGGTGTCCTGTATCATATTTTTTTTACAAAATTAATTTATTATTACAAATCTAAGTAAAATTTAATAGTAAGGAATTGTGTTTGTAAACAGGGTTGTCAGGTTTAAATCTAATTCTGTTGTTTTAGTTGCATTTAGCTTTATCCTTTGGAACAGTCCAAATTGTCCAAAGCATTTAATGGTAAAGCAAAATAAACTGAATATAGCAGCATTCTTTAAAAGTAACTTAATTTCTCTTGTATTCTTCTTACCTTGAAGGTTTTTAGAAATTTATCTCTTCTAAGCCACCAATAGAAGAACATTATATCTGAGAGTACTTAAATAATTGAGAATAATTGAACTGTTGTTTAATATGGAGCTTTTGTTTTTTGGAAGTTATGCACACACACACAATTCTCAAAACTTTTATGAGGGGAAGAAACAGTTATAAAACAGTTATGCCCTCAAGTTCTGAAGGATAATGGATTAAACATCTAAACTTATCAATGTGCAGGCAAAAATATATATGGGCAGAATTCCAAGGTTAATATGGATCACTGATGTAGCGATGATCTACAAATCATTGAGACTGGACTGGGTGACAAGAAAATGGCTCAGGATACATTGAAATGGGAAAATTGTGTTGAAACCACTGAGAACCAATGAAATGGATGGATGATTTATACACAGATACAGAATCATCTTGTTGATTTCAAGAATATTTAAGATAACAAGCATGTAGGATACTTACTGCAACAATCATGAGGAAATTATCCAAGAATCCAAATCCAATGAATGGAAACATTTGATGTAGAGCCACTAAGGAAGAAAAAAACAAAGATGGACAATAACTAGGACAGCTGGTGTATGTATGAACGTGTCTGAGTGTTAGGCAGAATAAATTGGTTGACAACTAACATTCAAGAAATAAGAACATCAAGATTGCTTTTAGGCAGTGAAGCAACTTTTATTTTTTATTTCAATAGTCATTTCTTGTAATAGTGATCTTAGTATCTCTCCCCAATTCACCCAGATGTACTCAAGGAATATAAATTACTATAAAAGCATTAGAGTTTGACCCCCACCCCTCCAATATTTGGGTTAATTGCTTGGGAACACTTTTTTTTTAAAATACAATTCTAACCCTTTCTCAAAGTCAGTGAATAGTTTACAATTGCCTGTAGACAGTTACAAACAAGTAACAAGTCTGTTGACAAGTGTGTTCAGGTCACGTACCTTGTTTCAACTGTTGCCTGGTTGGTTTTTCTTGAGCAGGATCTGAAAAAACAAAAACTTGTTTCACCAACAAACAAAAAGACAACTTTGAAAAAAAAAATTTGCATAATTGCAAAACCATTTTTTTTTTAACTTTTAAAAAGCCAATTGTTTTTCTTTTAAATCAGAATGATAGTATTTTAAACAGAGTTCTATTGCAAAAATGAGTACACAATTACATTGTGCTAGTTCAGATAAAATTGACTACATATGGCAGGTGTGGCTAATCTATGACGTACGCGCCAAAATTGGCGCATTGCATGATTACAAGTGGAGCACTAAAGCCCTGAGAAAAAATCAAGAAAACGCTTGCCTGCTCGTAAAACTAATAATAACTGATTTCTAGAAAATAAAGTTCTACAGGAATTTATTAAGATGTCAAATTGACCAAAATGATTATAATAGTTATCAGCCCAAAACAAGATGATTTTATGCTTTTTTTTTAGCTTCAAATGTGTCAATGTTCATGTATGTGCTATCTTTTCATTAGTCTTCAATGAATATGCTAAAATTTATGATATGGCACAATAAGTTCTTTTTATAAGAGGAACTGTTGGTTAAAGCCAAACAAAGTAAAAATTCTCATTTTAGTTATGTTTATCTTCCCTATTTATGAAAAACAGTTTATCCCTCTACAATTGATACATCTGCCCAAATCTATAATATATATGAATGTGGTCATACATGCTATGTTTAACTGACCAAATAAGTCTAAATTACAATACTTTATTAGATTGAAAGTGAGTAAAAGTTTGTGTGGAGCACACGAATCAGACAGGTACAAAAATTGGTGCACGAAGCAAAAGGTTGGCCACCCTTGACATATGGTCAAGAGGTTTATGTTAAAAAAGGGGTAATTGAACACAAAATGCAGCAAGGGGCAACAACTTGTCAAAACAAACAAAAATAAAAAAATAAAGAAACAGAAAACAAACTCAGATGAAAAAAAGAGCATTCCACACAATGTATATACACAGTGTGATTTCTAAGTCTCCATCTCTAGAACTAAAATAAAAGAACAGTAAGAACAAACAAAATGTATTGAGTTACTTTAATGTACAACATGGCTCAGTAACAGCAGGAACAAATAACGATAAATAATTTGTTTGTTAACATCACTCTATAAATTAAATTTTTATTATTATTATTATAAGCAATTTCATAGCAACTCTTCAAAATGTTTATCATCCTGGCCCAAACAGAGATTGTTTCCTGAAGCTTGAATAACATTTACGGATAACTTCTTGCTTAATGTTTATTAATTCTTATGAAATTGCTTCTTCAAGTTTGTTTAGCATTGTATAATTATTATGGATTGCATGAGCTCGACCTTTGATATAGCTTCATAGCCAAAAGTCCAATATCATAAGGTCTGGAGATGTTGGTGGCCATTCCTTTGGTCTGGTGTGTGTGTGTCCAGGTGGGACACCATCCTGTTGATGCCAAATGTTGATTGTCATTTCCAATGTAGAAGAGCAACAGGTTTTTGATTGGAAACAGTGACACACTGCATTTTGTTAATTGTTTCATGACTGATACTGAAAGTTTGTTCTTAATGTTGTTTTATTGTAATTTAAGAGAAAGAGACTTAGGAATCACACTGTATATATATATATCAAGTCAGAAAGAGAGAGAGGGATACAGATAGGCATATAGTAAAAGAGCATGAATCAGAATAAATAGAAGCAACAGAAACATAAAGTAATATGAATACAATTCCAGGAAAAACATTCCTGTATCATTAAATGGAGGCAGATAGATTAGGCTTATCCAATAGTATTGTGTTATTTGTTTAAATTCTCATTCACCCACCCCCCTTCAAGTGTTAATGGTCAAACTTTATGCTTTTTTTTTTGGTGTGGCGGGAATGGAATTAAAAAATATATATATATATATATTATTAGTCATGTAATAACTTCACAGCATCAGGTTTAGTACTAGAAAGTTACTAAGTAGTGGCCACACATAGGACAAGAGGTAGATCTAGTCTGCTACTTAAATGTTTCATACGTGCCAGATTTCACAGAGCAGTGGCATTCCTGCCAATTTTGAAATAAAGGGCCACTGGCATCCTTTTCTGCAAAAAAAGTATTGGACTGATGGGTAATTTATAATCAATTTAATAAGACTTCGAGCTAACTAACAATTAAAAAGTTTCTGATGACATATCAGCTCTCTTTAGGTCATGTGCTGTAGATCTAGATCTGAATTATATATATTTAAAGAAGATCTATATATCACCAGACATTCCAAGACAATCTTCACACACCAGACATCCCAAGACAATTATCACACACACACACATACACCAGACATTCCAAGACAACATCTTCACACACACAAAACGTTCCAAGACAATTATCTTCACACACACACCAGACATTCCAGGACAATTATTTTCACACACACAAACCAGACATTCCAAGACAATTTTGTTCCCACACAGAAAACATTCCAAGACAACTTCTTCACACACACCACACATTCCAAGACAAACATCTTCACACACAGAAAACATTCCAAGACAATCTTCACACACCAGACATCCCAAGACAATTATCACACACACACACATACACCAGACATTCCAAGACAACATCTTCACACACACAAAATGTTCCAAGACAATTATCTTCACACACACACCAGACATTCCAGGACAATTATTTTCACACACACAAACCAGACATTCCAAGACAACATCTTCACACACACACACACAACATTCCAAGACAATTTTGTTCACACACAGAAAACATTCCAAGACAATTTTCTTCACACACAGAAAACATTCCAAGACAACTTCTTCACACACACCACACATTCCAAGACAAACATCTTCACACACAGAAATTATTCCAAGACAACATCTTCACACACACCAGACATTCCAAGACAAACATCTTCACACACCAGACATTCCAAGACAAACATCTTCACACACACAAACATACAACATTCCAAGACAAACATCTTCACACACACACACACATAACATTCCAAGACAATTATCTTCACACACACCAGACATTCCAAGACAAACATCTTCACACACACACACATACAACATTCCAAGACAAACATCTTCAAACACACACACACAATATTTCAAGACAAACATCTTCACACACACCAGACATTCAAAGACAAACATCTTCACACACACACATACAATATTCCAAGACAAACATCTTCACACACACCAGACATTCCCAAGACAAACATCTTCACAAACACACACATACAATATTCCAAGACAAACATCTTCACACACACACATACAACATTCCAAGACAAACATCTTCACACACATACAACATTCCAAGACAAACATCTTCATGATTAGCTTTTAATAAACAAAAGCAGGAAGTTGTTCACTTCATCAATAGTTCATGGTGCCAATTAATGGGGGAATAAACTAGCTGCTCATGAGCAGTGAAACAAAAGACTGTGAGTGAAGTCCCCTTGAAATGTCCACCCTCTCTCCCCACTGTCTAGTCTGGGTTACGTCTTAGCCCTAATCATCCCCCCCCCCAACCCCATTTTTTCCCTCTCCAGCATTTTCACTAGACTTGAGCACTGTCTCTCTCGAGACTATCGCATGACTCATTATGTCTTAATAACGTTCAACCTGAAGGACCCGTCTCTCAATAGTCTCATCACCAGACCAAGCTCGACAACCCGGCCCAGAGATACAGCAGAACCATAGACATAAATAAATATAGACTGGCCGAAGGAAGTAACTTCATGTAACGTGAAAAACATGTATATCTATTGTATTCGGATTTCCGAATTATGAAAAATTACATGATCTTCATTCTTAGAGATTAAACAAAACTACACTGCCTCCTTATTTACAATATATATAGGTGTGTGGCTGAACTAGATATGAATACTTAACTTTTATACTGCTCATAACTGCTGTATAATAAAGTACACAAAATTGCAAGTCACAAATGTTCGTTTCATAAAACTCTTTAATCGGCCAGTCTCTATTTATTGATGTCTATGCGCAGAACTCAATAAGGTGGGACCGTGTTCATCTCTTTCTCTTGGCTCCTCATCTTTTTTGTCATTGTCCACTCTGAGACTCTTTTCGAACTCTAGGCGTATGAAAAGCTTGCCTCCATCTGAACAAAACTTCTGTACGGGAAAACATCCAAGTAGACGTAGGCCTCTACATATTTACATACCTATTGCCGATGACTCGTATCCCAAGATGCCCGGGTTAGAAGAGAGGTAGAAGACCGAGCACACAACTCCCGCACATTCATTCTCCGCACCACACAACAGCCGTACAAGTGTCTGCCATGAAAACAGCCACGGTGTGTGGATAGCTCGCTTCCATCCCCGCCAGTGCAATGGACTTGATCCTTAGGCGCCCCAAAGAGGATTCTGTTTGGCTTCCCTATTGGCTTACTTTACCATCAGAATTCATTTATCTTGTGCTAGGGTACTAATCTGATTTATTTATTCTTTAAAAATTTAAAACTTTGTCTTATAATCGCACACAAAAAAAACAACAACAACCCACAAATTTATGTACCTATCAAGAGATATTCTTAAACTAGCAAAACTATTCGCATGAAATAACGTAGGCCTATATGGGTTCCTTTTACCTCGTCCATGGACGAGGAAAGTGTGGTTACAGGTCCAAATAGTTCAGCATCTGATCTTATCTATATCAGGAATATACATTGCAATATTTAAATAGCCTGATCTTATCTATATCAGGAATATATTGCAATATTTAAATAGCCTGATCCTATCTATATCAGGAATATACATTGCAATATTTAAATAGCCTGATCCTATCTATATCAGGAATATACGGTGCAATATTTAAATAGCCTGATCCTATCTATATCAGGAATATACGGTGCAATATTTAAATAGCCTGATCCTATCTATATCAGGAATATACGGTGCAATATTTAAATAGCCTGATCCTATCTATATCAGGAATATACGGTGCAATATTTAAATAGCCTGATCCTATCTATATCAGGAATATACGGTGCAATATTTAAATAGCCTGATCCTATCTATATCAGGAATATACGGTGCATTATTTAAATAGCCGAGCTCATCAAGACTCTATTTCTTTGCTCTGCTGATGACCTTGGCCTTAGATCGATACAAACTAGGAGCTCCAAAAAAAAAAAATCTCTTTCAAGGACTCAGACACACACGTGATCATTTCAATAATGAGCCTCCTCACCTCCCCCCCCCCCCCTCCCAATGTTGATGAATGATGTGACAAGAGATTTCCAACCGTCTAGGGAAATCTGTTGCTAGGCCGAGATTCGTCGTCAGGTGACTTTAAAAACAAAAAAATCAAGCATCGTTATGGTAGCATGAACGGAATACATAGGCCTATTATTCCTGTAGTTCAGTTCACGTAGGATGATAGGAACAGTTACAAGGTTTAATGCAAACTAAATACAGCGTTTCCTAACACTGAGTAGGCGCACCAATGGGGGCACTTGTTTAGGGCACTTTTATCTGGGCTCTTTTATCGTTGATGGCACTTAGTTGACCGGGCATGTCGGAAGTTTTATTAGGACAGATAGTATAGAGATTACTCTACTTGAGTAGCTAGCTTCCTCTTAGGAAATAGAAAACCCTACAAAGGACACGATGACGTTTTATTCTTCACCACGCCTAGATACACTTGACTAGAAAAGGAATTTGCATTGATTATTTTCTTCATGTACAACTGACAAGAGGCAGGCAGAAAAAGAGATGGGAAGACATTAAAGAATGGTCGGGCCTATACTTGAAAAAATAATCCTTGTCAAGAATATGAAAAACTTTTAAAATACTTTTTTAAAAAAAAGACAATACTTCCTTTAGAGGCTACAACTGTAGGGCGATTGTTTTTCTATTAATAACTAATGAATGTTAGATTAAGAAACAATGGAACATTTTTTATCCCGCCCCTCTACACTCGCTGGTTAAGCGAAAGTATAGATCTACTACAATCTATACTACAAAGTATAAAGTAAGGCGTATGTATGTATGTGTGTGACTTATAGACATCAAAACCGCTTGACCAATCTTGATAAAACTTGGCAGGAATGTTCCTTGGGTACTAACTTAGACCGTAGTGTATGTAAACAAACTTAAGACCCTAAAAAAAAAATAAAGTTGTCCGACTCTATTAAAGCTATAGTATTTATGGATCTAGGCCATGGTTAACAATGTTGACATGAGAAAAGATCGAAAGGATTTAGGCCTAGATCTAATTTTAAGAAATACACTTTGCGCATATAGTTTTTTACTTCGACACATGAAAATACAAAAGAAGATTTATTGATTTCATTATATAATAAAATTAACCTTCAATTTTGTGTTTCAAAAGCATTTTTTACATAAATTAGTTCCTGTTATCTGTGACTACAGATTTCCTGGCGAACATTCTTTCATTAGACCTTACCAAATGGTTACATATTAACATTGATTAACACATCTCTCTACTGAGTCTATTCCTAGGCCTAAAACTCTTATTGAACTCTAAGATGATAAAACTTCTTTTCGCAAAGATAGTTTTATGCTTTAACACATAAACATACTAATTATTGTCCATTCATTTCATATTTTAATTAAATTAACATTTGTTTTTCTAAAGCATTTTTAATACATTCGTTTGCTGTTCGCTAAATAAAGCTGCGTAGCCGTGTTGAGATAGGCCTATATTCATTCATGAAAAAAGGTCACGCATGCGCAACACAGAATGAACTCTATAAAAGCCAATTTTTAACTCTAGATTAGTGTAGATTTAGATATACGTCTACCTCAAGATCTACTTCATACTTTAACACATGAACATACAACATTAAATGTTTTAATTTGAAAAAAAGGATTTAAGCCTATTAGCAATTTTGATTTGGTAGCTTCATTCACACTATTTTTACATTGACACATTCGCTTAACTTATTACATTATTATTTCGTTTAATTGTTTACAAAACACTCTCAGTGACTATATCGACAGTAATGCGCAAATAAAGACCCGCGGGTCGCGGGTAACATAAGTCTAGTTTATAATATTCCATTGATAGGCATTTAAACCTACACTTAGAAGACGATGCGCAAACTGAGCATTAATTTATTACTCTTGAATCAATAATACCTTACATTCGGAAATTCCCGAACGCGATAGTCCTTTCAAAACCGATGTTGGATCTAGATCTAGTTTTCTAGCCAAATTTAAATTATTTATTTTTTACTAGAAAAATTATAGCTGCCAAACTAGTGTAGCAAACGAGCTAGTCATTCTTTTCTCCGTTTTTTTTTTTTTTAAAGATTAGCGTCCAACCCACCCACACTCCATGAAGTTCTGACATGAATAGAGGTGTGATAAGACAGAGAGGAACGGTGAACGGCGGTCGACAGATCATGTTCTGTGCCCCAACGGTTCATCAGACTAAGGGGCAGGTGAATGTGAAGGTGCAGCAAACAAAATCAAATGACAATTAACTGACGATGTGATTTTGATGAAACATGACACAGGAATTGACTCCATGTCCTGAGCATGAGGGTGTGACAGAACACGGTTATAACACTTGACAAAAACTGTTGAAAGACAAACTAATTGACAAAACTGACAACGATTCATTTAAATACAAAACAAGCGCATCGTAAATGTCTCGCGTTTCTAATTACATTATTGTTGGGGCATTGCCCACTTCACAGCTCAATGTGGCGTGGAAACGTTCGCTAGAGACGATTCTGGTAAAACAAGTGTCCCGTTGGGAAGCCTTAGAATTTTGTTCCCTTGCAGAGATTGAAGAGAGCCCCAACAGATCTGTCACGAGCCCCGTACCTCAAGTGGCAGACACGCGCATGGCCGAAGTGGAAGATATTAAGGAAAAGTTTCCCCTCGCCTCCAAATAGTCTTAGGAGCCACTGGAATTAAGGATGTGATTTATTTGCATCTTCTTGGATCCCTTTCAGACAGAACAACTGTTAAAACAGTCCGACGGAAAGGGGGGGGGGGGGGAGCGGTAGCTGGTCTAGAGGTTCAAGAGTCCTAGACCCAACTCTTACGAGTATTACAAATGTGGTGGAATGTGTCCGGTTAACGTGTCCCACCCTCGATGTGTCCGGTTAACGTGTCCCATCATCGATGTGTCTGGTTAACGTGTCCCATCATTAATGTGTCCGGTTAACGTGTCCCATCATCGATGTGTCCGGTTAACGTGTCCCATCCTCAATGTGTCAGGTTAACCTGTCCCACCCTCGATATGTCCGGTTAACGTGTCCCATCATCGATGTGTCCGGTTAACGTGTCCCATCATCAATGTGTCCGGTTAATACGTCCCATCATCAATGTGTCCGGTTAACGTGTCCCATCATCAATGTGTCCGGTTAACGTGTCCCATCATCAATGTGTCCGGTTAACGTGTCCGGTTAACGTGTCCCATCATCAATGTGTTCGGTTAACGTGTCCCATCATCAATGTGTCCGGTTAACGTGTCCCACCCTCAATGTGTCCGGTTAACGTGTCCCACCCTCGATGTGTCCACTGAATACAATGTAGCATGTATTGTAACCATGTGAGGAACGAGGTTACACTTCGAACATGTTACAAACCGAAGTGACTAGCCGGAAAAGAAATGAGTTAAGTGGACAGACCAAATTCTGTGATTGCAATTGCGAAAAAAATCTAGCAGACGACAGGCTTTCAATTGAGGATGTTGACGCCAGAGAACTAAGAAAAACTGGTAGGGGGAAAAACTGACGAACTTATACATTCATTTGAATACACGAACGTGACCTGATCATGTTACTGTCATTTTTATGAACGTGACGCCGCGTCAGTTCCGTACTTCATTTTGTCAACCAATATCCCACTCGTGTGAGAATAGACATTTCATAAAATACCGAGAACAATTTGTCCACTCCATTCTGAAGTGCTTTTGGTTAATGATCGATCAATTTTTTCTTGAATGCAAATCTCTCCAGAATTTTCATCACCACATCTGTACTCTCTCTCTCTCTCTCATCTCGGTCGCAAATACACACTCTTTCTCCTCTTAAGCTTACACAAAAACACACATTCACCTTCAGTTGCAATCTTCCAATAGAGAACGGAAGCAAAATCAACACCTTCACGGAACCTTTTTTGAATGCAACGAGCGAGTCACGTGGTTAAGTGTCTGGGTGGGTTTTGTCGCTTAGGTAGGGTATGATATTTGTCAGGGTGGGTTTTGTCGCTTAAGTAGGGTATGATATTATGGTCCCGTACCCTAACCTGAACAGAGTAACGCAAGAACATAAAGGTAACAGCATGTAAAATACACACATTGAGTGAAAGTTATTCAACTGAGCCTTTAGTCAATACCAACAGTTGTTCAACGTGAATGATATTCAATCACAACGCATCCTACACTCAAGGCCTTAGATACACGGGCCATATCAACCAACACTGTGAATCAAGCTTGACTCCAACAGAGTCCCAAGCCTGCGTCCCTATTACAGAAAATACATATTCCTTGAGATCGCCGTCCACACGATCGTAGGAACAACGAGTTTCGAGCTACACCACGAAGACTAATACAGTAAATAAATAACTTACCCAATACTGGGGAAGAAAACCCATAAGAGAAACTCCCACGAGATCTAGCCTCATCACACAACAGAAGCAAAACAAGTAAGCAAAAATGACATCAACAAAAGCGCGTTTCTAGAAACCAAAACTCACAATCTCTTCTGGTACACAAAGGAAAACACCAAAAGAAGATGCGCATGACATTAAGCATTATTGCTGAAACCTTGTGAGGGAAATATGAAAAAAGAAACGCATTGACTATTTCAGTCGATCAAAAGTTGAAATCGACCTGGCTTCAGTAATAACGAACTGGACAATCAGAAGCAGCACTTTAGACATTGGGTGGCGGAGAGGATGTATAGATAGATAAGAAAACAACAACTGCATTCTTGTGTTCAGATTTTTTAACTGGAGAAATGACGAGTGAGTTGTGGAAACAATAAAATCATTTTTAGTTTTCCACCCCCCCCTCCCAGCAATCTATAGTATTTTTAACCTAACACAAAAATCTTCTCCGAAGTATAAATATGAGAGAGAGAGAGAGAAGAATTAAAGGGAGGTACACAAAGTTACATTTCGTAATCCATATGCTAGGACAAAGTATTACAAGCGCCCCTTCTCATCTGGCACTATTAGAGCAGAAGTGGCCAGGAAAACCAACGACTTAGTCAAGCCGAAGTCAACCCAAATCTGTGGGCAGTGGAGACCAATAGCTCGTTGCCACATCACAGGTCTGACATTAACGGAAATAGCTTAGTTTCTCTTTAAGAACATGTAACTCGGATCAGTTTCTCTTTAAGAACATGTAACTCGGATCAGTTTCTCTTTAAGAACATGTAACTCGGATCAGTTTCTCTTTAAGAACATGTAACTCGGATCAGTTTCTCTTTAAAAACATGTAACTCGGATCAGTTTCTCTTTAAGAACATGTAACTCGGATCAGTTTCTCTTTAAGAACATGTAACTCGGATCAGTTTCTCTTTAAAAACATGTAACTCGGATCAGTTTCTCTTTAAAAACATGTAACTCGGATCAGTTTCTCTTTAAAAACATGTAACTCGGATCAGTTTCTCTTTAAAAACATGTAACTCGGATCAGTTTCTCTTTAAAAACATGTAAGAGATAGAGAAACCTGAAAGATGCGTTTAAAATTTTATTGCTCGTGAAAATTCTTCATGGAGTGTGTGAAAAGAAGCTGTGGCTTACCCAGCGGATCATTCATTAGAGACAACAAAATCCCCAGATTATCAATGACCAGAAAGTAGAAAATGCTCGAGAGAGAGATAGAGAGAGAGAGATATAGAGAGAGAGATAGAGAGAGAGAGAGAGATGAATAAAAGGTGTCCCCACTGAGTGGCTACTTGAAGAGCTGACCAGTAAACCTTAACATTTCATGAAGCCCAAACTAAGACTCGCTGTCCGGCCACTCTTAAATCTCTTTCCCCCATGCATAATGAAGCAGCATAATCTAAGTTCAGTTCAGCACAGGCTCAGTCCCATTGGAATCACACCTTTTTTTGCGGTGTTACAGTTTATATGCTCCCATCCCGGACAAAGTAGGGCACCACCGCATTCAGTCAACGAAATTGTAAAAAATCATAGTGTCTATCACTTCACCGCCGTCTCCACACAGGAACAGCAAATTTGTATTTATCCCGTGGGGACAGTCTATGTACCAAAGTTGTTCCATTAATCTCTCTTTTAAAGCACTATTTTTTTTAAAAAAGGCAGTTTATGTTATTGAAAAGCTGTACGGGATATACATTACCCATAACATAGGCCTACATGACAACAACAATAAAAAAAAAGATGCTTATTTTTCTCCCACAAAATTTTGACTGTTAATAAAGTTGTGAATGCACTGTAGGCGTAACAACGTTCTGAGTGACAGTGTGAGTACCACGGAATGTAGGGGGGGTCATCTTGAGTGACAGTGTGAGTACCACGGAATGTAGGGGGGTCATCTTGAGTGACAGTGTGAGTACCACGGAATGTAGGGGGGTCATCTTCATTAATAGATTTTTTAAAAACAAAATATTGCGAAGTTTTATTTTGGAATGATACTTTCACTGATATTGGATTAGACTGGAATTCGTCTATAAAGTTGTTTAATAGACATTGACTGGTATTCCACTACCTTACTATTAAATAGATATTGATTGGTATTCCACTACCTCACTATTAAGTAGACATTGACTTGTATTCCACTACCACACTATTAAATAGACTTTTTTTTTTACTTCCTAAGTCTCTCACAATATGGACAGTCATAATTTTAAAGAAAAAAATTTTTTAAACAAAAATGAAAACTGGTCAATAAAAAAAAAACACATAAAATCTCAGAATAGATCTGAAGAAATTGTAAAATTGTTGCCTGCCTTGCTGCAAACACTAGAGTAGGGGGAGGGGACTTGGATAAGACTGAAATCAACTGAGACAAAATTCCTCTTATGGGTGGAGGTCAGACTATTCAAAGGGCACATTGTCTATTAAGACAGATCTTGACATTTGTTAACATAGTCATTTACAAATGAATTTCAGCAAGGCATCAAACTTTAACTAGTACAATAAATTAAATGACTTTATTGTCCCCAGCTACAAACTTAGAGATGAAAAACTTCAGAGCAGTCTTAGGGTCTGAAATACAACTACAAACTATTAACAACTGAAAACATGCCATAGAAGGCCGACCAATCCTAAATTGTAAAAGAAGAATGCATAAACAGAATTAAAGATAAGATCTCAGATATATATATATAATTTTGCTAGTTAATGTAGTTCTTTAGATGTGTGGTTACATTCAAACTTTTTGTAGTAGATGACATTCAGACATGTCTCTGCCAACATAATTTTTACTTGTCTCTCTCACATCAGCAAGGACTGAAATTCTTCCAAAATTTTTTACCCAGAACCTAACCATTGTTTTGTTGACATCTTTTGAGTGACAAAGAGACCATCGTCTAGACATTTTACTTAACACAAAGATGATTTTTATGATAAACAAGTTCATTACAGACCTACATCCATAAATGATGAACAAGTCCATTACAGACCTATGTCCACTAAATGATGAATGAGTCAAGTACATTAACAGACCTATATCCACTAAATGATGAATGACTTGAGTACATTAACAGACCTATATCCACTAAATGATGAATGACTTGAGTACATTAACAGACCTATATCCACTAAATGATGAATGAGTCAATTACATTAACAGACCTATATCCACTAAATGATGAATGAGTCAATTACATTAACAGACCTATATCCACTAAATGATGAATGACTTGAGTACATTAACAGACCTATATCCACTAAATGATGAACGAGTCAAGTACATTAACAGACCTATATCCACTAAATGATGAATGAGTCAAGTACATTAACAGACCTATTTCCACTAAATGATGAATGAGTCAAGTACATTAACAGACCTATATCCACTAAATGATGAATGACTTGAGTACATTAACTGACCTATATCCACTAAAGGATGAACGAGTCAAGTACATTAACAGACCTATATCCACCAAATGATGAATGACTTGAGTACATTAACTGACCTATATCCACTAAATGATGAACGAGTCAAGTACATTAACAGACCTATATCCACTAAATGATAAATGAGTCAAGTACATTAACAGACCTATTTCCACTAAATGTGACTTTATTCTCCCTTACAACAGTATCTGCCTGTGGCTATATCTTTATGCCCATTAGTAGGCCTCTTTTTTAGTGTGACCTGCACTCTTTTTACTGAGATGAAGAGTGCCCATGATTTCAGTAGAATGCTGCTCAGAATGGAGGAAATCAGTTGGTACTGAGGTTTACAGATCCCAGACACTTGAATTAGCCTAAGAATGAGCATGTATATATACCTTTCTTTGTTAGGGTACATTTCACAATAAAAGGGAGAGAGACAAAAAGCTTTACATTACAGCATGCAAACAACATTATAACCACTAGTTCTTAAAAGATTTTTTTTTCTCATTTTGAATTTACAAAAGAATTTGAAGGGCTAAACAATGTGATTGATGATTATTGTTTTTATACATAAAAGGAATTAGAAGTTTCCTCTTTTCTATATTCGTTGTTGTTAATGATAATAGGTAGTCTCTTTTCCATTAAGACTAAAACAGAAAGATTTTAAAACTCCTTTATCCCACTTTCAGTCAGTGTTTCAAGGTTGTCTGTCGTCATTGAGAAGTACATAGAAGTCTAATTCATAAAAATGCTGGTTGCCAGTGTGTATGTGTCTCGTGTGTGAATGTTGTTCGTATTTGCATCTATATTGATATTGTTACAATAGTTATCCCAATTTCGATTAGATTGTTCCAAGGTCATCTGTCATCATCGATAAGTACATAGAAGTATAATTCATAAAAATGCTGGTTGCCAGTGTGTATGTGTCTCGTGTGTGAATGTTGTTCATATTTGCATCTATATTGTTATTGTTACAGTAGTTATCCCACTTTCGGTCAGAGTGTTCCGAGGTCATCTGTCACCATCAAGATGTACATAGAAGTCTAATTCATAAAAATGCTGGTTGCCAGTGTGTATGTGTCTTGTGTGTGAATGTAGTTGCATATATATTGTTATTGTTACAGTAGTTACACTGAGGTGGTCTTTTGTAGTCAAACTGAAATTCCATTTGATTGGACCAATAAAAATTATCTTATAAATCTTATCTTAAACAAGGTTACAAAGACAGTTTGTGTTTCCACACAAACTGAAAATCGGCCCCGAAGTGGTCCTCCCAGGCAGGTAAAAAGGCATGTTTCAATATTTTCAGAAAGAACATCAGAATGAAATTATATCAAAGACAAATGACAGAGAAGAATGGAGAAAGAAGGTAGACAGATCTTGTGTGGTGCCCCACCGGTCCAGCAGACCAAAGGATAGGTGAAGTTAGATGTGAACCTGGCCTAACTGATGTCTTATAATGAATATCTAATTGATCTAATTGTTTAGTAAAGGGTAATCTCTTATTCAAATCCTCAAGAAAAAACATTTCCGTAAAAAAAATAATTTTTCCTTTAGTTAAGTGTTCTATAGTCATAGAGCAGCGCAGCAGTTCACCCATGAAAAGCTACTTATTAATTGTTATTTTAAAATTATGTCCAACTTATATATATGCATACTAAATTGATTTTTTTTCTATAAAAAAAGTAAACTTTTTTTTTGTAAAGGAAGTAATTAGTATGACAGAACTTACTTAACTTTCAATACAAATGTAAAAAAAAATATTTTTTTTTGCAAAAAATCTAATACCATTTGCATAAATGTGTTCAAAATATGGTAAATAGACATCTCCCCTACTAAAGAGCCTCCCCGTGTTTGTTACTATTAATAGTGAATAGTTGTAAAAGTGGTGTATTTTTATTGAAAAAAAACTGCTTGCATAAGTGATTTTAAAAATTAGATTTTTCGCTTTCAGAAAAGAAAAAAAGTAGCCGTTGCATCAGAACTTTGAAATGTCTTAAATATTATGATTTCGGATTTTCACTCTTTTCTAGTTTACGAGATCTAAACAGGAAGGACAGACGGACAGACATTCCACACAAAAGTAGTCTTTTCCCCTTTCAGGGGCTGCTAAAAAAATGACAGCTTACTTTTAAAATAAAAAATATAATAGTAAAAATGGAAACAAATTATTTTAAAAATGAATCTCAAATACAACAAAATAATATCCCCCCACACAAAAAGGAAACCTAAAAAAAAAAAATTAATTAAAATGAAAACATGTGATTGCTCCAATTATAATTCATAACTCTAAAATTATTTCTCATTTTGAGTATCTACTTTTTCTTTTTTTCAATTTTTTTTTTCTATTTTAAACTATCATAACCAACCATTTTGATTTTAGTTATAAATTACAGTTATGCAACTCCTGAGTCATGCCCTCAACAGAAAAAATTTTATTAAAAAAAAAAGAAGAATGACTCACCAGTAAGTGTAACACTCTCTCCGTGAAAGTTGGCCAGCTCTTCATAAAGATGTTTTCTTTCATTGATATTTAATGCATACACGAACTGCTTAGCAGCTTCTCTGTCAGTTATTGCCCCTTCTATTTCATAAATACCATTCATTCTAGTAGGTGGAACCCTGGGCATAGTGTGTTTACATCTAAAGGCTGCTGCAGTTGGCCTTGAAAAGCAGGCAAGAAGTGGAAGACCTTTATCTCCCTGGATGGGAGAGCTATGAATTAAGCTGGTAATAAATGGCCCATGGTAAAAGTTATTTGTAGATAAAAGTCTAAGATGGCTCCCTCTGGAGTTCATTTTGAAGTTAGTCACACTTAATGTAGTTACCCAGTGCCTATTGTATGTAGAAAAGTTTCGTATATAATTTTCACTAGTCCCATACAATCTACACAATAGTGAAAACTCTGAATCTAGTCGTTTGCTAGAAGTGCAGGCAATCTCTTTGTAAAGTACATTTTTAGAACAGTTTCTTAATTTAAAAAGAAAACTATTTTGTTTAACAATAGTGATTGGTTGAATCAGTGTTCGGTGTATAAACCTTCCAGCCATCACTGAAAAAAAATAAAAATAAAGCAAAAATTCCATGTTTAAAAAACATTCCATTTAGTTAGGATAAAAATTACAATTGTTAAGGAAAACATTAATGATAGGAGGACTAACAGAAATAATTTAACTATTAAAGATTTAAACCCTTTCAAATGATATTTTATAAAATATTAAATAGAATAAAAAGGACAGTCACAGTGATCACAGTCTACCTAAGTCTTAAATTTAAAGTTAAGTCACTGAGACTTAGACTAGAGTAACATCTATCGAACACCTTCGTATTAAGGTACTTATCGAACACCCCATTGTATTTTTTAAAATTCTCCTTTATTTCGATAATTATGACGAAACTAGTCCATTCCTATTTGGCATCGTCCATTTCTTTATAGTTAAGTTATATTTAGTTTCATTTTCACCCGAGGATTATTTTTTTACTTATATTCAAAGTGCATTGGTAATATTGGTATAAAAATTTCACTTTTTTTGACCTCTTGGGAAGAGTGAAGTGAGTCTCGGGTTAAGGGTATTTTTTAATGTCAATGATGCTTCATTCAACAAAACCTATATAATACGCTTCTAATTAGGCTGAGAAATATTTGCAACTATTTTTTTTAAAGTGTCCTTTGCTACCTAAACATGAAAATTGAGGTTTAAAAAGGGGTGTTCGATAATAGCTGTTTTTAAAAAAGCAATCTCAGCTTCGTAACATATCGAACACCATTTTAATGTTAAAAATAAACATCAAATGGATATAGCCCAACGAAGACAAAATATTTAAATTATATATTTTTTAATTGTTATTTTTTAAAATAATGTAATGCAAAGTACAGATATAAATTAATCACATGTTACAATTTGTATCAGCTATTTGTGGTTTACCCTAAATGTGCTATTTTTTTTTAAGTAAATAGATTTACATCGATATGCACTAATTGTACCTATTTTAAAAACTTGTTTTTATGACACATATAGCTTGATGCTAATAGCATTATTGCGCTGGCCAAGCACGAAAGGTATGGTATGTAATCAGTTGAGTGTTGTTGTTTTTTCTATTAACTTCTGAATTATGTGTTATAAACCAATACCTAGTGCATGTGATTGATGTGAAGAGATATTGATAAAACGAAAGGTCAAAGGGGGAGGTATAGAATGTAGATATGGTATTTTGAAATAAAAATGTCTTGGGCAGGTAAAAAAAAAAAAGGGGGGGGGGGGGGGGGGGAGAAACATTCAAGACACTGATCATCAATAATTGATCGACCATTAGAATGTGAGGTCAGCCTCAAATACATAGAGTCAGTTGTGCTTCTCGATCTAGGCGCCGGGTCTATAAAATTATATATATATTTTTTTTTTTTTTAATTATATTTTTTTTTTGCCATAAAGTATGATAAAGCTCATGATGCGCTACAAAGACACTCCTTTGAAACATCACAAATACACAAAATAACAATAACACATTTAACCACTCTCCAACATTCACACTTTTTCAGTGCAAAGTAACAACGTAAATTTCAAGACTCAAATCTAAACGCAGCCACCAGACTAACACACAAAAAAAAAAAATGGTCAGTGATAGCGTAACACACAGGTGTAAACCAGGCCATCAACACAGTCCCAAAACATTGTTCAAGTTGTAGTAAGAACAATGTTGAGGGGAAAGGGGGAGGAGCCATCAGTCGAGTACCTACGGTCAAGCCGCTAATTAGGTCACAAACACTAGGCATGATAGATACGTAGTATATATAGATATGTTGTTTGTGTGTGTGAGACAAATACTAAGGGTGCTCTAAAATACGTTGTTGTTTCTTTTTTGGTGAACCAGGTGGTTTAGGGAGGGCGGATCTATCTAAATCTATAGGTAACACAGCTCACAAGCTACCATAGCTCTTCAGCCCCCCTCCCCCACGCCCCAATCGGAAAATATCTAGCACTGACTTTTGGGCTGTTACATACACTGAGCGTGCTAGATCGGCGGCTAGTTACGTAGGGCCGCATACCGTATGTTTTGTTTTTAGGTCAACCAAGTAAACTGTTGTATCCTGCAATGACTTGGGGAGGGCGGGATTATCTATTGGCTACCAAATCTTATTAGGCTTTCCCCCAAATAAATAATATCTGGATTTATTAATGGCCTTATATCTCAAAATAACTTAGACCTAAATAAATACTGGTACGGTAATGTGTCGGTAATGCGTTACTGGGCTTAGCACCGTCAGTTTCTAAGCATAGCTGATTAGTGATAGATTCCTTCGATGTGGTTCATGTGAAAATGACTAAAATCTGTCTGTCTTGAGATCGCGTAAAAAGAAAATGATATAAAAAATATAGATTATAACACTTTTGAAACACCATACTTTTCACAAAATTGTAAGATTATAACACTTATAAAGCACCATACTTCTCGTATGTTTGATAAGATAAGATAAAGGTAAAACAGTGTTCGATAATTTAAGCTTTTGAAAGCATCGACCTGACCCACTTTAACATCAAATATAAGTTTAACTATGAGTAGTTATAAATAAAACATGTCTACTTTTTAAGAAAAATGGATGAGGAATTCATAGATAATAGATACAATTAGTTTTTTTCTAGGTCTAATTTTTACGGAGATACACAAATAACATCAAATATAAGTTTGACTATGAGTAGTTATAAATAAAACATGTCTACTTTTTAAGAAAAATGGATGAGGAATTCATAGATAATAGATACAATTAGTTTTTTTCTAGGTCTAATTTTTACGGAGATACACAAATTCAAACATAAAAAATGTCGGCGACTGAGCTTAACTTGTTCGATAAACGTAAGTTACTGTAGACTCTAAGACTGACTTAGACAAGTTGAAGTTAGTTAAAGTTAAGTTAAGCTTTTGAATGCCTAAGCGTCCTTCACACTTTACCAAACAAGAAATCGATGAACTCATTCAGAATTACCCTAGATTCTAATTATCTTGACTTTTAACTCACTAGATTTAGATCTATTAAGTTCGCCCTTCTACGACCGAAGTTATTTCGAAAATGTCTTGTGTTGATTTTGTTTGTTTTGTTGTTTTTTTTTCAATCGTAAAATGTAGCCATCTTCTTTAAAAAGAGCTAAAATAATTTATAAAATCAATCTATTCATACGTAAATCGGAGGTTGTTTTTTTTTATACATAGAAGCGATTTTGTAACTCATGGGCGTTACCTTTTTTTTTTCGGAATACAATGTAATATTAATATAGATATAGATAAACACTATCTAAATTTACATAGTGAACGTTTATTATAGATAATCCGTTAGGTTTCTTTTTATCAGTGGTAAGACTTTTAAATACTGAAGAATAGGTTCTTTCGGGATTTACTTGAGTGAAAATAGATATGTATATAAATATATATATATATATATATATAGTTCGTCCATCGTGGTTCGATGATGACCACTTTGTCATCCAGGGGGGGGGGGGCTGAGGGCTTTGCACTGGGGTTTTATGCCTTATCATGTGGCTGGTGAGACCTATGTGAGCCCGGAATGTTCGGCTGCACACTGGGCAGGTTATTCCAGCTGGAGCTAGTGTCGTGGGCCTTGGTTTTCTTCTTTGGCGTTTTTCTTCTGCCCGCGTGGTTCTTTTTTCCTTAGCAACCTGTGCGCCAGTTTTCACAGCGCGACGCCATGATGCTCTGTCATGTGCCTCTGTCTCCCAGGTGGCTGGGTCTATGCTGAACGCCTTCAGAGAAGCTTTGAGGGTGTCCCTGAAGCGCTTTCTTTGATCACCTTGCGAGCGCTTTCCTTCGCTTAGTTGGCCATACAAGAGTCGTTTAGGGATGCGGTGGTCCTCCATTCTGCAGACGTGTCCTGCCCATCGCAGCTGAGACTGCATCAGGGTTATATGGATGCTTTGCAGACCCGCTCTTCGAAGGACTTCAGTTAGTTCAGTATCTGGTATTTTGTCTTGCCATTTGACATTCAGTATTTTGCTTAGATATGTCATGTGGAAGTGATTCAGTTTCTTTGCATGTTTTCTGTACACTGTCCACGTTTCTGAGGCATAGAGCAATGTAGGGAGGATGACGGCTCGATAGATCCTTAGCTTTGAATTTGTAGTGATACCACGTCTATTCCATACATTTTTAGACAGTCTGCCATAGGATGCACTGACCTTGGCGATACGCAGGTCGATTTCATTATCAACCTTCCGTTTCTGGAGAGTGTGCTGCCAAGACCAAGATACGTGAATCTGTCCACTGCGTTTATATCATGTCCATTTATTTTGATGCTTGGATCCGAGTTGGCTTTCTCAGGAGCAGGTAAATATAAGACTTCAGTCTTATTTGTGTTAATGGTAAGGCCAAAGTCTGAGCATGCTCTTGAGAAGTCACTGACGATGCTCTACAGATCATTTTCGGAGCAAGCATTTAGGGCACAGTCATCAACAAATAGCAAGTCCCTGATTACTTCTGAATTTGTTTTTGATTTTGCTTTGAGCCGCCTCGGGTTGAATAAGCCACCTGTAGGTTGTATTTATCCCGATGTTCTCTCTATCTGTGAATGCACCTGTCAGCATAGCAGAGAACATGATACTGAACAGTTTAGATGCTAGGACACAGCCTTGTTTTACCCCGTTTGATACTTCGAAGGGCTCTGATGGTTCTTCACTTTCTTAGACACGAGCCTTCATGCCATAATGAAATAGCCTCACCATGGTTATGAATTTTCGTGGACAGTCATACTTTGACATATTCTTCCAGAGTCCTTCTCTGTTAACAGTGTCGAATGCCTTTGTTAGGTCGAGATATACTGAGAAGAGGTCAGCATTTTGTTCTTGACAATTTTCCTGGATCTGCCTTGCCGCAAAGATCATGTTAATGGTACCAAGCTCTTTTCAGAAGCCGCACTGGCTTTCTGGTAGTAGACCATGTTCTATGTGTTGCATGAGCCGATTTAGTAGGATGCTTGCAAGGATTTTCCCAGTAATAGAGAGAAGAGATATTCCTCTGTGGTTGTCGCAGATTTGGCAGTTTCCTTTTCGCTTGTATAAATGGACAATAGTGGCATCTTTAAAGTCTTGTGGTATTGACTTGTGTTTCCACATAATTAAGAACAGCTCATGAAGTCTTTCAATCAGGGGTTTGTTTTTTTTTGCAGTCAGTATTTTTCTTAGATATGTCATGTGGCAGTGATTCAGTCTCTTTGCTTGTTTTCTGTACACTGTAGATATGTCATGTGGCAGTGATTCAGTCTCTTTGCTTGTTTTCTGTACACTGTCCACGTTTCTGAGGCATAGAGCAATGTAGGGAGGATGACGGCTCGATAGATCCCTAGCTTTGTATTTGTAGACCTCTGCAGGAATGGAGTCAGCTCCTGGAGCTTTTCCGCTTGCGAGCTGTTGAATGGCAAGATCAGTTTCCTTTTTTCGTAGGGGGGGGGGGGGGGGGTCATCCATTTTTTCATTTATTGGTACTTGCTGTAGCCTGTCTATGGCCGCTTCGTTTGCAAAGGAAGGTGTATTGAGAACCTGTGCGAAGTGCTCGTTTTAGGATTTCTTCCTTGTCTGTCAATAGGATTGTCCCATCAGCATTTAGCAGAAGGGAATGGGCCTGACTTTGTGGGTCCATAGACTTCGTTTATGGCAAGAAAGAAGTTCTTCATGTTGTGCTTGTCAGCAAATTCCTGTATTGTTTCCACTTTCTTGCTTTGCCAGGTATCTTGTATTTGGCGTAACTGTTTTTGCACATTTTGCGGATGTTTGTGAATGCATCTTTACTGGACTGGGAGTTTGGGTTGTTCAGATACAATTTATGGAGCTTGTGCTTTTCATCTAATAGTTTTCTGATCTCAGTACTTTTTTTCATCAAACCAGCCCTGATGCTTTCTCTCCATAGGTCTAAGTATGTTAAATGCTGTGCTATGGATAGCTTCTTTGAAGCATTCCCAGCTTTTTATCTACATACACTAGGAGGTTTGCAGCCCTCTACCAACAAGGATCCCGTTTGATCTCATTAATCCCCCCAAAGGGCTTAGCATCTTTGGTCCCATTGGGGTCCAGTAGTCCATTCCCATCATGTGGCATCTAATTTGTGGGCTGAATTGTTTTAAAATGCCCTGTTCAAATTGACACCCAGCTCGCCCCTGGTCTTAGCCCAGTTCTGAGTAGATACTTCGTGCGGTTTCGAGAATACTACGGACACATGGTGTCGCCACTGCATGGATGACAATGAGACAATATTATATAGATCACATTCGTTATGAATGTCGCGTTTTACATGAAGGACTAACTATTGGGACAGAGAATTGGTCCGTGTTTGGCAACGGGTCTGTCCTTGCACGGGTCATACGGGAACGAGACGACTCACTGCCCGATTTCATTCATGGGCTCTAAGCGGCACCTCACGGAGGTCACGCTCCAAGGGATTAGGCCTAATCTCAGCATTTATTACTAAAGAGTATTCTTATATGGAACCCGCTGGCTGAGCTTATATATAGCCTATATATACCGTGCTTCCACAGTTCTTATAGATCTAGCTGAGTGGTGGAGGAAAAAATAGGAGGGGGCAAACGAAAATTGTTTTGTGTGGGAGTAACGTCTGTAATCTAGATTCTAGATCTATACTATTCTATACGATATTTTGAAGTAACGTCTATATTATATAAGATAAGATAACACCGAAAGTCGAAATTCGCATTGTTCTTGCAGGGCATCAAAAGAGAAGGACAGAAGACTCAAAAGTAAAGTAGCAATTATACATAAAACACTGAACCATAATCTTCAAATACAAAAACAAAACTCTGAAAGACACAAAAATAAAGGCACATTCCTTGTCCCCTATGCTAGGACAAATTTGTACAAATACTCCTTCTTCCCTAGTGCTATTAGAGCATGGAATGGGTTGCCTGGGCTAGCCAGAAAAACCAGTGACTTAGCAGAATTTAAGTCATTGGTTAATATGCATGACTAAATGCATGACGCGTAGGACGTAATCATCTTCTTTTTTGAAGTAACGTCTGTATTATATAAGATAAGATAAGAAGAAGCTGCTTCACTAAGCTTTTAGTACCATATATGTACCTACTGGACGTTACACTGAAAACAACTCTTCGTCTTATAATTCGATTTACCAGATCTACACCTATAGTAGAATATATATAGAGTCTATCTAGATTCTAGATCTAAGCGGTAGACCGAATACGTATGTGTTCGTAACAATAGAACCATTATCCGGGCACTAGATCTAGTACTAAAACATCCATTAAACATAAGTATCGAAACACATTCTAAACCTGATTACTCCCGATTTCACTGCGTTATATATATAAATATATATAGATCTATATATTTTATCGTTTACTAGTTATTTAATTCAAAAAACGACATTTAAATTAAATTTTTCACAAGAATGAAACATACAATATTTTTTAACCATGCTTTATAAATCTACTTGATAATCGTGAAATTATCGGACTATGGTGAAGTATCGAAAACTCAAGTATCTGTTACTGTTAGAATTTATCTAGGAGACAGAATAGTGTCTAGAGTCTAGATCCAGACTTGATGTTAGCCTATGCTAAAACTTAAAACGTAGATCTAGATCTATTTTGAATGATTTGTAAGAGTTAATTTTAAACAAACAAAAGTTAATCTCAAAGGTTTGTTATATTTTCAATTAGAGTCTAGTCTAGTTAGCAGTGACTAAAATTACACAAGTAACACATCGATCTTGAGAAGTTGAGTCAATCTTCATGTTGATGTTTTCCCCCATAAAATAACTCACTCAACTCACAACTGGCATAACATAAATGTCATAAACATTCATCGTTCATTTATCAAGCAATGAAAGTGAAACACTGAATTACTATGAAATAGAAACATACTGATTACTGAAACATCTCTTTTCTAGAATAATAGATGATTAGATCTATTTAATATTCTAGATAATAATGCCTTTTTGTCTAGGACTAGAATTGACTAGATCTATCTCTGTCTAGACTCTATCTACTCTATAATAAAATTTAGGGATGTGAAATAAAAAAATTATCTTTGAAAATATAACAATTTTTCGTTAGTACATCATTAAAATACTTTGAAAGAACTTTCCAATGGTGTATAAATTATGACTGTATGTTAAACAGAATGTTATGAAGTTTTTTGTGTCAATTTGTGTCGTTTTGACCTAACATTGGTTGACATGGAACAATGAAGATGAGAGCGTCTCACTGGCGAGACCCCCCCCCCCCCGGCTCTAAAAGTTAAAAAGTTTGAATTAATTTTCGTAGACGTTAGATCTACTTATTAAATTAGAAATTTAATAGTAGATCTAGTATTTGTAGTAAATTTCTAGCTCACTAATCTGATTTCATTTATATTTATGAACTTCACTTGTTTAGAATGTAAATATTGATGAAATAAACAAATTATTGGGTCTAGAGCTACAAGAAATGTCAGAGGGGTGTGGACAAAATGGCGGCTTTGTGATGGCAGAAAATAAAATATTTAAAAACTTTTTAGACCTATACATAATTGCTATATCTACTAACCTAGGCAAGATATTAGTCTTAAAATAGATATTAGTTTTTTAAAAAAGGGAAAAATTGAAAATCCCATAGTGAGCAGTGTAAAATTTTGTTTCAACATTATAATCGAAGAAAGTTGGGTATCGTGATAAAACATGGCAGAAATATGGCCAGATATATTTTCTATTTGTACAAAAAAAAGTCAATGTTTAAAGCATTACCTGAAATGAGTACCAGTAAAAAGAAAAATACATATATATACTTTCAAGTAAAAAAAAAGTAAGAAACTACATTTTTTTTTTTAAAGTCCACATGAAAAAAATGTTCCTCAATATAAAATGTATCCATATTCACCTCTTTTAGCAACGATTTCAATGAATTTAAAATCATAATTGATTTCAATCAAGGGCCTATGTACAAAAAGTAAGAAAAACGGATCTCAAAATTTGACGCCATTTTTTTACTTACGGACTTTCACATATCTATATTAATAATTATATAGATCTAATCTAGAATCAATATCATCAGCAGATTCAGATCTAAATCTAATCATAGTATTATTAGATTTATTACTATTATAGTTAATTATAGACTTTTACTAGATCTAATTTCTAATACTAGTAGTAATACTATTCTACTTTTATTTTAGAATATTTTAGATCTTCTAGATATATACTAGTATGTATTTTAATATTTAACTCATCATTGGCCTCCTTCAGTTGTAGAACGACTATGGTTCATCTCAGAGCACACTTCCTCATGTGGCTGTGGAGCCCTATTTTGAAGAGACAGTCCACAGATAGTGCAGGTTAAGGTGGCTTTTGCTTCGGTGGTAGAGGAGCTGGCCGTTTTTTGGATTGTACGTTTTTCTTTCTGAGCTGAGACCCATGTACTTTTACTGTCCATAGCTTTCTTGGTCACTGTCTCTCTCCATCTGTTGCTGTCTAGAGCTATGTCTTCCCAATTGTCAGTATTGATGTTCACTTTTTATTACATCTATGTAACGGAGGTGGGGGTGACCAGTTTTTCTTGTGCCAGTAGCAAGTTGTCCATGGATAGAGGATGACTTTCGGGATGCGCTTGTCCTCCATCTGGCGAACATATACAAGGGCTGTAAAGATGCTGGGAATGCCTGATCGTGCAAGGATCTCAGTATTGCACACTTCTTCTTTCCATGTTACATTCAAGATCCTACGGAGACATCTCAAATGGAATGAGTTCAGTTTTCTCTCTTGCTTTGCGTAGGTGGTCCATGATTCACTGCCATACAGCAGTGTACTCATAATGCATGCCTTGTAGACTTCCATTTTGATCACCGTAGTTAGCTTGTGGTTTTCCCAAACTCTTGGTCTGAGTCTAGCGGAGGTCGAGGCAGCCTTCCCTATGCATTTTTTTATCTCCTCTTCTAGAGACAGGTCATCTTTAATTGTGGATCTCAGATAGCAGAATTTGTTTACGGTGTTTAGCTTGTTATCGTCTATGAGGGTGTAGGGTGGTGCTGAATTTGTTTCTTTGTGCTAATAGTCAAGCCATATTCTTTACAGGCCTGAGAGAAGCGGGACATTAGTGACTGAAGTTCCTCTTGCGTGTGTGCCACTACCGCTGCGTCGTCCGCGAATAGCATATCTCTTACGAGGGTGGCTCTGATTTTAGTTTTGGCCCTCAGTCTGGCAAATATTGAGGAGTTTGCCATCAAATCTGGAATGGAGATAGATGCCTTCAGTGGATTTATCAGACGCGTTGTGGATTAACAGTTATTCCAAAGAGGGTTGGGGCCATGACACATCCTTGTTTAACTCTGCTGTTTATACTGAAACTTTCAGAGCTGGCACCGTTGAATTGCACTGTACCCATCATATTTTGGTGGAAAGATATGATTACATTTAGTAGCTTGGGTGGACAGCCTATATTTATATTATCTTTAAAATTTTAAAGGCCATCTCTGCTAACTAGATCGAAGGCCTTTGTCAGGTCAATAAATGCAATGTACAAAGGCATCCTTTGTTCTCTGCACTTTTCCTGGAGTTGGTGGATGGAGAAAATCGTGTCAATCATGGATCTCCCTGAGCGAAAGCCGCATTGTGATTCTGGATAGACCCGATCAGCGAGTTTTTGTAGCCTGGGAAGTATCACTCGAGCAAAGACTTTGCCTACAATACTTAGGAGGGAGATTCCCCTGTAATTGTTGCGTCGCTTCTGTCACCTTTGTTCTTATACAGTGTAATGATTTTAGCATCCCGCAGGTCTTGTGGCACAGCACCTTCTTGCCAACATTTGCAAAGCATTTCGTGTAGAGGTTGGATTAGAGTAGTTTTGCATTGTTTTAGAAGATCTGGGGGGATACCATCGCATCGGGGTGTTTTGCGAGCAGCAATGTTGTCTATGGCATTGCTGAGCTCTGACAGGGTGGGTGTTTCGTCTTGCTCGTTCATTGTGGATAATTGTATGATGGCCTTAAGGGCAGAGACTGAGCTTGTTGTGGCGTAGAGCTCAGAGTAATGTTCAACCCATCTGTGCATTTGTTGGCACTTGTCTGTGATAATTTCCTCAGTGGTTGATTTAAGAGGTGCTGTCTTGTTTTGGGAGGGTCCGAGAGCCTTTTTGAAGCATAGACACTAAAATGAACATCTAAGAAGAAAAAAAAAGAGAAGGCCAAGCAAGGAAGACATTGCAACATGGTCAAGGAAAACAAGATTGTCAAGGAACTGTTTAGAATTCTGTTGAAAATTTGCAAATATAATCAGCCAAAGATACATGTATAAGATTTGAAAATTACAATAGACTGCATTATTAATTATTGATTTCATGAAATTGATCTACTACTTTTACACCTACTTTTCTTCTATTAAACAGAGAATACAGAAAATGTCTGATCTCAAAGATGATAAGAAAGAATCTGAAGAAAAAGTGTACGGTGGCATTGAGGGTCCTAATTCACAGTATGTCAAATTAATATCTTCTGATGGGCATGAATTCATAGTGAAAAGAGATCATGCACTGACATCAGGCACCATAAAAGCCATGTTAAGTGGTCCAGGTAATTTATTTTGTCTTACGTAGCATAGAAGTAAAATATAAATTTTTTACGCATAGTTTAATTTAAGTTGATTATCAAGTAACCATTCTTTGTTATAAATATTCGCTGTAATAATAATTTTCTTTGGTCTAATGCTTTATTCTTAGTTAATGATTAAAGTCTATAAATACTGTCATGAAAGAGAAAAGTTTTGATAAATTTGACAATTATTAGAAATGTGAATTTTACCTTTTTTTTTCAAAGTTATTTAAAATCTGTAATATGTTTATTAGGTAAAACTGGAATTTTATTAAATGCATTTGATAATATATTGTCTAAAATGACATTAAATTTTTTACAATTCTACTAAGATTTTTAAAAGAAACATTTAAATTGAATACATTCATTTATAAAGGTAAAAATGTTAATTTATCAGAAAACTTTTACAAAATACTTTTTTTTTTTTTGCTTTTGTTTGATTATGAATGTTTTTTTTTACTAAATCTGTTAAGCAGTCAGCTTCTGAATATTTAAAAATTTAAGACTTAGTTGTTATACTTATATTTCTGATTTATCTATGCACAGTGCGTAAAAAAATTAATTTCCGAGGTATCATTTTAAATACTACGATTTGTTTTTTTTGTTTCTAGGTCAGTTTTCTGAGCATGAGAACAATGAAATAAATTTTAGAGAAATTCCGTAAGTATTTGTTTTTATTAACTAAGCTTCACATTGTTTTCCTTGATTGAATTGCAATGAGAGAGTGAATCTGTAGTAAGCACAAAAAGACTCAGAAATGAAGCACAGAACAAATAGAAGTTAAAAATACTTCAATTAATAAATACAACAAGAATAACAACACCAGTTAGGATCACGATATTGAAATCAAACTAGTAATATGAATTTAACGAACCAACAGAATAAAAAAATATTTTTTTTCCTTTTCTAGTAATGTGTGGATGTACTAGTCAAGCTAGTTGCCTTTTTTTTTTTTTTTTTCTTTCAAATTATCAGTTTCAAGGGTAGGTCACCACATAGTGTTTGCTTGTAGCTATGACACATCGAGATTATCCCCAATTCATTGGACTCCTTCAGTCATAAAACGACTGGTTCATCTCGAATAATTTTTCATATGGCTGTGGAGTCCTATTTTGGAGAGACAATCCCGACCACATATATTGCATGTCAAGGTGGCTTTCACTTTGGTGGTAGAAGAGCTGGCCATTTTCCGTGTGGCATGCTTTTCTTCAAGAATCAAGGCCCATGTTTTCTTGCTGTTTATAGCTTTCTTGGTCACCGTCTCTCTCCAACTAGCTTGAAATTTTTCTTTTGAACCTTTTAAATATGTATATCATCATCTTTCCTTTGTGTTTCTCATAGAACATAGGGCCTTAGTAAAAACATGCAACTCTCCAGCTTCCCAGCTCTTTCCTGTCCTCTCGGCTTCATCTAGTACACTGGGTGGTCACATTTTTTTTGGTCTTCCTCTACATCTTGTTCCCTGGGGGCTCCACTCTAAGGCCTGTCTAGCTCTGTTGTTGGTATCTTTTCTAAGGGTGTGACGATCCATCTATACTTCCTCTCTAAGATCTGCTCATCTATATTTTTCTGTCCACTCATCTCCCACAGTTTGGTGTTTTCTATTTTGTCATACCAGTATACTTTTAAGATATTTCTTAGACATCTGTTCATGAAGGTCTGTACTTTTTTTGTTGTTGCTTCAGTTGTTCTCCATGTTTCAGAACCATACAGTAGGACCGCCTTGACATTAGAGTTAAAGATTCTTATTCTAGTCTTGTTTGAGATGTGAGATTTCCAGGTTGGTTTTAGCTGTGTAAATGTCTGACACACTACATTTATGCGATGTTTAATGTCTTCATCTGTTCCACCTGCTACACTGACTACACTCCCAAGATCTATAAAATTATCTACTTGGTCTATCGTCTGAGAATCCAGTTCTATGTCTCCAATTTGTTTGTTGTTTACTTTAAATACATTTTGTTTTTTTTTTGAGGCCTACTTCACTCAAAGCTGTGACCTTTTCTTGCATATCCAGTATTCTGTGTGATAATAAGGCTATGTCATCATCAAATTCCAGATCTTCCAGCTTTTGTGTGAAAGTCCATTGGATTCCTTTCCCTGAATTAAGAGTAGGCTTCTTTTGCGACTCAATCCAATACTAGAAGAAAGTATGTATATATTCAAGCACATTTGATCTTTTGCTGTATTCCTGTGATTGACATGCAACACCACAGGAGTTTGAAACCTCTCTATTGTGTCAAAATAATGAAGTTAAGTGGCGTATCAAGTGGTTGTGGTGTAGATGAGACATAACATTTCAAAAGAATAATTTTCACATCTAGAGATTCTGTACTTTCAGTATGGAAGGGAATATTAACTGAACAATATTCTTGTAATAGCCCAACATCAGATGTGGAGTTTGGCTGTCCATGTGTATATTTGGCCACAGAACTTTACCAAGCTCATTAACATAAGAAAACTATGACACAATAAGTTTAAACTCTCAAAATGTGCCTAACTTTAGAGTGTCCATAAGGGTCCAGTTTTCACTCTTTCTTTTACCCTTGACCATAGGGAAGAATCTTACTTAGAGGTCGGGAATGAAAGATTGATCACTCTCCCATCGACTAGATGATCATTTAATCACATCAATGTGTGACATGGGTCCTTGAGCACCACCAGTATTTGCAAGGCTGGATGCGGTGAGAGCCCACTGGAGGAAATACTTCTTTTTCCTGTTTCCCCTAACTGGGTGGTAAGCTGAGGCCTGTAGAAGATACCCTCTTCTCCCCCAACCAAATCCTGTCTTTATGATGAGAGCTTTCACATGAATTTGACATAGATATCAATATACATAACAATAAAATGATTCAAGCATTATTCTAAATAGGTATATTGTCTTGTGTTTTGTTTTCAGCTCTCATGTACTGCAGAAAGTATGTATGTATTTCACCTACAAAGTAAGGTACACAAACTCATCAACAGAAATTCCTGAATTCCCAATCGCACCAGAAATAGCTTTAGAATTGCTCATGGCTGCCAACTTTCTCGATTGTTAAAATGTTCAGTAGTCTGCAATATGAAATTAATTTTTGTTTTTTTGGTTTAAAATACCACACAATATTATTGAACCCATGATTCAGAATTAAATATACATAATCATAGAATCTATTATCTGAATTTATTCCTCTGGAATTGAAAATATTAAATGATTTATTTATAATATTAAAAAAATCAGTAAATTCTTGGTCATGAATGTGGTGCGGGCAGACAGCAGTATATTTTCTGAGATATAAAAGTTTTAGATAAGCCCTGTCACTACATTATATGATTTTAAAAATAATAATTTCAAACTATTATGTAGTTCAGCGTTACAAAATTATCAAAATATTGTACATTTTTAATATAGATGTCCAGTTCTGATTTAAAAAGTTCAGTATTTGCAAAATCATTACATTTATATATTTATATAATGCATTTTGTAAGTTTTTATAAATGTTACACACATTTATTTTGTGTTTCCTTGGTCAATTTTTTCTCTGTTTGCATTGTATTGTATCTTTATAATTTAAATTAGGAAAAATATTTTATTAGCATTAGTTACCGGGTATACTGGTATCAATAATAATAATGTTTTTTTGTTTTTTTTTCAATCCTTTTAACACCCAGCAATAGGCTACTTAAAGTGACATCTTTAAAAGTTCTGTATTTAACAAATTTAAGGTCTTTTGTGTTTACATGTTGTTGTGTTTATTTCAATACATTTCTTGAATTAAAGACTTGCATATTTATATATACAGACATTATTGTCATTGCCAGACTTGTTTAACTTGGTTAGTTTAACACCCTGTATATCATTAGTAGTTATTATAAGCCTCTCTACATTATATTAAAATATTGCTAGCATTTGATACTTTAGGAAAATAAAAATGTCAGTCAAAATGGAGATAATGAAATATAAGAAAAAAAAATTGAATAAGTTAGTTATTTTGATTCTAAATCAGTTTAAATGTAAATTTTATAGTTATATGGTTTAAACTTGCAATTTAAAAGTATTTAGAGTGTATTGATACTTGCATGAATTGCAAATATTTAGGGTGTCCCCATAATAAATGTATAATTATAGTTAGGAAAAATAAATAACTAAAATTAAGAATATGGTGTATGCTATATGGTGTCCTATAAATGTATTGTCTGATATTTGACATAACCAAAGTTATTAATAAGCAGAGAGGCAAATCATTTCTTGGTTTATTCTATAAATAATCAGACATTTCTTGATTATATACATTTTGACAAGCAGTCACAAACAAATGTACAAATATAGGTGGTCAAGATAAAAAAAAACAAATACACCATTTTTATCTCAATCAGTAGTCCAGTGATAAACTCACACCTTTTTTTTTTTTTTTTTTAATGTATTCATCAAGTGTTGAATTTTTTATTACTTAACATTGTGTGAGACAAATCATTGCTGATTGATAGCTCCTTCTGCCTGGCAAACACATGGAAGGACTAGAATGACAGCATCTTAATATTATAACATTATTAACAAGGTCAAGGCATGTAGCATAAATAAACTGGGATAGGTTTTAGTTACCATATATACCTATCCATAGCTGATCTTTTTCTTTTTGTACATTATAAAGTCCAGTTTGTACAACTGAATCTCTTGCAATAAGCCATTGCAAATAAATAAAGTATTTATATTTTAAAAAGTGAAAAAGGACCAACATTTATGAACCAAATCAATAAATTATGCATGAATATTGACACCAGATTCAAACTGAAAACTTAAATAGTGCGGTGGTAACATTATTCTTCACGAGAAATGCAATTAATCAGAGGTACCCAACCCTTTCCCATCACTGTAAAAATAACAAACAACGACTAGTTAAATGGAATTAAGGCTCAGCAGCTTGTGCACTGTGGGTAGGAGTATCAAGGAGACAGCACTGTATCTCAGGCTGGATCTGGCACACAGGCTGTAGTTTAGGGATCACTGATAGATTACAAGTTTATTAGTTGTGTTTGATCTTTGCAGCCAATGCAGCTTTCTGTGCAGGTCCTCCCCAGAATTGAGCGAAGACATCACGCTCATACTTTAAGGACTTGGAAGTATCTTTACTTGAATCACAATGTACAACTAATGCCTTCACAGCCTGGAGTAAGTTGGAATCAAAATTGCAATAATTTAAACCCAGCCATTGTTTACAGGCCTCCAACTCTTCATTGTGGGATAAAGAATTCTGCAGTATGTAGTCCACAAGCCCTTCTTGGTGAGCCTCTTGTGCGCTCATGATTTTAGCAGAGGACAAAAATTGTAAGGCCTTCTTCCTACCCAGCAAACTGACCAATCTTGTTGTTGCCCCCCATCCAGTGGTTACTCCCATTTTCACCTGGACAAACCCAATTTTACCAGAAGCGGACATCACACGAAAATCACAAGCTGTAGATAACTCAGCTCCTCCCCCTAGAGTGTGACCTACAGAGTGAGGTGAAATAATTTGTATAATGAGAATAACTGAACTATAATTGTTAATGAAATGAAAACAAAAACAAATTATTAAAACGGCAGAAAAAAAAATGATGTTTAAGAATAGAAAAAAAAAAAAGAATTTAAACTAGACTTATTTTCAATTTAAATTTGATATAGATTTAGTTTTTATTCCGTTTTTATCTACTTTATTATTATTAGTCTCAGTTGACAAGTTTTAGTGACATCACAATTAGTTAGTGGGTTTTAGTTTGTTTATTTAAAAAGTTATACAGTAGGCATTAGTTATGACATCAATTAGTGACAACTGTAGCCCATTCTGTATTAAACTGTATTGAATTTGTTCAATGGTCTGGACTCAGTCTTTCTACTAGTATTTATAATGGTGTTTATTGAATGGAACTCATTCACCAATTGTAAACAAACAACATTTAGTCACGTGATAATATTGATAAAACAAACAAAAAAACTGTCACATGATAGCCATTGTGCCATTCATATTAAACTTCTCTTTAGTCATAGTTTGGGGAAAAAAAACTTCTTCATATACAAACATATCAAGATAATTGTGTTGATATATAATAAGATATTTAGTTGTTTTTTTTTAAATGAAAATTTAACATTGTTAACTATATGCTGGTGTTTTATATTGATCCTGTTTTTACTCAATGAAGATCAGAGTAATCAAGCTTTTTAAAATTCATACTTCCTAGTTAGAGACAAGCATTCTCAATTCAAGCTAAATCAATGAATCAAAATACAATCTAAGTGCTGCACTTCTGCCAGAAATATGAAGTCCACCTTTCATAATGACTGCTGCAGGTACTTATACCTACTTGACAAATTTCAATAATGTATAAGCACCACCATGTATTGCTTGTCCTCATAAACCAAGAGTTAAGACTCATGCTTTTGCTGATATTTATTGAAAGTATTTTTAATTTTCAAGATTTCTGTCCAGCTCTTAAAAAAACAACTTTTTTTTTGCCATCTCATGTCTAAATAAAGTCAAAGATAAAATGCTGACTGGTAATCTAGCTACACATCTACAACTAATTACCTTGTAAGAGGGCTACACTAATTAATGGCAGGTTATGGAGTCTAGTCAAGGTATGGTGTTGAAAGGCTGCCATCTCTGCTCCATAGTGTAGAGCCTTTTTAACAAATGCCAAATCTCCGCCTGAGCAAAATGAACCATCTTTACCCATCAATATAAGCCCTTTGCCTTGAGCCCATTGCTCCAGCTGATCCACTTTCTCAGACATTTCAACCATCATTTTGCCTGGACCACGAAAATTTATTGATTGTTAATATTTCACATTTTTATAACTATCCTTACATATTACCAAACTTTTTTTTCATACATTAACTATATAGTGCATAATAAGAGGACATTACCTGAAAGAGAATTTCTTTTATTAGGATTATTTATAACCATGACTGCTATTCCTGTTTCATTGTCTTTAGTCAAGTCAATAGAGCCCCCAGGGAAATTTTCCAACTCTTTTGCAATAGCTTTTAAATCTGGCTGATGAAATGTAGATAGAAGGCGAGATGTCACCTTATGTGGAGTGCATCTTGAAACTGCAAAATTTGATACAAAGGATAGGTATTTTCAAAGTATTGAATGGACCTCATTCACCAATCGTAAACAAACAACATTTATCCACGTGGTTCTATATTTCTTCTATACAAATTATGTAATCCATAAAGGCTGTCACGTGATACATTTTTTTCATTGTTTTATCAATATTATCACGTGGATAAATGTTGTTTGTTTATGATTGGTGAATGAGGTCCATTGAGTAATAGGTCTCTCATGTGGCTGCTGTGTTGAGTGGTATGCACTTCTGAATGTTAATATGATGGTCTGAATTTTGAACCCTGCCATCCTGCATGAGGTTTGGACTAGGACTTAAAAAAAAAACAAGTCAAACTTTTTTATTTTATAGCAATTAGATTTCTAGTAAACACTTTTCACTAGAAATGTTAATAGAAAAGAAAACCAACAAGTAATAAAAATTCTTTTAAAGATCACATGATTTGAAAAGCTCACAGTGACATAGATCAAGTAGAAAGTAAGAACATTGGATCCAATACATTTCCAAGCCTCAATGTTTCATTACAAGACACAAGAGCAAACAAATGACTGTATATGATTGCACACAAAATATAGGTTCATGCCACAGTTTTACTTATACATTACAAGTGAAATTTACATCAGAAATTTGTAATGTACCGGTATTGAATGATATAATTTCTAAGGGAAACAGATTAAAGAGTTCTTATGTTTTTTTTTTGTGATAAGACGATTTTATGGTAAAATGTTAAAATCATGACCCTGAGAGTCATTTATTGTCATAATTTCACTTTTTACTTTGGGAAATAAAAAAAAAAAATAAAACTACAGTATTGCCTTACTTCAGTTGTTGAATTAAATTACAAAGGGCGAAATTGTGAAGCTTACTATAAAACATTAACTGTAGACCTATTAGAATATATACCACGAAATGGAATTCAACATGTCAAGAATACTATGTTGTTGTTTTTTTTTGTCAGGTAACGATTTCCAAATAAAAAAAGTTTGAAATGTTCTGTCAAGAAAATAGAAATCTAAACTACCAGATTGAAATCTATAGTTGTTGATTATAGCCATTACATAAATGTATTTTTTTTTTTTTTTTTTTTTTTTAAATTTTGTTTTTACATCATATTGGTATATAGATAATTAGAAATAAATATATAAATGTATATTATACAAATCTAACAAACATAATAAAAAAGTGGGGAAGCAGCATACCTCCTTTCAATATCCAAGTAATCATTTTTATCAAAAACACCAAAACTACATTTAAAATGCTTTGCCCTTCAGGCTTATTTATATTTTCTTGATTAGAACTGCTAGACCTGAAATATTTAAAAGTAATAAAAGAGAGTTAATTATTTGTAGGTTTTTAAAAAAATGTGTAGGCCTATATATATATATGGTCTTTATATATATATGGTCAGGATGGCTGCCTGGTTGTGCGGTATACATGCTGGGCTGTAATTCAGTCAGCTTGATGGTCCCAGGTTCATACCCTGCCCGCTGAAATAATCAAAATGACCGATCGACTGCCCAGTGCGTATAACTTATTTTTTTTTTTTAGAAAATTGATCATTATAGAGTCTCTTATGTATAATCTATTATTTATAAGTTAATTAACTTTATATAAAGCTACGTTGCTATATACATTGCCAGTGCCAGCGTTGCCAAATCAAGGTAGATCTGAATTTAATAGATTTATTGAATGAGTATAATAGTCTGTATTATTGTATTATGTATACACTGTCAGTGACTGTCTAGATGTAGTCAATGTAGTAGACTCTAGTATTTTAATTGAATGATCAGTGGGATATCAATATAAATCTATAAATAATTAAATAGATCTATTCTATTATCTAGGTCTAGATTCTATACTATAATAATAATTATTAATTAATAAAATACAATCAAATTAATAAAGCCTTAGGGCTTCGATAGACTGACTGTAGAGACTAGTGAAGTGTAGATCTAGACTATTAGTGTAGATCCTAGTTTTAGATTAGTATTAAATTACTACTATTAGATCTAGATCTAGATATAGTAAGTTCAAGTAGATGTGGTTTTCTGTTGACCACTGTTGTCAATGTCAGTCAGTGTGAGTGTACTCAGTCGTCTCAGTCAGTGTACTGAACTGTAGTCACTGTGTAGCCTAGTTATGTATTAAAGTTAAAATACTAGATCTAGAGGTGACAATGTCTAGAAGAATGGATTCTAGATCAAGATTTAGTTAAATCTACGATGTGTCAAATCTAGATTATATTGCTCGATATCGACTGGAGCTGTGGAAGCACCAAGTGGTGACCAAGACCAAAGCCAATCTATTCTAGATCTAGAAAGAGTTTTAGAAAATAATGAGACAGATACCGGTATTAAAAATGCGAATAAAAACTAAAGGGATTTTCTTTCTGCCTATATTTTTATTTTCTGAAACCCTATAGTATACATGTATATATTTATCTCTCTTTCTTAATATATATACTAGACATATGCTACCCGCGACCCGCGGGTCTTTATTTGCGCATTACTGTCGATATAGTCAATGTAAAAATAGTGTGAATGAAGCTATCAAATCAAAATAGCTAATAGGCTTAAATCCATTTGTTCAAATTAAAACATTTGCTTGTAGGCCTACATATATTTGATTAAAATTTGAGATGAATAGACTTAATTTTGTATGTTCATGTGTTACAGTATAAAGTAGATCTTTAGGTAGACATAGATCTAAATCTACACTAATCTAGAGTTAAAAATTGGCTTTTATAGAGTTCATTCTGTGTTGCGCATGCGTGACCTTTTTTCATGAATGAATATAGTCCTATCTCAACACGGCTACCTAGTTTTATTTAGCGAACAGCGAACGAATGTATTAAAAATGCTTTAGAAAAACAAATTTGAATGTTAATTTGATTAAAATATGAAATGAATGGACAATAATTAGTATGTTTATGTGTTAAAGCATAAAATTATCTTTGCGAAAAGAAGTTTTATCATCTTAGAGTTCAATAAGAGTTTTAGACCTCCTAGGCCTAGGAATAGACTCAGTAGAGAGATGTGTTAATCACTGTTAATGTGTAACCATTTGGTAATGTCTAATGAAAGGATGTTCGCCAGACATTACCCGCGGCCTGCGGGTCTAAGTTTGTGTTTACTAATCTAGTGGATTGGATTTAGATGTATGTTAAACTTAACTAATGATCCTTTCAAGTTTTTTCTCTTTCGCTACGAAAATAAAATTAGGTTTGCGAAAATGGGATTACCGAAACATTCATATCTATTAAAAACGAAAAGAGCGATAGCTTTGTTAAATGAATGGGATTATAAAGTGAACAATTAAACGAAATAATTTTTAGCACGCGATTCATAAATGAATATAGATCTAGGCCTATCTCAACTCGGCTTCGCAGCTTTCGTAAACGAATGTAGCTTTAGAAAACCGAATTTGAATGTTTATTTGATCAAAGTATGAAATGAATGGACTTCAGTTAATATGTTTATGTGTTAAAGTATAAAACTATCTGTGCGAAGAGAAGTTTTATCATCTTAGAGTTGAATTAGAGTTTTAGATCTAGGGATGGGATTATAAAGTAAACAATTAAACGAATTCATTTTTAGTACGCGATTCATTACGGTATTGTCTAATGTAAGAATGTTCGCCAGGAAATCTGTAGTCACAGATATCATGAACTAATTTATGTAAAAAATGCTTTTGAAACACAAAATTGAAGGTTAATTTTATTATATAATGAAATTAATGGACCTTCTTTTGTATTTTCATGTGTCAAAGTAAAAAACTATGTGCGCAAAGTGTATTTCTTAAAATTAGAACTAGGCCTAAATCCTTTCGATCTTTTCTCATGTCAACATTGTTAACCATGGCCTAGATCCATAAAGTACTATAGCTGTAATAGAGTCGGACAACTTTATTTATTTTTTTTTGAGGGTCTTAAATTTGTTTTTAGGGCTACAATACATACACTACGGTCTAAGTTGGTACCCAAGGAACATTCCTGCCAAGTTTTATCAAGATTGGTCAAGCGGATTTGATGTACATACATACAAACATACATACATACACCTCACATTCTACTTTATAATAGAAGATATTATTATATATTGCGGCATTAGGCAAGAATAAAGGAATGCTTATTATTATTATAAGAATTTTTCCTAGATTTGGAATAAGAAATGTGCCTTTATCTTAATTGTGTATAGATTTAGTAGGCCTATGATTGCATGAGTTTACATGCTGGCAGTCTAAAAGATTAGGTCTACCTACTGTACCGTTCTACTTTGTAAGCCCTATTACAAGGGAAGTTGCGCATAACAAGAGAGCTTAAATTAACAATAGGCCTACCCTGTCTCAATGTGAGATGAAAAAACTGACAGCTGCATTGATGGTATATACATAACTTCATAAGACATTCCTTATATAGGCTTATACTAGAACCATACAGATAAAATTTCGGGGCCCTGGGATATATAATTCTTATTCCCGGGCAATGATACTCAGCATCAACGTGGCACTCAGGCGAAAAAAAAGTCGTTAGAGGAGACGATTAGACCAACAAGGAATTTAGCAAAACAGAACTCCCGTTGAGGTGCCTATTATATTATAAGAATCGAGTCCATCGCACTGCCGGAGAAGGAAGAAAGAATCAGCAAACATGCCACTATCCATACATCGTTCCTCATTCTTATCTTATCTTATATAATACAGACGTTACTTCAAAAAAGAAGATGATTACGTCCTACGCGTCATGCATTTAGTCATGCATATTAACCAATGACTTAAATTCTGCCAAGTCACTGGTTTTTCTGGCTAGCTCAGGCAATCCATTCCATGCTCTAATAGCACTAGGGAAGAAGGAGTATTTGTACAAATTTGTCCTAGCATATGGGACGAGGAATGTGCCTTTATTTTTGTGTCTTTCAGAGTATTTTATTAAATTTTGTTTTTGTATTTGAAGATTATGGTTCAGTGTTTTATGTATAATTGCTACTTTACTTTTGAGTCTTCTGTCCTGAAGGCTTTCTAAATTTAGTGATTTTACTATAGGTGTTACCCTAGTCAAATGTGAATATTCGTTTGTTATGAATCTCACTGCTCTATTTTGTGTTTGTTCCAGTTTCTTAATGTTTTCTTGAGTTGAGGGGTCCCACACGGTGGATGCATATTCTATTATTGGCCTAACCAAGGTTAAATAACATTTTAGTTTTATGTTCTTATTTGATTTATAGAAATTTCTTTTAATAAACCCTAATGCTTTGTTGGATTTTTTTATAGTTTCATCAATATGTGGATTCCATGACAGTTTTTCATTTATTATAACACCTAGGTATTTTGAGTTTTTAGTCTGTGTTACTGGTTTGCCATGAATAAGATAAGTGGAATTAATTTGTTTTAGTTTTTTTGTTACTCTTAACAACTGACATTTTTCTGGGTGGAAAGACATGCTCCAATTTGATTCCCATTTCTGTAATTCATCTAATTCTCTTTGTAAAATATCTGTGTCTTGTTTTGTTTTTATTGTTCTATATATTATGCAATCGTCTGCAAATAATCTGACTTTTGTTCCTGAACTAATGCAATTTGGTAAATCATTTATGTAAATTAAAAATAGTAGTGGACCCAAGACTGTTCCTTGAGGTACACCTGAGTTTACTGTTATTGGTGTTGATTTAGAGCCATTTATTATTACAGTTTGTTCTCTCCCTATCAGAAAATCTTTAATCCACTGATGCAGTGGACCATTAATGCCGAAATATTTTAATTTTTTAAGCAAACTATGGTGGTGAACTTTGTCAAAAGCCTTGGAAAAATCTAGTAAGATAGCATCTATTTGTTCACTATTATCTAAACCTTTTGAAAAATCATCAATTAGTCCTATTAGTTGTGTTTCACATGATCTATATTTCCTAAAGCCATGTTGGTATGGGGTGAGGACATTATGTTTGTCTAAGTGGTTTATGATATTGCTACATATTATGTGTTCTAGTATTTTACATGTGATGCTGGTAAGTGATACTGGTCTGTAGTTTCCTGGATCAGATTTTTCTCCTTTTTTAAATAGGGGGGTGACATTAGCTTCTTTCCAGTCCTTTGGTACTCTGCCCTGGTTAAGCGATGCTTGAAAGAGTATTTTGAACACTGGGGCTAGCTCATTGCTTAGTTCTTTGAGTAATCTAGCTGGAATACCATCAGGTCCAGACGCTTTATTTGGTTTGGTGTTGGCTAATAGTTTTTTAATTCCATTTTCTTGTACTACTAAATCTTCTATGTTGTCTACTTGGTTCAAATTAAGAAATATGTCTTTGTCTCCTGGGGCTGAGAATGCTGATGCAAAGTATTTGTTTAGGATGTTTGCTTTAGTTTCATTATCATTATGTATTATGTTATGTTCATCTTTTAATGGCGCTATGCCTGTTGTTTCCATTTTCTTAGACTTAATGTATGACCATAGGTTTTTGTTGTTATCTTTAGATATTACATTGTTTATGTATTCACTCTGCAGCTGTCTGCTTACTTTTTGGGTTAGGTGTTTAATTTTTAAATACTTTTTGTAAACTTGGGCCGTTTTTATATGGCAGACACCTAAACTGGTACTGGTACCTAACCCTTCGGCCTCACCTCTAAACCGATCGTCTTTGGACACAAGCCTTCGGTAACGGGGAAACAAAAATTTACATCTGCTTGGATCTTTTCCAGACAGAAGTGAAGTTCAGATAAGATGACGGAGGCGTCGAGCTTCTGTGGAATTAGAGTTCCAAGAGTCTTAGATAACTCTTAGGACAATTATGAAGAAAAGACTCGCATTCTCATTAGTTTTTGAAAAGTCACTTCATCTGTTAAAAGTGTTCTCGATGATTTGGTAGACATCACGTGATTTGTTTAATATTGATGTGTGATTGAATGAAAAAGGAATGTAGGCCTACACCTACTTAAAGTCACTAAAATAATCTTAATTTTATGAAACAATATTAGGTATATCTAATAGGCCTAGGCCTACAGGGTATTTCCTTACAGTTGCATGATGATTAGGCGACATAAAAGATATTATTTAATATTCTGATCATAAATTATCTCAACTCATGAGAAAAAAAAGTTTAGCAAAGTGTTCATCACACAGGTCCGGTAGACTAAGGCTTTGGTATTGTCCCTCACTCTTTTCTGCAGCTGTGACATGGTGCCCATTGTAAGTGTTTGTATGTTTGTTTGCCTTGGCTATCCTGTTAATGTCTTTATCCAGTAGAACATTGTTGGAAATGATGGAAAGATTACACGGTAGGCCTACAAGAAAATGAGTTAAAAAAAAAAAAAAGAGAGAGATCCCGGGAATGGACGTGCCTTACATTTGCTGAGAACGGCAGAAGACCCAGACAAATGGCTTAAGTTGCGAGTGTCAATTTTGGTTACCACTGAAAATCTCCGCTGTAAGGATGGGAGAGGGTGGTGGTGTTTACAGGATGAATAAAGTAGAAGACAGCTGTGAAGAAATGTAACACATCTTTCATAATTTTTTTTTTTTTTGTCAATTCCATAGGTATTGTTATAAAAAAAAGTTATTTTAGAAATTTGTATATTATTGTTAGATTCCACTGGCTCTCCACTTTGGCATCATTCACAACGAAATGCTCTTGTACTTTGGTGAACTGATAACTCCATGTCTGACAGGCAGCCTCGCGCCCCACGGACTGACTGAACGCTTTAAGTCGTGCAGCATTTTCTCCTCAAAACTTTTAGTTTGTTGACCAAAGGTCTGGAACTTTTTTTTCACGTTGAGCACAGACAACCCACATCAACTAGAATATTAGGACCTTGTTGTTCACAACTATTTAGATTAGTTTGTCATTTCATTCTTGTTTATGTTCTAATAGCATCTAGAGCCAACATTTTGTTTGTTAACAGTGCGGTTTAAATTATTTTATTGTTATTATTACAGATATAAAATATTTTAAAAACGCTTATTAATCTATGTTATATACCTTTTCTAAAATGTTTATGAATGCTATACATTTTTTTTTTTTTTTAATCCCAATGGATATGTTAACATCTAAGTTTCAAGTCTACAGTAGGTACACACATTCTGATTCTGCTAACCAAGACAAATATGAAAACATCATTGTAAGACCTTTTCTTTTTCTTTTTTTTTTACAAAATATTTATTCTAACATTACAAACAAAACTATGTACAATACATTGATGTAAAAGAGAAAACAAATTGCACCACATGTTGCTCCATTGCTTGAGTATACAAACATATTGTATATATAACCAGTGACATTGATTGTTACAAGAGTGCTTGACTAATGCTAGTTCACATCTTTATTGGCAGTGTTGTGCTTAGTGTAAGACTTTTTTTGTGCATACTGTATACAGTGCTCCAGGGAAATAATACACAAAGTTAAAACACTGTATGCATGTCCATTTTATTCTATGCTCCAGTAAAAATGAGAAGTTTTACAGTATGTACAGCAACAAACAGCCTGTGTGGACAGAGTCAAATCTAAGTAGCAAATCATTTCTTTGATAACAAGTGTAACATGATGCTATCATTGGAGTCATTATTATCATACATAAGCTATTAATCATAAGTAGTTTCTTCATGGATTGATTAATAACAAATGCAATACAACTGAGTCTGAGTATAATATAATGAGTTTTTTTTTTTTATTTTTTTTTTTAAACTTTTTTTTTTCAAAACAAACATTTTCAACATGATAGTATTTATGATGAGAGAATATTTTAAGATAGGGAAATTCCAAGAGCAAGTACATAAAACTTACAACACTGAAAGAAATTTATGAAAAAAAAAATTAAAATCTTAACCAATAGAGAAAAATAAATTGAAGCTGAGTGATGTCAAGTAATTCCTGGAAAATTCCTCCAAATAAATTCTAGGTTTTTGAGAACTTCTATTTAAATTTCACCCAGCACATGAATATAGAATAAACCATGATAATGTGAGTATAAAAAAAAACAACATATACCGGAATGCATAAAATGTGACCTATTGACAATTTGTTAAGAGGAGAGTTTATGTACTATATATGTAGGCACATATATGGGTTTATGGACTGGGTTTATGTTTATAAGAATGCTGGCTGCCCAAGGCATCCTATTGACTAAGTTGACTTAAAATTACATTTGACAAATTTTTGTCAGCAATTTTTTTTTTACTCTTACAAATCATATTGATAACAAAAAAAAAAAAAAAAATCTTCCACATTTTCAATGCTCATATTACAATGTACAATTATTGTATTTGGACCTAGTCAATAATACAAGCAAAGTTGAGAATGTCGCTAAATTTGAAGAAAACATTATGATATTGACAACTTTAATGGTTGATAGCCAATTAGTTTAGAAATGACTTAAATAAGATGCAGACAACTTGTAAAGAGAAATTCTCCAATAATTTGTAAGGTATCAGCTGATTGAATGAGAAATGACATTACATGTGTACAACATGTAGCGAGGCAGTTATTCAGATAAGAAATTAAACTTAAGTATTCTGTCTGGTGAAATTATGATATTGAAATTCAATTACAAGAAAAAGATGACGTTAATGAGTTTAAGAAATGAATAAAAAAAAGACTACAAACACTGTCTAACTTGATCAAGTCTAACTATATCAAGATGACTATCTCCCCACCATAAAAACCAAAATTACTAATAGGTATATCAATGCATACTGCCAAGTCATTTGTTTGCTCTGCGGGAAGCTCAGAGCTACTTGCTGCTAATTGTTCAATGGTGCTGTCCTGAAGAGTATTCGAAGCCTGAGGTTTGACAGACGTTGATAACTGTTCTAGCTGCTGCCCCAGTTCTGGATATGCTTGCCTACATTTGCACTTCTCAAATTTATGGCCTCGGAAAGTTCCATGGTCCAATAATACAGGTGAGTCTGTTGGATCCTCAGTAGAATGTTTGTGATCTAAGAGAGTGTACGGTGAACAGCCCAACTCATGGCAACTGAGAACTTTATTCTTTTTGTGGGCATCAGAAGACGAGGTGGGTGGATTTCCAGAGTGACATAATGCACCTATAGGCTTGCCACTGTGTTTGATCTCTGTGCAACCTTTGTTCAGTCTATCTTTGTTCCTCTGGGGAAGGCACTTTTTTTTATGCAGACCATCAGAACAAATACAGCTGTCTTTCCCTGAGGGAGGTTCCCTAATTTCTGACATTTGACATAAAAGTATTTGTGAAGCTTGGCGCTGCAAACAAGAAACATACTTTGCTTCACAAGTCTCAGAGAAATCATTCTGCTGTGCACATTGTTGATTGTGTCCTACGAAGCCCAAATTGAATGAAGTACACTTTTGTAACAAGCCAAGTATCTTCTGTTTACCTTTCATTGCAATGGACAAAGTCTGATCGAAGTTTTTAAAGGAGTGGTCAGAACTCCCATCAACTGTGCTGCAATCTGAATCCTCACAGTGCTGAGATATATCATGGCTATTATGCAGTGGATCAGTGGAGACCTGTGACAATACGGTATCTGCATCCTGTGAAATGACATGGTCGGTCTCCTTCTGTAGGATGAAGTAAGGCTGATCAGTTCTTAAGCTACAGATGATATGCATGAGGTAGAGTTCCATGTATTGTCACAAGTCTGAGAAACGTCCAGGGTCCTCCCTGTAGTGGGATGGCACAACAAACAAGTTTTTGTCCAAATCATTTCTCCACTCAAAGCTTGTGAACGTAACTTTAGCAGTGATGGTTGGGAAAACTGGAATTTCTGTAACATCAAAATAAAATTGAAAGACAAAGTTCTGTTTCTTTATCTGTAAGATATAACAGCAAACATTAAATATTACCCAGTAGTACCCCTCAGATTGCATGCATCCTGAACAAGCCTAATTTGGCCCTTATTCGCATCAAAGAAACCACATAGCTTTCATAAGAAAGATCATTAAATGTGCTTTTGAACACATTGCATTCCATATGCATGTCAGTAACTAGCACTGTTATAATCTAAGCAGCAATATATTGTCTTAAATACATGAGATTTTACAGTGAAAAATATAGTTTCCCTACATTAAACTTTTAAATCTATCTACTTTAACATTCAAGTTTATTGTTAATATTGTATTGACAAGTGTATGTTGTCACTTTTGAGTTTACACCTTGGCAAAGGAGTTACCAGTGTGTATTGTGTTTATTGTCATTGCCTTCAAGAAGATTTTATTCCATCAATAGTGTTATAGTGTTGATGTTATTTTACTGGTGAGTATCTTCAGTTTTTTTAAAATCTTAAATAAAAAAATAAAATGCTGCAACTAAAACCTATGATTGTTTCTTTTTATAAATCTACAGAAATTACTTTAAAAAAATGTTACTTTTTTTTTTTTTTTTTGTACCTGTATATTGTAACTGAGTTTTTAGACAAAAGGAAATCCCTATTTAAAAAAACATGAAAGAAAGTAAGTTACCAATTCTAACAGGAAAGCCGGGTGGCAATTTAGAAGTCATAAAATCTCTCAATTTTTGAAACTGCTTGAAAGGGGCCACAACTTCTAGTACATCAAGTAAACTGGAAAAAATGAGACATTTTGTAAGTTACACATTGTAACCAGAATACTTAAAATATTTTTGCACAAATATGTTTGCAAATATAATACAGAGAAACACATTATGCTTATTTACTTTGAACTATTTTATGTGACTTTTTGAAATAGAAGAGAGCTACTTACACTTCAACAGTCATCGGAAAAGTATCACTCTGAAATCACAGAAACCAAGTAACCATTAGTAGTTTTAAATTTCTTTTTTTTTTTTTTTTTGACCATATTATTGCAAAGGAATTAAGTAAATTGTCAAAGTGGAAGATACAAAATACAACTAGATCTATAAATGTTTTCTTATAATTGTAATATAGATTGTGAAAATCTAACCTGAGATTTAAAAAAAAAAAAAAACAACAAATATTTCAAGCCATTAATGTAACTGAATTTTGTAAAAATGTGCTAATACATATATAGTCACACCAAATGAAAACCATCACAGTATAGTGGCATATCTGTTCCCATTAAAATGTGATGCAGATGATAAAACAACAATTTGAATTTTTAACTGATTGAAACACAGTATGTAATATGAACAAGCTCTCTTGTTTCTATGTTTCTAGTAACATAAGAAATAAAATGCTAGAAACACTAAATCAAATGAACTTCGAATCCTTCTCTTCCCTTTAATCTTCCACAAGGTACTCAAAGGCCACAGAAAATTAAAGCAGTTTCTAGACTCTCTTTAACTCTTTCAGTGCGGCGTTACTCTCAGCGAGTAACTTTGCTAGCGCTGGTGAGTGCGGGGTTACTCTCAGCGAGTAACTTTGTTTATAATATTTATTTCACTATCTTTTTTATGTTAAACTTTTTTATTTCCCTCTTTTTTTTTTAACTTCCTGGATGTGGGAGTGATTGTTCTTTATTTTGATAGTAAATTCCATGCAGTACCAACACTTTAGAAAAAAAAAAAGACAAAATTATGTTAATGGTTCCTCTTTTTTTCTTTATTTCCCGGGACCCAAAAAATGTAAATAATACAATTTCATATTGCGTTTATTCATCTCTTTAATGAAATTTAAAGTGATTAAATGTGTTTAGTATTGTGATGTTTTAAATATTTATAGATTAAATGTTTGAATAAAAGGTTAAATCTTTTAGTATTTTTTAATGAATTTAAAAATATTCTCTTTTTCTGTACTCAGTTTAAAATTAATGAAAAAAAATTTTGTTGGAATAATTTATTTGATTTACTATACTTTTGTAGCCCATTCATTTTCCTTTAAAATAAAATCAAATATGTTAGATTATTGAATACAATAAAAAAGTTATAGCTGTTTTAGTAACTCTACCCCCCTTGAAAATTTGTGTCCGTTCTGGAAAACTCCATTTTTTCGATCAAAAAAATTTGCACTGAAAGAGTTAATAGGGGTGCACCAGATAGTCCCTCCGGCTCCAGCTTCTGCAGAATATCGGCATTTTTTACTATCCGGTGCTATTCAGCTCCGGTTGGATATCACTACCGGATAGTAAAAAATACACCTATTTAATATGCATAAAGCGGACTTCATTCCATTAATGTCTGTTGTAGAATGTGTTAATGTTTATATTAAAACAAAATAATGTGCTTAAAAATAGAACCATTATGAATATGCACCAAACATCGTTTATTATAAAGACAAGGAATGTTAATAACTTAATATAAATAGAAATGAAACTTTACATCATAAATGCGCTTTACATACAGAGCAGCAATGGCTGACACTTTTTTCAATTTGTCTTGACCTTTGAGTAGGTTAGTTAACATGTTAAAATGCTACATTCCTTGACTACATCATGCTGATCAGACGTCTGTTTAGCTATGCGGTTATATCTCCAGAGGTAGAGATGAACAACTCCTACCCCTTTTATTTGTTTAGTCCATCACATTGAGTTTTTTTTATAGGCAGTTGACCACAAGTTAAATACGATGGACGTAGGTTTAATGTCAGCGTATTGACACTCTTTAGAGGGAACTGAGTTTGTTTATTTAGTAGTTAATCTTTATTAGGGGGGCTGGACTACAAGAGCCACACCTCTAAGGTAACTAGGTATATTTCCAGATGAACAACTCCCTCCCCCTTTTATTTGTTTAGTCCATCACATTGAGTTCATTGATTGACAGGTCAGATACGATGGACGTAAGCACTCTCTAGAGGTCACACGAGGGAACTATGTTTGCTTACTTAGTAGTTAATCCTAATTGGGGGGGGGGGGACTGGACTTCAAGCCAAACATCTACACAGGTATCCGGACAAAGAGTTTGCTTATTTGGAGAAAAATATTAATCACATGGTTGGGCTAGCGGCCACACCTTTTCAAGTGTGCCGAGTTACTTAAACATAAATCTCAATTAGTAAGCTGGACTAAAGATCACACGCACCTAAACAAGTGCCCTACACAGAACATAAACCGCGAGATTATATAGCCCAGTAAGCCAGTAACTAATTATTTTGTAGAAGACACGACCAGGGCAATCTTTAAATGGAGAGCTAAACACCCCCTACTCTTTCTTTTATTTCTTTGGTCCTTGACACCCAATTTATTGATAGACATTGATCATTTTTAAGCCAGAATGAAAAAACGCAATGTGCTAACAAAGGATATTACACTGTCAATAAATATTACGATTAAATAATTTTTCTAACGTGTTAACTTGAATATTCCTCCTGCAGTTAAGTGTCTTGATTTGATAACAATATTCCTAATAATTTGTGACAGTCAATTAACTCCTTGTTATTATTATTTTTTTTTACTTAAGATGCGTATTTAGCCACTGTGTATCAGGCTAGGACGACTTTTACACCTGACTTCCATAGGCTTACTATGGTTCCCTTTTGTAACAGTTACTGTAACCACGAATAAAATAATTAATAAGAACAACTATACACACTACTCTAGCACTACATGTTTAGGCTTACTAGGTATATCTGACCAAGTTGTTGCTCTGAAATGCATGAACACATACATCCGACCACTATACAAGGCAACTTTACTTATGAGATTTACATTAGTAGCTAGTTAAATATATAGTATATATACTAACATTATTTACATTGACCTTCCTACATACATCCTTTACAGTTGGTGGAGTCGTACATACACACAGACACACTCATGCTATACAGATTTTTTGAAATACTGTTAAGTTTGAATAAATCTACCAGTAACAGAGTTTAAAACAATAAGGTATATAAAAAGAAAAAAAAATAAAACCAACCAATATAGGTATGTTATTTAACAGTTTCGTAAAATGTTCAGCAACACAAGCTATTAACAAGACACTTAGGTATCCGGCTCCGGCCGAATATCAAATTTTACTATCCATTCATATCCGGCCGGATATCAAAAAGTACTATCCGGTGCACCCCTACTCTTTAACTAGTATTTCAATATTCATAACATATTCTTGGAGTGTCAGCAAGCATTGTCATGACCTATAAAAACATTAAAATAAAGCTTCCACTGAAAGCAATATGGAGTTTCCTTGTGGTAATATTTATACATATATAGGTACAGCAATAGGACCCTACGATGACCTGCTATCGCAAAAAAAAAGCAAGCTAAAAATTTATGGCCATATTACAAGGTCTTTGTAACTCGCAAAAACCTTCCTTCAGGGGACAATACCAGGAAAAAGAAGAAGAGGCAGACAGAGAAAGTCATGGGAAGACAACATAAAAGAATGGACAGGCCTGCCATTGAAAGAGGTTCTATCTAAGGCAAAATACAGAAAGGAATGGAGAAAGAGGGTCGACAGATCTTGCAAAGTGCCCCAATGCTCCAACAGACTAAGGGATATGTGAAGGCATAGGTACATATGAATGCACAATAAAAATATATGAACAAAATAAAAATGAACATAAAGAAGCAATTCTGCAAGAAGAAAGAAATTCAATACTAATAGTTGTAATAAATACTAAAAAAAAAACAAAAAAAAAAAAGACTTGGAAATAAACACAGCAATATGGTAGAATGTTAATCTATTGAGGCTTTGTCTGAAACTGACATTTTTACATAAATTGTAATTTATTTTGCAACTGTAAGATATAGGACACAAATATAAAATTAATAAAATTGTTAACAATAAAAAGTGAAACTACGTTAAAAGTTAGATACCAACCATAGCTACTGTAGCCTTAAAAGCCTTTGAGCTTTCTTTAGAAATCCATTGACGTCCCAAACAAGGTGGATTTCCTGTTGGTGCTGTGATGTAGTCCGTCCAACCAAACCTAATTGGTTCTGGAGGCTGTAATGATCTGCGTCTCTCTAGCTGTTGTTACAGAATACAAACCAATTATTTTCTATCCATTTAGTTAATCAAAACAACATTTGGATATTGTTAAAAAGGAAGGCAGACAATGTAAAAATGAAATAAGAAAAAAGGGAAAATACTCCATTGGTTGCTTCTGCACCATCCCAAGAGCCTTTGCTAAAGCTTTCCATAATAGCTTTGTTCTTCTGAATGTCTTCAGTTGATAAATGTTCCCGCCTAAAAAAAACAAAAATTAGGATTAAATAAATAAATATTGTTTAAAGACAAGCAAAACTATTATTATCTAGCCACTTTAAATGATGATGGGTAAAACAAGAAAACAATGAACTTCTTAATTATCTTTAAAAAAGTCAACTTTTTTTGAAGGGGGAAGATTAAAAGCTAAGACTGATCAAAGTCAATAATATATGAGCTCTTACCTCTTTTTGGATTCCAGTATTAAATTGTTGACACCATAAAAATCTGACTTGTAGTCTCCTACTAGTTCCTGGATACAAAGTAAAGACAAACGCTATAGACAGTGAAGAGGCAACAAAAATTATTTGAGATTTCCCCTAAACCAAAGGATCTTTCTGAAAACCTTAAAGACAACTGGTACCAGCCCTAACAAAAAAAAATTTATTATTTTAGATTTAAGCAAAATTATAACAATTATAAAACAGCACTAGAACTTTGGTTAAATGATAGACATGCCTCCATTTCAAACTTTGTGATCTATATGACAGATGATGTAAAGGATATTTCTGCCCACGGTTAACGACCTACCGTCTTACTTTCCCCAACTATTGTCAAGTACCCATTAGAGCTTGGTGGACTCAGAGGCGCCCAAAGATCCCAAAATTTAAAATTCCAGTCTTCACCCAGCCAAAGTAAAATATATCTATATTGTATTTAATGTATGTAATTAAAATAAAATGTATTTCTCTAGAACTTCATTATTATTGAACTGAATTCCATAAAAAATTATATAGTCAGTAGCGAAATTCTGTATAAAAAAAACAAACAACAGAATCCTACAGATTTATCTTCTCGAAATAGCCATCCACTTTGTGCTCTGGTGAAAGTAATTTTCTTGGTTGACATCTGAGCTGCAACTATATCACTACTCATTAAAATATCAACTTCCTCCTCTAATTCTAATTCACTGTCCTGAAAATAAAACAGCAAATTAGACAAATGTATTTTAGATAGTCAATAAACATTGGTACGTAAGAAGTATTGGTTATTAGTCTAGATATGATAAGGTGTGGGGCACCAACCACCAGTCTTAGCATCATCTGCTATCTCTTAAAGATGATGCCCTTTGAAATAAAAAGGAAACAATTATATTTATACGATTATTTACAAAAGCGAGGTTGTTATTTCTTTTTCCAAATGTTAATTTCTTTTTAAAAATATATTTTTAAAACATATATTATTATTATGCACACAGACGACTAATAGTTATCAAGTCACACTTCGTTAAAAAAAGGCAGTCTGGTTGTGTGCTGGCTTCGTTAGTCGTTTTGATGGTCCCATGTTTAGACCCTGCCCGCTGCCATCCCCCATCATCCTGTAGGAGATTTGGGCTAGGATGTAGATTATCTTTAACTCAGAAGGAACATCCGAAACATTTACTTACAAAAATAAAACTCTTAAAAACTTCAACAATAACATGTATTTCTAACAATTTATGAAATCAATTCTTAACTTTTATTTTTTTTTATAATAAAAAAAACAACAAAAAACATGCAATATTAGGGAAGCATCAGGTTCATTTATAATTAATACCTAAATTGCAAATATTTTTTAAAACTGATTTAATTTTATATTCCTCTTTACTTCTGGATCAAAAACAAAAATGAACCAAGAGGCTACCCTGTAACTTTTAAACGAAAATTGGTTCTAACTTTCCGTGGAAGGGAGACCATTTATCTAACACTCTCAGTGTATCTTTAGTTACCTCATATCTTACTCTTTGGTAAACTTCAGCTTTGTTATCTAGCACAGTGAGACTTTGTCTTGGTTTGGCATCACCGTTGAATAAGAATGTTATATCCCCTCTCTCCCAGCGCATCTCTGTGAAATCTACCAAGGTAGTGTCCAACCTGAGAACAAAGTTGCATTTTAATCCAATAACAACAAAATTTTTTTTATATATTAACTTAATTACAATTGTTGGCAATGCAATTTGAGCATCAAGCTTGAGTACATTCAAGATGAACATTAAGACCTATCTATTCAAAAACTAGTTTAGATTACTTTTGTCATTGTAACTCTCATGTTTATGTCTGTTATTAGTGATAGCCCCTTGAGCCTACATTATGTTTATACATTAAAATATTATATATAAATTTATCACATCAAAAATAGCCTCAACATGCAGTACTAATTTTTGTTATGTTTCAAACACATTTATGTTAATAAACAATACTAAACATCACTAAAGAAACTAAAGAAGTCTTCTACAATGTTTCATTCGCTTAGTCCATCTCCAATAAGAAATTTGACAAGAATGATTAAAGTCATGGAAAAAAAAAAAGATCTACTTGTCAATTTTTCTCAGGAACTTAGAAATGAGAATCAACCTTTTTGATTTACCTAATTTTTGAACCCTTTTTACGTATTTTACAAATGTCTGAAGGTAGAATTCTGGAGACTAGAGGCACTGGAAAAACAAAACAAAACAAGAACATGTTAAAAAACAGAAAAAAGAGATATTAGATTAATACGTAATTATAATAAACTTTACTTTTGTGGCAGAAATCACACATTTTAATGGTAAAAAACTAAATCATCTGTGCAGAAAGGCCAAGACTGAGGCAAAAAAAAGCTGCTGGGCTAAAACAATTTAGAATCCTCTCTACAAGTTTTTAATCAAGATCTTCAGATTAGCAGGGTAAATGCTATACACTAGGTCTAATACCCCCCTGCCCAGTTGTCAGTGAAAAGCTTAATCTCTTTAATATGCTTGTTAAGCTGTTTCTAACATTATTTCTAACATAGAGGGAAAAAAAAAAGAAAACCTTGAAACCAATGACTCAGAAAACCATCAAACTAAATATTCTGGCATCATTATCATGTATCCATTGCAATCACATTCAAAAATCTAGAATAAAGATTCTACTCTTCACCAGGATTCAAACTAGTGGCTATCTGCTTAACTGCCACCAAGCAATGTCTTGGGATGGAGCAGTAATATCTGTACATTATGTGATTACAGCTTCATGTAAAAACCTACCCCAGCTTTGAAAATCCCACTTTAGTTCTAGGTCAAAGTCGCCAATATCTTTAAGAGCTTGAACCAACATTGGCCGCCTCTCTTCTAAAGTTTCCCTTGACTGTTGTTTCAGCTTGCGCAGGACAGTAAGAACTGTAAAAAGTAAAAAAAGAGTAACTCAGTTTTACATAACTTCATTCTATTTCAGTTAAAAAAAAAACAGCTAAGTCCCTGTATATTATATTTTAAACCAATTTCCTTAGTATTTTAAACCAATTTCCTTAGTATTTTAAACTAATTTCCTTAGTATTTTAAACCAATTTCCTTGGTATTTTAAACTAATTTCCTTAGTATTTTAAACCAATTTCCTTGGTATTTTAAACCAATTTCCTTAGTATTTTAAACCAATTTCCTTAGTATTTTAAACCAATTTCCTTAGTATTTTAAACCAATTTCCTTGGTATTTTAAACCAATTTCCTTAGTATTTTAAACCAATTTCCTTAGTATTTTAAACCAATTTTCTTAGTCCTATCAGATTCGTAAACCCCATATATACTTTGTTTCCAGATTAACCATGGAAAGTTTTGCCTTTCATGCACTGAATTATGAAAATGTGTTTTACTTGCCAAATAGAAATACTCATGGTCTGTTCCACAGAGAATCACTGCAGTAACAAACATGCAAAACTATCTCTACATTTTAGGCCTAGCAATAATTTTAACAACATTTCATTAAATATTACTTGTCTGTCTGTCTCCATAACTAATGGCTTCTGCTAAAGGTGTCCAGCCAAGAGCATTTTTTATTTTGACAGGTGCATGATGAGCAAGCAGTAAATGAATGCACTCTAGTAGTAAAAGAAAAGAAAAATTATAATGTGATTTAATCTTTAAATTTAATTTATTTTAAACATATATAAAAAAAAAAGTTCCCCTTTCAGAATTTGCAATCTATAGGGCAGATGATGTGAATGTCATCTGTGTCTGTAGCCTATGGTTAACGTGGGTGTCATGTGGCCAGTACAACGACCAACCGCCATTACTTTTCCCCAACTAGTGTCAGGTACCCATTAGAGCTGGGTGGACTCAGAGGCGCCCAAAGATCCCAAAATTAAAAATCTCAGTCTTCACCAGGATTTGAACCCGGAACCCCCAGTTTGGAAGCCAAGCACTTTACAGCTCAGTCACTGTACCTCCATTTTAAACATATAAGCGAAAAGAAATAATGCTTGGTTGGCACTGATAGAAAATTAACTTTCTAATGAAAACAATCAGATGTAATAATGAAGTACCTTTGTGACCCAACATGACTGCAATGTGGAGTGGTGTATTACCTGTCAGAAGGAAACACATAAATAACAAAAACTTTACTAATAATATCATGATATTTTAGCAATGACCTGCAATGTATTATACATACCATGTGAAGCAATTACTATAAATATCTCTGATTGCAAAACCTGACTATATTTCCATAACAACATTTCTATTTAGGTATTAATATATTAATACCCATAGGTGGCTTAGAGCACAGATTCTGTTTTTTTGTTTGTTAAAATTTTTTTTAGAGTGTTTTTGATTCACCAATGAGAATGGCACAATTTCAACAGATTCAAAATTATAAGGCATCTAAAACTCTTTCTCTTCATGGAAAAACATACATAGGCCCTGTTTAAGCTCTATAGTATAAACTTGTTTATACTTATTTCACTGAAAGTACTATAAATATGAGGATGCAGTAAAAAATATTTTTTTTCTGGAAGTAAAGTAGTCAATAAGTCAGCAGCGAATGAATAAGATTGATAGAGTTATTTAAATATTCATTGAGTCTGTGAGTTATGAAATATATAATTTTGAGAAAGTTTTTCTTTCAGTGCTTGAGTATTAAATGGAACCACTTCCACATGACATGTCTAAGAAAAATACTGAATGTCAAGTGACAAAACAAAATACCAGATACTGAAGTCCTTCGAAGAGCGAGTCTGCAAAGCATCCACACAATCCTGATGCAGTACCAGCTGAGATGGGCAGAACACGTCTGCAGAATGGAAGACCGCCGCATCCCTAAACGACTCTTGTATGGCCAACTAAGAGAAGGAAAGCGCTCGCAAGGTGGTCAAAGAAAGCACTTCAGGGACACCCTCAAAGCTTCTCTGAAAGCGTTCAGCATTGACCCAGCCACCTGGGAGACAGAGGCACATGACCATGAGCATCATGGTGTCACGCTGTGAAAACTGGCCCACAGGTTGCTGAAGAAAAGAGAACAACGCTGTCAGAAGAAAAATGCCAGAGAAGAAAAGCTAGGCCAATGACACTAGCTCCAGCTGGAATAACCTGCCAAGTGTGCAGCCGAACATTCCAGGCTCACATAGGTCTCACCAGCCACATGAGGAGGCATAAAACCCCAGTGCAAAGCCCTCAGCTCCCTGGATGACAAAGTGGTCATCATCAAACCACGATGGACTAACAATATTTAGTTGAAGGATTTAAATAAGTCTGTTAGTGAGGGAGTCAATAACTGTGTGAGGTGATGAAATGATTCAAAAGTTGAGTAGTGAGTTTATTTTTAAAAAACTTTTCATCCTTTTTTCGTTTCTTCTGTTACAAAAAAAAAAATATCAGTAATTAAAAAAACCCCTAATTGTAGTTTTATATTCTTTTATATCAATAAGAGAGAAGCTGTTGACATTGTATATATGAGTAGCTTGAATGATTCCCTGTGACTAAGGGAGTGAATGTTGGAATGTTATGTGTCATGTGTGTTTACAAAGTGTGTAAATAAAATTCACTTATGAATCTGGTACTAGAGCGTTGGTGTTGTTTACTAAGTGTAGTGTCCAGAGCTTAACAAGTGGTAGCAGAGCGTGGTTCCGATCCACGGACCTCTGGGTTATGGGCCCAGCACGCTTCCGCTGCGCCATTATCCGTCATCAACGCCTTCATCACTCCAAATATTCCAATTGACAAGACAGAAATGATTCAAATAGAAGAGGTCAACACAGTAAAAGCATTCGGCGAATCCCCTGAAAAACGCAAGGCAACAATTAGAAAACTACACAGGCAGTTCGCACACCCTCCAAAGGATAGACTTAAGGCTTTACTTCAAGACGCTAACAGTTGGTATGAGGGTTTTGAAGAGGAATTAACAGATATAGAAAGAAGCTGAGAAGTATGGGCTATATGGACTCAAGGATGGTGCAAGACAGTTTTATTTAAGCGTCAAAGAAGAGCTTATTGAACTTGGTTGCAAACAGTCAAGCCTTGATCCAGCACTGTTCACATTAATGACTGATGGAGTTGTATGTGGCATCATTTGTTGCCACGTCGACGATTTTCTTCATGCTGGCAATGATGTTTTTGAGAAGACTATGTGTGAATTGCGTCACCGATTTGTGGCAGGAAAGATAGAAGAGCGAAATTTTTATTACATTGGATTCGACATCAGACAAGTCACAGATGGGATCATCCTGGACCACACAGCGTACATCGAAAAACTTGATCGCCCAAAGTTAGACCCAGCAAGATGTTTGCAAAAGGATTTGCAGTTGAATGATACAGAACAGTCTTTGTATAGAAAACTCATTGGCAAGTTAAATTGGGTCGTTCAAGGCTCCAGACCTGATATGGCATTTGAGTTAGTTGATCTTAGCACAAAGTTAAACAAAGCTGTGGTTACAGACCTAATGCGAGCAATAAAAGTCATCGGAAAGCTAAAAGACTTAAGACCCATACAATTGTATAGAGGTCTAAATGGAAAACCCGAAGACGACTGGGAGCTGCTTCTGTTCTGCGATGCCGCCTTGGAATGTTATGTGTCATGTGTGTTTACAATGTGTAAATAAAATTCACTTATGAATCTGGTACTAGAGCGTTGGTGTTGTTTACTAAGTGTAGTGTCCAGAGCTTAACAGAAGCCATCAAGTGCATGAGTATATAAGTGTTTGAATCTGTCTGACTTTTAAATAGATCTAACACTAGTCATTGTGAGAGAATTATTCAGCAATAAAAAATTGTGTAAAGAAAAGTTAACCCAGCCCATTTAGTTAATTAGGGATATAATGTGTCATAAACTGCTTGGATGAAGACTTGAAAAAAAAACAAATAATACATAAAACTTGAGCTGGTAGTATTTGTTGAGGATTCTCTCACCATTCCATAAAGAGACTGAACTTTTTCACCTCAGATTTAGTTTTAACTTAGATATATGGGGATATACTACAACGTATATTACCCCTTAGTTTAATGGCTGAGAAGTTTCTAGATCTAGTGTCACAAAACACACAATAATAAAGTAAATTTTGCAGTTTTACTATACCCCAGTGATTGACAGACTGACCATGGGTATCACACGAATAGAAGGGAGGGGATATATAAAGTGTGTAATGAATTTGATTTTGAGAATGTGGAGATTTTAAGTTAACATTAGGGTTTCAAATAGTTTGCCAGTGATCCAACCCCTAGACACCCTCGCATCACCCAGAGGTGGTTTGTGGCATCAAGATTTTGTTTCATTTTTTTTTCCTTGGTCAAATCATTATGGAGAGATAAAAATTCAAATGTAAAAAATGACATCACCTTGGTTTAGAAGATTTAGTTTTAAACAACGTAGTTAGGTTTTATTAGCATATGATATATCAAATTTTAAAATTATAATCCCTATCTAGACTAGTAGATATTTAAGGGCATAAATGGTCGCTAGACTCATCTAGGTTTCTAGATCTAGACTCTACACAATGTTATGGAACATATGTGTGTTTTTCCTAAATAATAAATTGGGGGGGGGGGGGGGGGGGGTAGAGGTTTTTTTTTTTTTTGGTCATGTGGAATGATGAAACTGAATTTTCTGTCATAATATATGTTAAGTAGTCATGTGAGTGAGATATGAATGGGCGACGACCTAGAGATGTGATTTATGACAGAGTAAAGACCTGTTTTTGTAGTGAGAATTTGTTGAAAATATCATTTAAAAATTTCATATATTAAGTCTATTATTAAATCTAGACTTAGATTTATATCTCATCTCAAGTTGAATCTGTGTATATTGCAATAAAAGTTATATATTGAGAACTCTTGTTCACAAAAGAAGTTTGTTTAAGTAATTTAAAGTTCATTCCACTACAACATAATACGCCTCCATCAGTTTAGTTGTACTAGCCATTTGTATTGGTGCAACAATCCAACACCCAAGACAATCAATTAATCACCTTCTTCACAATCAGTAGACTCTTACTCTTAGTCACTCAAAGTGTCTTAGAACTAGCAACTAGTCTAGATAGATTATAATTTCCCTAGAGATCTAGATCTAGATTCATAATATAAAGCATTATAAATTATGATAAATAAATAAACCAATGAATGAATGATGATAAAGAATGTAGATCTAATCTCTACTCAGTCAGAGTCCCTAGATTCTAGAATAGAATCTTAGCAATCTAGGTCTAGATTACTCATTACTCTAGATCTAGACTATTCTAGACTGTGCCTGTGGTCTTTATCATGTTTATGTCTTTAACTTTTGCCTTAGCATCTCTATCTAATTCTAAAATCTAGAACATTGTTTTGAATGAATCATTCTTTTCTTATTAAGTTATTTCTTTATTCTTTCACTTTCGTCTCCTTTTATTGTTATCATTGGAATTTAATTTGACATTTGAATTTCGATTCAACTTGAATCTTGATCATTTTATTTTAGGCTTAATTATACTTATAGTTATACTAGATCTAGAATATTTAATTTAATATTGCTATATATATATATTAATAAAATTATTATTAAATATTCTTAAGTAAATAAGTTATACTAAGTTATTATATTAAGATAGTAGCTAAATAAGTCTTAGTCTTTAGACATTAACTTTACTTGTCATTGTCAAGAGTCTTGGTAACTTGAAGTAGAATTCTAGATCTCCTTATCTTATCTATTAATATTGGACGCTTACTGAAAGATATAGAAAACATACCGTGAATATCCTTCTGTGATACATCACAAGTTCGTATAAGTTTTGAAACGCTTTTAACATCATTCTTGAAAACACTTTGGTGCAAAGGGAACTCCAACGTAGCCATTTTTATTTACAAAATGAGTTGACAATCACCGAACTATAAAAATTAATAGACTCTAGTTCTAGATCTATATATAGACTTAGATTCTAGAGATTGACCTTGTTTACGAAAAAAAAAAATAGCGCAACAAAAGAAAATATTGATACCTAGAGTCTAAATCTAGATCTATTAAATATTGTAAAGATTTTTAAAATAAGTATTATCAAGATGTTTTAAAATGGAGTCGTCTAGCAAAAAAATTAATACAATAAGTTTAAATTATTATAAATATAATACAATTACCCTGATGTAATGATTACATTGGATGCCTGTTGGGTCTGGTGTATGTGCTCTGGACTGTCATTCGTACATATGTGCATATCATGTCGCACTTGACAGCACACATTTGACTGACCAGCAGGAAGTCAACTATCCTTATAATTCGGGTCACGTAAAAAAAGGCCCTTCCAGATAGCATTGATTTGCATAAGCATTTGATTTGGCATCATGGTATTCTTAAACTTTTAACACATCTATTAAAAAAATAGGATATTATTGAAGTCTATATTTTTTATTTGAGACAATTTAATGAGTGTAATAAATATGTTCCTAATAGTTATAATGTGTGTTGAAGTTTTGATATCTTAAAACATTTTATTTGCTATAAAAATTTGTGTAAAATTAATGCTGGTATTTTCATTTAAAAAAAAAGGAAATTTCTTTAAGATGTTGGTATAAAAAAGTAAGCACATTTATTGTGAATACATTGTGCCTCTTCAGCTCTGTCATTTATGAATTTGGAAGCAAATATTTAATAAATGAGTAATCACAGTAGCACCTTTTTCAATTCCTTTTTTTTTTATAAAAAATTAGTGAAATAAATTAATTACTAAAAGAGTGGAGAAGTTCTTTATAATAACAGGTAAAAACTACAAAAAAAAAAAAAAAAAAAAGTTGCAGATTATTTGTTCTATATTTTAAATCTATTTTGTTATTAAAAAATTAATTTTGGGTCTTATTACATGCATGTAATTGAAAGGTAATTTTATATTCGGATAGAGTGAAAAGTAATACTAAGAAATAGGAGCAGTCTTTATTGGGCCCTTTCTCGTCCATAACTGGTACCTTAGGAATTTGGAAATGGGCTCCAATATAGTCAGTGACTTAATACACCTTAATTATCTAATGATCAATGAAAGAGATCTATTTCACCAACCATATTCACAGTTTGGTGTCAAAAAGAAATTTCACCAACACGTTATTTTTTTTTCTCTAAATGTAAGTTAGTTTTGTCATTTGTCTGTTTCATCCCCATATTACCAACAAAAAACACACATTAATTTTATTTGCAAAAGATTAAAGAAATAAACATCACTTCACATTTAGCCACATATTTATTTTCCATGACAAGGGACATAATAAATAAACAAATGCTTATATTTTTGTTCAAATAATTTATTTATAACATGTTTATATATCACAATGATGGCCTAAGATCTTTGTAATTATAATAATCACCAAAAGTAAATTAGGATGAAAAAGTTCAAAATAAGTAGTTGGCATCTGTTTCCATTTAAAGACCAGAGTATTGTTTGTAGTTGGTTCAAATCACATTGCTTTTTTTGTTTTAATCATTCATCAGTGTCTATTGATACACAGTTGTATGCAGCATAGCGAAGTCTTTCTTCTGCTATTTTCTCACTGTAATGGAAGAAAAGTATCAAAATAAAAAGCATGTCTCTTTTAAACGAAGGCAACCAAAACCTTACTAGATCAAACAAACTGGTATAACCTCCACTACTTTGAACTTTCCATAATAGCCACAGTTGTATAACTCCATATCAAGGGTGCCCAGAAAGTGTCTGTCTATGGGTCATATCAATTTTGTTAAGAGCATCAAAGGCACAACATCCCAATCAAATTTCAAGCTCAGTGGCACTGATCCTCTGAGGATTTATTATGCACAGATCGCAGAAGTTTCAAAAGTCCGGATAACACTTTGCCCTAGGCTGAATATCCCTAGTGAGCTATAGTTAGGGCATCACTGATCTCTATGGTATTGTGTTCAGTGGGAGTTAAAAGTAGAAAAGGTCTTGTCTCCTAGTTCCTAGTCAGAAGCACATTAGAGGTGTTGTAAAGTTCACTTTTTTCTTTTATCTTGTTAGTTGTTGCAAGAATCAGCACTATAGTTCTAAAACGTTTGTTACAAGCTTATTATGCTTTTTTTTTTAGCAAATCCTTACATTAAAACCAATATGAACAAAGCTGTTGGCTTGATTTATAAAGCTGCACATTTTGGCATGACAAATGTCCTCCAAGCTGTATCATACTTATATGTTAGCTAAAAGTTAGTATTAAAAATGGAATAACTGAACAAGCAATGTGTGAAAACATCTAGCTACTTACTCAGTGTATACAGGTAAGTGCAATGTATTACAACAAGTGGATGACTCAGGAAGAGGGTTAGTTGGACTACTGATGAGAGAAAATAAAAGCCTTGAGTTTAACAGATCATAACATGAAACAAACTGTAATAAACAAACTCAAGTCTATGAAGGATGTAATATATTTTTAGCTCAAAAACATTACTTAAATAAAAAAAAAAAGAATTTTATATATATGCATTAAAAATATCAACAAAGTTATCATGGTGTGGTGAACAAGATTTGAACTACTATAATGCCACATTGTAATGTGAAAGTTATCTAAACATTTTATTACATATTTTTAATTATTTATTGCTAATTTCAAAATGTAATTAAAAATATATTTTACTTCTTGCCAGAAGATATAAATATGGAAACTGGCAATCGCCTTCGACCAGTAATGAACCTGAGAAGGTGACTTCTGTCTTCGTTTGAGAAATTTTTCACCGCAGTCCAGAAGTACTTCACTCTTAGATCATCTTCATCTATGTGATGATAGAATGCTGAAAAAAAATTTGCTTGAGCTCATAAAGTAATACAACTGAAGAAACAAAAACATTAATGCTTTGAAACTGTCACATAAATGTGGCATGAAGATTAAAATATTAATAAATAAATAAGCAAATGTATAGATCTACAATATTCCAATGATAAGCCTTTAAATCTATAAATAGAAGACAACTCACAAGATTTTACTGAACATTAATTTATTAAACTCTTCAAGGAATGTGGAAATACCCAAAGATGTATAGTCCATTCAAGATAAATATTTTCTCATTCTCAATCCAAATTTTAATTGAATTCATTTTTTTTTTTAAACTTTGAAAAATTACAACGGTCAAACTAGAGTTTTCTCAGTGTGACCAATAAGCTAGTAATTCTAGCAAATGCCAAATCACCAAACATTATCTTTGCTTTTTTTTTTTGGTCTTTGTACATAACTATTACATTAAAGGGTTCAATATCCATGAAAGAAATGATAGAAATTGCTCTAGCAATATGAATCAAAGTAAGAACTACTATTGCAATGTCAGGGACAATATACATGTGGTAACTGTCCAAAATTTACAATAACACGTGCAACTGTATGTCATCTTCTAGTGAAAACTTACTGTTTTTCATCAGAGCCTCAACAGAAATCTCAGGCTCTCCACAAATCCTAGTTTCTAGCTCCTGCCAAGTTAACAGCTCCAGCACAGCTTCAGGAATGACTTTGAGGAGACCACTTCTCAGTGCCTTTAACTGATTGGTCAAAAGTTGCAAACACAATTAATAAAAAAATTTTTTTTTTAATGAAATTCATATTTTTCATTCTAAAAAAAAAATTAATTAATTAATTTAACAATGAGATGTACCTTTAAAATTTAACAAATAACAGCTGGTATACACTTGGAGGGTTAAAGTAAAAGGTTTTCAAAAACAAAATACCGCTTTTTTTCCTTGAACAAGATTGTACGTCAGTACTTTGAGCTAAGCAGTCTTAAGTTCTAAAGACCAGACATAATTTATGCTACACTAGCATAAAATAGGCCACTGTGTTTGAGAACAAGATTGTACATCAGTACTTTGAGCTAAGCAGTCTTAAGTTCTAAAGACCAGACATAATTTATGCTACGCTAGCATAAAATAGGTCACTGTGCCTGAGACATAGAGATCCAGCCTTATTACATTCAGTGGACTCTACTCTTAAAGTGTTATCACTCAGAAATTTATCATTTTGCTTTAAAATGTTATTTAAAAAAAAAAAATTTACTAAGAAAAAATGTATGTAATGGTGCATACATGTTACATGCATAATAGCAACATTAGGTACCCAATTTTTAAATGAGAGAATGGTGAATGAAATATAGCAAAAAAATGGGGAGTCCAGTTTAGGGAACGAATCATTGACCCTCCTACTTGACAGCTCTGACTAGCAGCAAGGACCTGGCAACAAACCATCCAAAATTCCTAGTACCTAGTCAGCAGGTGGCTGTAGGCTGGACTTCTATATTCTAAAAAATTTACAAATTATGATCACTTTACCTGTTTGTCACATTCTGCCAAGCGTATTTCTCGAACTTTCTCAGCATATTCCAGCCTGTCCTCATAGGCTAATGGTAAGGGGTTACCATCACTGTCCACTTTTAGACTAACATGGCTGCCATCACTAAGTACCATTGTCCAGCTTCTTCCTGTTGTTAGAAATGTCTCTCTGTCCATGTTCACTAAGCTATCAATCAGACGAACCTATTTACAAATTAAAAAAAAAAATTCAGACTAACAGTTTCATTTTTGTGTGTGTTAAATATTGTGGGCAGATAATGATACTGAGGGTCAGCTTGAGGTCTACTTTATTTTAGTTTAAGCTGATAACAAGCTTTCTATTTAGAACCTCAAAAACAGGAAGGGGGAACTTCAGTGCATGCTAATGCTCTGAGAAAAGAAATTTTCCAAGCCATTCATGCTTGTTAAATTATTCCCTATTATGATTTTTAATATACACAAAGGATCATAAAGATGTACATTTTGATATAACAATTTAGTATATAACAGATAAAAATAAAAGTTAACCTCTGCTGCATCCACTGTTGCAAAGTCACGTGACCAGTTGTAGCTCTCACCTGCTAAACGCTTCCAGACATATGGTGGCAGTGACAGAATCTAAAGAGAAAACACATTATGAATAACATTTTTAGACTAACTATTTTAGAAGGATAATATGAAAAGCTTTTTCACACTTTTTTAAGGAAACTTACAGATAATAAGCTACTTAAAAACAGAAGTAGATTCTATAGCAACTGCATATCATAAAAAAATGTAATAAATTTATAGTCAAAGTGCTGGCAAGTATGTTTAAGCTAATAAAAGTAGGAAAATATTAGATATTTTTAGATGTTAATGTATTTTTAATACTTGATTGATTACTGATTACTTTGAAATGTTTCATGCTTAAGCTTGTTCAGAGCACTAGGGTCCAATCTTATTTGTGGACTGGGGGGGGGGGGGGGGAATATTGATACAATGGGTCATATAGCTATATTTTTTTTAATCTTTGATCTCAAGATGAGGTAGTGCTTGAAGCAGTTTTTCTTTCAGTGGAGCTTATTGGGTGTTATGCACTTTAATATACCAAACTCACAATACTTTAACTTCCTAGTACACATGAAGCAAGCAAATAGTAAGCCTTACCAGCTTTCTAAAAAAAATTTTTTAAGTGTAGATTTCTGGGTCCAGTGCACCTGACTGACATTATTTTTATTCTTTACTACACATTCAATAGATGAGGCAGACAAAAAGCCTTACCAGAATTTCTTTCCCCCTGAAACAAGCTCCCATAAGTTGTCCTAGCCACTCATATTTTTCTAAACTATGACAAGAAGGATTTGGAATGTAACTATCACGGTTGACATTGCCATCTTCATTGCTCTGAAAGTGGAAAGTGCAAATAAAGGTAAATTAGTAGCTTAAAAAACTATGAGCAATAATGACATTCTTATTTAAGTAACCATTTTTTGTTCTTAGATCATTAGTTTACAACAATAATTACCTTTAACAAAAAAAAGAATGGAATTTTTTGTCAAAATTAAAAAATATTTTGTAAAAAAAGTAAAATTGTACATCAAAATGCTATCAAGCATGGATTACAATTGTCTGCCAGCTATTTATAACTTTAACACTGAGATGAAATTCTTTTTTTAAATCTTTTTTTTTTCAGAATATCAAGTTAAAAGAAAGTCTAGTTAAGATGACCTGGTTGGGAGTTCTGACAAAAAATGGCAATGCCATAGGAGCATCAGGGTCAGATGGACAAAGTTCTTCAGCCATGTCCGACAGACTGTCCCGAAATCCTCCTCCTTGGTCAATGATTCCTTCAGATATAAACTTGCACTCCCACCACTGATCATTCTGGGAAGACCATCTGTGAAAAAAAAAATGAAGTTAGTCACATTGGGCAGCAAGCTATCTCCAAAGTTCTGTAAGATACAACCCTTTTAACATCATCCCAGTTAATGCCGTTAGGCAGGGTGGCTGAGTGGGAAAGCATTTGGGGACCAGGTTCAAATCCTTGTGATGACTAAGATTTATTTTTCAGAATCTTTAATTACCAGTAAGTAATTAATAATTAATTGACTAAATGGTTTATTTTTGTTATTGATTCATGGTTAGATACATAAAAAATTGTTTAAAATTCAAACTTGATCCAAAAATGGGTGTGGGAGAAAAAATGTGTAGAATTATCTAAGGGGACAAAATCTTACATATTTTAGCCATATTTGGAAATACTGAAGGATTAATTTTTCTTGTTGAATCTAACAAAATAATTAATTTCAAGTAATTAATTGACTAATTGCTTAATTTTTTAAAATTGATTCATGTCTTGTCTATACTAATTAATAATTATGCAAAGTTACAACTTGATCCAAGAATAGGTGTGGGAGAAATAACATGTACAAACTTTTTACCAGACAGAGTGAGATTGATATAAGCTTTGTAAAAAGAAAACTAATTTTTTTTTTATAATTAAGAATAATTATAATTACCAACCTGTATGTAAGTGGCGTGGATGCTCTGTCTCTTGGTTTTAGGCCTTCATAGAGTTGCATGAACACTGTGTTGTTGTAATCAGTTGGATTCACTCTGTGTTCAAATGCTGCATGACGATTGATGTAAACAATCTTCCTGTCTGATGGGCTGAAAAAAAAATCAGCTAGAATTATTTAAAATAATCTAGAAGATTATTAAGAGGATATGGAAAATCTTAATGTGAATTTTAAAGTTCCATTAGTTTTGCTAAATTTTCTTTAAATATAAAAGTTTTAAGGGAATGATTTTAGTTCTGAGAAAATAAATGTGAGTAAACATTTGGAAGCCCAAGTCTATTGTGAAAATCTCAAAGCTGCAAATATGACATTTAATAATTGGTAATAGACTCATTTTTTTTTATCTATGACAGCCTCAAAAAAGAAACAAAACAAAAATAAAAAATGGTAACAAAATAATGTCTTTTTTAACAGGAAAGAAATGCTTATTTAAATTTGAAAACTAATTATGAGTGTACAATTTCTCCAAAGCAACAAAGAAAAATTTAAAAAAAAATTATTGTAACTTTGATATAACACAGAAGTAAAGAAAACAAAAGAAAAAAAATTCTTTACTCAGACGCTGAGCCTTTCAGCAATGTATCTATCAGTGCCAGTCTTTTCTTTGACAATGGAAGAAGTTGACGAATACTCTGTTGAAGATCATTGTTTTGAACATCAAAAAAAAAAAAACGATGAAGATATAGTTCATAAAACGTAATAGTTTATAGCTACAGTAAATTATTTGTGAAGCAGCTTACTTCTAGATTTGCAAGAGTACTTCCTTCCTGAAAGTGACAACTCTCTATAGAAGACTGCCAGGCTGGGATCAAGTAATGGATCACACTGTCTAGAAGCCACATAAACCTGGCAAGATGGCAATATCAGAGTGTTATGGTGTGTTTGAAGTTCTTTAAATTACATATAGCTACAATTGTGATGGATAGCTCTCTAAATTTTGATATCAAATTTTACTTCTATATTTTTTTGTTATATTAGGACCAGATCTTTTCACTACTGTCAAATGTAACTTCATTTTAGTTTTACTAAAAGATTACAGCCACTCTTCATAATGGTCATTAGCTTACATTAGAAAAAAGTTCTAACTTGTCTGGCCAATATTCACCTTTGTAGCACCACTGAGCGCCTATAATTGACTGAAGGAGAAAAAGACTGTAACAGAGGATAGCGCACCAATTTTTCTCCAGAGAAGAACTCTTGGTCAAACCCCAGGCTTCTTTCTTCTAGACAGTGAAGCTTTATCCCTCGAATACGAGTATCAATTCCATGAGCTGAATGGTGAAAACATATACTGTAATGGCCAATTAGTAATAAAAAGTAATATTTACTTTTAAAATTAAGTGTCAAATCGATTAGTTTTATTTTTAGATTGATACACCAAATATTTGAATCATCTTAGATAAAATTGACTTGCATTTGCAGGACTTGATCCTAATGGTCACAATAGAGTAGTATTCAGTTAAATTTTCTAACAATTTGATTTCTGTGTTTGACTGCGGTGACCTGGAATCAAAACGTCACAAAATATTAAAGCAATTTTACATGGCAATCTAGTATTCATACTATATGACTTAGTTGATTTTTTTTTTGAAGGGATATATTTAATTTTTTAATACGTTCTAAGTAAATCTATTTTAAGTAACATTTAAAAAACATGAAACTTTATAGTGTGTACATGGACTATATAGTCGCTATTGTAGGCTGCATCAGTGGTACAACAACTAGAGGCTGATCTAGCTGAACATTTCTTGCTATGGAAGAGATAAGAGACTGGGCATTGGCTATGGTTGGAATGTTGTCACACAGCAGTTCCCCCCTCTCAATGCAGATGTTGGGCCCAAAAGAACAGCATGTGGGTGTACATGTGGTGTACATAAACCAATATTGTTTTATAAACAATTTAGTTTTTACAAAAATAATTTTGAAGGGAAAGAAAAACCATGGTTTCCCCTAAAGTTTTACATTTTATAATTTGTTTAATGAATATCTGGTGCGGTGGTTGAGCGGTAAAGCACTAGGTTTCTGAACCGAGGGTCCTGGGCTCGAATCCCGGTGAACACTGATTTTTAATTAGGGATTCTTTGGACGGCTCTGAGTCCACTCAGTTCTAATGGGTACCTAATATTAGTTGGGGAAAAGTAAAGCAGTATGACCTTTACATCATCTACCCTAAAGATCACAAGGTCTGAAAGGGGAACTTTACCTTGTTTTTTTTTTTTATGAATATCAGACACTAAGGTAAAGGATAGTTTAAAGTATTGGGTTCCAGTGGAGACACACCAGTTAGCTTATTGGGTACTGGAGTCTTCGAATGAAGTGAGTTTGCTAGTTACAGATAAGAAAAGCAAAAACACTTGGTCTTTGTGTAAACTATTCTTAACCATGACAACAGATTATAATTTCACCTGACCAAAGGACCCTTAATCTCTCAAAAAACAAGCTTGATTTTATTAATTGCTCAAATGTTAACAAAAAAGGAGCCAACTAAGATATATAGTTTAGGGAAATACTAGCTTTGAGAATTGCAAAAGTATTACCAGACAATGTTTACACTGTTTAAAACTTTAACATCATCCGTTTCTCCAGCCACCACAACAATAGTTTCTGGTAGATAGTTATCATCTGCAAGGTTAACTAGCAAAGATAGGGACCTGTAGAAACAAACCAAACAAGAGACGTCAAACCCAATAACTATAAAATGAAGATATTGAAAAACATAAACCCTTTAAAATTATTTTCTAGACATTTTCTGTTAGCCCTTGATGAGATGAAACTATTGTATAATGAAAAAAAATTAATTAAAAGAACAGCTCAATAGAAAATGACTCTATTGAATACAAAGACAATATAGAATTTCTGTGATAGTTAAAATTTACGTTCATTAGTATAGCCATTTGTCTGAAGACCTACATGGACATTAGCATATAAGGATTTTCATAAAAAAAATAAAACAATTTTATACTATGTATACAATGCAACTGTAATGATTGTTTCTCTTAAATGACAAGCAAATAAATAGAAATAGAAAATAACACTTTAAAAGATATTTACATCAAATGGGACACTTTAAGAAATAATTTAGTTAGTGCAGTGTCATTATATTATGTCCTTATGTGTACCAGTCACTACATATGTAGCGAGGCAATAAGAATCCTTCTGACCTGATTTAATTAAACTACAAAACAGAGATACATCTTTTCTCTGTAATATTTTTTTTTAAAGAATGACAATAATACAAGACAAACTAATCCTAATGCATATTGGTCATTACTTTATAATTGTCCCTTTCTTCATCGTAAGCCTGATCCAGTGTTGCCCCTGTTGTCCATCTGTTTCCCAGTAAGTATTAGGGTCTTCATCTGTTAGATTGGCACTTTCACCATCACCTGACTGGACGTGATTTAAAAATTTTTTTTACTCCATAAAAGTTATGAAATAAAACTGTGTGAAACAAAACATTTTAGAAGTTTTTCAGTTCTTTTCTTCTTTTTCAAAAAAAATCATAAAAAATAACCAAATATTTTTTTGCCTTACTGAATATGATGAAACTCCCAAAGCCTCTACAAATCCCCTAAGAGATCCAAGGTTCTCTGTCTCTTGGGGAATATTGCTGGACATGACCTGAACCAACGCTGCATCATGTTCCAAAGTCCAGTTCTTCTCTAAAGCTTTCAGCCTATCTACAGCTTCTTTATCAGCTGGCACAATGAAAGCCTTGTGTTTTTTCAGGACAGGAGCATAGTGTTCTTCAATCACTCCTTCCCAGCTGAAAAATAAGATTGGGTTGAAAGATATTAGGCTTTTATTTAAGTTATTAGTAGGAACTGCTTGGTATCAGATAGCAGAAAAAGAATACCTATGGATTTGTACTTTTATAAGTCAACACTCTGGCTGGCAAAAAGGAGGGGCTCTCAAGTGAAGAGATTAAAGCTCAGCTGGATTAGTCATATTGTTAGACATGTTAAGTAAAGTTCCCCTTTCAGACACTGTAATCTATGGGGAAGATGATGTAAAGGTCATCTGTTTCTGTGGCCCATGGTTAATGAGGGTGTCATGTGGCCAGCACAAAACCAACCCTTTATACTTTTCCCCCAATTTTTGTCAGGCACCCATTAGAGCTGGGTGGACTCAGAGGCGCCCTAAAGATCTGGAAGTAAAAATCACAGTCTTTACCAGAATTCGAACCTGGGAAGCCAAGCAGTTTACCACTCAGCCACTACACCTTTAATCACTTTCAAAAGTCATCTTTCAAGGTACAGTGGGGGGGGGGGGGGGGGGGGGGGGAAAGCATGAAGAGTTTTCCAAAGAAAAGCTGGCCGACAATGTGAAACCCCCCCCCCCCCCCCCTTCTTCTCATGATATTCTCCTAAGAACAACTGCTAAACAAGAAAGAGTGGAAGGATTTTGTTACTCAAATGGTCACATCACCTCTATGACTAAAGGCAAGGGACAGATGAGATGATGAGTAGGAACGACTTTAAATAAAGACAAATAAATTAAAGAATAAAAAAATATAACACTCCATCTTATTTTATATGTCACGAATGATCAAAAGCTTTAACTTGATGTATCCCAGAACACAAAGTAATAGCATTTTATTTCCTTGAAAGATATTAGAAATACTAATGACATTAGACTAACAATAAAATCAAAGAACCTTTTAATTTTTGGCTGCTGCTTCTTAAGAAGGTTTAACTTGCTTTTACTGTAGCTCACAACCTCCTGGACTGGCACTGCAGAGGGAGTTTCTTCTGTTGAACTACGACTAGAAAATAGGAGTAGCCAGAGACAATCACTCGGCACATGTTCATAATCATCGTTAGCTGTTGACTTAGTCTGTAGAAAAATAACAAGCAAATAAAAAAAAAAAGTAAAAAAACAAAAAACTGAGCTCCCATTTTTTTACATTAAAAAAAATAATTAATTACCACTAATTGATTAACTAATTGGTTGATTTGTTTATTGATTCATGTAATGTAATCCTATATGAATAATTTTGTGAAAATTCAACTTGATGTAAGAATAGGAAGTGGAAGACATAACCTGAACAAATATAATAAGGGAATAACTCTACATATACAGCCACAGCTCAATAAATAGAATTTGTTTCCCATGTTTGATACCAAACACAAAAATAAATTACCAATAATTAATGCACTAATTCTTTAATTTTTTAATATATATTCATTCATGATTTGTTTCAACTTGATCCGAGAATGGGTGTGGGAGAAATAGCAAGTACGAAAATAGTACCCGACAGACATGAATAGACAATTTTCAAATAACAATTTTTCTATACAGGACTTCTAAAAAAAAAAACCAATGGAGCTTGTATGTTTTCTACAATAGAAATGGGTAAATTAAATTTTTAACTAATGCAGTTCTAATGAATGAGCCATTTAATTTTTTAATGTCCAATGGTATGCCTAAACATCCCTTAATGATTATGTTATATCATAAAAATTGTCTATTTTTATCTTCTTTGCCCCACTATGATAAAGCTTTTTAGGACATGAAAGACCATGGAAAGGTAAAGTTTACAGATTTCTACACTCTTCAGAACATTGACGCCAAATATCCATTTGAGAAGGCTGGACATTCTTAAAATTATCAATAAAAACTCCCCAGCCTCAATTAGGATTACAACACAAGACTCTTACTTTGTCAGTCAAGTATTTTACCTTAATGCTTCTTATGCCTTTTTATTAAGATTAACAAATCTTAATTTTGTTAATCTACTGTAATAGAAATATAATAATAATGGATATAAAAATTAATGTTTCTGATTTGAAATACCTTTAATACACACAGCCATTTTCCATCTCCATTACAAAAATCTTCACCACTGACAATCAGACGAGTAGATGGCGTGGCTTGTATTTCCTTGATGACCTTTGATGTTTTGTCAGGTGATTGAAATAGTTTCCAAGTTGTTTTGTAAGATGTTGTATACTCTAGTTCAGAGGGTATATAACAAAGGCAGTCTGGAAAAGGTTGACGATTTCTTAAACTTGTTATGCAATCCTGCAGACAGCGTATTCGTGATATTCGACGCCTTGCTGATGGGATATTATGATTGTAATTCCCATGCATGGCTCAGGAAAATAAATATCTTGTTTCTCATACAGGTAACTTACAATTTTTCTAAGTTGTTTTCTTTCAGGCTGAAAACATAAAGAACTAGATCAATATCAAATTTAAAAAGAAAAATGAAATATTTAATTAGAAGTTAAAGTCATTTGAATATTTTAGGCCATGAAGGTCTATCAAAGTAAATTTTACAGAAAATAGGTGACAAAGGCAATATTTTTTCCTTTATGGACTTTCATGATACAACCATTAGTATAGTACTGTCTTTATTTCAAACTAACAAGAACGATTAGAGTAAAGTAGGATGAGTGAACATTTGCAAAACATTTTTTCTTGTTACTAAGTTATCAATCTAAGATTACTTCCAAGACTACTAAATGTAGATTAGACTATATCTATGTAGTAGATAAAAACTACATCTAGGTCTAGTAGTACAGGTCTAGATATACTGAGTAACTCTAGATTACTCTAACTAGAGAACATAAGACTAAGATATGTATACAGATCTATTTAACTCTAGACTAGGGTTATCAGACATGAGAGGCGGCTAGGGTTAGGTGAGCGAGGCAAGCGCACTCAGACCCCGCACTTACTCTTACTAGAAAACATAAGACTAAGATATGTATACAGATCTATTTAACTCTAGACTAGGGTTATCAGACACATACATTAGAGGTGGCACTAGGCCCGCTAGGGTGTGGTGAGTCAGGCGACCGCCCTAGATTCCCCCCCCCCCCCCCACTTCAATCAGGGGGCTCTGTGATAGCAGAAATGAATTTATATTATGAATATTATTCTGAATCATTACTTACATTGATAAAAGGACACTAATTCAATATTATTTATTAGAGAGTGACAGTCACAATGTTACTCAATGTAGATGTAGTTAAATTAAATGTAGTACATTGACTGTTCATTGACTCCTGACTTGAGCAACATTCACATTATAGATCTAGATCTATTTATAAACTAGGATCTTTTGAAATTAACGATTCACTTCTCTTTTAATTAAAAATTAAATCATTCAGGACCAAGATCTAGACTAGATTCTAGAGGAGTAGATCTAGATCTAGATCTATATAGACAATATAGTCTAGTATTAATATAGTCTATGATTTACTTTTTTTAGTCTATGCATAGTTGTCTATGATCAAGCCCAGATTATTAGAGAACATTTCGCACATTAAGTTAATAATTCTTTCTTAATAACCTAAATATAGAATACATATTTATCTTATCCAGATCTATCAATATCTGAAAAAAACAATGTAGACAATTTAATCTTATCTTATCTTCTTATCTTATATAATACAGACGTTACTTCAAAAAAGAAGACGATTACGTCCTACGCGTTATGCATGTAGTCATGCATGTTAACCAATGACTTAAATTCTGCCAAGTCACTGGTTTTCCTGGCTGGCGCAGGCAACCCATTCCATGCTCTAATAGCACAAGGGAAGAAGGAGCTTTTGTACAAATTTGTCCTAGCATATGGAACGAGGAATGTGCCTTTATCTTTGTGTCTTTCTGGGTACTTTATTAGATGTTGTTTTTGTATTTGAAAATTATATATGGTTCAGTGTTTTATGTATAATTGCTACTTTACTTTTGAGTCTTCTCTTCTGAAGGCTTTCTAAATTTAGTGATTCTACTAAAGGTGTTACTCTATTCAAATGTGAATATTTGTTTGTTATGAATCTCTATGCTCTTTTTTGTGTCTGTTCGATTTTCTTAATGTTTTCTTGAGTTGAGGGGTCCCAAACAGAGGATGCATATTCTATTATTGGCCTAACAAAACATAGTCTAGTAGAATAGAATCAATATCAATTCTAGACTCTAGATATGTTTATAATTAGATGTAGGCCATATAGATCTAACGTATTAGTAGGCCTATCTCTTATTATTGCACTTTCCTCTACTATAGATTTCTCTTTCATTTTAATATACTTAGATCTAAATATTTCGTTTTCCACTGTTAAATTAATAAAATCTATATATTGCCTCATTTTTATTAACTTTACGCATAGATCAATAGCTCTCGATCTTTGATTTAAAACAATGTTTTTAAACCTGTGGATCTGAGATAACAAGTGGAACATTCACAGTCAAAGTTGAAGATGTTCCGGAGACGTCACGGGAAGAGTTTATTATACTCACCAATAGTGATGCCGCTAAAATGCCGCTTCAACATCAGTTGCACAATTCTGGATGAAGTGTTTGCAGTCATTTCCCGTTCTCTCTGAGAATGTGTTGCGCCTTTTTCTTCCATTTCCAAGAACAAGTCTATGTGATGTAGACTTGATGCAGAAAATGTCATTCGATCGTTTTACTATTTCAAAGACTGACCCGAGAATCCCTGAAACAGAAACAAGCTCAACCTTCGCACTAACGTTGGCGTGTTTGTAAATGCTGTTCAGACGTAGCCTAGAAGGCAAGATATGTAGCCTAGGTCAAAGCTGGGGCTGCGTAGCCACGGGAAATACTGCATTCCTCGTGAATCTTCGGACTCGAAGACAAACTTATTATTATCAATTCTCAAATCTGGAATAATTACAATGCAAACAGAACCAAAGATATGCAAAGGCGACATAAGCAATGCAAGGGACCCAGGACGAGTGTCATATAAGGGCCACAATTATTTGTACAATGGACTTTATTGTAGGGTCTGGAGTGTTGCCCACCTTGCCACACCCTAAGGCCATCTCTGATATATGTATATACCTATATATAGATCCATATATTTAATTTGCATAAGTGTTTGAGTATCTAGCTTGAGTTTTTTGCTTTCGCCAAAGTGCAATGATGCCACTGATTACTATATGCCGTTTTGTTAAAAACAACAACACGTACATTTATTAAAAAAGTTATCTTTTTATGTCAAGAAAATTGTCATCTGCTTCCAAATCGCGGCGCCATGTATTCCTAGGCCGTCCCCTCTTCCTCTTTCCTTGTACTAGCGGATCCAGAACTTTGGAGTGGGGGGGGGGGCGATTTTTTTCCAAACCCTAACCCTAACGCCGAGTAAACCCTAACCCTATGCATAAACGTGCGTATATATATATATATATAAGAATAAAATAGAGCAGTGTTTCTCAACTTTCAGCGAAAAAATAAAAAAGTCATGTTGAGGCCTTTCTCTTGCAAGCTTGGGGGTCTGGGGAAGCGCTGTAAAATTCCCCCGGTGGGGTTTGGGGCAAAGCCCCACGCAAAAAGCGTTTTCTTGCATATTTCACTGCAGAACGCATCCTTCTGACATCTACAGCTCATTATTTATTAGTGGGGTTCGGGTCAAAGCCCCGACGCAAAAAGCGTTTTCTTGCATACTTCACTGCAGAAACGCATTCTCCTAACATTTATAGCTCATTATTCATCAGTGGGGTTAGGGTCGAAGCCCAATCACGAAAAGCGTTATCTTGCATTCTTCACTGAAGAAACGCATTCTCCTGACCTAAAGCTCATTATTCATCCAATTATAAAGGACCTTTCGAACAATGTTGAAAAATATTCTAATACAAATTGTTACGCCCTTAATACATTGCAAATAAAACCGATTTGTTCCTTGAAAAGATAAGATACCCCACATCTTTACATTAAGGCTTTGAGGATCGCCGCCGAAAAAAAATTATTCAATAAATAATATTCAATAAAATACAAGCATAAATTGTGAGTTATAGTCCAAAACTTATTTAACTAGAAAAATATCAGATTGAGTAAAGGTTGTGTGGTGAAATAGTTAGTATTTGTTTATGTTTGTGTAACGTCGTGAGAATGTGTTCACAACATTGATTTAGTGTGCTACTATCCAAGTCTCTTTCGTCAGTTCATGTGTCGTTCTAGTTTAATAAAGCCTTGTTTTAGGTTACTCTTCAGTGTTCCTTTATTTTTTATTACAATTTATTAAACTAGAAATTTTCAATTCTATGGATCTATGTGTCTCGTGTATCTTATTTGGATTTTCGTTCAACACTATTCTCAGTCTGTAAGTAAAAATTGTAATACAAATGGAGCGTCTATTTAGGCCAAAAGAGCTAGACATAGAGCCTAGCACGCCATCTGCTGCCGAGAAGTGGCTGCACTGGCTCAGAACATTTGAGAATTTCATCTCCTCAGTCTCTCATTGCGAGATTGACAAAAAGAAATTACTTGAAAACTATGTTTCTTCGAGCGTATTTCAGTACATAAGTGAGTGTACAACGTTCGAAGAATCAATAAAAGTTCTACAAAATGTCTACGTGAAACCTAAAAGCGAAATATTTGCACGGCACATGATAACTATGTCGACAAGAGAACGGACAAACCGTTGACTCCTTCCTACTTAAGCTTAAAAGTATGGCCAAAGACTGTGACTTCAAAGCTGTCACCGCTGAAGAACACAGAGATATCTTCGTAAGAGACGCCTTCATTACTGGACTGGCTTCAAACAGCATAAGGCTGCGACTCTTAGAGAAATCTACTCTAACTCTACAGTGTGCCTATGAAGAGGCAAGACAACTTGAATATGCCCATAACCATGCCATGGCGTATAACATCTACCCTGAAACTCCATGTGGAGCCAGCGCCGACGTGGAGAGCCTTTCTCCAACAACAAAACTAGAACACGAGGTGAGTGCGGCGACTAGTAAAAGATGCTTCTTTTGTGGATATAGCCCACATCAACGCTTTAGATGTCCAGCCCGTGACGCTACATGCAACTTGTGCGGCAAGAGGGGTCATTTTCAGAAAGTCTGTAGATCGACCAGACAGACACTCAAATCGATAACCTCAGCCATAGTGAAAGCAGATGATGAGACGTCACGGACTACAACCGTTGGATCTTCCTGGGCATCGACACCAGCGTCCGGCCTTACTAAATCTACAATTTCAATACTGGTCAATGGAGTACCATTGAAGGCTCTCGTAGATACGGGGAGCAGTGAAAGCTATATATCTTCTTCGATTGCTAAAAGGTACAAATGGAAATTAGAAATGTCCAGAAACAGAATCTACATGGCCTCTACACATCTTTCTCGCACTACTCACGGACATATTTTCGCCAAAATAAAGTACAAAGACGAACAATACGAAAGTGTGAAGCTCTCACTACTAGACGGACTAGTATCTGATGTAATCTTAGGACTAGATTTCATCAGCCAGCACGAAAAACTGATGATCCCATTTGAGGGAAAACGAAGCACTCTTCAGGTCTGTACGTTGAAAGCTGCACGAGTTGAAGCCCCTTACCTCTTCGCTAATCTTGCTCCTAACTGCCACCCCATAGCCACTAAATCTAGAAAATATTCTATGCCTGACTCCAAATTCATTCAAACTGAAATCAAGAGACTTCTATCTCACAAAATTATTGAACCTTCCACGTCCCCGTGGAGAGCTCAAATAATTGTAACAACGAATGAAAGGCACAAAAAGAGAATGGTTATCGACTATAGTCAAACCATCAATCGATTCACTTACCTCGACGCGTACCCCGTGCCAAAAGTTGATGAACTGGTGCAGGAAATATCTAAATACTCAATATACAGTACATTTGACCTCAAAAGCGCTTACCACCAGATACCTATCAGGGATGATGAAAAGCAGTACACGGCGTTCGAGGCTCGCGGAAAGCTTTATCAGTTTTGCCGCATTCCTTTTGGAGTGACAAACGGAGTTGCTGCATTTCAAAGGACGATCAACACAATAATTGAGGAGGAAGGGCTACAGGATACGTTCGCTTACGTGGATAACGTTACCATCTGCGGACGTGACTCCAGTAGCCACGACCAGAATCTACAGAGATTTCTCAACGCCGCTAAAAAGTACGGTATCACATTCAACGATGATAAAAGTGCTATTGCGACTGATAAAGTATGCCTCCTAGGCTACGAAATCTCACAAGGGCAATTAAGACCAGACCCCGAAAGATTTCAAGCGTTGAGAAATCTACCTCCACCACAAGACATGAAATCACAAAAGCGGGTGATTGGACTACTGTCCTATTATTCTCAATGGATCCCAAATTTCTCCAACAAGATCCATTTATTGGTGAACAACAAAACCTTTCCTCTCCCTGAACAAGTACAGGAAGCTTTAAAACAACTAAAACATGAACTTGAAAACGCTGTTGTGTCGACGATAGATTTTAATCGACCACTAATAGTCGAAACAGATGCCTCTGACATCGCGATCGCCGCCACTCTTAATCAAGACGGCCGTCCTGTCGCCTTCTTTTCAAGAACACTCACTAATAGTGAACGCAGACACTCTGCAGTTGAAAAGGAAGCATACGCTATCGTAGAAGCCCTGAGAAAATGGCAACATTACCTTATCAGTAGACCCTTCACATTGTTTACAGATCAACGCTCAGTGTCCTTTATGTTTGACCAGCAAAACAAGGGCAAGATCAAAAACGAAAAGATACAAAGATGGCGACTAGAGCTTAGTTGTTTCCAATATGACGTCGTATATCGACCCGGGAAACAAAACGCTGCGGCGGATACCTTTTCAAGAAACCACTTTGCGTCAGCAATGACTGGAGAAGACCTCAAACTGTTACACAACAACCTCTGCCACCCAGGGGTCACGAGACTCCTCCATTTCGTTCGGACTAAGAACTTACCTTTTTCCTGCGAGGACGTCCGCAAAGTGGTAAACCAATGTAAAACTTGCGCTGAACTGAAGCCTAGATTCTTTAAACAGTTTTCAGGCACCCTCATCAAGGCTACCCAACCATTTCAGAGAGTAAGCATCGATTTTAAGGGGCCACTCCCATCTGCTACTCCCAATAAATATTTATTAACAATGGTGGATGAGTACTCACGCTTCCCATTTGCCTACCCATGTCCCGATATGTCCTCATCTACTGTCATAAAGTGTTTAAATCAGCTGTTTTCCTTAGTTGGGATGCCAGAGTACGTCCATTCCGACAGAGGTACGTCCTTTATGTCGAAGGAGGTGCAATCCTTTCTGCACGAGAGGGGAATAGCTACAAGTAGAACAACCGCTTTTAATCCTTCAGGCAACGGGCAAATTGAACGACTAAACAAAACTCTATGGAACGCTGTTACTTTAGCACTGAAAGACCTCGATCTCCCGATCTCAAGATGGGAACTTGTCTTGAACCAGGCCCTATACTCGATTAGATCATTACTATCTACGGCAACAAACGAAACTCCACATGAGAGAGTTTTCCGGTTCAACCGGAAATCCTCCTTCGGGATATCTATCCCCACTTGGCTATCCAGCCCAGGTCGAGTGTTGCTGAGAAGAGAGAACAGATCTTCAAAGTATGATCCTCTCACGGAAGAAGTCGAATTACTGATGTGTAACCCCCAATATGCCGTGGTACGGTTGCCCAGCGGTAAAGAGGAGACGGTCTCTCTAAGACGCTTGGCTCCCAACCCCTCCCCATCCACAACAACAAGTGAACCTTCGTTCTTCGCTCAGGGTGAGGATAATGAATATCCTCCAGAAGCTCAAAACATGGAAGTACCAGTCAACACCCCTACGTTGATACAAGAAAGGAAAGAACCCCTGGAAGGCTCTGAGGATCTCCGAGCGCTTCCTCTTGAAAATACACAGAACCATCACACATACCCCACTTGACACTCAGGAACTCATTAGTGACTCCCAAACTGTAGAGCATGATAGTCAACCCCGTTACAACTTAAGAGAGAGAAGAACCAGACCGAACTATAGAGTCTAGAGTTGTTTCTCTATTACTCTACTTATACTGACTACATAAACTGGCATTGTTTATCCCTTGCTACTGATACTAGAATTTATTTGTTCACTTACTTACATACATGTTTACTTACTATACTATTTGCTATTGCTTAAAACAGAAACTAGTAATTGTTTATACGTACTACTACAGATACTGGTTTTTAGGTTTCTTTGTATCACTCCTCTTTATTGTTTACAAGAGAAACTAATATTTCGACACTATTTATTGATCTATTGTATTACAGGCACTGGCATTCTCTTTTTATTACTGCTATGGCCTACTATATTACTATACTTGCTATTTTAATTCTAGGCGGGGTGAATGTGGTGAAATAGTTAGTATTTGTTTATGTTTGTGTAACGTCGTGAGAATGTGTTCACAACATTGATTTAGTGTGCTACTATCCAAGTCTCTTTCGTCAGTTCATGTGTCGTTCTAGTTTAATAAAGCCTTGTTTTAGGTTACTCTTCAGTGTTCCTTTATTTCTTATTACAGGTTGGGAAAAGGCGACAAGGAAAAAAATATTTAGGTTTAGAACTCATCTCAATCGTGACTCTTATACTGAAAAATTTCGTTTGAATTAAAACTTTTTCAAAGCAAAGTCTTTCTTAAAATAATTAAGATAAATTCATGTGAAATTACATAAACTCTGTCTGGAAAGGGGAGGGGGCGATAGAATGAAAACGATTAATCCTCGCTATAATTTCTGTTAATGATTGCATTTGGCATTAAAGAATAGGGTTTGTGCGACTCGATATTAGAATTTCATTTATAGCACATGTAAAGTATATTAGTGACAGATTTTTCTTATAATTTTGTAATTTCTTAACTATAATTCAAAACGAAAAAGTATTGGTTCGTCCCATGGGGGGGGGGGGGGGGGGGGAAGGTGATTGCATGTATCGCCCCTCCCACCTGGTACAACCTTTTTTCATTTGATATTTAAGCCTACTAATGATAAAATTTGAGATTAGAGTGTGGTGCGACATAATATACAATGGGTTCACGTAGTTTATATTATATACATATTCAACTAATTTTGTTCACAATACAATGATTTCTCCATAAAAATAGGATCTCCCCCCCCCCCCCCCCCACTCAGAGGGCTAGAGTGGGGAGGGCAGTACAGGCAATCGCCCCACCCCCTTTACGCCACCGAATCGGCAAAAATACCTGAAGGAGAGCGACATAATATAAAATTTGTATATTAATTTAACTAATTTTGTTCACAAACTATGATTTCTCCGAAAAGTAGGACCGCCCCCCCCACTCAAAGGTTTTAGGTGGGAAGGGCAGTAGAGGCATTCGATCCCCACCCCATTGGCCAAGAGAGGGAACGACATAATATAAAGATCGGTTAAAATACCAATAACAAGTTTTAATCATATAGATATTCAATTGATTCTGTTAGCAAGCTGTCATTTTTACATATAAATTGGACCGCCCCCCACTCGAAAGTTTTTTTTTGGGGGGGGGGCGGAATTGATGCCATCGCCCCCTCCCCACCCCACCATGTCGACCAACATACTAGAGGGGGGGGGGCGAAATAATCTAAAAATAGGTTTAAATATAAATAATTAATATATATTATTAAAATAAGTCATAAATTCGTATACAAATTGTGTGAATTCTATACTAAAATTCGCCCGCCACCCCCCCCCTTTCAGGAAGGGAGGGTCGGCCGAGTGTGTGTGTGGGGGGGGGGCGATCGCCCCTACCGGCCCCCCTGGATCCGCCAGTGTTTCCTTGGGGGGTTCTAGTTAAGGGCTTGCCTTGTTATGTTGGATGCAGGCTTACGAAGGGTGTGTCCTATTCATTCCAGCGTCTCCGAAGGATATCTACATGATAGTGACTATAGGAGGTTCTCGGGTTACGTCCGTTTTGAATTACGATGATTCAAGGTTACATCTCCCACATCATGATTCGAAGTTACATCTCACACATACTATATAAAGCTTTGTTTCGACATACGTGGTTTTGCGTATTAAGCGTAAACGCAAACTCGACTTTAAACTACTGTATAGCATTATTTCATGAAATTAGAGAGGCCTGCAAGAGATCCTTTACCACTGCCTCTGCTGACTTACCTGCTCCAGTATCTCAAGAATCTTCTTCAGGTTCTTTCCTCTCCAGATTCAGCATTTCAGCTGCACCAGTATCTACAGCACCTTCTGCAGCTTCCTACTCCCAATAAGCCTGTTCTCACATTTGTATTAAAAAGCTTATATCAACTCATTCTTTCTGTCTGTCTGGTAAAAAGCTTGTACACGTTATTTCTCCCACACTTAATTTCGGATCAAGTTGAAATTTCGCAAAATTTTTCTTGTACACGACAAAAAGAACCAATTAAAAATGTATTAATTAACAATTGATAATTAATTATTTTGTTTGGTATCGAACAAGGGAAAGAAATCGTACTTGATTTATGTGGTTGTATAATTTGAATGACCCCCCTTGAAGAGGCTTGAGCCATGAGTGGAAAAGTTTTTTTTAAAAATACATTTGAAAAACGATCATGGTAACATTTACCCAGAGACCCCTTTCTTCTTCCGAAAAGTTTATACAAGTTTTTTTCTCCCACACCCAATCTCGAATCAAGCTGAAATTTTTACATAATTATTTCTTTTACATTCCAACACAAGAATCAATAGAAAAAAAATGAACCAATTAATTAATTAGGCCTAAACATAGGTAAATACTTATTTTGGTTGGTATCTCGAGCGAAGGAAAGAACCTTTACTTTACTGATAAGGTGGTATAAGTTGAATCAGTCTCATTTATTGTTTGTAGAAAAAAAATATTTGTAAATAGTTATAAACTTACTTTCATAATCTGCTCCCTGGCACAGTGGCTACCGTAATGTCTTGCGGAGGCTGAAATCAGGTCGCTCACTTTTTTTTAAAATTTTAGAAATACATTTAAAAGCGATCACCAAGATAGCCCCTTCTTCCTCCACCCCCCTTTTTTTCCCCAACTGGTCCATACAAATGATAGGATCATAGCGCATTAAGAAAGCTAAAAGCATGCAATTTCTAATCACACAGATTTATTATTATTATTAGTCTAGATCATAGAATATATATTTATGACCCAGATCAGCGGTTCTCGACCTGTTTAGCTCCGCGACCCCCTAATACAACTTTTCCCTAGAAGGCGACCCCCCCAACCATAAAAAAAAAGTTTTTGTCTAGGTAATTGTGATTTAGCTAATGTTATAAAATGGTTATCAACATGTATAGAACTAATATCCATGATGTTAAATTAATTGTAAGAAACGTATCCTATTTATTTAGTAGGTATAAAATAAATTTGTGCTTAAATTTGTTTCAAAAGCATATTTATGACTTTCATTTATTTATTTTTCTAATGCCTGCTTATACTATTCACGTGACATACATACTTTACAATTTAAAAAGTATTACTAATCATGAACAACGTAGCCTCAGTAGTTTCAAACACGCCAAAATTAGGTTGAGCTTGTTTTTTTTTCACTAGATTAGGAATTCAATGCAAGCTTATTTCTGTATTTGGGCTTGATAACTAACAGGCAGAAAAACAAACAAACATGTTTCACAAAGATACGATGTTGGAAATGGAAGATGAAGTCTTGAAAAAATCTTATATAGAACAGAATGACTGCAAACAATTAATCCTGAATTCTGTAACTGACATTGAAGAGAAACATTTAGATGTATTGCTATTGACGTTGCTAAAATATGTGGATGAATAATACAATGAGTTACAATGAATTCTTATGGTGACTCATTCTGACATCCAGACCGACATCCAAGCATACTTAGCATGGGCGTAGCCAGGATTTTTTTCGGGAGGGGGGGATTTGGGGGGATTTTTTTCTCCCCCCCGACCCCCCAGCGAAAAAAATATTTATATGTATTTATGTGTGTGTGTGTGTGTACATAATCTTTATTACATTCTGACTCTTCATTCTTTCGGCTGATGTTTATTGTGCACTAGAATAGGTACTTCCTGGAGTTAGTGCAAAAATTGTAGAATCCCCGCCATTTCCAGCAAAGGGGTCTGGGGGAGCGCTAGGAGCTCGGAGCCCCGCCGCCAAACACTATTTCTGGTATTGAAAGCCTACAAAATGCATATTCTGAGGTATCTACAGTGCATTTTCCTGCTATTAAAAAGTTTTATTTTAAAAACCTAATGTGCTATTCTTACTGACTTAGACCTTCCCGCGCCGTTCGTCGCATTTGCCGTCAAGCTGTTTCCACAAAAAATCTGTCACTGGTAATGTCTGAAGCTTCTTACCACCTGCTCTGGGGACCTCGATGAATGTGTGGCGCCAAGTTGTACTAGGAAGTCATCGCAACTCTTCTTATGCGTACTTAATTTTGTTCCGTAAACCTCATGCGACGCTATGTCACAATCTTACTAAGGGGTCGACTCCCAATTCGGCATAGGATTACCTTGATTTCCTTTCGATCTCTATAACTGACTACTAAAATCTGTCTTAGCCATCTTTGTTGAGCCACATTTAGTGTTTTTTCAATTTTGGCAGATGACTATTTAATGCACTTTATGAATGGAGCCACGCCACAAGTAGAAATGTGTAACCTCTCTTAAATACGCTCTTGGTATTAAGTGATTGTAGTTTGCTTTAGATTTTATATTGAAAAGGGAAGTTTTATCGTCAAAATAATCTGTTGAGGGTTTTAAACTAAAAAATCTAAAGTGTATTTTTTAAAATTCAAAACCCTCATTTAGCTACGGTAATAGAATTTAGTAACTGTAGTTTGGTTTAGAGTAATATTGAAGATAGAGGTTTTCCACATCAAAACGCTCAGTAGGGGGATTTTAAACTCAAAACCATCTGCAGGGGTTTAAACTTTTTAAAAAAAGCCATCTGTAGGAGAGGGGTTTAAACTCAAAACCCCCAATTGGATTGGCTACGATCAAATAATTTTAGTGTGTAATTTGCTTTTTTTATATTGAAGAGGTATTTGTTTTAGCATCAAACCCCTCTGAAGGGGGGTTTAAACTTAAAACACCTTTTGGCAACGCATTTTAGAGCGTAATTTGCTTTGTTTCTTACACTGAAGATGCATTTTTTAGCTTCAAACCCCACTGGCGGAGGGGGAAGGTTACACTCAAAACCAATTTGGCTACGCTCATAGATTTTAGAGTGAGTAATTTGCTTTTTTTTATATTGAAGAGATATTTTTTAGCTTCAAACTCCACTGGAAGGGCATTTAAACTCAAAACCACTTTGACTACTCTCATATTTTGAGTGTATAATTTGCTTTGTTTTTATTTTTAAAGAGGGATTTTTTTTACCTTCAAACCCCGCTGAAGGGGGGTTTAAACTTAAAGCTGAGTCAAAACCCATTTAGCTACGCTCATAAAATTTTGAGTGCATAATTTGCTATTTTATATTGAAGTATTTTTTTACCTTCAAACCCTACTGAAGAAGGGGGGGGGGAGGTGTAAACTCAAAACCCCTTTGGCTACACTCATAGAATTTTGAGTGTGTAAGTTGCTACTTTTATATTGAAGAGGGGGTTTATCGTAAATTTTGGAGGGGGTTTTAAAATCAAAATCTTCTTTAACTGTGCTCTTGGAATTTGGGGATTGTCGTTTGCATTTTTTTGTTTTGTTTTATAGAACAGGGGGATTTAAATGCAAAAACCCCTGTTAGGGGGTTTTAAACTCAAACCCCCTTGATAGATGGTTTTAAACTCGAACCCCCCTGGTAGGGGGTTTTAAACTCGGACCCCCTGGTAAGAAGTTTTAAACTCAACCCCCCTGGTAGGGGGTTTTTAAACTCTAAACCCCCTGGTAGGGGGTTTTAAACTCAAAACCCCCTTGGTTGTGCTGGGGCAAGTGATGGTTTAGTATTAAAAATCTCAACTATAATAAACAAAATCAAAGCAAAAAATCAATCACTAAAGTCTGTCTCCCCCATCCCCCTTCGGTGGGGATTTCATTTCGGGGGGGGGGGGGGGGTTGAACCCCAAACCCCCCACCCCCCTGGCTACGCATATGATACTTAGAACACCATCTGTGCAGACAACACAAATATTTTTCCAAGAAGTCTTTTACTTTTTCAAATTTAAGCAACTTTGTCAATTACATCACATGTAGAAGTCATTTAAATATAAACTAATCTTTAAAATCGCAATTATGTATATATCGTAAGTATACCGGAACTAGTAATTGTGAAAAATTGACAACGCCTGTGGATTCATCAAGCTGGTTGCTAAATATTGTAAAAGAAGAAGACATCATTTCCTTAATATCAGAAGACATGTCAACTAATTTCCTGTGAATAGTATTAGGAATGCAAATTGCACTAAATTTTTTAATCAATTTGGCTCCAATCATAACGAGCAATGTCTTTGGCTGCTGATAATAACTCCTTGCTAATGGTGTGAGGTTTCAGAACTCTGGCAATGCTGATAGCCACCAAACAAGAAGATTCATAGGTTAATATGTACTTGTCATCTGAGTCTAAAATAAACTACTGGATGTCTTATCCGCGACTGATCGATTCACAGACGTATATATGTATAGATTTTTATATTTTCAGGCTCTAAGGGGAATCGCCCCAATCAATCTTTTCTGTCTTAGAAAAGTAATGATCTTTAGTTTTCAAAGTTTAGAAATAAAGCAAAATCATTTCTCGGATATTGACGCATATAATATATATGAAACAAAGCCATTTCCTGTTTGTTTCCATAGAGATAATGTTTCAAAAATCTTAGATGGAAATAATTCATGTTGATTTAAATAATCTTATGTACATTTAAATATGTTATGTACATTTAAACAGATTTAAATAGATTGATTACCTATATATATATAGCCGCTTCGCAATCCAAGGAGCCTCACAATTTAAAAAAAAAAAGATCTATAGATTTATATTTTAATACACTTGTTTAAATGTTTACTTCGTCTATAATTCGACATTAATTGTAAGTGTAAATTTGTTTGGCTTACAAATTTAGCACCTCATCAGGATGGCTGTTCGGACTTCTCGATTGTTCCGTGTTCATGCCCTGCCCGCTGCCGACCCCTTCATCCTGCGGAAAGTTTGGACAAGGATGTAATTATCTTCAACTCTTGAAGGAACATCCGAAACATGAAAAACGTTAAAAAAAATTTTTTCTCCGTTAAAAAACAAAACAAAATAAACGTAAGGAAGACACACAGGCGTTTATTAATATACAGACTAAACATTAACATTAATGCATGATACCAGCAGCTGACAAAACAAATACAATGCATGAAGTACTTCCGTGTCACGCTGCCATGGAGATGAGATAATACAAACCGACGGAATGGACGAGATGCTCGGGAGAAGGCCAGGTACAACTCATCTTAAAACCCAAAATAAACAATATTATTTACCCACTGCTAACTCACTGGACGCGACAGGTCATCCTGATTCATTACATAATAGCCACATGATAAAAAAAAAGTTTAAGGGTATTGTCATATTTTAGGGCATTGACGTCGCTAGAGTAGGAGGGATGGAGTACAGATTGCTATGGATAAAAACCATCAAGAAGCTACACTAAAGTGGTAAATAAAAAGCTTTCATTTACAACTTTGATAGTGCCATAATTCACATATTTTAAAAAGAAAAACTCATCCTACGTTAATCAATGACCTTAAAATCTGCGAAGTCATTTGTTATCCTGGCTGACTGAGACAATCCATTCCATGCTCTAATAGCGCTAGGAAGGAGTATTTGTATAAATTTGTTCTTGCATATGGTACAAGGAATGTGCCATTATTATTGGAGATTTTGATAAAATGGAGACAAATCCTCAAATAGCAATCTTTTTGGTGTGTATGGCTTACAGAATACGGAACGATTAATAAACTATGCATTTAATAAAACCATAACAAATTTCTGTGCATTTTTTTAGAACGGCAGAATCAAATTTCTATGCAAAGGATATATAATTGTGAATACAAATTAGTATGAAAAAGGTAACTTTTATTTTAAAAAAAAAATTCGGGAAGACGTATTAGCCTGGGCATGCCACCCTGTCTCATAGTGGCGCCCGGGTGGAAACGATCTTAGGAGGAAACGATTAGGCCAAAGGGTAGCAAAACAAGACTCCCGTGGGGGTGCCTAAGGGGGTGCGAGAGCATCCTCATTGCACTGTGCGGAGTTGTAAAAAAGCTCCCACAACCTTGTCACAATCCAGGCGCTGTTCCTCAGGGGGCCGTTACATAAATGGCGTGTCCCGCACAGTTAGACTGTTATAGAAAAGGAAAATGGCGGGGATCTTAGTGTACGCGGCCTCTTGCGTGAGTCTGACACACCCGCCAGACAGAACAGTGTACACTGTTCTCATTCAGGCCGGTGGGAGGGAGCTCTTGTTCACTTTTGCTGGCCTAGAGTTCCAAGAGCCGAAGCCTCAACTCTACCTGACAGTTTCAAGAAGAAGAGCGATGATATGTATTATTATTAGCCGACCGTATTGAGGAGTACTAACACTAGCGACGTCTCAGTTTGTTTTTGGGTAGTGGTATAAGAGGGAGGTCAACAGGAGCTACAAGCATTAGAAAAGTTTATGATCTTGTTTTTTTTTTTGTTTTTTTTTTATCCATTTTTTTTTAAATGTCGACATTCACAAAAGAAATGATATTTTTGGGGAGGGGGAAGAGGAACTATGCGTTAATAAATGATACAAATTTTAAATTAATGATTCATCCATTCGTCTCCCCTGCATTTATTTTTTGACAAGTTTAAACAAAAATTTGGTGTTAACTATTGTGGGAAATGCGTCAATTCTCAAATCAAACTTGTGTCTATTGCGTCACTCTGCTTGTTGAAAGTGTCTTAACATGGATCGCACCTTGTCAGCATAGCGTCGGTTCGTGACTTATCTAATGACCACTAGAAGACGAAACACGAGACAATGTCTATCAATTCCCCTATCCCTCTAGATTATCAGTATTAGTTGTTGTTGGCGATGCTGTCGATGACGTTGTGACAGATACTGTCGAGGTGACTTCTTGAGGTGCCTCTGTGGTGGTATTGGCGGCAGCCACGGATACCGTCGTGTTAGAGTTGGAATCAGACCCCATCATTGATGCCGACGATGTTGTCGTGTCCCCGCCTTGAACGTTACTGACGGTCGTGGGTTTGTCCACAGGTGAAGGGCTAGTGTCGTTGGACGCCTTCGTGGGGCTGACTGTGGTCGAGTTCGTCGACGCCTCTGACGTCACGTTAGAGGAGGCATTCGCCGACGCGTTGCTCGACACTGGGCTGACTGACGTTTCCGGTGAAGTAGATGTGTTGAAAGCGGCTGTGGTTGCCGCTGTCGGCGGCGAGGTTGTCACGTTCGCGCTCAGCAAGGTGGCCGTGGTTGTGATTGTGGGCTGCGTGGTGGACATCTTCCTGCGCTCCTCGTCCACCCTCTTCCTGGTGTTGATCAAGAACTTCCTCAGCTCCGCGATGGCTACGAGGCGCTTTAATACAGTCCTGACTTTGGAGACGTTCATCTTCGTAGCACGGCAGGTGGACTTCAGTTTGGCCAGGAACCTGTCCACGTCAAATTTGTCACTCAAAGGAACTCGACTGACAAACGGGCGATCAAAGCTTCCAAGATATAGGAAGCCATCTTTCTCCATTACCTTTAAAAAAAAAAGTTTACATAAATTTTATAAGGGAGAGCTTTAACTGAATAAACTTATACATTATAAAAAGTTACATGAAAACTTGATTCTGTTTATGTAGATAGATAGATAGATAGATAGATAGATAGATAGATAGATAGATAAATAGATATATAGATATCATGGAAAAAGTAAAAACAACACAAGGTAATTCATAAAAAAAAACAACAACAAAACAGACTCGTTCTTTGAGATGGAGAGAAAATAGAACCTCTTATGTCCACTTTGAGCGGTTAGCGGCTCGATGATATTTTTCTCTTCTACAACATACAATGTAAAATCGATAAATAAGTGGATATAAACGTATTAATATAGTAGTAATGTTCCCCTTTCAGACCAGATGATGTAAAATTGTTTCTGTGGCCCTCGGTTAACGAGGGTGTCATGTGGCCAGCACAACGACCAACCGCTTTTAGGGTACTTTTGCCCAACTAATGTCAGGTACCCATTAGAGCTCGGTGGACTCAAAGACGCCCAAAGATCCCGAAATTAAAAATGTATACTTATTACTTTAATCAGAACACACCTCACTGACGGCAGAAATGGTTTTGCCTGTCGGATCCTGTAAACTTCGTATAATTCTTCCTGATCCATCTATTTCTACGACCATACCATATTTTTCACTCATGGCCAAAATGCTGTCCATAGTTGCCATCTGTAAGCAAAAATAATAACAAAAAAGCACGCTTTAAGTAAAACAACTTTACCTTATGTAGGAAAAAACATCTGAACCAACATTTTTTTTATCTATTATGCTAAACTCACAAGACATTTTGTACAGTTTGTCTGTTTCCTCTTCCATTTCAATTCCGTCTTTTCGATGTCATGAAGTCCAAATTCTTTAAAAATCTGGTCATTCTTCTGTTTCTATATTGATGACTGCCAGATAGTATTGATTTTTTTTTTTTGCATCATTCAATCTTATTTGGAGACACCAATTTGAAATTCAAACTGCCGTATTTAAGGAATCATTATAGATGCAAACAGAATTATCTGCAATACTGCGATGCTCTGAGAAACATACGGGGGAATAACTTCACTAATGTTCGAGGACATATCTTTATTCTAGACGCATTGATGACAAAAGTCTGGCCACCTAGTAGTAGTAGTCGAGATTTTGTTGAAAATACCATTTCTATATTTTACTAAAGTCTATTATTTATATTTATTTCTTCTCAAGTGACTCAAGTTAAAATTTGTCTATATTGTAATAAAAAGTTATATAATATATTCACAAAAGAAGTTATTCCAGTTATTTCAAAGTTTACAAGTTAAAGTATAATATGCCTACATCGGTTTAGTTGTCTACAAGCAGTTTGGTGCTACAAGTCAACGACCGTCCACAACATGTACCTCAGTGTGCATAATTTGTATGCGCTGGAAAGATAATGGCTCTAACTGATGCAAAGTTGGGCTCAGACTTAAGATATCTGTCCCAATCTCACATGTTGATGAACTTAATCTAAATACGTTCTTAAATTTGAAAATAAACCAAATTTATATATTTTACGTATGTACAGATTCTCGCAATAATAACATTTACATTTAGTTGAAAAAAAAACAACAATCCAAATATAAAATAAACTATGACACAATTGAAACTATTTAATCTATTACAACGTAAAATATGCTGAGAATCATATATATTTTCTCTATATCCCATAATTCTATTTCTCGTCTCTAAGCCCCGATCCTTAAATTAAAAGCAATCTATGTTTATAGCAGTACTCAGGGCCGGATTAAGAACTCTTGGTGCCCTAGGCACAAAGTTCCACAAACCCACACGTGTGCCCCCTCTGCCCGAGCCCGGCCCGATCCTCCTCCTCCACTGACCGCTGGTAGGCCTATGTTCAATATTATCATTATTATGCAAAATACTAACAAAGAAAAACAGTTGTTAATACAAATGTTTGTGTAATAATTAATTATATAATTTGTATTACATTACTATCACTCATATTAAACCACAATAAGGTATTTCAGTATTAAAGTTATTAGTTAATTAATTTTGTAATAATAATAGAAAAAATACTGAAACTTTTTTAATAGATAAGAAGATGATTAAGATCATACGAAAGTCGAAGAAAGGACACATTTACATTTTGAAGTTCTTTTTTCTAGATTTACGTCTGGCAAAGTTTTTGAGTACATCATTAAAGTTAATTTTGCGCAACAAGTCTGCCTCAATCATCAGCAGAGATCAGGAATTAAACCTTTCTTGTTTCATTGTCGATCTATTTGGATTTTAGATACTGATTGGTTTATTTTATCTTCTTCATCTTTTTCATCATCTTCAGCAGACTGAAGTGTGTCACAACAAATTTCATTTTCAAGCACTAATGCTGTGTAAGGATTTGCAGAACGGCCTGAAGTAGACTTATCAAGAGGGTTGATGGTGTCAGTAAAATCCTGATTAACCTGTTGCTGAACTGAAACTAAATAATCCGTTATTTTTTGGCTCTTAGCTTTCACAACAGAAACAGTATGTTCTTTTTGTTTAGCTAGTTTTCTCTTTTGTGCACCACTTAACTGAACACGTTTCATCTTGAGTTTAATTAAATTAAGAATATATCAAAACATAAATTCTAATTTAATTTATTTTCGACAAATTAGCACTACTAACAATTGTTTTCACTAGAATAGCAGACTAAAACGGAAGCAATGAACGTAAATAGCCGCGCAGAGGCAAGAAGGAAGTGTCTCATTGTAGCCTATGTAACACCAATGAGTGTGGCGCCACTTCGCGGCCACTAACGAATGGGGAGTAAGCCTTCCATTAAGCCAATGGAAGACAACCTATATTTCATTTTAGAAAATTAGTTTCGTTCGTAACTTAATTGACCGATTTTTTTCGAGGACTTGTGGTGCCTCCAAAGCGCTTGGTGCCTTAGGCACGTGCCTTGTTTGCCTAATGGTTAAACCAGGCCTGGCAGTACTCACATTGGCAATCATCTCTCTCATCTGCGGTTGGTTGGCGTACTCGTCCACCATCGAGGTCATGTTGGCGTGGCGGGCTTGTGACATGGCCACCCAATAGGTGTTTCGGCCAGACGACCGGATGTTGTCAGGTAGACCAGGCAGGTTGTCAGCGAAGTTGCTCAGCTGGAGCCAGGTTCTTCCCGGTTTGAGACTCAGTCTGGAACATGTAAAGGGGGAGGGGGGGGCAGAATTTCGAGATAAATCCATTTTTTTTGTTTTAGGCTGGGGGCGAGGGCTAGGAGGTAGAGAGTAAAGAAGGATGTAGAGAGTAAAGAAGGAGGTATGACGTAAAGAAGAAGGTAGAGAGTAAGATAGGATGCATGGCGTAAAGAAAGAGATATAGAGTAAAGAAGAGGCGAAAGCAATAGGAGGAGGTGAGATCAAGGGGGATGTAGAGAAAACACACATATTTTTTCCTCATGATGACGAATATGCTATGACTATGTTATTGTTTCTAGAAATGTGATCCCATCAGCTCCTGCAGTCCATTAAGCAGTTGTCTTCAACTTACCCACTACCTTCTTTTCAAGCTACAAATGATAATTTGCTACCAGGAAGTGTTGATGATGCTTATGACCAACCAAAAAGCACCAATGTGTTACAGGTCGTTACATGGCCACCAACAACAAGAAATCAAAGCGCTAGCCTTACCTGCGTATTCTGGCACGAGCTGTTTCAGCGATAAGAAGATAGTCATCCCCGGGTCCGAACTCAAGCCCATTGGGGAAAGCCAGTTTGTCCAACACTACAATCGTTTTGTTGGAATTATCACTGTATGCGAGCAGTCTGTGGACAATACACATGTTTTATAATATGCATTAAAAAAAAAAAAACATCATTGTAAACAAAACTTCTTATTGCTGCTAAATAAATTTGTGTAGCTGCGTGATTAAAAGCGTTTGGCTACCTATCAAGGGCACTCGAGTTTGAATACCTATCAAGGGCACTCGAGTTTGAATACCTATCAAGGGCACTCGAGTTTGAATACCTATCAAGGGCACTCGAGTTTGAATACCAAAACATGAGCCACTTGGTTACCTATTGTCGGTGCGAAGGTTATGGTATTCTAGTACTAATGTTTGTTTGGTGCACAATTTTTGAACGCACTTTCTTTGTTGTCTTGCTTATAAGCTTATGGAGGGTTTTTGTCATTATGCTAGTGTAACGTTTCTTTCGTCTGTGTACCCCTGTTTATGGTGAGTATTTAAGGCATTGCTGCATTTCACATTTGTTTCGCTACCATAGCATATTAGACTAGACCTTTCAATTTCTCTTTTTAAAATCTCTACAGGGAGTAAGTTATGGGATTATCAAGTCTACACTTGAGACTAGAGTCGGCAGTGGGCCAGTGCTATGCGTACTAAGGTGTTGCGTTGTGGGACAGCAAGTTGCAGAATGATTGTTTAAGTAATATATCCACAATAGTATAATGTTTTAAACTCAATGATATTACTCCATCAGTTTGTCATTATAACTTACATTCATATCATTAAACAATTACATTGTTAACAGCGAGTCAATTATTTATTGTAAGCACGAAGTTCCTGTTGAATGTCAGGGGCCCGGGAAAACGAGCTAAGGCTTTCACAACCCTGACACCTATCAATGGGGCTCAAATTTGAATCCCTCCTTGAGCAGAGTTGTGTTTTTGTTTGCCGAATCCTTAAGGCAGCACGGAATCCTTCGTCCAAATACTCTCCCCCCACCCCCTTACATGTCGGCCAGAGTGAACTTTGCAAGGCATTTAAAAAATATTAAGCCTTGTGAACTATTAAATGAGAGAGTGTGAGTATTTAACACATGGAGATTGGAGATACGCTAGTAGAAACAAATAACGTAATAACAAGCAAAATTTAAAGAAATACTTTAAAAAAAACAAGAAAAAAAAACAACAAAGCTTATCTTAGGGGTAGAACTGAGCATTTATAGCCATTTATATCAAGACTGTAAGACTTATTTCCCTTAATAATACGAAAACTAAATTAATTTTAAAACACTAATTAATTTAAATAATTGGTTAATTATTATTATTATTTATTTTTTTTATTGATATACATTTTGTCAGGAACAATAAATAATTGTGCGAAGATTCAATTCGGTCTAAGAATAAAAAGTGGAAGAAATAACGTGTAACACATTTTTTTTCCCGACAAACAGACAGACAGACAGAATGACTTGATATAAGCTTTGTAAAAAAAAGGGAGGGTAAAAACATTCAGAAGCTCATTTGAATTACAAAAAATCTTTAAGACGTTGTCATATCATTTGACTTCATTCGCTTGTGCTTGCGAAAATCTACTTTGCTAATAAATTTGTGATACTTCTGAAAAGTTGAAAAACTCAGCTCAAAAGCTTATTTCCAAAACGAACCTTCCAGTTGTCTCCCCTTCAAGTACAACATACAGAAACTCTTTTCTTGACCACCGCGAGCTGGAGTCGGTGAAGAGAATGGTCCCATCTTTGGCTATGACCACATCGTTGATAAACTTACACCTTCTACCGTTGACCAAAGTAGTGGACGAATAGAGTGTTTCCACATAACCTAGAGATCAGTACAATGAAATTAAAAACAAAAAATACAAGAAAAAATAAGATAACAAAAGAGAATCCCTGGCGCTATTAGAGCGTGGAATGGGTTGCCTGAGCCAGACAGGAAAACCAGTGACTTGGCAGAATTTAAGTCATTGGTTAATATGCATGACTAGATGCAAGACGCGTAGGACGTAATCATCTTCTTTTTTGAAGTAACGTCTGTATTATATAAGATAAGAAAAGAAAAAAGTTAAATAAAAGACAAGATAAAATAAGATGAACAAAGTTAAGACAATAAAGTAAGATAAGGATAGAGAAGATAAAAATAGGTAAGAAAAGAAAAGAAAAAATAAGATACCACAAGAAAATGATAAAATAAGATACCACAAGAAAATGATAAAATAAGATACCACAAGAAAATGATAAAATAAGATACCACAAGATAATGATAAAATAAGATACCACAAGATAATGATAAAATAAGATACCACAAGATAATGATAAAATAAGATACCACAAGATAATGATAAAATAAGATACCACAAGATAATGATAAAATAAGATACCACAAGATAATGATAAAATAAGATACCACAAGATAATGATAAAATAAGATACCACAAGATAATGAAAGTAATATAAGAGGAAATCTCTGTGGCATTTTACGTCTGGAGAGATGATCTATTCCCTTTGCAACTTCTTGTGTGACTAAAGACGTCAATCCTTGATACACAGCTGCGGTCACAGGTTGGGCATCTATAATCACCAGGCGCCGTTGCATTTTCACCCTTCTTGCTACTTCTGTGTATGCCATCTGCAATGCCAGCAGGTCGACTTCCATAAGACATTCTGTATGGCGATCTAACAGAAGGCATGAGAACTGCTGGTCGCCCACTTTTACAGTATACGGATGTATGCAAACGCGACTTGAAGCTCTTCAAAATACACACTAGCAGCATTGGATAGATCCACTTGGAGATTGAGCATAAAGGAAGGGTCCCGGATTGCAGATGCCATACACAACAATATAAAATGAAATAAGAGAAACATAACAACATATAAATATATAACAGAAAAATAAGATACGATAAAGGAAATAAGACAAGTCAAGAGAAAAAAAAAGACGCAAGTAAAAATTTTAAAAAATGTTGAACATTATTGTTCAAGTATAAACATTCCATTTTTAAACCAGTAGAGTACCAAAACGTTAATGGCGGACGTTCTTATTCGAATCAGGACGTTTTGGCGCAGACGTTTTGTCACAACCTTTCTTGCGTGACCTTTTGTCGAGGTTTTCGTTTCGGAGTAGGCCCATTGATTTCAGAGACCATTTTGATACCACATCGTTTTTAGTCAGCTTTTCACAAACCTTTATTACAACACTAAAGAGGAGCATAAATTTATGAGCCTCGAATACAGATGATATATAGCTCACTTATTACATCATGCAAAAAAATCTAAGAAGTTATTCTGGTACAGACTCATCCTCACTGTTCCACAGTTCACTTACCAGTCTGTAAGTTAATTCGGAAGATTCCTCGTGCTGAGTCAGCCACAACCAGACGACCAAAGTTGTCCACTCTCATCCCAAGGGGTCGACCGCACTGAGCCTCACCAACTTCAGTCAATAGGGAAAAAAATAATAATTAGAGAAGTATAATAGGCAAGATTAGTTTCTGGTTAGCTATGAAAGTTACGTTACGGTTCACTTCTACATAGAATCTTGTTGTATCACATTATTGGAAAAGAAATCGCAAAGTACCACAATTTTTCGGAGCCAGTCGGGCAATGGTCTGGACACCACAGTCCGAGATGTCAACGATTCGTCCATCAGATAGTCCAGTGTAAATGTGTCCTGATGAGAAAACAAACCGTTTTTGATTGTGGAACAGGACAACGGTCAACAAGCAAAATATTAAAAATACTTCAGAAAAAAAAAAGATGATCTAAGGGAAAGAATCGCACAATCACAGCCATAGTTCTCAATACTGCAAACGTTTATATCTCCTTTTTTCTAAATAAAAAAAAAAAGATTAATTACCTCATTAATCTTCAGACTCGAAGACAAGCCTTATTATTATTATTATTATTAGCTTATTAAATAAATACATAAATAAACATATGTATGTTGTAGCAAATTAATTCTACCAATGTTGGTAATGAATGCGTAATAGTGCGCAAAGTGTTGTCGAACGTCCATTTTTTTTTTTTTTTTTTTTAAATATTTAATCAAGATTTAATGAACACATCTGGGAATACCTCCTAACGAACTTGTGCTCAAACCATGATTAAACTCAAAAGATGCAAGCCAAATTAAATTTTAAGAGTTTTCCCTGTGTGGCCAATTGGCTAGTAATTCTTTTCTCAAAGATGTACATAAACTTAGAGCCGTTTTCGAGATCCGTGTCAAAGTTTTTATTTATTGTTTTTTTAACCAATGAAGAATTGGCAAGCTGATAAAAGGAACCGAAATAAAAAGCAACAACATAAAAATGCTTGAAAAAAAAAAAAGAGAATACCGCCTTTATACATTTTAGAGAGCGACATTTTGTTTTTAACCTAATAAATGTTACATTTAAACAAATATGTTCCTGACCATTCATTTATTCAACTCTTTAATGACTAGAGTCTAGAGCAGGGGTTCTCAACCTGTGGGTCGCGACCCCCTTGGGGGTCGATTGACGATTTGCCAGGGGTCGCCTAAGACCATCAAAAATAAGAATTGTTATTGTCTATTCTTCTATTGCTGTGTCTATCGGGGGGGGGGGGGCGGGGGTCGCGGCAGAGTGGTATATTGTAAAAAGGGGTCGCCGAGCTTAAAAGGTTGAGAACCGCTGGTCTAGAGCCTACATGCGGAAATACCCGAAGATGTTTCGTTTGGAACAAATATTTACGGCCAAAGTAGAGTTTTCCCGATGTGACTAACAAGCTAGGAACTACTCTATCAACGCTTTACATCAACTGTCAAATTTCTAGGAAAATCGTTAGAGCAGTTTTCGATCACAGTGTCCCCCCAGGTTTTAGGTTTTGCCCACTAGGAATGTGCGACTTGAATAGAGACATTGTGAAAAGTGTAAAATACCGGAAGACGTGGAATCTGTTCAAGAAAATGATTTTCTAGTTCTCTATCCAAATTTAGAACCCGAGTTTTCCTTCGGAGACCATTGGCTATTAATTCTTTTCCTAACGATATACATCAAGTGTCAAATTTCCTTGAAAATCGTTAGAGCCGTTTTCGAGAAACGCGTCCACCCTTTCTTTGCCCAGCCTTATTCATCCAGAAAGCTCCACTCCGAAGGTGTGACTTGAATAGAGGCATTGTAAAAATGTCCATCTTATGTGCCAACACTGTTGCATGGCATGCATTTATTTCCTAATGCTGAGCAGGACAGAAATGATAGATGTCAGTGGTCGAGAGTGTGTGTACATTTCCATAATGATCAAATGAAGTTTCTAATGGAGTTTGGCAAACAATGCACTTCTGTGATGGACACAGCGCTAATTTACGACCTGCTTGCGTCTGCTAAATGTTGGTAGTGGCAAGATTTATGCCCCTTGCTAAATTAATAATTTAAATCATGTATTTTCTGAAAGTAGTGTAGTCCTGGGGCGGACTGGCTATATGGGCATTTGGTCTGGTAGGGTCAATGAAAGGACCGCATGGATGCCACTAACATTTGTATTAAATTGTAAAAAGATGGACGATAATATTCTTTTTTAAAAGGATCACTGAGAGTGTCGTGATTTACAGACTCTACAGTGTAGGCCTATTAGGGCTACTAATTTAACGAGTTTCCGAAATAATGTAATAGCCTACATCCGTATACAGGAAAATACGTATAATTCGATGCCCCTCATATGGCGTGTTATTTGGAGGCCGGATGACATAGAAATGCCTGGGCCTATTTTTACACCCAGTCCACCCCTGGTGTATTCGTTTCTGCTTAAATTAATTAATAAAAGTTAAGTTTAGTTTGTAATACAAATAATAATATGATCCCAGGATATATTTTTACTGGAATATTTCCAATAATTGATTGGGTGAGAATGTTTAAACAAAAACTAAACAAAACAAACACATTTGTTTCCTAAACCTTTTCCTTAAAGGAACATTTCGCACATCCTGAGAATTTAACAAACACTTTGCTTATTTTTTTTAGAGAGGTTCATTCACGTGGTGGCCTACCGGTTAATTATTCCAGTAGTTTGTGGAACACCTATTCACGCCTCGAGGAACACTAGGGGTTCCGCGGAACACAGTTTGGGAAACACTGAATGAAATTAAATGGGTAAGATGAGCTCGAAAGACACAAGATAGTCTAGTTTTAAAACTATTTTTGATTAACTTACTAAGATAGTCTAGTTTTTAAAACTATTTTTGATTAACTTACTAAGATAGTCTAGTTTAAAAACTATTTTTGATTAACTTATTAAGATAGTCTAGTTTAAAAAATATTTTTGAGTAACTTACTAAGATAGTCTAGTTTTAAAACTATTTTTGAGTAACTTACTAAGATAGTCTAGTTTAAAAAACATTTTTGAGTAACTTACTAAGATAGTCTAGTTTTAAAACTATTTTTGATTAACTTACTAAAATAGTCTAGTTTAAAATCTATTTTGATTAACTTACTAAGATAGTCTAGTTTTAAAACTATTTTTGATTAACTTACTAAGATAGTCTAGTTTTAAAACTATTTTTAATTAGCTTACTTAGATAGTCTAGTTTTAAAACTATTTTTGATTAACTTACTAAGATAGTCTAGTTTTAAAACTATTTTTAATTAGCTTACTTAGATAGTCTAGTTTTAAAACTATTTTTGATTAACTTACTAAGATAGTCTAGTTTTAAAACTATTTTTGATTAACTTACTAAGATAGTCTAGTTTTAAAACTATTTTTGATTCACTTGTTCTCCGTTTCTAGTACCACGCCGACGTAAGTTGGACGAAGTTAAAAATGATGATTTTACATATTTCTCTGGAATGATCGAGCTTCATCCTCACTTAGGACTTTTCGTTGGTCTAAGTTTTCGCCTCTTCAGTGCTGGGAAGCAAAAATGCTTGGATCTCATCCGAAGTCTACGTGGACAATATGGCTATCATTGTTTCTTTTTGATTGTTTACATCTGTCATTGCTTTTAAACAGCTTTACATTTCATGTCTGTCTGCTACATAGCTTGTACACATTTTTCTCCCATTGGATAAAGTTGAAATTTTGCACCATTACATGAGTCAATTAAAAAATTAACCAACTAGTTAATCAATTAGTGGTTGTTGATTAATTTTGTTTTATACATAATAAGGGAGTTCTTGCAGTATTAAGATAAATTAAAGTAATTCTGCGGTTTTTCCCCTTATATGAGCCAGTTGAAAAATTTTTTTCTTGTTTTTTTTTTTTAACTAAAATTAGCATTGAGTAATATATTGACTTCCATTGTCTATTTTTTTTTAAAATTAATTAAAGACTTGTAAAGACTATTTAAAAAAATGTTGACCTATTTTGCGTACGGAAGTAAAAATGTGAGTCAATAACAAAATGCAACAGTGCAATATACAAATTGACCACTACCAAAACATATTTGTGAAACACGTCGTGATATTCATTATGAAACGTGTGGTGCAATCACCGTCACTGCCATGTCACATGTACACACATACATACATACATACACACACACACAGATCGTGGAACGGACTAGTTTGTGTCGCGTAATGTTTCAGTAACTAGGAAACTTCAATTTTAACCTGCGACGGGACAACAACATGCACTATTATTAGAAGCATTCGTGGACGTTGTTTGGCGAGTGTGTGTTTGTGTATGTTTAAGTGTGTCTCTGTGTACGTCTAAGTTTGTGTATGTGTAAATGTGTGTTTGTGTATATGTAACTGTGTGTTTGTGAATGTGTAAGTGTGTATTTGTGTATGTTTAAGAGTGTGTTTGACACTTACCTTTATAATAAACAAATGATTCCGGACCTTTGAGCTCGTCATTCTTGTATTGCTCTGCATCGGTCAGCATGAAGTTTTTCTCTAGGGGTCCTGTCAAGGTTGGGGGTTTCCCCCCGAGACTTTCACACAAAACAAAAGAAAGCGAGTTGATTACATTTATCAAAACAAGGAAAATAGAAAACACTTTAAAAAACAACAACAAAAGCTTATATTGAATGAAATGGCATAAAGCTTATAACTGCTAAATCTGTCTGTCGGTCTGTCTGGTAAAAAGTTTGTACACGTCGTTTCTTCCACATCCAATATCGGATCAAGCTGAAAAGTTTGCACAATTATTTCTTTTCCAGGCCAACACAAAAATCAACTTAAAAAAACACCAATTAGTTAATTAACTATTGGTTATATTTCGTTTGGTATCGAACAAGGGAAAGAACTTGTAAATGACTGATGTGGTGGTAAAGTTGAATTAGTTCGCGTTATACTAAGTAGAGGGAAATAAGTCGCCGCCTTAAATTTTAAAACTAACAATAGATCAAACTTTATATTTTCATAAGCACTTCGCTGGCACAGTGGTTACTGTGTTGGATTTCGGAGGCATGAGCCCTCGAGTTCGATTTCAGATCGTTTACTTTTTTAATTATATTTTTATAAATGCATTTAAAAAGCGATCACCGTAAAATACACACAGATACCCCCATACTTTCTCTGCCCACCCCTTTCACAACTGGTTCCTTCGTAGCTTTATCGTTTGGAATCCTCCCCATGGTCACATGGTGTATGCCGCTGAGCTTTTCAAGTACTTATAGAAAAAGAAAGTTTAATTGTCTATTGTTCGAAATTTATGGCGAAAGACCTAATTTTCTACACACGGCTTCTTTCCCCTAAGCTTTGTAAAATTATATAAATTAATTAATTAAAACTAATTGATAAAATAATTGGCTAGTTTTTTAAATTGAGACACGCGTTGTTATCGAATAATTAGGCAGAGTTATAATTTGATCCGAGAAATGGAAATGGGAGTAAAACGTCTAAAAGATTCCACCCAGACAGACAGACAGACAGACGGACGGAGTTACTTAAGCTTTGTAAAAAAAAGAAAAACAAACAAAAAAACTCGAATATTTAACAAGGGGCAGAAGCCATTTTGATCCCTAACATATATTAGTAAAATACCTAAACAGTAAATTTATTAAAAAGAAAAGAAGCTATTGATCCAATAGACTATGCATAAGATCATTAAGTATATCAAATTCCTCACAAAGCTATACATTGATTATGTTGCAAAATGAGAAGAGTGTTTAAATACATCGTCAGACAGATTTTAAATTTTAGACAATACAAATATTAAATGAATACACAGATGTGTTTCTTTTCTATATTGAGTGCTCGACAGAAGAGAGAGAGAGAGAGAGAGAGAGAATAGGGGGGGGGGAGGAAAGAAATGAATATGAAGAATGATTGGGAGAGACGCAGAGTAAGACACATTCAGTCGATTGTGATTTCAAGCTCGGTTTCCATGCACATTTGGAACACTAATTGTCTATTAGTGGGTTATTCGTGTATTTACTGAATTACAATATTTAGATAAGATTTGATATACAGTTTTTGTAATGAAATGCGCACAAGAATAACTATTTTCACTTTGTTGTAGCATTAAATCGCAAAATTTCTACAGTTAACTCAAACAATTAATTCAAATATTTCAACTAGTAAATATGCATTGTAATATTAAAGAAAGAAATAACATTTGTACCAAAACAAAAGCAAATATTATACATCGTATAATACGTTCACAATGAGTAGGCTTTCAAGTAGTTATTATTATTATCATAAAGTAAAAAATTTAACACGTTAGATTTAAATGAAACGCTGAACTGACAATTTAAGAGTTACCTCCCTTTAATACATTACATTCTACAGTAATATGATTTACATGGATTTGTTATTTTGCTCGGACACCGGAAATAGAATTTAAGAATAATGAACATGATAACATTAAAATAATGTAATAATGCGATGCATTGAAACTCTTATAGACAACACATTCCCTTAAATAACCCCGTTTGGGCTCCTAGTGATCGTGGGCCCGGGCGCAATGAACCCCTTCGCGCCATGGTTGCTACGCCACAGTGTTCTTAAATTTCAAGACAAATGTTGTCAGGATTTGGGATTTCAAACATATACTCACTCATATTTGACAGCTGTTATTTGTAACGCTCTGGACTTCGAGAATGTGTTAGCTAGCAACACAGCAAGGGAGAGCATCAATCTATTCAGATCACAAATGTTTCCGTTTGATAGTCTGTGAAAATATCAAAGAAAGATAACTCTTATCACTTAAATAAAACTTATGACTTGTTATGGCGCTTTGAATAAGAAAAAAAAAAATAAAAAGACCCTAGCCTTAATACAAATTTTGCCGGGCTGTTTGGGCTGCCAAAGATGGAGTTTTGAGTCTGATTCTGGTGTTAGCTAAGATCTCAATTCGGGGTTCGTGGGCAACCAGAGTGTAAGGAATGTAAATATAATGGCGATTAGTCATTGCGATGGTCACTTGAAAAAAAAATATTTCAAAATCACATGTACTGTAGGTGGACCCATTCTAAGACAAAAGAAGAAAAATACTAGCCCAGATCGAGGGGGCCTTAGCAGTGCGCGGGTCCCCAGGGGAGTGTCATATTAGGGCCACGATTATTTGTACGATGGGCTGACGAACACTGACGGTGACAAAAGGTTCTTTTTATCGCCCCCTTTCTTCCCTCAGGGGCGCGGGATCTGCGGCGGTTGCCCCACTCGACACCCATTAAGGCCGCCTCTGCCCAGGTCCAGTCGTGCCACGCGTTATCATGCGTGATAATCATTTCTGTGCATACAAAGATGGCAGTGGAGTCCATTCCTCGCATTGAAAATTTGTTGATTTAAACCGGTCCGTTCTTTACTTTTTAGATTAGTCTCCTCATTATACTGACCAGTTGATTAAAATAATGTAACTTACAAGTTACGGAAACTCAAAAACAACGTATACATTTGTTTATAAAAAAAATTTAATAAAAAAAAACAAAAAAACTTAGTTGTTAGTATGAAAGAACTGAGCAATACAAATGTGAAATAAAAATATTTTTTGGACAAAATATCTATAACCGTACCGTTAGCATAAATGTGTTTAAAACATGGTAAATAGTTATCTCCCTTACTAAATAGCCTCCTGTGTTTATTGCTATTAATAGTGAAAATTTGTAAAAAAAAAAAAAGGTGTATTTTTATGAAAAAACTGCTTGCATAGTTGATTTTAAAAATAAAACTTTCGCTTTCAGTAAAGAAAAAAAGTATCCGTTGCATCAGAACTTTGAATGGTCTAAACTCTAAAATATGATGTCGGATTTTCCATATCTTTTCTAGTTTTCGAGATCTAAACGGGACGAACGACGGACGGACCACACAAAACTAATAGCGTCAATTCCACTTTCAGGGGCCGCTAAAAAAGATTAAGGTATAGACGGCCGTTCGATATCATGATTTGTAACTGAATTTTTAAAACGAGGGGAGACAATTGTTCTTACTTGTCAGTTCCTGATATATTATGAGCCCATAAATTATGGTCCAAGTCAGTCACGCCAGACAGATTGGTGGTGCGGTCATTAATACTTGACAGCTATGTGATCTATTTTTAGATCAACATTCACATATTTTCTTTGGCACATTGATGCGTGTGTAAATGTTTAATAGCCTAATTTACATAGCAGAAGAACACTTCTATAAGCAAATTCTACTAGTCCTTAGCATTGTTCTTTGAAAAAGATTTGCAAAAGATTATTTTGAAAATTCCTGAAACAAGCTAATTGTAGAGCCGGTGGATCATATAGAATTGTGATGTCTAAGGAAGCCGGTGCATTATATATTAGATCTTAGCCTCCCTTTCCTTTTCCGAATAAAGCTTCTGTAATAGTTCAACCCTTGGTAAGTTTTGGTTCCTGGATTTTGGACAGCTTCTTAACTAAACACTAGACAATCAATTAATGTTATCTATCTATCTATCTATCTATCTATCTATCTATCTATCTATCTATCTATCTATCTATCTATCTATCTATCTATCTATCTATCTTTCTATCTATCTATCTATCTATCTATCTATCTATCTATCTATCTATCTATCTATCTGTAATCTCTCTCTCTTTCTTTATATACAGACAAGAAAGTTGGACGGGTAGAAATATCCTTTTGTCTTTCTGTCCGTCCGTCTGTCTGTCTACTAAGGAAGAAAGAGAAAGCAGTCTGCCACTGGCTGTGTGTATGATGCCTAAGAAAAGGAAAAAAAAAGGTATCGAGATATACAAGTTGTGTGGGACTGCGCGAGGTCTCTGTATGCCAGTGTGTCTGTATGTCTGTGTGTGTGTGTGCGCGTGTGTGTATTTGTGCAATTTTTATTATAATTATCATTGTTCATTCTATTCTTAAAGCGAACGCGACGAGCAAGTATCCAGTTGGAACTAATCGAGATGTGAAGAAATATTGAAATAAACACTTTTATTTGAATAATGGACCTCATTCACCAATCGTAAACAAACAACATTTAGCCACGTGGTGTTCTATCTCTTCTATATAATTTACGATCTAATGTTTAATTCATGATGGTTGTCACGTGACAGTTTTTTTTCGTTGTTTTATCAATAAGATCACGTGACAAAATTTTTTTTGTTTTCGATTGGTGAATGAGGTCCATTGAATCTCTTCAAATTTTGTCAGTCTCAATGTCAAGGATAGCGGATGTAAAATTTTGCAGAAACATTCGCCGCACACAGACACAGACACACACACACACCGTTCTGAATATTGACGTCACTTAAAGTTTCCAAGACGACATTTAAAAAAACAACAACAAACTGACGATTACTTCAGTTGGACCTACCACCGTCAAAGCATGTCATAAGGTATTCTTCATGTTAATTCGGCCTAATTAAAACTGCTTTCTTTCGTTGCTTTTCCTAGTAACATATATTTTACTCTCGAAAAGCACCTGGCCAAGAGTCCTTGTAATCTGCGTGAAACATATTTAGGTCATGTTTCTTTACTTTGTTTCTATTTTTAGTTTATTTTTTTCCCCTTGTAGTTGTTTACAAACTAAAGTGCACAAGAAACATTTGAAAAAAAAACAACAACAACTGCATTGATAAATTTCCTCGCCAACTCTATCACATAGAGAAATACAGAATGCTCCTGTAATATTTGTGTACTAAAGTGTGTGTTTGTTTTTCTTGAATGCAACGGTAACCATGGGTAAAACTATGGTGGATAATTTGTTTGTATTGGCTGAAAGGATTCTGATGTAATCACAAGTAATCACATCATAGTTTTATAAATAGAAGAGTGAAATGGAAATGAAAGACTAGGGGCAAAAAAGACGCGTAGTTTTAAAAGTGAGCTTATTTTGTTCACATTGTTCAAGAAAGTATTTCATTACAATTCCTCTATTCACTTTGTAATATCATGGGAACTGGGAGGAAAACTAGGGCATGGGTGCTCGAAAGGTACCAGTGGGCTCGGGTTCAAGATTATATCCGTGGGCCTTCCCCTTTCCCAACAAGACAAATTTAGTGCGACAAAAAAATCGAGTACTCTCTATATGTATCGGTACTATTAGAAAACGAGATTGCTATGCATCTAGTGTACCTTTTTGTTAGCATTAAAGTCATTACGTTTGATTCAGTTATTTTTCCGTACCAGTGTAAGTGTCTTGAAACTTAACAAACAAATGTTTTTTGTAGCTCTTTTCACTGCTAGGATGAAAACTAGAATCTAGTTGTATGTCCATCAGTTAACAGTAAATAGGCCTAACATTTATTTACAAAAAATTCATTTTTTCTGGCCTTATGTAGCAAAGTCAGAGATCAGCATGAGAAGCCTAACTTCTCTAAGACATAGAACTTGTTAATAATTTGTATCAATCACAACTTGGAGAAGTGTCCTGGCATTGATTGACATTGAGAAATTAATACACCTTAAAAAAAGGAGATATTTTTCTGGAGCTACTGTCCAAGATATTCTTACACGTTTAACATTTTCCCTTATGCTATATATTTACAAAGACACACAACACAGACACACACACACATAGCAAGAAGCAAGCAGTCCACCATTAATATCATGTCATTAAAAAAAAAAAGGAAGGATTTTAGTTGTGACATTAATTCTTCGTTGACACAATCCAGTTTTTATAGGCCAGTGCTGTTTATTTTTATCATTTCATATGTCGTGGGGGCTTAAGAGGGGCATTCCATCAGGGTCATAGCTGCACGTCTTAATAGTTAGCTGTTCATATTGCCACGAGCATGGCGTCTGTGACTGTGTCTGTGGCTCTTCTTTTTTATATTTACATATTAAACAAATAAAACAACAATAATAAAGAAAAAACTACTAAAGGTTAATACCCCTAATGCCTTTGCCAGTTTTTAAAGGTTGTGCCATGTTGTTTGTTTATAAAGTGCTTCCGGCCAAGTCGAGACGAATGATAATCACGATACAGTGTCGTACCAAGGGTTCCAGGCGCCCGGAGAATCCCGAGGTAACAGATTCTGTCGGCACCTCCATCCCTACCTAGAAAGGATTAGTAAATTCGGAGTTAGGAGCAATAGCGGACTTTTGAATTTTTGAGACCCTCTGCAAAATAGTCAATGGGGGGGGGGGGGGCATTATAATTTGTAGAGTAGGCCTACCCCAAAAAGTCCCCTCCTCCCAGCAGAGAAGACCTCTAGGGGAGAGGCTCTTTCGAGAATATAGTTTATGTAAAGAATTCCCCCCTCCCCAACTGTGACCTAGCAAAGCAAGCCAAAAGTAAAGCTGTAAGCACTCTGGATGTTTGGTTTCGTCTTATTGTATGTCTTAAAAAAAGATAAAGAAATTGCGCCTAAAGAAATAGTCCCTAAAGAAATAGCCCCTAAAGAAATAGCCCCTAGATCTCAGCATCCCTGCACACCCTAAGGCACTATCCAGTCACACAGTGTTCAAACTCCTCAATCTGGGCTTTTCTTTTTTGGGGATCTTATCTTATAAATTACAAACGCGTCTTCATATAATAAGACAACTACGTCCTACGCGTTGTGCTAATCGTCCCACGCGTTGTGTTAATCTAGTCTTGCGTGTTTAATTAGAGACTTGTTGCTAATTCTTGGTTTTTCCTGGTTGACTCGGGCATCCCTTTCCACACTCTAATGGTTATAGGGAAGAAGGAGCACTTGTACGAAATTGTCCTAGCATATGGAATAAGAAATTTATCTTTTTATTTGTGTCTGATTATTTTAATAGCTTGTGTTTTTTGTATTTGCAAGTTAGAATTGAATTTCTTAACTTAAATATTATCACTGATTTAAAAAATTTTTTTGTTTTGTTTTGAAGTGTCTCTAAATTAAGCGATTTTTAGTAACGGTATTTCTTTAGTAAACTGTAAATAGTAGTTCGTTAAGTTTAATACTTAATGTTTCAACAAGCTGATTATAATAAGTACTTATCGAATTGAAGTCTAAGTTATAAGGGCCATAACTCAAACTGCCTTTCGTTTTTTTTTTGGTCCACAAGTCATTGAATAAATGATGGTGTATGCAGTAGAAGTCTGGCTATCAGGGAGAAGCCGTGTTGAAAGAAAGAAGTTTGACAGACACCAAAAGATCTCTGCCGTGTCGCGGTCTCACCTACTCATAAACATATCGAACTGGGTGACGGAAAGAGCAGTGACAGAGACAGATGTTGTCGTGTCCTAGGTTTATCCCTACTACTGCCTCAAGAGTTAAATTTGTAGCGTACATTGTAAGTATGTGGCCTAGATATTGACACGATTCTTCAAATATGGCTGAAACGAAAAGCAAGGGAAACAATTCAGTCTACGGCGGAAACAAGATGCAAGTGAAACAATTCGTTCTCGGGTTTTCGCTCGTTCTCAATTCATATAAACTACAAAACATGAGTAAGCAACGCGAGGGACATGAGTTTTGTGTTGTTATTTGTTTTAATGTAACGAAACATTTCATTAACAATTGTTATGGTCATTGCGAGTCAGTGAAATGAATGGAAAGCTATAAATATACTTTGAGTTATGTCTGAAGAGTTGCCATTAGGAATTCACTTTTAACTGGAAAAGTCATAGACTGTGGACACTATCATTAATAGCTTATGAATAATGTGCATAGTATAATAAAATATGGTGGCAATTATTATTCAGCAAAAGATCATTAATAATATTGAGATGAACAGAATTTATTGCCCTCCTACTAATTCTTTTGACAAAAAAACAAACAAACAAAAAACAAACAAACTGGGTGGCAATAAAGAATCTCCATTGCACTGCATTCCACAAACTTAAGTTAAGCCCATCACACAGAATAGAAATAGTTTTACAATAAATAGTTTTAGAATAGATAGTTTTAGAAAGGATAGTGTTAGATTCATAGAGTTAGAATAGACATATCTATTCAGATTTAGAATAGATTTAGATACTGTTTCTAAACATAAATATTAAGTTACAGTGTGGACTAAGTGTAAGCCAGTGTTTCCCAAACTGTGTTCCGCGTAGCCTTAGTGCTCCGCGTAGCCTTAGTGCTCCGCGTAGCCTTAGTGCTCCGCGTAGCCTGAATAGGCGTTTCACGAACTACTGAAATAATTATCTACATGAATTCATCTCATCTCATCTCTGCCTGTGGTCCCTCCTGGGGCATAGGCCACCAACCAGCTTCCTCCAGGCATCTCGGTTCTGGGCGAGTCTCTCCAACTGTTCCCTCATCTAACCTCTCTAAAAATAAGCAAAATGTTCCTCTAAATACTCAGAATGTGCGAAATGTTCCCTTAATGAGAGAGTTCGGGAAACACTGGTGTAAGCTGATCATTGTATGTTGCAGAAGTAATGCATCTTGCAGTGTCGACTTAAATTCAGCAAAAGGTAGCCAAAATAAGCAATGTCGCAATATGAAGGTAGCACCAAGAAATAATGCAAAATAGAATCAAGACAATATGAACCAGGCCTAAGTCGCAAAAAGAATTAGGTAGCATCAAGCAATGTCGTAATATAGACTTAACTAGAACTAAGCAATGTCGCAATATGTCAGCTTTTCATAATCATATTTTTAAAAAAAGTGTTTTACTTTCCTTTTTTCTCTTCAACAGATCTGAGTGCCTGTCCCTCCCCTTATAATGTCCAAGTGCGAGGCGTTACAATGAAGCCTCGTAACCTTCAAAATAAGTCACATTTGTGTCCTTGTTCATTCTTGACACGTAAGCAACAAAGGGCCCGGCAATTAGTATCACTGTCTTTGTCAAGGCCATTCTCTTGAAATACGAAACAAAGCTGAACCACTCAAGATTATGATACTTTTTTTTGAAAAAATATCTTTCTGTTATAATTTTATGGAAGATACTTTTTTTAAATCTTCTAACCTAACTTCTTTCAGTGAATTGTGTTTTGTGTTTCTTTAATATAGAAATTCCATTAAATTAGTTTATTAGATTCTCTTAAGACATTCGTTTAGTGTCTTTTGTATTGTCTTTTGTTCTCTCCATCTTTACAAAGTTTATCACTCTGTCTGTCTGTCTGTGTGGTAAAATGTTTGAACATGTTTTTACTTCAATTTCCAATTCTCGGGTCAAGTTAAAACATTGTACAATTGTTCGTTGAACCTAACAAGACAGGAATCAATAAAAAATTAACCAATTAGTGAATTTATTGCTGATAATAATATATTATTGGTTGATATCGAATTAAGGGGAAATAATTTCGGGATCTTCGGGCCCTCTGAGTCCACCCAGCTCTAATGGGTACCTGACATTAGTTAGGGAAAAGTAAAGGCGTTTGGTCGTTGTGCTGGCCACATGACACCCTTGTTAACCGTAGGCCACAGAAACAGATGACCTTTACATCATCTGCCCTATAGATCACAAGGTCTGAAAGGGGAATTTTGCTTTTTTTTTAAATTGGGAAATAAATGCTACTTAATGAGAGATGTGGATTAGATTCAATTCAATGACTTATTTTTTACAGACTTTTGTTTTTCATTTTGCATAATTATTCATAGTCGATGACAATACACGAATCAATCAAAAAATTAACCATTTACTTAATCATTAAGAATTAGTTAATTAATTTTGTTTTATATAGCAGTAATGGCAGTAATTAGCGGTTCTTTCCCTTATATATGTTTGTTTTTTAAAGTATTCTTTTCTTTCTGTTGCTTTTTTGTTTTGTTTTGGTCATTTTTTCGTCTTTTCAGTTTGTCTTTTAGTCTGTGTTTAAATGTCTTTTAGACTGTGTTTAAATGTCTTTTAGACTGTGTTTAAATGTCTTTTAGTCTGTGTTTAAATGTCTTTTAGACTGTGTTTAAATGTCTTTTAGACTGTGTTTAAATGTCTTTTAGTCTGTGTTTAAATGTCTTTTAGACTGTGTTTAAATGTCTTTTAGACTGTGTTTAAATGTCTTTTAGTCTGTGTTTAAATGTCTTTTAGACTGTGTTTAAATGTCTTTTAGTCTGTGTTTAAATGTCTTTTAGACTGTGTTTAAATGTCTTTTAGACTGTGTTTAAATGTCTTTTAGACTGTGTTTAAATGTCTTTTAGACTGTGTTTAAATGTCTTTTAGACTGTGTTTAAATGTCTTTTAGACTGTGTTTAAATGTCTTTTAGACTGTGTTTAAATGTCTTTTAGACTGTATTTAAATGTCTTTTAGTCTGTTTTTAAATGTCTTTTATACTGTTTAAATGTCTTTTAGTCTGTGTTTAAATGTCTTTTAGACTGTATTTAAATGTCTTTTAGTCTGTTTTTAAATATCTTTTATACTGTTTAAATGTCTTTTAGACTGTATTTAAATGTCTTTTAGTCTGTTTTTAAATGTCTTTTAGACTGTGTTTAAATGTCTTTTAGACTGTGTTTAAATGTCTTTTAGACTGTGTTTAAATGTCTTTTAGACTGTGTTTAAATGTCTTTTAGACTGTGTTTAAATGTCTTTTAGACTGTGTTTAAATGTCTTTTAGACTGTGTTTAAATGTCTTTTAGACTGTGTTTAAATGTCTTTTAGACTGTGTTTAAATGTCTTTTAGACTGTGTTTAAATGTCTTTTAGACTGTGTTTAAATGTCTTTTAGACTGTATTTAAATGTCTTTTAGTCTGTTTTTAAATGTCTTTTATACTGTTTAAATGTCTTTTAGTCTGTGTTTAAATGTCTTTTAGACTGTATTTAAATGTCTTTTAGTCTGTTTTTAAATATCTTTTATACTGTTTAAATGTCTGTTAGACTGTATTTAAATGTCTTTTAGTCTGTTTTTAAATGTCTTTTAGACTGTGTTTAAATGTCTTTTAGACTGTGTTTAAATGTCTTTTAGACTGTGTTTAAATGTCTTTTAGACTGTATTTAAATGTCTTTTAGACTGTGTTTAAATGTCTTTTAGACTGTGTTTAAATGTCTTTTAGTCTGTGTTTAAATGTCTTTTAGACTGTATTTAAATGTCTTTTAGTCTGTTTTTAAATATCTTTTATACTGTTTAAATGTCTTTTAGACTGTATTTAAATGTCTTTTAGTCTGTTTTTAAATGTCTTTTAGTCTGTGTTTAAATGTCTTTTAGACTGTGTTTAAATGTCTTTTAGTCTGTTTTTAAATGTCTTTTAGACTGTGTTTAAATGTCTTTTAGACTGTGTTTAAATGTCTTTTAGACTGTGTTTAAATGTCTTTTAGACTGTGTTTAAATGTCTTTTAGACTGTATTTAAATGTCTTTTAGTCTGTTTTTAAATGTCTTTTATACTGTTTAAATGTCTTTTAGTCTGTGTTTAAATGTCTTTTAGACTGTATTTAAATGTCTTTTAGTCTGTTTTTAAATATCTTTTATACTGTTTAAATGTCTTTTAGACTGTATTTAAATGTCTTTTAGTCTGTTTTTAAATGTCTTTTAGACTGTGTTTAAATGTCTTTTAGACTGTGTTTAAATGTCTTTTAGACTGTGTTTAAATGTCTTTTAGACTGTATTTAAATGTCTTTTAGTCTGTTTTTAAATGTCTTTTATACTGTTTAAATGTCTTTTAGTCTGTGTTTAAATGTCTTTTAGACTGTATTTAAATGTCTTTTAGTCTGTTTTTAAATATCTTTTATACTGTTTAAATGTCTTTTAGACTGTATTTAAATGTCTTTTAGTCTGTTTTTAAATGTCTTTTAGACTGTGTTTAAATGTCTTTTAGACTGTGTTTAAATGTCTTTTAGTCTGTTTTTAAATGTCTTTTAGACTGTGTTTAAATGTCTTTTAGTCTGTTTTTAAATGTCTTTTAGACTGTATTTAAATGTCTTTTATACTGTTTAAATGTCTTTTAGACTGTGTTTAAATGTCTTTTAGACTGTATTTAAATGTCTTTTAGTCTGTTTTTAAATGTCTTTTAGACTGTGTTTAAATGTCTTTTAGACTGTGTTTAAATGTCTTTTAGTCTGTGTTTAAATGTCTTTTAGACTGTATTTAAATGTCTTTTAGTCTGTTTTTAAATGTCTTTTATACTGTTTAAATGTCTTTTAGTCTGTGTTTAAATGTCTTTTAGACTGTATTTAAATGTCTTTTAGTCTGTTTTTAAATGTCTTTTAGACTGTGTTTAAATGTCTTTTAGACTGTGTTTAAATGTCTTTTAGTCTGTTTTTAAATGTCTTTTAGACTGTGTTTAAATGTCTTTTAGTCTGTTTTTAAATGTCTTTTAGACTGTATTTAAATGTCTTTTAGTCTGTTTTTAAATGTCTTTTATACTGTTTAAATGTCTTTTAGACTGTGTTTAAATGTCTTTTAGACTGTGTTTAAATATCTTTTGGTCTGCTTTAAAAAAATACGAAATTTGTGAGATATTTCTATTTATGCATGTTTCATTTTTTAAAACGTATCAACATGATTTTTTAAGAGCAAAATAATCGCTCTTACAAAGATTTGTCAGCTGTATAAAGGAGGCATTGTGTTGTTTTTTAATAAAATATTATTATTTTATTTTACTTGTTTTGTTGTAATATTTGAAACTTAAAAGTCAAGTATTAATTATTTTAAGTGAACTTGGGGTTGTCATATCTCTGGTCTCATAGCGTCATAGTAAACATCTGACTGAAAACATGAATCATGATTTAAACGTTAAAGCGTTGTTGGTTTACACCCCCCTCCCCCAAAGAAGCTTTTGAAATTACAGTCATGTTTTAAATTTTGTTTAATTTTCAAGACATGCAAACATTTTTTTTTTACTGTGTCATTTTTGAAACGCTTCCTAGTCACACGATCTGTTTTGGCGGGAAATGGAAACATTTCCTTTTCTGTTAGCGCTAAAAAAAAAAAATACAATAATTATACACTTATCTTACCCATCGCAATGACAGATTTCAAAAGACCAGTAATAATAATCAACTTGCGCTTAGGACTGCCGTCTGTGGTTTCCAGTTCCAATCCCTGTCAACTGTCTTCCCTGTTGTCCCGAAGGAAGTTTGGATTAGGGCATAATTATGTCAACAAATCATGTGTGGTGCCCCAACGGTCCAACAGACTAAGGGATAGTCGAAGGTGATAATTGTGTTCATTTCTGAAAGATATCTGAAACTTTCAACGTCATTTCAATAACGCACATAATTGGCCCTTAGCTTAATGTAAAATTACAAAGAAACAACAACAGAACGTGTAAAGTAACTTGAAATATAAAAGGATGAAAAACAGATTTCTTATCCCATTTCCTAGGACAAAGTCACATGAGAACTCTTTTTCTAAGTGCATTTCGAACATGGAGCGAGTTTCTTAAACCAGCTAGGACGACCAATGGTTTGAAATTTAAATCTTTACTTATATTGCGGAAACATAGATAGTCACATGCGTGCATAAAACGCGAATAACGCGAATATATGTATAATAAGAACTTTTGTATAATATAATAAAAAATTATATTTACTTAGGTGTAATAGCGAATATTACGTAATTTTGTGGTTAAAATGAACCTTGCTTGCTTTGGTCAAGATTTGGAGTTTTATAGTTTAGATAATAGTATTACGTAAGTTTATTTACAGTATACAACGTATATTTCATGCCAGGACTTACCTAAAGTGAAACATCTTTTGATCTTGCCAAAAAAAAAATCCGCTCCAAATTTATTTATTTTTTAAAAATTTTTACGACAATGAAAACTTTTTTAGTTTCCACGCAATGAGTGAAGTCCCTTGCCTATGTCATGGTGTCTCGCTGGCTCCTTACTGACAGGGCCAAAGGAGGCGGACCAAAGCCCCGAGAAGACAAATGATGTCAATATATGGAGTTGTAGGCTTTACTCTCCGTCACTAGCACGAGGCTGTCAGACATGGAGGAAGGGAAAGAAAAAAAAAAAAAAGGGGAACATTTTTTTGGGGGTTGAAATACAGACTTCACGAAAGTCTTGTTCAAGTCCTTGTTGAAATATTGTCTGAAAGTTAAGCCACTCTGTGCTCGACGTGAATGTAGATCTCTCGATAAGGGTTGCTTTTTTTTTTGTGTGTGCTTTTCTTTCTCTATCAAACACAGACTTCCACTCTCTCTCTCTTTTATTTCTCACACTGTTTCTTTCTCTTTCACTATCTCATCTTCTGTTTCTCTGTTTCTTTTTCTCCCACTTTCTCTCTCTCCCCCTCTATTTCTCTCTCCCCCTCTATTTCTCTCTCCCCCTCTATTTCTCTCTTACTTTTACCGTTATAATCTTTCAAAATATAATCATCTTAAAAATAATTAGACTACTTTGAACCCGCTTTCATCGGGTATTCCCACACTCGACTCATATGTTTCTTTGTATTTAGTAAAGAGTTGAATAAATGAATAGACCTTCATGTACAGTTTGCGCAGCGACAGTAATAGAAGAAATTGATTGTGCAGTGCAAGATCACTGGAAAACTTGCAATATCTAAGAATTATAAGAAATACAAAAAAATTAGAAAAAAAAAGAAAAGCAGTTCCATATCAACTTCCTATAGGAGGAATTCATGACACTTTTATGTTACTTACTTTAGTCCGTTGAACACACAGTGTGAGATTTCTATTTCTATATTTCGTTTATGAATAGACGAGGCAAATATTGTGTCTGTGGTCTGCATCGGTACACAATTGCGGCTTATTAACATTTGTTCACATTTTGAGTTTCTAATCTCACCCTTCAATATTTAAACATTGATGAGCATGGTGGGGGGAGAGCTGTGATGTTACCAACAAGCAAAGCGGGGGAGTGCTGTGATGGTACCAACAAACAAAGTGGTGGAGTGCTGTGATGGTACCAACAAACAAAGTGGGGGAGAGCTGTGATGTTACCAACAAGCGAAGTGGGGGAGTGCTGTGATGGTACCAACAAGCAAAGTGGGGGAGTGCTGTGATGTTACCAACAAGCAAAGTGGGGGAGTGCTGTGATGGTTCCAGCAAACAAACTGGGAAAGTGCTGTGATGGTACCAACAAACAAAGTGGTGGAGTGCTGTGATGTTACCAACAAATAAAGTGGGGGACTGCTGTGATGGTACCAACAAACAAAGTGGAGGAGTGCTGTGATGGTACCAACAAACAAAGTGGGGGAGTGCTGTGATGGTATCAACAAGCAAAGTTTTCCTCTCCTCCTGATAAAAAGTTCAGCCGCATTCGTGTATCAAGAGACATCTCGTTCCTTTCTTTCATTTTTTCCCTATGACCATACATGCGCGTTCCTATAGAATGGTATCTTGGTCGATTTCAGAATGCTGGAGTGTAAGGTTTTTATTAATTAATCTATATGGCTATTAAAAATCTAATAATAAGTAATGTTTGTATTTCTGAATATATGTGCATTGTAGTTTGAATGACATGCGATATGTGTAATGTAATAGCTCCTGTGAATCATATCACTGGAGTAAAATATGATTTGTGGCAGCAGGTCCGGATTTAATGGAGGAAGAGTGGGGCTAAAGCAAAGGGGCCCACAGAAGAAAGAGGCCCCCACAATAGAGAAAGAAATCCATATTTCGATGGTCAGTAACTCTACTTTTTATATGCACATTTTTTTTTCGCTTTTATACCAACAAGACTTCCAATCTTACAGTTGGCAACACTGTTGTGGTTAAAAAGTGTCCGCTAATATTGTGCTCGTAATACAGCTCCAGATTTAATACACTGCGTAAACCCTGAAACCACAAGCGGATCCAGAACTTTTGAGTGGGGGGGGGGGGGGGCGATTTTTTTCTAAACCCTAACCCTGACGCCCAGTAAACCCTAACCCTATGCATAAACGTGAGTACAGCATATATATATATATATATATATATATATATATATATATATATATATATATATATATATATATATATATATATATATATATATATATATATATATATATATATATATATATATAACCTAGACATGTTGAGCTCTTTCTATTGATAGCTTGGGTGTCTGGGAGAGCGCTGCATTCTTCTCTGTAGAAACGCATTCTCCTGTCATCTACAGTTCATTATTTATTAATGGGTATCGGGGTGAAGCCCCGACGCCAAAAGCTTTTTTTTTAGCATTCTTCACTGCAGAAACGCATTCTCCTGAAATTTACAGCTTATTATTTATCAGTGCCCCGACCCAAAAGCGTTTTCTTGCATTTTTCACTGCTGAAACGCATTCTCCTGTTATCTACAGTTTATTATTTATTAGTGGGGAACTGGGCGAAGCACCGACGCCAAAAGCTTTTTTTAGCATTCTTCACTGTAGAAACGCATTCTCCTGACATCTACAGCTCATTATTTATCCTTTTAAAAATGACCTTTTCAATAATGTTTTACTTGAAAAAATATTCTAACACGAATTAGAAAGGCCCAAACTACATTGCAAATAAAACGATTTGAAGATCACTGACGTAAAAAAAAATTAGAACAATATATATATTTTTAAGTTCATTTGTAAGTGAGACATTTTGTTCAATAAGCATGTTTGTAACTTTGTTTTGTTACAGAACTATAATTCAAAGCTCTAACAAAAAATTTCGGAAGTGGGAGGAGAAATTAAGTGGACCAATTAGACTGTACTCTAAATATGTTTGCATTTTTAGGATTGAAGCATAAATTATGAGCTATAGTCCCAAATTTATTTAACTAGAAAAATATCAGATTGAGAAAAGGTTGGAAAAAGGCGACTAAGAAAAGAATATTTGGGTTCCGAACTCATCTCAATCGTTACTCTTATACTGAAAAATTTCGTATGAATTCTAAATTTTCCAAAGCAAAGTCTTTCTTAAAAAAATTATGATAAATTTATGTGAAATTACATAAACTCTGTCGCCATATTTGACTATTCTGTTTTAAAACATCATGCTTTCGTCTGGAAAAGGGGGGTGGAGGTAGAATGAAAACGATTAATCCTTGCTCCTTTTTATAATTTCTGTTAATGATTGCATTTGGCATTAAAGAATAGGGTTTGTGCGACTCGATATTAGAATTTAATTTATAGCACATGTAAAGTATATTAGTGACAGATTTTTCTTATAATTTTGTAATTTCTTAACTATAATTCAAAAAGAAAAATTAACTTTACGGAGCCATCTACAGTAGATAGTAGTTTTCCAACAAAAAAAAAGCCTATAAACATTCAAATCTGCCTTTTAGATTTATTATCGACTAGCAAAATATCACTTTGTTTTTTTTTTCTAAGAGGTCGAGATAAATTTAGATCTATATTTGTATGCCAGTGACTATAAACGTAAATTAAGTCTTGGAACTTCCTGTTTTGGTTAAAATTCGCCTTATTATTACATTTTCATTAAATGAAATCTGACAATGCCGTTTCTTTTAATCCCGAGTAGGATTGGCGTTTTCCATATTGAATGACACTACGAAATGACAATATTGTCTATTTTTAAGGAGATTTGCATCAGTTTTCAGAAGATTTTAATAATTTCATTACTTTTTCGTATATTTTTTTACAATTTTAGAATTCCAGGAACCCTTTAATAATAAGTTAAAATGGTTTAATTTAATAATTTACACATAGAATTCGCATCGCGAGGGGCCTATGAAAGTGCAGGGCAAACTGCGGCCGCATAGGTTGCAGTGGCCTAAGACCTAATTCCCTGTTGTTTTTTTCTTGAGACTTTGAATAAGAGATTGAGATTGACCCTTTACAAAACTATTAGATCAATTAGACTATCATTATATGACATCAGTTAGGCCAGATTTACATCTAACTTCACCTTCACTTTCACCTATCCCTTGGTCAGCTGGATCGTTGGAGCACCACACAAGATCTGTAAACCTTCTCTCTCCATTCTTCTCTGTCATTTGCCTTTGATATAGTTTCATTCTGATATTCTTTCTGAAAATATTGAAACCTGCCTTTTTACCTGCCTGCGTGGGCCATTTTGGGGGGGGGGGGCCGATTTTGAGTTTGTGTTTCCACTCAAACTGTCTTTGTAACCTTGTTTGTTACTATGCATTTTGAATAATTTTATTTTTTTTAAACAAAGAAAAAAAATCATATTTAATCTTTCTTTTGGGCTGGCTAATTGATGACAGTATGATTATTAATCAGTTTTAAAAGTGGATGTTTATTAAAGCTTTCGAAAAAAGTAGTGGGGTCTCCAAAAAATTCTGCCCCGGGGTCTCCATATACTTGAATTCGGCCCTGTGTGGCAGTTCCCAGATTCAAGAAAGTGGAGACATCTATCCCCTTGCAAAGAATTTTATAATTGCCTTTCATTATAATTTTTGTGAACAATATATTTTGGAAAATGAAGAAATTTGTACAAAGCTGATAACAACAATATCCGGGTGGAATCTCGAACATTCATTTTTTTTCACTATAAAATACAATCGTTTTCAAAACTATTCATACAAATACAAACTATATTTTTGACTAATAAACAAAGTCCAAGAATATAAAGCATATAAACGTAAATTCTGCTGTACTCCACACCCCCCTATTCTCGAATCAAGTTGAAAATTTCCACAATTATTCCTCGTCGATGACAACACATAGATTAGATCTATTTAAACAATGAATTACTTGATTGATTCGAAATAATCGATGCATCGCACTTAATATAAGCTTTGATTTTTTTAGAAAATATTTTAAAAATATATTTGACTTGTTTTAATCTTTCAGATTGTAGTTTAGAATTTAGACCAGCATTAAGAAATGTTATTGGCTTTTGTAGAATCTCGAATAAAAGTTGTTTAGCAATTTCAAACTCAAATCTCATAGAAGTAAAAACCAAAACCGTTAATTTTTTTTATAATAATAATATCAACTGACGTGGTGACAACTGAACTCGCAGACTCACTCTATAGATATATCCATAGATTAGGGACACTAGAGTAGACTATATTTACTTTCATGACTACTATTCTAAGGGAGATTACCCTTCATTTTAGATATGAATCACTATTACCTGCAATAGCTTCCCTTAGACTATAATATTTACGTAATTTTTTGGTGTTAAATATAGGCTAAATAGGATTTCTTTGACACTTTTTTATTTTTTTTTAGTTCGATTCTCTAGATCAGAAAGTAGTAAAGTTGCTCCATTCAGACCCTGCGGTCTACAGGTCAGATTATGTTTAGGTCATCTGATTCTATGGCCAACGGTTAACGAGCATGGTGTTATATAGCGAGCACAACGACCTACTGCCTTTACTTTTCCCAACTAAATTCAATTACCCATTAGAGTTGGGTGGACACAGGGGCATCCCAAAAATCCCGAAATTAAAATCCCAATCTTTACCGAGATTCGAACCCAGGACCACAGCTTCGGAAGCCAAACGCTTAACCACTCAGCCACCGCGTCCTCTTGAGATCAGAAAAACCGCAGTTTATTTTATAATGTTTGGTGTGTAAACTTTCTGACCAATAATGTCGCTTCGAGTCGTAATAAGACATCCCAACACGTGTTGTCTGGTGACGATACCTACTTTCTCCATCCAATATCTGATGTCTGCTTGGTTGCAAGGAATAGGTTTTACCAGGGCAGAAGAAAACAGGACAAAAAACTTGAAAAAGGAATGCTACGAAAATAAGTAAAAAGTAAAATAGTAAAGTTCTCCCCTTTCAGACCTTGCGATACATTGTAAACTTTAAAAAAAAAAGGCTAATAATATATTTTATGAAGCATGACAGAATAACGTTTGGTATAAAATTACTTCATTAAGTTTGATAAATTCTTAGTTGGACGAGACTCTTCCAAGTTGTTCATCATTTTATCTAAAAAATAACATTATTCAATTTAAAAAAAATGAACAAAATAGCTAATTCATTGTTAATAATCAATAGGTTTTCTAAATAGAAAAGAGGAAATCAAGTCTACAATAGTAAGAGATACAGTTATAAATGTGGAGTTCTTGTTGTTTTTGTTTTCAAAGTATTTATATATTTGGCTCAGTGCACTATGGCCTAATCTCTTTTGTGGGCGGACCAGTGGGAGTGGGGTTTCTGGGGGAAGATTTTCTGTGCTGTCTTTAGTTGCTTACCAAACACAACTCTGCTTGAGTCTGGTTTCGTGCTCAAGTCTCCGCCCCGTTCCCTTTTGATAAATAAACTGATAAACATATCCCACAATGCATCTCACTTTAAGTGGAAATAATTAAAATCTTAATGAACAAAACTTTGATGGACTTAGGTAAACACAACGAAGTGAAATTAGGTTTCAACGGAACTTCGTACAACAATGAGCTAGGTAAAACCTGTCGCGTAAGCGTAAATGTTTTTATTTTTCTTCATAATTGTGCTTTTTACAAAGCTTATATCAGCTCACTCTGTCTGTCTGTCTGTCTGTCTGTCAAAAAGTTTGAACACGTTTTTTTTTTTAAAATCCCATTTCTCATTCTCAGATCAATTTAAAACTTTGCACACCCCTAACACGAATCAACAACAACAACAACAACAACAACAACAAAAAACAATTAATTAATTGATGGTGATTGATTATTTTGTTTGATATCGAAATAAGGGGAATAATTACTACTTTATAACAGATGTGGATGTATATATGGATTGAATATGGATTGAATTAACGGAGCTAAATCCTGTAATTTTCAGTAAATAGCAGTAATCAACCATTCTTTTTCTATTGCTAATTTTGGTATATGACCTAGTTTTGTGTTTTGTGCGACTTGTCAAGAATCTTGTGAGTGTAATACGTCACGCTTTTGTCTCCTGTACTTCCTCGGCCGAGGGTTCTTTCTGTGTCCACTGTTTCCTCGTTGTAACGGGCTGCTACGCATTAGGTGCTAGGTCTAGAGCCAGACGTTGGGCCGTGATTGAACCACGTATTGGGCATTATTACTATATGAAATTACCAGTCACGTTTGTAAAGTGGTTTGTACGGTATATTAGCAATCATATTTCAATATTAAATGTTATATTGCTACGCTATCGTTAATCATTTATTCAAACTTTGTTTTACATGTACTTTGCGCTTGTTGCCGTTGTTTATTAAGACAATAGTCTCCTGAGGTGGGGGAACCTGATTAATTATATCCTCCTATAGCTAAAACAGTAAAACCCACCTAGAAAATCTCTCTCTCTCTCTCTCTTTAGATATATATATATATCACAAAAACACATAAAGTGTTTGTTGTTCTATCTCTATTAAGCATCCAAACTTTTCGACATTTCTTGATCTTTCAATACGAGGCTTTGTGTTCGTCTAGCAGTACATTTGAAATTCGATCAGATGAAGTTTTGACCCCCCCCCTCCCCTTCCACCAAGTTCACATTCACCCTGCGCCATTATTTATGGCTGTGATGTTTTTGTCTGTTGGCTTCTTTGATGTGCTGTTTAGGCCGTCTGCCAAAGTCCTCTCTCTCTCTCTCCCCCCCCCCCCCTCCTTTTTTTCTTTTATCCAAATCGTCTATCACACTTTTAAAGAAAGCATTTTTTTTATCTGATACTCAGAATCGATGAATTAAAATAGTCTTATTTACGTCCATCATCTTATATGTCGGTTAACAGGTATAGGCCATTAGAATTACATTGTACGTTGGTATTTATTTACATATTTTTTAAAGAGTGTATTCGATTTCAAAGGAATTTACGTCGTCCTATCTTAAAGGAGCGCATTTACTTATTATACAATCCAAAAGAATGGATCAATTTACTTTTATAAACATCTTTCTTTTCTGGTAAGCTTTCTCTCTCTCTCTCTCTCTCTGTCTGTCTGTCTGTCTGTCTGTCTATCTATCTATCTATCTATCTATCTATCTATCTATCTATCTATCTATCTATCTATCTATCTATCTATCTATCTATCTATCTATCTATCTATCTGTCTGTCTGTCTGTCTATCTATCTATCTATCTATCTATCTATCTATCTATCTATCTATCTATATATCTATCTATCTATCTATCTATCTATCTGTCTGTCTATCTATCTATCTATCTATCTATCTATCTATCTATCTATCTATCTATCTATCTATCTGTCTGTCTGTCTGTCTATCTATCTCTCTATCTCTCTCTCTATCTCTCTATCTATCTATCTATCTATCTATCTATCTATCTATCTATCTACCTATCTATCTATCTATCTATCTATCTATCTATCTATGACATAACCAGTTAGAGAAAAATATAGAACTAGTGAAATGAATCTAGTGATGAAAGAATTTATCCCCTTTTTCTTTATATCGTACCTAAGAAAAACTTTAAGACATGGATAACTAACAGACACTAAATCTACCCATCAAAGGGACTAAACTCATTGGCAAGTTGTTTGGTGTTGGTGAAAGCAGACTTTTAACCAGTTTGTGGTGAGTGAGTAATGACTCTACGTGACCTAAATGGAATGACTTTTGCAGACGACAAGTTGGTAGGTGTAGTCATCGGTAAGAACTTCTGTACTTCTGAAATAGTAAGCTTATGAACTGGGAAGCTGTGAGCTGGTGAAATTGTGAGCTTATAAAGTCGTGAGCTTATCAAGTTGTGAGCTCATCAAGTTGTGAACTTATCAAGTTATGAGCTCATCAAGTTGTGAGCTTATAAAGTTGTGAGCTCATCAAGTTGTGAGCTTATCAAGTTGTGAGCTTATCACGTTGTGAGCTTATAAAGTCGTGAGCTCATCAAGTTGTGAGCTCATCAAGTTGTGAGCTTATCAAGTTGTGAGCTGGTATTGTAGGGCTCATTAAAGGTGGACAACAATGACGGATATTATTATACTTAACCCTCATGGATGGATATTACGGGTGTAGGGAGGGAGGGAGAGAGAGAGAGAGAGAGAGAAAGAAAAGTAAGGAGAGACTCTGTGGAATTAAATGTTATATCGTTTCTCCATTGCCACTTATATCTATCTATCTGTACATACATACATACATACATACACACACACACATATATATATATGTTTTGACTTTTGACACACATATATATATATATATGTGTGTGTGTATGTATGTTTGTTAGTAGAGGTCTAATATATGGCTCCTTTTGTCTCGAAAGACTATGGTTTCGCCCAAATGTATGAAGCTGCTGTGACTATGGGTCATCTCTAAACAGATTTAAAAGAGAGCCTAGGTTGTGATCATCATTAAGACTTATCGCAGGGGTCCTGTGAATTAATTACGTTGAATCTTCGTGTTCATTGGTTATCCTTTTGAATAGAAAAAAATGTTTTCGCAACATAAGCCTGCTCAAAGCTAAACAAAACATAAACCTGCTTAAAGCTAAACAAAACATAAACCTGCTTAAAGCTAAACAAAACATAAACCTGCTTAAAGCTAAACAAAACATAAACCTGCTTAAAGCTAAACAAAACATAAACCTGCTTAAAGCTAAACAAAACATAAACCTGCTTAAAGCTAAACAAAACATAAACCTGCTTAAAGCTAAACAAAACTGAACAAATAATTGCAAAGGAACAACGTCTTCCTGAACACTTTGATGACATTTGCTTCGATTTAAAACTAATCAACAATGTAATTAGTTAGTTTTTCATTTTTATTGAGTTCATGGTTGAAATATGCATACACACAATAAAACATTCTACCATAGTTAGTACTAGATTAACTCTACGCCAAATGTCAACGGATTGATTCCTTAGTTGGAAAAATAAAAATACAGAAAGAGAACTAATTGAGCCCTTTCTAACAGTGACGTACTTAAGGGGGGGAAGGGGGGGGGAGAATATTAATGGGTGTCCGAAATTTATTTGTAAATACATAAATTAATATATTTGATTGACAAATAGTGTAAACGAGTGTCCTTTTTTTTCAACATTTATGGATTAAATTTATCACAATGACTAAACCTAGATCTAGGTCTATCAGTATGTTGACTTTGTTGACATTTTAAAAATATTTTTTCCCACAGAGATCAAAGTTTTTTTTTTAAGGTTAGTTTTACATTTAAACTTTGTTGCCACGAATAAAACTGCATGATATACAGCGAATTCCAGGTATCTTGTTACCTTTACTAATAATAGATCTAAATGGCGAGTATTTATGGCTACACTAATTAACCTTGAAGCAAAATTTACAGAATCGAGTATAACAGATCCAAAAGTTATTCTTCATAATGCTAAAATAGTGCATTATTCTGGTTTGGCGTCTATAATTTCAGAATTAAACTTCACACTCGAGTTAACAACATTAACAACAATAATCAATGATAACAGACAATAACCGACTCCTTACTTGCGTTCTCACAGCTATCGAAAGCATTCACGCCGCGATGCACCATTTCACTTTGCACAAAGGGTGCAACTTAGAGACGAAACTTAAAGCCTAAAACAAAGACACTCGTCATAACTTCGCCAGCCCATAGCTTCCTGACAGTGCCGGATTTACGTATGTGGAAGTCCCAGGGCAGAATTTTGGTGGCGGCCCCTACACTTTTTGAAAGCTTTAATAAAACGACACTTGTTAAAAAAAAAGTACTCATATTTAAAAGCATGCCATAGTATAAAAGAAAGGTAGTACTTTTAAAAGTAATTGCATTGTCCTTCGTTTAAAAAAAAAATATTTGATATGCATATTTTAGTAAACCACCCCCCCCCCCCCCCAAAAAAAAAGACAATTTTTAGGGTTCACGCAAAGTCGTGAATGCGGAGCTACTATCACACAGTAAGAGTGCACCCTAAGCGGACACCACTTTGTAATATTTAACCTCAACACTGTAAAATTTAAAGTATTGTCGGTAAAAAAACAAACAAAAAAAAACAACATGTAAAGTTGCTTTTGGCCTCTTAAAACAGTGTTGTGAATAATCAGGTGCGTAGCTAAGAATTTGCCATCATTTGGGGGCCGGGGGGGGGGTTAACCTCAATGGGGGCCCCTGCATTTTGCGTAAAATGTAATATTCAGTGTAAAAAACACTCATTTGGCCTCAAGTGGGGGCCAGGGGGAATTTCAAATTGTCCGCCTCCACGCTAACTACGCCACTGCGAATAATGCCATTATTTTTTTAAAAAGAAAGTGACCAGACATCTTTGTTACAATGGCGAACGGAAAATGTGAAGCTCAAATTATACTGTGTATCTATCTATGCGTGTGTGTGTATGTATGAGTATATGTGTGTTTGTGTGTGTGTTAGTCTAGAAATGTTTATGCAGTAAATGAATTCATTATTTATTTATCAATGTCTTTATATATATATATATATATATATATATATATATAAAGCCTGTGTTAGGATTTTCTTAAAATTGTTGCTGATTCTTAGTCGAGATGTTAAAGATAAAAAAAAAAAGAAAAAGCAAATTACCAGAAAAAAAACAACAACACACAAAACTATTGATTTCTTATCCTTAGAGCCAGTCAAGGGCCATTGCAAGGGAAATAAATTCCGTACATTACGTAAAAGTAATAGACTTAAGTAAAGAACTGTGTAGATCTTATATAACGGATAGTTTCGAATTGTAGATCGCAGCACATTATCACTGTCATTTGCCTTTGATAAAATTTCATTCTGATATTCTTTCTGAAAATATTGAAAACTGCCTTTTTAAATGCCTGGGTAGACCACTTCGGGGGCCGATTTTGAGTTTGTCTTTGTAATCTTGTTGAAAAACTTTCTGTTCTTGAAATGTTTTTTTTTTATATAAATGTTAGACCGAATTTGCTCTACAACAACAACAAAAAGAAAAAATATGCTAGGTGGTGGAATGCTGGGTAGGGTGAGTGCTAGAATAGTTTTGTAAAGGATAGAAAGACAATGGGAATATTAAAATCAAACATAGTTATAGTTTTTGTTTTCTTAAAATTTATGTCATGGGCAGACGAAACTAAAAATGAACTAAACTAAACTCAGTGCAGACAATGGCTTTCTCTGCGTCTGTCGTGTCAAGAAAACATGTAGGTCAAACTGGGTCTGCTTAACCATGTGAAGTACATGTATTTTTTCTTTATTCTCCGACTCAAAAGATATTCGCCATATTATTATTATAATGGAGCCCTAAAAATAATTAACGGTTAATGTTTAGATTGTTATAATAGTCTTGTTTTTGTTTTCGTAAAATGTAAATTTCTATTCACAAATTCAAGCAACAATCGAGTCTAATATTCTAAAGCAGTAAAAATGGCGAATGCAAAAATTATATGGCGGAACAAGGAAGATGACTTTCAAGTCACCAGCGTACTCTCCCCTTACATTAACTCTCCATTTCCTGTCTGAAATGGGCAGACGGTAAGCTGTCAGTGATCTATCCAAACTGTAAGTGCCACTGACTCTACACGCAAGGGTTGGGTCTTTAAAAGACATATAAGGAGTTCGCATAAATGTGGTCACTTGAGTATTGACCCTTGAGTTTGAAAAAAAAAAGATTGTTGTTCTGTTAAAAATACGGTCATCAGTGAATGGAAATATCAGGCGACTACATGTACACAATTGACTTGGTCCAGTGATGGGCAAATATCTATATCTTTATCTATTTCTCTATCTATTTCTCTATCTATTTCTCTATCTATTTCTCTATCTATCTCTCTATTTCTCTATCTATCTCTCTATCTATTTCTCTATCTATCTATTTCTCTATCTATCTATTTCTCTATCTATCTATTTCTCTATCTATCTATCTATCTATCTATCTATCTATCTATCTATCTATCTATCTATCTATCTATCTATCTATCTATCTATCTATCTATCTATCTATCTATCTATCTCTCTATCTATCTATCTATCTATCTATCTATCTATTTCTCTATCTATCTATCTATTTCTCTATCTATCTATCTATCTATCTATCTATCTATCTATCTATCTATCTATCTATCTATCTATCTATCTATCTATCTATCTATCTATCTATCTATCTATCTATCTATCTATCTATCTATCTATCTATCTATATTTTGTCCCGCTTCTAAAAAGTGTTGTGTTGATTAGGTCAGTTCTAAGGCTATGAGATGACAAAAGGATTGACTGATAGAATGATAGATTAGAATAAGTGATTGATTAAAGGTCTATATGTGTCGACTGATCAATACTTTTGAAAATATAACGATTGACTGGTTGATTGTTTTTTCTTCTAAAAACAGAATATTGATAAATTGATACATTTTTGAAGATTATCATTATTGATTGATTCATTCAAAAATAACGATTAATTGATTGAGTGATTCTTTCTATAAACATAACGATTGATTGAATGATTGATTGATACTTTGTAAGACATAATTATTTGATTGATTGATTAATCCTAGGTACTTAAAAGGTTATCTATTTACTTAAAAATGCTTTCAATATAATGTGTGAGTGGTTGATTAATATTGATTGATTGGTGGATTATATATCTTTTCATATGATTGCTTGAATTGTTTTTTTCATTAGCAGGAGTGTATTTGCTCATTGAGTTATAGTTGGAAAAATATAGGTAAACAAATGGTCCATTGAACATTATACAACGATAGAACTAAAAGTATACAAAGCTAAGATTTTTGTACGAAGAGTTTTTTTTGTTTTTTTTTACAACTTACTAAAAAGTCGATTGGGGTGGACTTCAACTGGGAAATAAGACAAAGATATATATATATATATATATATATATATGTATATATATATAAACACACACACACACACACAATAGCACATGTACATGAATTTGAAAAAAAATACACATTAAAATCATTTGTGACGTCACACACGTCACTTCCAAGTATTGAAGATTAAACTACAAGAAGAGACCTACCCAGATTTGTTATGCTGATTATTATGCATGGCCATTAAATATATCACATTTTTTGAAGCCAACGAAAATATCACATCATTAACAATGGGTTACCATGGTAAAAAAAAAAAAAAATGCAAACAGCTAGTAAGGGGTTGAACTCTAGCAGGTAGGCTGCATGTGTGGATCAGTAATAATGAAAAGATAACCCAATAAATGACTTAATTTTTAAATTGGGAAACGTGTGTATGAATAATGTCTAATGAATTATATGAGATAATTGCGTTAGCCAAATGTTTCAATTTTATTTTAGTCTCTGAGATTTCATTTTGAAGCTTGAGAAATTTTCGTTTAAATTTTAACTAAATCTGAAACATGCAAACCCTGAAACGTAATAGTATTGCATTCATCTAATGGTTCATCTGCTATATGGTCAAACGAGTGGCACTAATATTCAGTAATGTGGCATAAGGAATTTCTAGCATCCTTTATTCTATTCTCTTTGATCTATTTACTCAAAAATGCCTTCAATTCTTCCAAGTCTTAGAAATTAAAATTCCATTTCACATTTTCTAAAACTATTTTCTATTTGCCCATTCATAAAAAAAAAAAAAATTTCCATTTTCTCGTGTGGGCTTACTAATAAGATTTGCAAACAAAAATGATTTTTTTAAAAAGTGTGTTTAGTGAAACAGCCATCCTTTATTTCTGTTGTTTTTTTTTGGGTCAGACTATCAAAAGTTTTGCCAAAAATAAATCCAGAAATTCCGAGGTTTTTGTGTTTCAAACATGTGGACTTAATTTATTCCTGAAGTTTTGACCGTTATCAATGCGTTTCAGCTTCATTTGTAATTCTTTTTTTTAGCAGACGTCTAAAGGAGTAACCACGTGACTAATCTATACATAAACATGAGCTCTATGATGAGGTATTTACATAAGAAAGCACGTCCTCACTTGGCGTGACAAATAACAGTCCGAGAGTCACGTTGTAGTAAGTTAGCCTGCATCACAAGCGACATGAGTTCATCACAGAAAGTCCTGGATTCATACAACAAAGTCTCGAGACTGTATACGTATGAGCAGTAGACTATATAGTGGTGGTGGTATTATGCCAAATGCGATGTAAACCATAACAATATACATAATATAAATACTATTGCACATAGTTAAAGAAAATAAAAAAGAACATCTAATGGCATCACAGTCGGTGGCTCTTCAGTCATTCATAACAACAGTCGCTAGTCTCAGTGTCATGACATTTTTTGAATATCTCCGGAACATACCGAAACGTAGCGAGACATTTACCCTCGTTCTATAATAGGTTTGTATCCCGATGTAAGGTTTAGGGTGTAAGCATAAAAAAAAACATGGACTAGAATACACAAAAGCTATAACGAAACGGTGAAAATATTTGCATGCTAAATTGATTCACGGTGCTCTATGATGAGAAATTTCTCTGTCATTGGGCATGAGTATTAGGTGACGTAAAGATCTCAACATATTGTTGTAGTTGACAGGGCCAGCCTTAGGCATTGGCAAACTAGGCAGCCGCCTTGGCTCTCAGATTGGTGGGGGCCTCACACAGGACTAAAATATTTTTGCTTTAAAGAGAAAAAAATGCTTAATTATGGATCAAATCTCAAACAAATCAGAACTCTACTAGCCAAGAAATTCTATGATTCAATGTTTATCCACGAATGTTTAGATCTACTTGTTAGACTGCATATGTTAGAATTAGAATCAATAACAAGACCATTGCTTCTTCCTTCTGGTGAAATGTCGAAAAGTTATTTTTAGTCTGGTAATCATGAATCGTCCATGAAGCACATTCTTGCTCACAGTGTTATATTTGTTGATGAAGATATAATGCAGGAAGGGTTTAAATTCATTGCGTATTTTTTCGGCCTTAATTTTTTGTTTTTTCTATTTCAATGGGGCCACCCAATTCACTTTGCCTAGGGCCTCCGATGGCCCAAGGCCGGCCCTGTAGTTGTAGTTAGGTCTCATGAACCTTGGAAATGACGTGTTACTGTGCACACTGTTTTGTTTCCATATACATGTTAAAGTCAAATAACAACGCTGGTATCCATGGTGATTACAAAACAAATACTCTTGGTAAGCATCATGCCAGAGATCAACTCCAATTGGAGTCAAGAATCTGATGTACGGCGTAGCGCCACGTAGCGTCCATGAAGGTTTAGTGACAAATATTGCAAATTAGAAGAGGGGGGGGGGGGCACTCATATACGCTGTGCGCCACTGTTTTCTCTGACCCCCTGCAGTGGCAACACCGTAGTAATACTAGCATCATAGAGCAAAGATTTCACCTTTGCACAAACAAGTCAAGTTACAAGGTCGTCACTATGGTAATAACCTAATGATGTAAGATGACCACCCTGATCATATGTCAAGCAAATGACCAATCATTTGTAGTCTTATATCTTTTTTCGATAGCTCCCATAATTTGATTGGTCCATTTAGAGCCATATAACTTAATAGTATTTGAAAATACGTTGATCCACATGTTGGGTTAAGATTCCAAGAAGTCGATCTCCTGAAAATAATATCACTGCAATTATCACATTGTGTTGTAAGCAATGTTTTAGCATTAGAATAGAGTATTACAAAATGGCTTCAACTGTGAATTTAGGAAGATGATTTCTTTTTTAATTTGCGAGCTTTGCTACTTCGTTTCTTACTGGCCATTCTCAATACTCTGAGGCTTCGTGCCGATACCAAGACTCCTGCAGTACGTTCTAGCATGTAAGCAGTGTGTCACGATTAGTCCAATATCGATACCAGATCTGTACACGATACCAAAAGTTTACCATTCCGTCAAGAAAAAAGAAAGTGAGTTCACAATTTTTCTGAGGTCTGGACGATACAATATAGTGCTAAAAACTTTTTAGAACTACATTCATGGAAGCTGTATGTTGCGGCCGGCTTTTTAAAGCCAAGCGAGGACTGGACTTTACAGTCATCTTCGAGTCCATAGGAACTGAGAAATGTGCTCATCTTCGATCACGAAGGATGATCTATATATGTTGTAGTCACATACTTATCTTTACTATTTCTTTGTTCTCTACCTGTCCCTTAATCTGTTAGACCGTTGGGGCACCATGCAAGATTCGTCGACCGTCTTCCTCCATTCCTCTCTGTCCTTTGCCCTAGTTAGAACCTCTTTCAATGGCAGGCCCGTCCATTCCTTTATGTTGTCTTTCTTTGTCTGTCTCTTCTTTTTTTTCCTGGTTCTGTTCCCTGAAGGAAGGTCTTTGAGATCCCCGAAGACCGTGTAATATGGCCATAGATTACTATAATCTAGGACAATTCCATGAGAAATACAAAAATATTGTTTTATTTCCAAAGAATTATTTTAGCACAATTTACTAAGATATAGTTTTACGAGTGCTTGCCTCTTTGAACTTTACGAGTCATTGCCTCTTTTAGTTTTACGAGTCATTGCCTCTTTCAGTTTAAGTCTCTTTGCTTCTTTTAGTTTTACAACCTTTTGGTCATAATAATAACATTGAATGTAATTTTGTCTTCTCAAAGTTTGTGCGAATTTTTGAATTCGCAATTCAGATCGACTACACTGTTGGCCTTCATTTCATATTAAAAAGGATGAAATAATAGCAGAGATATAGACACACAAGTAACATATACATTTGTATAGTAGATATTGCTGAACGGACTATGTATGTCGACATTGGGGAATTCCCATTGTTGGGGAAATTCCAAATCGTACAACCACGGAAATTCCCATGGTAAAAATAGATAATTCTCTACTGAAGATCAGCTACTGGTCCAAGATGTGCCCTGCCTCCTATGGTTCAGCCATACACATTGGCTGGGTGCTGTGGGTTGGGCTTGACGCCATGGGCTCTGACCTTCTTCCTCCCCGCAGCGTCCGATTTCCGCTGACGTCATATACTGGCCATGGTGACCTCCTCGGTATGGCAGTTGCTGTAGTTGCTATTGGAGAAGGTCATCGTAAAGGTATGATCTCTACGGGCCCGAAAGGGCCGAGACCGCAGACCATAAAAACAGCAGAAGCAGGCGGCCTTGAACTCTTTCCTGAACTTGGCTGTAGAGGTAAGGGAAGCGAAAGGAAAAAAAAAAAAAATTGATATATTTGATAACAAATAGAAAACAGAAATAGTTGAGCTGCATTAAAATAGAGTCACATTTTAAGACTAATTTGATTGGAGATTTTTTTTATCTAAGGCGGATAACTATAAATAGTTATTTGGTGTATCCGGTGTACAGAAAAAAAAAATTGGAAGTGTAGATTTGCGAATGTAATTTAGAACGTGAACGCTAAGTTGTTTATATTAGTTTAGCTCTGTGTACAATCACGTTTCTTAGTTCTTTTACTTGTAGTACAAAGTCATTGTTATTTTGTAGTTGGCAACTTCAATTTATTTTTGTGTAGATTCTAAACTTCTTTCTTTTTTTTCCCCACATTTTCCTGGCTGATTCAGGCAACCCATTCCATGCTCTAATAGAACCAGGGAAGAAGTAGCGTTTGTACAAATTTGTCCTAGCAAATGGGACAAGGAATGTGCCTTTATTTTTGTGTCTTTCGGAATATTTTATTAGGTTCCTCCATTTTCTATCTTTTTTTTCTTCGCTATCTCTCTCTCTCTCTCTCTCTCTTCCATTTTCTCACCCCCCATACTATCGTTCTATCTCTCCCTTCCTCCCTCTCGTTTTTCTGTCTCTCTCCTCCCTGTATTTCTCTCTTCATAACCCTGTCTTTCTTCTTTTTCTTCTCTTCTCACCCTCTCTCTCCTCTCTCCATCCCTCCTTTCTAGCCTCATTCTTCACACTCTCACTATTTCTGCCTCTCGCTTTTTTCGTCTCTCCTCCTTATTTAAGTACCCCTCTGCCCCCCCCCCCGCCCATCACTCCCTCTTTTCACTTTCTCATTATTTTCACTCACTCTCCAACTTTGTACCGTCACACCCTCCCATTCTCTCTCCATCCTTCTCTTTCTTTCTCTGTTCAACAGTTCAGTTTTCAAAGGTATGCAAAGACGGCAATATGCATTATTTTCCACTAATTAGCTAAATGAAAGGATGGTCTCCTGATGGTTTGTATGTCATCTAGTTCAGTGCACTCTTTTTGTTCTGAGGATAAAAGAAATACTTCTCATTCTGTCTCAAACTAACTTCATTACAATTACATCTGATGGGAACAAGAAACGATGGGTTCAAAAGTTCACATTCAATTGATACCTGTTCCCAGGAACTAACTGATATTATTTATTTTTTTCATTATTATTTGATTGGATAAAGTTGTTCTATAGGGGAAAGTTCCTTGGATAAATTACCAAATAACTTTTATTAAAAGTACAAGTTAAAAAAAAAAAGTAAAAGTACTCTTGTCAGACCTAGTGATCTATGTGAGAAGATGATGTTAAGGTTATCTGTTTCTATGGCCAACTGTTAACGAGGGTGTCGTGCGGCCGCACAATGACCAAACATCCTACATTTCCTAAACATACGCCAGGAAGCAATTAGATGTATTTGGCTTCAGAGCGTCATAATAAAAACACGAGATTCAAAATCACCGTCTTCACCTGGACTGGAACGCGAGACCCCTCGTCACGCACTTTATCACTCATCCACCACCGCACCTTTGATTTACCTTGTCTTGAGCGAAAATAGTTTATTTGTGTGAGTGTAGGTAAATACTTTCAACACTAGTCTATTGGGGAGTTTTTTTACCGTTAGAATTTTCACTGTCAACTGCATTTTCATTCTTGAACTTCGTAGCTCTCAACTAAACTTTCAACAAAAAAAACATGAGCTACAAACCAGCTGAGATTCTGTAGCTCTAAGAAGTGCCCACTAAAAATATCAAATAACTTTTTAAAAAACAAAGTTTATCAACACTTTCCTTTTTTCTACACCAGATACACCAAAAAGCTAGCCATTAATAGTTTCTGTTCAGACAGTTTAGCGTCACTGACATGGTGAAAATTGGCAATATTACATTATTGACATTATATTATTGACTAAAGACTATGACTAGTATTGTAATTAATGTAAACATATTACAACGGAAAGCATGAACGTACCACTCATAAAGTTGTAGATGACTGGATTGACAGCTGAATTGAAATAGGGTAGCCAATGACTGATCAGGGCATAGACGATGTGGGCGTCACCCTCCGTTGAGTGTTTGGTGTCTATTACGCCAAAATACCTAATCAGCAAAAGAATAATTATATTAATAATTGAGACAATACGTAAACAGTTTCGATTCTTATTGTTGTAAACTTAAGAGAGGTAAATCAATGATGAAGCAAGGTTACAGGATGTAAGTTTATTTATATAGAAGAATATTATGTTGTATAGATGGTCACAACAAACACAAAACAACGACATCAGATTTCGGTTCGCTTCTGCCACAAACCAGGCCAGTTCTACCACAAGGTTGCACATAATTCGTAGGTTCAATTCTATCTAACAACTTTCCAGGCACCCTGTCGTACATCACCAACAATACATCCCCCCAAATGACCAGGCAGGACTTATTCTTCTTCCTTCTTCTCATTACTATATTGGAGCGTTCAGATGACTGGTATAATATATGAGATTAACTGTGCAGTGGTTTCCATATAATTTTCTTTTTCTATTGGGGTGTTTTTGGGACCAGTGTCTTGTTCTGGCCTCTTAGTAAAGAGAGCAGTTTTGATTTACATGGTTAGCATTCTCTGGCGACACTCCACATAGGCAAATTTCACTAATGCCAATTTGAGCTTCTGGAAAGTCGCCTCTTTCCTCTTGTTCCAGAACACCAGACTCAGTAATTTCCATCTTTTTTGCTCTGAGTGGAAGGAAGCTTCTCTTCATCAACAGTGACGTCTCGACGCTGGCAGATTTCCAGCACTATTGTAGACCCTCCAGACATACATTCAAATAGAGCGTTGCGCTATCAGTGTCAAGGTAGATTTTATAAAGGCTACTTACCTAATGACATTCTGAATATGAACTGGAAGGTAGCAGATAGCAAACATAATAACGATGGCGATCAGCATTCGGGCCGCTTTTCTTCGGGACAAGATCTGGTCCTCCTGAGTGTTCTTGTTACCGTCCAGCATGGGCTTGCGTCCTGGACAGAAAGAGACAGAATTAAGACGTCAGTTAGGAAGATGTCAAAGTAGTGGAGGAAGTAGTGGGCATAACAGGGGGGGAGGGGGGGGGTGCTTCTATGGCATCCTGTGGCATGACAAGTAGAGGACATGACAGGTTTACATGTTGTGATGTGTATTGTAGATGACATGTCAGGATTAAATGACATTTGGTGGTGTGACATGCAGATGACAAGACAGATTTGTATGTTGTGGTGTGGCATTTAGATGACAAATCAGATTTATGTGGCACATTGTGTCAACAGGACATATAGTGGATATTACGAAGTTCGTATCACAGTTCATAAAGACATATGAGGCACGCATTTTTTTAAAATAATTAAACTTGATTATTAACTCATATCTGGGCGCACTACTGGCACCACTGGCCATCACCCAGCGACAGATGTTATTTTCTTAAGCTGTACCTCTATCGAATTGAAACAACAGGCCACTTTCATTTCTTTCTCTCTTTCTCTCTTTCTTTCCTTTTCTCGATCACTCTTACTTTTTCTCTATATCTCTCCCCCCCCCCCAATCGACCATCTCTATCTTTTCCTTGGCTTTCCCCCCTTTCTCTTATTCTGTGTTTCTAATATCAAACCTGTGCTGGTACATTATATACTGGCGCACTAAACCTGTGCTGGTACATTATATACTGGCGCACTAAACCTGTGCTGGTACATTTTATACTGGCGCACTAAACATGTGCTGGTACATTATATATTGGCGCACTAAACCTGTGCTGGTACATTTTATACTGGCGCACTAAACATGTGCTGGTACATTATATACTGGCGCACTCACGCATTTTAATATTCATCATCATCAAACTCCATTTGAGTGAGGGCTTGAGAGGCTCAAATCCTCTTGCAAAAGCCCTGGACAGAAACCCTGCTGTCTTGCTTAGTGCATAAATGTCGCCATACAGGTCGAGAATTTTTGGTTTCCCAGACCCATCGAGACGGAGATCAGCAAGTCTGGGGCAGTCAAACAGAATATGAGGCACGGTTTCCTTTTCTTCCCCGCAGCGGGGGCACCGTGAATCGAAATTTGGCCATAGCCGTGAGAAATATGAGCCAACAGGACAATGGCCTGTCCTGCACTGTGCTATAATATCATTTTAATATGAAGTAGTTTGAAATTTCAGATAATAGATAATGACAAAAAGGTCAATGTTTATTTGTATAAGATGAATGAATGTTCTATTAAAATAGTGTTTTGTTGTCAGTTTTGATAACGTCACCAGTAAGCTCGTACCCTTAACCCTTACGATAAAATATACGCAATGAAAAATATCTTCAAAGTTAAAGTCGCTATTGAAGAGTGCCTAATTTTCCGGTGCCTAATTTTCCTCTAGTCAAAAAGTGCCCTCTGTATCGGTGCCTAAAAATTTTCGGGTGCCTAAATTTCCAGGTGCCTAGATATCGGTGCCTAAATTTCCTAGATTCCCGTAATAGAGAGGGGTGTATTGTTTATTCCTTAATGAAATAAAAAAATGCCTCTTTCAAAATTCCGTGGACTTCAAAGGAACAGTATGAAAGTCCTTGTTGTTAAGAAACATTTAACTTCATTCAACTTGTGAGAAGTTTTGAACACACACACATAAAAGTATGGAGTGTTAGTGAAATAGTCGGGGAGTACGATAGCCGATTTTTACCCCCAACCCCCTTCCGGCCGCTCTTTTTAGACTTAAAATTTTGTATTCAAATACGACTTAAATGCCATACATGACGTTCATTGTAAGTTATATGAATATAGGAATGATTGATTTAGTCTGAAGGCTCACTCAGCATAAATCAGTAACACGGGATTGAAACTCGAGCTCCTTAGTCAGGTGGCTTTTATACACGCACGCATCCCAACTGAAAGGCAACTAGGAAAGAAATTTGTTAAAACTTGTATTAAACGTTCCTTTAAAATTCATTCTTATGCACACCTAAAACAAAATGATAACTTCTACATTAACATCCTCCCTTCCCGGGCCTCGATGCACACGATACATTGAAAAGAATGAAACATGAGCGAAGAAGGTGCACCCCCTCCCCAACACAACGTATTCGTCATAGGCATAAGTGGTACATAAAACAGCCAAGTTCTTTGCTAGGTCACATCTCTATGACATGTTGAATGTGAGCTCTTCTTGTCTCTGCTCCTTGAAGATATAAGACTGTTTGAGAACAGAGCTATAGTGATCCAAGCGTCCATTAAAAACACCAATGCGAAATACACATCTACATATCTGGTATACAGCCTTTTTTAATAAGAAAAACGTGATGATTATAATATTAAGTCTCAAGATACGACAGCAACAAAGGATTTAACTAGTCTTGAACCTATTTACAGTGGCAAATTCAACTGGAATGACGTCATCGGCTTCTAAAAATTAGCGCCTCGTTCTCGAGTATCTAATAGAGTGGCTCGCACTATTCTTGTGATGTCAAAAGCTTCTCTAGAAACGCCGGAAACAGGCGGACTGGGTAGATAACTATACAAAGGAGTAGGGAAGTTGGTTAATATAATTTCATTTGTCTTTTATCTTAATGAATTCATGATATTTGAACTGAATATTGTGCCATGCAAATATAAATATACTTGTTTGATTAAAAGTTTTCTAATTTCATGTTCTAGATCATCTGTGCTTTTTTTTTCTTCTCCTTTCTGAGATCCGATGTGTTCGGGAGAGGACACAGAATCCGCAACTCGCTAGATCTACTAAGATCTATCATCGCAAATGGGACTATTTGTATTTTCATGTCAAACTAAACAATGTCAAGGACGGCAAATCGAGCCTTAAGGTTACCAACAAAATTTACAAGAATAATCCAGGAAAGAGAATAGACACTTTGATTCTGCCTTCAAGGCCCTTAACATTCCTAGGAAAATTCTCGTTGCTGTCAGAGGGCGGTACTGCTGCAGACCAGACACATCCCCAGAAAATTCCTCAGTGGAAACTGATAAAGGACTACGATGAATTTTGTTTCCCTTTAACGAAACTCTACCCTGGCTTTGCCAGAGAATGAATGCTCTTTCGTTTCTAACATAATAATAATAATAATAATAATAATAATAATAATAATAATAATAATAATAATAATAATAATAATAATAATAATAACAATAATAAGGCTTTTTTTCGAGTCTGAAAATTAATGAGGAGTGCAGTCCCAGCTGCGACCTACATGTTTTGCCGCAAGCAGCGCAGACATAATAATAACTGAAAGTAAAAAGTGCTTTTAACTATTCGAATGTATACTCCATGTGTTTTGAAAAAGTAACAGGAATAAAACAGAGTTCAAAAGTTCAAGACCGCTATTAAAAGTGTACATCAACATCATACAGTTTTAAAACAATAAACAAGTAAAGCCTATAAATTTGACAGAGTTTAATGGAGAGACACTATTTTAACAGGACAACTTCAAATAATTGCCAGTAAGTATCAAATCTCTTTTTTTTATTTTTTTTTATTTCAATTGGATGATCCAAAATAACTCAAGATATTAATTGTCAAATTAATCTCAAGAATGTGGATGCATTTTAACATATTAATTACTTTTCAAGCGCAAAGCCGACATTTGTAGCATTTAAAAAGAATTCGTTTTAACTTCTTGCAAACGTACATTAAAAGAGAACGAGCCGACCCGCGGCGTAGCATAACCTACCCCCTTTTTTTCTGAGCCTAGCTCTCTGTTAACGCGAAAGTTACGTGCGGTAGCTCTAGTCCGACTTGCAGAAATAAAAGAGTTATCTTTCAATGACTTTTTCATCGTGGTGTCCCGCATGGTTGAGCCACGAAGAGAATTATATATATAGATAATATAAGTACTTGAAGGAAGACGGAATCGAACTAAAACAGCACAGAGCTGACAGACAAACAGCGAAATGCCGCCACCCATCGAAACCAATGATCTAATCATACATACAAACACATGAATCACTCCCCCATCCTTATTTTATCCACTCCCCCGCCGCTCACCACCCACGAAGCACGCGTCTTCGTAATTAAAGTGTCGGCAAGGCCGGGTGCTTAAACATTTGACCCTGAAAGATACAGACATAATTTTTTTTTAAATAGCTAAAAACCACCTACTGGCTTGATTAAGAGAGCTAGTAACGCAGGTTTAGATCAGCGCCTCTCATTTAGTGGAATGCGTACCTTTGGGGGAACTCGGAAAACTAATTGGATGTACTGCAACAAAATGTTGTTAAAGCATACACCAACTTTCAATGTTATCTTTCTGCGTTTGTATAGTATTAAGAGAAGCAGGGGGTGGGAGGGGGAATTGTACATCTCTTTAACATTAACTCCTTTAGTAAATGGCTATTCCGAAATGAAAAGTCTACTAAATGGTTATTTGGAAAAACTGAAAAAGTCTGTTGAATGGCTTTTTTAAATGAAAAGTCTACTATCTTAAAAATGTTTATTTGGAAAGAAGAAGTCTATTAAATAGCTTTTTGGGAATGATAAGTCTCTTAAATAGCTAGTCGGAAAAAGAGAAGTCCGTTAAATGGCTTTTTGAAAATTAGAAGTCTGTTCATTGATTTTTTTCGGAAATGAAAAGTTTACGACGTGGTTATTTGGAAATGAAAATTCTGGCCTTTTGGAAATGAAATGTTGTTCAATGTTTTTTTTTTTAGAATTATAAAGTCTACGTAATGGTTATTTGGAAATGAGAAATCTGTTAAATGGCTATTCGGAAAAGATAAGTCTGTTAAAAGACTAGACTAAAATGAAAAGACTGGTAGCTATTGTGAGGGAACCCAGTTTACCTAACTTAAAATACTAGAGCTTGTAAAGTCAAGGCCAAATAAACAAACAAACAAAAAAACAAACGTTGTGTTCCTGCAATGTCGTTTTCACATCTGAAGAAACAAAAAAGTGCTCCTAAAGCCTTCTTCATAAGAAGAAGACCAAATCAAATACTGCCCCGCCCTCTCTCGAAAAAAAATGTCAGGAACTTGAAATGTTCCGTGTTAATTTGTATGAAATTCATTATGTTCCAACAATTTGTGAGTTTTACCAGATCCCCCCCAAACTGATTCATTCCACAAAGTAGAGATGTTTAAAAAAAAAAAAAGATTGATAGAGAATCAGACAATCGTTGCGTTTTGTCTTGTGTGTTATCGTCTGCTGATATAACGTCATTGGAAAATCTATTAACACGCGCCATCTGGTGGTGTCCATAAAGATGAACAAGAGAGATAACCTAGGGGTTAATCACGAATGTCCGATCTGTCATTTGTATATTGTTTGCGTCGCTCTATAGATTTCACGGCGTATCACCGCATATCACCGTAGTATAAATTGTATCATTGGGGGGGGGGGGGGGGGAGGGGTCCATAAGTTTATCGATAAGATATTAAGTATGTTTTTCTGTGGAAATTATTTACATGAATTTAATCAATTATGCGTTCTTTCTGAAATATTGTATATGTTTATTTATTTTCTGCTTTCGGTTTGGATTATGAAAATAAGAAGACTTGTCTTCGAGTCCTAACATTAATGAGGAATACAGTATTTCCCGTGGCTATGCAGCCCCAGCTGCGACCTACATATTTAAATAGGATTTCTGTTCGCTATTGACCAATTCAAATCTCCCCGACTACATTTTATCATTGACCCATCACCCTAACCACTGTTAGGCATTAGAGTAATTTTGGTGCATAAAATTCGGGGTTTCTTATTTTGGTTTATTTTTTCATGATTTGGCGGCGATGACGTAACTGTAAAAAATACTGACTAGGAATATGTATGAAACAAATGGTAGTTGGTAGAATAGCGTCTGAGAATGCAGTCAAGTTTTCATTGAATTTTAGTATTAGGACTTTATATTTTATAGTGACAGCCGTGACAGTGGAAAGATTTCCTTTATTAATGCATTAAATGTTCTGAATTAGATACACACTCGTTATCAACTCATTCAATGTTCTGAATTAGATACACACTCGTTATCAGCTCATTTAATGTTGGACTGGTCACTTGCATTTCGCTTATATTTTTCATGTACATGTTCTTTGAAGTTATTTCCGGTATAGGAAGCCTTACCCAGAGGTTCTCAAACTGTGTTTTTCTTGTACTTGCTCTTTGAAGTTACAAATTATAAGAACTTACATAACTAATCTTACGGAATAACTTATATCAAGAGTCTTTTTTAACTATCGCAAAAAAAATAATACAGAAAATTTTTGCTCCGAATAGTTAAAAACTGAAATACTTTTTTAAGTTGAGAAATCGATCATATTGAAATAAGTTTCAACTCAAGGGGCGTGGCTTACAGACAGGAAGGATATACAGGAAGGACGATGGGAAAGGAAAGCAACATAAACTTTAGGACTGAGGGTCAGACAACGACACGTAGTCAGACTCTATTTAATATAATAAATTAACTTGTTTGAAAATGTTCCTAATGAGATTGTAGAATCGTTTGCCATTAACATTAAGATTTGTTTTCCTTTAAAGGATTTTGGAGTTTTATTCAAATTTATTACAGGGTTAACCTACATCTAGGTCAACGCCTGGGCTAGATCAGTGGTTAACGGTGCATATCAGGAGACTGTGTCGTCTGTAAACGATATTACTTCTGCTCTTACTTTAACCAGCACTATTGGCGCCCGTCCAGTTCTAAGTTGAAACCACGCCATGACGTTACCAAACAGATGGATGGAGTGATACTAACTGAGAGTAAGATTAACAATCGGTCTGGGAAACCTTCTCACTACCAAAGAAAGAAATGATGAGTCCGCCGCTGTGTAAATATAAGCTCTACGTGCGAAAGTAATGAATCTACTTTTCTGTTATGCTTGTGTATCTAGTGCAGTGTAATCAGCCGATGGTGATCCTGTGTGTTGTTTTTTTTATTTGAAATGTAACTCAATTATGATGTATTAGTTTGTACCCAAACCGTCAATATCCACCAGTAGTTCCGAATCCATGTCTGTATGTGTTGTTTTTTTTGTGTTCCCATTACTTCTAATGCAATCCATCTTTAAGAGAGAGAGAGAGAGATACAATTCGTTATAGAAGGACTCAACACTGACTTGCGATGTTGCAAACTGTGGGCAGTGGAGCCCAATAGCTCGTTGCCACGTGGTACAGACCTGTACGACCTGCACTTTTCTCAAGGGAGGTCTATTATACAAAACATTTAAAACATTTTCCTTTTTACACCTAAACACTGTTTTCAAATAACCCTTGAACAACCAGTGCAACCTAAACAACCAGGCCAACCTGAACAACCAGGCCAACCTGAAAAGACCAGGCCATCCTGAAAAAACCAGGCCATCCTGAAAAAACCAGGCCAGCCTGAACAACCAGACCAACCTAAACAACCAGGCCAACCTGAACAACCAGGCCAACCAGAACAACCAGGCCAACCTGAACAACCAGGCCGACCAGAACAACCAGGCCGACCAGAACAGACAGGCCAACCTGAACAACCAGGCCAACCTGAACAACCAGGCCAACCTGAACAACAAAGCCAACCTGAACAACAAGGCCAACCTAAACAAGGGCCAACCTGAACAACCAGGCCAACCTGAACAACCAGGCCAACCTGAACAACCAGGCCAACCCGAACAACAAAGCCAACCTGTACAACAAAGCCAACCTGAACAGACAGGCCAACCTGAACAACCAGGCCAACCTGAAAAAAACAAGGCCAGCCTGAACAGCCAGGCCAACCTGAACAACCAGACCAACCTAAACAACCAGGCCAACCTGAACAACAAGGCCAACCTGAACAACAAGGCCAACCTGAACAACTAGGCCAACCTGAACAACTAGGCCAACCTGAAAAAAAAAAGCCAGCCTGAAAAAAAAAGCCAGCCTGAATAACCAGGCTAATTTCTCCACTGAGAGCATCTCATTAAAATAAATCAAATTTTTTTCCTTCATAAAGTTATCATCATTATCATCTTCATCTGCCTCTATTTTAGTGAGGGATTTAGAGATTCTAAGTCTGCTTTTTTGTTTTTCAAAAGCCCTGAACAGAAACCGTACTGTACCACTTAGTTCAAGAATATTTCCTTACAAGTCAAGAGAAAGTGACTTCCTATTCCTCCTCAGCAGAAGGGACACCATTAGTCTAACGTTTATCAAGATATAATAAGATATTCACACAATTATTTACCAGTTTTAAAACAAGCAATATTTATATTTAAACTATTAGACTGTGATCATTAATTGTACAACAGTACACAAACTCGTTAAATACCACTGCCTGAGACATTCATATGTCATAAGATCTACATGTAACTAATTCTTCCGTACACATGTTCCTAATTACGTTCTAGGTGCTCACAAATATCCCGAAATTGTAAGTAATAAATTTCTTTTTTCATAAGCTTCTTAATTTAATATGCCTTATATAGTTATATCACTTCCTCTTAGAAACGGTCTACAATCTAATCCTAATAGGATTAATGAGATGGATCTAGAGGCCTTTTGAAAGAGAGAGAGAAGAAGTAATTCAATTACAATTAATAAAACCAAATGCATATTTCTATTTATTTAGAGAACAAAATACCTTGAGCAATGGAGAAGTGGAAACGGGAATGTGTACCAAGGACAACTTCTTGTTGCCGGGGGAGGAGGGAGAGATAAGTCAAAGTGCTACTAAAATTAAAGGGCCCAAAATAAAGACAGCGTGTATGTGTCGGGGGCGCATAATAAAGCGGGTCTTCAGACAATCAGTCAAAAGTCCATTTGGGAGAAATTACAATGCGCAGGTAAAAAAAACAACAAAATTAGGTTTCAGAGAGCGAAAGAAAGAGAGAGAGAGAGAGGGAGAGCGAAAGAGAGAGATAGAGAGAGCGGGACTTGAAATTTCATTGTAAGAGACAGTAATTCAAGGGCTAAAAAAGTGTTAGGTGTTATGGCACGATTTGGAATTAGCTATTTGTTTCGGAAATAGGGGACAATTTGACTTTGAGACAATGACGTGACTAGTAAAAACAAGACTAGGTTTTAGGAGGAGATAGCGAAATATCAGCCGATGTAAACATACTTTAGGATGCCTTAGAGATAGGAAGCTTTTATGAACGTAGAGAGGTAGCTGACATTCGACGGCTTCCTTCGTCACTATTAAACTGCTTTGATAACAATAAGCTGGTCCCCCATTTGCGTTGTCCTTATAGTGTCAGAATGTAGGCGGCGTATGATGTCTGTCAATTTATTGTTGCTGCTGTTATTCGTAGCTTCTGAGAAAGTTGATCAGCATAAATGACGGAACAGTACGATGCATATTGAAGGAACATATTAATTTACAAGATGTGAAAAACTTCATGTAGACCTCGACCTCAGGCTTCAAATCCTAAACTGGACTTTTAATTTATTAGGAATAGCCTTCTATAATGTATAATTCTCGAATGGGTGACTTTCAACGTTCCATATCGTCAGAAACCTAGGTGAAGGCCATCGTCGTGACTACTTTTCAAGAGTAGCTTCCCCTTGCATTCGCTGCACGTTTTGAAGAAGAGATCTAATAAAGTCTTCTATGTGTTCACCTCATTACCTCCCCTCTCCTTAATACTGACACAAAATTGATTTTATTTTTTGTTTCGTTGCTCCATGTTTATTGTTTCGTTTATTTTTTTAAACCTTTTTTTTTTAGTTTACACGTGAAACATTTGTATGTTAAATATGTAAAAAAAATATTATCTTCGCACAAAAAAAAACAACACCCACACTCGCCCTCACCTTTGACTTTACTCCCCCCCCCCCTCTCCTGGGTTAGACATTTTTTTCCCCTATCTCAATTTACTTCCAAGTTATTGGACAGCATCCGAAGTATAAAATTTCGAACACGCATAGGCAATAATTTTTAAGGATGAAAAAAAAAAATTAACGAAACGAAACAAAATAATGCTGATGATGATTATGTCCAACAAAAACAAAACAAAACAAAATAAAAAAACTAAAAAACAAAAAAAAAACACGAAAAACCTATTTCATAGATTAGGCCAGAGATTAGGCCAGAGATTAGGCCAGAGATTAGGCCAGAGATTAGGCCAGAGATTAGGCCAGAGATTAGGCCAGAGATTAGGCCAGAGATTAGGCCAGAGATTCTTAAATATAAATCTTGGGTGTGGGCTGGGGTAGCCCTGGAAGTCTCTGTTGGAACAATGCTGTAACGTAGTTAATACTTTGCAAATAGAAGAATACATACACACATAGACATACACGCAATCTAAGAGTACAGTCAATACACACACATACACACACACGCAATCTAAGGGTACAGTCAATGTAGTCAATACACACACATACAAACACACGCAATCTAAGGGTACAGTCAATGTAGTCAATACACACACATACAAACACACGCAATCTAAGGGTACAGTCAATGTAGTCAATACACACACATACACATACACGCAATCTAAGGGTACAGTCAATGTAGTCAATACACACACATACACATACAGGCAATCTAAGGGTACAGTCAATGTAGTCAATACACACACATACACATACACGCAATCTAAGGGTACAGTCAATGTAGTCAATACACACACATACAGGCAATCTAAGGGTACAGTCAATGTAGTCAATACACACACATACACATACAGGCAATCTAAGGGTACAGTCAATGTAGTCAATACACACACATACACATACACGCAATCTAAGGGTACAGTCAATGTAGTCAATACACACACATACACATACAGGCAATCTAAGGGTACAGTCAATGTAGTCAATACACACACATACACATACACGCAATCTAAGGGTACAGTCAATGTAGTCAATACACACACATACACAAACAGGCAATCTAAGGGTACAGTCAATGCAGGTGCTAGTGTTTGGCACGTAGACTCTTCAAGACGATACAGATCTAAAGATGAGAGAAGGTTTTGAACTGGGTACGTGTCAGAATGGCACGGGAAAGTAGCTGCCCAGGCTGCTAACCGATAGAACCGGTAGCAGGGCTGACCCTAACCAGTAGGCTTGATATGAGCACTTAATATGGGCAAGTGAGGTTTCTGATTCTGATGCAATCATTAGCTAAACTATGGTGAAAAATCTGATTCTATTGGCTGAAGAGATTCTGATGTAACCATTAGTAGGTCCATCGCGGTTGAAGCTGAAGTCGAGGAGACGCATGACAGAAAGGCGTGTGGTTTTAAAGTGATCCGTATTTACTTCACCTGTAAGACTTTTATTGATCCTAAGTTTGTTAGAAAAGTCTTAGAATTAACATAAACAGTCTTTAGGGGAAAATAACAAGGTCATAAATATTTTTATTGAGTGTCGTGTTTCTCTCACTCTCTGTCTCTCTCTGTCTCCCCCTCTCTCTCTTAAATCGAAAGAGGATTCAGTTTTTGATTTAAAGAAACTTTGCATATCAACAAACTCAAGTTCAACTATTGGCGTAGCTAAAAGGGGGGGGGGAGGAGGGTTCGAATTTGAAAATCCCCCAGGCCCCACCTTCATGGGGGCAGAATTATTTTTTTACACTAAATATTACGCCATTATCTCATGTAATTATGTCTAATGTCAAAATTCAGGGGAGTCTAAAGAGGTCAAGCCCCCGGGCCCCGAAACCCCTTGCTACGCCACTGAGTTCAGCTAAGGCCAAAGTAGTTCATTCCCTTAATTCATTTTTTTTGAACGACGCAAATAAAAAATACCAAAACGTTCAAACATTGTTTCATTTGAAAGTGTTGATCACGTCGGCTGGCAACCGTGAAAAAGAAAATTAAAAGGTATTATTCAATGTTACGCCACCTAAATCGAAATGTCACAAGACGTAGTTAAGTCAGAAGGGGGATAAATATTTTTGATTGGCCAGTGTCTAAACATTAAGCTCTAATAGTGCCGTATTTTTAAAAAGAATGGCACAAAATTTCAGTTTTCTCGAGAATAGACTTTTGCAGCATAACTGGTTATCATCGGCTGCTCTTATACATTATATTTCTTTATATTTAAGTAAAAAAAAAAATAAAGTTTGACATTACAAGTCAAGTATTCTCTAAATGCATTGTTTTTTAACATTGTGACAGACTTTCAGCTTCATTGCATGAGATTAATATATATTTTTTTTTTTAAATATCAAGCCTCTCTTTACATAAAGAACTATTTAAAAAAAAATATTTTGATAAAAACAATGCTGTAATGGGTTGATAAAATTATGATATCAGAAGATTTTATGCATGTATATTAAGATACTCTATTTAAAAAAATCGACAACCAGGTAGGCCTCGTGTATGGATGATCCCATAAGGTATTTATTCAGTTGATTGATTTTTTTCTTTGCATGTATAACAACAACAACAAAAATAACAACAGGAGGAGTAACAAAAACATCAACAGCCATAAAAAAGCAACAAAAACAACAGTAGAAACAACGATAGCAACTCCAACAGCAAAAATAGCAGCAACTTCAGTAACAGCAACAACAACCACATCTACAACAGCAACAACAACAGCAGCAAAAAAAGGTAACAACAGTATTATTAACAAAAACAACATCAGCAAAAAGCAACCACAACAACAACAACGCTTTCGCTTCTATTTTTTGTGTGTGATGGTGAACCACTGAAGGGGTGAACAGCTTGAAGTGGTTAACAGCTTGAAGTGGTTAACAGCTTGAAGTGGTGAACAGCTTGAAGTGGTTAACAGCTTGAAGTGATGAGCAGCTTGAAGTGGTGAACGGCTTGAAGTGGTGAACAGCTTGAAGTGGTGAACCACCGAAGGGGTGAACAGATTTCCTGCTTCGTTGTGTTTTTATGTCCTCTTGGCGGTAAGATGCCTAACAGGTGAAGCAGAAGTAGACTGATCGTAAACGACCGAGTGAATTAGCCAACTGGACAAACGCATGCTCCTGTATTATTTTGATGATGATTACTGTGTCATTAGCTAAGCGATAAAATGAGATGAGTTTGTGCTTCTTAGTAAGTAATAGTGCTACACTGATGAGAGTAGACGTGTGTGGTTCGAGCACATACACTTTCACATATAACAAAAGACACTCTCCTTCATAAGCTAACACACTCTCCCTCATAAGCTAACACACTCTCCTTCATAAGCTAACACACTCTCCTTCATAAGCCAACACACACTCTCCTTCATAAGCTAACACACTCTCCTTCAAAAGCTAACACTCTCCTTCATAAGCTAACACACTCTCCTTCATAAGCTAACACACTCTCCTTCATAAGCTAACACTCTCCTTCATAAGCTAACACACTCTCCTTCATAAGCTAACACACTCTCCTTCATAAGCTAACACACTCTCCTTCATAAGCTAACACACTCTCCTTCATAAGCTAACACTCTCCTTCATAAGCCAACACACACTCTCCTTCATAAGCTAACACACTCTCCTTCATAATAACACACTCTCCTTCATAAGCTAACACACTCTCCTTCATAAGCTAACACACTCTCCTTCATAAGCTAACACACACTCTCCTTCATAAGCTAACACACACTCTCCTTCATAAGCTAACACACACTCTCCTTCATAAGCTAACACACTCTCAGGTTGCGTACTGGACTGTTTGTTTTCGTCGAGACTAAAAGTATTCCGCCATAATTTACATCAGTTTCTAAGAGACGCATGTGCGGTAGGTATTTATTACATTTTGTCTGTGTGTGTGTGCGTGCTATTACGACAATTCCCACTGGCTACACTGTCTAGCATTAGCGTCACCTCGTGTATGTAATGTAAGTTTTGATTGGTTGGCTTAAGTAGTTATGGCAGACGTCAAGTTCTTGAGTAAATCAGAACACATTTTCTTTTTCCTTTTTCTATCATAATTTTTTTTTCTCTACTTTTTTTTAGTTCTTCTACGTTTCTTTTTTTCTTAACTTTTCTCATAGGATTACAATATCCAAATTAGCCCGGGCAGATTCGATTAGGTCCAGTTTTAGACTAGTACCGTGTGCAAATGTTTCATAATTATAGCTGGACTTAATGGCAGCAAGGCTCTTCATTGAGTCATTAGCCAGATCTCGGGGAGAGCGAAGTCTGATGTCTACTTCATCTTCGATCATCGATTTTTCTTGCAAGATAAACGGCTAGCCGCTTTTTTTCCTCCTTGAAACTACGCTTCTTTTTCCCGTCATAACTTTGATTTCGTCACGTCTGCTCAGTTTGTTAAAAAACATGACTTAGCACCATCCCCGAAATGTTTGAATGTAATTTTGACTCGCAATGTCAATAATTACGAAAGGAAAAAAAAAGTTTAGCTTTCTAAAAAAGTTAAAACTGGAAAACTTGACAAAAAATAAGATTTGGATATTGTGTAACTAAGTTGATTCATGGTTGAACACATTTTTAATGTTAACTTTCGTTTTACAAGAGTTTAACCTTTATCAACCTGGCAGTGTGTATCTTCTACCAGTTCAAATTTACATTACGTGTGGCTATGAGTTAATGAAGCTCTTCATTTTACTGAGACTATAAATAGAAGTGTTGTGTTGACTTAGTTATTTTTCAATTATGGTCACCAAGTGACCAAGTCTCTGTCTTACTGTCTCTGTCTCTCTCTCTCTATCTATCTATCTATCTATCTATCTATCTATCTATCTATCTATCTATCTATCTATCTATCTATCTATCTATCTATCTATCTATCTATCTATCTACCTATCTCTCTCTCTTTCTCTCTCTCTCTCTCTCTCTGTGCCTTGTCAATCATTTTTCTTTTTCTGTGTGTTTCTTTCTGTCTCTTTATATCTATGTCTTTGTGTCTCTTGTCTCTTTGTGTGCGCCTACATGTATCTGTCTCTCTGCCTCTCTAATGGGGCAGATGATGTAAAGCTCATCTGTTTTTAAGGCTGACTGTTAACAAGGGTATCATGTGACCAGCACAATGAAATAAAGGCCTTTACTTTCCTCAACGCATGTCGGGTACCAATTAGAAAATTCTTATTTTAAAAATCTCAGTCTTCAACTTGAGACGCCGACAGTTTTTTTGGTCTAAGTTGTCAAATGAATGATTAATGGAGAACTATTTTGAACATTCATATATGTACACGAATTTTAGTATAGAATCCACTCAATTTGTATACGAATTTATTACTTATGTTAATAATAAATACTAATTATTTATATTTCAACCTATTTTTAGATTATTTCGCCTCCCCTCTAGTATGTTGGCCGATTTGGTTGGGTCGGGAGGGGGCGATGGTATCAATACCGCCCCCACCCCCCATACACTTTCGAGTGGGGGGGGGGGCAGTCCAATTTATTTGCAGAAATCACAGCTTGCTAACAGAAAAATTAAATATTTATATGATTAAAACTTGTTATTGATATTTTAACCAATCTTTATATTATGTCGATCCCTGTTTGCAGATTGGGGGGGGGGGGGGTGGCGAATACCTCTACTGCCCTTCCCAACTAAACCCTTTGAGTGGGGGGTGGCGGTCCTACTTTTATGGAGAAAACATAGTTTGTGAACAAAATTAATTCAATTTATATATAGATTTTATATTATGTCGTTCCCCTTCTGGTATCTTGGCCGATTCGGTGGGGTGGGGGGGGGGGGGTGATTGCATGTACTGCCCTCCCACTCTAGCCCTCTGAGGGGGGGGGGCGGTCCTATTTTTATGGAGAATCCTAGTTTGTGAACAAAATTAGTTGAGTCGCCCCACCACTATTCTTTAATGCCAAATGCAATCTTTAGCAGAAATTATAAAAAGGAGCGAAGTTTAATCGCTTTCACTCTACCGCCCCTCTCATTTCCAGACATAGTTTATGTTATTTCACATGAATTTATCATAATTATTTTAAGAAAGTTAGAATTCAAACGAAATTTTTCAGTATAAGAATCATGATTCAGATGAGTTCTAAACCCAACACTATAATTTTATTGAATATTATTTATCAAATAATTCTTTTTCGGCGGCGATCCTCAAAGCCAAAATCTAAATAAGTGGGGTGTCAAATCTTATCAAGGAACAAATCGGTTTTATTTGCAATGTATTAAGGGCCTATAAATTCATATTAGAATATTTTTCAAGTACAACATTATTCGAGAGGTCCTTTTTTAATAGTATGAAAAATGAGCTTTACGTCAGGAGAATGCGTTTCTTCTGTGAAGTATGCAAGAAAACGCTTTTGGCATCGGGGCTTCGCCCCGAATTCTTTTTATGAATAATGAACAGTATATATCAGGAGAATGCGTTTCTGCAGTGAAGAATGCAAAAAAGCGCTTTTGGCGTCGGGGCTTTGCCCCGAACTCTGTTGATAAATAATGAGCTGTAGATGTCAGGAGAATGCGTTTCTGCATTAAAGAATGCAAGAAAACGCTTTTGGCGTCGGGGATTTGCCCTGAAACCCACTAGGGAACCTTCTGGCGCTGCCCCAGTTGTTTTGTTTTTCGCCGAAGGTTGAGAAATGCTGCGTTTTTTATTCTCACATATATATATATATGTGCTGTACGCACGTTTATGCATAGGGTTAGCGTTAGGGTTTACTGGGCCTTAGGGTTAGAGTTTGGAAAAAAATCGCCCCCCCCCCCTCTCCAAAGTTCTGGATCCGCTAGTGGGCCTTATCCAGTCAAAATAAGGTCAAATTTATAAGGAGATAAGGGGTAAGAGTCACATGAGAAAATTTGCCAAAAAGATTTAAATTATAGAACTATATATCCCATTTTTTAACCCTCTATCCCCTGGCTGAGAGGCAAAGGGCTTGGCTTCCGAACCTGGTTTTCCGGGTTCGAATCCTGGTGAAGACTGGTATTTTTAAATTCGGGTTCTTTGGGCACCTTTGAGTTCACCCAGCTCTGATGGGTACCTGACATGTGGAAAAGTAAAGGCAGTTGGTCGTTGTGCTGGTCACATGACACCCTCGTTAACCATAAGCCACAGAAACAGATGATGACCTTTACATCATCTGTTCTATAGACCAAAAGGTCAGTAAGAGAAAGTTTTACCCCCTCCCCCCGATCCTTCTTTCTCAATAATAACTTTGTTAAATGTTTAAAATGAACTAACATTAGATATAAGGCCCAAGAAGCCATACAGAGATTTGAAAATAAATTCAAAATTTTTTGTCCAACTATATTGATAGCCAACCGCCTAGAGATAAATTATGAAACGACATTTTTTTTTTATGATACAAATCTTGGGACTGTAATATCTGAAGGCTTTTAAATTATTTTTTTTTTACAAAGTTTTTAACAACTCATGCTGTTTGTCTGTCTGGGTGGAATTGTACTTGTTATTTCTTCCACTTTCCGTTTTCGGAACAAGTTGAAACTTTGCACAATTATTCATTGACGATGACAACACATGAAGCTATAAAAAAAAAATTAAACAATTTACTCATTAATTAGCTCTAATTAATTCATTTTGTTTTTAAATAGAGACAGATAGAGGAAGTAGAGTCTACTAAGCTAAGGGGAGATAAGTTTTGTGAAGAGAATAAGTTCGCTAACATTTTTAAACTAACAATTGACTACCACATCTCTCATTACTGCAAGGCTTATCTCCCCTTTTTCTACCTTCTGGTACTGCACTACGTGCATAGCACAAAGACATTGACAAAGTTTTGTAATAACTTAAGGGAGACGACTCAAAGGTATAGATGTTTATTTACAAGGGGATATCACCAATACATAGAACAACATAAGCCTTGAGTATAGCCTCATCATCAACTCTAGACTTGGGTGGAGCTTCGATATCTTCTTTCTAAAGTCAACATCCTTCTCAGTCTAGTCTCTAACAGTGCGCACCTTCTGCACTAGCTTGGATGGCGGTGTGCATGGCAGGGTTATAACAGTAGGTTATTTAAAAAAGTTTTATCACTCAAACACATCTACCCTCACTTGCAAAACTAGTTTAAGGAAGTCGCCTTTCCAAAACATAGAAGATCTTTAAATATAATTAGCAGCCATTACACCACAGTTACTTCAGATCTGGAGAAAGTGGTCAGCCTCGATATTCAAGTTAGTTAACAGAGAGATTTTAAAAAATCCTTTTTTCCCCCTTTCGGCAAGGGTGCCACCATAGTCATTCGTCACCACAGAGAAGAACATAGAAGCCCCATTCCTCAAAGCTGGTGGTGAGTGTATATATAAAAAAAAGGAAATAATGCCAGTACTGCTGCAGATGTGCCACTTCGAAAAATTTATCATTGGACACATGGGCCACTGTGGATTTTGCTTTTTTCTGACGAATCTCTTCCTTGGCAGTGCCGGAATATGAATATTAGGTAAAGGCAAAGATATCATTTCCTGACCTTGCGATCTATGGGGGCTCCTCTGTCTCTATGGTCGATGGTCTTAGAGGATGTCATTTGGAAAGCACGACGACCAAACGCCTTAGGTTCCCAGCGTATGTCCGGTAACTATTGTTGGTCGGACTGTGGGACGTCCTAATTATTCCAAAGCTTGGATTCAAGTCTTCACCGGGAGTCAAATTCGAGACCCCACGGCATGGAAGCCAAGCGCTTGACCATTGAGCCAACACGCCCCACGAACTCGGTTCTTTTACATAATAATAATAGTGATACTATAACTCAATGGGGCAAAAGGTTGCTGTGGTAATTGTGTTGGTCACATGGTACACCCAGTAACTATTATCTATAGAAGCATATGAGCTTTGCTTCAACTTCCTCCATGGACATCGCGACTTTAGAAGTTAAAAACGCTTGCAACATTCCTATTTGTGATCTCAATAGAAATGAAGGTGACAACTGACCTTGCATACATCTACAACCAGGGCCGGACTTAGGTCACTGCAACCTACGCGGTCGCATTGGGCCCCGCATTTTCATATACCGCGCTAATTCTAGGTGTAAATTATTAAATTAAAACATTATAACTTATATATAATAACAGGTTTTCCGCGGCTTCCTTATTTTCCAGCGGCTTCTGGAAATCTACTGTAATTGTAAAATGTACCGAAAAGTCCTCGAAATTTCCTGAAATTAAAAATCTCCTGAAAAATATACAAAATTATCTTTTTAGGGTGCTAATCCTACACGCGATAAAAAACAGCATTGTCAGTTTTCATTTCATAACAATTAATTGCAAAGACGAATGTATTTTCTAATACAAAAATTAATTTTGACATTATGCTTATCCTTACCCAGACTGGGCCTCGCGCAATTCGTTTCGCATAGGGTCCCGCAATGGCTAGGGCCGGCCCTGTTTTTAACACCCTGAGTATACTTTGGGAGATTCTTGAACTGCTATAGTTGTTAGACGAAACAAATCTATAGATGTATTTTGATAGTTCAAGTTATCTTTGGGGCTCAGAGTATATATCCTATTGCGTCTCAAAGAGAAGTACTGCCATATTCATTAGAGAATTTCCCCATTAGACCCTGTTAAGGGGAGACTACAATGAATTTTCTCTTCAACGATTCTCGTTCCTGACAATGCTAGAGAATGTATAATATTAATTTACCTTGCGTCTTGGTGCCGACCACGTCTCCGGGGATCTCGTGTTTCCACAGGACCGTGGCGATGTGGCTGTAGGTGAACGCCATGAGGATCATAGGGATCAGGTAAAAGACGACGGTCACGATGATGTGGTAGATCCCTTGGTTCGTTGTATCCCATGAAGGTCTGAGGAGGTATAAAATATAACATTTAAAAGTTGGAATATAAAAGTAGCAGTTTAAAAGTATTTTGAAATAATTATTTTATTTATTAAATGATTTTTTGTGTGTGTTACATTTGGTCAGATTTTATTTTTATTCGATTATCTCCCTTTCTTTTGGTTTCCAGCTCTACTGCCCTGCAGACTCAAAACAGAACGAGTCATAAGCTTGACACATACAATCTTATTCAGTCATCATCCTGCAAAGTGTTAAAATAGAGCTTTAAAAAAAAAACGTTGGGAGGCGAAAAGGGAAAGGAGATTTTTTTTTTAAAGGTTCTCAAATTACAATAGGCGAAAAATTTCCAGACTCCCACCCCCCACCCCCCCTGAAAAAAAAAGCCTCAAAGTTTGGATTACATTTTTGGATGAAGAAAAAGAAGACACGTAATGTACGAGCGTTCAGGTCATTCTCGAAAGATTATAAACATCACTCTGAACATGAACAACTTAAGGAGAATGGAAGCTGAGCTGCAGGGAACAAGTTTTGATGAGCTTATCACAGACCAATGTAAGAAGCTTGCCTCGCAAGGGGCACAACTCCTAACCAGGATTAGCAGCAGATGTGTGCTTCACCAAGAGTGACCACGATAAAGATTTAACATCTCTACTAGAGTACATTTGAAAAGGGTACTTCACATGCAAAAATATGCACACACAGACATACCAGAATATATACTGTAAATAATAGTAATCCACACTACCCATAATGCAAAATGCCTTCCCACGCACAAATCGAAACAATGCAATTGCCACCATCTACATATAGAAAAAAATCTTTAAAACACTTTTTAGATCTTTAATATGCACCACAGGTGTATACCGCTTAAATTCACAATAGGCTACACATTATTATATAAAATGATAGCATCTCTGCATAGGTCCCCTTCTCCCAGTATGAATACCCCCCCCCCCCCATCCAAGAAAATACAGAAGGGCGCCATATAAGTGAAGCATACATCCCCCATAAACAGTACAATTGTTTTCACAAATAATCCCTGTCTGTATTTTGGCCGCCCCGAGACGAGAAGTTCTGATATCTCAAGAAAACCCCAAATGTCTGTCTTGTAGAGCCACTTAGTAGACGACTTCTTCAAGACGACATTCAACGAATGATGCTCAAAAAACACACACACATTATAAACACACAAAATAAACACACAAAAACTTGATTTGTGCTTACAGAACGTAGCAGAAAGTATTGAATAGCGATAAGAAGTCATGTTTAAACAAGTAGAAATAAGTTCTTGAAATTCTTATTCTGGTCAAAGTGGACAAATATGCCAAAGGGATAGAAAGAGAAAGAACAAGAAATATAGAAACTCAAGAAAGTGATTCAGAAAGGGAGAAAGAGAAGGAGCAAAATAAGAGAGGGAGAATGAGATAAAAGGAGGCAGAGAGAAAGAATAAAATGGAAAGACGCATAGAGAGAGAGGGAGAGAAAGTAAGAGATAGAGGAGGCGGGAAGACAATAAAGCAAGAAGTCTGAAAGTAAGCTAGCTAGAGAGACAGAGAGAGAGACAAAGAGAGAGTGAGAGACAGAGAGAGAGACAAAAAGAAAGAGAGACACAAAGAGAAAAAGAGAAAGTGAGAAAGAGAAACAGAGAGAGAGGGAGAGAGAGAGAGACAGAGAAAGAGTGAGTGAGAGAGACATAGAGAGAAAGAGAGAGAGGGAAGTGATAAGAGACGACAGATGAGAACAGCCCCTAACCCTAAAAGAAAAAAAAAACAAGAGGCAATAAACATACACATGTACACACACACACAAACACACACACACACACACCACACGGCTATGTCCAATCACAGGAACCAGAGACCAACATAACTTTATAATTACATATATTCCAGTGAGCATCTGAAAATTGTTAGCAGACGTGGTCCCACTGGCCATGTAATAATCTTCCGCAACATTGATTACTCCGCTCCCCCACCAAAAAAAAATCCATGACTTGGCAAGCTTCACATGGGCTTAGCCAGAATAAAAAAGTTCCCGGTAGGTAACATTCTCCCCCAAACACTTTTTTTGAACATTCAAACGTCTAACTTCAGAAACAGGGTCAAGCTTTGAAGTTTGGTGGATAATATTGAACAATCAACAATAAACAATGAACATACACACACACACGCACGCACATACGAGAAGTAGAGACGTACTGTTAGCATGAAACAAAAATTAAGATCAGATCGAAATATTCAGAAAGTACGACTTCAGTGACACGGAGCCAACACTACAAGAAGAGCTCGCGTTTCATACCTTGCCACCGACCATCTGCTACTTCCCGCCGCGACCCCTCCAGGTAAATGCGGAAGGATAAGAAAAGTAAAGAAAATAGAATTTCGTTTATCATTTTAATCTTTTACGTACCGTATCGATAATATTTATGCTCCTTTTCTTCCCTCGTCATAGGGTTTTCATCTGTCATTCAATCTTAAGCAGAGGTACGCATTTATACAAAACACGGTGCGGATTATTACTAAACATGATGCGGATTTATACAAAACACGGTGCGGATTAATACAAAACACGGTGCGCATAAATACAGAAGACGGTGCGAATTTATACAAAACATGATGCGGATTTATACAAAACACGGTGCGGATTAATACAGAACACGGTGCGGATTAATACAGAACACGGTGCGGATTAATACAGAACACGGTGCGGATTAATACAGAACACGGTGCGGATTAATACAGAACACGGTGCGGATTAATACAGAACACGGTGCGGATTAATACAGAACACGGTGCGGATTACTACAAAGCATCGTGCGGAGTTAAAATATGTTTGCACATTCGTCTTTTTTGTTTTCTTAAAAAATGTCCAATTTTTAGCGTTTTCAGCTTATAATTAATTTATTCTCTCCCCCCAAAAAAATGTATTTAACAAATCTAAGTTGATTTTTTTTATATTCTAATTACACAATAATATATACAGCAAACATGTATGTTGCACGCACGCACGCACACACACACACACACACACACACATATGTATATATATATATATATAATGATATATATATAAGAAAACCCGGTCTGGGTCATGACTTTATAAAAGGGAGGTAACCCTAAGATTATCATATCAAAAGACATATAAGCTAAGATTCAGATGTTTATGTGATTTAAATTGAAAAAGGAAGAAAAAAGTTGTTCTTTTACGGAAAGATGGAAAAGTTTCAGTTCTTAACTTCATGAACAAATAATAATCTTAAGTCTTTATCTTTCATGGGGGCGGTCATATGCAAAGTGGATATTACCGTTAGTGCTAATTCCTCTAAATTCCATTGATGGAGCACGGGGCTTTATGGGCTGATATTATCTATATATATATTTTTTTTTTACAAAGCTTATATTATGTCATTCTGTCTGAATAGTAAAATATTTGTACACGTTATTTCTACCACACCCATTCTTGGATCACGTTGACATTTTACACAATTATTTCTTGTACCTGACAAAACAAAGAATCAATTTTAAAAAATCAATCAGTTTATTAACAATTGTTAAGTTATTATTTTTGTTTGGTATTAAACAAGGGAGAGAATGCGTACGTGACAGATGTAGTGATAAAAGTTGAATTAGTCCCCTTGAGGATGCCTCAGCTCTGAGTAAACTTACCTTTTTATAAATTTAAAAAGCTTTTATGGTAAACTTCACGGGGAACACCCCCTACCTACAAAAACGCCCTTTCCAAACTGGTCAAGACAAGTGATAGGATCATAGCGTATTCAAAAAGCCGAAACCATGAAACGAAAATAATAAACAATTGTAAAAAAAATATTTCTAACTAATCACTCAGCTCACACGTCACATCTTTAGATCTATTACAGATTTAATTACATGACTGATCTAAACTAATTGACACAATGACACTTATAATAAGCTTTTTTTTTTGTAAATCATTTTTTATGTTTTTCTTGTTTTAAAATTTGGAATTATATGAAAGAAGAGAATCATCTATGTGCGGAATTTCATCTCAATAGGATAATGATAAGGTGTGAAAATAAATAATTCAATATATTGTGTGTGTGTGTGTAAATATATACATGTGTGTGTGTGTGTGTGTGTGACTATGACAGAAATGTGAGCTGAAGGTTGGGATGGAAAAACAAAAGGGGCAATAAGCCTTAGCAGTCACGTGACATCATAGTGCCATGGAATAGTCACCATAACATTGGTCACAAGTACACAGTTCAGTATTTACATGTTTCTCTCCACTAACAGCTCTCTATCTCTTCTTTCCCGTTCTTTCTCTCGTTCTCTATTTTATATCCTCTCTTTTTTCTCTTCATCTCTTTCTCTATGTATCTCTCTCTCTAACTCTCTCCCCGTCTCTGTCTCTCTCTCTCTCTCCCCGTCTCTCTCTGTCTCTCTCTCTCTCTCCGTCTCTCTCTGTCTCTCTCTCTCTCCCCGTCTCTGTCTCTCTCTCACCGTCTCTGTCTCTCTCTCTCTCCAGGTCTCTGTCTCTCTATCTCTCTCCCCGTCTCTGTCTCTCTATCTCTCTCCCCGTTTTTGTCTCTCTCTCTCTCTGAATTAGTTTTTTTTTTAAACCTGTAATGCTTACATTGTTATGTCTTGTCATGCGCAGTCAGATCGATAAGTTTTGCATATTGAACAGTTCAATCTTCAAGTCTATATCTTTCTTAAACATTTCAGCTTTTTTTTTCTATCTTTTAAATTTAACTTTTTTGTTTTTACTTTTATTCAAATTGGATTATAGAAAAACAGATGTTATTGATTTTCAAGCGTATTTAGTTTTCTTCAGTTAAATCATTTTTCGTTTCGTAAAAAAAAAGTGTATGTTAACTCTTTCTCTCCTAACTGACGATAGCAACGTTGATTCCACCAGAATATGGTAAATAATTACGGAGAGAAAGAGTTAAATATTTAATTTTTCTCAGAACGTTTTGTCAGCGCTAATGGTTTAATTACAACTACTGAGGCTACACTTAATTGGTGCTACACTTTTTTAGGCTACACTTGCAGGGGCTACCCTTACAAAGGCTACGCTTACAGGGGCTGCACATACTCGGGCTACACTTTCACCGGCTACACTAGGGGCTACACTTACAAAGGCTACACTTCATCTCGCTATACTTACTAGGGCTACATTTATTTAGGCTACACTTACTTAGGCTACATTTATTTAGACTAAACTTACTCGAACTATATTTATCTAGGCTACACTTAGCTAGGCTTCATTTACATAAGCTACACTTATTCGGGATACACTTTCTTAGGCTACACTTAATCAGGTTACAATGTCAAAATTATATAACTATATTTTTTCAAAATATTTATAATTTTGAATGCTGTTGTTGTTGTTTTATTTGTTTGTTTGTTTGTTTTTATTTTAAAATTTAAAATTCAATGATTTTGCAGGATGAAATCATTCTATTGAAGTGTCTGTATAAATATTGACAGTTATAATCTTTTTTTTTCAAATCAGTGGCTCGATAGAAAGTTGGCATGGCAACGTAAACGTGATGTTGATGTAAAGTATCTCAGAAAATTTGAATTGAATTTAGAACTATATATCTAGGCCAGTTTCGTATGGGAATCTACTTTTAGTCATGCTAGAAACCCAAGCTAATAGATGATTTGATGATTCTGGATGACTTGAGAATTGGTGATATTTGATTTTCTTAGAGAAGATTTGATACTAATAATTGGTTAAAAATGACTTGATGTTACTATCGGTAATGCTTAAAAATAATAAAAATTGATACAGATGGTAAACTCCATTTGAGTGAGGGCTTGAGAGGCTTAAATCCTCTCTTGCAAAAGCCCTGGACAGAAACCCTGCTGTTTTGCGTAGTGCATAAATGTCGCCATACAGGTCGAGAATTTTTGGTTTCCCAGACCTGTCGAGGAGTAGATCAGCAAGTCTGGGGCAGTCAAACATAATATGAGGCACAGTTTTCTCTCTTTTCCCGCAGCGGGGGCACCGTGAATCAAAATTTGGCCATGGTATTAGATGGTATTAGAAATGGTTAAAGATATTTGAAATGATTAAAGATGATCTCATAAATGGTTATATGGAATATTACACATTTCTAACAATGATATAGCAATGGATTAGAGATGAAATTAGAAATTGTTAGTTTAAGATGATTTTAGAAATGCTTAAAGATGACATTAGAAATGGTTTGTTTAATTTGATATTAGAAATGCTTAAAGATATTAGAAATGGTTAAAGATGATATTAGAAATTAATAAAGAGGATTTCAGAAATGATTAATGATTATTTTGTATAACTAGAAAAGCTTGTTGCATGCATGATACATTGAGAACTCTAGTTATAACATTTTTAAGAGAAAAAAAAAGTTCATTAATGATGACAAATTAAAGGCCTGACCAATACACCTCACGCTGACCTCCCACCTCCGCCCGGCAGAAACACAGGACAAAGTGAAGACGGCAGACGATAAATTTAGGTGGCAATCGTTGGAGTAATTGACGCCAATAATAATGTTTTTGCTTTGGGGGGGGGGGACGAAGGGGATCTCAGTGGTCACGTGTTCACCTTGCCCTGAATTGTCTGGAACTTAACAACACAGTAATATAACTTGCAGGCATAGAACTATGTTAAGTTTGAAAAACACAACACACACACACACACAAAAACAAAACAGGATAAACGTTATACAAATCACTTACTTTCATACCAGAACAATAAGTTACAACAAACAAACACACCGGTTAATAAAATACTCAGAAAAACTGGAAGATAAATGCAAATTTCTAATTCCATATTCTAGTGTTTATTCTTCCCTATAGCCATTAGACTTACAGCATGGAACGTTTTGCCTGACTCAGGCTGGGATACCATTGAATTAGGAGAGTTTAAGTCTGTACTTCACATGCACGACTAGATTAAAACATGGATATATGTAGGACGTAATAATGTTTTGTTAAGAGCTTAGAACGTCCGTGATGGATGGCTGCCTGGTCGTGCGGTTTGCGCGCTGGACTGTCGTTCGGATTTATCGGTGGTCGAGGGTTCAAATCCTGCCCGCTTCCATCCCCCTTCGTCCTGCGGGAGGTTTGGACTAGAAAGCAAACTATCTTCAACTCTGTAGGAACATCCGAAACATGTCAAACATTTTACAAACATTTATAAGGTAAGAGACCAAACAAATGGGAATAAAATATTTGTAAAACAAAACACACACTAACATACTAACGCAGTAATATTCTTATACTGTAGCACCTTCCCTCACCTTAGTACAAAACTTATAGCAACTCACTCTGTCTGGTACAATTGTTGTACAGTTTAGTCCTCCCTTTACCCTTTTCGGATCAAGTTAAAACTTTACACAATTATTTAATGTACTTTACAAAGCATAAATCAACCAAAAAAAATGTTAATTAATTACTGGTGATTGATTATTTTATTAGGTAATCAATAAGGGGAATAAATGCTACTTGTTTAGAGATGTGCCTGTATGTAGAGAGTTATTCACTTTAAAAAGTTTTGTACACGTTTTCTCTCCCATTCTCGGGTTAAAATTTTGAATAATTTGTCAGAATTGATGACCAAAAATTTAGCCAGCTAGTTAATTAATTAGTGGTAATTCATTATTTTCGTTCTAAATAGAAAAAAAGGAAACTTATTCCAGCATTATTGAGATATATGGCACTGATTGTGTGGTTCTTCCCCTTAGATAAGTTTTGTTTTTGTAAAGATTTTAAAACTATTTTATCAGTTTTTTTTTGTGAGACATATATCTGTTTATTTACTTAATGTTCCTTCCCATCGTTCTTAGAGCTCATCTCCTCGGAAATGTTCGTAGATTGCGGCAATCTGCGAGCGTTGCCACTTTAGTCGTTCTTTTTTCCCCTTTTTTGATGTTCATCAGTCAATGACATGAAATTAATTGGTCAACATCCCCCGAGCTCTGACTCTGCAGGGAGGCGACTTCATCACAAAAGTCAACCGATGAAGAAATTGATTGCTTCATCCTCCTCCTGAGAAATGCTGTTACCAAAAACATACCCTTAATGATGTCATTTCACTGCTAGGTGTGTGTGTATGTGTTAGTGCTACTAAAATAGTTAATTAATGATGCCTTTAAATGTGTGTATGTGTGTGTGTTTTAACTGCATTCATTAAAGAAAGCAGCCAACTTATATTAATTCACATCAGAAATGAAGAGGTTAGAGACAGGGTTAGTGCAGCGATAGGACCCCACGACGACCTGCTAAATACTGTTTAAAAAATGCAAACTAAGACTTTATGGTCATAGTACAAGGGCTCGAAAAAAGATCTTCATTCAGGGAACAGTACCAGGACAAAAAGAAGAGGCAGACAGAAAACAGTGATGAGGAAGGCAACGTAAAAAGAATAGATGGGCCTGACATTGAAAGAGATTCTCTCTCTCTCTCTCTGTCTGTCTATATATATATATATATATATATATATATATATATATGTGTGTGTGTGTGTGTACCTGATTAATATTTTTTATATTCCGATCTTTCATTCTTTTGGAAGACGTTTATTGTACCCTGGAATAGGTTCTTCTTGGAGTAGTGTAAAGAAAGGAAGTACATTTACTTTTACTTCTTAGCACTTTTCGGAGCCCCTGAGCACTTTTTGGAGCCCCTTAGCACTTTTCGGAGCCCCTTAGCACTTTTCGGAGCCCCTTTAAGCATGATATCCCATGCGGACTTGGTTGCACATCTATACATTCAATTGCGATAATTCTAATTCGTGTAAATGAATTGAGTTACCTGCATACTGTAAGGTAGATAGATTTGAACGGCTTCGGGAACCCATAAGGAAACGTCTCTGCCACGATCAGCTCCGGCAAGGCCGACAGGCAAGCCACGGTCCAGATGACCACGATGATCTTCCGGGCCCTGGGCAGGGTGCTCTTGAAGCGAAGCGGGTAACAGATAGCCCACCACCTCTCTACAGAGATGGCGCTGAGGGTCAGTACCGAGACGGACACTGATGTTGGCTGAAATGCAGACAAGACAAAGACTACATAGTTAAGGGTCAAGTAATCAATATCTATGTCTCGATGACTTCAAGCGTGCTTAGACATAAAAGCTGGTATGAGGGTATGTCCTATCCTAACTTTCCCATCAAAGTAGAGCGAGATAGCAACCGGCAGGGGTTCAAACTCAAGACAATCGTGAAAAGGATCTGGAAAGATTGCTAAGTACCAATGGTATTGATAAAAAAAAATTAGTCTAAAGGAAATGTACAAGTTATTGAGAAGAAAAGAATTGTATATTCGAAAAAGAAAAATAGTGTACGAAATGCAAGTATAGGTGAAAGACCAGAGAAAGAGGGACAGAGAGAGAGAGAGAGAGAGAGAGAAAGAGAGAGAGAGAGGCAAAGGTAGAGGAACAGAGAGAGAGAGGGAGGGATACACAGAGAGAGACGGGGACAGAGAAGCAGACATTGAGAGAGAGAAAGAGACAGAGGCAGAGAGAGAGAAAGGCAGAAGGAGAGAGAGACAAAGACAGAGAGAGAGAAAGAGACAGAGAAACAGAGAGACAGAGACAGGGACAGAGAGAGAAAGAGACAGAAGGAGAGATCTAGAAACACAGAGAGAGAGAGAGAGAGAGAGAGAAGGGGAGACAAAGAAATAATACAGACGACGTTATCAGGCCTACATTATTTAAATCTTTGCATGGAGTCGTTTCATTCCAACATAGCAACAATCTTAGATCCTGCCAATAACGCAGGTGTACCATCCTCAAGTGAACGGAGGGATTTGGAGTATACAATAAACAAAGTAAGCTGTTTGGAGTGGAAAAAAAGAGGTTTTATAAAATAATACATTCGCCCCATTACACTTAACTTGCGCATCCACCAATTTCATTTATTCCAGCGTTTGTAAGCCAGTAAGTCCAGGGCCGGAAGTAAGTATGTGGAGGCCCTGGCGCAGGGTTTTTGTGGAGGCCCTTACACTTTTTCGAAAGCCTTCAAGCTCCAATACGAAGCTGCATTTCGAGAATAGAGCAGGCTACAGGCGGACACTTCTTAACCACGACGATGTTGCCAACTGTATCTTTCAAAGTATTGTCAGTGAAGATGAAAAAAAATGAAGAAACATTAAAACGTACAAGTTGGTAACCCATCGAAATTATTTTTTATTTTTCTTGTTACCAACTGCTGTTTTTTTTGTGTGTGTGTTTAGCGTAACTTCATGCTTTTAGTTTGCTCAATCCACTAGGATTCTATCACTTATCTGGTCCAGTTGGGAAAATTGGTTAATTTTTTAAAATTGATTCTTGTATTGTCAGGTGAAAGAAAAGATTGTGCAAATTTTTAGCCTGATCTGAAATAGGGTGTCGGAGAAATAACGTTTACAAACTTTTTACCAGACTTAACTCTTTCTCTCCTTATTGACGATGTCAGTGTTGATTTGACCCATTAAACTAAATTGATTTTTAGATCTATAAAAAGGGCATGTATTCCCCTATAATTCGATACCAAATATAACATTTTCCGATAACAAAAACAAAAGTTATAGAAGTTTAATTATTAATTATAACAGGGTAGTGAAACAAAAATGAGCGAAAGGAATAATTCTATATGAAGTAGGAAAATAATTACGGAGAGAAAGAGTTAATATAAGCTTTGTAAAAATAGTTTGACAAATAAATACAAAAATGCGTCGATAGGCCGACATGGTTTGGTTGAGCTGGCAGGATGAACAATCACATCGCAGCCCTAATCAACACGTACTGTACTTTATGTTTCCAAACAGATGACTATTTAACAATCAATCTTTAGAACACCATCAACACCTCAGCCTCCAAGTATGTCAACATTACTGATGGCCAAAGTGTGAGTAGTACCTGGACCATTCAGTGTGTGTATTTGGTCAATAGATTTCTGTCTTCCTTGTTCGACTCGGACTGATGTTGACCACGGTCCACCCTGGTTGAGGAGGATGGGGTGGTGGTAGATAGATAGCGGACACCCAGACAAGCTGACCCTAATGCGGGTTTGATGTTTGAACAAATCCGATCCAACAGATGGGCTGTAAAGCACAAGGGACTCTCTCCGGACTCTTAACACTGGGTTCTACTACAGTGCTGTACTACACTAGTTGGATCTCCACTGTCTGTCCCGTATTCATACAGATTGCTATTTGTTTTTTGGATCTACATTTTATATAGGTCAGACAGTGTAATAGAATGTTTGTTTAGCCTAGAATATAAGCATATATAAATGTTATCTCCTAAATAGAATAAGAGCTCTATTTTGGTTCCGGTTTATTCTCCCCGCCCCTTTTTAAATAACACCATCTAGCACTGTAAACTAAAATTAGATTAGTATCTTATTTCGCAGAGTGAGGATTGAAAGCGGGATAAATGGATTAAAAATGGCGGGTCAAAGAGACTGAGGTATGTCATTACAGGACGTAATACGGGAAACAACTCCTTGTATTGAGATATAGGAGGTGGTGTGTTTCATTGTGACAAAATATCTATCTATCTATCTATCTATCTATCTATCTATCTATCTATCTATCTATCTATCTATCTATCTATCTTATCTATCTTATCTATCTTATCTATCTATCTATCTATCTATCTATCTATCTATCTATCTATCTATCTATCTATCTATCTATCTGTCTGTCTGTCTGTCAATCTATCTATAATTCTATAACATACTTGTACAACGTATGAGACTGGACCTGAGTTAACCAGAAAATTGTCTCGATAAAGATTTTTAAAAAATAAAAACTTAGTTTGAATTAATTTACTGAAAAGTTTTATTTTCACTAAAAAGGAGTCAATTCGAATAATTATGTCGACGTCATTTGTTTTGCTACTTATTTCACTATTTAAAACAAAACTAGACTTAAATTCATTACTAAAATACTAGCTTTCAATAGATCACATAGCCTCAAAACCAGTACTGGACATTCCTGTTAAATCCTATGGGGTCAGCTGGGATTATTGTCCCTTGCTAGGGGCGTTAGTCTACTCATCTCTAATGGCGTCTGACATCCTGTTTAGAGAGGCAAGGACATCACACACTTTCTTCTTCTCTCGGCTCTTCTCTCCTATATCTTCTTTATCTGTCACTCTTCTATCTGTCTCTCTTTCTCTCAATCCCTCTCTATATTTTTTCCGGCTCTCCTCCCTCATCGCCCTCTCTTTCTTTTCTGTCTCTCCCTCCCATCTCTTTTCTTTTCCTTACATGTACAACTTCCCAGCGAAAATTCTTAACATCATACCTACAGTTTTCAGCATTTGGAAAAGGTTTGAGGGGTTCTGAATATAAATCATTTTTCACTCAAATGTGTCACGGGTTGGGCCAGCCTAAAACAATGGTTGGAAGGAACCGAACCTCTTTTTCACTATGTGTGGGTGTTTCAGGAAGGGGCGGATGTGACACGAAGGCCGTAGGTAAGAAACAGCTGTTGTGAAGGAATATATTTGTTTGTATTTAACTTCATTCTGTATACACATGTAAATATCAGACCTTCTTCAGTTGCGGAACGTTTGTGGATCATCTTATGGAAATGAGATGAATGCCCAGGCATTATGCTGTGATCGAACCGATAAGGCCCACACAGCAGTTTCCCCATTTCCACGCAGATGATCTATCCAAAAAGAACGGCTATTGCCAATAAAATTTGGGATCAACTGCATTGCAGGCTCTGCTAGTGTGCAGCATCGTGTGCTGCAAGCTTAAGATCGCTTCTGTTTTTCCTTAGGGGTTGGCTCCTGAAGCCTTTCCCATTTTTGGGTATAGGTGGGTAGCCAGCCCAGGCAAACGATCCCCTCCTGCCCGAAGCTTTACTGGTTTAGGCGCCAGTTACTTGCCTTTGCCTCTTCTCCTGTTAATGAGATATCATTTGACACGCACTCCATTGGAAACATTTTATATGTAGTGGAGTGTTTATTTCCATGACCACTTCCGGCATTGACAACCTTACGGAAACATATATGATAATACAATTTCTAATTTAAAAAAATTACAAACATTGCTATCTGTTCCATTGCGGACATGGGGGAAAGAAAGGACGTATCTGGGAGAAGATTGCTATGCTGCCTTTAGGTCTCTGCGCGTTGAGGTACTCACACGACACCATTGGTAACCGCGGGCCGCAGAAACAGATGCGCCTTACATCTACAGATGGCCAAGTCTGAGAGGGGTGCTTTTACTTTAGGTGCTCGGCAATCACAACTACGCTCGAGTCGAATCTCGAATGTCAAATCCCAAAACAATATCGAGATTCGAACTCAAGTCTGTCAGTTTGCCAATCAATTTTGGACACTCAGCTGCACATACCACACTGTCATGATAATTTCCTCGTTTGCTTATGACCACACAATCTTCTTCTTTTTTAAAATATATTTCAATGTGAACGGAATGAACGAAACAAAATAAAAACTAACCCTCGTGGTACAGATTTATTTCGTCTCTTAAATCCTACGATCTTAGTGGTAAAAGTCAGAGACTACAAGCAAATACCGTCTGACTTCTGCTCTCCAGAGGCTCATGTTTTTAGCTTTATGTTAGCTTTTTCTTTAGCTTTTTTTAAATAAGCTTTTTGTTCAAAGACTTTTGTTTGAAAGTCCAGTGACACCAAATAGAAACTTCCTAGACTAAAACAACAACAAAATTAAAGTTTTGAAGAAACAATTTTGTGTCAAATTATGGCTCAAAATTATGTAAATAATCCAAACCTATATTTTTACAACGATACATTAAGTTATAAGACAGATAAAAATGACCTACGCTGGTTGCATTATGCAGAAGGTGAAGTTCTCCTTACAGACCTTGTGATCTATAGTTTGAGTAAAGGTCATCTATTTCAGTGGCTAATGGTTAACGAGGGTGTCATGTGGCCAGAACAAAGACCAACTGCCTTGATTTTTTTCCCCTACTCATGTTAGATACCCATTAGAGCTGGGTGTAGCGCTACTAAGGACCCCAAAATTAAAAATACCAGTCTTCACCAGGATTCGCATCCGGGACACCTCGGTTGGGAAGCCAAACACCTTACTACTCAGCCACTTACGCTAGATAAACCGAAATCATTCGTTATTGAAGGCCAGAACACTGTCCTGAAACGTCACAACATGTGGGCAGTTTAGTCCAATAGCTCGTTATTATGTTAATAATTTTAAATCATTTTAGATCAAACAGAGACATTTCTTCACTTGGCTAAGTAGCCCCAGCAATAAAATGAAATTCTGGTCATTAGACATACTATCTGAAGCTACATTAACTCAATCCTTACTGAACTATCTACACATAATAAAATTAAAAAAAGAAAATGTTTTTTCTCTTCCATAGAGCTAACCTCCAAATACAATGCACTGTAATCTACTGATGTTCCACGGTAGCCATTTTATTTGCCCCCCCCACCCCTCTCCTCGGCCCTCTTGTAACTTCTTTTGTTACTCGTTCAAGATGTTGGCAGACTTATGTCTGGTCAGATTAGTCCAGACGTCTGCCTAATGACCAAGTGACCTAATTGTCCCCGGGAATGTTCCACTGATTTCCCCGTCACGTGGGCACTTTTTTATATTGATTTCCAAGTGTTTAGATGATAAGCAAGTTGTCAGAATTCAAAGAGTTAAGATGATTAGGCAAGAGGCTAGATTTCCAAGTGTTTAGATGATAAGAAAGTTGTCAGAATTCCAAGAGTTAAGATGATTTGGCAAGAGGCTAGATTTCCCAATGTTTAGATGATAAGCAAGTTGTCAGAATTCCAAGAGTTAAGATGATTTGGCAAGTGGCCAGATTTTATGAAGATTATTTAAAGCACAAGAAAATTTCAATACTAATAAGATATTAATCTTTCATTTGATCTTAAAACCTATTTATAAAAAAACTGGCAACTAACTAGCAGTTCAGGAGATTTAATAAGACGATCTAGTGTTATTCACTGAGATATTCTAAAATTTAAAAAAAACCTTTTAAAACGGAAAGAGCTCCACATCTTCAACTGTAACTTAAAAAATTTAGAAGGTATTTCCCTTTTTCGATATCAAACAAATGATTAATTATCAACAACTAATTGACTAATCGGTTAATTTTTCAATGATTTATGTTTTGTTGGGTACGATAAATAATTGTTTAAAATCACAACTTGATCCTAGAACGGGTTTGGAAGAAATAACGTGTATAATTATCTAAAGGGACTAAACCCCAAACACTGAAGAATTAATTTCCTCTTGTTAGTATTAAACAGTCTTTAATTACCAGACATTAATTGACTAATTAGATATTTTTTTTATTGATTCATATATTATATTCGCCAATTGTGCTAGGTTTCAGATTGACCAATAATGGGTGCAGTAAACATAACATACTCTGACTTTATATCAGACAAAATATGTGAATTGATATAAGTTTTGTAACAAATGTAATGTAGATGCTTTGAGCTAGTTACTTTCTTATGGCAAAAGGCTAAAAGTCCTAAAACAAAATCTTGTTCCCAGCCGCTAAACTCCTACTGATTTATATCTTCATAAAAATCAGGCGATTGAATGTTATGATATTGACAATGTTATACTAATCATAAAAACATCAGAGGGGGAAATACAACAAAGTTGGCAACACTTTTGCCCCGTACACGTCTATTTTGTATAAAAGGAGAGACAACTGTGGTTATTGATAGTTTTTACGTCTGCCAAAATAGCGAGAATGTTATTGAAGGCTTTTATGTTCGGAGCCTACGGATTATGTCATTCATCAATAATAATGTATCCATTTTGTTTCAAATCTCACAGTGGTTTAATTTTCCAGTATTAGATTTCCCTTGCATTGCTTTTCATTCATTTTCTATATACAACTTCAATTTCCAAAATTATAATTATAATTGAATACATAGAAGGGTTACAATGAACTACATTCACATGTGTTACTACGTATTTACATTTTTTTTTTAATTTCTGAAAAAAAAAACATTAAAAATTAAAACTAATCTGTGACATTAGAAATATTTTTACTAATTGTTTTTGTTTAGCGCAATTTCATGCTTTTAGTTTTCTCAGTACGCCATCATCCTATCACTTGTCTGGACTAGTTGGGAAAAGGAAGGGAAGAAAAGAAGGGAGAATATAACAGTGATCGCTTTTTAAATGAATTTATTTGAAATATAAATTTAAAACTTGAACGACCTGGATTCAAACTCGAGGGCTCTAGCCTGCTCAAGACTACTTTTGTGAACACACTAACCACTGTACCAGAGAAGTGCTTATGAAAATAAAATAGAAGATTTTATTGTTAGTTTCAAAATGAAGAGCGAAGAATTTGTCTCCAATGCCCACAGGTTGTGACGTTGCAGGTCAGTGTTGAGGTTTTTTATAACGAATGGTCTCACTTGATCAGCCTAGATTCTATAGGTCAGTGCTAAATATCTCTTGGGGGCACTAAGCTTAGGCGTGTTGCCTATTGGTGAATCCGGCCCTAGAAAAATCCTCGACTCAAATGGAACCCATTCACTGAGGCATCATTATGGATTGTAAGCAGAGATTTTGAGGGGGCTGGGATAGCATGGTGTCCCGAAGGCAGCAGTCTGGTCATGACTGGGTTATCATATGACCATTTTTGTCTTAAATTGAACAACCACCAGTTGACCTAATCTGGGAAATTATCTTCTAAGGGATCGTTTGTCCCAATGTCAATGCTCGGAAACAGTTGTATGATACTGTAAGGGGGGAGTATCGATACTGATTGCAGAGATAATGGGAGATAATACGATGCCCAATGTCAAGACAAATCTCGTGTCAATAACAGAACGTTGTCAATATAGTCACAGTTATTTACTTATAAGTAGACCTACTGATAACTGTTATAACTCTATCGTCCGTATGAAGAAGCTCAGTCGACGAACTTGTATTATTATTTGTGTTAACTTATTAGCGTTCTTGATGAGAATTTGGAATGACGTTGAAGAGTTGGGTTTAGCGCAGTTGTTTGTACTAGCCTAGAACGCTAGTTCAAAGCGGTCCAATTGTAAATGTTGTGCTTATGTTGATTGTACTCTATTTATGGCGAAATGGGACAGAGATTAGGGATGATTAGGCTCGTCATTGTATGAGAATCTAAACGTGAGAAATTATAGAACAAAAAAAAAATAAGATTAGGTTTTCTGTTATAGTGTGTGTTTCTATATGTGCGGCTATGATTGATAATTTTAAGTCTTCCGAAGAGAAAGAAGAGACTAATAGTGATAGAGACAAAGAAGAGCTCAATAAGACAATGAGACAGAAAGAGAGAACCTGAGAGAGAGAGGGAGATAATGAGAAGACGAGAGGCGGAGAGACAAAGACACAGAGATGCTCACAAACTATACATACTCAAAGTATCAGTGACGTAGTTAGGTTGGGAGAGGAGGGAGAGAATTTGAAAATCCCCCAGGCCCCCATTTGAGGGGGGCCCCAAATTAGTGTTTTTTTTTACATTAAAAATTAAATATTATGCAAAATGCAGGGGCCCCCAAAGAGGTCAAGCACCCTTGCCCCAGAAAACGATGGAAAATTCCTACCTACGCCCCTGCAAAGTATGATGTTTTATCAAAATACTCATAGAGTATTCTACTGTATAGCGATATCTCTTTCTCTTGTCATAGTAGCTATGATCTCTCTCTCTAGCTTTGAAATTTTATATTTTTTTTAAATGACAGAATATATCTTTATGTTCTTTCTGTCACGATATTGTAACAAAGTGATTTATAAATGGAATTAGGTGAAAGAAAGCTATCGAGTCTTGAATTTGAAAATTGCCATCTCTAAATGAAGACTGTAACAGTAGTTTTATTTTATAAAGAGCTATGAAAAAAGGCTAATACAATTTTATAAACGGTGTTAATGAAAAAAAAAACCCTGGAGGTTTTATGGAGTCAATGATGTAAAGCCCATGTGTCTTATTCACCGACAGTTAACGCGAGTGTCATGTGACAAGCACAACGATCAGCCACTCTACTTCCCCAACAGATGTCAGGTGCCCATTAGAGGTTAGGGCGTCCTTAAAAGTTCCGACATTTAAAATGCCAGTTTTCAACGGAATTCAAACTCAAAATCTCTAGTTTTGAATAAAAAGGGTTTTTCACTCAGCCACCACGCCCTATAAACGTTTACAAACATAATAACTGGTAGTCTCCCTTTATATCAAGGAAACAATAATGTAAGCCTAAAGACTGTCAAGTGAAACACATTTACTTTTAAGCTTTCCACATGCAAGGACAATGTCGTTTTTAAGCGCGAGATGAATCGACAAAGCCAATGTTCTGTACAAGTCTGAAGATAATATGCATGAAACAACGTCTTGAAGGTAGTGGACAAGAAGTTTCAAAATCAATAAATCAATCAATCAATCAATCAATCAATTTATCTATCATCATTCATTCTTCCATCCATCATCATCCATCATCATCCATCCATCCATCCGTCAGTGTCTAAATGTACTAAACAGATAATACATATTTTTTATTTTATTTGCATGGTCCGTTTAGTCGTACAGACGCGTATTCAGAACTTGCAATTAAGATTGCTCGTCAGCAACAATCTACTGATTATAGATGAATCAATATCATCGATTTTCTTAATCAGCCAAAGTCATAGTCGTGTTTTTCTTGTAACCAATGTGCATAAACTTGTATTTGACATTATCAGTTTATATGTGTAATAAAAGTTACAAACTACATTTATAAAAACAATTGATTTATCAGGCTCGTAAGAGATTCTCAAGACATACCCCTATTTTTTTTGGGGGGGGGGGGGGGAGATGGAGGGGATGTGATTTACGCCTTTTCGTTGGTCCTCAAATCCGTTTGGTTTTTGGGACACCTACCACTGATATTTTTTTTTCCATTTTTTTTTTTTTTTTAATTTTTTTTTTAAAATTCAGTATTTAAAAAGTACTCCTTTGCCAGAACACACACACACACACACAACACACACACACACAACAGACGCGTGCGCCCGCACCCCCCCCCCCCCACACACACAAGACAATGTTAAGGCTTTCCAGATGAGCAAGGCGAATGTTAATTAAGTAATTGTTCATTATTCCTGGTCAATAAAATTTGGCCCATTGGTTCCAAGTACAGACATTTGTTAACGAGTACAATGTCAGTCTACATCCCCTAGAAATTAGAAATAAAGTACATCAGTCCTTAATTGGTGCTCCCGAAAACGAAGTCTATAGTTTATGGAACATTGAAGAATCAGTCACGTGATAGCCAACACACCTTATCAAGGCTCGGTCTTACATTACACGTCATTTTTTAATGTTTCTGTGTATTGATTCTTCAGTGTTGTTTTTTTTTCACTTTTTTCAGTGTGAATCGTAATCAGTTACCATACTACACAAGAGAAAACATGATAGCGGATACGCGTCCTGACTGTGGGAGATTCGAGAGGTTAACAATAGTTAACATTATCGAGAAGTTGCATATAGTCCAGTGGCGTAGCTAGTGTATCTGATGCCCTATGCGGCAGTTCCTCATGATGCCCTCAAAATAAAAAAAAATAGTTTAATACAGAGAAAAGTTTCTTATTTCGAAATAAAGTAATTCATTATTTAAGCATTGCTATTTCGCAAAAGTCAATTTTACAAAAAGATTATACGAGTTCACGTGCGAACTATCGTAATTTTATCGAAACTAGTTTTTTCCACTATGTCTCGTTCAATAGTCGAAATTGCCAAATTAGTGAGGCGTAAATTCGTCATCGTTTGCTAGCCACGCTTACCACAATAGTAAAATATACGTATCAAGATATTCGGGGACTGACATATTTTTGTTTGTAAAACTCTAAAGTTCAATAGATTTTGTATTGTAAGGTCGGAAACTTCTGAAGAAACTGCCAAATGAAGCCTCCAGAAACAAACATCGTTTTTGTCCATGTCACTGGGAGAACCATCGAGATTGATTTCCGTCTGAGGATTCAACAAAGGCGACTAAAATTTATATGACGTTGTTATTATGGGGTTATTATTTCATGAACAATACGGTCCAAGGAAGGTATTTCCATCAGTAGCTCTTTCTTGTGTGTTAATAGAAAATCTTCCTTTTTTTTGTCGCCAGGCAATTTTTTCTTGTGGCCAATTCGTCTTTGAGGCTCTGCGGGACTATGTTCCATAAAATTTTGATCCAGATTTTAGATGTTAGGTGGTACTGTGGAAAAAAATCGAAAATTATTTGCTTTATAAATTTTCTGTATAATTTTTTGAGTGTTTTAGTGAGCACTTATATTACAATAACTTTGTAATTATTTTGTTTGGAAATGTACGTATTCGGTCTCTGCAGGAATGGATCGTACTTGGATAGTAATTTCACTCCAGAATATTTCTTTGATTTTGTACTGCCAATTCTTCTTCAATTCGTTCCCGATGCTCACGGAGTGCCAGATTCTGCTTTAAGAGAAAACGCTTGATATCCAATATTCTCTACAGATAATCTCTTCACATTTTCCCCTCTTGCTTATTTAAATCTTGAGCCTTCATGTTATTAGTGTTGTCTGGTCACAGACAAATTTCAAGTTCCCTCCAAGCAAGTGATGCGTGGCTGAATGGCTAAAACCTCTTGGCTACGGCTTGGCCACCTTATAAGGGGGCTTGAGTTCGAATCCGTTGTCTAGCAGGGTTGTGGTTGCTGAGCGGTTAGAAATCCTTCTCCCAGATACCCCTTCCCCACTGGTCCACAAAAGAGATTTTACTAATTAGTAACTAAAAAAAACATCATTATAAACTTGTCCATAACTAGTTCAGTGAACAATGAAGTTATATCATATAAGGCTTCAAAAAAAGTGTAAAAGTTGCCTCCATAGATTGAAACAAATCTGATCAAATTAGATTCCAGTCTACAGATTACATTTAGTTTAATTTAAAAAAGAATATAAACAAAACCAAATAAATATGTTTGTTTCTGTTTATGTAATTACAAAGTGTTGGTTTTTGTTTATGTAATTACAATGTGTAGTTTTACTGAGAAAGTATGTCCTCAGTTTGATGCCCCGTGCGGCCCGCACCACCCGCTCATAGCTAGCTACGCCACTGGTATAGCCCCTAATCGTTTCCATTATTCATTTTATTTATGTTTAGTATTTCATCAGTAGAAGATTACATTGTCATAAGCACAAAAGACTAGCTGCATGTTCTCACAACGATTAGGATTTCCAATGGAATTTTAAATATTTTTTGTGTAGATCAAAGTCACGGCCTTTTATTGGTTTAATAAAAAAAAAAGAAAATGTTTTAAAGTCTATTGTTGAAAGAAATAGAGAATCAGGCGATTAGACTGTATGTATATTAGAGCCTGTTACTAGATTTTGTTAATAAAAATCGACATGAGGTGCAGTTTTAACACGTCCTTAGCACCAAGGACAGCAACTCTTTGTAACTATGGGTCACGCTTCTTGGGCCAGGTATGAGATCGGGATTACGCGTCAGTTTTCAGATTTCTGAAGAGCAACCTTTCTTTTGGAGTTGACCATTGATTTTTTCCAAACCAAACGTGGCAGTTTAGCAACTATGAACGCATGCTTATCTACGTTGGTGAACATGTAATTTATCAACTAATGAGTTCTGATTTTCATATTTGCTCATGGGTAAAACAAACTAAATCCGTGACCAAATGAATATCATTAGTCATTTAATGCAGAAGCTCGAAGTTATTTCAGCTATTTTTTTTTTTTTTTTTTTTTTGAAAAAATATGTTTTTATTTGTAAGTTTTCATAATTCACAAGTATTAAATCATAAACAATTGAAAATTGATTAACCTAAAAATACAACAATAGTAACAGAAACATTATTTAATATCAAAGACATACTACCTAACCATCCTAGCCATTGAATCCATAAAAGACAGAACAATGATACAAGTATCCTCTACCCCAGAACAATCAACACAATATCAAATATCAAATATCCCTGACCCCCATCACCCCATTTCTGGAAAACTACCTGAGCATTGTACAAGTATATGAAATCAAACTAGATAATTCTCTACCCTAAAATCCATTATTTTTCTAAATGTCAATTCTAATTGATTAGGATGAAAAACATTATTATTATGTAGAGCTTTGAGCCAGCTAGCCCAAACAAGGTTCCTGTATTCGGAAACAATAATTAAGTTAAAGTTATGTATCATTTTATTTTTCAGTTTTGGCAGCTTGTTTAATACAATTGACAAGTTAACATTTACATAGCTGCCACAGTTTGCTTCTAATAAGTCCCCTACAGTACTTCTAACTTGAAGGAATAATGGACATTCTAAATACATATGTTTCTCATTGTCAGCATTTTCAAGATGGCATAATATACATGCACGGTCATTTGCTCTTCTTCTAACCATAGGGGTCATCCCAAAGATAAGTCTATAACTTATCTCTCTAGCTTTTGGTGGGATATGTTTGCTGTGTAGGTTTACGAATGTGTCCTTGAATTCTGTCACCCCAAGAATTCTCCCCCACTTAATCCTATTCACTAGACATTCATGTAACAGCTTTTTAAGTGTTTTGTATGATTCTTTGGTTTTGTTGTGTATTAAATGTTCATTACCAGGTAAAATTCTTGAAATAGATCTGTAAAACGGATGAGTGACAGTACCAAAATAGTGAGGAGTATCATTGTGTATTGGAAGAAGACTACTTAATCTTAAACCATAATAGTAAATTGTCAAGGGAAAGTTTGTTGGGTTTCTAACTACTTGACCTACAAATTTTAGCCTTAGCGAATGTATTTTTGTTTTGACATCTTGTAAATTTATCCCCCCATCCTCCTTGTTTTGAATGAGTGTAGTGTGCTTAATGCTCCTAATAGTGTTTTTAAATATAAAGCCTCTAATTAACTTGTTCAGCTTGTTTATGAATTTAGGAGGTGGCTCTGTAATGTTAGCTAAATAGACAATCTTTGGAATGACCAAACTATTTATCAATACAGCTCTACCAAATATTGTAGAACCTGTGTGCTTATAAAGTTTTATCAAGTTTGAGGCTTTGACAAAAATATTCTCCCACTGGTCTTTACAATAGAATAAAGGATTACAGGTATAGACAATACCACAAATCTTGATTTGATCTACAATTTTGAAAGCGCAATTCTCTTTGAATTTCCATTTCCCTAGTCCCATTACAGAGGATTTATTTATATTTATTTTTGAACCACTAGCTTCTCCGAAAAGTGTAAATTTCTGTAGTATATTCTCAATATCTTGCTCTGAAGAAGGAAAAAAGGTTGTATCATCCGCATAGGCTTTGACCTTGATGGTTGAGAAGGAACGACCCGGTATATTTATCCCAATAATAGAGGGGTCAGATCTTACAGATTCCAAGAAGGGTTCCAAGCAAAGGATATACAAGAAGGGGGATAAGGGACAGCCCTGTTTGACAGACCTTTGTATAAGGATACTCCCACTGAGAGAATGATTAATTATCAATCTACTTGTTGCATTTGTATAGACAAGCTTTATATATCTGATTAACAGGGAACTTATTTTACATTTCTCAAGAACATTGAACAAGAAGCTATGGCTTACTCGGTCAAAGGCTTTTTCTTGATCTACAGATAAAAGAGACACATTGAGGTTTTTATCCTTACTGTACATGATAAAATCCCGTAAAAAATGCGTCATGCCGTCTATGTTTCTGTCAGGGATACAACAGTACTGGTCATATCCTATAAGTTGGTTTATGAGAGGTTTCATTCTTAGGAAAATCATTTTTGTGAGAAGTTTATAGTCGGTATTGAGAAGTGAAATGGGCCTATAGTCGCTAGGTGAAGTGTTATTTTCAGATTTCTTTGGTAAAAGTGTGATGTATGCTTCGTTAAAATTTGACGGAAATTGTCCCAGTCTAATGGCGTCGCTGTATAGTCGCAGTAAGAGAGGACCCAATAAGTAAGTTATTTCAGCTATACCCAATATCCATCGTAGCTCTTCAACTTCTGCAAATAATATAGCAAAACTGCCAATGTATTAGTTTGTAACAGTTGAAATATGAGTTAATAATTTTTGCATAATTATATTTATTACAGGAAAAAAATCATATAATTTAAGGGAACTCTATATCATTTACTTTTCTAATTATCCATATCTTACATGATACAGACGTTACTTCAAAAAAAAGATGTTTACGTCCTACGCGTCATGCATTTAGTCATGCATATTAACCAATGACCTAAACTCCGCCAAGTCATTGGTTTATCCGAAAGCATTCTTATAGTTTTTTTGTGTTTTATTTTTAAATTAGTAAACAAGGACTTTCATTTGACATCATACGTTTAGCTATGTAATGATGGTTACAAATATACAGAACAACGAATTCTTGGTCCTGACCTTTCAGTCATAATCACGAATTCTCCCCCTTACTGTGAAGGATGACAAAGGAAAGGGTTGACTTGTTCTTACTTATTCTAAGCCTATGACAACTAAGCCGTTTTCAAGATCGAAACCGTAGCGGTTAAATTTATAAAAAAAATATTTTTTTTTGCAATTCTATCTATATATTTCTTTGAAAGCCTACATTATTTTTCTATATAGAAATCTTAAATGTAATTCTACTCTAGGTGAAGATCATTTTCAGAGTAAAATCGAGCGATTTTCCTGGTCAGTGTGATTATCAAATGTGTCGTACATCTGTATAAAAGCACGCTCGTGCGTGTGTATGTATGTGTGTGTGTGTGTGCAGAAAAGTTCTACAATTTGACATATAAAAACTCTAGTTAATGATAATGTGTATAACAATATTACACCGTCTGCATCTAGGTCTTAAAGTTAGGCCTCTATTCTAATTAAAATTGAAAGTCCTAAACAATTGTCAGTAGAGTTAAAAGTTTTTTTTTTTTTTTTTTTTTTTTGGGGGGGGGGGGGGGGGATGCGGTATAATACGGTTTGTGAAAAATAGATTATTCTAAATAGAGTGCCTCTCTAGATCTAGATTTATGCCTGACGAAATACAAATAAATATGTAAAGAGTGGACCAAGCTGTGAATGGGATGTTTCTTCATTCGAACTGTTCTGCTGGAAAGAACAAAGCTTCAATAAAATATATATCAGGACTTTTATTATATACGGTTACAAAATGTGTGTAGTGTGGGTGCATTATTATATGCAAGAAGGGTTTGTTTTAAAACTGTGCAGTACCGGCCATTCATTAGAAGGATGAAAAGAAAATTGGGGCGACTTAGTAGTTCAAGATTTGTAACGAGGAATTTCTATTAGGAATTATGTGAGATGATATGTGATGCTATGCGATGTTATGTGATTTTATGTGATGTAATGCGATGTTATGTGATATGCGATGTTATGTGATGTTAAGCGATGTTATGTGATGTTATGTGATGTTACTGATGTCTGTATCATTGAGTATACACGTGTAGTGTGGGGGGGGGGAGGGGCGTTGCATTAAAGATAGTGTGTGTGTGGAGGGGGGTAGAAGGGTTTATTATAATGCAGGCAGATAAGAAAGCTACAACTAACGGGTCTAAGAAATGTTTATGCATACTCCATACTAGGGGTTTGCATAGCACGGATATCAGGTGTAGTCATGCGTTTTTTTTTTTTAATTCAAGGACAGCCGTTTCATTAGAAGATACAATGGCCAGGAAGTGTTTTGTTGTGGGAGGGCCGTTTGAATTGACAAGAAAATGTGTGTATGTGGGAGGGGCCATTATAGTGCAGGGGAGGCTACAACAGATGGGCCTAAGAGGTGTTAGTACATACTCTATAATAGGGAGTTGCGGGCCATTCGTTTGTTTCAGGAAAGAGACAACATAGGGGCATAGAGTTTGAAGGCTAGAAAGATTGTGCTAGAGGTGGGGGAGCGTTGTAATGCGAGCCGTTTGATTAATGGGTTTAAGAGTGTTTCTGGAAAATTAACATATATACTATTTCAACCATATTGCGTGTACGTTGTTTCTTATATTATTTAAAATGAATAAAGTTACCAATGTATTAGTCTACCAAGATAACGTTAAATTACGAGTCTTTAAATTTAGCATAATTTTATTTGTATCTAATACAGAAAGCAAAACCGTTCACTAAAAAGGAGTTATTGACAACAAAAGCAATTTAGGTTAAATTCAAAATTTTGACTTCTCTAAATTCGAGAACTGCCTCCCTAGTTAATGAGCTAGTAGACCACATTTGGAGAACAGAAATGCGCTCTGATAAAATGTACCAGCAACCAAAAGTGCCGATGGCAAAGTGAAATACGTGTGCAACAAGCTCGAACTTCAGTCAGCTATTAGCTTATATGGTACTGAAACGGTTGTTGATAGGAGATGGATGAGAATATTGTTTTTTTTTACTATATCAATTAGGTCGCCTGCAATATATCTTGTATCTAACATGTCTATTGTTTAAAACTCTAAAGATTTAGTTTTAATTTGTTAGACACTTAGTTTAGTCGTGACGTACTTTAGAAACGCACTGTACTAGTCAGACTTTGAACACGACATTTTAATGAGGACAATGGCATTGGGTTAGAGATTATTGATGTAGACTTTTAGGACAGTAACTGCTAGGCTCTTGAAGGGATAACATCGTTTTAGTGACTGACTTGACTATGGTTCATTCTTTATTACCAACAAGTGACATTATTCTTTCAGTATTCACAGATATGGCTAAATGTGTGGGGTTTGGTCCCCTTAGATAAAGTTCGTTCTTATATTTATCACGAATGAACTTAGTTACTGGGCATTGACTAGTTACTGGGCATAGACTTTTTTGTTATTCTATTTGTAACGGTGTATGCCTTAGTAGACCTCGCATCTGTAATACACCATACAAGATACCCAAGTATCTAGGATTCTTATCAAGGTACTGTAGATATACATCAAGCACAACTCACACATACATCCGTTACGAGTTATACACCTTAAATGTAATAGAGCTCTTACATTAGCCCTTCTTTTATACCTATATAGAACAACACCGCAATATAATAACAGCAATATGCTGTCAATTTGGTTTATACTAGTCTATTCCACCACTCTCCAGTTTAAAAGTATGCCATTCGTTTAAACCAATCATCTTGCTTCATTTCGTCGTCAGTTGTGATCTGATTGGCTTAGTGGCCATTCCCATGGAACCCTGCGTTATGTTATCCAGCGATTTTAATTAGTTTACCGGCAGGAAACTTTCTTTTTTTTGGGGGGGGGGGGGGGGGGAAGTTGCCTCCAGCCATCATGGTATGAAACTACCGAAAGCCAGCAGCCCACTTTTTTTTTTTTTTGAATATCTTAAAAATCTTTTAAGTTTGGAATGAAATACTTTGACTTTGACTTTGAATTCACTTGTAAAATAGAGTAAACTACATCTTTCAGACCTTGCCATCTATAGGGCACTTCGTCTAAAGATCATCATGTGGTCCGCACAACGACCCAACAGCGTTTATTTTTCTCCAACTAGTGTCAGGTACCCATGAGATAGGCTGGACTTAAAGGCGTTTTCAAAATCCCGAAATTTAAAATCCCAGTCTTCAGAGATTTTCAAACCCGAGACCACTCGGTTCGGAAGCCAAGCGCTTTGACCTTCAGCCACCACGCCCCCGACTTGAACGTCTGTCTCATCATGTCATGACATGTCTTGTCCTGAAGTTGGGTGGCATAGCATAGAGTGTTATTACATAGCGATTTTTAAATAGTTTTATTTAGCGCATCTGTCATGCTTATACCATACTCGCTGAGCTATGGCCCAATGTCTTTAATGGACCAATGGGGGGCCAGGGGGGTGTCTAGGTGCTCAGCAAACACAGCTGAGCTCGAGTCGGAATTTGAACTCAAGTCTCACTTGTTAGGCGCAAACGGCGTAGCCAAGCGATTTAGGCCACTTAGTCACATATCCTATGTTAAAAAAATGAACATAATTTCTAAGTGTACGACACACCTTGAGAACCCCTACTCTGCACTATATACACAAACTAGCGTTACAGTATTAGAAGTTTTAAGTCAAAGTTTCATTGTTTCGAATTTAAGTCCGTTTCAAGAAAAGGAAGAAAAATGAATGTTGGTTGATGATAATTTTTTTTATATTTTTATAAAGTGTTGTATTGATGCAAGATATAGTGCAATTAGTGTCAAAGCAATGTGGAAATGGTGTCATAACATGGCTGGATTGTCCCCCAGTCAACCCCCCCCCCCCCCCCCCCCATTCTTACTGTCTTGCGGAAGATGAAGAAACGTCTGAAAACAAGAATACAAACAAACAAACAAACAAACATGGGTAAACTAGTATTAAAACAGAGGGATAACCGTAGTGTCCCAATAGTTTGAAAAGAATTATTTATATTACAATTGAACTTGCCAGCTAAGTTGATCAATTTAAGTAAAATATACTTGAGTCTGGATTTATCTTACCATTAAAAAGAAAACTGGTACTGACATTAAGACATGCACGATTTATTATACAAACTAAAAATCCAGTTTATAGGGACGTCACAATTTTGTTTTCTGTTTCGATTTAAATTTGAATTACAAAAGTATTATTTTAACCAGTTTTAATTCTCTTTACTTTAAATTTTAACCTAACCTATAATGAAAACCTGGCCATTTTCAGTTTTGATAAACATGAACATGTTTACCAATGTAGAGTGTCCAAAAAGAGCCGAGCCAAGGGCCCTTAGGACTCTTGTCCAAAGGGAGGGATTATAGAAAGTGTTTACCCAGAGATGTGAGTCAATTAAAACATTCCCTTTAAACATTTCTAGATCTGCAGACCTAGAAATAAACATTGACTTTTTGGATTTCTTTGGAGGCAATTAGCATTGGTTTAAATGGCAGGAGAAGTATTTCAAGATGGATGCGATTCATGGTAATGCGATTAATTATATACGTCATCAATCTGTAATGACGTCATGAACACACATACAGTTTGTTTTTTTTTTACAACATTTTGTCACAGACAAGGCAAGAGCAAAGGGGATTAATCTACTCCTAACTTCGTGACGTCACGACGAAAAAAGGACGAATTATGACGTCATGCATTCCTGATTCAAACACATAGTGCCTGTATACTCTCGCCGTTAACGAAATAGTTAACTGTCCTGACACTATTGCTAATAGGAATTGTACTTGTAAAAGGTGTATACACATTGGAATAACTTTGCCTAAATGCAACAATACATACCGGATATCACGTTTTATAAATATTTTTTTTTTGGTCACACTCACTCAAATTTCTTGCTTAATAGATGAGAGGAGGGGGAGACCATCATATCCTTGAACCCCCCCCCCCCCCTGGGCACTATGGGGCTACGCCACTGGGCATACTTACATACAGGCTAACAGACAGGCACGTGTATATACAGAATGACTTCAGACGTGAGTACTGAAAATGTACAATCTATATTTCTGGTCTTAGTTCTTTGTTCGCTGCCCTGGTCAACCCTTGACCCCAAACTTCTATGGTACTCAGTACGGCGACTCGATGGCAGCAGCAGGTTTTGGCGAGAGCTAATTGGCGCTGAACTGCCCTTTCTTTTCTCCCCTACACCCACGCAGTCTGGCTTGAGTAGGGGGCGGTGGTGGGAGGAGACAATCGTGGGAGTTTTTTTCATAAACCACAGACTTACTCTGACGAGGGAGATAACCATTGATGTTGACATTATGAAGAGCACTGTCAATTCACTCCCTTTAAAAATGGTACGGGATCACAAGGAGTCTATTTAAGAATGGGTTGAGATGTTAAGAGCACTCTATTACACAATGAAATGGAATAAGAACACTCCGTTTAAGAATGGGGTGAAAACTATTTTGTATGTTAGCTAAACGCTTTTAAATATTTGTAGCATTCGACTCCCTATGTAGGGCTATGAGACATCAACTTGTTAAGACTTACAAACTAATTTTTTGTATTAATTATCGATACAAAGATTTATGAAAAAAAAAATAAAAAATAAATGTGTGCATTTCATAAAGTACAACCAAATGAATTCATATCGCAATGTTCTATAATATATATTTTTGCGAGCAAAAAGTTTTCATTACAAAGCCCCATTTCCATTTTACAAAATCCTGGGTTCGAATCCTGGTGAATGCTGGGTCTTTAAATTTCCGAATCTCTATGGTACCTCTGAGTTCACCCAGCTCTGATATGTACCTGACATTAGTTGGAGAAAAGTAAAGGCGTTTAGTCATTGTGCTGGCCACGTGACACCCTAGTTAATCGTTGGCCATAGAAACAGATGACACTTACATCATCTGCCCCATAGATTGCTAGGTCTGAAAAGGAAACTTTGCTTTAAAACATGGGACTATGGCGCATTTGCTCTCTCTCTCTAACGTGTACCTGTGAATTCAAATGTAACATACCTGAAGAAAGAGAACAGCTTTACAGGTAATAGATCCTAGAAACCAAGTCTCCGTCACATCGTGCAGCAGGGTCGGGGGCAGGCAGAACAAGATAACCAGAAAGTCCCCGACGGCAAGGTTGACAATAAACACGTTGGTCACCGTCCGCATGTTGGGGTTCCGGCAGACGGCGAAGCAGACCAGGGCGTTGCCCACGAGCCCGACCACGAAAGTGATGAGGTAGACCACCACGAAGACCCACTCGTAATGTTTCGGCTGGATGTAGTCCGCCAGGGAGTCGAAGTACGCCTCCTCGTCCATGCAGTAATCATTCCAGCAGGCGGTGGTGTTGGTTTTGTTATCCCCCGTGGCGTTAGCCTCCAGCAAGGTCAGGTTAGTCATCTTGACCAGTGTTTATACCTGCTGATTGGTTGGTCCTCAAAAAAAAAAAAAGAATATCCTGAATGAGCAAGTAGAAACACAATCAGTGGTTGATAAGTAGATAAACTATTTGAAGTATTTATAATAACAACTCAGTCAAGGGATATATGCATTAAGTGTTATCCTGAGTGACGAATGCCTGTATAAAGGTTTATGTGTACATGGATGCCATGCAGCCAGCACAATGACAGCACAATAGATCATGCAGCATGCAACTAAGACTACTCCCCCCCCCCCTCCATATTTTAGTAGAATAACAAATGATTTGTAACTGAAACATGTTACAATTTATAGTCTAAGACAAGCTGTTACATAATGTAACATTTATAACAAAGCTCCATTGTATACTACTATGGAATCTTCAGACACCGTGATAACATAGATATGATATGAGTATTCCTTATGTATATGTATGTTATGGCTCCTACTGTTTTGATCTAGTTTCTAAATGTATATATTGCATACTTGGTGTACTTAAGTACATTGCAGTTATTAGCTGTAATCTGTTCTTCATTGACATTTTCATTTTCAAGATCTTCTTTATGTTCTTAAGTAGATTGATTACCTAGATCTTTCTAGATTATGTATCTAAAAATTGCAAAATAAAAATTATGAGACGAGAGTATTATTTTAGATGTTCAATTACTAGAACTAGATCTAAAAATTAAATTATATATAACATAGGTTAGGGTTGAAAAAAACAACACTTTACTTCTTATAACTACTTTACAAAACAACGCCTTGTTTCATATTTGTAAAAAAAAAATTCACATTTTTTTGTAGTCTTAGAAGATCTCCATGTCCAGTCTAGATATATATAATACATAAAAGTCAATGAATTAGTATCTTATATTCGGAAATTCCCGAACGCGATAGTCCTTTCAAGAACGCGATAGTTCTTTCAAAAACAATGTTGGCTGTAGATCTAAGTCTAGTACTCATGCCAAATTTACATTTATTTATTTTTCACTTTGGAACATTATAACGGTCAAACTAGAGTTTTCCACACGTGGCCAACGAGCTAATAATTCTTTCCCAACGATATACATCAACTGTTAAATTTCTAGGAAATTCGTTAAAGTCGTTTTTTTTTAGATCAGCTTTCCAGGTTCTTGAAGGTTCCACGAAGTTCTGACTTGATAAGAGGCATTGTACAAAACAAAAAGAAGAGATAATAATGTGTAGAAATGTGGGGCGCTATATGGTGGAACCGAAAGTAAAATAATGAAATAAAAAAACAAAAGAAGCAAATGAGAATTGGGAGAGGAGTTTGAACTAAATAAAACAAACAATGTCAAGGGCGCTGTATTCAATATTTCTATTGTCTATTACAATAAAGATAATTACTTCCTGCTAAAACAAATGTATGGGCTTAAAAGAAAGATAATACAATGTTGTTAAATGATTACTGTACGGTTTTAAAGATATGGAATTGATCACTATTTTAATATATTGAACAACAAATACTCCATTTACTTGGTCCATGAACATTCTTCCCCCCATCCCCGAAACACAAAAGTATGATTTTTTAAAGGTGTAGGATATGGGTATAGTTATGGGGTCTAATAATGCACGAGGGTGATTAAAACGTGACTTTTTTTTAGGAAGGATTTCATCTCCCTTAGTAACAAGTTTTTGGTTTTTATTTATGGGCTATGTTGACTTTCTAAAAAAGCATTAAGCGTTAGTGTACTATATAATCTTGTTTCAGAAATGGTTATTTTTTATTTACATAAAAAGCACTTATTTTATTAAAAACAAAAGATGCATTTGCATAATTTTTTTCTTCCAATATGACAGCACACTGCATAAATACAACAGCAGCTTCCTAATTATTATTATTTACTTTTGAGAGCGAATAAATTGGTATTTAATTACGGAGGCTCAGATTCGAACTACAAAACTGCCCTAGACTATTCTACATTTCTACTTGTCAGCTTAATAAAGAGAAAAAAAAAGTTATGTGTAAAAAAAAAAGTACCTTTAAAAATGTTCCCGCGCAAAAATTCTGAAGTGTATTCTAATTCTAATCGTCGGGGAGAGATTACTCCGCGCTAGGTTTCCAAGTGTGACACAGTTAATTCCTAGACCAGGGACGCTGTGATATCATTACCTCTTCAATCAAAAGTCAATTTGGACTCCGCGACCGGAGAATCATTTTGACCTGAATTCCAGCTTCCGGCTCTGAAAAAAAAAAATTTACAAAGTTTCTTGGCTGTAAGAAATATAAACAATGAATATTATTATAACATACGAAATTATCCACCATGGCTAATTGTCTAAGTGTTATGTATTGAGGCCATGGCATCCTAGTGGAAATTGTATATTATTAATGAGAACATGTTTTGTGGGTCAGATACCACTAGAGTTTCTTTCCTAGTCATAATCATAAACTAGTTCTGAACTTGATAATCAATACTATTTATGTGTGTATATGTTGGCATGAATGTGTAACTGTGTGTATGCATGAATGTGTGTCTGTGTAGGTATGTGTGTGTAAGTGTGAGCAGTCATCTGAAACAAAGCATTTGAACAGCAAAATAAATAAGTGAGTAGCCAAGTGACATTTTTGTGAGTTTACGAAATCAGAAGCGACATTTTTGAGAAATGGCGAATGTGCCATGCAACCTTTTTTTTTATTCGCCCGGTGCTGTGACTCTTGAAGGTGTGATGGAATTTTGGTGAAAGGGTGCTAAAACTCTAGAAAAGGCGTGATGGCGTCACTTGCAGGTGGATACAAATGTGAATGAAAACATCTTCGCTTTCCTTATTCTTTTTACAAAGTTTATATCAGCTCACTCTGTCTGTCTGTCTGTCTGGTAAAAAGTGTGTACACGTTATTTCTCCCACACCCTTTCTCGGATCAAGTTGAAACTTCACACAATTATTCATTGAAATAGACAAAACATGAATCAATTTTTTTAAAAATTAGACGATTAATTACTGGTCATTAACTATTTCGGTTAGGAGCAACAAGGGAAACTAATACTTCAGCATTTACAGATATGGCTAAATTTGTTGGGTTTAGTCCCCTTAAATAATTGTTAACACTGTTTCTCCATCAACTCATTATCAGACCATGTTGATAACTTAAAAAATTATTTATTGTACCTTATAAAACATGAATGAATAAACAAAAATACTCAATTGGTCAATTAATTATTGGGAATTCATTATTTTCTTTGATTTCAAATAAGGGAAATAAGTTGTGCATTTTTGATAGATATAGTTTTAAGGACAGAGTTCTTCCCCTTTAGATAAGCTTTGTTTTTTGTTGTTTTTTTTAAAGGATTTTTGTATATTTTGCTTTTTTTTCTTGCATTAATACTTAGTGACCATCAGCCATCTTGGCTGATGGTCACTTACCATTTCAGCAGTGACGCCTCTGGGTTCATCTTATCTTGAAATGAGGCTGAGAATTAAATTAGACCAACCACCTACCAACATCTAACCCCCCCCCCCTCCCCCGCCGATTTATTTTGTAAACTCCATCCAAGCCTAAGCTAGAACCATGGTGGTTTGACCAGTGGTGCAATGTGGACAAGGGGTTAAGGAGACGGACGGGTGCCAGACGCACCGGTAAGTGGGTTAACTGTTTACAGGGCGAGGGCAGAACGTGCCCGTGAGGAAGCTCTGATGACCCGGACATGTAATACCGGCTTCAAGGGAGGGCGTTGGTTGAAGCTCGTGTACACATACAGCGCCACCTACATCCTTGTCTGTTGATCTTTCTCTCTCTTGCTCTCTCTCTCTCTCTCTCACTCACTCTTTAACTAAAAGTCTTCCCTAGGGTCTGGACCGAAAGAAAAAACAGTCTAATAAAGAGAAGGGGAAAGGTCAAATCAGATGTTATTAACACATACTCTGAGAGTGGCATGGATATTGAAAGAGAGTGAGAGAGAAAAAGAGAGGGGAGGGTGACAGAGAGAAAGAAAGAAAGAGAGCGAAAGTGGCAGAAAGATAACTAGTGTGAGAGATAGTACAGAATCCTAGTGATAGAGAGAGAGAGAGAGAGAATATCAGAGAGGTTTAAGTATGAAAGATCTGCAGATTGAGCTCCAGGGTTAAAAGCAAAAGACAGGCTGTGGCTTCAGACACTGTTCAACATTCTTCACGCATTGTTCTTTACTCATCGCAACATGACGGAATCAAAGTTTTAGAAAAACGTAATCAATTACTGCCCTTGGAATCGTGTCAATTTAAAACTATTTCAAGTCCAATAATAATAATACTACGAATAATTAGCGAAACAAAACATTGTCTAGAAATCTTCTTAACTCATCTACGTATTTATATTAAGGCATTTTCATAAACACATAAAATATGCATCTCTCTAGTGCTGGCTTTACCTATAGCCAACATAAGCCATAACTTAGGGCCCCTGCTTTCCTCAGGGACCCCCAGAAAGGGTTAAGGGGAAAATTTTCACTCGTTTAGAAGAAACAGCAAGGGAAGAATTGCCTTACAAGGGGCCCCATATCCCTAATAGCTTATCAAATCCTAATCCGGCCCTGTATATCTAGAAAGACGATGTATGTAACCCTTAGTGTCTTCCTGAGTATTTCATTAGGTTGTGTTTTTTGTATTAGTAAATTATGGTTCAGTGTTTTATGTAATATTGCTACTTAATTTTCTACTAAATTAAGCGATTTCACTTATGGCGTGACTCTAGTCAAATGTGAATGTTTGTTTGTTATAAATCTCAAAGCTCTGTTTTGTGTCTGTTCAATGTGTACAAAGCTTTCATCAACTCACTCTGTCTGGCACACATTGAACCACTTTATTTCACCCACTTCCAATTCTTGGATTCAATTGAAACTTTGCACAATTATTAATTTTCCCTAACAGAGCATGAATAAACATTAACTATCTAGCTTTTGAAAATATTGGTACTTAAATAATTGTGTTTGATATCGAAATAAATCGTGCAGTATTGATAAATATGGCTGCAATGGTGGAGTTTCCCCTTATATAAGCTTTCTTTTGTTTTTTAAAGTATTTTTCTTTTTAAAAAAAAATGTTTTCTTGATTTAAGGGTAGGCAGTGCGAGAGTCAAAACAGAGGATGCGGTATTCTAATATAGAAGTTTTGTTTGTATCCTGTTTGGTTTATAAAAAAAAGTATAATTACCTTTGTAATCATCACTTGCATGGCGTTAATTAATAAAGAAAAAGGGTGCGAGCAGGTCCTGATTTGGGGGAGGGCAGACAAGGATACTGCTCCTGGGACTCTACAAGAGAGGGGCCTTGAAAATTGAGGTTTACAAAATCCGAATTCCGATTTACTCCGAGGGCTACATTTCATCGAAATCATAAACGACTTTACGCAAAGTTCGTTTCGTTAACGCGGAAATTCAGTTTTTAATCAATTATATTGGACTTCAACAAATTACTACATTTTTTGTTCAAATAATTTTATTTCTTGTCAATACTTCTGCTATGCCATGAAAGTCATCTTAAAGCAAAATCTTTTGAAATATGAAGTAATCAATCTCAAAGCACAACTCTCTGAAATACTAATTAGTCCAATCCGTGAAGGATATCTCAAAGCAATACCTTCTGAAATATTAAATCAATGAATATCGAACTAAAAGCTGAATTTGGTTTTGATGTATCGAGGTGGAAAAAGAGGAAGAACGAGGTGGGGGAATGTGGGCATAATTTAAGTACACGGTCTTGTCATTACAGATGACATTAAATGACAACATTTCACATAAATGTGTCAAGATCTGGCTGGCACCCGGAGGTCAGAGACCGTTCCTTCTGGGGCCTTCACTTTCAATGTTTGTTTGTTTCTGAAATGTCTTCAAGTCTGCTGGTGAAGATATCACGAGAGGGGGAAGAGAGGGGACTAGCCATTCACTTACATTGCTTGATCCTCCACGACCTGATCTGCCTCTTTCTTCAACTCCCTTTCTCTCCCTCTCCCTCTCTACTTTTCTTGCCTCTCACTGTAACTGTCACTCTGTCTCTACGTCTAGTTGATCTCTATGTTTCTACATGAATGTATGTACTTTTTCTTTTTTAAAAACTTTATTAATTGTATATATTTTTCTCTTTACTGTTCATACCTATCTATCTATCTATCTATCTATCTATCTATCTATCTATCTATCTATCTATCTATCTATCTATCTATCTATCTATCTATCTATCTATCTACCTATCTATCTATCTATTTCTCCGTCCCTCTTTCACTTTCTATCACTCACGGCTGGTTGCACTCTCTACCTCAATAACTTTGTGAGGTCTAGTAAAAAAAAATGTCCGCACTACTCGTCCTAACTCGATCTTTTTAATGCACTCAGAACACGCACACACATACACACGCTCTCACACACGAAATATCCCCCCCACACACACACGCTCTCACACATACACACACTATGATTAGCTGGTGCCATTTTTATGACATTGCTTTTAGTTCAACGTGCGTATAGATGACTTTTTATTTCGTTAGTAAAATAAAGTTCGGATCATACTTTTTCTTCTACCCGCCTCTACATCTGACTCCTCTAGATAAGTTCTCATATATACCATAGTGACCCTGTATCCACAGCAGGGAAGCCAGTGCTAAGTTTTATTATGCTGTTCTATGTTTTCTAACATGTAATTTGTTTAGTTTGAAATGCAGAATCAACATGTTTCAAGTTTTAAAAATTAAAAAAAAAAATTTTTTCTCTTCACTGAGAACGAAAGATGAAAACATAGATCTGTGTTTATCAACAAAACAAAATAGAGAAATGATTCTTAAACTGAATGTACTACATTTTCAAGTGAAAACATTTAGTAACAGATTATAAAATAACAGTCTGTAATATAAATTGGTAAGTGTTTGAGTTTATGTGACTATTTAGTTCATATATTTAGATACATAGATGGCGTTATGCATTCAGTAATGTCACGATTCTATGATTATAGCTGATAAAGCAGATTACAAAATAGGTCACAGTGTATCAGAATAATGTCCTTTCGTTATTAAGAAGAGTGATTTAATAAAAGGTCTAGTAATAAATGAAGGTTAAAGATTATTCCCAACTTATGTGATACAGACGTTATTTCAAAAGGGTAAATGATTGACTGGAAAATGGCTGTATTTTTGGGGGTGTATATTGCATACAAATAAATTGCGGTAAGAAGAAACATGTTTAAGGAAATATAATTAAGGATTGTAAAGAGCTGTGATCCAGTTGTATATGTATTTTAATTAATTTAAAAGCATTTTGGCTTAACACTAATTATAGGACGAGCAGAACACGTTAATCAAGTTTTTTGTTTTTTTTCTTTTTTTGGTTGAGGTGAAGGTCGTAATGGTGACGACTCAATGTAAGGGAAGAGTATCGATTACTTTCCAGAAATTAGCTCATTAGCTCAATACAAAAATATAGTCCCCCCCCTGCCCCCTCCCCCATTCACACCCACACTCTCAGAAGTATCTAATGAATAAAAGAAACAAAAATTCCATAAGAATACGTTTCACTGGCATAGAGGAAAGTAGCTGGCTGCAGATGGCCTCTGAAAGAGACGGTTGGGAAGCCCTCACTGACATAGAGGCAAGTAGCTGGCTGCAGATGGCCTCTGAAAGAGACGGTTGGGAAGCCCTCACTGACATGGAGGCAAGTAGCTGGCTGCAGATGGCCTCTGAAAGAGACGGTTGGGAAGCCTTTACTGAAGGAAAGCGCAGAAGACGGAAAGAAAACTTAAATAGACCGCCGGTGGACAAAGGCTTTGTCTGCACGAGAAGCGAAAAATATGCAGGTCGAAACATAGTCATGTAACACTGCAATCATCCTTAATCTTCGCAATCAAAGACATTGCCATTATATAATACAAGACCATTGAAATTTTTATACTAAGGTTTAAATACGCCTACATTGGTTTTGTTGTACTAAATGTCACTCATTGGCCTCCTTCAGTCATGAAACGACTATGGATCATCTCGAATACTTTTTCACATGGCTGTGAAGCCCTATTTTGGAGAGACACTCCCGTCCACATATATTGCATGTCAAGGTGGCGTTCGCTTTGGTGGTAGAGGAGCTGGCCATTTTCCGTGTGGCACGCTTTTCTTCAAGAGTCGAGGCCCATGTTTTCTCACTGTCTGTAGCTTTCTTGGTCACCGTCTCTCTACAACTAGTGCGGTCTAAGGCTATGTCTTCCCAATGGTCAGTATCAATGTTTACTGATTTTAAGTCCCTTTTTATCACATTAACGTAACGGAGGTGGGGGCGACCAGTTTTTCTTGTTCTCAGTATTACACACTTCCTTTCCATGTTATTTTTAAGATCCTTCGAAGGCAGCGCAAGTGGAATGAGTTTAGTTTTCTCTCTTGTTTTGTGTAGGTTGTCCACGACTCGTTGCTGGTTTTCCCAAAGTCTTGGCCTGAGTCTAGCTAAGGTCGAGGCGGCCTTCCCTATGCGTTTTTTTTTATCTCCTCTTCTAGTGACAGGTGACCTTGAACTGTAAACGAATCCTTGGCCTAGATTGTTGGAGCTACAAACCAAAGAACGACCATTACCAATCATATCAATATATATACACATTTTATTCGAAGTCATGATCTTAAAATATCCCAATCCTCTGAACTGCTTTGATACTGATATATATATATATATAAAGAGAGACAGACAGACAGACAGACAGAATAATATATAGACAGAAAAAGTGATGTAGGTATCCTTTTTTTTTTTTTTCATTTTTCTGCACTTTTTCAATTTTATTTTCAATTTACTTTTTTCAATATGTGACTTATTCCTTAAAAAATGTAAGAATATTTAAGACTTATTTAAAAGACTTACAAGTAACGAAAGGTAATTCACGATGATCAGCCAAATTGAATTAAACTTTATGAAATTTTAAAATACCCACGCACACAAAATCTACAGTAAAAAAAAATCATTTTGAAGCTCAATTGTGAGTGATTTGTATGCTAACAGCTTCCTCCCCCCCCCCCCCCCCAAACGCAGTTTGTGCGTAGTGCTTTCCCCTGTTTGTTAAAGAAATCCCACAAACTCCGCGAGTTCTTCTCCGATGACATTTGACTAGCTCGAGGCTATGATTGCCAACTCTTCAATTCACACATATGATCAACGCCTCAACATGTCTCACTTGGTTGCCAAGTCTGGACATTTTTGTTAAAATAAGTTTTTAATAACGATTCTTTATTTACCTTTTACTTCTGCATCGATGGGAAGTCTCCAGATTTTGATTATTTCATGTTTCTGCTGAAACTGTTCGCCTATAATTGAAAATGTTCGGTTCTATATAGGTCATTATTTATTTAGAATGTGTATACGCTTGAAAATAATACTGGCTAACGCGGAATAAATTGAACTAGATGAATCTTTAACAGACTACTTCGACTAATTATTGGCTGTATGAATGTTATTAAAATACACACACAAAATATCGTATATCCTGCGCAGTCACACACGACCTTAGAATCAGCCTAATGCGCTCCCTGGTCACGGCCGCAGTTTTATATGCTTGCAGATTTCGGACGCTGACTGCAGATATCGAGGAGCACCCTAGCAATGGAATTAAGATGCTATAGAAAGATTCTTACAAGGAGTCGCGGTGGCTGAGTGGTAAATCGCTTGGCTTCCGAGCTTTAAGGTCCCGGGTTCAAATCCTGGTGAAGACCGGGATTTTTAATGCGCCTCAGATTCCATACAGCTCTAATGGCTACCTGGTATTAGTTGGGGAAAAGTAAGGGCGGTTGGTCGTTAACACCCTCGTTAACCGTTGGCCACAGAAACAGTGGATCTTAACACCATCTGCCCTATAGACCACACGGTCTGAAAGGGAAACTTTACTTCTGTATCACTTACAAAGACGCATCACAAATAAAGAGATTCTCGCCTCATCTGTCCCTTGACTTTCGTTGTAGTAATCTTGTGACAGTTCGCGTGGCCAAATTTTAAAGAAGAAACGCAATGTACATGTTAGAACTTGTTGCCAACTTTTATTCAAGACGTTTTATTGTTTCGCACATGTTTTCTTAAGACTCGAACCGACGATAGGTCTCGCGCGAGAGAACCACACGAGATCTAAACGAGATTTAAAAAAAATATTATTCGAGTATTTGCATACTTCAAATTTGCATTTGCATACTCTAATTGCATGACGCGTAGGACGCAATCATCTTCTTTTCTAAAGTAATGTTTGCATTATATAAGATAAGAAGATAAGATAAGATTACGTTTTCATTGTATGCTTTCGTGTCCGAGGTATTTAACAGTGCAAGTAGATTTAAATTAGTATTTTTTGTATCTCAGTGAATTCATCTCGTGGTTAAAAAGTGCCACTTGAAAGAAAGAGTTCTTATGTGCATTTGTCCCAGCATGTTTACAATTTGTACACGAATTGTGCTTCTCTTTACATTCTTGAAGATTGGTTTATAAGTCGGGGATTTTTGAATAAAGAGAAACTTCCTTTTGTTATGCTTGTATTAATGTTTTTTTTTTATTGAGCGTGGTGGTCAAGCGGTAATATGCTTGTCTTCCAAACCGAGAGGAGTCAAGCTCGTATACCGGAAAAAACTGACATTTTTAATTTCGGGAATTTAAATGTAATGGGTGGGCCATACGGTGGGGGTGGCGGAGAGTAAGGCGGCTATTCATTGTGCTGGCCACCTGACACTCTTGTTAGCTGTCAGCCAGTAAAATAGATTTCAAATCTTTACATCATTAACCGCCCCTAACCCATCCCTCCCACACACACACAGATTGAAAGTTAAGGTACCTAAAGCTTTTTACAAACCTAATATCAGTTCACTCTGTCTGTCTGTATGTCTGTCTGGTAAAAAGTTTTGAACACGTCATTTTCTCCAACGCCCAATCTCGGATTAAGCTGAAATTTAGCACAATTATTTCTTTTACCTGACAACACAACAATCTTTAACATGGGAAAGAAATCGTACTTGACAGATGTGGTGGTATAAGTTGAATAAGTCCCCTTGAGGATTCTTGAGCCCTAAGTGAACATTTTTGTTATGCATTTAAAAAATGATCATGTAAAACATTCGCCTTTCTTCCCTCCCCCTTTTAACTGGTCCAGACAAGTGCTTGGATCATAGCGGCATTGAGAAAGCTAGAAGCTAAACAAAAACAATCGCATAGATTTATTATCTCTAGGTCGTTAGGATGGCTGCCTGGTCGGGCGGTTTGCGCGCTGGACTGTCGTTCGGATTTATCGACGGTCGAGGGTTCAAACCCAGCCCGCTCCCATCCCCCGTCGTCCTGCGGGAGGTTTGGACTAGGAAGTAAACTATCTTCAACTCTGAAGGAACATCCGAATTATGTAAAACAAACAAAACAATCGTATATAAAATAACATAGCTGATACAAACTAATTGATACAATTACACTTAATATAAGCTTTGTTGTTGTTGTTTTTTTTAAATATTTTTTCTTCTTGTTACCAAAAAAGTTTTTAAAGATTTTAAAATGTGTTTCCTAGCTTTTTAAAAACCGCTGTAACCTTTTTTATTTAGTGATAGCCTCCTTCAAATCGAAGACCTGATAACTCTCTCTCACTGACTTTTAGTTATAAATCACATTGTTAGAATATGATGACAGAAATAAAATATATCACGCCATTTGCATTTCTATTGTGTTTATATTAAGATGAATCAGTCGAATAGATGGCGTTACATCCATACATCTCCAGTAGCGAGTGACCAGCCACACAGAGTTGAATCCGGACTGGGATTTAGAGTCTCGCATAAGCAAACAGTTTTGTTTTTCCTCTCCTTAATTTTCATTAAAGATGGTCGACTGAAGTTGATTCGTATTGCCGTCTGTTCTAGAGTAGGGAATATTTTGAGCAGTCTTTCCCACGAAGAGTATTTTTTCTAGATCTAGGTTGTTTTTTTTTTACTCTTTCAAGGCTACAAATCGTTTCCCCCTGTCCGCTTAATGTCACAAAAGAAATGTTGAATAAAGTAATGGATTTTTTTTTAAAAATTCGATTTAAATGTTTTATTAAAAATATCTTTTGGTTGAGGATACAAAATACCTAGATTCTATGTATTAAAACACAAATAGAACAACAAAGGAATCTGTGACCTAGAATTAGGATAGGTCATAAGACAAGTGACCTGTACTGTACTGGCAAGTTAGTTCAGCGGTACTTTGTGGTCCCAATTATATTATCTAGGCTAATAACTATAGCCTCTAGATATACAAAACTACCGAGACAAACAATTAATAATTCAGAGATTTCAGTTGCAACACAAAAAAAAGATCATGAAAAATATAAATGGCAATAAAGGCTCACAAAAGAAAATGACATAATGAAACAAAGCAAAGTAGCAAGACAGTTTCCGGTCAATATAATTAAAGAACCATCATCATAGAGGCACAATAATGTTTTATGCCGAAAAACCAAAAAGATGGTTTACAATAACATCATACATGCATTAACAATAAAAATTACGTCATTCATGAGACACACTACTGTCTCGTATCTAAACAAAAAGATGTCTTTAAAAAAAAAACATACAGGAAAGGATAAGAGACTAAGTAGACCTATACCACTTACATATGTGAGCTGGCGCTCCTAGATCTAATTTTTGACCTAATTTTATCTAATTTATATTATTTATTTAGACCAGGGCTATGATGTTTGTAATTCAGTGTCCTTTTTAATTTTTATAGTTCAGTGCTGAATATTTTGTAGTTTCCGCTATTTATAACTTTCTGCTAGTTTTAGTCTTTTTCTGTTATTTGTGTTTTACTCGTAGAGGAAAAGTAGTTTTTAAAATAGTGAACTAGCCTTAGAGCTGTGGATGTTATTTCCTATTTTTGTCCCTGGTTAGTTCTGCTTATTTTTGTCTTTGGCATTAGCGTTGGATTGGTTGTTATTTTTTTATATCAGTTTATGTGCAGGTCTGTAAACGGTATAGAGCCTCCATATGAGTTTAGAATAGAAATAACTTTTTATCTTCCTTTTTGTATTTTTGTAGATTTAAATTTTAAGATTCTCTTTTTAATGCTGTTTAATTTGGTATATAATGTTGTGTAGTCCGTGTCTTTAGTAATTTGCTAGATTTTATTGTTGTGTACAGCTAGGTACAAGTTAGGGGAAATAGGTAGTCCAGTTTAGTTTTAGATAATTAGCGTGACGTCATGCTCTCCGATATTTTCGCGCTGACCAGTTATAGCTAGCTCCGGAACCACGTTGAGCTCTCTTTTGTCTTGACCAGTGGTCAGTGCTGACAGTGGTGCCTGTATAAAGTTATTTTTGGGTAGTGTAATTTCAGCTGGGACCGCCTGTAAGTTGGAAAATGTTTTTATTTTTGCTTTCTTTCGTTTGTATTTGTATTGATTGTTTCTGCATCTATTGCTATAGTCTAGATGCAGACTGATTAGTGTAGTGGCATCACTGGCTAGCTAATTAGCCATGATTACCTCTGATGGAACCGGAAGCTCTGTAGACTTATGTTTGTTTATTTTGTAATTGCAGGCTATAATTCCTGCCTTACTGCCTTACGGCCTAACTGTCTGCCGCAGTTATTACTGCCTAACTGCCATTATTTCGGCTGTAGTTCTGCTTTACTGCTGCTAGTAGCTTACTGTTTAGTGTTGGGGTAATTTAGGTTATTTGACGGTCGGTTTAGTTAGTAATAGTTGTAGATTTAGCAACATAGACCCAGAGGCAGCAAGAGACTGTCGCCAAAAAGGGTTTTGGTTAGTGGAGTTGTTAAGTTCAGTTAAGTAGGGTTGATTAATTATTTAGTAGTGCGTATATATAGTTTTTGTTTATTCCTAAGTTTATTTTCATTTTCGTATTCACCTATATTTTTATTGCTTTGTAAGTTGGTTGTAAATAAAGTGTATATAAGTTCCTTTTAGAATTTCAGTTTATTATTTTATTTTTAGTTAGCTAGTTTAGTTTAGTTTAATTGTGCTGTCTGGTTGCTTAGGCTACTCGGTCGCAGACCGAGGTGCACAGATTGGGCCCACCCAGTAGAGCCACCACCTGCCTACTGTTTTTAAATAAACAAATGTTGAGCAGCAGCAAGTAACAAAAAGGCCTCACTCAGTAGCACCACCCTGACCTGCTCAAACATAAACCAACTTAGTACTAACAAATAAATAAAGTCTACTTAGCTCATTATCGAAATACTCTTCCCACAACAGTGGCACACTCCTCTTGAGTAACACAGCAATAGTACAACAACACAAGTATTAGTTAAACATTATAGAGATTTAGTTCAAACTACACTGGTCAGTTGAAAGACTCAAGAGAGAGTGGCAATTGTAAACAGTTAACAGGGACTTTAATCAAGTAATAAAGGGGACTAACTCTAATAAAAAAAAATAAAGGTAGCCACCCTTATTGTCACTCTTGTCACAGAATCACAAGGTCAAGTTTTAGCATTCAAAAGTGAACACTAGCAAGAGGGTGGAGGAGTGGTTGATGTTTCAGAAGTAGGAGGGAAGGAATACATATGTTAGCAAAATACTTTACATATTTCTGATGTTTTACATGTTTCAGATATTTTACAAGTTTCGGATGTTCCTTCAGGTTTGAAGATGATTACATCCTAGACCAAAATTGCCACAGGACGAGGGAGAATCGAAGAGGGCACCATCGGTCCAGAGGTGGACAAAATGAGGACAAATACTTGAAAAAGAAAGTTGTTTAAACAAAAAGTCAAATTTCTGCCCAGTAAATAATTTCAAGCTGCAGTACTAGTCAAGTCTTGAGTCGATTTGTGAACGGCCAGTGTTGGCCTAACTATTGTTCCCTACTGTTGTATACTATTTTCAGAGTTAATGTAATATTTAACCACACATGTGACTATTGAAGAGTCAATTTCCCTTTGTTGGTAGAAATATAAATAATGACCAGTAATTAATTGACTAATTGGTTAATCTTGTTATTTATTCATCTACTGTTTATGTCAATGTCAATGAGTAGTTGTGCAAAGCTTGATCCGGTTGAAGGGGTGTTGATTTGTGAACGGCCGGTGTTGGCCTAACTTTGTTTTTAACTGTTGTATACTATTCTCAGGGTTAATGTAATACTCTACGTACTTCTTCATAATGGTCCAAAGAGTTGAGTCAAAGTCACTTGGAACTCTAGGCCTATGGGAGCTTGCCTCTATATGCCTGGCTGAACAACTGTCTCAGAAAGATCCAAGCAGATGTACAATATTACATCCCTATTACTGATGGCTCGCATCCCAAGACGCTCGAATTAGAAACGAGACTAAAATCCAAGCACACCGGGTAAACTCATCCATATTACTTCTCTGTGCCACAAAATGCGTGCAGGTTTCAGGCATAAAAATAACGGCCCCTTTGAGAAACGGTGAGTGGATAGAGACAAGTTCGTTGGGGCTTTCTTTCATACCCGCCAGGGCAATAGACTCGGTCTTTAGGCACCACAACGGTGATTCTTTTTGGCCTCCATCTTAGCCTAATCGTCTCTTTTGACGACCGAGCGTCACGGCGAGGCTGAAAAGCACTGCCCGGGATACTCAGGGATGGCTGCCTGGTAGTGCGGTTTGCGCGCTGGACTGTCGTTCAGATTTATCAGATAGTCCAGGGTTCCGTCGGTAATGACTTATTGTCAACTTCACACCTCCTGCAGGATGGAGAAAGAAGAGGTGGACAGGGTTGAAACTCGGGACCTTGTGACGACAGCCCGAAGCGCATATCACACGGCAACGCAGACATCATGGTCTCACATCCAGCAACAAATCTTCAGCCAAACCTCATTGCGACATCTCCCTCTAATAAGCGAAGGAATAAAGTGAACTACATAATTACGATTGAGATTAAACAAGACGAAATGAGGACACTAAACAGGAAGTTGATGCTTGTGAGCGCGTGAGGTTAAACCTTAGAGTACAGTCTAATTAGACACATTTTTTAACGCTGCCATCTTTAACGGAAATTGGGCGGAAGTGATGGTTACTAAGAAAAACAAAACAAAAGCATATACTCTTAAACCAAATTTCTTGTTAGGAATTGGACGGGCCCTTATAGTGTTGCACTATAGTGCACTGTATAATATATTTTCTCAATCACGCTCGAACATGGATGTCTCTAACTATAAATGCGAAATAATTGTATTCTTTTATATAGATATCGAAATATAATTATACTATGTCTTAGATACTGCTTGAAGGTCTATATACTTGTAGGCTTTGCAGACTTTACACTTCTTAATCATAGGAGGTATAGTCATTGCAACATAAGTAAATTTGTGTAAATGTTTATTTAGCATAACTAATTTTCATAAGAGAAAGAGATAGAGAGAGAGAGAAAGAGATAGATAGAAAGAAAGAGAGCGATAGAGAAAGATAGAGAGAGAGAGAAAGACATAAAATGGAGATATTATCTTTCGTGCATGTACATCTTTTGCTTACCTGACACTTACCTGATACTTGACACATGGCGCGGATATAAATGGCTAGCTATTACTCCCCTTGCAAGCCACATAGAAGTGGTCTCTCTGACCTACGACATATCTGAATAACTTTCAATTTACGCACATAAATATTTAACTCTATCACATCTACGTAACATGTGGGAAAAAATGCATACAGCTTCTTGAAAGAGTTTCATAATATCTGCAGCTTAAATCAGACGATACATGTCTGACAGTTAAGAGTTAATGGTCTCCAAATGTCGAAAATCAAATGATAAAATGAAATTCAAACTTTTGAAAAAAAATATTTAAAAACTTTATACATTTTTTTAATAATTTCTTTTGCCTGCCTAATGATCTCCAGTAAAACGCCCAAATGTAAAGCGACAGATTAGATGAATGGCTGGTCTACACAAATCCTGGTCTAAATAAAATTATCGGATAGCAATGCAATAGATTCAGTGAATAGCAGGTCCTTTTGTGTGGCTCTAAGTGTACTGGCTGTTTGTTTACTCAGTAAAATGATTCGGTTTAATAAGACAGCTCATTAAGACTGCCTGGGTAGATGTTTACAGCAAGGGTTTGGGGTGGGAGGGAAAGTCTTGTAGGTAGATCTAGATTGGTGAAGAGGAAAGGTCATATCCAGGAAGAGGTTCGCAGGGCGCGGTGTAAGAACTTTTTGATATATAAGATGACCCATAGGGACAATTTAGGAATTTAAAAAATAAATACGACTTATTTATTTCCCCCTCCCCCCACGGCAGCCATTTCTGTTTTTGATACAAATTTGGAACTATAAGATCTGCTCGGTCTTGAATGTAGTCAATGAATGCATGAAGACTATAAACAGAGACAGAGACGGACGCTTAGTGAGAGTGAGAAAGAGAGGAGAAAGTTAATAAGATAAGCGACTTTGCTAGAGAGAGAGAATGAGGAAGAAAAGAAGAGATAGAGAGATAGAAAGAAAATATGGACAAGTGAGCGAAAAGATAAGGGAAGACTTTTGGAGGAAGATTAAGAGCAGGAAATAGTGGAAAAAAACAGAATGAGAGATATTGAGAGAAAAAAAAGAGAGAGTAAAAAAAAGTGAAAGGGAGCTTGAAAGATATCGAAAGAGTATAAAAAAGAGCAAAGATTAAATTTTGTTACATCCTCATCTAAACATTTCACGTGTAAATTATGAGTGAGTCTGGTGTTAATTTATATTTTGTTTTTTCGTAAAATGTACAAATGTATGCTATTAACTTAATTACTGTATTAAGTTATGTGCATGTGTTTGTGTGTGTGTGTGTATTTACGTGTGCTCATGGTGTGTAGCAAGGTGTGTAGCAAGGTGTGTCGCAAGGTGTGTAGAATGGTGTGTAGCAAGGTTCCTCGAATGAACATACAGCTCTAAGTCATTTTTAATTATTCAGACTTGTTGTATGGATTCCATGCACTGCCCGACTGCCGTGATACAAGTTCACCTGACATAAACCACTGTCAGTATCCAAGAGGGACCTATTTCTACTCATCAAATGGCATGGGCCATTATTGGGAGTTGACCATTAAGATGGCCAGATGACCTAGTTCTCCCGTCTGGTTGTCTGGTAGATTTATTAGGGCGGTGGCGATAAAACACAATTTGATTGGGCGGCGGCCCCCGACAACTTGTTCCGAATGACTTAACACGAGACGTACCAAATGTCCACACGTTATCTGGACACCATTAGATTAAATGTCCACTATAACTGGACAGTAACACTGTACTCCTGGGACTACTATGGGATAAAATGGTTATACTGGGTGACTCAATCAAAAAAGATGCTTAACGCCCGTGATCATAACACGTTTAAATGTGTATGAGGTCACGTGACAAACGTTCAATCAGTTTTATCCTACATTAATGTCATTTACTGAGACTCAGACCTAACCCTTTTAGACTCAGGTATAACAAACTACCGCTATTGTAAAGATCCAACTCGCGTTCCATCGAACTAAACTTTCTTGACGGAATCTCATTGAACTGTCAAACAGCCATGTTCTAATCCAGTATGTTGAAAGCGTTAGGTTGTGGAAGAGTCAATATTGATGCCACATTGTCCATTTTCAGGAATTAGAAACTTAATTAAGAAAAACAAAAATACTGTGATAATGTTACGAACATGCGAGCAGATTGAGTTAATCTGGGTACTAAACCATGGAAATATGGGTTGTTATGCAAACCATACATAGTTGCATTAGTTAAACAGTTTTTGTTTAGAGCGATGGCGCCCAAACTTTTTTGGCCTGGTTGCCATATATGTGTCAGAAACACATGTCACGGGCCGCTTCTGTGCTAAAAATAGTCGAGTCCAATGAAACCGAGGCTATGCGTACTTACAGTGCACTTTGGGTAGACGTTTTGATTGGCTGGATAGAACTGCGTCACCGGTCGGATGAGGTTTAGAGAGTTATCAGTTGTGCGTCGTTGTGTCCGAAACGTTTTTTTTTAAAAGCTAGCAAACTTTTTAAAAAATCCTTTAAAAAAAAACACAAAGCCATAAACAACTATGTCTCTCAAGAAAGTAGAAGTTATTTCCTTTATTTAAATATCAAACAAATAATTAAATACCAATAATTAATTGACTAATTTTTGAATCGATTCCTGTTTTGTTAAGTAAAATAATCCACTGTTTCAACTTGATCCGAGAACGGGTGTGGGAGAAATAACGGTTTAAATCTTTGAAGCGGACAAAAACCGACAGATTTAGACACATCTGTGACTATTGAAGAATTAATTTCCCCTTGATGGTAGAAAAAGAAATAATGACCAGTTATTAATAGACTCATTGGTTAATCTTGTTAATCTACTGTTTACGTCAATGAGTAGTTGTGCAAAATTTGATCCGGTTGAATGCGTGTGGGAGAAATATCGTGTCCAATCTTTTTACCAGACAGACAGTTGATATTAGCTTTGTACAAACTGACCAAATGCCACACACCTTTCCATTTAATTTGTTCAAACAGCTTGCATCTCGCTGCCATCACGTCTGTCATTAGACTTTGTTTACGGCTCATGTTTCGCAGGATTACAGTATCTCTGACCACATGATCCTGTCATTCTCCCGTTACCTTGAGGCTCAAGATGCAAAACAACTTCCAAGGGAGTTTACTCAAGAAAACAAAATTGGTTCTCAATACTCTTGTTATTCTTTATTATTTAAAACAAAAAGTTCATTTAAACATGGTGGTAAAATGAAGTAGAGTGAGCAGGATTATTTGACAACACAGTTTTATTCAACCCCCCAAAAAAAGAGTCTCATATTTTCTGCGATATCTAGTTTGTCTCTGGCTAATCAGGCGATATACCATGTAACATCTACAGTGCAGGATATACTTATGAGCTACACAAACTATAGGATATGATACGTATTTACACAGAAGACCACCAGAGTTGTCCGACGAAGCAATTACTTATACTAAAATATACTGTAATAGTTTGATATAATTCCAATTTAAATATTTGCAGTGTCTTCGATTCCGAAGAGTAAGGATGAGTGTAGCGTTTCACATGACCATGTCAACCCAGTTGCAACTTGCCTGCAGACAAAGTCTTCTGTGGGTCTATTGAAGTTTTCTTTTTAAGAATTACGGCTATTAAAAGAACATTTAATTTTGTTTCTTTTGAAAAAGAGTTCTGAATAAATGTAATGGTTTGATGTAAAAGATGTTTTATGTTATTCAGTCAATCACCTATCGACTTTTAAACTCCCAGTGGCGTAGCTAGGGTGGGGGGGGGGAGAATTTGAAAATCCGGCAGGGCCCCCACTTGAAACAGTGCTTTTTACATTAAATATTAAATATCACGCAAAATGCAGGGGCCCACATAAAGGTCAAGCCCCCGCGGGCCCCGAAATGATGGCAAATTTATAACTACGCGCCTGTAAACTCTCTATCAGTTTTATCCTCTGTGTATCCAGCATTCATGTCTGGTATTGACTTCAACACGATACTTTTTGAGACTGATTGTCACGATGTGTTACTTGATGTCACGATGTGTTACTTGATGTCACGATGTGTTACTTGATGTCACGATGTGTTACTTGATGTCACGATGTGTTACTTGATGTCACGATGAGATTGTGTTGATAAGACAATGCGTCTCTGATGTTTTTAGTTTGTATAGTTCTCTCTGAATTCTTAAATAATATGAGATGAACCATGCCTGGATTACTAAGACTATGACAAATATAGATACAGATAGATAGATGGATAGATAGATAGATAGATAATAGATAGATAGATAATAGATAGATAGATAGATAGATAGATAGATAGATAGATAGATAGATAGATAGATAGATAGATAGATAATAGATAGATAGATAAAATAGTAATAATTATTGTAATTATTAAAAAAACATAATTTATGCAAACATGCGCAATAGCATTTAAAATGAATCCCAAGCAGTCTTAGGGTTAATTAATTTTTTTTAAGGATAGATTTAATTTCTACCTGTCAGAAAATGGGATGGGAGTGATAGGGTGGGGGGGGGGGTGCGATACTGCTTCCGACCTGCCACGCATTTTGAAAAGGAATTCCAATTGAGTCACTATCAAGGAGATATTTCAAGCAAAATTCTTTCCTTTTGTATGAATCTTGATCTTGCACCCCAAGAGAAATACTTTGAGCTTACAATGTGTAATAATAATGATGATGATGAAAAGAAAAAGACTACCAGTCCTCACTAACCCCATTTCAACTCTCATTAGGATCGCAACTGGGAACTTCAGAACCTACACCCATTCATCTTCTTGTATTGAATGCCTCATCGATGGTATGCCGTAGTTGTCAGGGTTCTAACCAATTTCACCTGGACTGCTAGCTACTACATCTACCTGCCACAGAGATGTGTGGTATGTGTATGTGTGTGTATGTGAGAGAGAGAGAGATACTGTGTATGTGTGTGAGACTGTGTATGTGTGTGAAAGGGGCTGATACACTTCAAATGCGTTGTTTGCTTACGTTCGATTCCATCAAAGCAAATAGTTACTTCCTTTGCAAAGCATCTATCTTAACCAAACTTGTTCATCTCAATAGCTGCACTGTGTTCAAAGATTTTCTTGTCATTTATGAACTCCCAGCCTTTACCCACCTCATTCCTAATCACCCTCTCCTACCACAAGGAGACCCTTTCCTAACAAATAGGAACTGTTCTGGACTAAAAATTCAAAAGTAGTAGTTCCTGACCTGTAGTTAAATTCAAATCTGTGCTCTAGGGTAATGAAACAGGAAGTAAGTTTTTCGTTTCCTGTTAATTGTTTTTCTCCTTAACTAATCGAGTTGGACAATAAGCTAGCAATATGGCTATTTGTAGATTGGTAACGTTTGAGGAATTAGTTGTTTTAGCCACAAGTACCTGGCATCTAGTATAGCCTCCTTCAGCCGCGAAACGACTATGGTTCATCTAATAGACATATGAGATAAATGCCTGTACTTTAGCTATGGTTGGAACGATATCGCCCACACACCAGTCCCCCCCCCCCCCCCCGCTATCTCCACACAGCTGATCTATCCAAAGGAAAGGCAATTGCCGATATAAATGTGGGATCAGCGACATCACATTCTCTGCCTTGGTGTAGACTGTGTGCTGCCAGCTACCTAGGGGTCGAGGATTTCTGATTATTCTTCAGGGTTGACTCTCAAAGCCTTTCCCATGTTTGAGTAGAGCTGCAAGTCAGCAGAGATTTGAATTCAGTTTTTCTTTCACCTAAGTAGGGAGGTTAGACATTAACCTATTTCCTAGAAACACTAATACAAAACCGTGTTCTTAACATTATCCTTACGAGCGCCTTAAAAGGAGAAATCAGGAAAAAAAAATCCTGCGTAACCGGCGTGTAAACATAAATAAATTAACATTTGTTTCAAAGAGATATTCAGAGATCTATCTATGTTCAAGTGTGATAGGTTTATAAACACTTGCACATTCAAGTATTTAAAGCTTAATTTGTGTGTGTGTGTTATAGGCGACGTGAAAGACCTCTTTACCTCTGTAGACATTCATATACCCTAATTCAAGAGCCACGGCTTCCAATAGAACCATAAAGGGTTTTAAATTTATAATTAAGTAAAATTGCCTTTTTGATGGTAGCACTTGGCATTCTCTATATATGCAACCCTATTTTGTTAATTGCCCACGACGTGGGCCTATCGGGTGCCTAACTCTCCAAATTTTGTAATTAATAAGTTGGTGCTTCTTGTGACATTATTATTATAGCTTTTATATAGCGCTACTTTCATGCATTATAAGCATGCTCAGAGCGCTTTGGTCCAATCTCATTTGTGGGCCAGTGGGGGAGGGGGTATCTAGGAGTTGGTTTTCCGTGCTGCCTTTAGGCGCTCAGTAAACACAACTCTGCCCGAGTCGGGTGTCGAACTTCGAGCCCCTTATAGGTAGCCAAGCCAAGCCAAGTTCAAGCGCACCTCTCGACCACGCTTCCCACATCTAAGTTTCTGAGCTGAGGACATTCAGCAGACCTCCTGCCTCTTCAATAAGTAAGTATTCGGAAGTATTGACAAGTGTGCTACTTACAGTGGTGGAAAGTGCTTTAGTTGTGCCACTGACGTGGTAAGTAAGAACAGGTTCTACTTTCCAGGCGTGTGTGTTTTTTCCTTCTCGTTAATGACGTCATTCTTTTCATTCAAGGAACACCCGATGTTTTAATTGGGGGGGGGGGGGGGACAAAAACGGCTACATAATTAAGTCTTGTCTAAGAAACTGATTAACGAATTAACATTTACACCGTGTTGTTGTTGTTTTTAAATGTGTGTGTCTGTGAAAAAGTGTATGTGAGAGAGAGAGAGAGAGAGAGCATGTGTAAATGGGAGTGTGTGTGAGAGAATATGTGTGTGTGTGTGTCAATGAGAATGCATTAGGTGGGTATGTGTCTTTTATTTATTCTCCAGAACGTGGGTAGACATTAAATAAACGTGTGTAATGACCTAATTTAATTTCTAACGAGGAACAGGCCAGTTCATTCAAAACAAGAAAGGGGGGAAAAAAGGATCACAGCTACGCACACTAGTATCCTCACACTGCATGCTCACGTTAGCCTCGTCACACTGGCCTCCTCACACTGGTCTCCTCACACAGGTCTCTTCACACTGGTCTCCTCACACTGGTCTCTTCACACTGGCCTCCTCACACTGGCCTCTTCACACTGTCCTCCTCGCACAGGCCTCCTCGCATTGGCCTCCTCGCATTGGCCTCCTCGCACTGGCCTCCTCACACTGGCCGCTTCACACTGGCCTCAAGTCTCAGGAACTTAAACCATAGCTACAGTGAAATTGGATGAGAGGCAGAACAGTCAGGATATAAGGAAACTGTAAAGCTGCCAACTCTGAGATGTTCCGAGCCGAGAAAATAGACCGAAAGAAAAAGATTTTAAAAAGATAGTTTTTAAGAAGAGAGAAATACAAGCTGGAAAGAGGGGGAGAAAGGAAGAAAAAAAGAGAGAAAAACAAGAGAGAAAGAGAAAGGGAGATTGAGAAAGAGAGAGAGAGAGTGTGAGAGAGAAACACAGAGATAAAAAGAGAGAGAAGCAAAGAGACACAGAGATTGAGGAAGAAAGAGAATGATAGATTAGGAAAGAAAAAGAGACACTGTGGTAAAATGAGAGAGTGAGAAGCAAAGAGCGAGAGAGAGGAAGAATTGAGGAAGAAAGAGAAACAGATATTAGGAAAGAGAGAAACAGAGATAAAAAGAGAGAGAAGCAAAGAGAAGCAGAGAGACATTGAGGAAAAAAGAGAAAGAGAGATTGAGGAAGAAAAAAAAGAGAGAGAGAGATTGAAAAAGAATGAGAGAAAGAGAGAGAGAAAGAAGTACTATGGACACGCTACTTGTATCATTAGAAACTTAAAGACTGCTTGTAAAAAAAATTCTCTGGATAGAGAAGGATAAGAAATAAAAAGGGGCGGGACATTTTTTATTTTTTTTGGAAATAGTGTTTTAGTTGTTTGTTTTGGCTTTTAGCGGCCTCCGTGAGATAGAAAGTCGTTATAGTCGTGAAAAATGTCCGTCTGCCCGTATGTCAGGCTCAGATCTCAAAAACTAGTACGAAATGAAAAATCATATTGCAACATGCGCTGTGGCTTGCAAAGTTTAGGTGCAACGACTCCTTTTTGGTTTCTAAAAGTAAACCGTTTTGTTTTTAAAATAAATCATGCAAGCAATTTTTTTTCATAAATTTCACCACTTATTAAACAATAAATAAATGTAAGGGAGATCACGTGAACACAATGCTGTCAAGTAAAGATAATTTCTGTGTATCAGCAGTATCGCTTATTCAACTATATTTGTAAAATGTATAAGACATGTTCAAAACAATTTAATGAACAAAAAAATAAATATTAGTAACCGTTGTTTTTTTTCTGGTACACTTGTTACTGTAGTCAAAAGAAAACATTTATGTTTGTTTACAAAGGCTGAGACTGCACTTTGTATGTAAATATCACGCACAATTTTTAGTGCCCCATTAGGATAAAAGCAGCTTATTTTTTTGCGTTTTGTCTGTCGGTTAGTCCATCCGTCACTTTTAGATTGAAAAAAAATTCACTTTTAATAATCCTTCCAAAAAAAGCGCAATAATTTTAGCACATATAATAAGTTGTTCTGGGTGTTTTTGTGAAAAGCAAATAAATGCTAACGCTTGTTTGGTATTGTCTTATATTACATTCAATGTTCTTGCTAAGACGTCACACAAAATCTCATTATCGTTAATACTGTGTTCCGGATTTTATGGAAAACAAATTCTTAACATTAAAGGATTGTATAAAAAATCTCTCCTCTAAGTTCAACTTATCTAATCATACTAGACCTTCCAAAAAATGTAATTATCGGTACTATATTATTCCGGGATTCTGAATATATAAATGCAATAAGAACTCGTACGCCAATGTCTATTAACCCATGTTTAAAAATACACTTTTAGTCTAACTAGACCGTGTGATGTAATGGAATTTTTTTATATCTTTTCACATAATACGAAAAGAATACCATAAGAACTCGGTGCATCAGTTTCTAGTAACCCTCGTCAACTCTCTTATGTTGATAAAGACATTTTTGTCTAACTGACATAGTTTTTTTTTCCCTTTGACACCATATGGAATGAATCATTTAAATGATATGCTATAGAAACTCGTCAACTCTCTCTTGTTTAAAAAGACATTTTTAGTCTAACTAGGCCCTGTACATTTTTCTCTCCTTTGACATCATATGGAATGAATTCTTTAAATGAAATGCTATAAGAACTCGGGGCTTCAATGTCTAGTAACCGTCGTGGTCTCTCTCGTGTTGATAAAGACATTTTTAGTTTAACTAGGTCGTGTGACGTCGTGGAAAGTTTATTTTTTGTTTGAATTTATTTGGAGTGACTTAATGAATTAAAATGCTGCAAGAACATGTTCGCCAATGTTTATTAACCCTCGTCAACTCTCTCCTGTTGAAAAAGACATTTTTAGTCTAACTTGGACAACGGGTTTAGTCTGTACGAGATGCGAAAAAAATAAGTACGTCGCAACTGGGTTTGCGTTGTCAGGTGAAATCTTGCACTGATCCCTATTCTTTGCAATCGAAGACATTGCCATAATTATTATGTGATGTTGTAGATTAATTTTTCCTTTGACGTTATTTGGAATGATTTCATTAATGAAATGCTATAAGAACGCGCGTGAAAAAACGTTTATCAACTTTCGTCAACTCTCTCGTATTAAAAAAAAACAAAACTTTTTTATTTTTAGTCTAAGCCGTGTGACCTAGTCAAAAGTGATTTTTTCCTAGACGCCATTAGGAATACTTCTTATGTATCGTCAGTAGGGGGGCCGCCTAGGAGTTTGTATGATAAAGCAAACTGTATTTGTAATATTGTTATTTTGTTTTTGTTTTATGTACAGAAAATAAAGTGAATTTCGATTATATTTTGATATTTAAAAGTTCTGAGGCATTAAATTAATTTAAAGGGAGCATTATTCCAAAGTAAAATATAGTTCTTATGACCGTTGGAAGATATCCCTGGGATGACTTTTTTTTTTCAAGATAAAAAGAAAGAATGAAAGCTGAGACACACAGAGACACAGAGACACACACAGAAACACAGAGACACACTTTGTTTAGACCAAACATTATTGAAGCGTCAAACAGATCGATCTCACTCTAAGAAATGTTGTCACTCTTGAGATTTGGTTTTGTCCATTGCTTGTTTAAAACTTTTTCTTTGGGGGGTTGGGGGTGAGGACAAGACGATCAAACATAATTCTCCTTCGTACTTCTGATCCCTCCCCGCCTCCATATCATGCAATATAAAGATACAACAACAAGGAATCGATGCTACTGAAGTGACTAAGCCGTAAATATCCCGGATACCAGGACTCACTCTTTCCACTTCCATTTACTTCTCTTCAAACTTCGCCCTATAAAGTTATGTCCCTTTTCCAAATCTCTACTGTCCACTCTTCTACCTCTTCTCTGTATCACTCCCCCCCCCCCCCCCCCCAGACAGAAACCTTTCTTCATACTAGCAGTGTAAGTAATTATCTCTTCCCCACTCACTAGGCTCCTTTTGATGCGCAATCGCCCCTGTTTCCATAAAAAAATGGTAAAAGATATTGTGAGTTGCTGCCCTTTGAAGAGAAACTCTTCCACCAAAGTGGTCCTATATATATATCTAGTTTCCTACAGTCGTGCGTCTTTGGCTAAGTTTACTGTCTGAGCTTGAGTTAAAGCAAAAGATGTGCACATCTAAAGGACCAGGAATCATCTCAGATTTACTCAGATTTGGGCGTATTTATTTTTTTTTATTTGAAATATTCATTTTATGTTAAAGCTTAAATACGGTTGTTAGTATGATGGTATTAGAAATCTGGATGATCAATATTATATTACTATACTTCATTACTGTCCAATATTCGCGTTGGACTGTTGTTCGGTCGTCTCAAAGGTCCCGGGTTCATACTCTACCCGCTGCCATTCCCCGTCGTCCTGCGAGAGGTTTGGACAAGGAAGTAGATTATTTGTAGCGCTTATATATATATATATAGTAACCGTATATTACCCGTGGCCAGGGGGTCTCAATATGTGTGTCACTGATGCAGTGCATTAGAATAGTTTGTGGGAAGCGTTGTCGAGAGGCTAAGTACGCTTGAACTTAGCTTGGCTTACCTACCTATGAAGGGGGATCCAGGCTCGACACCCGACTCGAGTTGAGCTGTGTTTACTGAGCACCTAAGGACAGCACGGAAACAAATGAGATTGGACCATAGCGCTCTGAGCATTCTATACGCATGAAAGTAGCGCTATATAAAAGGTATAATAATAATTAGAAACAATTAAATAAAATAATAATGTTATAAGTAAAGCGAATGCTTGGATGTAAAAATAGTATGAATATTGCTATTAAAATAGCTAATCGACCTAAATCCATTTTTGTTACAAAAAGATTTGCTTGCATAAACATTGAAATCTGGATCTGCAGTCTACTATAGTTTTTGACCTAGATTAAACTTAGATTCATTTTTTAAATTAAGGGAAATGCAACTACTTTCACTAAACATTCTTTATCTATCAGTCCAGTTTGAGATTGAATTTAAGGTTCAATAAGCTTATTAATTATTTTATGTTAGTATATTTAATATCACCCATATAGAGCCTCATTTGCCGGTCCAATCACAGCGTGTTTTCACTGCGCATGGAAGGCGTGCGCGACACATGAATGGAACTATTAAAATGTATGTCAACACAGCTTCTCAGCTATAGCAAACGAATGTATGTAAAAATGCTTTAGAAAAACAAATTTGGAAGTTTATTTTATTAAAATATGAAATGTATGGACAGTATTTATTATGTTCATGTGTTAAAGTATAAAACTATCTTTGCGAATAGAAGTTCTATCATCTTAGAGTTGAATTAGACCTAGAAATAGAGTTGATTAGAGAGCTATGTAACATTTCGGTCTTGTCTAATGAAAGAATGTACGTCAGGACTTCTAACTTCGCAGATATAAGGAACGATTTTTATATAAAAATGCTTTTAAAAGACAAATTTGAAGCTTTAATTTTTATTAAATAATGAAATCAATAGACTATATTTTGTCATTTTCATGTGTCAAAGTAAAAAACTATCTGTGGAAAGTGTAATTCTTAAAATTAGATCTAGATCCTTTCGATCTTTCTCATGTAAACATAGCCTAGATCCATAAAAAAGCAATACTTTCATAGTAAATTTTTTTTTGAGGGTATTAAGTTTGTTTTAGGGCTACTATACATACGTTACGGTTCCAGTTAGTATCCAAGGAACATTTGTGCCAAGTTTTATCAAGATTGGACAAACGGTTTTGATTTCTATGCGGGACATACATACCTTACTTTGTACTTTATAGTATTTATATATATATATATATATATATATATATATATGAGATTTGAAAGCTCAACGAAACAATGTCAAGGAGGCTCATTTAAACTTCAATGTTGCCAAGTAAATAAAAAAGAATAGATCTATAATTTTAAGAATATCCTAATTAGTGGCAGTTGATCTTCCTATCAATTCCTCTTTATTACTGCTATTTCGTTGCCTTTTCTGTTTAGAAGTTCTAAGTCCTAGAGTGCAAGTCTAGACTTCCTCTTTAGTGAAATTATTTTGAGCTACAAACGGAAGTGTTTTTAAAAAAGAGCAAAACAAAAAAATTACCAAAAAATAAAGACATGATTAAAAAAAAACTAGCGTATCAGCAGTTCTTTAATTGTGTACACCGGATACACAGGAAAGCTAGCTGGTTTTAATATTTTTTTTCGCCATGTATTAAAATCTCCAATTGAATGTTTCTGTGTTCATTTTGGTTTGTGTACTGCTGAGATGGAAAGAATAATGATTGACGGGATTCGAACTATAGGACAGTCGTTTCAACAATTCAAATTGCATGTCACTTGCAATCAGGGACGAAATAAATTATTAATATGTGTCCTCATTTTCAAGTCAACAAATGTTAGCAATTCTTTTTGTTTAGAGTAATTTCATGCGTTTAGTTTCTCAATGCGCTATGATTCTATCACTTGTCTGGACATTTGGGAAAAAAAAAAGGGGGGGGGGGGTGGGAGAAGGGAGTACCTGTATGAATGTTTTCGTGATTGCTTTTTTAAATGCATTTTATAAAAATTATTGTGATTGAATTCGAACTAGCTAGCTTAAGCCTCCTCGTGAAATGCACTAATCACTGGGCCAGCCAATGCTGTGAAAATGGTTTCATAGTTATTGTTAGTTTTTAACATTTAAGTGACGCCTCTCTATACAAAGTATAAAGGGGAATAATTCAACTTATACCAGAAGTACAACTTATTTCCTTTGTTCGATACCAAATAAGATAATTAAGTACCAATAATTAATTAACTAATTGGTTAATTTTTTTAAATTGATTTTTGCTTTGCACAATTATTCGTTGGCGTAGACAGTACACGAATCAACAAAAAAAATCAATTAATTAATGGTTTGAAATTATATTGTTTGATACCAACTAGGGAAATTAATTCTCTAGTATTCACAGTTATGGCCAAATATGTCTGACGTTGTCACTGGAATAAATGTACAAATTATTTTATATATAGTTGAAGCTTTAAACAATTATTTATTGTATCTAACAAGGATTCAATTTAAAAAAGTAACCAATTAGTCAATTAATTATAGGTAATTAATTATTTTGTTTGATATCGAAACGAGAAGTAACTTCTACATTCTTGAGTGATATAATTGTTAGTGCAGAGTTATTCCCCTAAGATAAACTTTATCTTTAAAAAAGGATTTTGTTATATTTTGCTTGTTATGAGTTTCAATGAGAAGACATGAATGCAGTCAGACTCAAGGATACAATAGCAGCATACAACAAAGTGAAAGCCGGACATTTTCAAAGTTTAAGACAACGGCACCGGACGGAGAACATGTACTTTTGACATGTACTACCATTGGTTTAACTGATATATAACTAAGCACTAGACCAGTCACTATTTCTAGTAAATATGAATACTTAGTATTATTTGTTAAAAGTTACGATGATAAAAAAACAAATTATGGCTTTTATGTGGCGCTACTTTCATGCTGATAGCATGCTCAGAGCGCTTTGGTCTAATCTCAGTTGTGGACCAGTGGGAGCGGAGAAGGTTTTTCCATGCTGCCTTTAGGCGCTCAGTAAACACAACTCTGCCCGAGTCGGGTATCGAACCTCGAGCCCCCTTCATAGGTAGCCAAGCATAGCTAAGTTCAAGCGTACTTAGCCTCTCGACCACGCTTCCAACACAATGAACTTGAGATGCTACAGAAAGATTCTAGGTACCACTTACAAAGACCGCATCACAAATGAAGAGATTAGAGGCAGGATTACAGCAATCGACCCCCCCCCCCACACACACACACACATACACTATGACCTTCTAACTACAGTCGAAAGAGGTCAACTTAAACAGGAACAGTACCAGGAAAAAAGAAAAAAGAGGCAGACAGAGAACGCGAGGGGAAGACAACACCAAAGAATGGACAGGCCTATCATTGAATAAAAATTATATGTAAGACAAAGTACAGGAATGGAGAAAGACGTTCAGCAGATTGTGTGTGGTGCCCCAACCGTTCAACAGACTAAAAGGATAGGTGAAGGTGAATGTGATAATAGCTTTGTTCAGTAACGACTGCGTACATACTTCTGCTTCACTCGGGACCAGCCAGCGTCTAGATCTATGCGCATGTCTTAAAAACATTCGGTGAGACGAGCAGGTGTAACAATTCCTGTTTGTCGAAGACTACGCGCTTTACAACTGTATCCTGCGAGGTCACACCTAGCTGCAGGTGTGGAAATTGGCGCCAAAAAAAAAAAAAAAAAAAGAGAGATCCGTTGAACGGAAAAGAACAAAAAGGCAGCAGCAGCATCCCCCTCCAGGCCACACAACAGCTTAAAATGTGTCAGTTTTATGTGTTAGCCACGTCTGCGTTGTCAGTAGAGAATGTTCATTCTCTGACTCTGCCAGTGATTAAAGAGAAGCAAAATGTATTGTAGCACCCTTAACAGTGCACACTGAGAAATGTCTTGACAATGTGGCCGCCCTCTGATAAGTAATAAGGATCCTCTATGAATTCTTAGGGCATTGCATCTGGAGGTAGGTTTAATTTCGGTTGATGTAGCAACAGGTTGTATTGTTAATATAGATAGCTTCCATAGTCGCTTAATCTTATTATTATTATATTTTTTATTGTTATATTTCTTGTTATTACAATTAGTATTGGTATTATTAGTAGTAGTACTTTTATTATTATTTGCTGTACAGTTTAGGTATTAGATGTACTTTGTAAAGAGCGAGAAACTTGGGTGGAATATTTCTAGAAGTTTCTTTGCTTATAATTTAAGTCTCCTACACAAGGCACGGTTTTCACCGATGAACTCAACGGTGGCCGTAAGGATCCTAGGACTATCTGGCCAACATACTGACAAGCATACTTTCATACTAAACGCTTTAGCTGTACGACAACAAAGCAGTAACTTGAAATTAAAAAAAAAAAATTCGAGTGTTAAATAGAAACGAGATACCTCACGGCAATATTCCGTCCATTGTGAAAGGTACAACAACACTGGATTAACACTTCCGTTTTTTTTTAACCGTACTGAGAAAACCGTGTAATGTGCAAGGGGCCTTACACTTATGTGAACAGGGATGATCTTTTGCGGCTCAACCATTAGAGCAAGTAACGGGTTGCCTGAATCAGCCATGAAAATCAATGACTTAGTAGAGTTTAAGTATCTGACTAAGATACATGACTAGATTGACAGATGGATGTCTATGAAACGTAATTATCGCTTTCTTTGAAGAAACATCCATATTTTATAATATAAGAACATAAAACCTCTTGAATCATAATATACAAGAGATAATAAAAATACTAATTAAAAAAATAACTTCTAGCAAAGGCATTGATCATGTCAAATTTCTTTTTCAACTTGGTAAATGACACTAACCAGTAAAGTCGGTCTAAAGTCGACAATGTACTGTCGACCTGGCAACAATATATTCTACAATTTAATTTTCTGGTCGTCAGGTTTCCTGTAATTGCTCAGATATAGATTCTACGCAGGCCATTTGATAGACCATATGAGTTCAGGAAATGACTTAGAATGTGATCAAGCTAGTCAATGAGCTGTTTAAAGGCAGGATGTGGGCGCCAAGTCTTCCACTTTGGTGACGTGGGTTGTAATGAGTACAGCATTATAACGAGAATTAATGGAATAGGTTTCTACAAGATGGCAATACTCTGAAGCGGAAGTGCGGACCCCACTTTAAAAAAAATAGGACGACGTCATGTGTTTTCTTACTGTCAGTGACTGTTACTAGGTAGTGTCTGATAGTATCTGGCAGTGTTCATTACTCTTTTTTTTTTTTCACAATTCCTCTTTTCAGGTCGAACATTCATGGAAACTAATGGATCCTAGATCCTGAAAACAAAATGAAAGCTGGACACAGTTCTCGAAAACGGCTCTAACGAATGTCCTAGAAATTTGACAGTTGACGATTAACGTTGAGATAAGATTTACTAACTTGTTGGCCACTCTCTGAAAAATATAGTTTGACCGTTGTAGCTTTTCAAAGTACAAAAATAATTGCGATTTGAAAATATTTGGATATTTCCGCATGTAAGCCTTAGTCATTAAAGATTTTAATAAATTGAGGTTAAGGAACATTTCGCGCACCGTTTTTTTAAGACTAGATCTATAGGCCTATCATTAGAATATTATAAAGTATAGTATAGTAGGTTTATAGATTCTCTTAACCAGGTTTTTTTTCTCGAGGGTAGGAGCGGGGTAAAAAAATTTGAATATTATACTTTCAAAAATTACAGCGGTCAGAACCGTTTTCCCTGTGTGGCCAGTTAGCTAATAATTTTTTTTTTGCCCAAAGATATGCCTATACATGAGCTGTAATTTTTTGTAAAATCGTTTAAGCCGTTTTCGAGAACGTGTACACGCAGGTGTTTGATTCTTCTTTCTCCCCATGACGAGTTTGCAAGCTGAAAAGAGGAATTGTAATAAAAAAATTAATATCTTTTTTTTTTGGAAAATACTTTCTTTTTTTTTTTAATATAAATAAATTGAAAGAAAATATACAAAAAACTTGTTTAAAAGTGCGTGCAAAATCAGTAGCCATTTAAAATGTATTTACATTTAAAACATTCGATTCTCGACACCTTAGCAACTCATCTTTTTCCGAAAAAAAAAACAACTAGTTGTACGTTTCTTTAAGAGACGTAAACAGCTAGAATAATGACTAGATAGAATTTCAATCATTAGGAACCAGAAGTCATAAACAATACCATTCTCGTTATGTATAGTAGGAAGTGCCTCGGTACCGTAACCCAGTTCTAGCCATAGCCATAGTTTTTATGACGGGTATCTGTTCATTGACCGAGAAATACAATATCAATCTTAAAGTATGATTGTAAGAAAAAAAAATGGAAGCACAAAATCAATTTAAAATGTAATCTGAGACCAATTCAGGCTAGTTTTCTTCTTTCTGGCCCACATTATTTTCTAGCCCCCGAGTATCCCGGGGACATTCTACAAATATTTTCTCTGATTAATATCTGGGATCTTAATATCCCAAGACATGCAGACGTGAAGGATTCCTCTTCAAAGACTTAGATCTCACTCTTCCCGCCAATTTTTTTCCCCATCAAAAATAAAGTTTTCTAATAAGAAGAAATGTATATTAAGGTTTGGAGTGGGGTTTACATTACAACAGAGACTCGGTCATAGACATTGCACTTTTGAAACAAAAAAAGTCTAAGAAAAAGGCAAAAAGCGTTTCTTTAAATAGGCCGTCCGATAGCATCACGTGTTTTAAATATATTTCAGCGCAGAGGTCATCACTGTGACATTTTATCAGTCTAGGGGGTCAAGGTCAATGAAATATCCCTGAGATAGACTGATGCGTTGACTTTTATAATTGAGTCTGTGTCTCAATATTTCTGCCAGGTTTTTTGGTAAACCTAATTATTGAACAAAATAACAGATCAAAATAACAGAAAAATTACAGAGTAAAATAACAGAACAAAATAACAAAACAAAAGAACAACAGAACAAAATAACAGAACAAAAGAACAACAGAACAAAATAACAGAACAAAAGAACAACAGAACAAAAGAACAGAACAAAAGAACAGAACAAAAGAACAGAACAAAAGAACAGAACAAAAGAACAGAACAAAAGAACAACAGAACAAAATAACAGAACAAAAGAACAACAGAACAAAATAACAGAACAAAAGAACAACAGAACAAAAGAACAGAACAAAAGAACAGAACAAAAGAACAGAACAAAAGAAGAGAATGTTCAATGCTCTCAATAAGTTCATAGGCAACAAATCCTCACTTCCCCCCCCCCTCCCTTCTACTTGAAAAGAATACCTAAAGGATTAGAAACTGGAACAATTAACACACGTCATAGTAAGCTTATCTTTTCATCATTTTACTATCACAGATACAAGATACTGAGTAGTAAAGGGCTTGGCTTCTGAACCTAGTGGTTTCGGGTTCAAACCTCGATAAAAAAAAAGGGGGATTTTGAATTTCGTGGTTTTTAAGACACCTGAGTCCAACAAACACTACTGGGTTAAAAAAAAGTTCCCCTTTCACAAGTTGCGATTATGGGGAGATGATGTAAAGGTCGTCTGTTTCTGTGACCCACTGTTAGCAAGGGTGTCATGGGGCCAGCACAATGACCATATAAACAGCTAAGTCTAAAAAAAAAAATTTACTAGAATTCCAACAAAAACTAAAAAAAAAAAAAAATTGATTATTCTATTTAAAAACTTTTTTTTTCCTTAAATCCTTTTGTAATGTTGGACTCATTGGTGGATGTACACTACACTTTATATATGTCTGGAATTCCAGTGTCTCTAGTGTTGTAGAATGATGTCAAAAAAAAAAAAAAATTGTTTTCCAGAGGATGGCTGGTGCCTTGTCAAGCAGTAAGCGCTTCTGGATCTGACGTTAAAATAGAAGAGAACTCAGATCGCGTTAATCTCCTGTCGTCCAGAAGGACGTTGTGGCTGTGACGTCACAATCTTTTGGAACGTCCGAAGCGTGCCAACAGATTAAGGTAAAAGAAATGTCCTTCGCGAACATAAAGCTTATAAATATTTTGATTACTATAAAAGTAGGAGCTGTTGAAAGTTGGTGGTTCTGGGTACAATTTTAGTCTTTAGTGAGAGTCTCCACACACACACACACACACACATCATCTCCGTCTCTCTGTCTCTCTCTCTCTCTGCCGAAGATAAATTTAGGCATGATAAAAGGCCATAGTATCGCATAAACCATTTCACTATTGGACGCCTGTTTTGACGTTCTCGGCGTACTAGTAAATTAGCACAATTCGTCAGTCTAATTAACAAGATAGACTAGATAGCAGTGAAGTCTCACAACTCTATTGGCCTATACATTCTGATGTAACAACAAGGAAATCTGTCGCTGTTATGATTACATATGGGAGAGCCAGAGTTGTTGGATGTATCTTCTAGAGAGATGTGTAATTTGTTTACATTTTGGATGATGTTAACATTGTGGATGATAAGTAAATAATACGTGTATTATAGTGAATGATAAGTGAATTATAAGTGAATGATAAGTGAATGACATGTGAATGATAAGTAAATAATACGTGTATTATAGTAAATGATAAGTGAATGATAATTGAATTATAAGTGAATGATAGAGAATGATGGATGAATGATAAGTGAATAGTGTGTAAATGTCTGTATTGCTGTTCATTGCCAAGGTCATTTAACTGTCACGTGAATGTATTTTCTCCACTACAACTGGATGAGATATAGATGTGTGATGAAGTGCTGACATGAGAGAGAGATAAGCTCTGGAGATTAACCGCGAGGCTTATCTTGCGATGAGAGTTAACTCAGTCGCCTGGACCTTAATTTATGACACAGCTTTGACGCGTTTTAATTACGCGCAGCCCTCCAGTACCCGGCTCACTTGACGGCAAATATAGAAATTGATTTCATAAAAAAAAAAAAGAACTGCTGAGACTGGTTTATTGGGATAAACAGAAAGTACTTTTACCTAACACCTAGTGGAAGGTCAAGGACATTAAAAGTTGTTGGCATCCTTCAGTCGTAGAAAGACTATCGTTCACTCTCGTAGGACAGTGTTTCTCAAAGTGGGGTACGCTTACACCCATGGGTACGGGAAGACTTTGCAAGGGTGCTTGTTGCACGTAATTAACTAGGCTGATTTTTTTTTAAATACCAAGTTTTTATGTTCTGTTAATAAATTAAAGTTGGTGGGGGGCAAGGGGTACTCAGCAATACAAAAATTATAAAAGGGGTACACATAGGTCAAAAGTTTGGAAAACACTGTCGTAGAACATGTAACTGTGGAGCCCTTATAAGGAGGCTGGAGCGTTCTCTCCATTTTTTAAGGTTAGAGCTTTTGGATAAAAGAGATGAACGTCTAGGCACTATTTATGGTCGGAACGATGTCACCCACACAGTAGTCCCCCCCCCTCTCTCCACGCATCTGATGTATCCTAAAAAACGTTTGGGGTCAGTAGCGTCAGTTCTGCCAGATTGTACGTAGCACTGTGTGCTGCAAGCTGCCTAAGGATATCCGGCTCCTGATTTTTTTCCACAGGGTTGTCTCCCGAATCCTTTCTCATGTTTGGGTACATCCGCAGGGCTGGAAGGTTTGGATTTACAGTTTTTCTTCTCCTAGGTGGGTGGCCACCTAAGGCTAACTAGCCCCTCCCGCACTAGGCTTACCGGCTTGGGCGTCAGTTGCTCGCGGCGTTGGCCTCGTCTCCTGACTGTGCAGGCAGTTCCGCGGAGCTCAGTATTTGAGCCACTTGTGGTAAGGAGTTGGACTGGTGACCATTGGCTATTTGAGACACATGCTATTGGAAGCATTTTATAGGTAAGTGTGCTTAAAACCTTTGCCACCTTTACCACTTATGGCGATAAAAACATTGCGGAAGGCAGATGATCAAATCCAATATTGATGTGTATTTTTAGAGAGTGTCATTTTGCGGACGATATTGTGCATTGCGCGGGGCCCAGAACGAGTGTCAAATAAGGGCCACGAATATTTGTAAGATGAGTAGACGGTGTGAAAGGATTCTCTTTATCGCGGGCCCCCCTTAAAGCGCGGGACTGGGGCGTTTGCTCCACGTTCCACCCCCACCACCCCCTTTTAAAGACGCTCCTTATATCTTCTAAACCAGTGATGCTCAAAATACGGGGCAGATCCGGCCCGCGACGTGGCTTCTATCCGGCCCTCAGAAACGTCGGCACAAAGTGCTGAAAATTCCCCCTTCATATAAAAAAAAGTTTGAAAAATGCATCTTTTCACTATTAAGTGATAACATTTGTGTGTTCATGAAATGGTACTTTGAAAAGTGAACGAATATTTTCATTCTTGTGGAACATGATAATAAACCACCATATTTGCTTTGTAAAGAAAGTGTGGATATTAAAAAAAACCCACAAATAACGGCATCATGAAACAAGACGACATTCTTGATTTGAGCCGCGAATTAAAGATTTTAACTGAAACCACTTTCCCACGCGTCAAAAAAGATAAACTTTTAATGTCTCATTAATTAATGTAAGTCTTTAATCCAATAGTTTCAGGCAATTTCATTTCGTATTTAAACCTTTTCGGTCATGTGGCCTGCAACACCGAGTGTCCAAAATTAAAATGGCCCGCAGGTCGAATTAGGTTGGGCATCACTGTTCTAAACAATAAATACTATAGATATCAATTTATTAATTAATAATCTTTCGGCTTTCTAAGTCGATCAATATATCATATGGTGTAGTTAGCACATGCATTTGTATTTATTGATACGTAGAGAAATAATGAGCTATTAAACATATTGAAACAAGTCTGTATTAAATAGGCCTAAAATTTTAGAGTGTTATTGTCATTTATCATGGACAAAGTCTAAGAAAAATTGCTATTGATGTAGTGCATATTTTGTGGTCTGCTACCCATTCCAATAGACTACCTCCCCTCCCTCTTTCCAAACAACAAAAGAGCCTTAAAAAAAAAACGAGAACCTATTTCAGCAGCAGAGTAAAAAAAAAGTGTTCTATAAAAAGGCCTCTGTCAGAAACATACGAAAAGTACCAGAAAAAAAAAACAGTCAACACACTTTCATCAAGAAACAAATTAAAGCGTTTTCGTTCCAGAGATATTCAATACTGGGACACAGGAGGGGGGGGGGTGGGAAAGGGTACAGCAAACGATACACACAAAAAAATGTATTAGCCAAAAATAGTTATCCAGGCGTACATAGCGCCATGAATAATTGACTGGAGAGTTTTCCCGCCAAAAGTGGCAAGTGACGTGGTCGTTGAAAAACAAAGAGACTTGCTAAACAGTTGGATTGGAACGGGGAAAGGGGGAGGAAGTGGTGAGGAGAACATTCGGACAATTGGATTAGATGAAGCATGTCATCTGCAAGGACTGACCTTACAGACTTATAACCATGTGACTGGCAAGTCATACATAAGGTCTGATCTTACAATCAGGCTATGAGATGACCATGTAACCGGAAAGTCATACATAAGGTCTGATCTTACAATCAGGCTATGAGATGACCATGTAACAAGGTCTGATTTTACAATTCTTATTTCAATCCTTGCTTCAATCCTATTTCAATCCTTGCTTCAATCCTAATTTCAATCATTGCTTCAATCCTTCTTTCAATACTTGTTTTACAGGCAGAATATATTTGTCAGGTTTTACTAATAGAACTCCATCACAAGTTCGTAAATATAGGGAGAATGGTTTAACTCATAAATGAAATACAATTGATATTGATTTTTTTTTATCTAAAGTTCAACAATTTGATTAAGAAAAATTTAGTACATAGTTTATAAAGACAATACAAAACACAGCCTCATCAAATACTAAGAGACACACAGAAATAGAGGCACGTTTCTTATTCCATACGCTAGGACTACTTCGTACAAGTGCTCCTTTTTTTCAATAGTGCCATTAGAGCGTTGAATGGGTTGCTTGAATCAGCCAGGAAAATAAATTATGTCTTTTACATACCGCTACTTTCATGATTACAGCGTGCTCAGAGCGCTTTGGTCCAATCTTAGTTGTGGACCAGTTGGGGGGGGGGGGGGGGGGGAGGGGGTATCAGGGAGTAGGCTTTCCGTGCTGCCTTTAGGCGCTCAGTAAACACAACTCTGCTCGAGTCGGATGTCGAACCTCTAGCCCTTCATAGGTAGCCTAGCCAAGTCAAGTTCAAGCGTCCTTAGCCTCTCTATCCCGCTTCCCACAAACCAACGACAAAAAAAGTTTTAAGTCTCTCATTAATATGCATGACTAGAACAACAGCTGGATAACCGTAGGACGTATTTATCTTGTTTTTTTTTAAGGGACGTCTTTAATTTATAAGATAAGATAGACCTTTGCAAATATTTAAAAAAAAAACCCACTAACAAATAGTGCTGGAAAACTCTAAGGCACTTTTTAAAAAGTTTTACATGTTGATGAAAGCACTTTAGCACATGACCTGGTCGTGTGATATGCACTCTTTACTATCGTCTCGAGATTCTCGGGTTTGAACTCTGCCGAAGTCATTCACCGCCGTTTGGGAGGTTTTGGCTTGAATGTAATAATCTTCAGTTCTGAAGGAACATCCGTAACACTCAAACCACCAACACATTAGCACATTATTGAAATGCACTTTACGTTTCTTAAGTACATTGATAAAAACACTTTAGCACATTTTAAAAAAAAAACTTTATCAAATTGACGATAAGCACTTTAGCACAATGATGATCAAGAGCTGGGCATTTAATTAAGAAACAACATCATTACAATCCTTTTGATGATAACCAATCATGTCCTAAATATAATGACAACCTTCATAGTCTAGCATCATTTGTGTATAGCTACTAATAGCAGCCATGTGCAAGTAATCATCGAGGAGCAAAGAAATTTAATGTTACCAACCCTTGGGAGAAAGTGTAAGTGAGAGGCCGTCGGCCCTAGAGAAAAGCATTCTCCCGCTCAAGCCTTTTGCTCAAAGCGTTAGATCCTCCTGTTAACCTGTTAATTTATATCGACGTGAGATTCAATGGGAGAGCTCTCTTGCTGACGTCACTTGTTTACGTGTAGGCTTTTTGGTGGAAGTGCCAAGAACTAGATCTAGCTAGCCCTCAATTAATCAGGTTATAGAGTAAAGAAGGTTCTTATTTGTATGTCTCATGACACCAAAAGACACCTCTAAAAAGAGACAAAATCTTGGTTTAAACCAAGGGGTAAAAGACCTTTATATAGTCTGGAGAAGACACACACGCACAAAAAACCCAGACCTTCGCCAAAAGTTGCCTTCGCCGGATACTTGGAATTAAGTGGTCCGAAAAGATATATAGTTGCATTATGTGGGAGAGAAGCAAACAGAAACCCAAATCACAAGACATAAAAAACCCAAATCACAAGACACAAAAAACCCATATCACAAGACATCAAAAAAGGAAAAAAAAAAGGAGTGAGATAGGACGTATCCTCAGCGTGACCTTGCCAAACACCAACTGGATACTGGAATAACATGGGAGCAGACGTAGAAAGCTGAGGATACTGGAATGACATGGGAGAAGATGTAGAACGCTGAGGATACTGGAATGACATGGGAGAAGATGAAGAAAGCTGAGGATACTGGAATGACATGGGAGAAGATGTAGAACGCTGAGGATACTGGAATGACATGGAAGAAGATGAAGAAAGCTGAGGATACTGGAATGACATGGTAGAAGATGAAGAAAGCTGCTCAGAACCTAGTTCTGTGGAGAGGTGTTGTTGGGACCCTATGCCACCACGGGGGTAAATGGGATAAAGCCAAGGAACTCAAGAATGTGGATTTCGTATTTTCTTCGACTTTATTTATTCACATTTTTTTTGTTACTGTTAACGTATTACCGTGCCTCCATGCTATCCCAGCACGCTCACCAAGTTCTGGTCAAAAAGCACTTGTGGACATTTTTTGGAAAAATTTGAGATCCGTCCTGCTGTCTTGAGTAACCCGAGGAACGCAACTAAAAATTCATATTGAAAATTCCTAAGCCTCTCTACGAATTTAAACTCATGGCCCTCAGTTGGGAATTCCAAACATTTGTTTTAAAAGCCTACCCATCTATTCATCGCTACAAAAAAAAGTGTCTAAAAGCATTCTTGGAGACTAATGCTTGCCATATACAAAGGAAGGTTGGAAAATAAAATTAGCCACAAAAAAAAAAAAGGGTTAGTGCGAAGGGGGTGGTTTATACATCTATAAGTTTTGATGGGGAAGAAACTTGACTCATGTAAGCTGAAATAAATTCCGCACACTTGATAATGGCTGCGTAATTGGGTAATAAAATTGTATTATTCAGACAGAAATACATGCCCGCATACATTTCATGATCTCAAGTTAAGTTTTTTATAAATAAAGTTTAACACAATAGATGTATACAAAACAGTTCTTTAAATAACAACTGTGTCCAAAACAAATGTATACATTACAAATTTATACAAGTTATACACAAGGAATATTGCCACCAAGAACTTTTAGATTTTAATCCATTCCATTAAAAGTTGTTGGATGCTTTACAGAAAGAAACATCTGGAGCGAGTCTAGAACTGAACAACAAAATGTAAATGTTTATCCAAGCTTATCCAAGGGGAAGGTCCTCATATATATATATGTGGTGGGTTTGGCTCAGAACAAACTAAATGACATGACGAAGGCAACTCGTAGGACGATTCCAAACTGTTTATTATACATTAAAGACCTGCCAAAGGCAAACATAAAACATAATTACAAATGAACATAAACTAAACATAATTAATAGGCCTAAATACTTGATCTAACTAAAAACAAAAAGAAAATCTTATGGTGTGAACCAATCATCTCTTTGACAAACACAAGAGAGATATGGAACACCAACAAACATTATAAAAATAAATGACAACATAGTTCTCTAAAATAAATCAACTAGTTGTTCTACATAGCACTAACATATATATATACATTGTTTGAAGAGTTTCGCTCTTTCCTTTTCTTACAAAAACTATAATTAAATATAACAAATCTATACACTCACAAATATACTGTTTCTTAAAAGCCATTATCTAAACACTTGATGTAAAAATACATTTACAAAATAGACAGTGAACATTCTATATAAAATACTAAATAAAATTACAATCTAATATAAATAAGTAAAATGTGATGACCTGCAGCCATACGTAAACACATGGTGTAGAACCAGGCACAAAAGGGAGTGGAGACGACGTAGGTCCAGTAACATACGGGCACTACAGTGACAAAAGATGCCGGTAGAATGGACAGTGCCCACGTTGTTCTGCCTTTACGCCGACACAAGGGCGAAGGGTCACGTGGATATCTGGGTGGCCGGTGTGGCCTAAAAAAGTATCCACTCCACTACATATACTAATACTGTATACTTTATTTCCTTTTCGATTATAAAATCTTATCAGGTAAATAAATATATTCACATAGTACATAACCATTGGATGGAGTTTGGTGTTCATTGCCATGGACTGGGGTGGGGGCAGGGGGGGTGTCATGATGATAATAATGAGATGATTTGGGGGTTGTTCATGGTAATGAGATGAAGGGTTTATGGTAATAAGATTGAGGATATATGGTAAGAAAAATTTCCTCATACATAATACAGATTATTATTATGTTAGAAACAAGCTTATATGCTAGAAACAAACGAGTATTCGTTCTCTGGCGCTGACAGGGTCGAGTTTCGTTAAATGGAAACAAAATTCATCGTGGTCCCGTTAACAGTTTCCACTGAGGAATTTTCCAATTGATGTGGCCAGGTCTGCGCCAGAACTACCCTCTGACAGGCAACGAGAATCTTCTTAGAAATGTTAAGAGCCTTAAAGGTACATGCGAGGTCAGTTGTTATTGTCCCCTCGGTTGATATAACAATGGGGTATATTGTTAACTTGATAACTTCCATTAACTCTTAATCTCAACGCCTAGGTTCCCATACTTTGTTTTTCCAACTCAGTTTTTCTTATGTTATGAGACAGTGGTACGGTGATGTCAATAGGATAAGGGGGTTGATGGTATTGCGATGATTAGGGGGGGGGGGGGTGATGGTAATAAGAGGGTTGGAAACTATTCATGGTAATAGGATGGTTTATGTTAAAATGGGGTGGGTTGGGGGGATGTTCATAGTAATGGGATGGTGGAGGGGGGGGTATTGTAATGTGATGGCGGTGCTCATGGGAATGGGATGTGGATGTTAAGACCGAGTAGGAAAGAGTGTCGTTCTAAGACACATTGTGTCTTGAATCTCCGTTTCTTGCCCCTCATCTCCAATGGGTAGCTAGCCTTAGTGACTGTTCGTTGTCCTGACCATAGGGCACTCTCGTAAACCATGGACTACCGAAATCGTTGAAGCAATCAATAATCACTCCAAAGGAACATCGGCGTAAAATCTAACTTTAAAATGATACCGATTAGTCGTAATTGTTTTTCTAGTAAACTCGTCATTAAGACAGATCGGTCATCCACTTACGGTATAACAGTGTGGGAATATTTTATGGAACTGAACATCATTTAACTTGAAAACTTGTTTTTATATAGGAAGTTTCATGGTATGGTCGAAATTCTAAACCTGGAGTAAAATTAAATTGCAAAGGGAAATAAAAACATCTTTTCTGCTTAATTTTTTTTTGTTTTGTTTTAATATTAATAACATAGAATATTTTTATTTTTATTTTAATTGAACACGAATAAATTACCGTGTGATACGATTCCAGAAGACTAATTAAGGAAATGGATCTAAACTGAACTTTTTGTTTAGTTAACAGTATTGGAAGTTGGAAGAGGAGGTTAAGTCCCGTTTGAAATTTTAAACATATTATTGCATTGCGCTTGGAAGACTTATCATGTGCGGGTGTTATTGCTGAATACAAACTGATGTAACCATGAGTAACACCATTAGGACGCTTAGGTGACAAGCAAAATTAACAAAATACTTTAAAAGAACAAAGCTTAAACAAGGGAAACAACTCCACACGTAAATATTCTGTATAATTCATTTCCTTTTCGATATGAAACAAAATAATCAATTATTAATAATTGATTGACTAATTGGTTAATTTTTTTATTCCTGTTTTATTATGCAAGTTGAAAGATTGTGTAAAGTTTCAACTTGATCCGAGAATGGGAAGCGGAATTAATTGTGTGTTTCTTCCCCTAGGTAAGCTTTGTTGTTTTTTTAAAAGTATTTTTTGGCCGTTAGATTTTGAATGTAAGTTTGGTCTGTAATTATTTATGCCACTTTATGTCATTGCATTGTGTGCAATTTAGTAGTGTCCAAATACTTATTTAAACATGGTTACAAAGACAGTTTAGTGTGGAAACACAAACTCAAAATCGGCCCCCGAAGTGGTCCACCCAGGCAGGTGAAAAGGCAGGTTTCAATATTTTCAGAAAGAACATCAGAATGAAATTCATTCAAAGACAAATGACAGAGAAGAATGGAGAAAGAATGTCGAGAGATCTTGTGTGGTGCCCCAGCGGTCCAGCAGACCAAAAGATAGGTGAAAGTGAATGTGAATTTAGATGTGAACCTGGCTTAACTGATGTCTTGTAATGAATATCTAATTGATGTAATTGTTTTGTAAAGTGTAAATCTCTTATTCAAAGCCTCAAGAAAAAAAACATTTCGTAAAAAAAAAATATTTTTCCTTTAGTTACATGTCCTATACAAATAGTGTAGCATTGCAGTTCAAGCGATAATATGAAAAACTACTAATTAATTGTTGTTTTAAATTATGCCCAACTTATATGTATACTAATGTTATGACATGATTAGGATTTAGTTATTTGTTTCGGGAATAGGGGGGAAAGTTTTACTTAGCGACGATGACGTAAAGTTTGTTAAAAAGTAAGAACGCTCTATTCGACACTATCAACAAGACGCTTTTGATTAGGGCAGTGAAAATAAGTTATATCCAGAAGGCTAGTAACAGAGGAAAATTAGACGAGTCCCTTCTTAAGGATTAAAAGTGTTTCCTATTTTAACACTAGTGTGGACTATCTTGATTATTTTGGCATTTCGCCGGTGTTTGAAGGTTACCTCCTGTTTATTTCATTGTTTGTATTTGACACGGAAAAGCCATAACACTAAATAGATTTTTTCTCTTTAAAAAAAAGTTCACTTTTTAAAAAAAAATGTAGTAGTTAGTATGACAGAGCTTACTTTATTCAGTACTGAAGAGATTACATAGCCAACAACACATAAGACTCTAGCATAAGTTTACGGTTTACACAACAGTTCACGTTAAAATTGTTCATAAACTGTCCAAACTTGACGATCACTGGGTTGTCCATTGCAATACAAATTTAAAAAAAAAAAAAAAAACATTTTTGACAAAAAATCTAAAACCGTTTGCAGAAATGTGCCATGTACCAAAGAGCCTCCAGTGTTTGTTACTATTAATTGGGAGTAGTTTTGGTGGTGTATTTTTATTTTAAAAAAAACTGCTTGCATAAGTGATTTAAAAAATTAAATTTTTCGCTTTCAGAAAAGAAAAAACTAGCTGTTGCATCAGAACTTTGAATGGTCTAAAATATTATGACGTCAAATTTTCACTATCTTTTCTAGTTTTTGAGATCTAAACGGGACGGACGGACAGACATTCCACACAAAACTAATAGGGTCTTTTCCCCTTTCGGGGGCCGCTAAAAATGAGAGGGAAAAAGTTTATGCACATTTTTATTAACACGAACACACACACACAATTGGTTTATTTAATTAATGGAATATCAAACTAAAAAGGGGGTGGGGAGTAATTAGAGTTTCATACACCTCGCCGATCATTTAAAGGCTGGGAGGTGGATGAAGCATGCTTATAGTGTGGTCTCATAGTTCGATATATGTATTCATGAAATAATCAAAGCTTTCATTTATTTTACTTGGCCTGGGGGAGGGGAGGGTGGATATTGTATATAATATATATTATAAATAATATATATATATATTGTATAATATTATAATGTGTATAGTAGAATATAGTGAAAAAAATATATTTAAAACTTCTGTTGTTTGTAGTTGTTTTTTTTAATTATTGTCGAAACTTGTAGCGCTAAAATGGCTGACGCCTAGACGGCTCGTGCCAAAACGTCTGAGTGTACCCGCAAAAAATACATTAAACGTATTCAAAAATTAATTCAGAGTTCTCGAGTACTACCACCTGCATAAAGAAATATATTTTGTGTGTATCACCTTGTATCGTAGCGTATCTTATTGTAAAATGGGGACCGTATCTGATGTATCATTATACTGCTAATTTTCCCTTAACAAAGATCTGCTCGATTCTTTCTGCGTGAAGCGTTTAAATATTTTGTTTCCTCGCTTCGTTTCGTAGCTTTGAAACACGGCATGTTTCGTTTCACCTCAAAATGCCCGAACACTATTTTTAACTTTCTGCAGCTGTAAATTCCTTTTGGGCAAGTTTTACTGCACCACTATATAGAAATAAAACCCACTTGTGCGAAACGTTCAAGTGATTTAACGTCCTGTTCAGAATATTTTTTGTTTTGTGGGATTGAATTGGAAGGCAGGATCCCGTAAGGCCAAAGGAAAAGGTAGAAAAATAATAATAATAAAAAAAAAAAGAAGTAACCATGCTGTACCTCCCACCCACGCCGTGAAGACATATGTTGTCATTTCTGGGAAATGCGAAACTTATGTCTTGAGAATGTTCTGTCAGAGCTGCTGGTGTGAAGAGATGAAGAAAAGATTGGCCCCAGATTTAATAGAGAGCCTCGTCCAAAAGAAATCAAATTGGACGTAACGTGAGGGGGGGGGGAAGAGAAAAAGAAGGGACGGTCCTCTCTTGTTGATAGATTGGGGGAGATCTTAGTGTGTCTTCCCCGAGAGTCGAATGTGTCCGGCAGATTTATTGATTCACTTATTCCAATTCACTGAGGAATGTTCGGGTTAATTTGTGTGAGAGATGATAAATTAATTGGCGGCAGTTCCAGGCTCGTTTCTTTGTGTGACAATATTGCAGGGGAGGGCTGTGGGGCGTGGTGGCTGAGTAATAGAGCGCTTGACTTTTGAACGAAGTGATTACAATCTAGTTTTTATTGTTGTTGTTGTTTTTAATTATGCTTGTAGAATGCTCAAAGCTTGTGGTCCAATTTCTTTTTTGGTCCAATTGGGGGGGGAGGATTATCTAGGAAATAATTTATCTATTGAATCTATGTTGAGACAGTTTACGCTTATAGATTGCTCAAAGCTTGTGGTCTGTACAATCATGTGAATCCTCAAACATAATTTTCTTACAGCTCATGCCTCAAAAGCTCTTTCCCTTTTAAAGAACAACCTCAGCATTTTAAAATCCAGTGAAAAATGATAAAAAGAAAAAGAAAATGCATCAGTAAAAAGCTTTAACATTAATAATTAGTTTAAAGTAAGTGTAAGCCTGTAAACGAGCACAATGCCTTATCTAAATACAATGATTCAATGTAATAAAAGTTCATGAAAAGAAATGGATGAGTTTCAACTACAACTCCAAAGCCTTTTCAAAAAGTCCAGGCTTCGCAAAGCTAAATAATAACCATACATTCATATTTTTCAAGGCTTTTCAAACTCTAATTTTTCGTTCGTGTAGCATATAGAGGTGGAATTTCTTAATAGGTGGACTGGTGGGTGACTAGGAGAAGGTTTCCCTGAAGACTGGGTTTCTGAAATTCGAGATTGTTCTTACCCCTGTGAGTCCACTAACCTCTTTCGGGTACCTAACATACGATAGAAAAGTAAATGTGGTAGGCTGTTGTGGTAGTCTTGTTAATCGTCCTCCATAAAGGATGAGCTTTAGATCTTTCTCCACAGCGCACAAGGCATGAAAGTGTTACAGCCTAACTACCATGGAAGAACTTTTCTGTTTGTCTTCAACCTACTTCTAATAAGTAGATATCGGTGGGGAGCCAACAGAGCTAAATGGCTAAATACGTATCGGTGGGGAGCCAACAGAGCTAAATGGTTAAATACGTATCGGAGGGGAGCCAACAGAGCTAAATGGTTTAATACGTATCGGTGGGGAGCCAACAGAGCTAAATGGTTAAATACGTATCGGTGGGGAGCCAACAGAGCTAAATGGTTAAGTACATATCGGTGGGGAACCAACAGAGCTAAATGGCTACGTACATATCGGTGGGGAACCAACAGAGCTAAATGGTGAAAAAAGTTGCACACAAAACAAATTAGATGATCAGAAGATTGGGTAATGTTAAAAGCCAAAGATTATATTCACAGCTGATATACTGCGATCTTGTTAGGAGCGTGATTTAAATTACACTGCTTTCAGGTCATCTCATCTAGGCCAGTGACAAGCTAGAAGAAAAATATAACTCTATCAAGTAAAATACTCCTACATACTGTTTGATGGAATATCTAAGAATTCTTCCAGATGGCGAAAAAAACAACTTTATTTTTTCTTATAGCATAGTTTTTGTTCTTTCCCTTCTGTTTATGAGTGTAGAAATCAAGGATTATCAGCTTTATACAAAGCTTATAATAGCTAACTCTGTCTGTCTGTCTGTCTGTCTGGGTGGATAGTTTTACACTTTTTTTCTCCCACTTCCCATTCTTGCATCCATTTGAAATTTTGCATAATTATTCATTGTCGATGACAACACGCAAATCCATTAAAAATAAACCATTTAATTACTCAATTTTAGGTAACTAAAAATTTTGTTATAGAGAAAAAGGGAGATAAAGCTTACTAATACTGAAGAATATAATCGCAATATGCACGTTGCTCTCCCTTCACGCAATACACGTTAGAATGTAGTTTGTTATTTGTTAGTGTTATGTTTACTTATTTAGGCGGCGGTCAGTGACAATATATTAACATAGCAGGACTATGCGGACTGGAAGGTGATGTTCTAGGACCCGTGCGGAGGCAGAAATAGAGAGAGAGAGAGAGAGAGGCAGAGACAGGTAGAGAGAGAGAGAGAGAGAGAGAGAGAGTCAGTTAATGCTACTTCTACATGAGATGCTATTTGTTCACCAATATATGTTTTATTGCATATTCAGAACACATGTTATGCTATCTATCTTTATCACAGAGTTTCATCTATGACGTAAAAACTATAAAAAGCTTTTTGTTGTTGTTGGTGTATCCGGTGTTCAGATTGATTCACCACCCAATGGACATTACTGAGAGAAGAAGGTGAAGACCATTGGACGAAGCATAAAATAAGCTCCGAGGAGGACTCGAACTATAAACCTCAGAACCGACACCATCGCCTACCAGCTACCAGTGTACTATCTGACTCAACCATACGCGAAGCGACTATGGATCATCTCATGGAAATGAGATGACTGCCTGGGCATTAGCTGTGGTCGAAACGATATTGCCCACACATCAGTCCTCCCCTCTCCACGCAGCTGATGTACCCAAAGGAACGGCAGTGCCAATACAGTTTGGGGTCTGCGGCGTCGCAGGTGCTGCCAGGGTGTAGCACTGGGTGCTGCAAACTGTCTTAGGGTCGCCAGCTCCTGATTTTTCCTCAGGGTTGACTCCCGAAGCCTTTCCCATGATTGGGTATAGCTGCAAGTCAGCAGAGGTTTGAATTCAGAGTTTTCCTTCTCCTAGGTGGGTAGCCAGCCATGGCTAACGAGCCCCTCCTGCCCGAAACTTACTGGTTAAGCCAGTTACTTGCCTTTGCCCCTTCTTCTGTTAGTGAGAACAGTTCCCCTGGACTCAATATCTGAGCCACACGTGAAGGCCATGAGTTGGACTGGTTGTCAGAGGCTATTTGAAACGCATACTATTAGGAAGCATTTAATACGTAGTGGAGTGCTTACATCCATTAACACTTCCGGCAGTGACAACCATATAAGTCCCCGGAAACAAAACTTTGTTTCAGCTACAAATTCCTTCAATGTTAAACAACGAGACCACGTACGCTTGAATCCTAAGAATATTGGATACAGTCAATTCCAAAGACACACTTAGAACTTTGATAGAAAATTGAAAGAACAAATGTTGTTTAGGAAACACATATTCTTCAGTGAATTAAGTTGATATAAGTTTAGTTTCACCATAGAATAAAATGCATCAATATAATTTATTTAACGTTTTTTTTTTTATATGGCTATAAGGTTAGTTTCATGCACTATTCTCGGAGTTGTGGCTAGTTTTAATATCAATTCTCGGTGTTGTGGTTAGTTTTAAGCTCTATTCTTGGAGTTGTGGTTTATTTTAAGCTCTGTTCTTGGAGCTGTGGTTAGTTTCAGGGCTGGGATTACGAAGACTGAAAGATTATACTTAGGCTGGTATAACAGTTGGAGTGTCATTAATATAGCTCAATATGGTTGTAATGATATATGTGCGTGTGATGAGTGTCAGTCTTACATAGGCAACACAGGCTACAACTTATGGGTTACACTTGCTTGGGCTCTCCCCCATCCCCCCCCCCCCCCCCCAAAAAAAAAATGATTTCATAGATATTTTACATTATTGCGAAGAATGTGTAAGTAAAAAATTGCCTTATGTTGATTAAAGGGGTTCAACATCTTAAACGGCTGAGGGTTTTATCAAGTCTGAATCCGGCCCTGAACATACACAGAAAGGAGACCTGCGATGTCTACACATACACAGGAAGGATTCCTCTGATGTCTACACATACACAGAAAGGATTCCTCTGATGTCTACACATACACAGAAAGGATTCCTCTGATGTCTACACATACACAGAAAGGATTCCTCAGATGTCTACACATACACAGAAAGGATTCCTCTGATGTTTACACATACACAGAAATAGCGATAGTTTTTTTCTTCTGGAAACACCGGGACAACTTGTTAACAAAACTTAAGACTCATGACTTGACCGCTATTCTTATTTTGGTCTTCCAAATGTGTCCAAACCAATGAAGTAACCTATAAAACTGATAACCTGGTATCTATCAATTAACATATTTTTTAAAATAAGATAGTTCGAAGGTTTGTAATTATTTTCGACCCAATCATGCTTACGAAACGCTTCTAAAATTGTAACTATTTTAATTCAAAACAAACGCACCTTCAGCAACAGACTATTTAAGCTTTGTCAAGTTTCCTTCTATTTGGTTTATTTTACCAATATCGTTGAATTCAAATTGTCTTTATGTACTGGGCTCTATGGCGGCAGTGTGGCATAATATTATGTACATACTTCAAACCCTTTTTAGTTACCGAAGCATACAAATCTATTAAAGTTTAAATAGTTGGTTCAATAGTATTTTGTCTTTTTTCATTCAGATTATACTTTCACTTACAATAACACACAAGACAAACAGGTTTACGCATCCACGTCCAGACCATATAATACTGTTGAGCGGTCAAGGTTTTTGAGAAGTATATATAGTTCATGATCAAAAACACTGTTCATTGTACTATACCCGCTGGAGTTCATTATTTATAAAGTTATAGTCGCAGATATAGTTACCAAAGCATAAAAATCTATCAGAGTTTAAATGGTTGATTCAATAAGAGTTTTTTTGTTGTTGTATTTCTCTGAAGCGTTTGCTATGTTGCCCATTAATGAAAATGTTATACACAAAATTTAAGAAAGAGTAATATTTCATCTAAAATCGCTTTCTCACATTGTCCATAAAATTATTTTTTTCAAGGAATAGTAAATTTTCCAATCAATAATTTCTTTCTTCCCCACAATGTGAACGCTGCCTTACAGTGTATACAATTTCTCTTTTTGTCACACTGTGAACACTGCCTTAGAGTAGATGCCATTCTGAAATTAGTTTTGCTTTTAATTGCATAAGACGTTGAGGCAGAATTCGAACTTACCGCCTTCTAAGAAACCTTCTTACAGAGATAAGATCTACCTGAGAAAGGCTAAGCAGGAAATGTAGAATTATATTTTTGTGTGTGTCACGAACAGCTACACAGAATCGGCTAGATAACATTGGCAGATCTACAAAGTAGAAACTAATTTTACAAAAATGGTAACAAAATATGAAGTGAAACAAATAATTTAAAATGAAAGAGGCACACAAAAAAAATGCCAAAAATAATCATGGGGAGACAACTCTGACTTTCTTACTCGAAGCAGACGTCAGGGATGAAAATGTTGCGTCCAGAGTGATAAGAGACAACAAGGTGAAAAAGAAAGGTCTGATCCTTGTTCGGTAACGGGTTTTTCCAGAGACCCCCCATGAAGTGGCAATGAGTTATTGGTCTAAACTGCCCATATGTTGTGACGTTGCAGGTCAATGTTGAGGCCTTCTATAACGATTGGTCTCGGTTTGTCCTTATACGGGAACAGGATGACCCAAGACCCGCATTCTTTTGCTCAGATGAAGTAATTCTCAGCGTGTTATTTGTTATTAAAGGGGTTTCTGATGCGGTGCGAAAAGAAGGAAAGTTAATCCCGATTTTAATCTATATAATCTGAGGATCACTGTAATGTTTGATATGGCTAAACAACACCTCCTTTTGTTTTGTTTTTTTACCCCGTCCCCTCCCACCCCCAGAAAACCCCGGAGAAAAAATCCTGTTAAAGCGATTTTATAAATTTACTTGACTTTATAATATTCTAATTATGGGCCTCTAGATATACATCCAGATGACGTGCGTTAAATGTTTCTAAATGTTCTTGAGCATTAATAACCACAGAGATTCACACACTACATACAAAAAAAACCAAATACCCGAAGGCGTCTTCTCAAGATTTCAAGTCCTCTTGCAAAATTTAAATTATTTTTTTTTATGCTTTAATGAAAAAATTTTCACGTTCAAATTTTCGCGTTTTCCCAAAGTGGCCAACGAGCTAATAATTCTTTTCCCAAGGAATATTTTAGGAAAATCGTTAGAGTCGATTTTAGGTTTTGCCCAGTAGCTTTTGCCTACCCATTCGGTATGTGTGACTTGAATAGAGGTCTTGTTAAAAAAAACAACAACAAAAAAAACTCGAACTCGATTTTGCCTTAGAAATGAAAACAAACATTTTTTCAACGGCACTCTGTGGAATGGGGGACAACCAAAGGCGCCAGCGAGGGGTAAATATGAAGGAGTAAACAGCCACTTGTGGTCTGTGGTACCACTCCTGGGGTGTCAAGGTAAATATTGCTACTGGCGGCGTGCTTCGTTCTAAGCGCCAACACATGTCACTGATGTCTAACGAAGGGGAACAACTCCTCTGCCGCAGGTAGCAGCTACTGATGTTACACCGGTGGCAGGTGCCCACGGAGGAACAAGTGCAGATGATGTTCCTTAAACCAGTTCCAGGTAAAATGGTATTTTTTTTGGAGGTGCGGGGGTAAGGGATGGCATTACATATGGAAAGTAAGAAGTTTCCACAAAAACTGTTGTTCTGTAACAGACGGACGTGTTCTGCGGGGCGGGGGGGGGGGGGAGGCAAGAGAGATTTGAAGCGTGAGAGATAATCCAAGGCAGGAATGAGCGAGCAAGACCGTGTGAACGCTGGACACGGTGTGAACGCTGGACACGGTGTGAACGCTGGACACGGTGTGAACGCTGGATACGGTGTGAACGCTGGATACGGTGTGAACGCTGGACACGGTGTGAACGCTTGACACGATGTGAACGCTGGACACGCTGTGAACGCTGGACACGGTGTAAACGCTGGACATGGTGTGAACGCTGGACACTGTGTGTAAGTTCGACAAAATGGTAAGTTATAACACTTTTTTTTACACGATTTGTGAAGGTTTGACATGTTTTAAAAGTTTGGCATGATTTATAAGTTTAACGCGGTTTAAAAGTTTGACGTGGTTTAAAAGTTTGACATGGTTTAAAAGTTTGACATGGTTTAAAAGTTTGGCATGATTTATAAGTTTAACGCGGCTTAAAAGTTTGACGTGGTTTAAAAGTTTGACATGGTTTAAAAGTTTGACATGGTTAAAAAGTTTGACATGGTTTAAAAGTTTGACATGGTTTAAAAGTTTGACATGGTTTAAAAGTTTGACATGGGTTAAAAGTTTGACATGACTTAAAAGTTTGACACCGAGTGAAGATGTCCTAAGTCAAATGTTTCAATATAACTAAAATGACTTCAGCCTAAAGGTTTACCTCAAGAACCAGGGTTCCAATCGTCATCATTACCAAACTGACATAGTTATAAAGTTTACAAATCCAAAGTTGACTTATTTAAAAAGCTAGGGTCAAACATAAGAGATTAATAAAAGATGTTAAAAAACAAAACATCTGCTGTCATAAGCAAACTGTGGAAAATCTGGAAGAGTAACATCAGCTTCTAGGTAACATATAATTTTATGTTTCACCAGTGACCATTATAACCCTTTATCTTTGTGCAAGTTGGACACTGAACGCTTAGGCTGAAAGAAAAATTCAAGATTTTGAGAGTAAAAACTACAGAAAAAGGAAAACTCGAAACTTTGAAGAGATGAAAGCTGCTTCGGTTAAATTGTAATACATGCCTCACTGTCAAAAGTCATCCTTCAAGGTACAGTGGAGGGAGCACAATGAAAGGGTCGTCCAAAGAAAAACTGGCTGGACAAATTAAAAGAATGGACCGGCCTTTATTTTGATATCCTGCTAAGAACAGCTGCAGACCTGGGGAAATGGAGGGATTCGGTTACGGGTATTGTTACAGCACCCCTACGACGAAAGCCAAGAGATGAGGATGAGGATGATGATGATGAAAGGTTGACACTCCAAGTGCAGAGAACCGGGGGAAGGGGTGACACGGTTTTAAGATTACAAAAGGTGCGTGTTCCTTAAGCTTACAGGTTTGGTGTGGTGTAACTGTTTGACATATTGTAATGATTGGACGCAGAGTTAACATATTAGGAAAGTTGCAAAGGTTCGCGTGGTTTGTGTTTGCGTGGTTTGTAAGGTTCGCGTGGTTTGTAAGGTTCGTGTGGTTTGTAAGGTTCGCGTGGTTTGTAAGGTTCGTGTTGTTTAGAGGTTTTACATAATTGAACATTTTAGATAACTAACATTATTGATTATCCCGAATCTAAGTTTTAACCAAAGGAGGTTTGACGCCTTTACATAGTTAGTCTAAGACATGCATGTTCAACACTCAATGAGGACATTCAATGAAGGTTTACCAAGGTTTTCAAGGTTGGCTGAAGGATTCACATGGTTTCGAGTGTAGAAAAGGTGTAGCTTGGGTTTTAGGGTTTCGTTTGGAAGTCGACTTTTGACAGAAAGAAATGAAGGTTTTACTTGATTTCAGGATTTGGACTCAACGACACTTGTTCACAATAATTCAAATTTCAATTTGGACATGGTTTATTGGGTTGACACGGTCCAAATATTTAGGGTAGCAGTAATATCTGACACGGTACACAAGTCTAACAAGGGAAACTACCCCCGATATGATATACCGCCACAAAGAAACACAATGTTTTAACACCATGCGAAAGTTTTAGGTTTTAGAGGCTTTTATTAACTATATAACCTACAACGATTATCAGTTTCTAATGTATCTATAATGTTAAATATTTGTATAATATGTAATGCCAATATAATTATAATATAAGCGTGTACAATATATTATGCTTGTATAATGAATAGTGCTTGAATAATGTACAATGCTGGTATAAAGAGTAATTTTTATAATGTATAAGGCTTATATAACGAATAATGCTAGAATAATTAGGATTCTTTTTAAAAGTATAATGCTTGTATAACGAAAAATGCCTGTAAAATGAATATTTTTTTTTGTATAATGTAGAATGCTTAAATAATGTATAATACTTGTATTATGAATAATGTTTGTGTAATGATTAATGCTTTTATAGTCTTACATTATAAATAACAGACGTTACTTCGTAAGATAAGATGATTACGTCATACGCGTGTCCCTGTGTCAATCTAGTCATGCATGTTAATCTGTGACTTAAACTCTGCAAAGTGAATGGTTTTCCTGGCTGATTCAGGCAACCCTTTCCATGCTGTAATAGCACTTGGGAAGAGTGTGCACTTCTACAAGTTTTTTTTAGCTTATGGAATTAAGAATATGACTTTTATATTTAATCTTTTTTTTTTCTCTTTGAGTATTTTATTATTTTTTTGTAGTCTTAAATTATGGTTCAGTGGATAATGTTTTATCGCTGATGACAATTGCAATAAGTGCTTGTATAATGTATAATGTATAATGCTTGTATAATGAAAAATGCTTCTATAACTCACAATTTTTTGTATAATGTATAATTTTTTTGTAATGTATAAACTTGTATAATTTGTAATGCGAGTATACTGTATTATGCTTGTTGTTAACTATTTATGCTAGTAGAAAATGCCGATATAAAGTCTACAAATGTATCGAAATTATATATAGTTCTAAGATCTACGTTTGTATCAACAGACCTGCAGTTCACTGACCACCAATGTCTCCACCAAGAAATCAAGTCATGGGTACCTCCACAGAAATATCAAAGAACTCTTCCAGCGATTATAGTCACCAGAGAAATACAAGAGAACAGTACTGTTAACAGCTCAGAAAACATGTTTAAAAAAAGTATACAACCGATAGTAGTGTTTGGACTTACTGTACTCCCCCTTTTAACTTTTTCCAATAGCCACAGCTGACTTTTTTTTTTTTCGGGTCTTTTGGTGAATCGCTACGAGGAGTGATACCAACCGCGCATGTTCCTCGTGCCTGCTCACACCCGTGATACCGCCAACGAGTGGAGAAGGGGGGGCTGGGAAGGCGATGATGGAGGGTGCATGATGAGCTTACTGCTAATCTCTCCCCCCCCCCCCCTTTTTTTTTCTCAGTTCTGTGTTTCTGATTGGCTGTGACTCTTCCCCTCCCTCCTCCTGCCCTTTCTTAGGGTACATTCTGCCCCCCCCCCCTCACCTTTTGTCTCCCATTCAATTGGTCATCAAGCCAATAGCCCCTCTCTATGGCGCCGCATGCCCATCAATACACTCCCACCACCCCTTTCATTGTCTCTTGTTCGTGTAATCAGTTCACCTGGAGAGCATAAAGTCACTTGAACTGCTTATATCAACTCACTTTGTCTGTCTGATAAAATTCTGATTACGTTATTTCTCCCACACGCATTCTCGGATCAAGTTGACACTTTAATCAATAATTTATTGTGTCTCACAAAACGTGAATCAATTTTTTTAAATTAACCAATTAGTTGGAAATTATTGGAAATTAATTATTTTGCTTGATAGCGAAAAAAGGGAAATAAATTCTACATTATTGAGATACAGTTGTGAATTTGTTCACCTTAGATAAGCCCTTTTTTTAACGTAGTTTTATATCTTGCTTGTTTTAATTGTTCTAAAGTTTAATTGGTTCAGATTGAGCATTATGATAATTAGACAGATGATAATTAGACAGTATTAAAGTAGGGTTGGGGTTAGGGTTAACCCGAATAAACAACATCATAAATGCATAAAGTATAAAGCATAAAATATACCACTAAAATTTGAATAGCTCTGACTTCTTTCAAAAATAAATGACAAATTCAATCGAGCAGCAATGGAGACCTGGCATTCAGTATTGTCTATAACTCTCCGACGTTACCGCCTCTATTTGTGAACTCATGACACTGAGCCATATAAACCTCATAATGGAGCCACACTAGCTCATTGCTAAGAAACCTAAACATTTCCTGTATTATTGTAACTACCAAACTTTATGTAGATACATTTCATAGCAACAATTTTACTATGGAGTGGAATCCATAAGCCGATTATTTCATTGTATTAAATATGCGTATAAATAACTCACCTGTTAACCACTTGAAATCTGCATACAAAATGCAATTTTGCTGTTCAATCTAATTTTAGATTTTTTAAAATTATTTTTTTTTAAGTTTCAGGCATTGCCAGTTGGAGTTGTTGTTTTTTTAAATAGAAATTAGTTTCATTATCCATCCATTCAGCTACTCAATCAGTTGATCAATTAACAACAAGACCTGTCATTTTTCGGATAAACCACTTAAAGATTCAGCCACATAATCACGAATATTGAACCACTGAACAACCCAAACAATCACTTGCCCACTTATGAACCCTAATCATTTAATCACTCAACAACTTAGACAACCACTTAATCACTCAACTACTTAATCACTCGACCACTTAGACACTCAACCACCTAATCAATTAATGACGTAATCCCTTAAACACTTAGTGTCTTAGACAATCAGCAACTTAATCACTCATTGACTTAATCACTCAACCACTAAGACACTCTACCGATTAATAAATCAACCGCTCATCTGATAGAACTTAACCACTTAATCAACTAACCACTTAGATACTCAACCACTTGAACACTCGGCGAATTAATCAATCAACCACTGACACCCAACCAATTAAACACACAAATACTTAACCACAAAAACACTTAATCACTCAACCTTTTAACTCTCTTATAAGCGAAATTATATTCCGCCATTTCGATTATATATTTACTGCGGCCTATTTCCTGGGGTCTGTTCACATTTTAAGAAATATGAAATTATGAAATGACATTAGTTTCATCCTTAATTTTTTGTTTCTACTTTTTAGAACTTTAATTTTGTATTTAATTTTTTTTTCTACGTAGAAATGGCTAAACATAATAAAAGAATCAGCGTGTCACTAAATCGGTTAAATTGACAGCGTGGCACTAAAACGGTTAAAGTGGCAATTAGATTATTTAAATTTCTTTCCCACAATACAATCATGAGAAGTGTAAAAACTGTTTGGATCGAAGTGCCTCATTTGAATCTATGATTGTTCAAACTATATTTATACATTTTCAGCGGCCCCAATAGGAAAAAGCATCAATTTGCTTGTGATGTCTGTCTGTCCTTCTGTCTGTTCTTAAGAACTAAAAGCGCTATTAAAATCCCGCATGTGTTGTGCTCAAAATAATTGGAACATGGTCTACTTTTGGTCTTCAAAAGGAGAACTCTTGTGTTGTTCTTTTTTTTTTTTTTTAAATTTAAAAAATAGAATTTCTTTTTCGTGTCTTTTCTTGGCAATCAGTCAAAAAAAAATTATCCAAAAGATTACCCTGGTTACATTACTAAAATTAATTCTATACAATTGGATATTGCAATTCTAAGGAACTAATGTATTTGTTCAGGTTAGGTTGGAATTGAGTTCATCTCATTCAAGTATTCCACTCATTACAGTGTTTCTGTGTATTTATTCAAGGATATTTCTGTGTTTTTATTCAAGCTTGTTTCAGTGTTTTTATATAATAGTGTTTCTGTGTTTTTATATAATAGTGTTTCTGTGTTTTCATTTAATAATGTTTCTATTCAGGATGTTCATTATTATTCAACTAGATCTATACCTGCCCTAGCGGCACAATGCGCAGTGCACGTGACATAGAAATCATAACATCCCCGTGACTGCTGAATGGTGATGTACAAATCCGTCTGTTTTGTTTCTTTTCACCAATGCCAGATTTAAGTTTATTAGGGCCCTCCTTTAAATACATTAATGAAAATAGGTTTAATTAATGCTTGAATAATGACAGATTAGAATACTAATTTAACATTATAATCTTCCTTTTTTTTTTACATTTAGTATGCTTATTTATTTTAACCATTTAAAAAATAAATTAATGGAGATTTTCCCTTTGATTGTGAGCAATTATCGGCAGCATGGAACACACTGTTGTTAATCCGGCTAAGGCTGCAAAATATTTGGTTAGTGAATGTTAGCATAAATACTTTATAGTACAACATAATTTCAATATGGAAGAAGACCTGGAAGACACATCAGACTTGTAATCTATGACTTTAAATTTATTTCAAAAAGAATTGGGCAACCAAAATGAGGTAATAGAGAAGGATGGATACGAAGACCAACTGCCATGCGTTGAGACATTGTTAAAATTACACTTCAGTTCTTAGTTGGCAACAGTGAAGCTCAATTTAGAGTCATTGGCATTGTCACTCGTTGATCGTGAGAATCTCCAAAAAGCATTTTTTTTTTAAGTTTTTTTTTTAGGTCAGTGCAGCCCAACCAAACCTTTGCGGCTTCGCTGTGCACTGTAAAAAGAAGTTTTAAAGACCCTCATAGCACCGCGTTACTGGCCGCATGTGTCCAGCGGTATCACTGGATAAAGATGAATTACGCGCAGTACATGGAATACCATAAAGAACTGTGTTGTTTCCCTTGTCTAATTCAACTTGATAGATTCGTGAGTTCTTTCCCCTTGCAGAACACGATAAGTGATAAATGACCGCTTTTAAAAGACAAAGTTCCTTAATTAAAACGTAATTGCTCTATAGACAAAACAATCGCTGAAACCTACCGACGTTCAAGACTATGGAGCGAAAGAAAAAATAAGAAAATAATCGAAAACAGAGAACGGGCTGGTCTCAGTTCTAATGCTGTGTCTCGTTCTCCAAGACATGTCTCATAGAAATTTAATCTCTTTATATTTAGTCTGGTTCTTGGACATTTCAGTGCTTGGACATTTCAGTCCTTGGGCATTTCAGTTCTTGGGCATTTCAGTTCTTGGACATTTCAGTTCTTGGACATTTCAGTTCTTGGACATTTCAGGTATTGGGCATTTCAGTTCTTGGACATTTCAGTTCTTGGACATTTCAGTTCTTGGGCATTTCAGTTCTTGGACATTTCAGTTCTTGGACATTTCAGTTCTTGGACATTTCAGTTCTTGGACATTTCAGTTCTTGAGCATTTCAGTTCGTGGACATTTCAGTTCTTGGACATTTCAGTCCTTGGGCATTTCTGTCCTTGGACATTTCAGTTCTTGGACATTTCAGTTCTTGGACATTTCAGTTCTTGGACATTTCAGTTCTTGGACATTTCAGTTCTTGAGCATTTCAGTTTTTGGACATTTCAGTTCTTGGACATTTCAGTTCTTGGACATTTCAGTTCTTGGACATTTCAGTTCTTGGGCATTTCAGTTCTTGGACATTTCAGTTCTTGGGCATTTCAGTTATTGGGCATTTCAGTTCTTGGACATTTCAGTTCTTGGACATTTCAGTTCTTGGACATTTCAGTTCTTGGACATTTCAGTTCTTGGACATTTCAGTTCTTGAGCATTTCAGTTTTTGGACATTTCAGTTCTTGGGCATTTCAGTTTGTGGACATTTCAGTTCTTGGACATTTCAGTTATTGAGCATTTCATTTCTTGGGCATTTCAGTTCTTGGACATTTCAGTTCTTGGACTTTTCAGTTCTTGGACATTTCAGTTCGTGGACATTTCAGTTCTTGGACATTTCAGTTTTTGGACTTTTCAGAACTTAAAATAATGTGTGTCAGAGAGGGGAAAATGATTGGTTTCGGGTTGACCACCTAAGAATGGGTCTCGAGTTTGAATCCTGATTTGAGCAGAGTTGTGTTTACTAAATGTAGTATGGACAAAGATCAACGGCCTTTACTTTAGCCAACTAAAGTCAGTTAGATGGATTCAGGGATGCCCGAAGTTCAAAATCGTAAACTTCATCGGAATTCAAACCCGAGAATCTTCGTCTCGGAAGTCAAGAGCTATAACACTCAGCCAACACTCCCCACATATAGAAAAAGACAATATATTGTTTATAGATCAAATGCGCTTGTGTGAATTCTAGTTTATTTTATTCTTAGTTTCTTATCGAGTTTTCAAAAGAATCATTTTAATACAATATCCAATGTAAACACTTCTATGTCTCTGTGTTGCATCGAAACTCACTAGCTAATTATCTTTCACTGTGCAATGAACTGAAAGGAATAATGTCATTCCGCTGCGTGCATATATCTGGTCCAAACTGTTCTCCATTCAGAGCTTTATTTTAACAAATCACATTACAGACATGTATTATAATTACACGTATTACAATTACATGTATTACAATTACAATTGATCAAAACGAAAAAACGCAAATCTCCGAATTTCCACTTTCCAAGTTTGGCAGATGCTGACAGGCGTTCTCTGTTAACCTGATTACTGAGCTAATGGTCACTACATCCTGGGATAACGAGATCCATTGTACTAAGGCATGAACAAAACAAAGGGAACGAACATTAAGAAACAAATAAACAAAGCCAACAAGAAACAATGATAAAGACACGTGATATTCTGATAGTCTGATCGTTTAACAAAAGTACAACTATAACATTATCTCCAGGCCGTAGGTCCACAGTCATTCAGACTCGCATGCAGATTATAGAGAGAGTTCGTTGGACGTCAGCAAGAGCGTCTCGAAAAGGGGGGGGGGGGTAGGAGGGAAGGCCGGAATGTGGACTAACAGGACAATAGTCCGGGGGGCCCAAGAGAAGGGCGGGGAGGGCCTTCTCGTTTTTTTATGCTACTGTCCATGTAGCTCTCTTGTCGGGCTTCCAAGCGTCATTTTGGTAACCAGCAAGCGTTTTATTCATAAATGCAAAACTTTGAAGGATATCTATATTTCGACCATCTTGTATTAGAAGTTTTTTCGGCAAGTGGGACGAAGGCGGAGGGTCCCAGCCGTACTCATTTTTCTGGGGCTCAAATATTTTTAACGGTGGACCTGGGGAGGGGTGGTCATATTAAAAAAAAAGCATTACTGCATTATATACCTTCAAGTTTAATACACAACATACCTAGTGCGTGGTCCCTATCAAGCGCGAGGTCCTGAGTGACCATCCCTGGCGCCCTCTTGTGGCGTTGAACTTCACACTAGTTTTGTAGTCTAGAGTCAATAACAAATCATTAAAATGGCTCTGAGCAAACGAAGGGAGACCTCCCGATGTGAACACACAGAGATAACCGGGAATAAGATTAATGACTCTTCAATAATGTGTTTAGCACTGGCTGAGTCGGCTAAATAATGGCTGCGAGTCACGTGACTGAAATGCCTCCTTATCAACATGACGCTGAAATTGTTGTTCGGTACTGCGAAACCACGTGATTGCGAAACCACGTGATTGCAATGTCACTTTCGCAATATGACGTACACGTATTCTCTAAAAATTAATGTTCAATTCATAGAAGCACCACCTTCACACAATGACATTATCTCTAAACCTGTTGTTTTTTTCGGTGAAACTAGCTTAATATAGAAGTCAACTAATAAAGTCAAGTAATGAAGTCAACTAATGGAGTTAATAAATTAGGTCAAACTAAAAAATAGTTAACTAATAATCAACTAATAATGTCAATTAATGGAGTTCACCAATGAAATTACTCATAAAGTCAACTATTCAAACCTAACCGTGAATATAATCTGTACACTTCAACTTGGTGTCTCATCAATGCAGTAGGATCTTCAGAAATTGGTTCTCAATCAACTTCCTACATCCCATGAATTCGTGTACATATTATATTCACGTGGGAGGCGCGGTGGCTGAGCGGTAAAGCGGTTGGCTGCCGAACCGAGGGGACCCAGCACTGTATCCTGGTGAAGATTGAAATTTTTTATTTCGGGATCGAAAGGTCACCCTGAGTCCATCAAACTCTAATGGGTACCTGACGTAAGTTGGGGAAAAGTAAAGGCGGCTGGTTGTTGTGATGACGACTACATGACACCCTCGTTAACAGTGGACCACAGAAATAGACCAACTTAAAATCTTCATTTTAAATAAAAGTGCTTTTTTTTTTTTACTTAATTATTTTTGTATCTTTTCTATTATGTGACCCGCGACAGTAGTGTTGGAAATTAAAATGGCCCAACGGCCGAAAAAGGTTTAACATTGCTGTTCTATCTAATTAATAATTGAATTGAACATTATTACATGTACCTAGTTTTTGTAATTCCCTTATTTTATAACATCGAACCGAACCCGGACATTAGACCTGACTGAACCGAACACGAACTATACTCGTCCTCGAACCGAACCGAACTCGACCTTAAATCTGACCGAACCGAACCTGAATTTTAAAAGTTGGGTTCGATTCCCATTTCTAATATATATAAGAGAGGGGTGAGCTGAACACTGAGTTAAGCAAGAAGAGAACATAATAGACCTGTAAAGACCTGTTAAGGTCTGTTAAGACCTGTATCAAAAACATTCAGCAGAGAAGAGGCAGGAAAGGGGAGGTAATCACAGGGGATGCTTGAGTGTGTGTTATCTGTTAGTTGGTGATGAATCTTAAACTTTGCGCTGACAGCGTAGATCTATCTGATCGATCTTGGAAAATCAATGCTGTTATAGCCGATACAATATTTGTGTACACAGTGGCTAGATAGTAGGATTTATTCTCCATTAATCTAAATCGTCTCTGAGTAGATCTGTTTTTATTACAAAGCTTTATATCAACTCTGTCTGTCCGTCTGTCTGGTAAAAAGTTTGAACATGTTGTTTTCTCCCATTTCCCCTTTTTAGATCAAGTTAAAGCTTTGAACATTTATTCATTAAACCTGACAAGACATGAATCAATAAAAAAAAAGTTAATTAATTGTTAGTGATTAATTATTTGAATTTATTTCGTAAGGGGAATAAATGATACTTCGTGAGAGATATGGATAGATATACATATGAATTTAGTACCCTAATTACGTTTTGAAAGTTTTTTCTCCAATTCTCGGATCAAGTCAAAATTTTACATAATTATTCATAGTCAATAACAATACACGAATCAATCCAAAAATTTACCACTTAGTAAATCATTTAGTACTAATTAATTAATTTTGTTTTATATAGCAGAAAAAAAGCTAAACCCTGTACTTTTCACATAAGTGGCTGTAATTAGCTGTTCTATACCTTGGATAAGCTTTGTTGTGTTTTTTTTTTTTTTTTTTTTCTATTTCTTTTAGTCAATGCATTCGATAAATTTAAACAAGTAACAGGAAAAAAAAAGTATGTGTGTGCGTGTATGTGTAGTTTTAAAGACAATGCCTACTTTATTAAGCTGATAATTTTCTGTAAAAGTGATTACTTTGCTCTTAATAAATAATGAATAACTGATTCATAATAAAATATAATATTTTACCGATTCCCCCCTCCCCCTTTCCGGAAAAAAAAAATCTACTCAGAGCATATAAAATTGTAATGACAAGCCTATAGATCCAGACTTGAAAGATAAAAATGTATTTATTTATTTAACTCTTTCATGAATTCATGCAGGAACACCCTCTGACGTATGTGGGTTCAAAAGATAGCTTTTACGAATGATAAACCACGAGTGATCCTTAACATGTGTCGTTATATGCGTGATTATAACACTTGTTAATTCATTATCAGTACTGTATTTACCTATAGGCAACAGAAGCCATAGTTTAAGGCTCCGTTTGCTTTGGGCTCCATATCTGAAAAAGCTTGGGGCCTATCAAGTGTAATACTGTTCTGTTCAGTATATTTCTAGCACTTGTTATATAATGAAAAACACGTGACTATAAACGCCAAATGTACTTATTTCTGAGGGATACCCGATGACGTATGCGAGATCAAAATATAGATCTTACTTACCTATTATATACTAGCCATATGTGACCCGCGGCCCGTGGGTCTTAATTTGCGTGAGTGTTTTGGAAACAATTAAACGAAACAATAATTTTATAAGTAAAGCAAATGCGTGAATGTAAAAATAGTATGAATGGGGGTATCAAAGTAGCTAATCGACTTAAATCCATTAAAGTATAAAACATTTGCTTGTAGGCCTACATATATTTGATTAAAATATGAAATGAATGGACTTTATTTTGTACGTTCATGTGTTCAAGTATAAAGTAGATCTATCATCTAGAGTCAAATATTGGCTTGAATAGATTTCGTTCTGCGCGTGCGTGGAGCCTTCGCTCTGCGCATGCGTGACCTTTCTTTTTAGATGTACGCAACTCATGAATGGAACTATTAAAATGTATGTCAACACGGCTTCGCAGCTATAGCGAACGAATGTACGAAAAATGCTTTAGAAAAACAAATTTGAAGGTTAATTAGATTAAAATATGAAATGAATGGACTATAATTAGTATGTTCATGTGGTTAAGTATAAAACTATCTTTGCGAAGAGAAGTTCTATCATCTTAGAGTTGAATTAGACCTGGGAATAGAGAGAAGTGTAACATTTAGATCTTCTCTAGTGAAAGTATGTACGTCAGGAATTCTAAATTCGCAGATATAAGGAACGAATCTATGTAAAAATGCTTTTGAAAGTCAAATTTGAAGCCTTATTTTCTTAAATAAGGAAATTAATAGACTATATTTTGTAATTGTCATGTGTCAAATTAAAAACCTATCTGTGCAAAGTATGGTTCTTAAAATTAGCTCTAGATCCTTTCGAGCTTCTCTAATGTAAACATGATACACATGGCCTAGATGCATGAAATAGTAATAGTTTCACACAGTTGGGCAATTATGTATTTGAGGATAATAAGTTTGTTTTAGGGCTACTATACATACGTCATGGTTCCAGTTAGTACCCAAGGAACATTTATACCAAGTTTTATCAAGATTGATCAAACGGTTTTGATTTCTATGTGCAACATACATACATACATGCATACATACATGCATACATACATACGCCTTACTTTCTACTTTATATTTTAGATGATAAACCATGAGTGATCTTTAGCTTATGTTATTTGATGTGTGATTCTAAGCACTTGTTAATTCCCTGCATGTTTTCAATCATTTGGAAAATAGAGGTAAGAAAAACAAAATTATGTTGATTGAAAGGGTTCCCAAATCTCAAAAAGGTTAGGGCCTTACCTAGTCTAAATCCAGCCATGTTCATTACATCTGTGGTTTCTAGCACCTGTTATATAACTAAAAGCGCGTGACTCCCTTCACATCCTACACGTGAATCTAATGGTAATACCATTTATAGTGTGTCAATATACACCACTGATTTGACGAACTACTCTGACGCTCTCGGTATATCTCGTGGCCGAGGAGACTCCAGCGTTACCCTCAATTCGCACGTGGCTAATATAAAAAAAAAGCTCGTCTCATCACCACACACAATGCAATCAGTGAGATAAGAGACGAGGGCCGGTTGCCTACTTGAGAGCTCGGGGCCCTCTGCTCTCTAACGCTCTCTAACCGAATTACGGAGTCTGGGAATCGTTACGGGGACTTGGGTACACAAAAGACCAGGCTCACGCCATTGGCTGGAACAGGGTCACGTGAATGATTTCTGGCTTCAACAAGTTGACATGGAGGCAAAAATTCTTCCCTCGCGCCAAAATTTTTCTTTTTTTAAAAAAAGGTCAAAAATTGATTTTTCTTTTTTTTTTTTTAGATAGTGAAAAGTGTTTAATCTACTTCTGACAAAAGGTAACATCTTTAATAATGCCAAGCCAAGTCTCTCGTGCCCAGTTTAAATGAGATAATCTTGATGGAATATTAAGTCTGTCAAAATATAGGCTGGTAATAGGATCAGTCCTGCTAATGTACACACGTAGGCTGGATTGTCCAAAAGTTATTATTCTTCGCCTCAGTTCATGTCCCCCCCCCCCCCTTGAAATCAACTTTTGAAAAGATTGCAAGAGAAAAAAAAAGCATTTATAATATCACAATTTATAATATCACATTCATAATATCATGTTTATAATATCACATTTGGGAAGCGTGGTCGAGAGGCTAAGTGTGCTTGATCTTGGCTTGGCTTGGCTCGAGGTTCGACACCCGACTCGGGCAGAGTTGTGTTTACTGAGCGCCTAAAGGCAGCACGGAAAACCAACTCCTAGATACAACCTCCCCCCCACCGGTCCACAAATGAGATTGGACCAAAAGCGTGAGCATGCTATAAGCATGAAAGTAGCGCTATATAAAAGCTATAATAATAATAATAATATCACATTTATAATATGACATTTATAATATCACATTTATAATATCACATTTATAATATCATAATTTAACAAGTTGTCGTCATGACAGTAAATGTTCATTGAACTGTTGACTTATATAAGAAATTGAAGTCTTTGCCAAATTATTTATTTAATATACTTAATGTTTCTCTAACATAAATCTTTGTCAACATCAAGGAATTCACTAATTCGTTAACAATATTAAATATTTCACTCTTTGTCTATATCAAGGAATTCACTAAATCATTTCGTTACCTAGAATAAATATTTCACTCTTTGTCTATATCAAGGAATTCACTAAATCATTTCGTTACCTAGAATAAATATTTCACTCTTTGTCTATATCAAGGAATTCACTAAATCATTTCGTTACCTAGAATAAATATTTCACTACCTTAAATCTTTGCAATGATCTTAAAGTTCACTAATTTAAATGCTGTTTTGTTCTGTGTTCAATGTGAAATGTTACCAATGCATCCATACAAATAAATAAGTTTACTTAAAGTTTAGTGTGCCTAGTCGTGCGGTATGCACGCTGGTTGGGTCATTTCGATGGTCCCATGTTGTACCCTGCCCGCTGCCATCCCCGTCGTCCTGCGGGAGGTTTGAGCTAGGCTCTAGATAATCTTTAACTCTGAAGGAAATATCCAAAACTTTTTTTTTTTTAAAGTTTGCAAAACAAAAAAAAAAGATTTCTTGTTACATTTTGTAAGACACACTCAATGTCTCATTAATTTAAACATTCACTCAACTGGACACTTCACCGTCCATTAGCCCTTCACCGTCCAAACACACAATCACGTGGGTAATTAATTGCGTCTAGATCAAGAGATCACGCAGTTGGAAACACATGCCACTCCTGGATTGCTTTGTACTACCTGTTTAGTTATCAACATTGGAAGCGCTCAGCCGGAACCAGGTCTGTTGTGATTTTATTACCCCCCCCCCCCCCCTTTTACCAGTCTCCACGAGTATAAATACAAATGGGAAGTTTAGTACAGAAACATTAAAGAATGTCTAGAAGACCGATGCCTTTATATGAGTAACATGTACATCTGCCTACAGTCTAAACCAGTGGTTCCCAAACTTTTTTTTGTCTCATAGACCCCTTTGCCAAGCTTTGCGGTTTTCGGTAGACCCCCTGCTTATAAAATTGTGCATGTTTAAAAATTCATCAGCTTCAAATGTGTTTCTTCACTGATTTTTAAGTCTTATATATTTGTTAATGAAATTCACTGCGGTATTACCATAATCCGAATATCTTCAAACCTTAGTTGAAAATCAGAATAGAGGGCATTTGAATGTTCAATATAAGTTCAAACAGAATCTCGACTGACTGTTTTAAATTTGGAAATTTGACAAATTGGCAGCTTCCAATGTTTTGCGTCATGAATTAAAATTGCCGAGAGTGTAAACTTTTTTTTTATCAAATGTAAGTTATCAGCATCTTGCTGCAAGCTAATTTTATTACATTTATGAAACAAGTCTGTTCAATTGACTATGATTTTTGCTTTTGGCCCAGCTTAAATTATGTATTATTGAAGACCCCCATTTACATCTCATAGACCCCCCCCCCCCCCCATTTATTTTCTTTATCTCTTAGACGCCTTTGGGAATCACTGGTCTAAACGAACAATTTAGATTTTTAATGGCTCTATTGTAGACCTCAAATAAGGCTTGTAATTTTGTTTAATCTGCCCAGCTATAGTGACATAGAGAAAGGTGACAATATAAATTATATAGAATAATCTCAGAAAATCTCATATATATTTTATATGATATATATTTGATACACTTTATATATTTATGCCAATTTCTTATGAAAAGACAGAATGTTGAGCATTATAATACTATATTATAATTTATTTATACTGTTTACGAAAAAAAAGTGTTGAGCTGGAGTCGTCTATCGGAAGTCTATCCAATCTAAGACAATGCCGCTTGTCTTGCATCATTCACAGCGAATAGCTAACCTCTGTCCACCATCACCATTGAAACACACGCACACAACACTCCATAACAGCCAACACAATACCAAGTCACAGAATGTTACACTAGACTGTTTGTCTTACACGTGATGTCGTCAGAGACTCTCAAACTCTCAAAACCCAAAAGTTAAACCTGTCAGGACTCAGGATCTCGGCTCGAAGAGAAATGGGGCAATGCTAGCGATGTAGGCCTAGTATTCCCTCTTGAAGGGAGATTTGGCTTCTTTTTTTTAAGATATAAAGTTTACTATATGCTCGCGTACAGTTATCGATACATTATCAAACTTAACCTAATGATTTTGAGAGCAGGTTGACCTAGAATTGGAATCCCGTCATAAGATACTGATATACAATGTATGGGCCGAGTTGAAAGGAATTGCCCGGGCCGATTTTGACACCCAGTTCGCCCCTGCGCAGGAGTATTTCTCCTCTGAGGATAATTATGTAAAAAAAAAAAAAACTAAATCAGTAGTGCAGCGGAAGTGTGCAGATCTGTGCGGATGGGTGCGAAAGTGTGCAGATGTGTGCGGAAGTGTGCGTATGTGTGCGTTTAGCAGTTTATTTATTATTAAAAGCTAGCATTAAAAGAAGAAAAACGCCAGAGAAGAAAAGCAAGGCCCACGACACCAGCTTCAGCTGGAAAAACCTGCCCAATGTGCAGCCGAACATTCTGAGCTCACATAGGTCTCACCAGCCAGAGGCATAGAACTCCAGTGCAAAGCCCTCAGCCCCCTGGATGACAAAGTGGTCATCATCGAACCACGATGGACGAACTATTTTAGTAAAAGCTAGCATTAGCCCACTGAATACGCCCGTTATTTAAACCAGATGTGTCAGTCAATATGGTGAGAAACACAAAACATCCTGGGAGATGTCTACATTGTCTGAGACTTGAGATTACAGTAAGAACTACAGATTTAAAGTCATGTGGCACGCTTTCATCTCGTGTTTTGTCTTCAACAGGGTTCGGAGATTTATAAACAGATCTACTCGTTAAACCAGAAAAAAAAAAGGAGAATGTTTTATTTTCGTAATCCTCGATTTATATTTCTTTTGTAACGATCTGTTTCTCTCTCTCTCTGTCTCTCTCTGTCTCTCTCTCTGTCTCTCTCTTTCTCTCTCTTTCTCTCTCTCTCTCTCTCTGGCACCCTTTCGGTCTCTCTCTCTCTCTCTGGCACCCTTTTGCCCTCTCTCTGTCTCTCTTTCTCTCTCTCTGGCACCTTTTCGCTCTCTCTCTCTCTCTCTCTGGCACCCTTTCGCTCTCTCTCTCTCTGGCACCCTTTCGCTCTCTCTCTCTCTCTCTCTTGCACCCTTTCGCTCTCTCTGGCGCTCTCTGATCTTTTTCTCTCAGGCTCTCTCTCTCTTACTATCCCTCTAGCTATTTCTGCCTTTCCCCTTTCTCTCGCTCTCAGTCTCTCTCTTTCTCTCTCTGGTCTCTCTTTCTATCTCTCTCTTTCTCTTATTAGCTCGGTATATTTGACAAACAACTATAGTGGCCATTTATGAAATGGAAACGAGTTTTATCCAGTGCCAAAGTAATTTGAACAATTGCATTACAGAATATTTTTATTATTGTTTTAACATTCATTCCAAGTCTTCAATTCAACTAATGAAATAACTTGTTTACAAGATTCAAGTTGATTCCTTTCTAATTGACATTAATTTTGACACAAAGTGTTTGACTTAGAAACGAATCCAAAGGAAATTTTAATCAAATAAAGAGAACCAATAAAACTTCCTTCCTTTAAAAATAGTTTCATTTTGGCAATACATTGTTTTTATATTCTTAATCCACTAACTGGAGGCGCTGGGGGCTGAGCGGTAAAGCGCTTCGCTTCTGAACCGAGGTCCCGGGTTCGAATCTTGGTGAAGACTGGGATTTTTAATTTTGGGATCTTTGGGCGCCTCTGTGTCCACCAGCTCTAATTTGTACCTGACATTAGTCGGGGGAAAAGTAGAGGCGGTTGGTTGTTGTGCTGGCCACATGAAACCCTCGTTAACCGTGGGCCACAGAAACAGATGACCCTTACATCATCTGCCCTTTCGCTCTGGTCAAGATCTGAAAAAGGAACTAGTCTACTAACTAGCAAAACTCAATATGTGTCGTGTTATCTTAGGTTTATTTTTGACACTTGTTGTTTTTTCTAAAATTTAAAAGGCATGGCCAATGACACTAGCTTCTGCTGGAATAACCTGCCCACTAGGCAGCCGAACATTCCGGGCTCATATAGGTCTCACCAGCCACATGAGGAGGCACAAAACCCCAGTGCAAAGCACTCAGCCGCCCTGGATGACAACAGTGGTCATCATCGAACCACGATGGACGAACTATATAAGTCTTTAGTTAAAACGCTGAGGCTAAAAGAAGAATTCAAGCTATTTAGATTAAATGCTACATAAAATGGTTGGGTATCTCATCGTCGTATGGGTGACCGTTTGCGTGACAAAATCCCTCCACTTTTCCCGATCAGCAGCTGTTCTTAGCAGGATAGCAAGAGAGGCCGGTCCATTCTTTTACATTGTCCAGACAGCTTTTCTTTGGACCACACCTTCTTCGTGGTCTCTCCACGTTACGTTGAAAGATTCTTTTGACAGCGAGTCAGGAAAAGAAGACAAACGAGCTTGTACTTTACGAGTCAACAATCCGGCCGGAAGAAGCAGGAATTCCTCAATACGGTGAAAAAAGCTGAGCATGTTCGATCATATAGTAAGACATGACTCACTGTCAACACTTATCCATCAAGGTACACTGGCGGGAACACGAAGAATTAATCGTCCAAAAAAAAAAAAAGAAAAGCTGACTGGGCAAAGTAAGAGAATGGACCGGCCACTATTCTGATAAGGACAGCTGCTGACCGGAGTGAGTGGAGGAATTCATCTACGCGAACCATCACAGCACCCTTAAGACGCCGCCAATGGAGAGATGAGAGGATGAGGTGATTGACTCATTGCAGCGTCCCAAAGCAGGGCGTTAATTTCTTTTATTTGAAGTCCTTATTCCCCCACCCCCAGCACACCTCTCGTTATTTTTAACTCATTTCCATTGTGAAGTTTTTTTTCTACTTTGAAAAAAAAAATCATCCCGTGCACTTGTATATGTTCAATAATTGAGTCGACCTAGAAAAACTAAATTCCCGAATGAAACATCTAAAAAGCCATTAGGATTCGAACTCACAGGATTCGATTCGAAAATCGAAAGCTTTTCCACCCCGCCTCTAAACCTACACAAAGTATTGATGTATCGATTTAAAAAATTCCAAGATCAAAGGTGTCCATGCTCTTAAAAAAATGCAACCGAAGGATTTGTTTCACCTTGCTGTTTATATGTTGTCTATATGTTGTTGATATTTTGTTTATATCTGTTAATATGTAGTTGATATATTGTTTAGGCTTATATGACGTTGATATGTTGTTTTGTTTATAGTCTGTTTACATGTTGTTGATATATAGTTGATATAACCTTTTTTTTCGTTGTTTATATGCAAAAACAGATATAAATAACCGCTGGTTATGTTATTTCTTATGCTAAAGGTTCATGCTAATTCTAAAGTCTATTATTAGAAGGTCTGAGAAGTTTTATCACTTGGGAAATCTAGAACTTGTGTGTGTGTGCGTGTGTGTTCGTGCATCACGAAGGAGGCGAAAAGAAGATTGGCAACCTGACAAAGAGAATCAGAGATGACAGACAGACAGACAGACTTGTGGACGTACTCCTGGGATGGCACAGGCACCTGGAAGAGTCTCTTTGATAAAAAAAAAAAAAGCTGAGCGTAAAGTGTAACAGGGTTGGTCTCTAAATCCACAGTTGGGTCTCTAAATCCACAGTTGGGTCTCTAAATCCACAGTTGTGTCTCTATATTCAAGATAGTGCCTCTAGTTCCACGAGTGCGTATCAATTGTCACGATTGAATGTTTCCACAGCAAGAGAATAAGTTCAAACGATGAAAGGCGTTTATTTGTTCATTTTTTCAAAGTGTCATTTAAACGAAACTGTGCGTGGACAAAAAGCAGTTCAACTATAAAAGGCGGGAAAATGATCAAAACATTTCTCTTTGTTCAATTGTTGAGATGGCTAACACGAAGTCTGACGTTTTGATTGATAGATCTAGCTCTCACGTGATCAAATCTAAGTGTCCATCTAGGGATGGAATCTTTGTTAACTCTAGATACCATTTTAGTTAGCTCTAGATACCATCTTTGTTAACTCTAATTACACATCTATGTTAATAAAAATTCCATCTTTGTTATCTAAAGATACCATCTTTGTTTCTCTTTTTTTTTTAGCGGCCCCCGCTATTAGTTTTGTTTGGAATGTCTGTCCGTTCGGCCGTCCGTCCTTCCGTCCCTTTTAGATCTCGTAAACTAGAAAAGATAGTGAAAATCCGACATCATAGTATTTTAGACCATTCAAAGTTCTGATGCAACGGCTACTTTTTTCTTTTCTGAAAGCGAAAAAATCTAATTTTTTTAATCACTTATGCAAGCAGTTTTTTCCATAAAAATACACCACTTTTACAACTATTCGCTATTAATAGTAACAAACAAGGGAGGCTCTTTAGTAGGCGAAATGATACAATACCAAATATCTTTAAAATTTATGCAAACGGTTTTAGATTTTTTGTCAAAAAATTATATTTTTTATTAGTATTGCTAAGTTAAGTAAGTTCTGTTATACTAACTACTACTTTTACACACAAAAAAATGTTTACTTTGTTTTTAAGAGAAAAAATCTATTTGATAAACATATAAGTTGGACATAATTTAAAACAACAATTATTAAGTGGTTTTTCATATTAGTACGTGAACTACAGAATGTGCAGCATCTCACAGAACACTTCACTAAGGGAAAAAACATTTTTTTTTTACGAAATGTTTTTTTTTTCCTTGAGGAATAAGAGATTGACCCTTTAAAAAACAATTAGATCAATTAGATATTCGTTATAAGACATCAGTTAGGCCAGGTTCACATCTAACTTCACATTCACTTTCACCTATCCTTTGGTCTGCTGAACCGCTGGGGCACCACACAAGATCTGTCAACCGATTTTTCTCCATTCCTCTCTGTTATTTTCCTTTGATAGAATTTCATTCTGAAAATATTGAAACCTGCCTTTTTACCTGCCTGGCTGGACCACTTCGGGGGCCGAATTTGAGTTTGTGTTTCCACACACACTGTCTTTGTAACCTTGTTTTAAATGTGTATGTGTCTTTGTAACCTTGTTTTAAATGTGTGTTTTATGAAGTGTGTGTGACTGACAAAATTTGTTTGAGTGTTTGAATTATGAAATGATGTTAAAACTAATTTTTTTTTTACATAATTGCATCCTCTTTAAAAAACATTGATGACCGGGCAGATGTAACGAAACAGGCTCATTAAACATTGCTTCATTTCTGCAGTTACAATAAAACTGTTTTTAAAATAATGTTCATTAAAAAATCTCATTCACGTGTTCAAACCCTTTATAGGCCTAACAACTTTCAATATTGTCATTTCTGTCTTTTTTTTTAAAATGTCCTGTTATTCGATCACGATAGTTAATGATGTGAGTAATTAGTGATCTATCTAGGAGTGATAGTCTATGAATTGAACAATGGTATTCTAATCAGTTAATTCATTTTAAACTCCTATCTATCTACCTATCTATCTATCTATCTATCCAGCTATACAGCTATCTATCTATCTATCTTTCTATCTATCTATTTATCTTTCTTTTTTTCTTTCTATCAACTAACTGTCTGTCTATCTATCTATCTTAGTATCTATCTTTCTATCTATCTATCTATCTATCTATCTATCTATCTATCAACTAACTGTCTGTCTGTCTATCTATCTATCTATCTATCAACTAACTGTCTGTCTGTCTATCTATCTATCCATCTATCTTTCTTTCTGTCTTTCTTTCTATCAACTAATTGTCTGTCTATCTATCCATCTATCTATCTATCAACTAACTGTATGTCTGTCTATCTATCTATCTATTTATCAACTAACGGTCTGTCTGTCAATCTATTTATCTATCTACCCACCTATTTATCTATCTACCTATCCAGCTATCTATCTATCTTTCTTTCTTTCTTTCTATCAACTAACTGTCTGTCTATCTATCTACTATCTATCTATCTATCTTTCTATCTATCTATCTATCTATCTTTCTTTCTTTTTTTCTTTCTATCAAATAACTGTCTGTCTATCTATCTTTCCTTCTATCTATTTATCTATCTATCTATCTATCTATCAACTAACTGTCTGTCTATCTATCTATCTATCTATCAAATAACTGTCTTTCTGTCTGTCTATCTATCTATCGATCTATCTATCTATCAACTAACTGTCTGTCTGTCTATGTACCTATCTATCTATTACTATATCCGTCTATATCTGTTTCTGTTTGTCTATGTCTTTGTTTTTTCGTCTCTCCTTAAATCTCTTTGCTTGGGGGTCAGTCTCCGTCTGTCCCTGTATATTTAAGCCTATCACAATAACCAAGTTGCTATTAGACCGGTATAAGTATCTCTCAGTGTCAAGAACCATCTATTCAACTCTTCATCAATCATCCTATTCCATCGTTTGCCTTATTTCTATCGATTTTTTCATTAAACCTAACAATGAGAAACCTTTCTTTTTACTTTGGCCAGTGACAGAAACAAATATTCCATAACACAGCACTTGAAAAACCCAATGCTCAGTTTTTTTAAACCCAACAAAAAACCGAAAAGCTTGCTCTCTTTGCCTTATAGAACCAAGTAACTGACAAGGGCCATAACATAAACAGAAATACAGCCCCTTAAAGTGTCTACATGCAGTCTAGCGATTGTGTATGTCTGTGTGTTGATATGTACGTTTCTTGAAATAGCCCGGCTTCAGTTGCTCTACATGTAGTCTTCATATGGGGGTGGTGTGTGTGTGTGTGTGTGTGTGTGTGTGTGTGTGTGTGTGTGTGTGTGTGTGTGTGTGTGTGTGTGTGTGTGTGTGTGTGTGTGTGTGTGTGTGTGTGTGTGTGTGTGTGTGTGTGTGTGTGTGTGTGTGTGTGTGTGTGTGTGTGTGTGTGTGTGTGTGTGTGTGTGTGTGTGTGTGTGTGTGTGTGTGTGTGTGTGTGTGTGTGTGTGTGTGTGTGTGTGTGTGTGTGTGTGTGTGTGTGTGTGTGTGTGTGTGTGTGTGTGTGTGTGTGTGTGTGTGTGTGTGTGTGTGTGTGTGTGTGTGTGTGTGTGTGTGTGTGTGTGTGTGTGTGTGTGTGTGTGTGTGTGTGTGTGTGTGTGTGTGTGTGTGTGTGTGTGTGTGTGTGTGTGTGTGTGTGTGTGTGTGTGTGTGTGTGTGTGTGTGTGTGTGTGTGTGTGTGTGTGTGTGTGTGTGTGTGTGTGTGTGTGTGTGTGTGTGTGTGTGTGTGTGTGTGTGTGTGTGTGTGTGTGTGTGTGTGTGTGTGTGTGTGTGTGTGTGTGTGTGTGTGTGTGTGTGTGTGTGTGTGTGTGTGTGTGTGTGTGTGTGTGTGTGTGTGTGTGTGTGTGTGTGTGTGTGTGTGTGTGTGTGTGTGTGTGTGTGTGTGTGTGTGTGTGTGTGTGTGTGTGTGTGTGTGTGTGTGTGTGTGTGTGTGTGTGTGTGTGTGTGTGTGTGTGTGTGTGTGTGTGTGTGTGTGTGTGTGTGTGTGTGTGTGTGTGTGTGTGTGTGTGTGTGTGTGTGTGTGTGTGTGTGTGTGTGTGTGTGTGTGTGTGTGTGTGTGTGTGTGTGTGTGTGTGTGTGTGTGTGTGTGTGTGTGTGTGTGTGTGTGTGTGTGTGTGTGTGTGTGTGTGTGTGTGTGTGTGTGTGTGTGTGTGTGTGTGTGTGTGTGTGTGTGTGTGTGTGTGTGTGTGTGTGTGTGTGTGTGTGTGTGTGTGTGTGTGTGTGTGTGTGTGTGTGTGTGTGTGTGTGTGTGTGTGTGTGTGTGTGTGTGTGTGTGTGTGTGTGTGTGTGTGTGTGTGTGTGTGTGTGTGTGTGTGTGTGTGTGTGTGTGTGTGTGTGTGTGTGTGTGTGTGTGTGTGTGTGTGTGTGTGTGTGTGTTTTCTCGTGCTTTAATTATTTTTTTTTGCTTCCTTCAACTTCTCCCTACAATGTATTCTTCCAATAATGTGTGTCTGTGTTTTTTCTTTTTGCTCCTTCAAGTTCCCCTTCATGTATTCCTACACTCTTGTTCCTTCTCTGCTAGGCCAGTAAATAAGCGCATTCCTTCAAATAGTGTTTCTGTCCAGTTGTTATGGAATCAAGTTTCTAGACGCTGTCTTGATCAACGCTGAGACCTGGGGAGCCCTGCACATGTAATTTCGTTATTCTCATGTTATCCCCCCCCCCTTTTTTTTTCCAAGCATCGGTCCTGGAAAGGATGATAATATCACGTGATAGGCTTGTAACAACTTGCGTTTTTCAATGGTTCTAAAAATGTCCTTCTGTGGTTCCAAAAGTTGTTTTTCTTCGGTTCTTAAGATGCTTTTATGTGGTTCTAAAGTTGTTTTTATGTAAAGGTTTATTTCTGTGGTGTAAATGTGTTTTTTTTTTGTGGTGTAAAGGTGTTTTTCTATGGTTCTAAAAATTTTTCTTTGTGGTTCCAAAGTTGTTTTTCTGTAGATCTAAAGATGTGATGTTTTTCTGTGATTCTAAACATGTTTTTCTGTGGTTCTAAAGTTGTTTTTCTGTGGATCTTACGATGTGATGTTTTTCTGTGGTTCTGTGGGAGGTTGCTCTTGGCATATGTAGAGGAGTAGAATGAACCGCTTGGCTACATAACTAAAGAGGGCGATGTTTGCTGTGCGCTATAGTAAGAACTCAAACATTCCTCCAAATACCCTGTCCCCTCACAAATTCACAAACAAGATTAGTCCATGAAGCATTACGTATGCCAGTGATTCCCAAACATTTGACCTATGTGTACCCCTTTTATAACTTTTATAATGCTGAGTACCCCTCGCTGCCCCTATCACACTTTAATATATTAACAGAACATAATAAATGAATATTTTTAAAAAAAATCAGCAAAATTAATGAGGTGCAACGCGTACTTCTCCAAAGTCTTCCCGTACCCCCTGGAAGTACGCGTACCCCACTTTGGCTTGGGGAAACACTATCGTATGCTATGAGAATGGGAGGACACGCTTTCGAAAAGAAATAATATAATTGATGATAATAACAGAAGACAGGAGAGCCGCTACTCGTCCACTTCTAAGGTAAACCGATGTGTGCAAACGCGACATGAAACTCTTCAGAATTGAGACTATCAGCTGGAAAAAAAAGGGACACTTGATAGATCCACATGAAGAGCAAGCATAAAAGAAGGGTCCCGGATTTCAGATGCCATACACAACAGTAGTAGAAAGAAGGGTGATAGTACAACAGCTCCTGGTGATTACAGATGCCCAGCTGTGTATCAAGGATTATCCTCTTTAGTTACACAACAAGTTGCAAAGGGAAAAGATAATCTCTCGAGACGTAAAATGCCACAATATGTGTATGTTGTCAATGCATAGTAACAGGTATAGCCCTTTTTTATGTCTCAGGATAAAAGTTTTAAAACAGCTTCATAAAACTATACACATAAAAAGCATATAACCGGCCTAAAAAATGGACAAAGATTGAACAGGTCCGGGGTACAGAGGCCAAAGTTTGAGAGATAGAGTGAATCTAATCATGAATTTGAACTGTTAACAGGAAAATAGGAACTAGAAAATATCTCGTTGAAAACAAAAAAATCGAAGGCACAGCCAGAAACAGGCGACGTGACTGGGTTAACTATTGGGGGATCGCTGTGACCTGTAATTTTACACTTTTTCAAATGACGGCCAAAAGTGAATTTGAATGTACCCCGGGTAGACAATGGCTTTGTCTGCTAAGATGTTGGTCACGTCTGCACTATTCCTTCATCCTCGGAATAGAAGACATTCGTCTTATTAATTTATTATTATGATGAAACGGTTTGAATGTTTTGAATACTTCAAAGTTGTGACTAAGAAAACCTAAAATGAAATAAAAATTACTTATTAAGAAAAAAAAGTTCAGGTGTTTGTTCACAAAGTAACGGCACTATACAAATGGCGCTGTAAAGGATTACTTCTTGGTCACGTGACTAGGCGCATCCGATGTTTGTTAGCATCTCGTTCTTTACTGAACTTCTGCTAGCTGAATTGCGGGATTGTTGACATGTTGAGCGATATGAACTGGTTTTAATTCATTAATGACAAACTTGAAGTAAAAACTGTTTGTTTTTTAATCTAAATATCCAATTTTTTTTAATAGCTTCAGCCTACTCATTGATGCATAGACCCACTTTGGGCAGTTGGTTTCAAGTCTGAGACCTAGACTGAAGTTTATATCATTTAAAAGCACAGAATGCCAATCGCAGATTTCCACGGATGGCATGGTGCCCTGTTGGTCTGGCCATTTTGGTGCATCGCCTGTATTTCTATTCTCTATTCTCTTGTTTTATTATAGGTTTCCATTTTATCGCCACCATATTACTCCATATTGCTTTTTTTTTCGTATTATTAAAATTGAAATATAAACAAAGAGCTCATTACTGAGATTATAACATAATAATTGAAAATATTTAAGAAGAAAAATGTTCAATAAAGAAGTGATAGGTCCATAATGTAATTGTTGAACTATCCGTTTATCTCCCTTTTGTTAAAAAAACATTTCAAATAACCTTTTTCAAAAATAAAATTTTGGTTCGAGAGTCAGTGTTACGTCACACAGCAGACGAAGACAATGAATTGACAAATGGCGTCATTGTTTTGTCTTTTTCTTTCAATTGTTTTCGGGATTCAATGAAAACTGAACACGACTACAAAGTAATATACTAACGTAAATGAGGGCGATAATCTTACGAGAAGCATTCTTATAGAACTGAACTCTGGGAACTGGGCTGAGTCTCTGCACAATGTTCCACTAGAAAGACATCAAAAGATGATCAGCTGCGTCAAGAAGTGCTTCTTGTTACGATGTTACCTTTGAGGCAACAGTAAAGATAAGAAAAGTTTTTTGTTTTTTTTCATTTTACAAAGCTTTTTTTCAACTCAACTCGGTCTGTCTGGTACTAAGTCTGTACACTTTATTTCTCCCTCACCCGATCTCGGATCAAGCTGAAATTTTGCACAATTATTTCTTTTATCTGACAACAGAATAATCAGTAAAAATTAATTAATTATAGTTAAGTTACTATTGTTAACTAATTTATTTGGGGTATGTCAAACAAAAGAAATCGTACTTGACTGAAGTGGCGGCATAATTTTAATTAGTCCCCTTTATAGGTCGCCACTTAAAAGTAGATTTGGAAAGAAACTATACATATTAATTATAATTTACCTTATGCAAAGGGGATATGACTGATTCTAAATTTTAAGAAATATGCAATAGAATTGTTAGTTCCATTGATGAAATATTAAGGACTATAATCGACTCACCGTTTAATTGTAGTTAAACATTTTTGAACTGATCATTTTGAAATTTTAATATCATGTGTTGTCACGCAGCACGATATTCTAGGCGAAACGTCTGCTCGATGGGAAAACGAAAAGTTGACAAAAAATATTATAAACGGTTCAAATATTTTTGACAATGGTGAATTTAGAAGTTAATTGTAGAAATTGAAAAATCGCCGATTCCAACAGAATCGATTCTTCTGCGAGTGTCTGTTTGCAGATCCACTGAAGAGTCAGTAAGTCAAAGTGTGGGCAAAGAAATCAAAGTTATAAGAAGGACACGGTGAATTAGACATGATGTTGTTGTGATTGTCCAAAGTAATAATATTTCAAAGATTCACTTCGCGTTGTAAAAAAAAATTATTTTTTTTTAATGTTTTACATGTTTCGAATGTTCCTTTAAAGTTGAAGATAATCTACTTCCTAGTCCAAACCTCCCACTGGACAAATGACTCTAAGAAATGCTGCTGAAAATTAAATAAAAGGTGAACACTCCTTAAATTATCCATCCCAGTGCTACTACAGCCCGTGGCGGGGTCCAGGCCTGCTTAAACACATCTTTACATTTAGATCTATTCTGTGCACCATGCCTGAACTCCTTGCTGTTGTAGATCTGCCCCTACACCAACATCATATAGTATTTCGTAATCTGTCTTTGGATCGTCTGTCGTTTTTTTTTGCCGGAATACCTTTTCGATAAAGTCCAGTAATGAGTTGACACCGAAGGCGCCATTATCCCATTGATCGTTAGAAAAGCTTCTATCCAACATATAGGCTTGGACCCGGAGCTCTTCACTCAAAAAAAATTTTACAATTTCTGCTCCACTGTTCTCTGATCGTAATTTGTACATTGCAAATCTCCGTCGCAATGTACATGGCTACCAGTCTAATGATGGTTTTATAAATAGTTTTCTTTGTTTTCCTAGATATTTGCTTGCAAGTATGTGTTATGTGTAATGTTTGTGGCCTGCCGCTAGTCGTTCCTTTATAACTGACAATTGTAAAAAGCCGCCCATTGCTTATATTTAGATTGAACTGTTTTGTTGTTCTTAATGGACCTTTGATGACTTTTGGATAATAAAAGTGTGTAACCAGACTGGTAGCCGATGTGTAACCAGACTGGTAGCCGATGTGTAACCAGACTGTTAGCCGATGGAAAAGAAAACAAAATCGGGAGAACATGTCCCGCTCATTAGAGAAGTCTTGTCTGAGGAGTCCTTCAAAGTCTACGTCATGTCAGAGGCATCCTTCAAAGTCGACGTCTTGTCTACAACGAAAGCACGGTGGCTGGAAAAATTACATTTTAACGCTCCATTCATTCTAACGATATGTGTGTGTGTGTATGAGAGAAAGAGAGAGAGGGGGAGAAACAGAGAGAACCAGAGAGAGAGAGAAAGAAGAGAGAGAGAGAAAGAAGAGAGAGAGAGATTTGACAGTCATTAGTACGCTGTCAATGTTAGTGGCGTCTGACGTCCATTCAAATATTTCAGTACACAGTATGTACATAAACTATGTACAAGGCACAGACCTTGTACACACACTGCGCTCACTCACTTCCTGTCCAGACTACAAGTAAACGTGTCACTACGAGGAGCACTCGGGGAAGCAATTATTCATTTGACTCGTCGTCTGCTGAGTATATCCACTCTCGACCTTCACCTTCTGCATTTCCTGGAACACTATCCCAGCTTCCTCTCCATTACCTGTCTCTCCCCCTCTCCCCATCTTCACTATTCCTGCTTCCCCCCCCCCCCCTTAAACCAAACATACAATCACATTGCGTACTCTCTAACAAAAAATGCTACCTGTACCTAAACTACAGCTAATGTAGGAAACGTTTTCTTGGACTGGCATCTTGAGACCAAGACGTGGGGGGAAAAAACTTTGTATCTGAATAGTGGGGGAAAACCCTTTCCTTTTTTTATTGCCTGACAAGCAACCATGTTTCTAGATCAATGGAAATGTCAATACTGTTTCTGACACACGATTTATTTTACTGGGAGTTAAATGGAGCCTGAGGCCCCGCGGCTGCAGTTACCTGGGTTTGTTGAGCTGGCGCAGTGCTAGGCCACTTCAAGACCACTGAAACTTCTGTTCTGTAGAGGATGCTCACACCGCGCCAACAACAACACCTTAATGAGGTCAGAAAAATGTTGGAGCGAGGATATTTAGCAGAGGAGAATTGACTACTTCTTTCTAAATCTTAAACTGACTTAATCAACAGAGCTTTAGTGAAAGTCAAAACTCCTTAGACAAACCTTCAAAGATCGAAATGCAAGAAATAAATAGAGAGAAGTGTAAGGAACATAATCTCTCTGAAGAGAAAAGCGGATAACGGTGTGTGTAAATATGTATATAATGATTTACAGCATTTTCCTATATCTTCTAAGGATTAACGAGAGAGATGAAGATTTATTACAAAGGCTGCGGGCCACACATTTGAGACCAAATGGAAAGCTACTGCCGAAAGACAGAAGTAGACTACGGAAATATACCTAAACCGACCACCGGCAGGCAATGGTTACGTCTGTGTTGGATGTGGTAAAATATGCAGTTTGTAGCTAGGAATGCGTAGCTGAGTGACATACTGCACTTCTCTTTAATCTACAGGCTCAAAGACACAAACCTCATACATAAAACACTGAACCATAATCTTCACCTTATACATAAAACACTGAACCATAATCTTCACCTTATACATAAAACACTGAACCATAATCTTTACCTTATACATAAAACACTGAATCATAATCTTCACCTTATCCATAAAACACTGAACCATAATCTTCACCTCATACATAAAACACTGAACCATAATCTTAACCTTATCCATAAAACACTGAACCATAATCTTCACCTCATACATAAAACACTGAACCATAATCTTAACCTTATCCATAAAACACTGAACCAGAATCTTCACTTTATCCATAAAACAATGAACCATAATCTTCACCTTATACATAAAACACTGAACCATAATCTTCAATAACAAAAACAAAAGCTAATAAAAAATACTCAGAAAGACACAAAGATATTGCTAGGACAAATTTGTACAAATACTGCTTCTTCCCCAGTGCTATAAGAGCATGGAATGGGTTGCCTGAATCAGCCAGGAAAACCAACGGCTCGGCAGAATTTGTCATTCATTAATATTAGCCTACATGACTTGATTGAACTAAAGATACGTGTAGCATATAATCATCTTCTTTTTTGAAGTAACATCTGTATTTTATAAGATAAGATATATAAGGTTTAACTGTTTTTAATTTACCAATGAAGCGACAAAAGAAAGAAAAAAGACAACTTTAAACAGGGTAAAGAAAACTTTAATCCACTGACAACTTGCAAGAGCTTTGTCTGCATCAGGTGTAAAAAATATATATATATAGATCAAAGCTAGGTCTACGTTGTCACGTAAAAAAAACTGCATTCTCGTTTGATGTTCGCATTTGAAGACAAACCGTTGTTTTTAGTTTTTCAGTCGATTACACATTTTGGGTTCGGTGAATATAGAGACTTCTGCTCAACCCATCAGCTCCAGGGACCTGACCTCGATACCTTATGCTGTTCACTCCAAAGAAGCGCAGCTCTCACACCTGTTCCTCGCGAGACTCAAACGTCTGACCTCGAAACGGAGCAGAAGCATTTTTTTTTATGTCGCATCGACTTCTGATGTGTAGTTGTTCTAACGTGAGTTCACCTTTATATTTTTAAGTTCTCTCAAACTAGTGGGCTTATTTCAGAGGCGTAGATAGGGATTTTGGGGCTCGGGGGGGCATGACTCTTTAGAGGCCCCTGCATTTTAACATTCAACATCATAACATGAAATTAATGGCCTAATATTTAATGTAAAAAAGATGTCGACACTCATTTTGCACCCCCCCCCCCCCCTCAAGTTAGAGCCTGGTGGGATTTTCAAATTAGGGCACTCCCTCCCACCACCCTAGCCACTGGCTTATCTATTACTGGTGCGTTTGAGAGTAGCTATATTTGGGATCTTCACACTTTAAGTTAATCACAGTAATTTGCTCTTTATTTGATTTCTAGGATCCCGTTACGTTCTCTGAGAGAAAAAAAAACACAAAGTGATGTGAAGAAATGTGGTGGCGATACAATGGCACCTAAAGAGAAATGCCAGAAAACTTAAAGAGAAAGATTACGAGAAATTCCGAAATAAATAGACTAAAAAAAAAAAAAAGCAATATCATTTCTTGTTCTATACGCAAGGACAAATTCGTACGAGTGCTCCTTCTTTCCTAGTGCTATTAGAGAATGGAATGGGTAGTCTGAATCAGCCAGTAAAACCAAAGACTTAGCAGAGTTTAAGTCATTGATTAGCACGCATGACTAGATTGACTCATGAAATACGTAGGACGTAATTATTATTTTTTGTTTAAGTAACGTCTGTAATATAAAAGATAAGATAAGAATTGAAGGACGCCATATAAGAAAAGTACTGTTGCCAATTACATACTAAATTTTCTTTGTACTACAAGCGCGTTTTCACTTTTGTTTTTCTATAGTCGCTGAAATCTGCACATAAATTCATTTAATGGTTTAGTAAAATACTTCGCTTAACGACACTTCCGTATTCTTAACGCCGGATACACCAAAAAAACAACAACAAATTTGCTATTTATGAATTTGCCTTCATGTGCGAAAAAATCCCAATTACAATATGATCTTGTGGCCTACACTAACATCGTCCGATGTCTTCCCTTTCGAAGTAACCATTACTTTTGCTGGTCGACCCGAAATAGCCTTCGCCTGTGTCACCAGCAGTGCCACTTTATAATCACTCTCTAGTACTAATGAACGCTACTAGTGCCTTCCCCCCCCCCCCCCCCACCCCACCTTTTCCGCTATGTTTTCGTGGGAAGCGTCTGTTTGCTGAGACTCGGATCGCTACGCAGACGTGACGAATCTCCTCGGCGGGAAGATTACAAGACGTGTGACCGAATACGTAAGACAGCCAGATAGCCGATGGTCTACATTGGATGCACTATCCGAGATTCAAACAGGAAGCTATAGACTCAAAGAAGTGGCGAGGAAAATGGTTTTTTTAAAAAAAGAAATCTCAGGAACCAATCAATTGAAGCTTAATCAGGGTAAAAACCGGAAATGGCTGGTAACTGTTGCTAAGGTTCAAATGTATTATTTCCCTTTTACAGAAGCCATTGTGTGAAGCTGAATATTGCAAGGGGTCATGTGATTATGACGTAATAGGGACACGGACTTTCCCGGAAATGGTCAGACTTTGAATTTTCTTTGATTTCACTTCGATTGAAGAGGAAAAGTGGAAAGACAAATTAATTGGAATGCGTCAAAAAGGAGGAGAGAGAGACCGGGGTGAGAAAGAGAAGGAAAGAATAGGAATAAAAAAGGGTATTTAAGAAATCATTAACTTAGTGGAAAAATGTATAAACTTGTAAATTTTAAACCAGAGCACAGAACTTAGAATGTCTAGTACATCAGATGACTTTTCATCAGGGGAAAGGACTGGGTACCTAAATCTGCCCGGGCATATCTACATCATCCAGCCCATAAATTGTATTTCATTGCCGGGAATCCAGCTCTTCTAGGTCCACCTTTCCTCGAAGTCATTATATTAAGTTTGATAATGTGTCGATAACTGTACACTTGCAAACAGTGAACACTATATCCTTATACTAATATAGGCCCTATGCTCCTTTTTTTTTTCGCTAAGTGCGTAGGCCCTTAAAGGATTCAGCCTACTATTACCGCTGTTTACGGACATAGGCTAATACAGTATTTCGGAAAATGTGTTACGTTGTCTGTAAAGATTATTTTTTTAACACGAAGCTCAGAGGGCCCCTTTTATAAGAGAATATTATAAAACCTTTAACAATTGAATACGTGCCATAGTTGCATACATTTGACCCTTTCGGTGGCCCTACCGGCTCATTTGTGTACCCGTCCGCCGGGTGTACGTCCGAACGCCCATATAGTCAGTCCATCCCAGCTTTTCATCTTGTTTTAATTTGGGATTTTTTTTTTTACACTAAAAGTTAATCAGAGTGACCTGCTCTTTGTTTACACATTGATTTTTTTTTAAATTCCGTTTACGTTCTTTAATCAGATGATATTCAGAGAGAGAAAACAAAGAAGAGAAAGTGATATGAAGACATGTGCAACCTAAAGAAAAATGTAAGACAATAACAGGAGGTAGGTTTGGGAAAGATTTTGAAACTAGACACAGGAAACTGTCAGTAAACAAGAAAATATAATAAAATACTTTTTTTAAATAAAACAAAGCTTATATTAAGCATATTTGTATCAGTCATGTCATTAAATTTATAATAGATTTAGACTATAATAAAAAAATCATTTATACAAATTCATTTAAAAATAGGGGGAACGACCTGAATTCGAACTCATGGCTCCAGCTTTCTCAGGCTTCTCAAGCCAACACGGTAACCACTCTGCTAGTGTATTATAGTAACACTATTTTTTTAGAGCTTTTGGAAATACAATCTAAAAATAAACGTCATGCAACAGCGTTAAGTTACGTGACAGCTTGCTATTTAGGGATTTTCTTCCATGTATGAAAATCATCAATAATTAAAATACAATTATGGAGGATGATAACAGACAATTAAATTAATGATGGAACTCCGAATCACATTTCGATTATAACAATGCACAATCCAATTAGAACAATTAGCATACAAATTAAAAAATTTGCCTTTTTTATCGTTAATTAGAAAAACAAAGAGTTGTATCCTGCCTCCAATAGCTAGATCTATTATTTTCACGAGTAATAACGAGGTTTTTTATCCATGCACCCAGTCCAACAAAACACACATAAACATCAAAGATGTAAATCTACAGAATAATTCAGAATGCCCACAGTTTCCTTGCGGATGGCATCATTACGTCAGAATCATCCAGGATGTGGGCATTCCGAGATGAAATGAATGCACACTGAGACCATAGTGTTAATTGTTTTATAAGCTGCATGCTTTGATTAGTAGCTCATTAGAAGAAAATTGATCAATAAGAAACTCTGTGAAAGGGATCTGCATCAAATGAGTATTTCTGGAAATGAGAACTATATTCTGAACCTTACCTTAACAATGTACATCAAACAAATCCCTATCCCTGGTAATGGAATAGCACTTAGAAACCGACAACTGAAATCCTACATAAAACATTATCTAGACTATTCTAGACAAAACATTCGCCTTATGACCTAATTTCATGCATTGCATTAATCTGTGATTGTTGTGATATTTTTATTTCACGATTTTGTGTGTGTTTTTTTTTCTTCTGCTCGTAGCTCTTCTTTAGTTGGCAATTTTTAAGTTCAGATTAGCGTCCTTGGCATTGCTTAGTCTAACTTGAAAATCTACGATAATAAAATGTATATAGGCCTACTCTAGTTCTTTAAAAACGATCGGTACTCAAGCAATGTACACGCACGTGCTTGGTCGCCTGGAAAAATTTTGCTTTTGTGATTAGAGATTAATGCTGTTCATTCATTGTGTGCATTTTTAAGCGGCTCCCGAAGCGAAAAAGACGCTATTAGTTTGGTGTGGAATCTAATTTTTAAAATCAATTATGTAAGCATTTTTTTTCATAAAAATACACCATTTTTACAACTATTCACTATTAATAGTAACAAACGGAGGCGTTTTAGGAAGTGGTTTATATATATATACCATATTTTTTACACATATATGCAAATGGTTTTAGATTTTTGGCAAAAAAAATAAAAAAATTACAATTGTATTGCTAAGTTCTGTCATACTAACTACAACATTAAAAAAAAAAATTACTTTTTTTTTAAGAGAAAAAAATCTATTTTCTATGTATATAAGTGGAACATAATTTAAAACAACAATTAATAAGTAGTTTTTCATATTATTGCTTGAACTGCAGTGATGCTATACCGCCATAGCACACTTTACTAAAGGATTTATATATTTGGAAAAAAGAAAGCCCAATAAAGAGGCCAATAGCCCAAAACAAGAGGCAGAGACCAAAAAAAGAGGCAAAGAAAAGGGGCAAAATACCAAGGATTCCTAGGATGTAAACAGCTGGACAACTGACCTCTAAAGTTAAAAAGCTGAGGTATCCTAAAAAAAAAAAAAGTTTTTTTTTCATTTTTTTACGGAAGGTTTTTTTCTTGAGGCATTGAATAAGAGATTGACCCTTTACTAAACAATTAGATACTCATTGTAAGACATCAGTTAGGCCAGGTTCACATCTAATTTCACTTTCACCTATCCCTAGGTCTGCTAGACCGTTGGGGTACCACACAGGATCTGTCAACCTTCTTTCTCCATTCTTCTCTGTCAGTTGCCTTTGATAGAATTTCATTCAGATATTCTTTCTAAAAATATTGAAACCTACCTTTTTACCTGCCTGTGTGGACCACTTCGGGGGCCGATTTTGAGTTTGTGTTTCCACACAAACTGTTTTTGTAACCTTGTCTTATTTTCACTTGTATGTCTATTGAATAGGACAAAAGTCTGCGTACATGTTAACTACATAAATCAAATTTAGCAGAATCTAGTAAAAAAAATTGTTTGAATCTTGTTGATAATGTTTATATCATGTTGATAATGTTTATTTCATGTTTATAATGTTTATATCATGTTTATAATGTTTATATCATGTTGATAATGTTTATATCATGTTGATAATGTTTATATCATGTTGATAATGTTTATATCATGTTGATAATGTTTATTTCATGTTTATAATGTTTATATCATGTTGATAATGTTTCTAACATGTTGATAATGTTTAAATCATGTTGAGAAAACCCATTATAGCATGAAGCTAAAGGTTTATAGGAGATTTTTATAAATGGCTGAAATAAATAAATAAATAGCAAGCTTTTTCGTGTATCCGGTGTACAGATTAAGGACGTGTTGATAAGCTTTTTCACAATATCTCTATTCAAATCATAACTTCATGGAGTGCGTTGTCTGGACGCTAATCTCAAAAATGACTCTAACAATTTTTCTAGAAATTTAATAGCTAATGTATATTGCTGAGCAGAGAATTACTAGCGCGTTGGCTACACGGAGAAACTCTGGTTATCAAATAGAAAAATTCAAGTAAACTCAAATTTGGCTAGAGATCTCCACATAGATCAAGATGTAGCATTGGCTCTGAAAGGACTACCGCGTTCTTAAAATGACTATCGCATTCTGGAATTTTCGAATTCAAGGCTTTTCTGACTGAAGAGATCTTTATTTAATGGGAAATTAATCCTTTAGTATCAAGAGATCTGGCTAAATGTGTGGGATTTTGTCCCCTTAGATAAATGTAAACGTCATTTCTTCCACAACCATTCTCAGATCAAATTGAAACTTTACACAAATATTATTGAACCTAAGAAAACCTAAATTAATAATCTATTTATTATAGGTAATTATTTTGTCTGATATATTCTAAAAAAGGGAAATACATGCTACACTATTAAAAGATATAGTTTTAAATGTGGAGTTGTTCCCCTTGGATAAGCTTGGTTGTTTAAAAACAGTATTTTATATATATTTTTTTCTTTTTTTTTTTCCAACAAGAACTAAATTTTAATTATTTCGTGTAATGTAACATTTGGACATAAGTTAGACCTGAAGATTGATTTTTAAAACATTGATACTATTTTGTAACTGTGAATAAGCCTTATTATGTACAATCTAGCTGTCAAGGGAACTCGTAGTTTCTTTACCAATCACTTAGATATATACTGTGGTCAGTTTTCTGACCAATGTATCTTCTTCATTTTTTTTTCTCAAATCTTGTGTCAAGTCTCCAGTGCTTGCTTTTATCTATTGCTCCCTTCCTTCACTTCTGCTGGCCGTATTTGGTTGTGTCTCTACGTGATTATCTCCCTTGTCTGACCCGATGTCTCTTATCGGTCTGCCTCTGCTTTCTCTCCCTGGGAGTGCCAAGAAGATGAAGGAAAGAAAGTATGCTACACTGCTTGACGTGGACTGACAGGGGCGGCGCCTGGCTAGATATAAAAAGGGCTTTTTTTTTTAATTTAGGGATTAGGGGCTATTTTTGTATGTATATATTTTTATTTTTGAAGTAGAAATTTAAAAGCCTAATGATATTAGTCGCAATATTGATTAATGGACATTGTCATGATGAATTTTAAACACGGTTATCTCCGCTTTGTTAACTTTTTTTTTTTGAATGCCTATTAAACAATAAAATGCAGTAAAATAGGACAAGAAGATAAAGTGCTTTGGAGAAATGTTGGACTATTTAAGGGAACATAATTTTAAAAAGTGGGAAACTAATAAGAGGAAGTGTGCAGAGATTTAAAACTAGATAAACCAAACGAGATCAAGGGTGCTATACTGAAAGAACACAGTTGCCAAACACAAAAGAAAAGTTGTTCTGCTGGCTAAAGAAATTTGAATCTGCAGTGCTAAAAAGTGCACACAAAAAATATTACATGTTTTTTTTAGCGGACCCACGAAAGGGGAATAGCCGTTTTGCGTGGTCTGTCTGTCCCCCCGTCCGTCCGTCTGTTCGTCCCGTTTAGATATCATAAACTAGAACAGATATTGAAAATCCGATATCATGATATTTTAGATCTTGCAAAGTTCTGATGCAGCGGCTAATTTTTGTTTCTTTTCTGAAAACGAAAAATTTAATTTATAAAATTAACCATTCAAGCCAGTGGCGTCGCTAGGGATTTAGGGGCCCTGGAGGCTTTACCTCTTTAGGGGCTCCTGCATTTTGACATTTGACATCATGACTTGTCATGAGATAATGGCGTAATATATATTATTTAATGTAAAAAAAAAAATTCGGACATTCTGTGGGAAACCCCCACCCTGAAGCGGGGACCCTGGGGAACTTTGGACCCTACCTCCAGCCTTCCTATCTAACCACTGGTTCAAATAGAGAGCATTTAACTATTTCGTACAGCGTAAAGTGCATTCTTGTTACAAATAGTTGGAGTAAGTAGTTCTAAGTTACCTCCCCAACCTTCCCATGACCCGGAAGTAACATGAATGCTAGTAAAACATTGTTTGCAGTCTTTCTCTGACGATACTCAAGTTTATCAAATCGAAGCTCTTGACGATGAACCCGCAATATAGACACTACCATCATGGCTTCACACAATATAAATCAACGCTAATACTGCAGCGGGAACCGAGTCACATAGGTGTGACTGGCAACACTATTGCAGACTCCTTGGTCCACCAGAGAGGGCTTACACCACCCACCCAGCAGGCTGTGAGTTTCCATCATGTTCTGGCAACAATTAAACAAAAATAGAAATGGAAAAGTGGTTTAAGTGGTGGGACAAGTCCCAAAAAGTCCGCGGAGTCTGTGAGCGCATGAGGGCCCTGACCGCGCTTCCCCAAAATGGAGGCAGTCCAGGCCACTGTCCCGTTAGCGTTGGCTCAGGCCAAAATTCGACTCACGGTGCCCCCACAGCAGGGAAGAAGAGGATTCCGTGTTTCATTTTCTGTTTGACTGCCCCAGACTCAGATCTTTGTCTCGTCAGGTCTGGGAAACTAAAAACAAATCGTACTGTATGGTGACATCCATGCCCTATTCTAAACAGCAGGATATCTGTCCAGGGCATTTGCTAAAGAGGATTTGAACAATGCCATCTGAACAGACTTTGATCATTAATGAAGATGGGGGGGGGGGCGGGGAATATTTATTAATGACAAATGTCTAGGGCTTTTGCAAAAGACGATTTGTACCTCTCAAGCCCTAACTTGATGATGATGAATGCCATCTGAAGAGACCTTTGATCATTAATGAATATTTGGGGAAAGTAATTTGTTTATGATCCTAAAAATAAATACACCACACGTTTTAATCAATAATTTTAAATAAATACTAATTGAAAAATACATTTCTCGACAAAAAGTTTTCCAGAGCGGAAAATGCATTGCATGCCTTCATTGGGCCACTTTGTGTTAGTTCACAGTTTACGCCTTACAGCATTCCTCAAGTCACTCCATCTGCTGTGGAAGCTCATGAAAGACCCTCCGAATGATGTAAGTCAGGCTCTGTTGCCCCTTTCTCTTTCGTTTCAGTTTCCACAATAATCATTCTCAAAGTTTTCAATTGTTTTATCTCTAAATGTTTAGTGCTGGAAGCTGGACTTTTATTTTAACAGCGATGACTTTTTATGACCTTTTTTTTTTTCACTCACCGTAAAAAGAAAAAAAAACGACTAGCGTCTTACGTGTGATTCGATCCTGATGACCTGTCTGTGTCCATTCAGTCAAATGAAGTGTCTTCGAGACAGACACACTGCCGTGATTTTTAACTCTTTAACTACCAAAGAAGTGGAGGGGATGGGAAGTAGTTTCAAGTCAGAAGGAGATTCGGGGGGTGGGGGGGGAGAGCTTCGTGACAAGTGATGAAGTGATGTTGCTTGATCTGATCTCTAGACATGTTGCCAAGGAGTTAATGGAAGCTAGATGGCTGCTTTCTGTCTTAGAAGGTTGGAAGGGTGCCTGAAAGAAGACGCTGCTATCTAAACAATAACTTGGTTAACTACCGCGTTTCAAACAGAACTCTAAGTGTGGAGAAAGAGAGAGAGAGAGAGGGTGGGGAGGCAGTGAGGAAGAGAGAGGTAAGGTGACGGAGAGAGTGAAAGATAATTGATACATTTAACATATTTTTTTTATAGACAGCCATATAAAAATAATAATAATATCATAATTACTCTAGAATTCTCTGTCAATTGTTTTGTTTCTTTTTTTTTGTTAGGTTGCCAATTCTGTTATTGTTTTCCTTGTTATTGTTTTCCTTGTTGTTATTGTTTTCATTGTTGTTATTGTTTTCATTGTTGTTATTGTTTTCATTATTGTTATTGTTTTCATTGTTGTTATTGTTATTGTTTTCTTTCTCTGCCTGCCGCTTCTTTTTTTCCCTGGTACTGTTCCCTGAAGGAAGGATCTTGTGATATGGCCGTAAAGTTTTAGGCTGTGTTTTTTTTACAGTGGTCAGTAGGTCATCGTGAGGCCCAATAGCAGTTGTTATTCTCGTTTGTGATTCTGGCTTTGTAGGTTAGACTTCGTATCATTTTCTAATACCTCAATGCCATTGCTAGGACCCTCCTCTCTAGTTCTGCAGATAGCGTTCAAGATTCGCAAGAATACAACAATGTGGGTATGACCCAGCAGCGCACCAGTCTTAGTGTCGAGAGCTATGCCTTTGTCTTTCCAGAATGTTTTGCAAGTGCTACTGTGGACTGTGTGATTCTGGCCAGTTTTTCTATAACTTGTTTTAAAACACTTTTGAAAAGAACATGCGTCATTCGGCGCCTTGTTCAGTCATCTGTGTTTCATTAGTTAATGCCACTTGAATTGGGGTTAAAGATAATTTGCTTCCTATAAAAGGTGCCTTCGCTGGACAAATAGGAATACACTGGCAAGACTACCTTACAATTTACAAACGACCATATTGTACTGGAGGAAGGTGCGAACAGTATAGAAGCATTATTCGACAGCTAGGCCGTATCGGGGATGACCGAATGCCAAAGGTGATCTTTTTCAGTGACCTGAAAGGAGGACGGCATAACAGAGTGGCCCCCGGAAAAGCTATAAAGATCAACACAGTCGCCATTTTGCCGTTACTGGCATTGAGGAAAGCACCTGGCAGCAGATGGTCTCTAATATAGACGTCTGGGGAGCTCTGGCCAAGGTCGCGGGACACACACTTGAGACCCAAGAAAATAAAATTTAAATCAACCATTCGGCCGAAAACAAAATAAAGTTCTTTGCTGCACAGCAACTGCAGCACTTTTAGACTGTGTAAATATAAGTTTGAAAATCCCTAGTAAAAGTAAAAAGTTAAAATACATCTCAAAATGTGCAAATTTACTTACATAGATCCAGAGATGTTAGTCTTTAGAAAGAATCCTAGTAAAGTGAGATTTTGTCATGATTCATGCACGACTAGATAATAACTATATTGTCCCTTTAGTTATTGACCTTACTTTATGCTATGTCCAATATATTTTCCCTGTAACTAATGACCTTAGTTTATGTTATGTCAAATATATTGTCCCTGTAACTAATGACCTTAGTTTATGTTATGTCCGATATATTGTCCCTGTAACTAAAGACCTTAGTTTATGTTACGTCCAATATATTGTCCCTGTAACTAATGACCTTAGTTTATGTTATGTTCAATATATTGTCCCTTTAACTAATGACCTTAGTTTATGTTACGTCCAATATATTGTCCCTTTAACTAATGACCTTAGTTTATGTCATGTCCAATATATTGTCCCTTTAATTAATGACCTTAGTTTATGTTATGTCCGATATATTGTCCCATTAACTAATGACCTTGGTTTATGTTCTATAACATGACCGAGGCTGCAAATGTCTTTCCTTATAGGAAGGTTTCCATTCAACCATTGATCGAACGATGTTGGCGCTGATGAGCGAACATCAAGCACGGAGGTTGTAGACAAGGCATGTCCGCGCTTGATGACGTATCAAGATAATTGGCTACACGAATTATTGGCATAAACTGAAAGTCCACACACACACACACACACACATATTCACATTTATATTTACACACACACATTAACTTTCTCTCACACAAACCTATAATCCATTTAATTATCTCTCTCCCACCCTCTCTCTCTCTCTATCTTGTTCCTCCTTCTCTCTCTCTCTCTCTCTATCTATCTATCTATCTATCTGTCTGTCTGTCTGTCTGTCGGACTGTCTGTCTGAATGTCGATCTGTCTGTCTGTATCTATCTATCTATCTGTCTGTCTGTATCTATCTATCTGTCTGTCTGTTTGTATCTATCTATCTATCTGTCTGTCTGTTTGTATCTATCTATCTATCTATCTATCTGTCTGTCTGTCTGTATCTATCTATCTATCTATCTGTCTGTCTGTCTGTATCTATCTATCTATCTATCTGTCTGTCTGTTTGTATCTATCTATCTATCTGTCTGTCTGTCTGTATCTATCTATCTATCTGTCTGTCTGTCTGTCTGTCTGTCTGTATCTATCTATTTTTCTTTCTTTCTTTCGTTCTTCTTCTCCCTCTCCCCCCTTCCATCTCTCTTTCTTGCTGTATCTCTTTTTGTTCTTTGGTTATTTTGTTTGTGGACTTGTGACATAAATTTTCTCCCCTCCTCCTGGGTCATTTGTCCGGGGTTAACAGAAGAGAAATCCATGCGTCTAATGAGACACTCTCAGAATGAATATAAAGCTCTGGCTGGAGCCGATCAATGGGCCCTATTAGTGCCTGATCATTAGCGTTTCCTGAATTGTGACAAATGGTAGGCATTTGTTAGTCATAGGCCTGCTGATAAGAGGGGCACAGTGACCTAAGCTTTAATGATTTTACTAACCTTCTTTAACCCGTGTGATCTCTTTTGTTTCGTTTCCAGTAAATTTTTTGAAAAGTTAAAAGTTTTAAATAATTTTTAAAGATAGATTTAAAAGTAAACGAAAGATTTTTAAAATTCTTAAAAACCCGAAATCTTTTTTCCTAGTCAATGCGACACTCATTTCTTCAGGTAGACCTAGTGAATGTCCTTAGGTCTCTCTGAATAAAATGTCCTAGTTACCCGCAGAGTTTAAATTTGAAACCCTTGAGACTGTATTACTACTTTGATCATGAATCAAATGTTGATTCCAAGACCGTACAAGAAAAAACAAGCAATATTTTTTTTTTTTTTAAAGTTTATCTAAAGGGAAAAAACTTCGTCCTTAAAACTTTATCTATCAATAATCTACAATTCTTATTCGATATCAAACAATAATTAATTACCAACAATTAATGAACTAATGAGTATTTTTGTTTATTGATATATCTTTTGTTAAGTACAACACATAATTGTTTAAAGTATCAGGTTGATCGGAGAATACGTGAGGGAGAAATAATGTTAACAATTATTTAAGGGGACTAAACCCAAAAAATTTAGTCAAACCTGTGAATACTGATTTATTAGTTTCTATTGTTGCTTTAATACAAAATACATAATTACAAGTAATAAATTGTCTATTTGGTTACGTTTTTTTTTTCATTGATTCATATCTTGTCTATGTAAATGAATAATTGTGTGAAGTTTCAACTTGATCCGAGAATGGATGTGGGAGAAATAGCATGTACACACTTTTTACCAGACAGACAGAGTGAAATAGTGTAAGCTTTGTAAAAAGAAAATCATTTCTACATTTGTCTTTTTTTTCTCTTTTTTCTTTTGGTATTAAGGTCAAGGTTAAAGTTTTCACCTAACAGTTAACGTCATCTGAAATGTAAGTGTATAAATCACTAAGTCGATTCTGGATTCCTAGATATGTAAGCGTATAAATCACTGAGTCAATTCTGGACTCCTGATTTCGGTCATTGTCTTCTGGCTCCGTAAGGTTGTTATTGTCGCAAGGGGTAATGGATATATGCACTCCACTACCTATAAAATCCTTTCGACTGCATGAGCCTTAAATTCTAAAATCAGTACAACTCCTGGCCTATAAGTGTGGCTCAGATATTGGGTCCTGCCATGCACTAATGGCACTAGGGAAGATGGAGTACTTTGCATGATACGTATGGAATAAGGAATGTCCCTTTATCTTTGTGTCTTTCTGTATAGTGTATTAGGTTGAACGTCTTGTGTATTAGTTTCACTTTCCGTCTTCTTCCCTGAAGTGTCTCTAAGTTTAGTGATTTTAACAATGGCGTTACTTTAGTCGAAAGTGCATATTCATTTGATATAAATCTCACTCCTCTAGTTTGCTGTTCTAGTTTCTTCATGTTTTCTTGGGTTGAGGGAATCCCAAACAGAGTTTAAATATTCTACTATTGACCAAACCAACATAACATAATAAAGCATTAGTTTAAAGTTGTGTGAGATGACCTGCATACAGACTTTCATCTGTTAATCCAAAGCCCCATTTGAAACTGTAACAAATACACAATAGAGCAGTGAGATTCATAACAAACGAATATTCACATTTGACTAGAGTAACGCCTTTAGTAAAATCACTAAATTTAGAAAGCCTTCAGGATAGAAGACTCAAAAGTAAAGTAGCAATTATACATAAAACACTGAACCATAATCTTCAAATACAAAAACAAAATTTAATAAAATACTCAGAAAGACACAAAGAGAAAGGCACATTCCTCGTCCTATATGCTAGGACAAATTTGTACAAATACTCCTTCTTCCCTAGTGCTATTAGAGCATGGAATGGGTTGCCTGAGCCAGCCAGGAAAACCAGTGACTTGGCAGAATTTAAGTCATTGGTTAATATGCATGACGCGTAGGACGTAATCATCTTCTTTTCTGAAGTAACGTCTGTATTATATTATAAGACAAGAAGATTAGAACAAAATCGAATGACACTTTTTGTTGTTGTTGTTGTTATTACTAATTGATTTGACCTTTTTACTTTCTGTCTTCTTTGATTGGATCTATTGCCTCTACCACTTTGAGGAAAGAGAGGGAACGATGGAAGAGATGGGGAGGTGGCACTAAAAGTGTTGACCTGGAAGAGACCTGTTATTTCTTTTGAAAATATTCAGTGGTACTTAAGCGAATCACCAACGTCCATGGAATGCTAATTTGTATTGGTTGGGGATAAGGCCAGGTGGAAGCTGTTTTGAAGCAGTGCTCTTTCAGTTTGGCTCCATTGCTGAACACGGCTCTCTCCCTTGTGCGCAGATAAGTGAAAGGGGGACAACTATCAACGAGGCTGGAATGTGTGTGGAAAGAAAGGGAAGCAAGCCAACTTTTTTTTTCATACACTAAGTTTGAAGTCGTAAGAGTTCTTTTTTTTTTTTTTTAATAAAATTTATATTAAGTCACTCAGTCTGTCTGGTTAAAACTTAGTCCACATTATTTCTTCCACTTCCAATCTCCGATCAATCTGAAGTTTTGCACACATTATTTCTTTTACCGAACAAAACAAGAATCAATCATAAAAATAAACCAATTAGTTAATTAACTATTGGTAATCATTTATTGCACCTGGTATATAACAAGAGGAAAAAATTGTACTTGATTGATGTGATGGTATAAGTTGCATCAGCCCCTTTTATACTTTTTACTTTGTAGGTCGTCTCTTTAAAGTTTGAAAAAATAACCTTCTATTTTCATAAGCGATTAGTGTGGTTAGTGAGTTGGCTTGAGGAGGCTTGAGTCCTCTAGTTTAAATTCAGGTCTTTCAGGTTTTGTTTTTTTTTATTTAATAATGCAATTAAAAAGCGATCACGGTAATACTCACAAGACACCATCTTCTCACCCCCCCCCTCCCCGATTTCTCAACAGGTCCATAGAAGTAGTAATCATAGCACATTGTGAAGCATGAAATTGCACTAAACAAAAACAATTAGTAAAAATATTTCTAATCGCACAGATGTATTATTGTTGGTATAGGTAGATTGAGAATAGATGGTCACGAGTACATAACCCTTGTGGATTGTTTGATCTTTGTAACAGTTACATGCCCTGGAGCAATGAACGCAATAAAGTAAGCATATTGGTAGCACTCTGTATTATGTCATGCTTCCTTTGCTTTGTTAAACACTTTTATTAAAACGATCACTTTGTTCCTTGTTTTAAAAATGGTTTATATGTATGTACATACATTATGCCCACTTGATTTACATAACTAAGGTTCGCATTCAGAATATGTATTGCACCTATTTAGAAGACACTAAAGGTAATGTTAAATATTATTTTAATGTGAGCTTTCATTTTGTGTGAAATCTAAACATAACAAACATACCGATGGATTGTGTAACAAAAAAGAGTAACAATAATGTCTTTTGTTTTCTGCCGAAGTTGTTAAAAATTTATTCAATATTCTTGTATACATATTTTTAGTGACATTTGCTAAAATGATCAATTTTATTTTTAAATACTCTGACATAAATAGCAATTTTTTTTTAAACTTTTTTTTCTTCTAGTGGATACACAGAAGGTTGGGAGGACCATCGAAGGAGCAACATTTATTTTATTTTTTTTTTGCAAATTCTCTCCCCTGTTTAACATCCTTTCTTTGTACCCAATCTAGACTCCAATCAGTACAAAGGAACCTTTTATCCCTAGATCATCTCGAAGAGCAGATCTAATATGAGGCCTGGCGGGGGCTGCTGCACTGGTACAAAAGTGGTCACGTTCTTTGATTACGTTTGATTAGGACTTAATGTATGCACCTCAGGCGATGACCTACTGGTAGATGAGGTCAAGGTCGGTGATGCTGAGTGCTACTAATATGCTTACTTTATTGCGTTCATTGCTCCAGGGCCTGTAACTGTTACAGAGATCAACTCTAGCTGTACAAACAATCGACACGGGTTGTGTACTCCTGACGACTTCTGTTGGTTTTATTGTATTTTAATCTAAATCTCTCTCTCTCTTTCTATATATATATCTTCCTACCTAGCTACCTACCCACCTACTTATCTATCTATCTATCTATAATCTATCTATCTATCTATCTGTCTGTCTGTCTTTTTGTCCGTCTGTCAGTCTGTCTTTCTATATACGCTGAGATTGTGTGGATTTCAAGTTGCAAAGACTGGGTCTAGCGGATTCTTTATTTCAAAACAATTTTATTACTATACTACAAACCTGTAAGGAATAAATATAAAATCACAAACTGAAATTGAAACCTTAAAGAAATACACTCTACAAGTACAATAGTATTTCTGAATTACTTAATTCAACGTGTTTCTTTTTTCTCATTATCATTATTATGTTGGAGCGTTCAGATGAATAGACCAATATATGAGATGAACTGCACAGTGGTTTCCAAATCAGGGAGCTCTCCATATAGTTTTCTTTCTATTGTTGTGTTTTGGGGCCAGTGTCTTGTTCGGGCCTCTTAAGTAAAGAATGCTGTTTTTAAAGACATGGTCAGCATTCTCTGGTGACACTCTACTTGGGCAGATTCCAATGTTTCCAATTTTGAGCTTCCGGAACATATGTTGTCTCATTCTGTTGTGTACGGTTCTGAGGTGAAGGATTATGGTTGATCTTGTTTGATAGCTTATAATACGCGTCATCTTTCTTGCGATTTGGATGAGAGCTTGTCCATATCTCGTTTATTCTATTAACTCTATTCAATGAAATGTTCTAGTCTCACTAGTCTCACTAGAACTACATTATCTCGCCAGTTTAACATTTTCGTTTCCATTTCTTACTTAATCACTAAATTCCGGATTTTTCTAGCCTCGTATTGAAACATCATAGGGGATTTCCTAGGTTTCCTAGAACAGACATGTCCAAAGGGACCTGGTCTCCGACTCTCACGACATTCACAAAACTTTTACATCTTTCTAGACATGTTCCAATGAATGTCAGTTCCTTCTTTCCTGGTTGAAGATGAGCACCATTTTATTTCGAAATGAACTCGAAGAGGGCTGTCATGTCAGATTTTAGCTTTGAAAAACCGCCTACATTCAAATGCATCCCCTGGTACTGGTGCTCTCCAACAGTGTAGCCAATATATAACGTGTGTACAGTAGATAGGTTAATCCCAACGCCAGATGTAGTAGCCAAGTACAGAGGATTAGCAAAGCATCGATAGGTTTCTCCACACCCCGCTTCTGACCACCTTTTGTAAACCTCCATGAAATAAGGCTACATGCCGAGATCACTCTGTTGTAGCACTGTCCATGTAGCTGGCAGAGTTCCTCGGGGTTTCCATACAAGGCTAGACCCCAGCATGCGCCAGCTCCATCGTTCTCTAAAGCTATCGTTCAGTTGATATCAATTCTGAGTGTTCAGTAACCCTTCAGGATGCCATCTATCGTCTCAATGTTTATATGACAGTGTCGACAGCTGGGAGCAAAACTTTCTCGAATCCTAGCAAAGGAGGCTTCTATCGGACAACGCCCTGTGCGAAAAAGTGCCAAATCATTTCATTCTTTCTGTATAGCTACCACCACTCTCCTGTCCTTGTCAGAGGCGGAATTGGCACTGTAGGAGGTTCTGGGGGGGTGTCATATGAGGGAAAAGAATTTTTGCACGATGAGCTGACGGGGACAAAAAAAATGTCCATATCTCGGACCCCCCATAATACGCGGACGGTTGCCACACGCGCAACCCCTTGATGCCACCTCTGGTCCCCAACCCGGGGGGGGGGGGGGGGATATGTACTTCCAGACTTTCCGTTCCGTGGTACAAATCCAGCTATCGTTCTATTGCAGTGATGCCCAACCTTATTCATCCTGCGGGCCATTTATATTTCCGACACTCGTGTCGCGGGCCACATGACCGATAAGGTACAAAAACGAAATGAAATTGTTTTGAAACTATTTGATTAGAAACTTACATTAATGATTAGTCAATGTTAGTTTTTCTTTTTTTACTTAAAATGTGAGCAACATTTTAGCTAGTTTTACCACCAACTCATTTCCTTTTCTCTTTTTCATAACTTTTCCCATCAATCCTCCAATCTCTAGAAGTAGTTAAACAATCTTTTATTTGCGTCTCATACTAAGAGTGCGTCATATTTGTTCATAATACTGTTATACATGTGGTTGTTTTTTTAAACAGCCACATTTTATTTACAAATCAAATATGTTGGCACATTATCATGTTTCAATTGCAAAGATCCGTTCACTTTTCCTGGTAAATTCTACATTTAGAGTCCCATTTCGTGAACGAAAAATGATATAGGTAATGTTACAAACCTATCAGAGAAAAATGAGAGCCATAACATTTGTAAAAATACATTTTTCAACCTTTTTTTTAATGAGGGGGGGACTGTCTACAATTTGTGCTGACGTTTCAGCGGGCCGGATAGAACCACGTCGCGGGCCGGATCTGGCCAGCGGACCGTACTTTGGGCACCACTGTTCTATTGTGACTTGTTCCATACACAAATCCTTGTTAGTGCACTCTCACAAGTTAGCGGTCCTTCTGGTGGGTCAAGAGGAGCTCATAGCTCCTCTCATTCCACAATGGGACAGAATCCACTGCATCGCCATACGTAGTACTTACTCTTTTTCTAACCACCTAACTAGACTAAAAGGGTAGGCTCTGATGGCGTGGCACAGGGTAACTAGACTAAAAGGGTAGGCTCTGATGGCGTGGCACAGGGTAACTAGACTAAAAGGGTAAGCTCTGATGGCGTGGCACAGGGTAACTAGACTAAAAGAGTAGGCTCTGATGGCGTGGCATAGGGTAACTAGACTAAAAGGGTAAGCTCTGATGGCGTGGCACATGGTAACTAGACTAAAAGGGTAAGCTCTGATGGCGTGGCACAGGGTAACTAGACTAAAAGGGTAAGCTCTGATGGCTAGCGTGGCACAGGTATGCTTTAATCGTTTACCACGCAAACACTGGACTATAATAGTTACAGATGATTACCACGGTATCTCTACGTCCCCCCCCCCCCCTTGCTTGCCTTTCAGACAGCGTTGTCTACGATAGACGTTTAGCGTTAATTACCATGATACTGATATGCTCCCAAAAGTTTGCTGTCTAAACAAGGGACTACAACAGGCTGAGGTAATCGTTGATGGGACAATTAGAGACTTCTGCCAGTCGATTTGATGACTTTGCAATTCGCATATAGGGTGCTTTCCTCCCGAAGGGGAATCACTTTACACCGAAATAACAAGCCAGGGCAGATTCAGACAAATACCAAAGACTGAGGTAATAGCTATTCTTTCTGTCGTCTTCTTACCACCCCTTCCCAGCTTGTACGTCTCTGCAATTCTCTTATTACCTTGTCTTTTGTTTTCTTTACAATTACCTCCCTTTCTCTTTACTCTTTTTTTTCTTTTGTTTTCAATTACCTCCCTTTCTTTCTCCCTTACTTCTCTATTTCTCTCTTTCTTTCTGTCTATCACACTCACTAACTCATTCAGACAGTTGTTTAGTTTGAGGGGTGGGAATTCTTTAAACTCAAGTCAAATGAAACGCAAAAAAAATATTTTTTTTTAAAATCATAATAATAAAATAAATAAAAAGAGAACCAGGCGGAATAACTGTGTGTTTATTGTTCCCCCCCCCCCCTTGATTACCTCCCCTTAAACCCGCGCCATGTTGACGTTGCCGTTAGATGGGAGAACGCTTAACGCCATAATTACGTTTCACCTACAGTGCGTCAAGTTTACCTGGACACGTAGATCACACTGTGGTACCTGCTCCCTGTAGGTGGAAATGCCAGGTTGGCTTTAAAAAAAAACAAAAAACATGTGAGCCCATCTTCAAAAGGCTCTTCGGATATCAAGGGTCACGGACAGGTGACTAGGCTGCCCCTTCATTAAAAGTTACGTCACGTAAGTCACGGTCTGGAGAGGAAAACAAAGATAATTGTAGAAATGTATACTTCCAAGCAGTGGCGTAGCTAGGGTATGGGGAGGGGGAGAATTTGAAAATCCCCTCCGTGCCCACTTGAGGGAGGCCCCCAAATAAGTGTTTTTTTACATTGAATATTAAATATTACGCAAAACGCAGGGGCCCCAAAAAAGGTCAACCCCCCCCCCGCCCCGAGCCCCCATATGATAGCAAATTCCTAGCTATGCCCCTGCTTCCAAGTATTCACTGACAAAAAAAAAAAAAAAACGCAAATTTGAACATATGGCCATATCACTAAGTCCTCAGGGCTCGCAATGACCTTCCTGTACCAGGAAAAAAGGTTAAGAGGCAGAGAAAGCGAAGGAGAAGACAACATTATAGAATGGACAAACTTGTCATTGAAAGAGACTCTAGTTAAGACAAAAAGAGCGGAATGGAGAAAGACCGTCTACAGATCAAATGTGGTGCACCGATGGTTCAACAGATTCAGTCTGACTTAGGGTTAGGTTAAAGTGAAAGTGAAATCTATAGCTCAATTAGGTTTGGGAAAAACGAGTTTTTTTGTTTGTTTTTTTTTGTTGTTTTTTTGTGAAATTTTCTAACTAATCTATATTATATTTGTAAAAGAGATCTCTTAAACTAGATGAAGGAATCGAATGAAATTTCGTACAAGGTTCCTTTTACCACTTAGGTGCTCGCTAAGACAGAGTTTTGACAGATTAGAAACCTGGACACAGTACTTCGCCAAAAAACCGCAAGCTTTCTATTAAACCTTTGTATTTTATTTTTGGTATTTCCCCAAAAGGCCTCATTCTATATGCAAAGTATATGTATATATAGAAATAAGAAAAGGAAATAAGTCAAATATAAAACAAAAATTCATTTCCGCTTCCTTTTAGACGCGCTCTAAATAACATAAAAATTGCATTTAAAAAGATAGATCTAGCGTCTATTTCTGTTGTTTTTTTCGATAGAGAGAGAGAGAGAGGAAAGATACTATATTGCACTATTTCTCTATATTGGAAAAAGTATGAAATAAACGATTACAGTTAATAAAGCCCAATTGATATTTCTTTATATTTACAGGACACAAAACCAAAGTGTATTGTGGGGAACGGGAATGGGGTGGTCAATTTAGGTCTTCGAAAAATGATTTTTTTTCTAGGCCTGACACTGATGCCCTAGAGAAATGTTTTTGGTGTCGAGTACCGTGTACATTTTTCACCTTATGATTAAAGGATGCAATGGGAAAAAATGTAAAAGTATCAAAAGATGCTTAATCTAGATTTCAAAAGCAGAAAAGTGTGTGGTGAGGAGTCGATCTATTGAAGGATGTTACAAAAATAGTGAGGGGTTGTTATTGTAGTAAACAAGGGACGAAAAGTGTAAAAGCGGGATGGGGTCCGGTAGCAAAACAACATAGAGTATATAGGAAATATTGAATTGAAATATTGAATTGAAATATTGATATAAAGTGGGTCGTTCCAAATCAAGTCAAAAGTCTATGTCAGAGAACACTATAATACACAGAGTGAAAAAACATTTTTTTTTTAAGTTCTTTTTTAAAAGACAATATCGATCTCATGACTTTGACACCGTCAATTTCTTGTTTGAACGATTCTTCCCATTAGACAAGCGGGTATTGTATAATGAATGAATTATCTATTGGTACCTTCATTACACGTATCTGATTTAGAACTCTCATGATTTAGTCTGTATTATACAAAATAAGATCTAATAAAATCTAGAATCTTAATGTAATTTATGTCCGATGTACGTAAAAATATAAGCAAAGCTTAGATAATTTATCAATTAACTTTAATCAGCTTTAAAGTTAAGAAACATCTCAGTTATCGGTACGCTTTGGCTGACTGTGCCATGTTTTATTTTTTCAACTCCAATTTACACTTTGAAAAATTATAGAGGTCAAACTATAGTACTCCCCGTGTGGTCAACGAGCCAGTCATTCTTTTCTCAGCGATATACATCAACAGTTACATTTCTAGGAAAATCGTTTGAGCCGTTTTTTGAGATCGGCGTCCATGCAGGTTCCAGGTTCCAAGAAGTTCTGACTTGAATAGAGGTATTATAAAACAAATGGGGTACCCAGAGAGAGAGAGAGAGAGAGAGAGACGGAAAGAGAACAAGAGCGGGCGACTCATTTCATAATAGCCGATACAATAATTCACGGGCTAAAAAGTGTGTTAGGGGATCGTCAAAAAGTGGCCAGTTTAGTGGAAGTTTTTTTAAAAAAAAGGGAATGGATTTTCCGGCCATTATAAACTCTATAAAGTCTGTTAATAAATTAACTGGCGAAGCTGGTGTGTGTGGGGCTTGTATTTTTAATAAAATTAAAACTGGCAAGTCGTTACTTTAATATTTCGTTAGCAACACCCTGGAATATAAATGTGTCTATACATGAGAATTAGGCTGTTGAGCAGACCCATGTAATTATAATCTTAATTAGACTAGAGCTGTTCTTTTTTAAAGGTCGATCAGTGAATCTTGTGAGGTGGTTGTATCACTGGAGTTTCCCAATCCCAAGAATCCATATAAAACAGAAGCAGCACTTATTGATTAGAAAAGTGCAGCAGAAATAAGCTTGTGCCAATTTCCCAACTTTTAAACTAGAGAGCTCTTCTATAAACACAGTGTATCTACACAAAAAAGAAATACATTCAGAGAGCATTCCCCCCTCCACCCCACCCCTAATGTTTTCAAAGACAGCCAGCACTGGCCTATGTAAACGTCTATATTTCTTCTATCAGCCCTAACTCGACTTCAGCCGGGCTATAAATTCCCAAGTTATTTCTCTATTAGTGACATCACTCTGCCATTAACTGCCAGACCAGGCTGTCTTCTGTCGGACACAGTCCACTCGTGTCCTGGGCTCTGGGCTGAAAGACGAATATAAATAGATAACTCAAAAAGGCTTTACACTCGACCGTGTCAAATTGACGGACGCGCCCCAGAGTACTTGTTCTTGAAACTCGGTTTCCTCCCTTGGTTCTCGTCACTATGGTCATATTTTAATAAGACCTACAAGTTTATATGTTGAACCTATTTTTACAACTTTAATATTTTAGAAGGATTTTCAAATCATCTTTTATGCTCGATAGAAAAATAGATTAGATAGATATAGATAGATAGATAGATAGATAGATAGATAGATAGATAGATAGATAGATAGATAGATAGATAGATAGATAGATAGATAGATAGAAAGATTGATTGATTATTGATTGAATGATTGATTGATATTTCTATATATGCTAATATTCCTCAATATAATTTATATTTTTATCTTAAATATAAATGTTTAGGTAGCTTGGTGGGGAGACAGAGACACACATAGATACATAGCAAATTAAAAAGTCAGAGAAACAAACTGAAAAGTTGAAATAACGAAACAAACCAAACAGATATATTTAGTTTTACATATTTACAAGGTTCACTCAGAATTGAAAGATTGGCTTACTTGACTAAAGTCATTTTCACTCACAGTGGAGCACAGGGCGCTACAACACTTCGCCCTCTGACTTAGTTCTGGATGATTCCATTCAGCTGGGTCCATGTCCATCCCGCCATCTTTGCCTCTTGGTCTACAGGTCTTCTACGTGCTGGTTTTGGTTTTCCGGTCTTTCTCTTCCCTGTGGGTCCCAGTCTAGGGCCTGTTTTGAAATAGAATTAAAGATTATTATAGGCCTTGTCGTATCGTAGATACGACAGAGGGGGGGGGGGGGGTGCGGGAAGCGGGAAGGGTTAGAACCCATGAGGCAGGCGGGACCGTGACCTCAATGTCGAAGGCGCCGGCGGGACCATCCGCACGACAGTCCATAGAGCGTACCATACAACCAGGCAGCGATCTACATTGTTTCAACTTTCAATTTGAATCTCTTGACGTCATGGACATAAGGAATTCAGACAGTTCCATTTTATCTGGGGTTTTCTTGGTGCTGGGTTTTCATTGATATGTCCATGCATGTGAGTTCAAATGTATTAGAAATGTATGGTTCTATACTTTTATTCTATAGTGCCATTTTTGTTTTAAGGACCAGTCAATGTTTTTTAGTATAGCATAAACATCATTAGATATAATGAGAAAAACCCAGCTTTGAAAACAACGGCATTTTGTTTCCCTACATAGCCCTGTTGCCGTAGGGAGAAATTAGTTTGATAGATGGCGCCAATCATTTTAAATCTACAGCTGTTGGATTGTGGATAAGTATATGTATGTGGATATGTATATGTATGATGTGGATATATGTATATGTATGTGGATATGTATATGTATGATGTGGATATATGTATATGTATGTGGATATGTATATGTATGATGTGGATATATGTATATGTATGTGGATATGTATATGTATGATGTGGATATATGTATATGTATGTGGATATGTATATGTGCCTACGTGAATAGATCTATCTGTAAATATTATGAAACGGTCTCTCGTTCCGTGTCTCGGTCTAATTATCAATCAATCATCATATAAATAAAATAAATCTTTTTTTAAGATTCGTCTAAAATTCTTGAAGCAATAAAAAACTGTAAGAGATGAAAGGAAAAGAGTAAGTAATATAGAGAAATGGGATGGCAGAACTATGTGCCTCGTGAATTCAACTTGAGCCTAGCTGTGGGATACATAATTGACGTCGTCTGATTTGGTCCGAAAGGAGAGGGGTCTACTCAACAAATTTAACATCAATTTTAGTTTCAGACATGTTTTGAGTTTTTTCCGTTTAAATTAACACACGATCGGCGTTCGCAGGACATTTAACCAGTTTAGACCCTCCATTGATGTCATTAAATTGTATTCCATATTTATTAAGTCAGTTGCGATTCCGTTGGGAGATTTTAAAATCTCATTTAAGTATGAAATGACGCAGTGTAACTACATTTGTCTAATTCACGGAAGGAAATTTGTTTTAACTGAAAATACTTATTGACTTCAACTTTTTCCCCCCAATTCATTTCAGCCTATAATTAAATCAAGAATAACATTTTTTTAAAATTTACTGTTATCGGCTTATAGAAGCATTTACACACACAAAAATGTGGGGAACGACCTGAATTTGAACACATTGCTAACGCCTCCTAAAGCCGACGTACTAACCACTGTGCTACTGAGGTGCTTATGACTATAGAAAATGTGTATAGTAATGTAATATTTGTTTCAAACTTACTTTACAGCGGCGACCTATAACGGGGACTAATTCATCTTATACCACCAGGTTCAGTTAAATAAAATGTCATTGCCTTTTTGGAGATACCAAGCAAAATAACTAAGTACCAATGATTAATTTACTAATTGATTAATTTCTTTTTATTGATTCGTGTGCTGTCAGGTGAAAGTAATAATTGTGCGAAATTTCAGCTTGATCCGAGATTGGGTGTCAGAGAGATAACGTTTACAAGCTTTTTACCAGACAGACAGAGTAATTATAAGCTTTGTTAATATATTTTAGCTGATTCACAGTCGTTAAGAAGATATAACTAAACTAATATAAATTTGGTTCCATAAGGTTTTTATTGCAAGAAGTAGTAAAGGATATATAAGCACACCACTACCTATAAAATAAATTCAGTGGCATGTGACTCTAACAGTCCAACTCATGGCCTTCAGGTGAGTCTCTGATACTGGCGCCTAAACCAGTAAGCTTCTGGTAGGATGATCTTTTTACCCACCTAAGAAAAGGAAAAGTCTGGATTCAAACCTCTGATGTCTTGCAGCTGTACACAAACATGGGAAACACTAAGGGCGTCAACCCTGAGGAAAAATCCCGAGCCGGCGACCCTTAGGTAGCTTGCATCACTAATTGCTACACCCTGGCAGAGCCTGCCACGCCGCAGATCCCAAACTGTATCGTCATTTGCTGTTCCTTTGGATACATCGGCTTCGTGGAAACGGGAAGGGGGAACTGCTCTGTGGGCGACATTGTTCCGGCCATAGCTAACGCCCAGGCTTTCATCTTATTTCTAGGAGATGGTCCACAGTCGTTGGGCAACTAAAAGAGGTACTGGTGTAGCTGTAGTAGTGGTGTACATTTACGATGCAGATATAAAGAGTATATTATGAATTCAAGAGAAAAATATACAGACATTATTGTGAAATTCAGATGAAATTCTAAACAAAATTATCTTAATTATGAAACAGATATGTACATTTTGTGAATTTAAGATAAACCTAATAATAAGGCTTTATCGATGCAGTGGCGTAGCAAGGTACCCGTGAACCCGAGGTCAAGAATATAATATGTTGGTGCCCCACCCAACACACACACACACAAAGACAAATTTAGTGTGTGACAAAATAAAAATCAAAGTAGTTTAATATGATCGATAGACATTCCATCGCAAATAGTTTTTAATCGGTTTTTATACAAGTACAAAGTGACATCCCTAAGGACTCATGTGGGACCCTATTGGTCACGAGCCTTGGAACCCCCCTCCCCACCCTCCTTTTGCCAAGGATGTAAGTCAGAGGCTTTTTTTTTTCAAAAGTGAAAAATATTTTTTTTTTAGGCTTTGGTGTTCTTGTTGGCCACAACTGGTCATGAGTCACATGTAGTGGGCTCCTAATGGTCTTTTGCCATGGTTCATTGAACCCTTTCGTGCTATGGATGCTATGCCACTAATCGATAGAGCACACATTGTGAGAGGTGCCAATGGTTTCAACAACAAAAAATCATTGCATTGGGTCTTTTAAATAACTTGGCATCATGTCTTAGAAATCTGCTTATGTTCTAGCAAAGGTCATCTATAAATGCTGTCATTTTTTTTTTGTCAGAGTACGGGCCCTTCATGCAACTCACCGCTATGGCCGAGATTGAGTCAGTATTTTGCTTCTAACACTGGGTAGTAATCGAGTACAAGTATTCGTGTTTTTTTAATGTAATCGAATCCTTTATTAAATCTTCATTCTATGGAATTGACCATCATTCCATTCATTGAACGAATCTCACCCAGACATTGACGAAAAACAGACATTTTACTTTAAAGCTAATATCTAGGGAGTTGTTTGTCCTGATCAGACAAGTTCAGTTGATCTCCAAATGTTGACACTCCCGTTGTTTCGTTTCGTTTCCTTTCTTTTGTTTTTCCTGTCATTCTTTTCTAATTATTTTGCTGCTTAGTTGTTGTGCTCCTCGATGGCGGCAAAGGGGGGGGGGGGGACCCGTCACGTGTCTAGCTCTAATCCAATCAGCAGAGTCCATGATAACGTCCATCAAAGCTGTGGTAAAGTGATTAGTCAAGGCGCAGATGGGAGCCATGTGTCCAACGTAAATATTTCCTACCTAAGACAAGGCATTAGTTATCTGGACTCTTTTATTCCCTTACAGCATGAAAGAGAGGCGCTGGAGAAATCAATGGAGCCAGATCAGTGGATGTTTTTCCCGCCATATATAAAGCAAAGTTTAGCAAACAAATATTATATATATATATATATAATATATATATATATATGGATGTGTTGTCTTTAAACTCCTAGCCTTGTTTGTTATTTTTCTTGGATAAGCGGATTTTGGTTTTTTAAATGTTGTAATTTGTGTTGTTGTTGTTGTTGTTTTTTTGTAACTTGGGGGGGGGGGATGTAATTTGTGGTTTTTTTTTTAATTTGTGTGGGTTTTTTTTTTTTTTTTTGTAAATTGTCTCCAAAAAGTCAAAAATCTATAAAGGGGACAAATTCAGCTTATACCACCACTTGAGTCAAGTACAATTTCTTTCCCTTGTTTGAGATACAACTCAAAATAATGTATTACCAATAGTTAATTAACTAATTCGTTAAATTTTTTAATTGATTCTTGTGTTGGCAGGTAAAATAAATAATTGTGCTAAATTTCAGCTTGATCCGAGATTGGGTATCGGAGAAATAACGTGTACAAACTTTTAGCCGGACAGACAGAGTGAGTCTGTTGATTTAAGCTTTGTAAAAAAATATGGTACACACGGCACTTAACATGCATGTTTATGAAACTTCTGAATATGGTGCACACGGCACTTAACATATATCTTTATGACATTTCTGAATATGGTGCACACGGCACTTAACATACATATTTATGAAACTTCTGAATATGGTGCACACGGCACTCAACATACATGTTTATGAAACTTCTAAATATGGTGCACACGGCACTTAACATACATGTTTATGAAACTTCTGAAATATGGTGCACACGGCACTTAACATACAAGCTACTGCCAGACGATCTAGTCATGAGATTGGAGTTTTTGTAAATGGCATTGCTCAAAGTTTTCAAGTTGTAACTAAAATAGCGAGTTTGTTTGTTTGAAGCTTTTGCTGGGTTTTTTTTAGAACTTGGAGAAGGTCACGTGACTTGGATCCCTGTCAATAGTCTTTCATTTTCGTGTCCGTTCAAGCGACCAGTGATCAATGAAGATATCAAAGTGTGAGCACGTGGAATGAAGGAAGGGTCAAGAAGTGAGCTTAACCTACTGAATCCCTTTTCCTTAGATAATGACCAACTTGCTTATCCTTAGGCAATGACCTACTGGCTTATTCGATAATGACCTACAAAAAATGACTTACTTTAGTGCCCCACTTAAAGCGTCGCTTCGATATTTACTCATTTTTAATAGAGTTAGTACAATTAAACTTTTTACTGTTGTGGTTACAAACATGAAACACCGGCCATACTCTCTCCTGTCTCACTGTCGTAATTCCTTTCTTTCCTCTTTCGTTCCATCTCTCTCTCTCTCTCTCTCTCCTTCTTTCTAATTTTTTTTCCTATTTCTCGTTATTAAACTAAATTGCCCAGTACTTTGTTATAAGGCCAGCACCACAAACAAAAGGTTTCATTTCCCGACCCCCCAATCCATCACACAAAAAAATAATAATAACATGCATCCAGACTTGCAACTATCATAAAATGATAGATCCAAAATAAAAGATCCTAGTGTCAGAAACCGCGAATTTAGGCTCATAATTCAACGCCCTACCTCTCAGCCACCATGTCTTATCACTATGGAGTCTCGATAGTTTAAGTGTAGCAATATTGAGTTTGAAGTGTCTTGTCATGTCTAGACCTATCATGATACAGTGTCTCTCTGCCCGGATTGAGCGCCTAGACAATATAACACGAGAGGGGAGATAATCAACTTTTTAAAGTCCGTTCCTGGTAGAGCGGGCATTTCATTTACTTCTGACACCAGAAGACGTGCCGGAACAAATAAGGCGTACGTCCTGAGGCTCACCGCTTCTGGTTCTATTTTGAGGTTTCTCATAGTAGCATTACTAAGACAGCGACCACTGAGTGACCATAGATTTAAATCATTCTTCCCTCCTTTTTTTAAAAAGTATTGCTTAATAATCTTGGTTGTTTTTATTTACTGAAAATCTCTCCATATGTTACCTACTAATGACCTGATGGTCAAAATGTTACTAAACAAGAACCTGATAATCAAATGTGTACAAACCAAGGACCTGATAGTCAAAATGTTACTTATTAAAAATATAATTGTTTATTTTAAATGTATCGGATATTACTTCAGAATTGAAGATTATTACATCCAGGCCCAGACATCCCGCAGGATGGTTGGCAAGGTTCAAACCCGGGACCAATAAGACAATCGAACGGCAGTCCGAGGCGGATACTAGATAAACATATTTGTGGCCTGAAGACTTGTTCTTCAAATGTTACTTGATTGTCAACATGCAAATCTAAAAAGTAGTATTGTTTATTTGCACAAACCAAATATTCAAAATTTCAATTAAGATGAAAATAAAATTCCTATAAGTATAATGTGTCGAGGCAGGAAAGGTCTAGTAGGTCTAAATATCTTTTAACCTGACGTCTATCAAGACGTGTCTTAGACCAAAGTATCTTTTAACCTGACGTGTATCAAAACCATAGACTATATATATATATACAGGACTGCCAACACTAAGGGTAACTAAGCATAAGTTTCGTTCAACTCCAAAATGTGAGACGAGCAACTTCCGGTATAAACTTATTTTATTACCTTCACGATGTTTCAATGATAATGCCAGCTTGGATAATATATTTCTCTTTTCATCACATTTGACAATTTCTTTTTACATTGTATACTATTAATATATGTATGTAAATATATATATATATATATATATATATATATATATATATATATATATATATATATTAATGGAGAATGAAGCCATTAAAAATTACAAGCAATAGTGTATTTATGACTAATTTTTTAAACGAATTAAATCCTGAATAATATCCAATTATTCTACAAGACATAAAAAAAATGATTGTTTCAAATTTGTCTTCACCTAATAGAATTCTAGAATCATTGTTCCTACTTCAATTAAAAATTAATTGTACACGTAGTAAACATGTAAACTTTGACCCAGACTTAGTGACCTATGGCTATAAACTATATCTACATATACGACTATACACACTACTATAATTAGTTTTTGGAAAAAAATGGCTTAATGGGTTTTTAGTTATATATATATATATATATATATATATATATATATATATATATATCAACTAGTTAGAACACTATCTATGTAAATGCTCTTTTTTTAAGTTGGAAAACAGATGTTGTTCTTATAAAAATCTGGCTTTATCTATTGCACTGTTACCAAAATTATGACTAAGAAATAATTTGAACGTAGTGTTTATCTTTAGTGATGGTTTCTTTATATAGTAAACTAATTTACCGGAAGTCATTCTTCTAACGCTACACTGCAACCAAGGACGCCTCGGTGTACGGGACTTATTTAATTGAATAATATAGGCGTGGTGCGCACAGTTGGCAGTCCTGTATATATATAGTCTATGATCAAAACTAAGTATCTTTTAACCTGATGTGTATCAAGACTAAGTATCTTTTAACCTGACGTGTATCAAGACTAAGTATCTTTAAAGGTGAAGTATATTAGGGCTAAGTATCTTTAACCTAATGTGTACTAGGACTAAATATCTTTTAACCTGACGCAACTTAGACCAAAGTATCTTTTAACCTGACGTGTTTTAGACCACAGTATCTTTCAACCTGACGTGTACTATGCCAAGGTATCTTTTAACCTGAGTGTATTAGGACTAAGTATCTTTTAACCTGAGTGTGTTAGCATTAGTAACAATGTTTTGTCTTTGTTCTGTCCAAACAACACCCTCGTAAACAGCTTCAGAAAAAAGGGGAAATAATCATCTTTCTTTTTATGTTTCCCGGGAGTACGTTAATTTGCGTGTTTATTTAAAAACTATATTTTCTGAGGGTTTTTTTTTTTCGGGGGGGGGGGGGGGAGGATTATAGTAAATGCTTTTCACATAACATTTTTGTTTTGTTTTGTCTCCAGAGTGACTCCAGTGAAAATTAAAACAGAAAGTCTAAGTGTCTTTTTCTCTCGTCTGCTGGCCTGCTGTACGTCTGCAGGTAAACTCACGAGCAAGCGTTCTGTTAGCTAATCCGCTGATAATATTGTAAGGGAAGATCGTCTGCTGAGAACAGCTGTCTGTACAAATAGTGGAAAGGGTTGTCTTCCTTGTAGATAATGTTAGAGCATCAACAAACTTGTAAATATACTTGGATCTCTGCTGTGCACCTAGATGGACATAAGTTTTATGTGCATTATTTATAATCACACATGACTAGCACCCAAAAACTCATCGGATTTGTGTTGAAATGGATTAGGTTTGTGATTGGCTGATCGATGAGCCTTTTTTCTTTCTATCTTTGAGTCAAACACTTGGGATGGAGGGGGGGGGGGGATTTTATTTTGAAAAACAGTGTAGAAACTTTCAGCCAAACGTGAAAAGTGGAATTTTTTGTTCACTTTCATTTTGAACATTTTAGCGATTCCAACATTCAGAACTATGAACACGAACAACGTTGAACATTTCACACTTTAAGCTTTAGCATTTTGAACATTAGCAGCTTGAACACTTTAAACTAAGGATATTTAGCCTTTTGAAAATTTGGAAATTTAAACATTTAGCACTTTGTAGATTTAGCATTCTGAATGCAAGGAGTTTTAAACATTTCGAACTTTAAATGTTTGACTTATTTTTAAAAAAAAATTAGCACTGAAATTTTAGCCTTTGGACATTTAGCACTTTGAACTTAAAGCACTTTGAACATTTAGCACTTTGAACTTTAAGCACTTTAGATATTTAGGCCTAGCACTTTGACTATTGCCAGCTTAGATAAAAAAAAATGAGGTAGCTATGGTATAGCGGTGTATGTACGTTAAAAACAATGGCGTGACCTACTAACAACAATAGGGCCCAAACTAAGAATTTAAATTCTTACATAATTTAACTAAAAACCTTTGAATATTTTTGCTAATGAATTATATTTCTGGTAATTTAAAAGAAGAGCAAGATGCTAATCAATGTTAACCTTATTAGTGTAGTAGGAAATGTGTTAAAGGAAGATAACTCTTGAAATGTTACCAAATCGTTTTATAAAATAATAACCTGTTAAGTTTTTAAATGCTCTGAGCTTATTTAAGGGAGGGGAGGCGAGGCTACTGTATACAAAAAAATCTATTTTTCCTTTTTTTTTTTAATTTGCATTTTTACCGACAATACTTAATTTTACAGTTGGCACCATTGTCGTGGTTAAGAAGTGTCCGCTCATAGTGTGCTCGTAATGTACTGCGGATTTAATTAATTGCATAGACCCTGAAAATTAAATTTTTGCTACTAAAATTTGCATATGAAAAAGTACATGTTATTGAGAATTATTTTTATTATATAATTTGACATGCTATACGTTACTGGCATTTTTATTAATAAGTTGTTTTTCATTCAAGCTTTCGAAAAAATATAGGGGCCTCCACAAAAATTCTACCTCGGGGCCTCCACATACTTTAATCCGGCCCTGTAAATGCTACTAATACTAATAATAATAAAAGTATGAAAAATATAATAATAATAATAACAATAATAATAATAATTTTTAATAGTAATTTTAATGAAAGAACTCTACTAAATAAAATTAAGTTTGTCTTTTTTTTTTTTTAAATTGTTATTTTTTCAATTTAATTTCTTATCTTATATATTACAGACGTTACTTTAAAAAAAAAGACAGGACTTTGTTTTCGTTGTCCTGACCTTCTTATCTTATCTTATATAATACAGACGTTACTTCAGAAAAGAAGATGATTACGTCCTACGCGTCATGCATTTAGTCATGCATATTAACCAATGACTTAAATTCTGCCAAGTCACTGGTTTTTCTGGCTAGCTCAGGCAACCCATTCCATGCTCTAATAGCACTAGGGAAGAAGGAGTATTTGTACAAATTTGTCCTAGCATATGGGACGAGGAATGTGCCTATATTTTTGTGTCTTTCAGAGTATTTTATTAAATTTTGTTTTTGTATTTGAAGATTATGGTTCAGTGTTTTATGTATAATTGCTACTTTACTTTTGAGTCTTCTGTCCTGAAGGCTTTCTAAATTTAGTGATTTTACTAATGGTGTTACCCTAGTCAAATGTGAATATTCGTTTGTTATGAATCTCACTGCTCTATTTTGTGTTTGTTCCAGTTTCTTAATGTTTTCTTGAGTTGAGGGGTCCCACACGGTGGATGCATATTCTATTATGCCTAACCAAGGTTAAATAACATTTTAGTTTTATGTTCTTATTTGATTTATAGAAATTTCTTTTAATAAACCCTAATGCTTTGTTGGATTTTTTTATAGTTTCATCAATATGTGGATTCCATGACAGTTTTTACCATTTATTATAACACCTTAAAAGGGTTCCATTAGGGTTCAGTCACACTTCGCACGAGGAGGGACCCAACGTAGTATTCACAAACCCGGGTCCACGGTACCATTCTATGCCACTGGCCAAAACCTAAGAATCAACATTAGTGTCTTGAAACTGTTCCCCTACTGTCACTAAAATTGATGTTTGCTTTGATTAGAAGCTGTGTGAGAGTCAGAATAAATGTGCGAAATTTCAATTTGATCCGAGATTGGTTGTTGGAGAAATAACTTGTACACACTTTTTACCAGACAGACAAACAGAGTGAGATGATATAAGCTTTGTAAAAAGAAAAAAAACGACCTAATTGCTATTGATATGGATATAGTGTGTACCAGTTTTATCTTTTTTATTTTTATACATTTCTTTTCAATCATGTCATCCTCCAGTTCCAGGAGGTCGTAGAGATTGATTTACAGTCTGTGTTCGCGAAAATCCCCGTTGACGTGGATCTCAGTGCTGCTACCTTGACCTTTCTCTTAAGAAGTTTATTGCCTCGCGTTTTAGTTCATGGTCTATAAAATGTCAGGTCTACATAGAATATAGAACGCTGTAGAGCTCTCCTGCAAATTGGTTAAAATGGTTTTCCATTGGCAAGGGGAAATAACTGCAATAAAATTATGTTCAAGGGTTATAACAAGAAAATATATCCCGTCCTACTCAAAAAGACACTGAACAGAAGAGATCAGTGTTGGTGTGCAAAGATAACAAGGAAAGAGAGGGGGGGGGGGGGGGGGGAGAAATGACGTTACACTTTCAATAGTCTATCAGGAACACTTACTGTCCGTTGAAAAAAGGCTGCTTTAAAACTATGTTCCCGTTTTATTGTAAGTTAACTGCTTGAGAAAGTACAGACTTAAAAAAAAAAAAAGAAAAAAAAATGTGCTTGTTGACAAAAGATGAAATCAGGAGGGCTTTGAACCAGTGTTTAGTGAAACAGTGTTTAGTGAAACAAACAGTTTAGTTACTGAATTTATTTGATAAGTACACAACATTCAAAAGTGTTTTAACGGTATATATAATGATAATTGCAATTTTTATAAGTGTCTCACCTGGTGAGTTACGCACCCCTCAACCCCCCCCCCCTGCCGACGCCACTGGTTCTGGGCTTTATTTTTTAATAATTTTTATATATTATCAAACTGTTCTATAATTATTAATGAAGTCCTTTTTTAGTCATTTTCTGTTTGTGAAGATTTTCATTTGCTTTCGTGATTTTATTTTGAGTGCGTAACCCATTGCACATTTTCTTTTGGAGTTCTGCCCCCCTACCTCCAATCTCTCCAACCTAGAAACACAAAAATTTCCTGGTAACAATTTTTTAAGCCTAGTCTGCTTTTCACAATTAATCCTTATGAAGTAATCTTGGCGCGAAACATTACATTCATATCGCCATCACATCTCAAAGCAGTGGACATCGATGTTGACTACTGGGACGACAAAGCCCCTAGGTCGCCCTATGTGGACAGAGACGGTTACAAAAAAGCTACGGACATCGAAAAAAAAATTTGCCTCAGGTGTGGAAGATTAGCAAGCCAAACGAAAAAATGGCTGACTCCTGCACCACGAATTGCCACCTTGCAATATACGTGGAGGAGAATGTCTCTCCAGAATAGAGCTCAACTGTCACGTGAACAAGTGCTTCACGGGTTAAGCCTATGTCGATCTCCGACTGATGGAGGCCTAGTATGGGATTAGCATATTTATTTATTTGTTCTTATTGGTGATCTGCTACAAAGCTACAAAGTTGCTTCTTGACTGAAGGTGACTTACGATTGATACAAGCTTTTGCAAGTGTAAGTATCATTAAGCTACACTCGATTCAGTAACGGGTCTAACGACTTTTATCTTGTCTTATAAAATACAAATGATTACGTCTTACCAGATCAATCTAGTCATGCATTTTAATCAATGACTCAAATTCTGCCAAATCATTGGTTTTCCTGGTTGGCTCAGTCAATTCATTCCATGCTCTAATAGCACTAGGGAAGAAGGAATATTTGTACAAATTGAACTTAAAATGACCGCATCACAAACGAAGAGATTAGAGTTCAGCGATCGGACCCATGATGATCCGCTAACTTGTGTCAAAAAAAAAGCGCAAGCTTAAACTATGTCACAAGGTCTTCGGGGAACAGTACCAGGAGAAAGAAGAAGAGGCAGACAGAGAAAGTGATGGGAAGACAACATAAAAGAATGGACGGGCTGTTCTTGAGACATATGCTATCAAAAGCAAAAGATATGAATGGAGAAAGACGGTCAACAGATCTTGTGTGGTGTACCAACTGTCCAACAGACAAAGGGATTGGCGAGGTTGAAGAAGGTCTAGTCTACATGATATACATTTTATATATCTGAATACTTAAATTTAAGATTTTTTTTCTTTCAAAGGGTCCCTAATGATTATGGGCCCAGGTTCCATTTAACATCTTTGCGCCACGTCTGCTACGCAACTGCACGGGTGTGGATTCGGCACTCTTATGGAGCTCTTGAGAGTATCTTGGTATCATAAGATAGACTAGATCAAACAGGTCCTAAGTGTACGTAGGTTTGAGAACCCCTGCTTTACACGTCAACAAGAACTCCAGCTACTTTCTTGTCCAGCTACTAGATCTAGATCTTTTAGGAAACTAACAATTTCTCTGCTTCGTCCTGACACAACCACCAACTCACGACAGCCCAGGAAAACGGTAATTCACGTGACGCATTTTATCCTCGACTGAGCCCTCCAATCATCTGTTATTATTTTTATCACGTGGTGTTTAACTCATTTCCTCAGATTTCTTCTCCCTTAATGCCACTTCCTGATTATTGCATTGGAAGAATATTCATGGGACATAACTGCGTGGAACTCATTTGCAGTTTATCAAAAATATTTTCATTCACTCATTGAGTTCGAAGTTGTGTGTGTGTGTATGTGTTTGCGGGTGTACGTGATTGTTTGTTTCTAAGGGAGAGAATATATGTATTTATTTAGTTTTGAGCAAAAAGTTTGTTTTTCTTGCATAATGAGATCGTTCCATTAAAAAAAATCACAGAATTAAGGAAAATTGATTTTTTTTTATTTTTTTTTTACAAAACGAGAATAGGTTAAGGCTACCTGAAGTGATGTCCTGGCTACCAGAAATGATGTCCTGGCTACCTGAATTAATGTCCTGGCTACCAGTAGTGAGGCCGAGTCGAGACGAAGGGAAATTATAGAAAGGAATTCGTGGAAAGAAAATGAACTAATCGTCAGCGTTAGCCTAGTCAAACTATCAGCATGTTTAGATCTGTGTGACGAGAAATAGTTCCTCATTTACTGCTAGTAGACTGAGGCCTCTCTATTTCCTGACATTTCATGAACGCAAAGCTTCTCTCTCTATAACCTGCAGGTCTCAGTGTCATAAAGCAGTCAAAAGTACAGGCTGATAGACTTGGATCTTCCAAGCAAGTTTCATACTAATGATAGACTAGTTTTGGCTCATTTTATTTTATCTTCTAAATTACTGACGTTATTCAATGAAGTCTTCAATTAGAGGAACTCTTCAATCAGTTGTTTCCTAAAGGTTCATTTAGACTTACAAATCTTCTCCGTGGGGGTTGTTTCAAATCAAGAAAGAGAGAGAGAGAGAGGAGACAAGAAAACAAATTTGAGACTAGGGCACATCTCATGTAAACAGTTCGGCTTGTTTAATATCAGCTTGGAAAGGAACCCTCCAGTTTAAAAGTTTAAGCTTATAACAAGCGCTCTGATAAGTTGCAGGAACAAAGCTGAAGGGCGAGGGTGAAGGGGTGGCGATGTAATATCTAGTCACATCCGCCCAGCAAATGTTAACAAACGCATCATTTTGAAAGTTATTGTGTACATCAACTATTGCCACCTCATTTTGAGCACCCAAACACTATGTTCAATGAAACTTCAATGTAAACTATTTTCGACAAAAGTATCGATTCCCGAGAAAGTAATTTAATCGTGGAATGTGCTATATTCGAGTCTTAGGATTCGATAAATGTAAGAACTTATTTTGCTATAAAGGCGCCACTGTGAGCCTGTAATGGCTGACTAGAATTTTACTTTTAATGGCTGTTTGTAAACTTTCACTACCGGTAGTCCTGAAGATCTTAATTCTATATATGTATAATTCTCTTATTATTACATGGACATAAAAGGTTGTGCAGTTCAACCATTTTTCATAGTGTAGATTTTGTTGTTGCTGTTCCTGGAGAAATTAGCACCACTGGCTTATTTACTGTAGTGATAGCAAGCACTCTATAGTAGTGTGTGTATATTGATAACTATGTAATAATAAAGCATGATCAATATTGATCATTAGACTTCAAATATATTTCTTTTTTAGATCCATCAAAGAAAACGTTTTATTTCAGTGATTCTTAAATAAAAAAAAATAGTATCAGATCCTATCAAAGACAATTTATTTTCAGTCTTTATCAAATGTATTTCTTGTTACATTTTATCATAGAAAAGTTTTAAATGAGCGATTCTCAATTTATTTGTAAGTTATATCAAAGAATTTTTTTTTTTTTTAATTTACCTTGTTTGAGTGTTTCATACTGTAACATAACAGAAGGCTCTGGCCCAAGCTCTTTTGTGAGCATCTGGGGAGAAGGTTTCCATGCTGAGCGTATACAACTCACCTTGAGTCAGGAATAAAACTCATAAACACCCTTGGTAAGTGGCCATGTGGTTAATGCTACTCAGTAGCACTCTTTTTTTTTTCAGTGGTTCTCAAATGCATTTCTTATTGAGATCCATCAAAGAAAAGTTTAATTTCAATGGTTCTCAAATGTTTTGCTGTTAAAGTTCAGTGTACTTCCTGTTAGGGTTTGACCCATGAAAGTTGTTCTATTTTGTAGTTGGAATAGACAAGGAAGGAGGTCCATGTCATCAGTTTGTTGAGTTTATTAGCCCAACTTTGGTTAACTTAACAGTAACTTAAATACACTAATACAATCATGTAGTAAAATATCTTTATTTGTACTTGGGATCTTATTGCAATAAATATTGAAAACAATTATCAATAGGAGCACAACATCGATATAAAAATAAAACAATGAATTTATATTTTATTACAACTTTGGCTATTGCATAAAAATATATTTGTCTGTTTCCAATTTAAAAAAATGATTTTTATAAAAAATATCTCTGTTGAATTTTTTTTTAAAACAGTAACATTATAAACATGCTCATTTTATAAATTATTAGTGTGGAAAATCTATCTTTTTTCGGGGGAGAGGGGGGGGGGGGGAACTGCAAAACATAAGCTTTAACCTTCCAGTCAATGTAAAAGCCCAAATTAATTAGAGCATATTCTCTCATATACTAATGATAATTATCTTCATTATTCTTGGAGAGATTTGTCTTATGGCATTCTGTGTCATACATAATATTTATAAAATATATACATTTATAAGTAGCACAGCTTCATTTAAACATGTCATGTGAAGTGTACATCATACAATGCAAGAAACCAATGAAAATTTAAAAATAAAAAAACTGTCTATTAGAATGAGGGGAAAAACAATAACATTATACAAATATTAATACTGGTGATGACAGTATCACACTCAAAGAGAGACAACCTCCATATTCATTTTTTGGTAATATTATATCAGTGCATTAAGTCCCTTACATAAATAACAAAAAAACATACCTGCTTATAATTTAATATAGATTCAGTTCATGTAAAAATGTACAACAAGCAATGCAAATTCTATTTTGGACGAATGTTGAATTTGAAAGTTATTTATTTTTTTATGTTTTAATTTTTTAAAAAAAAAGAACAACTAAGGAAGAAATGTTTTGTTGTTATAAGATAAAAATAACTCAAGAGAATTTTCTTCTTGACTTAAAACATGGTCTTCAAACTTGAAGAAAAAAAGACAAGATTGAAGACATGTTTGGCTAGTCAGGAATGATATCTGATAGTAACTGTGGACATTAACAATGAAAACAATTATTGCTGACCGAATGTATTAAATTAATTTAAACTATAAGACTCTTGCTAAGTGTGTAAAAGTATCACAGACTACAACAACATATGTAAAATTACGGTTTGGATTTATTCACAATCATATGCACTTCTTTAGCAAACAAAAAAATAACTTATAATTACACATTTTATTTCTCTTGCAAAGAGACAGTATATACCCTGTACAAAAACTTTATAAATTAGCATTTCTTTAGCATAGAGGGAATGGCCTCAGGCTCCATTTTTCATTGTTATTAAATAGATTAATTAAACACAAAAAGAGGTGGATGACCAAATGATATCCCATTCTAAAACTCAATTTAAAATTTTGGCATCCCCATGTATCCTCTCAATCAACCAAGTTCAAATAGTCTGTTCTTTCTTCAATATACACTTGTATAACCTCATTTCCTGTTGACTTAGCCAATGTGTTTGGGGTCTGTGACCTTGACATTTCGAAATCCTTTTTTCGTACTTTGTTTTGATGAGCAAGATCAAGGCTGCTCAAACTCTTGGTTGCAAATATTTTTCTAAACATTGGGGTTCGCTCTTTAGCAGACTGAACATGTCTGGTTGTGAGTCTGCCACTGGGAGGAGGAGTCATGTCAACCAATGAGTATTGAGAATAAAGGTTTGACTGAATCAAATCTTGAGCAAATATTCTTTTATTGCTTGCCTCCCATTCAGTGGGCACTCTGTAGCCTTCAATAAACAGTTGGTCTCTGTGGCAAAGAGAATAAAGAAACTCAACTCATTTATACTAGCTGCTCAAGATACAAGTAATTCGAGATATGAGCAGTGTTGAGAGCGAAATTTCTGTTCGTTTTACGAGCGACAATTCGAGTTACGAGTCAAGCTCAATAGCTAAAACATATCGGCCATATACATGCAAAATCGGTATGGAATAGGAACCATAATAGCCAGCCCGGGAAAATGGGGAGAAATTGCCTCAGCCACTACTTGGACAGATACAGTAGTGTGTGGGTACACCATGATCTCGACCATTAGCACGTATCACAGCGTTTAACAAAAAGGCTCGTCTCGGTAGTGTGAGTGTTGTAGCTAGCAAGTTTAGTGATTTGAATCGGAATTATTCTTGTGCATCATGGGTCCCAAGAAAATTAACGCAAGTGCAAAGTCAAATGACACAAAGAAGAGGATGATATCCATCGAAACGAAGCAGTGTTGTTTTGTTGATGCTGTTAATGAAGTGTTGTTTACGTAGCTTTAGTTCTGTGCAGTCCGCCTCCGCCCCCTCCCTCCTCCTCACGCACACTCTGCCACAGTGAACAGCCACTCAGATAATATTCTGTACATTGACCATTGCTTAACAGACATTTTATTGATATCTTTTTCTGCATTTCTCATTTCATTATTTATTTTAGTGTTTATGTCTACATGTTTCATGTACATTTATTAATTCATAACATGTCTTTTTTCATCATTTAGGTAACTTTGGGACTTATATAGGGTTAGAAGTAATTGATTGGGTTTACTTTATTGATATGGGAAAAATTTGTTTGAGAAACGAGTAGATCGACTTACAAGCTCAAGTCTGGAATGAATTAAACTCTTATCTCGAGGTTCCACTGTATATTGTTTATTTTGCCATGGACTGCGTCCCATTTTTCTTACTTAAAACAATATGTGATATAAAAATTTTAATGCTCTTCGTTACATTATTTTTGTCAGCTGATTTTAGTATCACATTGAATTGGACCATTCATTCAAGTATCACTTCTCTCCACCCCACCCCCTACAACTCTCCTCCATAACAAACTATAAACTAATTTCTAAATCTCACCAAGCAAATATATAAAAAACACTTACAGAATTTTGTGTAACAAGTTTTTTAAAAGTATTTTTGGGTGTTTTTTTTTTTTTATTTGTAAATTCTTGGTGAAGACTGGGATTTTTAATTTTGGGATTTTAAGGATGCCCTTGTGTCCACCCAACTCTGATGGGTATCTGACTTAAGTTGGGAAAAGTGAAAACAGTTGGTCGCTGTGCCCAAAAGATCTTGAAATTAAAAGTCCCAGTCTTCACCAGGATTCAAACCTAGGACCCCCGATTAGGAAGCCAAGCACTTTACCGCTCAGCCACTGCGCCTCCACCTATTAAGAGAGCTCTAGTTGAATTCTCTGCTAAAACTGAGCTATGTTTGCTCAGTGCCTAAAAGCAGCAGGAAATCATTGTAAAGAGTATAAAAAAAAATCCATCCAGGTTTCTTCATCTGACCTCTTTGATTAATGTCATAAACAATGTCTTCAACAGAAAAATAATTATAATTAATAGCTATTTCACCAGAATCAAGACCTTATAACAACAATAAATATTTTACAGTTCAACTTATCTGTCTCATTACGAACAAAAAAAATGTGTTTAATCATACCAAAGAAATGGGATGTATGGCAGAGAGGCCTAAAGCGCTTGGCTATGATTTGGCCACCTAACAAGAGGGCTCAAGTTTGAATCCCGACTTGAGCAGAGTTGTGTTTGTTAAGTGCCCAAAGGCGGAAACCTTCCAGATGCCCCCTCTCCCCACTGCTGCAAAAAAGTGATTGGACCATAGCACACTGAGCATGCTGAAAGCAGGAAAGAGATTGGACCATAGCACACTGAGCATGCTGAAAGCAGGAAAGAACTGCTGTATAAAAGCTATAAAACAAAAAAACTGATTTGACAGTACTCAACTCACCTGTCAATGTTATCAAAGTCAATTGGACTGGAACCATTTGCAAATCCGATATATGCTGGACCTAAAGTCTCCTGGTCAATCTTAAAATCAGAGTAACTAATACTCGGTTCCATGTTTCTCATGTTCTGACAGTTGGAGCAGGATGGTACAAATGTCACATTTTGACAAGGTGAACTGAAGAATTACAAGAAATTAATTGATGAGTCTTCATTCGTAACATTACCATTACATTACCAATGAATCCTTAAAATGTTGCAGAAGTAAAAGTAATTTTAAAAAAAAAAATTTGTGGAAAGAAATAAGTAATTAAGATGGAATCAATATTAACTGTTAGTATTTATTACTTATATGTGTTATGGTTTGTGTGTGTGTATTTGTACTTTGGGATGATTTTAAGAAGGATGGATGACTTGAGGATGTTTATAAGAAGGATGGATGACTTGAGGATGTTTTTAAGAAGGATGGATGGCTTGAGGATGTTTTTAAGAAGGATGGATGGCTTGAGGATGCATAAAATCAGGGCACTGTTGATGAAATGAACTGATAGAAATGTAACCATGTTTGAATAATGAAATGGTGAGAACAGCAGATTTGAAGACAGCTGAAATATTTTATTTTTATTCATTAACATCTTGTCATTTCATTTATATTTTGTTCATTTCTTCATTGAGATTAAAAGCCTGAAAATATTTGTTCATGAAATTTATTTCATTTATAAAAGAAGTTTTCTATTTTTACTCAGATGTGTATGATACTCCTACAGCTGACTTACTTGCTTGGATAATACATGGCTGATGACGTGAACGCTGATTTTGGCCTTGGCTTCCTCATGCTAACTGGCAAACCTTCTTTCCATCCTGGTGTGTGGCCAGACTTTGGTCTTTGCTTGAGCTGCTCCCAGTACAAATCCCGTCCTCCTGCCAACCATCTGTCTGTGTCTGCTAATCTCAGGACAAAACTTTTGGTGTTGTTACGAGTAATAGGAGAAGATGGTCTCTGCGGTGGAGGAAACATCAAACCTGTAGAGAGGGGAGATAATAGAAAGCTAAAGAAAAATTTGAGCAAACAAAAACAACTCAAATACAATAAAAAGAGAAAGAGATTGAGTTGTTATTGTTTTTTGATGGGGCGGGGGATGGTAAAGCTGTTTCATTATCTTTAATGCATGCATTACTTATATTACATAATTCACAGCTGTTTGTTTTTTTTCCACATGGAAATAGTGCCACATAAATTCTAAGTCAAACACTTTAAATTACCACTATAGTGTCAGGAGTTATTAGTACATTATTGGATTTAGAAAGTTAATAGACGACATGTTTTCACCTTTCTCTGGTACATGACCCAGAAATGATCTGGTTTATGGATTGAATATCATGAATCACATACATACATAAATCCACATTCAATCTATTACAATAATGATAATAGTAAATCACAACCATCATTTATATTCACCTTACTGTCAAGTTATCAAGAATGAGGATGAATTTTAAAGACTTTTCAGGATTTAATTTAAAAAAATATATATGCAAACTAGAACCACCCCTTAATACTGAGAACCAGCTGGAAAGAAAATATATTAGTTTAATGAATTCAGAAACTTTCATGTAAAAAGGTTTAAATTAAGAAGAAATATTACATGAAACAATAAGTTACAAATTTTGATCAATATTCTAATTAAGATCAGAAACAATGAAAATATTAATATCTTATTACATATATAACAAAATAACAATCTGAATTTCTTAAAAACCATTGGAGCATGAAATCTAATAATGAAATGAAAAACTATGACTAAAACATATTTTAACCCTTTCTCTCCTAACAGACGATACCAACGTTGATTCCACCAGAATGTGGTAAATAATTACAGAGAAAAAGAGTTAATGCACTTTGAAAATCTTCCTTCATAATTCTCTCATTGAAAGAATATTTCCTAATTTAGAAAATGAAAAGTGTATTTATGTTCAAAGTATCTTTTTCTCTTCTACTTGTGCTCCAAATACTTCCAATAGTCAGTCATATCTGTCAGTAACACATGGGAAAGGGAGAGAAGAGAAGGTAAAAAAAAAAACTGTACCAAGACAATTGAAATCAAAAGATTTCTATTGGATCTAGGAGCTGACCAAATTCCCAGAGCCTAAATTATGTCACAGCTACAAAAGCAGACAAAATTTTTAACAGTACAGGCATAAGTGCCATGAGTAAGAAACCCTAAGTTAAAATAAAACTGCATTTTGTTAATTTGGTAAAGAAAAAAAATCACTTTTTGAGGGGACTTCCAATATTATTTTATCCTACAGACCAGCAAATGTATAGCCTAATGAAATACCTGTGGACTTTGAAGACATAGGTCTGGGCCTACCAGCTACTTTCAATCTGTAGTTTTCTTTCAATAAGTTTGAGACCTTGGAACTAAAGTGTGACCAAACAAAAACATTAAAAGTTTATTTAATATGGAAACTTCTATTTTAAATCATTTGATGAACTTAATTCCATCTGATTCATATGTAAGTGTTCCTCAGATTCATAATTGTAGAAAAATGAAAATAAAAGAAGTCTAGACAAATGTGTTAGTTCTAAGAGACATACAACTATTATGGATTGATAAAATTGTTTACATTTTTATTGAACTATTTATTTCAAAAATGATAATTAATGACCCTCTTTCTTATATACTGTAAGCTTTCCTCTTTCTTATATACTGTAAGCTTTCCTCTATCTTATTTACTGTAAGCTTTCTCTAAACTTTTGTCCAACAGTCATGTGCATCAGACTTGAGCCTTTAACCAAATAAAAGGCAGAAAAATAAAATACAAGTCAAAAGTAATGCACAAAAAGAAATGCAGGCAAAATTGTAATAAGAATTTCTGAGAATTCATTTATAGCCAATTTTATTTAGCAACATATTTAGTAGCCAGCCATTGAATACATCTTGTTATGACACATTCCTAGTACATAATCATTCTAACGTTCATTAATAATAATGTAACATTGCCTCCAAGTCCCAGGATTAAGGAGGAATGCAGAATTTGAACTTCATATGAATACACAGAATCAGTAGCAACTTGCAAAGGCATATTACATCTAAGGCAGATAAAACCATTGTCTAATCTGCGTCTGTCTTCATCTATATTGCTTTGTGTCCCATCTCTTAGCTATACATTTAAAACCTTGGATGCTATGCTGGTAATGCACAGTAACATCCATAATATTTTGTTCTTACAAAGGTAAACATCAAAGTCCTTACACAAACTATAAGAAAACTGTGACTGATAAAAAAATATAAGCTGCCTATTATTTACTTTTCTGGAAAACAAAACAAATTTCTTCTCTAATCTTATATACTACAGATATTACTTTAAAAAAAAAATTATTACGTCCTACATACTTCATGTGTCAATCTAGTCATGCATGTTGATTAATGACTTAAACTCTGCTAAGTTGTTGGTTTTCCTGGCTGATTTCCTATGTGGAAAGTGATAATCTATAATCACTATTGCAAAGCTTGTCTTCAACTCCCAAGATGAAATGAGGAGTGCAGTATTTCAAGTAGCCAAATAGTCCAAGCTGTGATTTACATATTTTGTCACATCCAGTGCTGAGATAACAAATGTCTGTTGGAGGTTGGTTTAAGTTTTCTTTTCACTGTATATGCCTGTCCTCAGCAGTACATTTCTTTTTGGTCTCAAAAGTATATCCAGCAACAGTTGCAAGAGATCTTCAGCTGTATTTTGTTCAGCTGTCTTGTGCAGTAGCCACATGCTGCTTGGTGCTCTCTTTTATGTCAAAGTAAACTGACACCTAAGCTGGTATTTTTGGGGACACCTCTGTTACGCTAACCACCTCTTGGCTAACCAACAAAAAAGATTGCCTTTGGCATATAGTCATACTCCAAAATGTATTTTCTTTAGATGACTCTATAAAATTAAACAAAACTTAACTGTCAATTCAGCGTTATAAAGTAAGGTTAGAAGTTTAGAATAGCTTACATATTACTATTTGCTGACTGGTTCATGGTATTTTTAATGTGTCCATCTGACATTCCTTCTTCCTGGTCTTTCACACCTTTGATTAAAAAAATGCAAATATTATACATATAACAAAATACTATATTCAAGACAATTTATATTGGCTATGTAAGCTTATAAGTCAATCTTATCATTTTGAAAGGTCTTGATCTAATATTAAAAGAATCATATAAGCTTAGTTTCAAGACTTATTTTCAGATTCTTTAAGTTAACAGTGATAACCATATCGATTTTTTTTTATTACAATCTCATCATCCTTGTTATTATTCCTAAGGTTTGGAACTCACTCCCCATTGATCTCAGACAGATAACATGCTACACCACTTTTAAGAAGAACATGTTTAAAACTTTTTTAGATTAGTTTTTTATTTCTACTGTCGTGTTCGTGTTTGTAATGTTATTACAGCGCCTTGAGCCTACATTTTGTTTGTTAACAGCGCTTTATAAATAAAATTATTATTATTATTACAATTAAAACAAACCAAACCAATATGAAATATAACCTATATCTAATATGATATAAGATGATATCAGTATATTTCATTAGTTATTTTATATAAATCACAGAGTTTCTTTAAAAGAAGATGATAAATACACCCTAAAAATGTGTTCCTCTAGTTCTGCATATCAAATAAAGACAAACTCATTAAGTCATGGGTTTTCCTGGCTGATTCAGGCAACCTCAATGGTATTAGGAAAGAGGGACCTCATACAAATTTTTGTCAGCACAGCTTTATTTTGCATCTGTTCATTTTCTAGCAGTTTAGAATAATAACTATTGTGGTTTCAATCAGTATTACAGCTCTTTAACGTAAATAATGCTTATTCTATTTAAAAAATACCTTTATATTAAGTCAAAGAATAACTTATGGGAATGTACTATGACTAAAGACAAAAAGATGAAGACAAATAATAGAAGCTTACTTGTGAGAAAAACTGCATTTTCTTCCAAACTAGTATTTTCTTTGTTGGTTGCTGTGTTAGGTAAGAAATTCTGTTGCTCCTTTAGTATATTTTCAGAATGAGAATCGCTGTCGACATATTGGTTCCTGACTGTTGTCTCTTCACTACTAACTTCCCTTTGTGTTGAATGAAGCTGTTCACTAAACACATCGATGGAAACAAGGTTTCTGTTCATAAAGAAATTGGAAATGTTTTCAATGCATAGTGATTAAGATGATTATTATTATTATTATTTCATTTAAAACATATATAAATATTTCTTGGCATGCAAATATTTTTCATTACAAATAAACCCTGCCAAATACTCATAATTGTAATACTCCTAACATAAAGGAAAAATACTTTTATTGAGAAGCCAAAACTATTTCAGAGGTTTAATGAAACATTTTTTTGTTGGCAAAAATTTTCTATCTGGCGAACAGAAAATAAATTTAATTATTTAAAAAAGAAAAAATATAAATAATTTCAGGCGTGCTCTCAAATTTTATGTGTGATTTACCAATTAATCGTGATTCATGTGCATCAAGGATTGACCTTTTTAGTCACAAGAGAAGTTACAAAGGGAAAAAGATTGTGAGACATAAAGTGTCACAAGAATGATTCAACTATTGCCCTGAGATTGACTCTGGTTAGAGCAACTTTCTTCAATTAAATCTATGCTTAAGTTATTGTTTCTCTACACAGCGTACCTCTCTAGATTGAAATCTAGTGGTTGCTGCAGATCTGAATGAGACAAACTTTCATCACCCATCTTCACTGAACTTACTCCATCATTTAAAGACTTTTCATGGATAAGTTTCTCAGGAGAATACAACTGAAACAAAAAAAAAAGTTTTAACAAATTAGAATAAGCTCTAAAGGTTTTGTTAAGTTTTGTAACTCTCATCAGAAAAAAAATTTAAAAGAAAATGTCAAACTGAATGTAAAACTGAAAAACAAAAATCAATTCTTTGAATCTCAATAAGTGCATCAATATTTTTTTTTAATTCAGGAAAGAATACAAACATAACATTTAAAAAAATAATTTGCACAAAATATCAAGCTGCATAACATTCTTTTATTATTTTCAAAGTTATTCTGAATGTCATTATGATATTTTTATTGACAGATTAGAAAACTATTGAAATGTATAAATATCATAAGAAAGCTTTCAAATCTAAAAAATGAGCTAATCTGACTAGAAAAACTGCTCTATTCAACTGACTTTGAGAATCAGTCTGTTGGTTAACTGGGTATCATATACAAGGGAAAACCCTTCCATCTGACTTTGATAATCAATCTGTTGCTTTTTGCACATTTACCATAAGGTAAACTCTGTTATCAAACTGTTTTAGAAATATAAGCAGGAGTTACATTGGGAAGTTGTTTCTGTTTGGTTTCAGCCTTGCCATTTGAGGATCCCCTAGAATTAGTAGGTTTGTCTTCATTCAGAATGCTGACGAAACTGAATCTGGCACTTTTTTTGAATCTGGAGCTTCTACGACCCTAAAGTAGAGAGAAACAACCATTTTTTTTTCATTATTTTTTAAATGAATAGACATGGTGACATTATATAAATAGACATGGTGACATTATATAAATACACATGGTGACATTATATAAATACACATGGTGACATTATATAAATGTTTGTTTGTAAAATGTTTTACATGTTTCGGATGTTCCTTCAGAGTTGAAGATAGTTTACTTCCTAGTCCAAACCTCCCGCAGGACGACGGGGGATGGGAGCGGGCAGGGTTTGAACCCTCGACCGTCGATAAATCCGAACGACAATCCAGCGCGCAAACCGCACGACCAGGCAGCCATAAATAGACAAGGTGACATTATATAAATAGACATGGTGACATTATATAAATACACATGGTGACATTATATAAATACACATGGTGACATTATATAAATACACATGGTGACATAAATAGACATGGTGACATTATATAAATAGACAAGGTGACATTATATAAATACACATGGTGACATTATATAGACTAGGTGACATAAATAGACATGGTGACATTATATAAATAGACAAGGTGACATAAATAGACATGGTGACATTATATAAATAGACAAGGTGAAATAAATAGACATGGTGACATTATATAAATAGACAAGGTGACATAAATAGACATGGTGACATTACTTGCCTCTACTCTGTAATTTCTTAGCTTTTACGCTCACAATTCATAGTTTATACCCTGTCACTTCTTAGCTTTTGTACTGTCACTTCTTAGATTATACCCTCTTCCTTCATAGCATCTACCCTCTTCCTTCATAACATCTACCCTCTTGCTTCATAGCTTCTAGCCTTTTGATTTATCATAAAATCTACTCTCTTGCTTCATAATATCTACCCTCTTGCTTCATAGCTTCTAACCTTTGGATTCTTCATAACATCTACCCTCTTTCTTCATAGCTTCTAGCCTTTTGATTCATAATTTCTACTGTCATTTCTTAACTTCTAGCCTCTTGCTACCTAGATTCTACCTTGTTGCTTTATCACAACATCTAACCTATTGCTTCATAACTTCTAGCCTCTTGCTAGATTCTATGCTCTGCATCATAGTTAATCTTTCTTTTGCTTTTGAGAGCAGCACCAAGGTTGTTTTTTTTTTTAAGAAATGGGTTTATCCAGCTTTATAATTGTAAGAGCTTCACTTGTGGAGTTAGAGAGATTCCACATGCAACAAATCTGCATTTGGACTTTATAATTGGCTAGTTTAGTAATAACGAACTATCTAAGAATAGGGGGGAAGGATTTTGGCATTTTTATGAATTGTACCATTTATATATGTAACAAATGTGCCTGTGGTGTGTGTGGATGTATCTATTCACAATGAAATTCATGCTCGAATAACCTGCACTATATTGAAATACTATGAATTCTTTTATCAAGAGTGGTAGTACAAACTATAAATATCAACAGAGTCATTATCAGGAGACCTGAACCTTTAGAAGTATCTTAACCAATATTTAGAAAATCAGGTTTTTACCGGATCAAACTCTTTGTATATATATGTTTTCTCCCTCTGGGGGTCAACTGTGTGAATGGTGAATCTGAAATTAAAAACAAATCATGAAAGACTAGCCTAACAGTGTGTGTGTTGTTGGAGTGTGTTATTGGTGGTGTAACTAAAAAAAAACAAAAACAAAGCGAAATAAAAAAATGCATAACAGGCTCTGGACTTGAGTTATGTTGTGAATCAGTTACTTGGGAGTCATGCTATAAATGATTTATATGGGAGTCATGTTTATATTAGATATATGGGATTCATGTTGTATATGGAAGTCCTGTTATATATGGTAACAGTCATATGGGAAAAAGCTAAATCAGAAAGGTATAGAAAATATTGACTATAAGAAATATCGCAATAGCACTCATAAATTCAGGGTGGTTGAAATGGTAATTTGAATATATTAGGTTTAGGTGGAAAACTTTCTGAATAAAACTGAATCTCTCACTTGTCTCCCTCTGTACTTTTAGGCCTCCACATTCCTATGTCAGTGGCATAGCATAAAGCTTTTAAATCAACGTAAGTATAGTGAGCCTCACTGTCCTTCACCTTGCTCTCAATGGCGCCGTTAGCAACTGATAAACAAATAAGAAAAACATTTTTTAAAATGCATTAACTTTTATTTCACTTCTTTAGAATAATTATTTTTTGCACAATTTTCTTGCTATAAATGTTTTTGAAAGCAACAAACAAAACAAAAAAAATGAGTTGTCACACCTGGAACACCATCAATTTTAGCCAGAGCTATCTCCCCCTTCAGAAGCATTGTGATGTCACCTATGACCTGTAAAAAAAAAACACAACTTCAATTCATAGTATGTGTTCAACTTCTTCTTCTTCTTCTAGCCAGCTTTTTGCTGCTGAGCTGTCAGCTCTTTTGCAGACTGTGCCAAAGAAAAATAGTGTGCTGTTTCTTCAGTTGTTCAGTACTGCCGTACAGGGTGTTGGTTATGTTGGTCTGGAGTGGTAGTAGGGTCTGCCCAAGGTGGATTAGGAAAGGGCATTCAAAGAGGATATGGTTTAAGATTTCATAAGAGTGGAAGCAGTGTCTACAAAGGGGGAGTTGTGTGGAATTTATTTTATTGAGATGGTAATTTAACGGAGGTGTGTGTCCTTAGTTGGAAGATTGTAGATTGTTCTTTGCGGGGGAGGAAGTTAAGTATAGCATCATCAACAAAGATATCATTGACCCAGTAGAAATAACTACCATCTAAATATTTATAAAATCTACTAAGCCCATTAGATTTAGAGCTTGCTGGGAAAACCTTACGCAAAATAATCTCAGAACCAGCATTTAAATTCTCCTTTTTTACATTTTTGAAATTCAGCAGTTCCCTTTCAAATAAAAAAAAAATTCAATAAATTTAATTTATAAACAAATCCTAAAATGATAAGAAAAGTAAACTATATTTTATCCTTGATTTTGATAAGTTACTACAGAGTATAAATATAAATACATTTTATTAAAAAAATCTAAATATTATACTGCCATATATCAGTTTAAGAACCCCTTTAATATTTGGTGACTAGTAGTCACTGAACTATTCCCTGCAGTTAGATTTTTCCTGGTCGGGGACTGACCACGAGGTGAACATCTCAGTTGATCTTAGACTCTTGTAGAGAGAGGAGCGTTGTCATCTCCTCAGGTATATTGTATGAGCACTGAGTAATTATTATGTAGTATGTTGTTCTTTTCATCGGATTACATTTTATGATGGCTGAAGTCGCCAATATCTTTTGTGATTTATTTTATGTGAATAAAATCCATGTCTGCTACCAGCGTGTTTATTAATAATTCTAAATGTTGTCGTTGGAGAGTTTAGTATATTAGTGTTCTTACGCACTTGCAAATCTAGTGTGTGTAAGAAAGTAGTTAGTTAAGAAGAACATTATAGTAGTACCAGAAGAGGTATCTACAACACACAGAGACATTCGCGTCATCACGCCTACAACAAAAAACCAGGCCGTGTCATATACACATTTTTATCTGTCTTTAAAAACTATGAATATCTTACATATTTGTCAATTTTTTAAGACTAAGAGAACTAACAAACCTGTGGTCCTAGCAACAGCTTGTCACCAATTTCTGAAATGTAAAGGTAAGTAAGGTAAAAATATCAAATTCAAACGTACAGAGCCTATATAACTATGACAGAAATCAATATTCATTCAGTTGTTTTTTTCCATAAACAATGTTTCACCATTTAGCTAACAATAAAAATTGTAAAATAGAATATTTTTCAGTACAGTAACATATAGACCTGGCCTTGACCTTTGCAATACAAAACAGAAAAGCTTAGTTAATAGAGTTACATGTTTCTAAGTGAGCATAGATGGAGAAGAGCATGGCCTATATAATCTTAATGCTCCACAAACCCTGAACAGAAAGGAAGGGATTCATCAGTGATTCAACAAGACAGCATTTTAATTAGGCTAAAAACAAGACAAACTCACTAGGTTCTTGGGGTTTGGTTTTAGCTGCTTCTCTGGCTGGGTTTAGAATCGGAGGGTCAAGTTTTGGTATGGTCATCCCTTTTGTAAGAAACTCTGAGGCCCAGATGACTGAATGGAGAGGTCTGATTGGCAGACAGTCAGATAACTAGAATAAAAGAGATAAAAAGGTAAATCTGTTGTTGTTTTAATCATAAAAATTGATATAAAAATAAAAAAAAACAATACAGCATTTAGTAGTAGCCATATAAAAAATACTTTTTAAAAAACAAAGCTTATCTAAGGGGAACCATCTCTCTCAATATTGTAAGATTTTTTTTCCTTTTTATATCAATCAAAATTAATTAATTACCACTATTTAGTTTACTAATTGGTTAATATTTTTTTTATTTATACATGTTTTGTTGCAAACCATGAATAAATGTACAAAGTTTCAGCTTGTTCCAAGAAAGGGAAGTGGGTGAAATAATGTGTTCAAAATTTGTGCTAGACAAACAAGTTGATTTAAGCCTTGTAAAAATGCAGTAAAAAGAGCCAGCTAATTATCACCAAAGTGTGATGTGTGATGTTCCAGATACTTGAATATGTACTTTGCTCTGGATCACTGTTTCAGTAGCAAAAGTTACCAAAGAATTATTATTTTGTTACATCCTAGCTATTTTAACTAAGCTAATTATGAAATAATCTTGATACAAACAAGCTAATTATGAAATAAGCTTGGTACAAACTCTAAATGCAATGTTAGCTGTAACTTGAAAAGTTATTGAAAAATGCTCATTCGACATTTTAAAAAATGAATGGATTTTTTGTATTATTGTAATCTTAAAACTACATTGCTTGCATAGGAGCTGTTTCTTTCTTGCACTTTTCTGACCCATTTTTGATAAGCTATAAATAAGTTAATATCTTAAACCCAAGGCTGATAGAAATGTTTAACAGTTACAGCAAGGTATCGATCTCCAACAGGAATGTCTGCCATTTTAATGTCAATAGCATCCATTCTTTTATAAATAGCCTCCTGGATCCTTTCTCTGACAACTTTGTGGGCCTGTCTCATCGGAAGTTCATTCTGTATATAAATAAAGATATTAATATAGAAACTTAGAAGCTTAGTCAGTTCTGAATATAGCCATATACTGAATATAGGTGAATTTGTTTATAATAATGCTTGTTCCCATATAAATACTAATGAAATATGTAAAAGTCATGTTTTTTAGAAAGTTGGTTAATGAGGGTCTCATGTGGTCAGCACAGTGACCAACTTCCTTTACTTAACCCAACTAATGTCAGGTATCCATTAGAGTTGGGTGGACTTATCCCAAATCCAGAAATTCAAAATCCCAGTCTTCACTGAAATTCAAACCCAGGACCCCTTGGTTTGGAAGTCAAGTGCTTTACACTCAGCCATTTCTTCCCTCAGATTCTAAATGTGCTCACTGTTCTAGCCCCCAGCAATGCTAGGGGTAAGTTTCTTAAGATTATACAACAATTACTGTATTTTTTGTGTGCATACAAGTTTTTTTGTAAAACACAGGTTATACAAGTTTTTACAAACAAATGGCAGCTGTGCATGGTATACAAAGGTGCAGGGTTTACAAAATGTACTTTACTCATAAACATATCATAACTATGGACATACTTGAGGGTCTTTATAACCACTATAGTTTGCTGTGTGGTTGTGAAATGTACATTGAAAAACTTTATGAACATTTCATTACTAATCTCAGGAAAAAAAATAATACAGATGCAGCTGAGAATATTTAATTTACCAGTAATCAATTGTGACAAGTAAGTAAGCATCTAAACTAATTTGCCAATACCGGTAATGTCAAAAAGTATAAACTACTATCACAGCGTCAAAAAAAAACAACAGGTACGACCAAAGGCTCATATTTCACATGCGTGTCGCCCTATATGTCCCTTGTTGAAACAACAACTGGAGTATGATTGCATTTCGAGGGACAGGTGTCTGATGAGCGCCAACTTTATGTACCGATAGTCTACAGTAAGTCACACTTTGCAAATGTGGGAAAACGTACTAGGCCCTGAGTCAACATCGTTCAGTAAGTTTGTTTTTTGCAGCATCTTCTTGTATAGAGTCAAGAAAGTCTGAGATTTGAGTAGGTTATAGTTGTTTGAAAATATTAATTAACAATGCAAATGTTGTTGCTGGCCAGTTAACTGCATGGAACCATAACATTAGTAGCTTTTTATTATAGGTCATAATGATTTGATAGTCTAAGCTTACAGCTTACAGCTCGAGAAGGAACCTCTCAGTCTCAACAGAAACAATATAATTTAGTCCTGAGAAGGAAAGGGCATATGTTTCTAGTGGACTGCTGTATTGGAGTTCTCTCTCTCTCTCTCATATATATATATATATATATATATATATATATATATATATATATATATATATATATATGTTTTCACTTACAAAAACATCCTCTGCTTTAATCAACTCCTCTTGTGCTTCATCAACAAGTGTATAATTTCCCGTAGCTGTCAGAATCAAATTAGCAACTCCTGATGTGAAGAATTAACAAAATATGTTACTGAGAATGAATTTATTATCAACATCTCTCTCTAGAATGCAAGAACTGCTACATACTAGAACATCTTTACAAATGTAAACATAAATAACTTTACAAACATTAATAGTAGTTGGCCTTCTTCAGTTGAGAAATAGTTATGATTCATACTATATAAATCAAATGAATGCCAGGGCATCAGCCAAGGTGAGAACAATTTAGCCTTCTTTTCTAAAGTTTTAATTAAAGTTTTAAAAAAAAACATACATAGACATATATATATATATATATATATATTATTTATTTATCATTTTTATAACTATTTTGTGCAAGTTCATATGAAACATCTTCTATTACTGATTTTATTGTGGAAAAAAGATTTCTTCAATGAGCCTAGTCTGACCAAACAAATCATAGGCCTACATTTTAAAAAATCTGAAAAGTTGTCAAAGTTTAATTATTTTTCTAAACTAGAGATAAACTTTAGTAAAATACTTTTTTTAGTTTAAATTTAGTTTAGTTTTAACTTGTTAAATTTACATTAGTTTAACTTGTTAAATTTGGATTAGTTTAACTTTTTAAATTTTTAGTTTAGTTTAACTTTTAAAAATTTAGTTTAGTTTAACTTTTTAAATTTAGTTTAGTTTAACTTTTTAAAGTTTAGTTTAGTGCCCATCACCAATGAAATATAGTTTTGTGTAACAAAAGGTCATGCATGTAGTCCAGCCCCCTATCTGAGATTAAGTAAGCAGACTCTGTTTCCTCATAAGATGTGACCTCTAGACAGTGTCAACACGCTGTCATAGCAAGGTATGTCAATCACTTCTGATTTAATGTGTTCAACTATAAATCTATAAACTCAATGTGGTGACCTTTGATAGACCCACACCACTTGACAGAAGTCTGGTCTGTCACATAGTTGAAGGAATATAACATGTTAACTAACCCACTCAAATGTAATGCACATTTATAATGTTAAGCTTCATTTCTATTTATATTAAGCATGCTTTGTCTTTTTAAAAAAAAAAAAGATGTTTGGTGCATATTCATATGTTTTAATGCACATTATTTTATTCATATAAAAATTTATTAAATAAAATATAAACAGACATAGTCCATGTTCACTTTATACTTAATAAAGTAAATTTAGGTACTTCTTTGTACTTTTACTTTCCAGCCAATTATCCTGCAGTGATATCTGGCTGGAGCCAAATATGGCTGGATAGTGAAAAATGGCCAGATATCCAGCCGGAGCTCAGCTCAGGTGCAGCCTTCATTGCTAGTTACATAATTATTTATCACATACTGTAGACATACTCATAAAACTATTCAACAAACAAATACCCTTACCTGTGTCCCCAGAACACAGAAGACGTAGAAATTTGGGAATGTTCAACATGAGAGCCACTGCTTCTCCAGCCATGAGTGCTTTATAATCAGTTGTGCTAGACAGAAAAAAAAAAGAATGTATATGACCAATATTGATAATCATAATTGAGTTTCATTCATATTATCCTCAGTAAATTTAAAATCATTAATTTACTATACAATATCAGTTCAAGTCAAATTTAAGTTATAAGAGCAGATAATACAGAAGTATGAATGAGCTGTGCATCTTTTTTTTATTTTAATAAAAGTCAGACCACTAATAAATGCTTAAAAATAAGTTACATTGGTACAAAAGTCTGTTAAATGTGGATCCATAAAAAGACACAATCTCTCTTTGTGATCTTATTCAAATTTGATTTTGAATTGTTAGGATAGATACTTGAAATGAAATGACAACACTTTCAGAATATTAACAAATAACTAGATTCTTTAATCAGCCATCTTGGCTCACAGAATAGTGTCCCCCATGCATTGGCATAACTCTTCCTACTATATTCAATATACATAAGGGGGGGGGGGGGGGTTAAAATACAATATTATAAGAGTTACTGAAAGAGATGTAACATTCCATCAACATGAATAATTGCATAATGTGCATCCAAAAAAAGTGGGGAATACAGGGGGGATAAGTGAGTGATAAGCTAAGTACAGGAGAGTGGACCTAAAGTACGAAAGTTAGGCAAAGCAATAAAATCAAACACAAAAACGAATGAAAACCAAATTAGTTCAGCTAAATGCATGCAGCACTACAATCAATATATCTTGTAGTAGGATGTGGGATGTGTGGTCGAGAGGCTATGTACATTTGAACTTGGTTTGAATTAGCTACCTATGAAGGGCCTCGAGGTTGGACACCTGACTCGGGCAGAGTTATGTTTACTGAGCGCCTAAAGGCAGCATGAAAAAACCTTCTCCCAGATACCCCCCTTCCCTCACTGATCCACAAATGAGATTGGAACATAGCACTCTGAGCATGCTATAATCATGAAAGTAGAGCTATATAAAAGCTATAATTTAATTTTAATTTTAGTAGGGTCATCAAGTCAACTTACTATGGGACTGGTTTGACTTTTTTCTGGTTGGACTCTGAGGTTTGACTTATCCAAATGAGACGATCTACTGCATAATAGAGACTCATGAAGAGCTGAGGGTACAAACCTCCAGTGTTGTTCTGTGATATGGAGAATCATGGGATATTCTTCAGCATTACTTATTGGCCAGTGACAAAAAGAAAATTGTGTTACTGTTCTTTTTCTTTCTAATTGAAACAATAAACCAATGGGCCAGTTTGGATTTTGTGTATGGCACAAAAAAACTAAGCAGTCAAACAGTGAAAAATTGAAAAAAATAAAAAAATATATATATATACTTTATAAAAAAGAGAATTCTTTCTTTATACAGCTTATAGAACAATTACTTTACTATATTTTTTAAAATATGAAACATTTTTACACACCATCATCCTCCCCCCTGCATTCCACCCTTCCTACCCTTACCCTGCAGACAATACCCATCAACCTAGGCTTGATTACCAGAGTTCATGGCTAAAAACCCGAAATCTAGGTTAAAACATTGGCAAGCATAAGTCTTGTTGCTTTTTTTTTCTCTCTAACATCATCCCTAATTTGCATCATCAAATTTAGGATGGGAGCAACACCTGACGAGGCATGGTGGCTGAATGGTCAAGCATTTGGTTTCAGACTTGGGGGTCACTGGTATGAATCCTGGTGAAGACTGGGACTTTTAATTTCAGGATTTTCGGGTGCCTGAGTCTACCCAGCTCAAATGGGTACCTGATATTAGTTGGAGAAAAGTAAAGGTGGCTGGTCATTGTGCTTGCCAGATGACAACCCTCTTTAACCATAGGCCACAGAAACAGATGATATTTACATCATCTGTCCTATAGATTGCAAGGGGATACTTTATTTTACAACACCTGACTGCTTAATGTAACCAAGAGAAATGTATATAAAGGATGCATTTAAGGGGAAATATTCATCCATTACATTACAATCAAACTCATGCCAAAATTGCACTCAAGTCAATGACCTTAACCATGTTGACAAAGACATTATGAGGTTATCTAAAGACCAGTTATATCAAACTTATAACTCACAGTCAATATGAATTTGTTGGGATTTATTTTTCAGCAGTATATATTGTTGGTTTGCACCAGATGGAATGGAGGTGCTGAGTAAGGCTAGATTCCAAAAGAACTTTGTGAAACAAAAAACTTTTAGTAAAAGAATAAATAAAATATATGTATATCATTTTTACCACATTGTTATCTCTGTCAACTTTGGCAGCATTAAGTAAAAGGCAGATAACTCTAGTTCTGTAAATTGGTGGCAGCAGAAAATATGACATTATGTTCACATTTCTGAAATAGTCATTAAAAAAAATAGTTCAGAAAAAAAGTAAGCAATAAAAGTTTTCATTTTTGTTCTAATGGTAAGAAACTAGCTTGTATAACATCTCAGAAATGTTCCTTTTCTACAAGTCAAAGACTATTATTTTAACAAATAAAATCACAAATATCTGGGCCAGTAATGCAAAATTTATACTGCTACTGATAAAACCACAAATATATTACTTTAGATACTTTACAGTAACTGACCCTATAGTCTCAAGCTGTGATACATTCAAAGAAGACCTGATCAAAGAGGTAGGCAACTGATACTCCAATGATATCTTGTAGAACAAAAATAAATGCAATTACATGGTGAAGAATATAAATTTAAGTGGCTGTTCTTCTTGAACTTAGTGAAGCATGAAGCTTAGTGGGGAGACAGTTCCAAACCTTTGGTCCAAGAACTGAAAAATTTGATTTTGATTTTTTGGCATTTCTTCACACTTCATTTTTCAGGGATTTATTCTTCTACTCGATAATTACAGGAGGTTAATGCAAGTTACAATTTAAGTATTAAAATTAGTTTTTTTATAACGCTTGTATTAAAAATTTGTGTTAATAACTTATGAATAAAAATCTGTTTTAAATATTTTTATGTATACTTTTCCTACAAATTAACTCCCTCAGTCACACTTCCCTAATAAAATCCAGTACTTTCCCAGGATCTACTTCGTCACACAATATTTGAGGCAACCAAGGAGGATATGCTCTATAATGAGGTTAGAGTTACAATTATTTACACAATGGTTCCTCTCTTCCTAGTATAAAGGAGAATGTAATGTATGTGTAACCAATCCTAAGTCTGGACATGAACATGGTTGTAATTCCATGAGGTGTCAGACATTAATATGTTGGCCACTTTGCATCTGCCATAATTTGCTTCAATTTATTGTGGATTTATGTTTCCCATCAAGCCTGCAAGTAGGGAATATGGGGTCTTGTCACTACTTCATGAAGGGCAATCTTTCCCTCTCTGTCTGCCCTAAAGCTTGCAATGCAGATCCTAAGTCAAATTAGGAATTTCCTCCAGCATGATGCTTTAACTGGAGGTGCGGTAGCTGAGTGGTAAAGCAATAGGCCTCTTGAATGAGGGTCCCGGGTTCAAATCCAGGTGAAGACTGGGATTTTTAATTTCAGGATCTTTGTAGCACCTCTGAGTCCACCAAGCTCTAATGGGTACCTGACATTAGTTGGGGAAAAAGTAAAGAGGGTTGGTCATTGTGCTGGCCACATGACACAGAAGGCCATAGAAACAGAATCTACCCTATAGATTGCAAGGAAAGGGAAACTTTACTTTTATGATGCCTTTACAGCCTTAAGTGAAAGTGAGACTGCATGTTGCTCAGCTGTGGAAATAGACCATTCATTACGAGAGATAGTTTTGTTCCTAAAGGAGCAAGCACATTTGACCTTTCCATTCATCTTGGATCCAGCTGTGTAAATAGAGCCACAAGCTTCATAGCTCTTCAATAGGATTGTAGTGTGTTCCTTTTTCAGAGTTGGAAATAGATACATTTTTGGGGGGTTTGTTAAGTCAAGGAGGCTTTTGTGGGATTAGATTAGTAGGTGGGGAAAATGGACCATTGGCCAACCCCACCTATTCCCATGGATATCCCAAATACAGTCAGACCCAAATGTTCTTTTAGGCCAGCATTGGAACCACGTACATGACCAAAAGCTTTCTTAAAATGTGTGGATTGTATTAAAAAAGCCTGAGAAAACACCCAGTCTACACTAAATAGGTGGGGTTAAATTTTGAATACATTCTCTCATTTTAAGGCATAATGGCTGTATGATGTTAGGCCTTTGATTATATAGTTCTACTTTGGTAGGGTGAAAAATGGGAGTCAAAAGCAGGGTTTGTGGAATAAGATTTTAGGTCACTATGTACTGCATTGCAAGCTTTTTCCTTCAGAGGTTCATTGGAAGTTCTTCAGCCTTCACATAAAAACTTGGCACTGGGGATGTTCTAAACATGTCAAGACATTCTGTATAGGTTCCAATATTTTTAAGTAAGATTTCCAAGCAGCTCCATATATTATGGATCCATAGTCTAGTTTTGATCTGATAAGACTTCAGTAGAGCAATAGAAAGATTTGCCTGTCACCTCCCCAGTCAGTATTGCTGAGTAGTATGTTGCTGGGTGAGATTTCTTATTTAGTTCTTTAATATGAGGGAGAAAATAAAATTCTGAATCTAGGGTAAGGTCTAAAATTTTAGTACTTCTCTTTTGAAGTAATGTCTGTAATTTGTAAGATAAGAACAGGAATCTTCTTTTTGTCTAAAAATAATTCAGAGTCTCGGTGTATTCACCTTAAATTGCAGAAATGCATGATTACAGTTTTTTTAATGGCTGCCTGGTTGTGCGGTATGCGCCTTGGACTGTCATCTCAATGGCCCTGGATTCGATTCATACCCTGCCAGCTGCCATCCCAGTCATCCTGCAGGAAGTTTGGCCAACGAAGTAGATTATCTTCAACTCTGAAGGAACATCCAAAACATGTAAAACATTTCTAAAATCTGAAAATCTAAAACCATTCCCATTGAACCAATTTAAAACGTTAAGACAAAGTTATAGTTTTTTTTTTGGTTTCCATGTTTTTGCCATAGATTAAAATGACAAAATCATCAAAATACAGAGCACTCAATGCAAGTAGACAGAGTTTTTATGCTACTCTTTATTTTAATGTTAAATAGAGTGAGAGAGTTAAATGCCTGAGGCATCTCCTGGTCATAAGTGCCACAAAGCAGGGATTGTGTCCCCTTAGCCTTATAAGCTGAAAGTCTTGCAGAAGGCCATGATACCAGTTTTATCAGTCATTTTCTATATGGAAAAATACAGCTACCAGGTGCTCTCACCTAGAAAAAACACCCTTGATCTAAGACTCCAACCTTAAAAAGTCTTCTCAAGGGTCATGGGTTTGAGCAATGCATGCCACCATTGCCCATTATCCTATGGGAGGTTTGGGCTAGGATATAATAATGTTCAATTCTGAAGAACCATCCAAAACATGTAAACTAACAAACAAAGAAACAGATGAAATAACTGGATTCTCATACATTATAAATTTGTTTACAAGCCCAAACACAATTTCTATTGTTTTCCAACAGATAATATTAAGTTGTCTTTTCTTTGAAGATATTATCAGCTATAAGATGTACATGTTTTAAAGAAATATGGGTCATTCAAATTATCAATTTTTCTTTTTACATTTTTAACTTAACAATCACAAAATATCAACTTAGAAAAAAAAAAAGAACATTTGTTGACTATTATTATTAATAATCCAATATTATATGAGAATCTGCTTAACATCATAAACTAATGCAAATCCACTTACCACCAATAACAGAAGGAACATATTGCATCTTTCTGTATCTGTCTGTCTTTGTTCTAGTAAGTTTTCCAAGAAATTTCCAGTTATTGTGTTTAGGATTGGATCTCTGTTAAGAAATATTATCTTTCTGAGTATAAAAACATCAAACAACCAATCTAATTCAACTAATCCTTTGTAAGGAAATTGTGATGTACTGGCCTACAAACATAGGGCTATTGTTCTGGGCAGAAGAAAAGGGACAGCTGGCACAAGACAAAAATGGGGACATTATCAAGATAGGACAAGACTATCCCAAATCTGTATTGATAGCATCTTTGACTATGTTGAGTTTACTTATAAGTCATCCAGTGGTACTCATTCAAACAGTTACAAATGTGCTCTGAGAGTACGGACAAAGGAAGAGAAAATGCAAGCCAATTTCTAACTTTGTGTTTGACTGAAAAAAAAAATTTAAATAAAGACCATCACACCTTTACCCAAACATCCCTGAACAATTCTATTCCTCTTTTCTTCCATTATTTATGATGATTTTATGTGGCCCACAAAATGACCAACCACAGTCACTTTTCCCAATGTCAGGTTCCCATGAGAACTGGATGGACTCAGATCCCAAAATTTAAAATTCCAGTCTTCAATAGGATTAAAACCTGGGACCCCCATCATTTTGGAAGCCAAGCTCTTTACCACTCAGCCACTGCACTTCACTCCCTAACATTTTAGTATTGAAATATTTGTTATTTCCACAGTACAAGTAACAAATATGTTCCAGAATAATTTTTTTATAGTATTTATCACAAGACATACTTTTTATCTAACTCTGAAGCCCAAGATAAAATGTCCTCCTGAATCATATGCGTGAGATACCTCAAGCGCCTTTCATCAGTATCTAGAAAAAAATACATTCAACACTCATAACAGCATCTATTTTGACAAATTTTTTTGTATTTCTAAAAAAAAAGAACAAAACTAAAAAAAACACAAAAGTAAAGTATGTGCTTAAATAAAACCTAGCAACCAACAAAGAAATTACTTACGTTTTGTATGTTTCTCTGACATTGGAAACTTAGAATATATATATTTGCACTGCAGAACAACAAAGTGGAAAAAGCAAATGAGTACAGCTTGCCAAAGTAGATAATACTGGCTAGATTTAATAAATAATGACGATTTCATAAGTTTTCAATAGATGTTCTTTGTTAGAGTTGCTAAATATCACTACTTAGTGTACTTGTCACTCAGTATTTGCATTACTTTCTCATCTTAAATGTTAAAACAAAACTTTCCAAGTAGCTCTTCTTTATATCAAATATTGATAAGTAATTAATATAGTGAAAGCAATCATTACTGAGTCTGAGTTCTATCATGTAAACAGATTCAGATTGTTATCTCCAAAAATTTTGTAATGAAAAAGTGCTACTAACTCGAGCTAATCTAGACCTAGCATTAACTTGGAAGGTAGGCCTAGATCTATTGGGTAAAAATTTAGGAAAGTGGACACAATTTTAGCAGAATTCTAAAAAATTTTAGGAGACTTTTCATTTTTTAGATTTTAGGAACACTACAAACCCTGGATTACATCTTTGGAATGCAATACCATCACACTACTGACCTGTTTACTCACAACTCCCATAATGCCAATGTTTTTGACTGCTGTTGTTCTGAAAGTTTTACCCATTTTGTGACGCTGAAAGAAGAAGTAAAGCCATACAAACTGAAGCAAACATAGACAGAGTTGAGAGAAGTGGCTCAAACGTAAAATCTAGATAATAGTTTCAATATCTATGATAAGAAGAAACTTACTATTGGGTGAGAAGTCAATGCTGTATCTATAAAGAACTGATTCACATGAATCCTCTCCATTACTAAAAGTTACAACAACCAAAAAAAAAAGTAAAAATGATTTTTAATTTTTGTTTAGTATTCATAAAACATTTAATTAGATAAAAATTAAAAAAATGAGACTGCAAAATGAATGGACCTTATTCACCAATCGCAAACAAATACCCTTGAGCCAAATACATGCTTCCTTATTCTCTTGTATACAACTTATGACCTAAATCGAATCAGAAATAGATATCACATGATTGTATTTTTGTTGTTGTATCGCATCACATGAATGAGGTCCATTGGTACAATACAGTGTTTATATATATATATATATATATATATATATATATATATATATATATATATATATATATATATATATATATATAGCAAGTGTCTTTGTTGGAGAATAAAAATTAAAAGAACAATGTCAGAATTTAACAAATTATCATCTTGACTGTACACATAAAATATTTATATTTTTGAAAATTGTACTCAATAGTGACACTTCAAAACATGGGTATTTAAAACAACTTTTACTATTAAGGTATTGTTTGAGGCCTATGAACCTAAGATTTAAAATCTACACTTAGAAACCTTAGGAGAGCATGAGTTATTAAACTAAAGCTATAACAATTTGAAAAAAAATATAAATAAATAAACTTTGTTTAATCTATTTGTTTTTATTATTAAAAAAATTTACATAACAAACCCTGTATTAGTAATACAACATAATTATTGCTAATATTTTTTAAAATTTCATTTTTACCAGTAACTAGGCGGCCGTCTAAATCCCATATCAAAGGTAGACAATCTATCACATGAATACGATCTAAAAATAAACATTGAAAACATCAACTGATTTACTGACTTAATGTAAATACATTATGATGATCAAAACATCAACATTAAGATAATTCATTTAAATGTTGAAAATCATAAAAAAATTTAAAAACAAAGAATAAGCTATTTTAAAAAAAATTTTTTTTTTTTTGAGAATACTTACAGTAAGGATCTGAATCCAGCTCAGGGTTACCATGGAGACTTATACTTAGAAAATGAGCATGTCTAATTTTTTCAAGGTCAATCCACTTCAGGTTGTTATTTGAGAGTATGACAGTTCCCAGAGCAAGATAACGAGAAAGTGCATTGAGGAAACATATCTAAAAAAAAAACAGACATTTGTAAACAACTATTGGTGACACATAATAAAGAAACAACAATGTTCTACTTTTCTATGGTTGGAAACTTAACCCTATTTTGCTAGAACAGCTCAGCCACAGAGCTGGTCAGATGGTCAGTTCTGTCAATTTAACTAGATAATGGCATGTGATGGCTGAGTGGTAAAAGGCTTAGCTTAGAGATATCCAGAGTTTAAATTCTGATGAAGACTGGACATTTCAACATGAGGATATTTATGATGCCCCTGAGTCCACCAGGCTCTAATGGGTACCTGACATATGTTGGGAAGAAAGTGTATTTGTTCATTGTGCTGGCCACATAACACCATCAATAACAAACAAACTTTACGAGCCTTATGTGTAGCAAAGTCATACAGTTTTTCATGAAAATTTTATTTCCTACATAGATCACGCTCAATAGTAACAACTAATAAATGTTTCAATCTATCTACGAGAATTGTTGAACTAAAGTAATTCTTCATTAGTTTGAGGCGCAAGAAGCTTCTTTCACCAGATTAAACAATTGCCGTTTTTTTTATCGCGCATAGGATTGGCATTTTCCTCATTGAATGACACCCCAAAATGGACAATTTTTGTGTATATATTTCAGGAGATTTGTATGAGTTTTCTAAAGATTTAATGTATTCCGGATATTTCCAGGAGCTCCTGGTAAATCGACAGGAGGCAGCAGGAAATCTGTTATAAGTTGTACAATGGTTTAATTTAATAATTTATACACCTAGAATTAGCACAGGTCCTATGAAAGTGTGGGGCCCACTGCGGTTGCATAAGTGTGGAGCCCACTACGGTTACCTAAGGCCGGCCCTGCAAAATAGTGGTGTATGCTACGCCGCAGGTCAACTAGTAATAATAATATTAATGAATTTTAATACTTAAGAAAGGGTCTTGTACTGTGCATGTTTGTTTTTTTTGTAAGCTAATCCAAGTCCTAAGACATTAAGCTCGTAACATTTTCAAATCAGGCTACCTTTAAATTTAAAGTTCATATTTCAATATAAGCCAGCTTAGTTATATTAAAATATGTTTTCTACATTTCTTTCCTGCTTCTTCATAACTGTTTTATGGTCAGAGAATAGTGGTTTACTTTTTTTTTTTATTATTTTATATGCTAGAACAAATTTCTATAAGTACTCCTTCTTACATAGTGCCATTAGAACATGTAACAGGTTGCCTGAATCAGTCAGGAAAACCAATGACTTAGTAGAGTTCAAGTCTCTAATTAACATGCACAACTGTATTAACTTATGGATACTATGCAATGGGTGTAATTATCTTCTTATTTTAAGGAATGTTTTTAATGTATAAGATAAGATAAAAGATTATTATAGGTATGACTGATAGATCATTCTGCTTGGCCAGGGATATTGTCATAAAGGAAAATATTTGGTGAAGGTGGCCTAAATAATTAGGAACTTGTATTCCGAAACAGAGTTTTCCCAAGTCACAATTACTTGAACATCTAATAAGTTCAGGAATATTGCACGGTTATGAGGTAAAGAATTAAGAAATAAAGATATAATTACACTGTTGTTGCTAAGGTCTAAATACCAAAGTTGCTTCAAATTTTCCAAGCCCTCATCGGATTCCAAATTGTTGTTTCTTGCCTTCAGCCAATGAAGATTCTCACACTGATCCAAGTGTTCCAGTTTCACTGAGAAGATAATAACAAAAAGTTAGTCTTGTAAATATTTATAATATAGCTTGATATTCTCACTTCATGGAAGTTTCCCAGAGAGACTTAAAATATATAAATTTTTTTTAGTGTGGGTCCTAAAACCAATATTGTTTACTTTCTGTTACCTGTTAACTGGGTTTATTAAGTAAATTAAATAGAGACTCAATTAAGCAACCAAAACCTATTACTCTCCGCTACAGTTTTACCTTAACATTCTTGAACTAACATGATTAGACCATCTATAATTAATCCTGCAAAATCTAGTCAGTTTGAAACATAATTTAAAATAATAGGTCATTTGGTAGATTTGCCAAAGGTTCTGACTGGTCAAGTAAGGAGTGAGATGCTTTGAAGTCTAAATTTAGGGACGGATTTAAGGGAGGGCAGGCAGGGCTACTGCACCCAGGGCCTCCGCAAGAGAGGGGCCCCAACAAAAGACTTTTTTTTTAAATATCCAAATTTCAACAGGTGAGAAACTTTTTATTAAAACATTTTTTTAAGCAATTTTAACTTATAAATGTACATCCATATTTACAACAGTGCATTAGCTAAGGACCTTACCCTCCACAAACTCATATAAATTTTCAAGTAAAATATGAATATTAATTTTTCTTTTAAAAGAAGGAATATGAGATAACATTTACAGGTAATCTATTTCTTTCTTCTAAAATATGGCATGATTTTAGATATATGGATTATTATTAAGTGGATTTTTAGTAAAGCTTTCAAAAAAAATATGCAGACCATAGATATATAGCCATTATGGATAATGAAAAAATAAAAGTGATGTAATGGTATTCGTTTTCTGGGATTAAGGATGAGTGCAGTGTTTCACATGACTATAGTAATAGTTCTAAGCCTATTATAATATTTGGAGGTGCTGTGGCTGAGAGATAAAGCGCTTGACTTCTGAACCAGGAGATATTTAATTTTGGGATCTTTGGGCACTTCTGAGTCCACCCAGCTCTATTGGGTACCCGTCATTAGTTGGGTAACAGTAAAGGCAGTTGGTGATTTTACTTTTATAATAATATTACATATAGTTGGCTGGTTGGCTAGCTGCTTAAATATGTGTTTTAGATACTTAGAATGGCACCTTGAATATTATGCCTACATGATTGTTTTTTTATTTTAATTCCTTGACATCAAATGCTTTTCAGTGTTTTATGCATTGTATTATTAATAATAATATAATTATATATAATCTATTAGGCCTATCTAGTCTAGACTAGCTCTAAATTGTAAATGAAAGGGGTTTATCACACTAATCACAGTGAAAATATTCATATAAGTCATATCTATATGTAGGCTTTATAATAGTGTTCGTTTGATGTTTCTAGATTTTAAGTTTATTAACCCATTAGATCTACTTTTGTTGTTGACAGATATAGATCTAGATATATAGATCCAATTATTTTTATTTAACTAGAAATCAGTTAATTATGATTGTAATAGTAAATATTATAATAATGCGAAACTCGAAAACAGCTTGGCAACGGCGTCTCCTTTTATTATTATTTCTTTAATAGAAAACGAAAACTAACCGAGCTCTAGTCCTGACAGGTCTAAGCTCTTCGCAAGATGAACTGGTACCTTACAGCGTTTTCGAATGGTCTGAAAAGTCAAAGTAATACTATTTGAGTTAACGATACTATTAATTAAAAACAAATCATTAAATTAAAGATCTATGCAGGAGTTCAAAGACATCTAGATCTAGTCTACCTCTGGTTTGAGCTTCATTGTAAGGCCGTGTAAGGCATTTATTTGTTTTGACGGGAAAATAAAATATCCGATTACACTTCCGTTTGTAATCGGATATTGATTTCTTCAACTTTGTTGACTGTCTTTGAGAATCGGAAATATGCTAGAAGTAGAGATTCAGCAAAATCGTTCTATGATGTAGCCATAGACTGATATTATATCTAAGTGCTGAACAACTGAAGAAAACAGCACACTTTTTTTCCTTGGCACAGTCTGCAAAAGAGCTCACAGCTCAGCAGCAATAAAGCTGGCCAGAAGAAGAAGAATTGCTGTTAATCTAGATCTATTACAAATTTAATTAGATGACTGGTCCAAACTATTCGATACTACTACGCGTCATAATAATAATTAATAATAATAATTTTATTTATAAAGCGCTGTTAACAAACAAAATGTAGGCTCAAGGCGCTGTAACAACATTACAAACGCAAAAGCTAACATGACAAACTAATCTAAAAAAGTTTTAAACAGATAAGTCTTAATGTTCTTCTTAAAAGTGATGTAGCATGTTGTCTGTCTGAGATCAATGGGGAGTGAGTTCCAAACCTTTGGTCCATGAACTGAAAAAGCCCGCAGACCGTAGCTTTTGAGGGAGAAACGTGGCACTACTAAAAGCGTTGAGTCTAATGAGCGCAGGGCTCTCTGGGGGACATATGGAGTAATCAGTTCTCTAAGGTACAAGGGCATTTCTTTGTTATATATACACTGATGACAAAGTGTGGCGACCTTGTAATCGATTCTCGCTTTCACGGGAAGCCAATGGAGCGTGCGCAAGAGCGTAGTATCAGAATCTTGTCTATTTTTTTAAAGGACTATTCGAGCGGCGTTGTTCTGTATACGATGCAGCTTGGCTATTTTGTCATCAGGTATACCTGCTAGCACGGCGTTGCAGTAGTCAAGGCGGGAGAGTATGAATGCCACAGCTAGCGTTTTTGTTGACTCCGTTGTTAAATATGATCGGATCTGGCCTAATCTGCGCAGCTGCAGATAAAGACCTTTGCAGAGCTGACTTATGTGTGGGTTGAAAGATAGTGTTGAGTCGAAGAAAACTCCAAGAGTCCGCACTACATGGACAAAAGGAACATAGCAGTTCGTGATAATGAGAGAATCTGTGCTTTCAACTTTTGAGACATTGTTCCTAGTGCCAATCTTAATTATTTCTGTCTTGTCTTCGTTCATCTTGAGTTTATTTTCAACCATCCAACCGCTCACCCTTGCAACGGTACTACTGATTTTCTCTGCCAGATGCGACATCTCTGAGGGTACTGATGAATCGTATAACTGTGAGTCATCGGCAAAGAAATGGTATAAGATACCGGTTGGCCGTATGACACCGCTGAGTGGATATGTGTACATAGTGAACAGTACTGGGCCTAGAACTGATCCTTGGGGTACTCCGTACTTCAAAAGTAAGCTTGTTGATTCCGTCCCGCTAACAACGACACTTTGGGTGCGTTCCGTCAGGTAGGATCCAAGCCACTTTAGGACGACTCCTGCTAAACCAAAAGTTGCAGAGAATCTGGCCATCATAATTTCATGGTCTAGCGTATCAAAGGCTGCGGACAAGTCCAGCATGGAAAGAATTGATATGTGGCCTTTGTCGGAATTGTGAAGTAAGTCGTTTAGTACCCTGACCACTGCTGTCTCTGTGCTACGGCACTTCCTATATGCAGACTGAAATTCTTCCAAGAGACAGTACTGTTCAAGATGAGAGAGAATTTGCGCTAACACGATGCGCTCCAGAAGCTTTGACAGGAAGGGAAGATTTGATACCGGGCGATAGTTTTTTTGACATTCCGGGTCAAGACTGGATTTCTTTAATAAGGGCCTAACAAGTGCATGCATAAATTGCTTTGGTACAATGCCTAAAGTCAGTGAAGAGTTCACAATGTTAGTAATTGTAGGTACAAGCTCATCTAAACATTCAAGGAGCAAGGAAGTTGGAATGGGATCAAGGTCACATGACTTATTTGGCATCTTTAGAATAGTACTTTTGACATAATCTTGAGATACACGCTGAAACTCGCAAAAAGGAGTATTTTGAAAAATTGGAGAGTGGTCATATAAGCTTTATTTTTGTTAAAAGTAATTTTTAAATACTTTTCTAGTTTTTATTAATGTATTTACATTGAATTATTATAGCTCGTATGAAATGCGCAGTGGACTGTCGTCTCAGTTGTCCCGGGTTCAACCCCCCCCCCCCCCCGGTCGCCATCTCCGAAAAAAAAATAGCCAACGACCAAAATTCTGACAAAAAAGCGGAAAATCTCCTGACGACATGAAGTAATCTTCAAGTCTGAAAAAACATCCGAAACATGTAGTTCTTTTTTTATATTAGTGGGTTAACGTACGAACAAAGGGTTAGGCAGGAAAAAATGAACCGCCAGACAAACAAGTTCCATTGTACCGGTACCTAAATATTATTTTCTAGTCCTTTACTTTTTGGTTTTAGACGGATTTCTGTAGGCCTTTTAGTATCAAAAACCCTTAACCAGTTCAACACTTATATCACAAATCCCAAAAGTCGCAATTCTTAATTTATAATACTTATGATATTGTACCAGTGCAGCCGAGCTTTTGAGATTAATCTAATAGATTTATTTAGCTTTGAATTGAAACGTAAAAAAAATGACAGAGCAACGATCGAATATTCTTTACTCTTGATTACGATGTCCAAGTGTGTCTGATGACGTCGCTTAGTGATAGCTGCATTATTTTTTTTTCACTGACCTCTAACTTATTTATTATGGCATTTATAAAAGGGAGCAAAGTCTCATCGGCGACTGTTAATCAATGGCATAATGTGAGAGCTGTCACTTGTTTGCCGAACGTGCTTTTAACAAAACATACATTCGCTTATCTCCTCATTGTTTGGCGTCTGTTGCCTAGCAACATCTTGTTGTGCCAGTTAGTCTTTTAATCTTGTTATCCAGTTATTCGTAATGTTTCATTATAACATTTTAGCAGCAAAGTGAGTGAGAAATTAGCAAATATACGATGAGGATAACATGATTCTGTATTACTTTATATTAGCATGACCAAAAAAAATCACGAAAATCAAGGGACAAATGATGATAATGATGATGATGATGACGATGACGATGATGGTGATGATGATGGTGATGATGATGATGTGGCCAGGACAACGACCAAACCGTTGGAATTTTCCACAAGAACTGCAATGGCTCAGAACTTCATTAGGCCTCGGACTAAAAATCGAAGCTCTGCATGGATACAAACAATGCAAGCTCCAAACATTCTAATCGACAGCCAAGGCAGCCTTGGCAGTAACCGGGGCACTAGAAAGAGATATATCTGGAGCCCCTGGGCGAGTGTCGTATGCGGCACGATAGGATTCGTAAGTTTAGGCTTCCAGGGCAATGCTTCTAAGACTCGTCTTAGAGCTCGATGTGGAAGCCTTTGTTAAAGGAGACGATTAGATCAATAGGGAAGCAATAGAACCTAGTCCATTGCACTGGCGGGGATGGAAGAAAGTCCCAACAAACATGTCACTATCCACATACCGTACATCAATAGGCCCCGTTTTTTACGGCGAACACCTGATGTGTTACAGAGAAGGAATATAGGTGAGTTTCCCCGGTGGACTAGCCTTTGACCTCGCTTCTAACCCCGGCATTTTGAGATGCGAGCCATCGGTAATAGTGATGTTAAGCTTCCATCTGCTTGGATCTTTCCCAGACAGAAATTTGTTTAGACAGGCAGATGGAGGCAAGTTTCCATAGGTCTAGAGCTCCAGGAGTCTTAGACTCAACTTTTAGGACAATTATAAAGCTTAGGCTACAGAATCTACTACCGTACCATAGTACTCTCTGGCTTGTCTAATGCCGTGCTCGTATGCCTTATTGTTGTTATAAAGCGTAAATATTACCTTATGCCAGACAACATAGGCCTCTTGGTGACATTTGAGTTGTAGGCCTACTTGTTCTTCTAGAATATTCTAGATGCATTGATTTAGTGGCCTTTAACTAACTTGATAATTAGAAATATGTTGCACACGTAGGCCTACATGCTAAATTAGATAGTAAAAATTTTTTATTACAAAGCTTATATCAACTCCCTCCGTCCGTCTGTATGGTAGAGATCTTGTACACGTTATTTCTCAGATCAAGCTGAGACTTTGCACAATTATTCATTGTCCCTAACAAAACATAATCAATTTCAAACAAAAATAATCAATTAATTCGTGGTACTTAATTAACTTTGTTTGATATTCAGAAAGGGAAATAAAGCTTACAATATTGAGAAAATGATGCTGCAAATGTGCAGTTTTTTTCACTTTTTAGTACTTTAAATATACTTTTTTTCTTCATGCTGTTGTTGTGTGTTAATATCTCCAGTGATGGAAAAATCGGTCCTACTGTATAGGTGAAGTCCCCAAGGCTTTTTCATCGTTGCAAGCTTGTTAGGGTCAACTACCTGATTAAACTTTGGTTTTAAAAAAAAGTTAGTCTGATCTCCATTGTGCCATTAGCATCACAGAAATGATTAACAGCATTTCCCATTTCAAAATTATGTAGAACTAGACCCACATATTTATCGAATTATTTCCCCTTACGCCATCATTCACACGCTATGGCACATTCGATTTATTGACTGGCTCATTGAACTAGCTTGAACATTTCAGAATTTAGGTCAATTATTTTGAAATTGTAATAAAAGGAATGGATGATGCTTCTCTCCTACACTTCTGTTAAAAAAATTGTATAGTTATTATGAAACGCCGAAGCTTATCTATTCGTAATTTAGATGATGTTCATAATATTGAAAGTTTTAAAATCTATCTCCCCTGTTTGGGCGTGTCACGTGAAAAATGGTATCGCCACATAACACTGACCGAGTGAGGATGTTTGGGACGGCTCATTTTCCACGAAGAGGGATGCTAGGTTTTCGTCCATAATTTTATAACTAGACCGTGGCAGCCGGGAAAGAGCGATCGTACAATCTAGTCAGACTGCACTGCACTGCACTCGTTTTGGTTTATCTCCCTTGTAACAAATCAAGAATGCCCGTAAGTAAAATTATGTTACAACTAGTTAAACTATTTGCTTTAATTTTGTTTTTGAGGATGTTAGATTTAGAAGCCTGTAAAATTGTCATGTACTCTTAAATCCTAGAGAATGGATCTTGATTGATATTGCGCTTCTAATGAAAAGACAACGAAACGATACACAATAATCAATTCATATATTTTATAAACTCTTATTTTACGGTTTTTCTTTGTTGTTTTTTTTCTCTCATAAATGTAAAGGTTATCTGTCTCTCTTTCTCTTTCTCTCTCTCTCTCTCGCTCTCTCCATTTCTTGTGTCTGTTCTATGTGTTGTTTTGATTGAGAAAAGAGTCTTTATAATCCACAACGAAATTCCATAAGGATCAATAAATCAGTCTTAGTCTTAGTCTTGCTTCGGCCCCTTCTTTTCGATTGAAGTCATTGACACATGCATATAGAGGAAAACGTCCCTTTGATTTATTTCCTATACTATTGTTAGAGTTTCCTGCACTCTTTATATATTTCCTAAACTTAACGCTATTTCATACTTGTACTTTTTAAACACTTCCTTCTTCTATACCTCTCTTTCACACACACACACACATACCCAGCATGAGAGGGGGGCATCTGAATAGGCCTAAAGGCTTCCCAAGCACTCAGGTATTTTCACTTCAGTACATAAGAAAACAGGACAGTGCTCTAAATGCCCACTGTGTAAACACACACCTTCAGGCTTTTCTGTAGCACAACACATTTACAGTTCGTGTTTTTTTTTCTTGAGCGTTCTGTGTAACATCTATAGATTATAACTAAAACACAACACTTTAATAGACTAGATCTACTTTGACAAGCATTATATATTTCTCATTGCACTTCAGAGGCGCGGTGGCTGAGTGGTTAAGCGCTTGGCTTCCTAACTGAGGTCCCGAGATCCTGAATTTTTAATATCAGGATCTTTAGGGCTGAAAGGGAAATTGAACTTACTCTTACAATGCACTTCAGTTACACCATTTTAAGCCTTTCAATCTAGCGGCGTACCAGGCAACACTGCAACCCCATTTCGTATTGTTATTGTACACTGGAACTTCACCTAATCAAGTTTTTTTTTGTTTGGTTCATTTCGATTTCAAGCCGACTATGTGGTCAGCAAGGGAGATCATTCTTGGACACTTAGCCTTGAAGGAAGAGCATAATGCGACGACGCACAAACAAATGATAACAACAGTAATAAAAAAAACTCAATCAAATATAAGCAAGATTAATTTTTTGTTCTAATGCACTAATCTCCAAAGCCGCTCCGCTCCTTCCCACCCCCAGCCTATTAAGTTAGCGATGTCAAGTGCAGCGACTTTTCTAGTCTGAAACGAGTGCTCCTCAACCAGGGGCGTTGCCCACCTCTAGAGGAGGATCTAGCTTTTGTGGGTGGGCGGTAGGGAGTTTGCTGAGTACTCCGGTCTCCGTTACAGTAGTATCCATGGACAGACAGGCCCAGAAGACGGAAAGAAAACATCAATAGACCCCCTAGACGTGGAAAAATATGCAGGTCGCAGCTGGGTTTTCGTAGCCATGTGAAACGGATCGAAGACATAGCCATTATACATGCATACTTACATACAATTACACACACGCTTATATAATACGTTATTATCCTTTTTTTATAACAAGCAGTTTCATCATCTTAGCTGTGTGTGTGAGTGTGTTGCGCGTGGATGTAGCTGAGCGTTACAAATTTACGTGAGTCATTAAAAAGAGAAGAGTGGGCGATGGCCTCAATGTGTTTTGATGGAGCATATTTTAATAAAAAGTTTTGTTTGTATGCGTTGCGCACACAGACGCATAACATTATGGTAGCATAGCTTTTGTTTGCGCTGTCCGGGAAAACCTATTAAATGGCTGTCCAGTAGAGCGTATTAAGTAAGCAAGGCAAGTAAGCCATCAAATCAGAGTTTGCCTATAAGTTCGATCAGTGGTTCACAAACTTTTTTGTCTCGTAGACACCCTTGGAAGTCGTCGTAGATGTTTAGACCACAAGCACCACTTTGGGAATCACTAAGTTAGACATTAGACATCCTGTAAAAGTTTGCTATCCAGTTAAGCCCAATGTCCCATAGATAGTTTGCAGACTGTCCTCTATATAGACTATATAGTCACCATCTCTCTCTGTGGCATTTTACGTCTCGAGAGACTATCTATTTCCTTTGCAACTTCTTGTGTGACTAAAGAGGCCAATCCTTGATGCACAGCTGCGATCGCAGGTTGGGCATATGTAATCCCCGGGGCTGTTGCACTTTCACCTGTCTTTCTACTTCTGTCACTATACCATGTTGTTAACATAAGCAATATGATCAGAGCTATAATCACTGCCGTCCTCTGTACGGGCTATAAAATTACATTAGAACTATTCGAGACAGTGAGCTTCCCCCATAACGACTCTGCCATCGTCATTTTTAGAAACCATCATGTCTTCTCAGAGCTATTGATCTGGCGTGTCAGAAAAATTATTATTTTTTCTTCTTAAAATACTAAAGCTAAAACGAGGCCACTGGTAGGCTACTGTGTACTGTACCCTTTAGCTCCAGCGTCACCATCTTACTTTTACTTTTATTGTGCTCATGTTGTCTTTGCTTTCTCTTTTGAAGACATTCCTTATTTGTTTTTTACACCTAGACTGAGAGGCGCGTGATGTTGTGTGCACCTTCTGTCATCCACGTGTGTATGTGTGACACAGGTAAATGTCACAGTGTGACAGATTATAGCGGTAGTGTGGGGGGCATACAGATATGACGTAGCTGCGTTAAAATTCAGACAGAAAAGAGCAGTAACTGTGTTGCTGTTGTTTGTTTTTTTTTCCAGAATTTTATACGAAAGTATGATTCACTTATTAATAATATGCATTGATCCATTTCCAATATGAGGGGGGGGGGGGGCATCTGATTATAGGGTTCAGAAGCACGAGACATGTCTATTGAATACTAAATTTGACCTAGATCTGTATTGGACCTCTTCATGAAAAAAAAAAATGTGTTAAATTCGTACAAGGGCGCAGCTAGGGTGGGGAGAGGAGGGGGGATTTGAAATTTCCCACGCGCCCCCACTTGAGGGGGGCCCCAAATGAGTGGGGGTTTTTTTACATTAAATATTAAATATTACGCAAAATGCAGGAGCCCCCAAAGAGGTCAAGCCCACCGGGCCCCCAAATGGTGGAAAATCCCTAGCTACGCCCCTGTGTTCGTACATGTAATCTAAAATTCAAAATATCACAATTTTAAACACACAGAATTACTTCCCGTGCTCCATGCAGTCTGGTCCTCCCTATGTTGACGTTGATAAAGTTCACAAAATAATTCTAAATTGTCTCCCTTCTTCACATTTCTATTACGCCTACAGATCTATGTTATGTCAAGCCTGAGATAATAATAAGGATGGTCTCTTCTAGCCCTAAGATTAAGGAAGAGTGCAGTATTTCACGTGTGTAAACAGACCAGGTTGTGACCTGGATTAGAGCCTATATATTTTTCCACAATCCAAAATAGACAATTCTGTTATCTATAGAGGGGCAAGGAGTTCGCCATCGGCGCCTGATTTCGATCATTTTCATTTTTACAATACCTCTATTCAAGCCAGAACTTCATGGAATCTGGAATCAGCCAGAAACCTGCATGGACAGCCGATCTAACGATTTTCCTAGAACTTTAACAGTCGGTTTATCGCTGGGAAAAGAATTACTAGCTCGTTGGCCACACCGGGAAAACTATAGTCTGACCGTTAGTAAGGCTTTATTGATTCAAGAGTTTAAAAAAAAAATGTTCAGGAAAATTTAGCGCATCGTCTTCTAAGTCTAGAAACAAAAGCTTATCTTTGAAATATTAAAAGTGTACTAGATCTATGCATTCGCTTAACCATAGACTGTATATAGTCTATCGTTGAACCAGGATTCTTTCTCAGAGAGAAGCGGACAGGGTGAAAATGTTCCATTGTTTTTTAATCTAACATTCATTAATTTTTAAGAGAACAAATCGCTCTATACTCTATAATTTGCATAATAGAGATTTTGTCTTTTTTTAAAAATATTTTTAATGTTTTTCTTCTTTCAAAATATGAGCCACAATAAATGTCATAATAGTCAAGTACATTTGTGGTGGATCTACATCGAGAGGCTTCGCAGTTTGCTCTGCTGATGGGTTTTAGTTTCAGGCTCGCATAATGTCTACGAAATAAATCAAACGTGTTTTTTTTTATCCCAAGCGTCCAGAGACTAAACTGATGAATTGATTTATCTACGATTCAACTCGTGACATTGTTCATGTTTTTAAATTAGTGTATCGGTATATTCAAGAAACATTTTAAAGAACATTTCTCAGTGACTGTTTGAGAACCTTTGAACCATTTGTCAGGAAGTGACCTAGATCTGTAAATACTTCAATCTCTGGAGTGAGTCAAAGTTGTCGAAATGTTCCAATATCTGGAGCGCTGCCAAGTAAAAGTGTGCCCCCTAGACCTAGACCTAAATTCCCGCGCTGTTTTTACCTTGCAACGTGAGTTAGCCGGACGAATTGTGGTAAGGCCTGTGATTACCGAGTCGAGCAATTCAAATTTTAAGGTCACAAATGTAATTGAATGTGGGGTTGAGAGGCATAAACCGCTTGGTTACTTATCAAGAGGGGCTGAAGTTCGAATCTCGACTCGAGCAGAGCTGTGTTTGCCTAAAAGCAGCACTGAAACCTTCTCTCGGCTGGTCCACAAAGGGAGATTGGACCAAGTATGAAAGATGCGCTATGCAAAAACAATTATTTTTCTTAAAAATTAGTAATTGATTCAAAATATAAGATCACTTGGGTATATGAAATTTTTAGATGCATCAGGATCAATTCATCATTAACATAAGCCTTTTAAGTAGTTTGTAAGTGCTTCCCTTTTATCAATGTTACAAAGCCTAAAAACTTTTTCCACTTTCTTTTCATTCAATATTTTTTCTTTGAAAGTAGATGCTTATTAATTCAAACTGTAACATATTGGTATAATATGTACATTTGCACACTAGCGCGTCAGTGCAACACCGCTTGTGTTTAAGTAATAAATGGAGTTCCTAATATGTCTTCCATATAGACATAAATAAATATAGACTGGCCGAAGGAAGTAACTTCATGTAACTTGAAAACATGTATATCTATTGTATTCGGATTTCCGAATTATGAAAAATTGCATGTGGCTGAAATAGATATGAATACTTAACTTTTATACTGCTTATAAATGCTGTATAATAAAGTACACAAAATTGCAAGTCACAAATTTTCGTTTCATAAAACTCTTTAATCGGCCAGTCTATATTTATTTATGTCTATGGTCTTCCCTCTTAAACACTAGTTTGTTATTTGTGTTATACAAATATTCTACACCAACAGAGCAACTGAAATTGTGTACCCTAATGTTTATCACTTCTGTACATGATTAACACTTAAAGTGCTGAACTTTTTTACAATGAATTCATACAAAATGGAATTACAATTCTAGTGTGTAGAGTTGTAGAGGCTAAATAACCACACGCGTCTCATGGGTTAAACAGAGACAATCACTCCTTCAGAGTCTGACAATCACATTATTGATCATATAATTAAGACATAACAAATTTAGCGCCCAATTATGGGGAAAAGCCGCTGTTAGATTTGTGTTGGTCTGTCTGTCCATCCGTCACGCTTAGATCTAGAAAAGAGATTGAAACTCCGATTCCATGATATTTGCAGTTTGCTGCAAGGGCTACTTTTTATCTGACTGACTTTTACAGTGTCATATTAAACTTTAAACTTCAATCATTAAAGCTTGCGTACTACACTAGAAAACATAAAACAAGGTTACGAAGACAGCATATAGACTTCAAAGTAAAGATCTATAGGCAACGGAAGTCTGGTCACTCTATTGTGACCTACATTCGTTTTAGTAGATAGGCTTACTATCTTACTTGTAAATGTCAGAGATTGTCCATCACTGCTATTTAACACACACGCGAAAGCGTAACTTGTACACTCACCTTAAAAAATATTAGTTATGTTTTTGTTTATTTACCTTAAAAAAAGAGCACCACTGTGATATATTTCATACTATTGAATGAAATGTATGTATGACATTTTCTTTCACGTGTCAGATAAGATAGGTATAAAATAGGTGTGGAGATGTAAGCATATTTGTCAAATGTAAAATAGCCCCAGGGAGTGAGAGGAAAAAAAACATTGTGGTATTAAAAGAATAATTGAATTTTCTTAACACCGCTAGGTCTAAGTGTATTGACATGTCGACATTGTTTTGGACGCCCAATTAATGTTGTAGTTTATCTAACTATTTTTTAAACGCATGAGCTAAGTTCAGCTAAACCAATGTATTTCCGTTGTATGGCACAGACAATATCTGTTTGAGGCAGAATATCACGAGAGAGGCCTGTCCATTATTTCAGGTTGTCCAGTCAGCGTTTCTTTGGACGACTCTTCCACTGTACCTTGAAGGATGCCTCTTGAAAGGGAATCATGTTTTACACAATGACCGAACCAGTTCCGATCTCTTCATAGTATTGAGGAGTTTCTCCTTTTTTGCCAGCCAGAGTGTTTTGACTTGTAACTGTACAAATTCATTTGTCTTCTTTTCCTGGTGTCTGATACCCAGCAATTTTCTGGGGCATTTAGGCTACTCTCATAGGCTTGAAATACTGATCTAATAAAGTAGGCTAGCTATAGTCATGCACCAGTAGTAACAAAGGTAAATGAAGTCAACATATAGCCAAGTATTTAGTTATCGTTTTGTGTCATCATCGGGATCTTCGGGCGCATCTGAGTCCACCCAGCTGTTGGTCGTTGTGCTGACCACATGTCACCCTCGTTAACAGCAGAATTATATGACCTTTACAACATCTGACCTATAGACCACAAGGTCTGAAAGGAGAACTTTACTTTTTTTTTACTTACTTAGTTTATTCATCCAATAATATTGTTTATTAATGTTTATATATATATAATGTAATTATCCCATAACGTAGGCTTACAGGATATTCAGTGTGTCGCTGTCATAGGCATAGGCTATAGGCCTATCTGTGTTCTCTCTGCTATCGTTGTTGCAAGATGTATTCAATGAGTCTTTGAACAAAAAATATCCGTCATACTTGTTGTTTTAATATGACACATCAACAATTATAAACAGCTGCCTCTACTTTTTATGCGTGGGCGCGATTACGGTAGTTAACACTCCCAATACTGTACCCCCACCCCTTTTAAAGTATGGAAAGGTGTAGGCGATGAACCGTGCTAGTGGTATACCGATACATACCACACATTCATCCAGCCTATGATGGATTTTAGTCTTGATTGAGACTTTTCGTTCAGAACCTTTTTTTTACTATATAAAGAAACCATTCTCGAATATTTTTACCAACACATCTATTCATGTCTGTGCGTATATAGGTCTAGATTTAAACAGTGAGTGTGCGTGTTTGTGTACATACACATAAAAGCCCCATCGTAAGAATGGATTCAGTCATTACTAAAGTGTGTAGGCCTAAATGCACGTGGGAAGTAATATTTTTAAAAAAAATGTACTAATGTTTTATTGCATTGGGGATTTTTGTATTATAGTTAATCATAGTTCTCTGCTCTTTATTCACATTTTGATGATCACATTTACGGTCTTTTATTAAGCAAGAAAATACAGGGGAAAAAAAGAAGAGAAAGTGATATTGAGAAATATGGTGGTCAATTGTCGATACAATGAAACCTAAAGAAAAAAAGAAGGAAAAGGAAGATTGGGACTTGAGAGAATTTTTTATAAAATTTACAGCATATACAATGTCAAGGACACTCAATTGAAAAATTACCATCGCCTAATAAAGTAAACGAGAGCATTGAGAAATTTGATTTTGCAGTGCCATAGACTATATATTACATGGACTGCCAACTCTACGCACTAAGCCTATATTTTTCAATAAACAAGTCCCGTTCACGGAGGCGTCCTTGGTTGCATGGTAAATTGACTTCCGGTAGATTTTTTTTACTATATTAAGAAACCATTCTCGAATATTTTTACCACCACTTTTACAGCAAATCATGAATGGAAACTGAATTGTTATAGAAGATGTTACAGAGGTAAGTGTGCACAAATCAATTTTTGACTTAGATCTATAACTGTAAAGCTTTATAACTGATTTTCTTAGCCAATATAGACTAATTAGCCAAGCCTGTATTACGTTTATTTTCTTGTTTACGACATTGATTGAATTGAGGTTCTTGTAAGAGCATGGCCTATATTTATATATAAACCAAATAGTAGGATTTATTCAGAAGGATAACCCGGTACATTTAGATCTATATGCTATTACTATAATAGGCTAAAATGACTTTTCGTTTATAAGTTTTTAAAAAAGTCCTATATTATGTGTAGGCTTAAAGTAAAGGTAATAAGTCTAGATATAAAGTTTTCTCCGAGTTGAAAAATGTAAGATAAATATGTGTGGCCTATATATGATGTCGATGATAAAATAGAAAAAGTACATTCTGTGATGTTTTATGGCAAGTTATTATAACACAGTGTAAGACAGGCCACTGTCCTATTGCCTCATGTTTCTCACGGCTATGGCCAAATTTCGAATCCCAGTGCCCCGTGCCTCATATTCTGTTTTACTGCCCCAGACTTGCTGATCTTCGTCTCAACTGGTCAGAGAAAAAAAAATTCTCGATCTGTATGGTGACATGCATGCACTACGCAATACAGCAGGGCTTCTGTCAGGGCTTTTGCAAGAGAGGATTTGAGCCTCTCAAGCCCTCACTCAAATGGCGTTTGATGATGATGGTGACTTTTTATGCCCTTTTTTTCTGTCTTGGTGAGATTTATTGTACTACAGGGTTAGGGTTAAGTATTGTACTATACTGAACTATTGACCTGCAGCTGTCGAAGTATTGACTAGCCTTTGTAATCATTACTGCGAATGGTAGTGAGAGCCGCATCGTCGTCAAACATCAGTTCCCTAATCAGGTTATGTCGTCTCCTCGTTTTGGTCAAGCCAGTTTAAGAACTACTGTGGATACATACTCCATCTTCCAAGGCGCTATGAGAGTACAGACGAAACAATTCCGAATAGTGTTGATGGCCAAAACCCATCCTTGTTTTACCCTGCTCTTGATAGATAATACCTGTACCTAAAAGTCTTAGAGGAACTTAACAGTTCCTATCATGTGAAGCTGACAGTAGTTTCAATAGCTTATTTGGACAGACAATTTTCACTAGTACAAACCACTTCTGCTTAGTGTGAGAATATTGCTAAATGAAGTTCACATTTCTGTTACTTCCTACTCAAGTCACCAAAGAGAAATTTTATTTAAAATGAAAACTTTTTAAAATGCATGTTTCTTTTTTTTTTTTTAACTAAAGGAGCATACTACTTCCAAAAACCTGATTTGTTTGTCACTAACTTTCAAATTGTAAGGGATCTACAAGAAGTGAGATTTTTTTTTTACTTTCTCCAATAACATTGTGTGTTGTAATTTTTAATAACATACATGTATCACTTTAAATTACTTGTCATTGTGAAATAATAGGTAAAAAAATCACCTTAAGTACGTTATTTTAATCCTATGCATAAAATTTATTTACATTTAAACAAAAAATCAACAAGCAGGCCTAATTGTAGAGAAAAAATTATTTCTTGTGATTGCAGTGAAATCAGCTTTAAAGATGCTGTCCATTGTTGTTGCATAAAGTAGTCTTACATTTGTTATTAGCAAATATATATATTTATAACATGTCTAAACTAGATTGAATTTCTTTTCTTTTTTTCTCAGCTGCACATGAATTTTGAGACTGTACAGCAAATAGAGGAACAAATTTTATCTGCTTCCACTTAGACAAACAGCATGGAAATGTGGTATTGTAATGAGTAGAAGATATTTGTCAGTTAGAGTATCATTGACTTATGAAAACAAAATGCAACAGCAAATTATCAGTCCACACATTTCAAGATGAGTAAAAGAACAGTAGAAGCTACATTCATTGATGCATTATTTATACAAAAATGTATAGTCAACCCAGTGATCACTCCATTTTTTTTATGAAGCCAGTTACAGTTACAAGGAAGGGACAAAATTTCAGATAATATTCTGTTTGTTTTATGAAATGAGAATAGGCCTACATCAGAAATTGAAATGGTCATCTTCAGTATTTAATGTTTCATTTAAAAATGATAATTATATTAATACATATTTGATGTACAAACAAATGAAAACCATTCAAACACTTTTTTTTTGTGAAGTATAGATGATTAAACTTGTAAGTGTCTGAACAATACTACATCGACATTAAATTATTATTATAGACTTTTTACAGGAATGTATCTTAAGCTTGACTGAAAGAGAAAGTTGCTATAATTTAAATAATAAAATTTAATAGTCTGTGTTTATTAAGTTTATTTGACTTGAAGATCCTGATGATATAAACTTGTGACATATGTGGGTTCGGAGGTGCCTTTGATATAGTTCAAACACTTTAATAATTAATGAAGTAACAAAGTGCTGATATGTTTTCTTGAGTTTTAATTATTTAAAACTTGAAACAATAAATGTATGTACAAAGATATATATATATATATATATATAACAGATACAGGATTCAGTGAAAATAATCAATAAAATGAGTAAATATTTACTTTAAAAACTAGCAACTTCTAAGCCTAACTTTCTAGCTCTCTCTCCCGTCTCAAGCTAACACTCCGCCTTTTACATCTTTCTTTAGAATAAAGAACCATGACATCTCAATACCCATCCTTGACCCGTATACATTTAATTTCCTTTTAATTGTTTTTGTAATTTAACCTACGTTAATTATGTTTCCCTGCTGTAGCCTTGAACTAAGCTTTAATCTGCGTCTTTCTGGCATTAAAGCGTGAGTGCGCTGACCTGATTTAAGATAGGTACAATGTCCTCATTTTGTGAACAATAAGGTGTCACTAGGAACTGTTTTTTGTAATTTAACCTACGTTAATTTTGTTTCCCTGCTGTAGTCTTGGACTAAGTTTTAATCGGTGCCTTTTTGGCATTTAAGCGTGGGTACGCTGACCTGATTTGAGATAGGTACAATGTCCTCATTTTATAAACAATGAGGTGTCACTAGAGACGTGACAGTCTGAACATGTAACTAAAAATTGAATAATGCTAACATTTATTGACAAGTGAATATTGGTAATGATGTGCTTTCTATTTTAATAAGTCAATAATATTAGTAAGAACAATATTATCTTCGTTTTCTTAATATTATAAACACAATATTTCTTGAAAAGATTTTTTTAAATTATAGAAATAATGCTCAAGTCTTCAGAAATGGTAGTTTTCAGATGTTTTCATGAACTTCTAGCTATCAGCAAGCTCCAAGTAGGTATTATGGAGCACATTCTCCTTCAGCTCAGAGGATTACAGGCACTGGACAAATTCTAGTACTGTTGATGGAATAGAGACAACATACATTAAATTTATAACAAGTCACCAATTCAATCTTAGTTTCATATAGTACCAAAATTCCATATGTTCAAGTCCTTTACGGATATAATCAATTCTGGAAACATCTAACAAAACAGTTTCTTTAAAAGTATATAAGGAGTATAGTAAAGTATATGAGGTTTTACATAAAAATGCTATGGGAACATATTATGAAACAAAAATATTACAAAAAAAAAAAGGAATAGTATAATAATACCAATATTATTCTTTGACATTATATTCAGTAATATTCTGAAAATTTAATGAATCATTAAATGCACTTGAAAGTGAAGGGAAATGATTTTTAAAAAATTAAGCTCTAATGCAGCGGTTCTCAACCTTTTATGCTCGGCGACCCCTTTTTAAAATCCCCACTCTGCCGCGACCCCCCGCACACATACATCTACAGCAATAGAAGAATAGACAATAACAATCCTTATTTTCGATGGTCTTAGGCGACCCCTGGCAAATCGCCAATCGACCCCCAAGGGGATCACGACCCACAGGTTGAGAACCTCTGCTCTAATGGGTACCTGACATTAGTTGGGGAAAGTAAAGGCGGTTGGTCATTGTGCTGGCCACATGACACTCTCATTAACCGTAGGCAACAGAACAGTGATGGGAACAGACTTTTCAAACATTTTAGGAAATTTTTTAAACTACCCCCCTCCCCTTTTCTGTTTTTTTAACTGGCTTGTCATGGCGACTTAAAAAAAGATTTTGCTAATTTTTTAAAAAATTAATTAATGTTGTATTACATAATAATTACACTGAATAGATCTTCTTATAATCTAATTATTATAATAGATCTACATGTCTAAATCTAATCCAATTTGAACTCATGGAAGTGGGTAGGCACGGTTCAAATTAGAAAAATATTAGGACCATCATATCAACAGTGAAAAATTAATAGCGCATTCTGTAGTATATCGACCCGGCATCATCGGATTCAATACTTTTCTAAACTTTTCTAAAGTTGGCAAGCAGCCATTGAAGTCTAGACAATCTAGATCAAAAGTATTCAAAATTAAAGAAACTATACATCTTATTTAGAACATAGTCTATCTAGACTGATTTAAACTAGTCACTCAAGCCTTGACAGAGATCTAGACATAATAAGACAATACGATAACACAAGATTTAAAAAAAAAAAAATAACTTATAACCATGTCAAAAGACCGGAAGTGCCTATGTTCAAAACAAATCAATAATCTTATTTCGCATTCTTCCGAAAATGGAAAAATAATAAAGTCAGATTTTTTTTCATTAAAAAATGTAGAAAAAAAAAGGGATTTTTTTTTTTAAATGTCGGGAAAATATTGAGTTTTTTTTTGCTAGAAAATCGGATCAGAAGAAAATTTTGGAATTCCGGCAATTGTCGGAAAATTCCCATCGCTGACAGAAACAGATAATCTTTACATCATCTGCCCTATCGATCACAAGGTCTGAAAGGGAAACTTTACATTTTTTTTACTTACTGGAAGTTTCTGGCATAACAAGTGAGTTTTGTGGCATCCATCCTATTGATAAACTCTTAGGAATAAGAAAGCATCATTTCTTCTTGAAATATACATCTGTGGAAAAGAAAAGAACAATTGCTTTTAATGTGAGCAATAATAAAATTCTAATTAAATTTTAAAAATCTCCAAAATATTTATAGTGACTTAGTTCAAAGAATTATGTAAAGACTTTCTTTAAGCATTTTCTCAACTCATCTGACATCCTTTTCCACCAAGATAACTGGTTAATCTGTACTTCTAATTGAGAATTGTTACATAATATATTTAATTCTTATGCAAGAAAGTATAATTTGAAGGAAAACACCTTAGATAATAAAATAGTGGTATTGGCCTGCATGAGCCAATTATCACTTTAAAAATAACCTGCATAGGCTGGAGGGAATATAATGTTTTATTTACAACATAACAACAATATTGTGTAAATATTCACCTAGAAAATTAGCTTTAAATAAAATAGCACATGGATTCTTACAATTAAAATAGACTTACATAACGTTTAAAAATAAATTATTAATGACTTAAAAACTTACTGTTAAATGTATTTATACAGCTTCTGGCACTGTGTGCAAACTCCTTTGAAAACAATAAGAACATATTGTGGCAGTATCTGGGTAAATACTTGAATCCACACATTGAATGGTAGCAATTAGAGCCCTTTGGGTACCATTCAACATCCTTTGTGTACTTCTTTGGTAGTTAAGAGAAAAGTTAAGATCTAGATCTACAGTGAATAAATAGCACAATTTGGTACCAACTGGAATGTGTGAGAATAATGAAAAAAGAAAATAGAACCAATTAGAATGTCTAGTCCAATTGTTTATATCTAGGCAAGATATGAGTTGTGATCAAAAGAGCTAGATCTAGTGAACATGACAGTAGTATTGCTCATCAGAAACATTAAATCTGTAGTGTATAATCAATCAGTGTATAGGAATAGATCTACTATCTAGATACAGATTCTAGATCTTACTTATAAGTATGAGAGTCTAGGTCTATTATTATTATATAAAATATAGATATAAACTACTAACTAGATATAGATTAAAGTCGTTAGTAAAGACAAAGTAGACCTTCAAATACTTAAAGATCTGTGACACTGTGAGCCAAGCACTTCCATTCATGGTTCACATATGAAGAAGCTAAGGGAGTAAGGCTAAGACGAAGTTTAAGTTAAGTCAGATTAATCATCATGTTGATCATGCCATGATCAAGGTAAAATGAAGCTGATCATCTAGACTTGAGATTTATCCTAGATCTAGTTTCTATAATAGGGGGCCTATATAGATTATATATCTTGATTCTCTGGGTTTATCAGACACACAAAGACGATGATTCTATCAACTCGACGTTCATAATATTTTTAGTCATATTTTTGTTAAGAGTACTATATATAGGCATAGCCAGATTTTTATGAAAACAAATTATTATTTTACCAACTTAAAAAAAGGGGCATTTACATAAATAGTGTTCTATTATCCCCCTCTCTCTCTCTCTATATATATATATATATATATATAAGTGTGTTGTGTGTACGGTCGTATTTGTAGATAAAGTTTAAAGCTACATTTGGGTGAAAAGTCTACATGTTTTTGTGTATAATCACTTTCTATTGAAGTAGAGCCTAATGATTCTAAAATTTTATTGGGCGAAGAAATATTCCAAACAATATCAGATCTTTTTATAGCTTTTAGAAGAATTGGGTGTTATTTGGGATTCTAGTTAGTTACAAAAATCTTGAAGGCCGAAATTTTTATGCAGATTTTTCAGTTAGTCATACATACATCATTTATTTTTTTTTATGGTTGATTTTCCATTACTATAAATGCACATTATCTTGAAATTAAAATCAAATTGAATAGAAAAAAATAGGTGTAGATCTGAGCAAAAGTTGGTAAAGATGTAAGATTGTAGGCTTATTGACTCACTATATTGTTATTTTATTTAGACTGACTCATTCACAGAATTAGCTTAGGCTTTACCCATTATATACAAAGTTAATAAATGACACTCTCAAAAATGTATTGACTCTTTCAGTAAATCGCTTAGTACATTTAAATTATACTTTGTAAAAATAATTATTATTATTATTAAATGTGATGAAAAAAAAAGAAAAACAAATAGTTCAAACTGGCAGCACCAATTAGCAGACAATCAATGTCTTAAACAAGAATACACGAAATACAGGCTTGGCTTATTAGTCTATATTGGCTAAGAAAATCAGTTACAAAGCTTTATAGTCATAGATCTAAGTCACAAATTGATTTGTGCACACTTACCTCTGTAACATCGTATATGACAATTAAGTTTCCATTAATGATTTGCTGTAAAAGTGGTGATAAAAATCTTCGGGAATGGTTTCTTTATATAATAAAAAATTCTACCGGAAGTCAATTTAGCATGCAACCAAGGACGCCTTGGTGAATGGAACTTAAACTTAGTTACCTTAATGTTGGCAGTCCATGTAATATATAGTCTATGGCAGTGCTAAATGTGCACAAAATTATGATGACAGACACATATATATAGGTCTGTTAATGTATAGCTTTTCAATACTTCCGTATGTTTTTTTTTGTTGTTTTTTTTGTGCAGCGGATACACCAACGATTTTATTTACCACAAACTTTTAAATTTGTTAAATATTTATTGGTGTCTATACATGGGCTGTTTAGGATATGCAGTTTATACAGCCTAATTATTTGGAAAATAAAGATGAAAGTTAAAATTGTATATTGGTTGTCAAATCTCACTGGGCGACTCGCCAGAAATATGTAAAAAGTAACTGTAAAAAAAAAATAATAAAAAATCTCGATTTGTCAAGGCTTACTTAGAAATCGTTTCTTAGCATGTTACACAGAGCGTCCAACAGCGATCGTCAGTGCCTTGATGAGACTGCAGCAAGTAGATCTAACAGTAACAGAGACAGCTGTAAGAACCGGCACGAGACTCGCTGAAGATAGCAGAGAGATTCTGGCAGAACTTAAGTGAAGAAACGGATTTACAAAATTGCAAGGAATCAATTGATGAATGGTACAATGGTTTATCAGATTTTAAATACTTTTTGAACTATTTATGAGCCTTACAATCGCCGACGGCATGGCCTAAATTGTGCCGATGTGCCTACAATCGCCTGTCCTTCCAGCCCACGTAAAATTGTAAAATGTTTAGGATGTTTCGTCAGAGTCGAAGATAATTTACTTCATAGTCCTAACCTCCCGCATGACGTCGGGGGATGGGAGCGGGCATGGTTTGAACCCGAGACCATCGATAAGTCTGAACGACAGTCCAGCGCGCAAACCGCACGACCAAGCAAGATTACAGACAGAGAGGCTTCTCTTTTTAATCTAGAATCCTCTAAAGCATGATCTTAAAACAAAATACATTTTTAGTCAGCCTTAGCTGAAGACCGTAGAAGCGTATTTATTGTGTATAGTGCTGTTTGTTTATTGCTAGTCGTGTTTATAACGGTAAACGGAACGTATATATCGAAAAAACTATAAGTTGTCATTTTCTGCGAAATATATGTGGATTTATTATCATCAGTAGCATTGTACAATCATTGTTTTTTTTTTCTGTAACTCGTAATTAGAGTCTTGGCAAAATAAAGTTTATATTAAAAGTATAAAAGTAGCTTTTTCTGCCTTAGTCGGTGAAGACGGCCCTATTTAATATTAAAGGGAGATAACCAAAATTCAACTCCGCCTGTCCCTTAGTCTTTGACCGTTGGGGCACCATACTAATTATTGTATGGTGTCCCAACAGTCTATACAATAATTACCAACATTTTTAAAATTTCCCGATTTTCAATGATCTATATTTAGTGAATCTGGGTTCTTTATTTCTACCCAAAGTTGATGCAAAAGAAACGGTTGACCCCTCCCCCCCCCCTCCTAATGCTGTTTTAGACCCGCTCAACACCACAATTAGAAACACCTTACTTACCTAGTTTGCAATAGTAGAGTTACCTCCGTAACTTTTTTCAGAGAGGAGTTTTATGTGATAATTCGAGCGTCTTGAAGCCTATGTAAAATATATGGATTGATATGGTTCATTGACGTGCGTACAGTAATTAGTCAACAGGGATAGAATATTTTAATTGAAGTATTCATATGGTATCATTTATTATAAGCTACTATGTATAATTATAGCTTTCACTTATCGGCTATGGCTTCTCTTATTATTTAGATAATCACCGACAATGGCAAAAAGAGAGCATTATTAATGGCTTGTCTGTGTTAAAAGTTGCCTACTAAGTAGGTCACGTCTGGGTCTGCCAAACTGCATTAAATAATGCACTCCTCCATAATTTTTGGATTAGAATACAAGCCTTTATATTTGTCTCTAATTCTCTCTTTTTCCTTGACCCTTTTTTTCACTACGTTTTTTTTCCTCATAGGCCTAATCTATTGATAGCCTCTTACTCTTTGTTATATCATTTTAAAGGTCGATAAAACGCAAAAGAAACAAAAATTTTAACAGTTAATTCTTCTACACAATTATTATAAATTTTAGAGAGATAACCAAGATCTATATAAAGATCTATCCATTTGCAACTCGATTTTTCCCTTTATGATTGAACACCACTTGTGTTAAATAGAAACTTCAACATAATTCTGCTTCACAGGGCTCAGTCAAGCATCGTCCAGACTTCAAGGCTGCAGATGCTGCTGCAAAGCTCAGGAGTGCTATGGCAGGATTCGGTGAGCTAACTTAATGTAGATGCTATAAATGAAGCAATAGGCTACTTCAGTTTGTCATGTGGCCCCCATATACATCAGTAGCTCTTAGGTCTGAACCCTGAATGAAAGCTACTCATTATCAAATGGAGACTGCAAATTAGTTGCTCTAATCCTGAAAAGTATCAATGTTTGAAATAATGTCATTATTCTTATCTAGGAGTCCAAGCTACCACTCTCATCCCAGCACTATATGGATTGAAATGTGTTAAGTACAAAACAAAATATATTGTAATCACCATTAGTGTTTTGAACTGAAGCCTTTTTTTTAAAAAAATGATTAGATTACTCTGTAATGCTTTTTGATGTGCATAGAGTGATGAAAGATTATGATTTACAGCCACTATCACAAAGGAGTAGATAGGTCTTTTAGTATCTTTAAGCTTCCCTGGACACTCCTAGCATTGGTTTAACATGTTCTGTTTCCATGTTCAAAAAAAAAATGTTTAATATTGTGTAACAGTAATTCTGTATTAATTATCTGGCCCCCCAATATCAACACATTCATCATGGCCTCACACAACATAAAGCAACGTTATGATACTCCTGTAATAATGCTGTGGGTACATAGGTGTGACTGGCAACATAAATGGAAAAGTGGTTTGAGTGCTGGGACAAATCCCAAAAAGCCTGCGGAGTCTGGGAGCGCATGAGAGGCACACTGACAGCACTTCCCCTTGGTGGAGGCTGTCCAGGCCTGTATGGTGACATTATTCACTATGGGTTTCTGTCCAGGGCTTTTGCAAGATGTTTGTTGTTTGTAAAATGTTTTACATGTTTCGGATGTTCCTTCAAAGTTGAAGATAATTACTTCTTAGTCCAAACCTCCCGCAGGACGACGGGGGATGGGAGCGGGCAGGGTTTGAACCCGGGACCATCGATAAATCTGAACGACAGTCCAGCGTGCAAACTGCACGACCAGGCAGCCAGGCAGATAGGATTTGAGCCTCTCAAGCCCTCATATGGAGTTTGATGATGATGAATAAAAATAATATTTTTTAGAATGAAATATATATATATATAAAAGCCCCTATATGCATACCCAATTTTTAGGAGCAGCTGTACATTCTTGGGTTTACTTCTGACATATTGTCATTATTGATATTATTATTAGGTTCATTAATTTTAACATGTAGCAAATAGATCACGATCTTAACTTTAAACTGGCAATTTCTGTTTCAGGCACTGATGAAGCTGCTATTATTCACATTCTTGGAAACCATAACTGTCAACAAAGAATTGAAATTGCCCAGGCATATAAAACGGCATATGGAAAGGTTTGCAATCAAGTGTCCCAAAAAAGCTAGTGGCTGAAAATAAATGAAAGTTTTATAGTTGGAAGACTTAATGAAAAAAACTCCAAAACTTTTTATGATATGATTCTACAATAGTTACATTAGTTTCATATTTTGCTTTGTTCTCTATGTTTAGGATTTACTTAGTGACATTAAGTCAGAACTGACAGGCGACTTTGAGGAAGTGTGTCTTGCTCTGTTGACTCCTCCTAGAAAGCTGGATGCCCAGCAGCTTCATAAGGCTATTTCGGTAATATATATATTCACCTAAATGTTTTATTGTTATGTTGACCCTTAATCCATAAGCTAGCCCTTATTTTTATCAGGCTATGCTAGAAAAACATTCAGGGATATTTAAAAGTTGTAGGATTGTATATGTATACAAGCATGTTAAGGGGTTATAAGAATGATTAAAAAATGAAATGTCATGATCATCATTTTCTCTTCTTCCGTAACTCAATTCAGAACAGAAAAAAATTTTGATAATTAAAATATAAAGTAGCCTATGTTACGTGAACTTACTTACTTTATATAGGTCAATATAAAATGATAAAATTGAACCAAAAATTTCTAAGAAAAATGAGTAGACCTACTCAGTAGAGTTCTACATGAAGACCATGTATTTTGGATATTCCAAAATGAAGATTATTGTCATTGTCAAGCCAGGCAGCCATCTAGCTTTGTAACAATTGCAACAAAATATGAACATTTTTTTAATGGCTAATCATAAAAAGATAACACTGATATTAAACTCAATATCCATAAGAGCTGGCAAATTAAAAGTATTATTGCTGACAACAACAAAAAATGACAGAATGTCTATGAATAAACTTTGATTCCTTCCTGACATTTTAAGAACAGTCCTTTTTTTTTTTTTTTAAAAACTATTTTTATTTTTTATCCTAGATTCAAAACTTTAAACATTTCTCTTTTAAAGCAGTTTAAAGACTTATAAATTAGATATAACAGATATAAAAAAAGTTTATTTCTATTATTACCTCCAATACAGTAACTCGCACTGAAAAAGACATTAACAATATTCTATTCAGTTACCTTAAGAAAGTCAAGTTGTCACTAAGAAAGTCCAGAGTTACAATTTGATTACCTTTACACCATTACAGTCCTCTGTAAATATACTGTTTTGGCAATGTCCTTTTTATGAATATGGTTTATGGTATCAGGTGTCCTTTTTATGTTTACGTGTGCTTGTAACTCTCTTACATTTATTTATCCTGGTTAAAATTATGAAAATATTGAACACACTGTATGTAGGCTTATCTTCCAATAATACATATAGTAATCTGAATTCAATAATAAATTTACATTTGTAGATTTTTAACCTGAAGCTAGAACCTTATTGACTGAACAGACTAATTTTTTAAACTCTACTAAACAAACATCTTCTCTATTCATGTATAATAAAGGTTTTGAAATCAAAAGTTCATGAATGTACTCCTAAAGGAAATGAATTGTTTTCCTTCCTGTAATTTAATTTTATTTTATTTTATTTTCTCAAAGCTTTGAGAAGGCAAGTAGTAATTAAACTTTACACTTCTCATGGGACGCGAACACCAAGTGACAACAAAACTAAAGCCATTGTGACTCATTGTCACCATCATGATGGATAAACAAAAAAAAAAAACTTCATACACATAATTGTCTTTGCCATACATAGTTCATTATCTTTTACTTTATTTTTTTAACTGAAGCTTTCCAATATTTCATTTAATAGGGAGCTGGCACTGACGAAACAAGCATAGTTGAAATTTTAGTGACAAAAACCAATAAAGAGATAGAAGAAATTAAGGCAGCATATAAAGCAGGTTGGTCATAAAAATTTTAAATGCATCTTTTTATTATTGAATTTTGATGAACATGTTCATATCTAGTTGCTTAAAGGGGCTTGCAAGCCAAAGTGTTTTAGCAAAAAAAAAAACATTTTTACTTTACCAATTCCACTAGATATGAAACTTAAGTTGGCTTCTTCATATTTTGAATCTTATGCTCTAAATTTTTGAATGACTTATTTATCCTGCTTGACTTAATCTTTTCTTTAATAATTTAATATTTATTATTTTGGTTTGTTTATATAAAAAGATAAGAGATGGTAAGAATTTTATTGGTCCAAACAAATAGAAATTCAGTTTGACTACAGTTGTCCACCTAAGCTATTACTGTTATAACAATAACTATATTTAGATGCAAACACGAACAACATTCACATATGTAATAAAACTTTTTTTAACAGTTCATCTGTAATTAATTGATTAATGCTATTGGTCATATTTTTTAACCCTAGCATATTATTTTATTATCCAAGCATATTATTTTAGTAATAAATTTAAAATATTTTTTTAAATTACAAGCTTGTTGTTTATTTAAGCCAAAAATTGTTGTCTATTTTAGAATATGGCTCTAACCTTGAGGATGATTTGTGTGGAGATACATCAGGATATTTCCGACGTCTGATGATTTCACTCATGGCTGCAGGGCGTGAGCCAGAGGCTGCTGTGGACAGTGCTAGAGCTAAAAAAGATGCACAACAACTATTTGATGTAAGTTGAGCTTATAGTGATTCCAACTTAAGTTGGCTTAGGCTTCATCAACCTGTGCTCTAGCTGTAATCAGTTTTTTTCAATAAATCAAGATATGACTCCATGACTGTATATCTTGTGTGCTATCTTACATATTGTTTGCTCTAATTATCTATTGTTTTGTTTTTTTTGTAATGCACAATTGTAGAACAAATTTCCTCAGGGATAATAAATATTTGTATTATTATTATAGTTGTTTAAAGCATTGAACCCTTATATGTCACTTATGTGAGCTAAAAAAAGTAACTAACTATTTGATCTCTGAACCAAAACTCTCATTATTGGTAAATAATTGGGTTATTTTAAGATGTTCTTAAGTCCACCACTTTAATGGGACCTTGATATTAGTTTTGGTTGCTAAATGTTGTGATGGCTTTGTTAGACCTTCTTTGACAGAAACACATGCACTTTAATTCATTCATTCTCTCCCTCCCCCCCCCCCCCCCCCTTAAAATAAAACCCCATAGATCTGACTATATATATATATATATATATATATATATATATATATATATATATATATGCATGTTAGAATTATTTGCTGATGTCCTAGCTTGTCTTACATACAGATTAAAAGGAATAACTATTGTTGAACTGAACCATCAATGGTGACTGAATAATGTCTAACACTTAATTTTTGGACTCTATTTTTACATAGGCTGGTGAGGCACGTTGGGGCACTGATGAAGCTGAGCTCAATGCTATTCTGTGTCTACGAAGCCATTCCCAGCTGAGAGAAACCTTCAAAGAGTTTGCGAAAATTGCTGGTAAAAGCTTTGAGGACTCAATTAAATCTGAATGCAGTGGCAGCCTACAAGAAGGCTACTTAGCCATTGGTAATAGATTTTTACTAAGGATATAAAACATTAATTGTGTATTCTTTTTTTGTTGTTGTGGTTATTTTTATTATTGCTTTAATAATGTGCAACATTCATGCTAATAGCATACTCCAATGGTCCAATCCCTTTTGTGGAGAGAGGGGCTATCTGAGAGAAGGTTTCTCTGCTGCCTTTAGGCAATCAGCAAACACAATTCTGCTCTAGTCAGAATTCTAACTTCATATTCCCTTCATATGTATTTAAATGATTTGTGCCTCGCAGCTACATCCCATGATAATTTTTTGTTCTTGTCATTTATTGATTCTGAGGTTTTAACTGTGGATAAGCATTATTATATTAATACGGTTTTTTTTAACGCTAAGGGAGACAATTCATGAAATTGAAATATATACATTTTTTTTTTTAAGAAAGCTTTTACATTTTTTATTATAAAGCTTATATCATCTCACTCTGTCTGATTTAATGTTTGCACACATTTTTTATCCCACACCCAATATCGGTCAAGCTAAATTTTACACAATTCTTTCTTGTACCAGACAAAACAAGAATGAGTATAAAAAAAATAACCAGTTAGTTAATTAACTATTAGTAATTAATTATTTTGTTTCGTATTGAAGAAGGGGAAAGAAATCATACTTGACATGCTGTATTATACATTCCCATAAGAAGGCTTGAGCCCTGAGTGAACACATTGAGAAAGCATGAAATTGCGCTAAACAAAAACAATTTGTAGAAATATTTCTAATTGCACAGATTTATTAGTCTAGATCTTATTAAAAATTTAATTACATTTCTAATCCAAACTAATTGATACAATTACACTGAATATAAGCAAGGTTTTTTTTTTAAAACTATTTTCTATGCTTTTTTCAAAAATGATTTCAGTTGACAGCGCAATGAACACACCAGCCTATTTTGCCAGAAGACTCAATGAATGTTTTAAGGGTCTAGGAACTAATGACAGGGATCTCATTAGAATAATTGTTAACAGATGTGAGGTAATTGACAACTTTAAACCCTCTCATACCAATCAATCAATGTTAAGTTTTATGTTCCGATAAGAAGAATTAACCAATGAAAGACTTTATTGGAAAAATGTATTTTGAGACAAGATGATTGGTGGTAGAAGCCACAGATGACACCAACCCTAGCAACTCCTTCTTCTTTATCTTCTTATCTTATATATAACAGATGTTACTTCACTAAAGAAGATAATTATGTCTTAAGCATTACATGTGTCTATCTAGTCATGCATGTTAATCAATGACTTAAACTCTGCTCAGTCGTTGGCTTTTCTGGATGATTCAGGCAACCCACTCCATTCTCTAATGGCACTAGGGAAAAATAAAAATTCTAACCTTGGAAATATCAAACTACAATGTTGTTACACTATATCAACATAGACTGTAGGCCACTAGAATCAAGGAGTTATAATAATAATAATAATCTTTATTGTCCATAAGGAAATCTGTCTTACAATTTGTGCATTATACCAAACAAAACATTATAACTATAAAAAAAAAATGTACATTCACACCTGACTAGTTCATAATTTACATGTGACAACGTTTACATCAGATTGTTTCTATTTAATGATTTGATTGCCAGCGGAACAAAGTTTTTGTGTCTGTCTTTGCTATCAGTGTCTTATACCTCTTTTGGGATAGTAGAATCACACAATCCTGACCCTTTGGGTGATTTTTTATTTCTAGAATCTTTTTAGCTTTTTTTATGGATGTTTGTCTCAAACAGCTGCCCAAATGTTGTTTTTTTTGTTTGTTTTGCCAATGACTTTACCAGCAGCATTTAGGATTCTATGAAGTTAACTTTTAATTAAATTAGCTTTTTAATGTTCAGATTGCCATACCAGGCAGTGATATTAAAGCTTAAAATATTGCAGATGTGAGCATGATAAAACATAGCCAAGGCCTTGTTGACTTGTTGAAGATAGAGATGAAGGCAAAGGCTATGTGACTAGATGCTTTAATCTTGCTACATGACTTGTCCTGTTTACTTTCACTCTCACCTTTTTTTTTTCTGGATTTCTGTTCACCATGAACACCTGGTGTAGTAGACTCATTGAGCTACTTGATTGACTGGTCTTCTTACCAAATGTCTGAACCAATTTGTGTAGTACCAGTGCTATAAATTTGTTTCATAATGGCATATGTCTCTAATAGCCTCTGACAAACAGTCCAACTCCTGGCCTTCATGTTTGGCTCAGATATTGAGTCTGGCGTAACTGTTTTCACTGACAAGATAAGGGGCAAAGGCAAGTAACTGGCAACTTAACCAGTAAGCTTCAGGGAGCAGGGGAACTTTAGTCATGCCTGGCTACCCACCTAGTAGAAGGAAAACTCCAAATTCAAATCTCTTGTACCTTGCAGTTATACCCAAACATGTGAATGGCTTCGGGAGTCAACCCTGTGGGAAAATCTGGAGCTGGCAAACCCATTGGCAGTTTGCAGCACACACCCTGGTAGAATCTGCAAGTCCCCTGATCCTAAACTCTAACAGCATTTGATGTTCCTTCGGATAGATCAGATGTGTGGAGAGGGGGAACTGCTGTGTGGACAACAGCATTCTGACCTTAGCTAATGCCCAGACATTTATTTAATTTCTATGAGATGATCCATGACTGTAAAGGAGGCCATATATTTATGAATTTTTAAAGTGATACAATATGACTAAGCCAGAACAGTATTTCACAGCTAGAAAACTCATGTATGACCTACATGTTTTAGCACATCTGAGACATATATCACTACACACATGTATTCCAATGATATGCAACTTGTCAGTTTTTGTTTTTTTTAGAAATGAGGATTAAGAAAATAAAACTCCTAGTAACAGGTCAACAAACTGTAAACAAGTTCAAACTAAAGTCTTGTTTTAACTTTTTTTTAACAAACTGTTGTCAGAAGTTGCAATGTGAAAATGAAGTGTAAATATTTCCTTTGAAAAAGTTTTAGATGACAAGGTTTTGTAATCTTTATTTTGCTCACTTTTTTCCAGATTGATATGGAGGAAATAGAAAGAGCCTATAAAGCTGTGTATGGTGTCAGTCTGATTGAAGCCATAGAAAGTGAGTGTGGAGGAGACTACAAGAGGATGCTCATTGCACTTGTCAAGATGCAAGACTGAGCAGCATCACATGACAATCTTCTCACTAAACCAGCTTGTCTGAACTTGACATTGGATTATTTGTTGTTGTTTTTTTTAAACAAGTATTTCAAGCTCAGCGTTCTGTTTTATTTTTGTTTTTTATATTCCAATTTTGTTTATTATTTTGCATTTAATTTTTTTAATTCACTAAGTATAATTTTCCAATAGAATCATGTCTACTTTTATTGGTACACATAATTCTATAAGGATTTTGTTTCTTTATAACAACAAAACAATTTTAGATTGTATATACCATGTACTTTTTTTTTTATTTTTGTAGTACAAGTTTGGAACCTGATGTAGTCCTGTATTATATTTTCCTTTGTTAAAGAATAATCTTTACATTCAAAAGCGAACACTGGTATTGTGACTGGAATGTAAACAATAACAATTATTTAATATTTGATACTTTCTATGAACTGTTTAGTTTGATCTTTCAAGACTTTCAGTGCTATTTCATACATTTTCTTTTCTTCATTGTTCTCATAAGTTCCGTTGGCGGGTTTAGATAACTAATTGCATATGTCCAGGGGGAATGTATCTGGATCAGGACATAAATATTATACTTGGAGTAATTAAATTTATGAATTACATCTAAATGTTTATAATTATCTACAAACTTTCCACTTCAGCAGTGCCCTAAAAAAAAAAAAGTTTTGCAGTCACTCTTAGAAATCATACAAAGAATTGTATTCCAAATAACATTTCACTATTGTTCTAAAATTAGGTTCAAGGGCTGCTTTTGGTTTTCTGAACGCCAACCCTTTTGTTTTTAAATCAAACATACGGTTTTAAATTTAATACACAAATTGATTTTTTTTCCACACATGAGTTTTGTAAAGATTAAACTATCTTGCTTTGTTCTTACTACTCAACTACTGTACAGTGATCAAAAGGTTGTAATAAAAAGGGAAATAAACTATTTTTTCTTGTGTAACATATGGTTTTGTCTAAAGAATGTAATTAAAATATTTTTAATTATGGGATCATAGGTGCAACAGCCACTTATGGCTATCCATAAGTAAGTAGTATTGTCTGTTATGTCTTAATAGCTCTCTAGCACCATTCAGGACATACATCGAATGCAGAGCATGTATTGACCTCCATCAAAACAGGTTGTAACTTGGGGGGTATATAAGGGTATTGCCCTAGTACAAAGCTAAATATAGGAACAATTTTACCCTTAAACTGCTTCAGATTATTGGCCATTGCATGTGATTAACATGTATACCTGTGTAATGAGATTTTCTTGGATATTTACTCTAACCTGGTTCTGAAATGGGCATAGGTTTTTGGCTGTTTTAAACTGTAAGGGGGATGGCATTTATAATAAATCTATAAGTTAGGTAAGCTTTTTTTTTTCACAAACTATAGAAAATAACTAATTAAAAGAGAAGATGGGGGTTGGGGTGTAGTTGGACGTAATTGCAGTAGGTATTCCAAACATTCACAATGAAAGACACGAGACATCATTTAAACAAAAAACAGGGAAGCCATACAATCATATTTGAGTTTTGTTATTTCTAAAGATGTGCACATTGTGAAAAATGAAAGTAGCTGAAAATGAAATGATGTATATACAGTATGCTACAGTGTTAGCCCCAGGACTTCAGCAGCCAGCAGACCAACAACTAGGCATGACATTGAATAAAAACCATTCATAAAGCCAATTCAAAGTTTGTAACATCAACATGGCTTAACAGAACATCAGCTAACATTATATCTAGGTTTTTTTTTTAAATGATTGGGAAAAAAAAAAGGGGGGGGGGATTGAGGGGCACAATCATTTTGGAATAAAAATGAAATGCAATGGATGAAATGAATTCAACTAAAATGTTTCTGAACATGTACAGGAGAAACCAGAAGAATACAAATAATCTGGAAACAATTTAAATAACAGCGGTAAGAGAAACAATAATGATGATGAGTTGGCTCTGTGAGGATAAAAAAAAAGGTCTGAATAAACCTTGTCTCAACGTTGAAACTAATAATTGTGTACTATTGAAATTTAATAGGTAGACCAAAGTCAAGCAATAGCCATCATTGAATGCACTTTTTGTTTGTTTGACAATCTTTTTCTCATTGCATAGAACATCTACACAAATTACCACCCTCAAAAATTTTTTGTTAACAATAAACTAACCCTTTAAAGAAAAAATACCAGAACTACCATTTAAAAAAAAAAAGAGACATATGTATTAATCTGACAACCAGGCACTTCATGTACACATTACATAATCAACTAACTATAGACATATATGTATTGAATTCTGTATGTATATAATTCTATGTATATATATATATATACACACAAAACTATGCACCCAGTTGACTCACTGACAGCTGGAAAGGTCGCATTTTCAATAGAAGGGAGAATGAAACAAAATCTATTTACAATCAAGACACCCCCAAGTAGGTCAATATAAGCCTAAAACATCTGGAACTCTTACAGACTCACACTAAATACACACACACTCACACACAACAAATCTAGTCAACAATTTCATTTCATTATGCTAAATACACAATTTGGCAAATAAAAGTTTTTTGTTTTTTTTTGTTGTTGTTTTTTTTTTAAAACAAAAGTGAAGGGAAGATGAACTATCACAAATCACATGACATTAGAGAAAAACAAAACTGTTTCTATTTTCATCCATGTCATAAATGTGTATACAATAAACATTTGAATGCACAAATGTAGAGTATATATATATATGTATATATATATATATATATATATATATATATATATTTATATATATATATATATATATATATATTTATATATATATATATATATATATATATATTTATATATATATATATATATATTATAAAAACCAAACCTGTTAAATAAATGTTACTATGTACGTAAATAATGAACAATTATGTACACCAATTGTATGAAAATAGAAATTTCTTGTATGTGCACTTAAATAAACAAAACAAACAAAACCAAAAAAAAACATAGATTTAAAAAAAAACTGTCCAACAGCTATAATATAACAATTAGCAGTTCCAATTAAGATGGCTGTGTTGATCCTAGAAGCTATTTTAGTATGCCACTACCAAATTTGGAGTGACTTTCCATCTTGTTAAGTAATGAAATATACAGACTGTCAGGAAAATACATATTTCTCCCACTAGTAAACAAGAACTGCTACCTCATTATCAAGCTCACTGGATTAATTACCAATGTGAGTCTACATCTTTTTAGAAAGATAACTTCATTTACAAGTCCACCTCTAGGTAACTAAATCTCTCAGAAAATGACTATTCACTGCCAGCGATAGAGAAAGGGAAACACTCCATACAGAGTATGTACAGAATAATCCCTTTTAAAAAAAACTGTTAACACTTCTGCAGTAGATTCAAATGTATGTATTATCTTACATATACATATAATATAGAAATGGATATAATAGTTCATACTCTGTATGTATGTATGTTATTGAATACTAACATCACAGAAATCAGTCCATGAAGCACCAACATATGACTGTACACTGGTGACCCACACAGCATAACATGCCAGTCATTTCAAACATATCAGCACAGAAAAAGCGGAGAACAAAAATTTTCCTTCAAAGCCAACATATGAGAGTCACAGAGGTAAAAGGTGGGCTCATTAGGCTTACAAACTTTTCTGTGAAATGTACAGCAAGGATCATTGTTTATGTAATCACTAAACGCACACACAAAAAGTCATTAAGAAGAAACAAATTTCCATTAAAACCCTGAAAAGTTTAAATTAAAACTTATTTTTTTAATCCAATAATATTTCCATTGTTTACTTTTTCATGTGGGGATGTATCTTATAAAATTAAAATTTAGAACCCACTGAGTCTACTCAATTATTGTGAGATTAGATAGCTTAATGCACATGTTTTAACTGGTTTGAGAAATGGAGCCTTTCTTGACTGTGCCCAAGGTGCTTATTGCTTCAGAATATAGAAAATATCCTACAACTTGGTGTTGTCATGTAGTTCAGTGATGGCTCTTAAGTCATTGTGCTATCTGTGCTGTTGAACTTTGCGCCGTTTGTTTGCACTTTGATCTTGTGGATTATCTACAAAAAAGAATAGAAATGGATTATCTAGAACGAGTAGAGAATTGATCATGAGTCAAATTATTTTTTTAATGTTATGTAAGTTATCATCTTATACTTAACACATAATTATGCCATATATGATGGAATCATGCAAAACGTCACACTGCACAGTCAATGTTTTCATCAATGCATTATTAAGTTCTCTAACATATGTCTGGAAATAATTTGAAGACAAAGGCTTTTTTTTAAAAATAAGTATAGAAAAGATCAACAAAGCATCATAACTCATTCTGTCTTCACAAAATCAATGTCAGGTAACGTGAATGCCAAAGTCAACTACTAAGTCATAAAAAATATGCAGATGATTACCTTTTGCTCTAACTGAGCGTGTGGGACGTTTAGCACTACCCCCTTCTAGGCCAACATCACCTTTACCCGATGGTGCTAGCTGAGTGGACTCGAGGTGATTGGAGTCATTAGTAGTAGTGCCATCTTGTGACCCAGGTTCAGCATTCTGTTCAGCTGGTTTATTTTTACTTCGGGTGCGTCCACTCAAAATAGGGGTGTCAAAATAGGCTGAAGAAATAATGAGCACTACCAATTTAATGTATTCCAAAATTAAGTCGAAGGTCTGTTTTTCAGTACAAGATTAAGAAAAAAAAATGTTAAATAAGAAATGACAGTGCTAGTGAGGTCTAAGTGATAGAACCCTTGACTAACAATCTGCTAATGGGATTCTGGTGGACATAACTCAGATAATGATAATGTTCATGGGCCGCCCAAATATAACCAGTAATTTTTATCTGCTAGGTAAAGTAAAGCCTATTAGTTGTACAAAGTGCAATGTCTTTAAAAATGATTCACACCGTATGGCTAATTTGAACTTCTTGTGTGTTAATATGGTTGCCCAACAAATTAGCACTGACAAAATAGCGCAGACTGTATGTATGATATATAATATGTATATTACATATGTGTGCTATAATTTAGTAAAGAGGTCAAGATCTAAAATATAGATAATCCTTTGGCAGCTATCTTTGATCAATCTAGGCATCTCATTGCCACAACATTGGCAAACTTAGTGGTGAAGGTATCAGACAAGCTGGCTGGTAATCACATTCCTTGTCTTGACAATAGGTTTGTATAGTCAATCTCAGGCTGCAAAGGACCAACCAAGTCAAGTGTATGGAAGAGTCTGCCATGAAAAAACTATGTATTAGCAGCTGTCTATCAATATGACCACCCTAATACAAGCTGACCAACCACTTCCTCAGAGTACAGGAGTATCAGTACAGAGAGGACAACATTGTTTGATACAATGCTAAAGAATGACGCAATGCTGCAAGCAAGACAAAAAAGTAAGACCAACTTAACAGAAGTCTGGCATAATGAGGATTCTACAGGGCACTGCAGCGCATATGTTGTCTCTAAATCCAGCTACAAGTATAAGTATGCTTACATGTTTTTATTGCATTTTACTTATAGGAATAGGAATAAATTTTAATCTATTGTGTTTGCCTATTTATATTTTACAGTGTTTCTCCAGTACTGGTGACAAATAGGTATTGGTTCACTAAAATGTCTATAACTCAAAAACTTCTTATTTAAATGTCAATTTTCTTTTCATTGCACTTAGAAATGGTTTTTGTATTAATTGTGATATATTTAGCTTAAAAGGTACATTGTGGAATTTTAAAATTGTAGAAAATGTGTGAAATAGTGCACAAAATGGTATCTTTTGATGTAACATGGAACACCTGGCTTAGTTTGAAGTAATATTCTACTAAAGCAAGGATTATTGAACAGACATTTTTGTTGAAATAGGTTAAGAATATAACGTTATTGCATTATCTATTGCTGAAATAGGTTAAGAATATAATGTTATTGCATTATCTATATCTTTTTATTTTATATTTACTTTGGTATTACTTAGATGTTGTCGTAAAAAATGCATCACAGATGCATCACATGGTGTCCCACTAAATTAGAAATTTTAAACCATTATCAATTGTAAACAAAGTAAAGGATTCTGCTCCAAATTGTGTGTTCTGTTACTAAAAGCATCAATGATTAATTTACACAGATCATGTGTGGTGCCCTAATGGTTCAACAAACTAAGGAATAGTGGAGGTAAGGGGAGGTCTAAAAACGAATTAATTCTCAATATTACCAGAAAATGTTCACTTACTCTGGTCTATAGACTTCTCAGGAACATAGGCATAAAACTGTCTTTTAATGCGATGATTTTTTCTATGGCCTTCATCGCCTCCTTGGACTGCTTGTTTGTCAATGAGATCTTTGTTACCTGATTTAGCTTTCTCATCTAAAGAGGAAATTCTCTGATTCCGAGCTTCTTTCTGGTCCTCAATATCAGTAGACTTGTTTTCTTTGTGCAAGCTATCCTTCAGCTCACCGCTGTCATCCACAGATCCATCAAACTTATCACCACTGTCAAATATACTATCTTTAGATATATCTTTAATGGCTGTATCTTTATTGTCAATGGAAGGTAAATGTTTCACTTCCTTTAAAGAGTTTGTTTCACCATCAGACAATGAAGTCCTATGAGGTCTAGGTTGTCGAACAGAGTCCTTCTCCTCTCCAGAATTGTGAGTGGTGATTTTTGTAACTTTGTTATGAAAATCCACATTACCAAAGTTGCTAGATTTCGAATATGTCCTCAGAGAACTCACTTCCCTGAAAGGCTTACTTACATAAGTGTCCATTTTAGAGTTGGCAGCTGGGCTGGATTTTACAGTAGGCTTGTTAGTTGACTGAACATTGCAAGCTTGTTTTACAGGAGTAGTTTCACTTGAGGACAGGTCACTTTCAGCATCCCGAGAGTCCCCCTCACTGTGAGTGGACTTTCTTTTCCTGGTGACCCTTTTCATGGAAGACTCAGCACTGCTATTATCTGCAATATGTGGAGGTTCACCAGGACTAGAAACAAAGTTCACAATGTTACCATGTTTAGTAGATTCTTCACATATAAATGGCTCAGAAGCACTCTCAGCAACAATCGAGACTGCCAAAGCTTCTACAGATGAACTGTCAACATCTTTTTCTTCATCAATATTTTCATTTGGCACTGCCATGTTTTCATCTAATGTTAATGTTACCTTGCTTGGTAAAGGTTTGGGCATTGTGGACAAAGTTGTTCCTAGGGTTGATGCTATTTTTTCCAGTATTGGCTCTTTCACTAGAGGAAGGGAAGGTAGAAGTTTGCTAGATGAGCTCACAGTACCTGCTGCAACTGAAGCTATTGTCTCAGACACACTATCTAAACTGTTGAGACTTTCAGTACGAGTTACAAGGGGTAAAGAGGTTTGCAAAGAGTTATCCTCAGATTCTGTTTTCAGTTTTGATGAGTTCTGAACCAGCTCCTCATCTATTGCTACGGAGCCTCTATTTTTGACTTCATTAGCAGTTAGCACACTATTTCTAAGAATATTGTCAGGTTTCTTACATTCAGACTTATCAGCTTGGCTTAAACCAGATTTGGGTGTGAGGGTTTCAGAATCAACAAGTGAGACTTCTGTTACCTCAGGTTCAGGCGACTTATGCATAGTCTGTGACAACCATTCTGTTGCAGTCTCTGAGGATAGTGTAGGAGCAGATGCCAGTTCATGAGTAAGTAAATCACTTTGCATGTTTTCAAACAGATTTCTATTTAACTGGTAGCCCGATTTAGAAAGTAATGGCGGAGGATGGCTAGGTAAAGAGACTCGAGTTAACTTGGGAGGGGTTGGAGAATCAGACTTTCTTGACGCTAGTGTCTGAGATGATACTACAGTTGTTTCCGCTTTACCAGCCAAAGTAGATGAAGTGGGAATAGGATACAAGGTTGGCAGCGGCCCAGGGGAGCATGCCTTGTATGTTGTGACTGTAGTGCTCGACGACCCAGTGAAGTAAGGCACACCTAGTGCTGAAACTGTAGCGGAAACAGCCACAGTGGTTGTAGTGCTGCCTAGGGCTGAGATCTCTGAGAGTGTGCTGAGATTAGGGTGGTGACTAGAAATGCTGGGTAAGGTGACGGCCAAGTCCTGCTGTCCTTGGTGCAGAACTGGCATCACAGGAGATGATACACTGGAATGACGACTGTAAGCTACAGAGATATCTACATTGTTGCGGTCATGACTGGAATGAGCATTGTCTTTAGCTGCAATGGCGGGAGACTGCAGGGCTAGTTTTGTAGGGCCTACATTCCCCCCCGTCTCATGATAAACTCTGTTTGCTTGAGGCAAACTCTGCTCCTGTCTAATAATAGATGTAAAATGTCTTGATTCCTGAGAATTATTAGGGATTTCAAATTTTGTCTTTGGAAAAAAATTGAAACTGCTGCTCTGAACTAAGTTATTTTGATCTGTTATTTCTGGGAGCAGATGAGGGCTGTTTTCTCTATATATAAAAGGAGGGTAACTTTGGGATAACATTTTACTGCCTACTGACTTTGCATCAAAGACAATTTTAGTGGGAGAAAGTGGATTGTTCAACAAGCTGGTATCCTTTAATGAGAGGTCTGCTGTTAAGACAGGAATCGGAGGCTTACAACCAAGAAGAGTGTCGCCAGTACTGGCTGAACTGTATGGCAGACTGGACAAACCAGCAAGGTCTAGTCCTCCAGACAAAAGTGAGTATTTGTCATTTGGAACAAGTTTGGGCATGCTAGCCCCAGGCGAGCGTGTGCCACTCTGAAAGGAGACCCTGCTATTAGAACCATTGGCGCTAGATGCGGACCTTGATGAGTTTCCACTAGCAGGAGATTTGCAAGCCCTCACACTTGGTATCACAGCTGATGACTCTGATGCAGGTAATGGCTTAACCAACCTCTGAACAGATTCAGTCAGGCGACGAGGTAATGGTAACCCAGGGGCATAGATGTGGTTTAACATATTCACATTCACTGGTGAAGATCTCTTAGAATAAATGGAAGTTATATTGCTTCCTACTTTGCCTTCCAGCCCTACACTGCCATTGCCTAAAGTTTTCCCATTCACCAACTCCTCCATATCAAAGATGAGGTGATCAACTTTCTCTTCCAAGTTAACAGTCCTTGAGAATGAATCTGGTGCATCTTCTTTGTCTACAGTGACATTTTTAACACCCAAATCAGACAAAGATTTAGTTGATTCCGCATACTGATGCCCTTTACTGATTTTTTCTAAAACCTCTGCTTGGAGTTTCATATGTTCAGCAGGATTATCTGATAACAAGACAAAATTAAAATATTTTTAAAAAAAAACATAATTTGTACATAATATATTTTTATTTCAGTATTATGAAAAATGCAAATGTGTGTTCCATATTTTAGTTGAAACTTCATTAATTGCAAGATTACCTTTCTTAAGACTTTGTTTTTGCATGCTTCTAATCTTCTTCTGCTGCAACTCAGTGGCTGCTGCAAATATTGTTTCCAAGTTGATGTCAGAAAGTGGGCCTTTGAGCTTTGGACCGGTAACCTGAGGATAAAGAAATTAATGTTGGTTAAGCATATGGTAACTTATGGTAAAAGCATAACTGATAGACAAAAGAAAACTATTTTCAAACTTGTATATTATATTTTCTCTCTCTTTTAAAGAATAACCTGGTCATCAGTCATCAACTATTTTCAAACTTGTATATTATATTTTCTCTCTCTTTTAAAGAATAACCTGGTCATCAGTATCTTTATATACAAAACTGTCAGAACACAAGACAAATTTAGCTTTTTTGTAACCTTGGAATAATAGCTAATGTCTGATGAATTTTTAATTACTCAAGTTTGTACACAAACATATGAAAAAATATTTTTAAAAAGATTATAATAAAGAGTTTTTGTTTTCACATAATCTCATGTTTGGTGAACGATATAGTTAAAAAAGTGGATTTCAATATTTTCAGTACAAATATAAGAAGTTTAGAACTACAAACTAACAATAGCCACTTTCCTATTTCTCCCCATGTACATTAAAAGCATGACTGCCTGAAGTCACTCACAACCAAAGCCTGTTGCAGGATATTTTCTGTAAACTCTTAGCAGTTACACCAGAAAATACATAAACAAGTCGTATATATTTTAAAAACATCATTATTTTGACAAATAATAGACAAAAAAGTAGATGTTGTATCAAAAACTTAGCAAGCTGCAAAGTATCATGATCAGATTTTCAATAGCTTTTCTTGTTTTCAAAATCTAAATACAATGTGACTTATGCAGGGATAGAAGATCACACAAAACTAAAAGCAGCTTTCTCCTAGTGAAAATCTGAGGATAATTTTAATAAGCCATGAGCCAAAACAGAATCTTTTCAACCTTAAATCACTATTAAAAAATAAATGCATGTGTACATCTGATTCAAGGTTTTGAAAGACCGTAACAAAAATTTGATTTTAACTTAAACATTTGTAACTTCTCATAAATCAAAAGTTTTGAAGTCTAAAGTATGTATTCTCATAATTATTGTGGTCTCCCTCAATGCAGTAAGATTCACCAATACTACTGATTGCTAAATCAACTCAGTTAGTACTCACTTAGTAAATAATAATCTCATCAAAACTAATTTTTTTGCCTTACCTTAGTCTATTATATCCCAGGGATATATCAAATATTGTTAGCGAAGTTGAATGATAGGCCAGCAATCAGAAATTTCATTAAACATTCAGCATTTAAAATGTACCTTTTCTTTTGCCTTTTGAATTCAGTTAATATTTATTTCCTTTTTTTTTTTTTTTTGCTACAATTGTACTCACAGAAAAAGAACAATTTTAAAAACCTAATCTATCTTACATCTAGTTGTCTCTAGAATCAGTAGAAAATTCACTTGTAGAAACTGCAACCTAATTTTTTGTGTGCTTAAATGCCGTTAGAGTAAATTTTGATATTTTGGTTTCAATTACTAAAAAGTTCAACTGCACTTTAGGAAGCTTAAATTTTCTTTTTTAATTATGTTTATTAAACTGAAATAAATGTTAGCCTGTAATAGACAATATTTTAGTTCAAATTACTCAATTACAAATATTCTTTTTTTTTGTTTCCCATCTATGTTATCTATCCTGAGACAGCTTTTCAAATAGTCCAGGCTTTACAAAGCTAAATAACCATACATTCATATTCTCAAGACTTGGTAATTTTTTGGAAATTCTAATCATGCATTTGTGTAGTATACAGAGGGACAGAGGTAGAATGTCTCAATAGGTGGCTGGCCTATAATAGGATTGTGAGCTGCTTTGTCATTGGATGTTAGAGATGAACATCAAAACTTAAAATATGATTTGGTCTACAATAAAAAAAATGATAGCTTTGAGAATTTTACTTGAATACCATTTTTGATTTTTGTGTGTTAAAGCTAATGCAGGCATCAACTAGGAATACTCTGAAAGACACAAAGATAAAGGCACATTCCTCGTCCCATATGCTAGGACAAATTTGTACAAATACTCCTTCTTCCCTAGTGCTATTAGAGCATGGAATGGGTTGCCTGAGCTAGCCAGAAAAACCAGTGACTTGGCAAAATTTAAGTCATTGGTTAATATGCATGACTAAATGCATGACGCGTAGGACGTAATCATCTTCTTTTTTGAAGTAACGTCTGTATTATATAAGATAAGATAAGAATCTGAATAATAAGGTTCACATATAAATACATAATTTTGAGAATGACTTTAAGGTGCCTCTAAGGCTTTGAGATCTGTTCAATTAAATTACAAAAAATAATATTTCTTCAGTTCATCTCTTACAGGTTAAATAAAAAAATTAAAAAAAACAATATTTGTATTTAATTAATGTTTACATCTCAGCCCTTTACATAATGTATCTCAAAACAAAAAGAGTTCTAAACAAATATATTTTAAGCATACTAAAGGATCTATTATTCATAAATTGTATTTGCTGATTAGAACTTGTGAACTGCAATTAAATCTAATTATCACTTTTGTGCCTAATTTTCTTCCAAAATAGAGTTTTTTTCAATGAATAAAAGGGCTTAGATAACATTCTATAAATAGACGTTTCAACTTCTTATAATTAGTATTTAATTTGTACATACCAGATCTCCAGAATTTTCTATCAGTAAGCCTGTAGTGCTGGGTTGGTAACTAATATTATCCAAGGACCAGTTTGATGATGAAAGAACTTGCTGCCCATTCTGTTTATCATTAGGTTTCAATTGTCCATCTGACAAATGAGACATGTTCAAACTAGTAGTTGCTCTAGTTGGAGTGCAAGTTACTTTCATATTCAGATGACTGCTGTATTTAGAAGATAGTAATTTGGACTGAGAAATGTTTTCATTAGGATTCATCATGTAGCCCACAGTGATGCTATTCGATTGTTTGGAGTCCAGTTTACAGGTGGCAGGGTTAATTTTAGCTGATTGAGTTTTATTGTCATCCCCTTCTGCACTGGGGTGGGTAGGACGAAACTCACTGTCTCCAGGTTCAGACGGAGTATCGTCAGATCTTTCAGAAGAGCTACCCAATCCTGAATCATGGTTTTCAGCTTTGACACCAGAGTGTTCTATCAGTGCAGCAGCACCTGAATTTTCTGGAAGAGAGTCAGCGGCTAAGCCGCTATGATTTGAGTTGTCATCTCCTTCGGACAAGACTTTCTCTGGAGGGCTCTCTGTGCCACTCAAAGAGTCCATGTGCTTTTCAGGAAATGAATTGAGCAAATGAGGAGAGCTGAACTTGGTACTAGGTGTGTTACCAATGGTATCAGTACTTGCTGCCTGATTGTGGATGTTGGCCAATGAAGGACTCCTATCAGATGCATTTGAAGGAGATGAGGTCAGACTGGGTTGATGGGAAGGAGCCGATGATTGTGGCCGCACTCTGGCTGCTTCCACTGCAGCAGGCACTGACATGGCCTGCTGATCTGGGGTTTGAGATAAGCTTATTTGCGTTACAGGAAGTGACATAGAAGTGCTTGTGGGATAAATCACAGATCCTGAAGAGGTGGAGGATGCCACAGATGATAAAGAGTTTTCAAGAAACTCAAGATGACTTGGACTCAAACTTGGTGATGGTCCATTCACAGGAATCGATGCTGAACTTGAAGTTCTTTGAACACCTGCACTCTTAACAGAAACACTTTTATGAGATACACTGGGCAATTGATGTGTGGAAGTGGGTGCCTCTGCTGGCACTGCAGGTCCTACTATATCCTGCCGTGTAGGCAATGCATAGAAATTTGAGGGTGTAGAATGTTTCACATCCCTCACTGGGCCATCACTAATTAAATTTCGGCGGTGGGGGGAAACAGAATTCATCCTATCATTACACACTTGAAAAGGTCCACCTGAGCGTATATATCCAGCAGTAGAATTTGAAAGAGTAACTGGGCTAGGACTTCCAACACAGACATCCAATGTATGGGATGAACAAATAGGCACAGTAATTTTATTCAATTCATCCATTTCCTTTGCCTTCTTAGCAAGGATCTGTGTAGCAAAGTTATCACCTATAGGACCCATGTCAACACTGTCTCTTGGTTCCAGCTGTCCTGTATAAGGGTTGATTATCTTTCCTGCTGATATCTCTAAATTGAATGGATCTAAATCTTTTGATGAATGTTCTCGCACATTGGAATCTGAATGTTTAGAACTGACATTACTAATACCTATTGCACTTCTATTACTTTCTAAATGAAATTTAGATAGGGAAAGATTATCCGTGTGACTTTCACTGAAAGGATGGTCTGGCAAAAATGAAGGTTTACTATCAGGACGAAAGTTTGGTATAAAAGAATCTGGTATATGACATACATTCATAGCCCCACTTCTGGATTGTGCCACATCAACTGAGGAGTCTTTTAAACTAAATGAACTCTGTAAATTAACAGTATAACTATCTTCAGTAACCCTGGTAATCCGATTTAAATCCACGCCTGAATTAGAAAACACATTTGAAAAAGCAGGATTGTTATTAGCCAAGCTCTCAGTCAGTTTAGCTAATCCATCTTTTGATTTTTTTGAGCGCTTTTTCTTTTTTGATGGAGGTGCTTCAGAATCTCCAAGAGATAATGGCTTATTAGGATTACCACTGGCATTTCCAGCAGTCACCATTAGTGGATCAGTCTGCAGAAGATTCACTAGTAGAGGACTGGACGCTGTAACTGGTTTCCCTGGTCTAGCATTATTATGAGGGTATGGAGGAGGTGGGGGCAAATCCATCATCAAGGCTGAGGTTGGAGAAGATGAAAGAGGTGGTGGCAACAGTGCATTCTGGGAATGAAAACTTGGACTGGGTGAAGCTGGAAGTCTATTTGGCCCTGCTGGGTTCAAATTACTTATGCTAGTTGACAAAGCCATGTGACTGTTGGAATTGGTATAGCTTACTTGACTCAATGGCACATTATGACCTGCTTGCCTATTACCTGGCTGCATAAGTTTTGTGACTGGACTCTGACCTGCAGAGGCAGGAAGGCGAGGTACAGGCGGATGAAATGCTCCTGTAGACTTGGTAAAAGAAAAACTATTCCTCAATGAAGATCCTCTTAAGCCAGGGTTTTGCACAGGCATACAAGAGATATTGTTAGGTCTAAATGAAGAACTGTGCAAAGATGGGTTCTGAAATGACGAGGAATGCTGGGAAATGCCTATCCCCAAACTGATGGCTGGTGAAGATGTTCCCACTCCTCCCATGATAGAGTCAAATAAAGAAGCATTTTGCCGTAACGCTGATCCCTGCCTAAGATAATCCACAATGTTTTTTCTAGTCAATTCATTGTTACTTGTACCAGGCGAGGTATTGAGATCAGTTGAAACAGAAAAGTCTGCATCGGATCCCAATGTTGTGGTTGACAATGCTGCCGCACGCAAAACAAACTCAGTGGGCTCATTATTGCGACCAGCTATTGTTAAAGATATCTGTGAATCCCCTTGAATTTGAACTGAAAGGACCCCCATCTGCCGCAGGGAGTCATTGCCACTGTGGGCTAACTGTCTCAATCTTGTTGCTGCATCTCTCGGAATAGTCAATGTCACTTTAACACTATTCCATGGCTCCACCTTCTTCACCTTTACTTTGTGTTTTTCTGTGGATACAAAAACAAATATAGTCATTAATTTAAAACATCACAAAAAAACAAAAAACAACTGCATTAAATAACATGAAGAAAGAGGACATAAAAAAACATACCTGTTGATAATAACTCCTTTAACCCATGTCTAAACTTTTCTAATCTAATAAAGAGTTCAGGGTCGTGGAAGTCGCCTTCACATGTCAGCACTGCTTCCACAACATCCTCCTCCTGACCCATCGCGCCATCCATCAGACGCACACCTGATAAAACAAGATAAACATTGAACAATTTTGCAGAGCATGAAGTCTTAACCAAAAGCTTTCTAACATATTTTCTAAATGTTTCATTTTTTAAAGTATTTTAGTAATTAGTTGGTTTTAAAAGTTACAAACTGAATAACAAGACAGGGAATTTTAAAAATAATATTGATTTATTCTTTGGAATATAAGAATGATCTAAAATGACAGGTAGACTATTGGACATTGTTCAAGCACAATTAAACAATTACAAATGCACATTGATAGACAAATGCTCTGATATATCTGATAGACAGCTAAATGTGCTAAATTAAAGTGCTTAAAACCATGCATTTTCAAGTTGCATAAATAAGAATAAAAACTAAGCCTAATTCAATTTTAGGATTTCTTAATATGAAATTATTACCAATAAAACAATAACATAACAAGTCATAAAATCCCTATAACAAATATGCATGTATGCACTCATTTTAGTTAAAATTATCTGTAATATGTGAAAACATTTGAACATTTTTTGTGCATTCGGATGAAATAAATTGTATTTTTATATTTAGTTAAAGTGATGAATATAAAATAGAGTTTTGGATTTTAATAGAATGGAGGCAATGTATAACAATAAATGTTTGACATTGTTTTATTCACTGAAACAAACTATTTTGTAAATAAGTAAGAATTGTTTTTTAAACTTGTTATATTAAATGCCACTTTCCCCTTTTTACAAGGTGACAGTTTACACTTGGTACCTGCCACAGTTTCAAATTAATATCTTTCCTGATATGAGGATATGATTTAATGATGCTGTTTTCATTAAAATGACTTTAAATTGATATATTATATAAAATGAGTAGCATTTGATCAATCTAGAAATGTAGTTTCAGTAATGTCATTTTTATTTGTGAAATGGAATGACTGGGATAACTTCTATAGTTCTGTTAAGACATGAAAGTTAAAAGCTAAGAAAAAAAAATAAAAAGGCGAACAATTAATCCCTGGCCAATGCAGCATCCCATCCACAGAGAGGAGGCATAGTAAATCAGGTATGTGATTAGTACAAAAGTGAGCTAAAGGTGTGTGTGTGTTGGGGAGGGTTAGTAGTTAATGTACCAAGCTTGGAAAGGTGAAATAGCACATACATGGTTTTTATGATGTTAAAACAAAATGTTAGCTTTGTTTTACAACCTTAAAAGCATGGCACAGATAGTAGAAATATACACATTAGAATAAAATGATCTGGTCATGAAAGAAAAAGGAGAGCTCAGGATATTATTTAAATTATTCCCCCCCCCCCCCTTTTTTTGTATTTTGAAATAGTTTCATTTGAATTGCTCTAAACAGATTCTCCATTACATCAAGTGTTGTTGTTTTTTTAAATGAGATCATTAAAAAGCACTACTGGAATTTTTCAACATGGTTTGTGACATTTAAGATTAAAAAAAACACTAAAACCTCAAAGATTTCTAGAAATTGTCCATTGTTTTGTATTTTAATTTGAGAATGCAACTCAGATATTGATAAAATAAAATTATGTGTAATAACAAAACAATTAATTTGTAATGTAAGAGATCAAATAGGAAGGAAGCTTTTGAAGATATTCTCATTTTCACTTAATCAAAAGTTTTTGCTTTGTTTCTTCTACTACCTACTTAACAACTAGCTAGCCAATTCAGCCAATGTATGCTTACTAGTACTAATAAAGTTTGTTCTGTGGTTGAATTAAGTTATAAATAAAAAGGAAAAGAGAAATGTGAAGAGAATCAGCTTAGGGTTACAACCTTTTACAGCTTACAAGGTTAGAAATTTTTTTGTATTGCTATCTGTTATCCTTATGTTGAACTGAAAACATTAAATATATTTTGGCTCAGCCTATAATTATCCAAAATATTTAGTTATCAGTATGTCTATGATGTAAACAAAGACAGACTATCTGTTTGATACTATTTGTAGCCTTTTTCTGCTAAATGGCAACAGACATCTATTTACTCACATTTTAAATATAATCAATATAGAACTTGATTATACTTATAGGCTATTCTTAGTATTATTAGCTTTTTAAAGTCTGTATTTTAGACTAATTATATCTACATCTTTACTACTAATACTAGATCTAGACCTATAGCTTTTGATTTGGTTAGTTCTTTTTTTTTCAACTCACCCTTTGCTTCTGCATGCTAAATAGATCTATATTCAACTTTACTGCAAGTAGTGCAAGCTTTTAAGTAGAATTTAGTAGATTAAATCTAGATCTAGAACCTAAATCTAGATTAATGATTGAGACAAGTCTAAATTCTAGATCTATCATTATCATCTATATTTTCTACATTGCACTCTTGTAAAACTAAATTTCAAATCTTTAAAATATAATGAATACTAGACCCGATATATTTCTTAGTTTCTACTTCTAACTTAGTTTATAATGGGGGGAAAAAAACATAAAATGATAAAATATTACCTCAGTAATTTGTTTGCAAATGTAAGACTTTAACTCAATAACTGGGTCAAACCAGATGTCCTAAACATATTTGTTCGCTTGATTTTTTTGACCACCGATACCATAAAATTTCGAAATTCAATTTTTTTAAATGACATGATGAAAAAAATTAGCGTTAGATTATTGTAGCGTAAGCAGATGTAAGATTGAGTAAAGAATTTTCATATAAAATTATCAGCGGGTCGGCCTTGCTGGCAATTTTTTTTCTTGCAGTCATGGCCGGAAAAGGCTCACTCAGGTACAACATCAAGAAGGTTTATTTTTTAAACGTTTGAGATTTATCAAAAAGCAAATATATTAGAGATAAAGAATAAAATTCGGTGAATGTCCTACTATATCTTTTACCTATTTAGGTGTCCCGAAATTATTATAAATTTCCATGTATCACAAACGCCATGGAACAATAACAACTGCCGCCATTTGCAATGATTCCAAAACGCATGCGCAATAGTCGACAGAATTCTGGGAGGGAGTGAGGCCTGAGTGAGAGAGTAATGAGGACACGCGATAAAAAAAATTGACATGACACTATTTCAGCTTTCTTTCTGACCATAAACCTTTGTTTAATACATTATATTAATAAGATACTAAAAGAAATATGTTATAATTTTTCATTTATTTTTAAAGACTAACATAAGTCTGTATTAAGGAGCTTCTGCGAAGAAAAAATATACAGCTAGACTATATAGATTTAATATAGTTGCCCAGGCGAAGCTTCATCATCTTATTTTTGGGTTATACGTTTTAAAAAAGGGTTAGCCTACAAATCAACTAAATCTATTTATTCTCATTACTGTTACGAAGATTTAATTAAAGCTCATGCTGTATATTTAAGCCGAACACTACTTTTGGATGTTATGGTGCATTTTTTATTTTAACTTGTTTTATAAATAATTTATGATAGTTCGTAGTCTAATGCATGTAAGTGAATAATAAATCAAGTAATTCAGAAACTTAAGTTTGTTTTTGTTCAAAACAATATTAAGTAATATTAAAGCCGCATTATATATCGACTTTATGTTTACGTTAGTCTTGAGAGCGTGCATGGTGAATTACGCAAAAAGTTTTCATTTATTTTTCCACCACAAGGTGGCGTCTTCAAACGAGGTCAGAACAAACGTAATCAGAGGTTAGCCTCTATGAGATCGATCTTACTTCGCGGAAAATCGACCCAATTTTAACAAACATTACGCCCATATTAGATCAAGATCTATATAGATCTAGATTCTATGTCCAGACTCGTTCTAAATCAGAATGGAAAGTAGAACTAGGCCTAATATAAATAGCAGCTTACGGGTAGGCTTCGGCATAGCCTACCACTGGCATTATACAAGCTCTAACACTGACTGCGAAAATGAGCGGACGCCCGAAGAGAAAGGCAGTTTCAAATACAGAATTGAGAGCAAAAAAATTAAAAGGTGAAACAGAATTGGGTAACGGACTTCGATGGACCAGTGTTGATCAAAGCGGTGATCAATGCCAAATGATAGCTTTAACATCGGATACACTTGATGGCAAATCTAAAGTCGTTGGCTTCGACGTGGATTTTACTGTCATCAAGACTGCCAGCGGCCGCAAGTTTGCAACAGGTTTTTGTTTTGTTTTGTTTTGTTTCATTTTGATTAACGCTTCGAATCTAGATTAACATACGATAGATGATCTATATATTCTATATCTAGATACTATCGTTTATAGTATAAGAAGAACATATGCTGTGATAGGACTGCTCGAGAAATTTAAAAAAAAAAGAGTTGAGACTGAAATGAATGGAAGACAAGGTGTCCTAGAAAAAGTAGATCATCCCACTTCTGACACCATGTATTAATCTTGTACGTACTATAAGAAAGACTTAATAGCTAGATCTATTAATAATTAACTTTATTATCTTGACATTCAATTTCATTTCATTAACAATTAACTTTTATTATCTTGACATTCAATTTTGTCTAGATATGCTGTCTCATTCCGCACTCTGCTGTTCACTGACCCCTCGTTACACTACCTTACACAATTTATTAGTTGTTCACTCAATCAAGTACCAACAATACACTACTAGTCACTCAAAACAAACACACTTACTATCACACCCATCTCTTGTCATTATTGGGAGTAAAAAAAACAACAATTGATTGATTGATTTGTATCAGAATCTCCTTCATAAATGAAGATTGTTACATCCAAGCCCAAAGTTCAGATAGGGTTTGACTTCTGGACCATCAGGATGACAGCCTGAAGCACTAACCATGTTGCCAGTTATCCACATAATTAGACAACAATAATGGAGCATTGATTTTTTTTATCATTCATTGGCCTCCTTCAGTCGTAGAACGACTTCTTGTGGCTGTGGAGCCCTATTTTGGAGAGACACTCTCATCCACAAATATCACAGGTTAAGGTGGCTTTTGCTTCGGTGGTAGAGGAGCTGGCCATTTTTCGCATTGTCCGTTTTTCTTCCTGGGCTGAGGCCCATGTTCTTTCGCTATCCATAGCATTGATTATATAGATGAATATTGACCTAAATAAAGAGAGAAAAAAATAGTCTTAACTTGTGATGAGATGATTTGATGCACTTTGCTGTTGCATACTGTTATATTCTCTCTGAGTTTCACTTGTTCTAGAATAATCTGCAATATATGAGTACATTTGTCATTTAAGAGGTATGCTACTTAGCATTGCGCAGGTAAAAAGGGGAGAAAAACTCATTACAATAATATTTCAAAAAAAGCCTTTTTTTTCCAGTTAGTTAAGTCCAATTTGAAACTGTAAGCCAGTCGGTATATCTCTTTTTAAAGCCATCCGTCTCTTTAATATAGTTTAAAAAGTACACTAAATGGTAAATTTAATCCATCATCCTACAAATGTATTTCATAATCTTTTTTTTTTAACCAACCTAAATGACCAGTAATGATGTCTAACATAAGATCAATTCATCTCCTTGTTTTAGTCAATTCATTGTCTTTAAATCTCATTCAAATTAGGTGCTAAAGATTGGGTCTTTTGGGACACTACTGTACCAGAAAAGCTCAGGAGTTTGAACAAAGATGATTACAGAATAGTGTTTTTCACAAATCAAGGAGGCATTGAAAAACAAAAGCTGACACCTGAAAGCTTCAAAGACAAAATGGAAGATATAATTAAACAACTTGGCATTCCAGTTCTGGTGAGTTCAGACTCCATTTTCATAGAATATATTCAGTCCTAAAGGATCCTTCTTTCTGTAATTTGATTTATTGTGTTCATTGCAGGTATTTGCAAGCACAGGAAACAATCAGTACAGAAAGCCAAACACAGCCATGTGGGATTACTTTGTTAAAAACTGTAATAATGGTGTAAAGGTAAACTGAATTAGATTGAGAATAATTGTTTTGTAGTAACTTGAATCATCCATTTCTATTATTAAAACGTTCCATTAACGATTTGAATTTCTAAAAATGTTCTTAATAACCAATTATAATTAAGCTGCATAACATTCAGGAAAATTTTGTTAGTCTTTTAAGTTTTTTGTTTTTTTTATGTTTAGGTGGATAAGGCAAAGTGCACATATGTTGGGGATGCAGCTGGGCGGAGCAAAGGATGGGCCAAGGATAAACCAAAAGATTTTTCATGCAGTGACAGGATGTTTGCTGCTAATATCGGAATAAGTAAGTAATTTCTTTATCTTTTTTGGTAGCTTAGTGTGATGGCACTGAATACAAATAGTTTCATTAATTGTGTAACTGAGTGTTGGTGGCTAGCTTAAAAAGGGAAAGACATGGTGAGAGATGACCACAACTAGCCTTAGTTCTGGCACACATCCTACTATTCATGGGCATTTTTTAAGGGCAAAGGAGCACAACTCAGGCCTCTGTAAAGATAAAGGGGTGATCAAAGGAATGGCAACGTCACAAAATGATACCTTTTTTGAAACAGAAACTGCCATCTATGAAACCAAAATGTCTGCTAGACCATGGATGCTACTCTCTTTGGAAGTGTGGTTCAGCTGTATACTTCTTTGTCTGCTGGGAAGTTCAGCTTTATATTTCTTTGAAGATCACAGAATCCTATCTTGACTCATTTCCACTCACTTTTAAAGTATTAGGTAAATGACTAGCAATCTGGGTGTAATGTCTCTAATGTGTAAGGCAGACAAGTAAATATTAGGTGAGGAGAGGGACAGGGTAACAAAAATGTTGATCAATAAATTTGATAAAACCTATTACCTTATTTCTTTTTAACACTTGCAACAGTTATGTCCCCTGATATGCATAACCTACAATTTTTTGGACACGTTTTTTTTTTCTGGCCAAACCTAACTATTGTTATTAAAGGTGAAACATACACGATTATTACAATGCTACAATTAAGATAAATTTTTTAATTGTATATATTTGGTAATCATATATTTAGAAACATTGTATTTTTTTATGAAATATATTTAGCTTCAAATGAGTTTGATGTCTTGCTTTAAAGTTGAAGATATTATTTTTTGAATCATAACAGGATTTTCAACTCCTGATGAATTTTTCCTAAATGAAGCTCCAGTACCATTTCATTGGGGATCATTAGATTCTAAAAAATTTCTGTCATCTCATCCACCTGTGCCATCAGGAGCTGACAAAAGTTCTTTTGCTAGTAAGGTAAAGACCACTTGTGTTTTGATAGATTCCTTTCTGCTTTGATACTCAGAACTAGATTGCATTCAATTGATGATCATTTTTTTTTTAAAGTCACTTCTCTTAAAGCACTGACTGAATAAAAATTTTTGTTAAGGTCCAAGAACTTGTGTTAATGGTTGGTCAGCCAGCTTCTGGAAAGAGCACTTTCAGGCATCGCTACTTGGAACCCTCAGGTTATGTTGCAGTCAACAGAGACACTATGGGAACTATGGAGAAATGTATCAAGGTATGTTCTTGCATGGTCACTAAATGTCATTGACAAAATTTGCTTTATTGTACTAGAGTCAGAAGTAGGGCTTGCATTTCCAGACTGAAGGATTCTGATACTGAGTCAGAAGTAGGGCTTGCATTTCCAGACTGAAGGATTCTGATATAGAGTCAAAATTAGGACTGAAGGACTCTTGTTACAACTACTGCATTTTATTCTATCTTTACTGAGTTATCCTTCTTTCTTAAATCTTACAGGTGCTAAACACTTGCACAAATATCTAAAATAAAGACTTCTAAAGTCTGCCTTATTTTATCTTTTACTAATGCCAGACAAATTAGCTTAAATGCAATTTTATACATTTACATTTTTAGGAGACAAAATAATTCATATTTTCGTTTTATTTATTTTTAATTGGATACAGTGCTGAGAGATTACACATTAAAGCATGCATCTTAAGTTAGAGTTATGGCAAAAAGGGAGATTTATACTTGGAGATTAGTGTACTTGCCTTAGTTTCTTAACTTATAATGGATGCCTAACATTAATTGAGAATACTAAAGATGTCTGGCTTAAACATGATCTCATCATTTAATATTAGTTCTCAATGAGAAATTTTTGTTTCATAAAATTTAAAGTTTGTTGTTGTTTTTTTTTTTTCACTCCAGGCTGCGAAAGCAGCTCTTCAAGAGGGTAAAAGTGTTGTAGCTGACAATACTAATCCATCCGTAGACGGTAGAGCTGCTTTTATAAAATTAGCCCAAGAGAAAGGTAAACACTGGTTTGGAACTACTTAAACAGTAAAGAGCGCACTTAATTTGTTCTGCTATTATTTTTATTTAGTGTGTGTACTGTAATTGGAGGCTGTTGACAATAAGATCAGTTTCACTCGTAGCTCAACAGCATAGCTTTCACAATCAATTGCTTTAAACATCACTTAGTTTTATATCGACTTTTAGACACTTTAGACCATAACATCATAGGTCCTGTTCACCAAAACTATTTAGTTAATTTGGTCAACTTGATGAATTATGCCAAAATAAATTTTGTTTTCTACTTTTTTTTTCCATTTTCTGTTTTAGGAATACCATGCAGATGTTTCTGGCTTCAGACTCCACTGGAACTCTCTCATCATTTAAATATGTTCAGGCAGAATCAGACAAAGGGTGCAGTTCGTAGAATCCCTGATGTGGGATTTAATATGTTTAAAAAGAACTTTCAAGAGCCACAGTTATCAGAAGGATTCTCTGAGATTATTAAAATTGATTTCAAGACTAGATTTGACAATAAAAATGATGAGGAGCTATTCAAACAGTGGACTGATTAGATACAATGGTAAAAATAATTGGACAAAAAACAAATATGCTTCAAGCCAGCTTTATGCTATTACTGGGCTTATTGTGCAGAGTTAGCCTTACAGGTGCATAGAAAACCAAATGAGATATTTAAACAATGCACATATTTCAAGTTTGGGGATGTTAGGCATTGATATTAACGCAAGGTGAACACTTGCTATTGCATACTTTTTAAATGAGATTGTGTGAATCCACTGAGATTTACTAACGCAATACTAATACATATGCCTAAAAAAAAAAATTAAAAATTCTCAATAGAAACAAGACATTCTGTTACTCAGTTGTATTTGAGAATTTTTATATTCCCTTTTAACAAGCCATGTTGTTACTTTTTTGTATTCAAATGAGTTTTATATCTTCATTTAACAACCAATGTTGTCACCTTGAGTATTTTTAACTCCCCTATAAACAAGACATGTTAATACATACCTGTATTTGTATGATTTTTATCTCCTCAAGTAAATGATCAAGTGATTTCAAATTGAGCCATTGTCCTGATAGGTTTTTTTTAACATAAAACATTTGCTTTATGTTCAGCCTGGTGCTGAATGTTACATTCCTTGATGGAACTTATATAAATTTAGAACTTTGTTGCACACATTTATGTTTGCTTGTTTTTTGTTTCAGTTTGTATTATAAACAGCAATTGTTTTGAGATTTTCAAGTATGTGCCAATATAATTTATTTATTTTACTATCTAAACATTTGGAAAATGTTTGTTTAACACTTGAATAATGTTTAACTGTGTTCCATTTCACTGCCAAAATTGTATGTAGACCTAATTATTAGATCACATTGCTCACAGTCCAAAGTACTAAGAAAATCCACACTTTAAACATTCTGTTTACTTTAAACATTCTGTTTACTTTAAACATTCTGTTTACTTTAAACATTCTGTTTACTTTAAACATTCTGTTTACTTTAAACATTCTGTTTACTTTAAACATTCTGTTTACTTTAAACATTCTGTTTACTTTAAACATTCTGTTTACTTTAAACATTCTGTTTACTTTAAATATTCTGTTTACTTTAAACATTCTGTTTACTTTAAACACTATATAACAATTACTCATAGAATAGTGATTGTTAAAATGTACCAATCTGTCTGGGTCATGTCAGTGATATTTTTGATATCATTATTCTGCACAGTCTTGCTATTTTTTTTTTACATTTCTTACCAAATTGTTTATTGATTACAGTGCCCATTACTTTGTACCAAATATATTATCTCAGAATAAAATACTAGCAGACTGAATGACAAAGTGTTTGGCAGTGACTTTATTACAGAATGAACACATATGTACATAAAAATGAAAGACTGGATTCAACATAATGTAACAATACAATTGAATAACTTTTACAAATCAAATACACCGATTGCTCCAGCCAGTCTGCCTCCCTTAGCACTGTGTTCAGCAGTCACAAGCAGCTGGGTCTAAATATTGGGGAAGAAAATACATTCATTATAAAATAAATATGTTAATGTCTTTAAATATAAATGATACTTCATGTAGTGTAAACAACTTGAGTAGTATTTCCAAGAATACATAATGTGTAAGTGCTCAAGACGCACAAATCTGATAACTTCAAAAAACAATCGTAATGTGAGTGGATTTCTCTAAGATTGTTCCACTTTACCCTGAGAAAAAAATTCTAGATTTTAGTTGGCTATTAGCTGTTGAGATTTTTTAGGTGAATGAAAATTTTTTATTGCAAAAATCGGTTTTAGTAAATATTTTATTTAAATTTGGGATCTTTGGGTGCCCTGAGTCCAACCAGCTCTAATGGGTACATGGGGAAAAGTAAAGATGGTTGGTCGTGCAGGCCACGACACCTTCGTTAACCGTAGGCCACAGAAACAGATGACGTTTACATCATCTGCCCTATAGATCACAAGGTCTGAAAAGGGAACTCTACATGTGATGTTTTGGCATTTGTCAAAGAAAAAACATAATAAAAATTTTAAGTACTAAATATGTATATGTTAGTAGCAGAGTAATAGGCCAATTAAAGTCTACCAAAATTAAGCTGTTATATTTTTTGAAAATTACATCTACATTTAGTTGCATAAACCATTTTAAAACAAGATCCAAAAGGCAGTTCTGTCAATCCCCAATGTTTAAGTGTAGGTGTGTTTATTTGTAACATAATGTGTGAGTATTACTGACCATCAGCCTAATGCATACCAGTTTGTGTGCATCACAAGATAATTTTATCACTTCATTTTAATACAGGAAATCCACACAAATATTTACCTTTGTTTTGCATTTCACAACAGCAAGCCTGCTACCAAATCTGGCCATATCTTCATTAAATGAAAGTTCTCTGTCAGCCTGAATAAAAACACACATATATATACATATACATCTATACTATAAAGTAAGGCGTATGTATGTATGTATGTGATGAATTGAAATCAAAACCTCTTGACCAATCTTGATAAAACTTGGCAGTTCCTTGGGTACTAACTTAGACCGTAGTGTATGTATTGTAGCCCTAAAACAAACTTAAGACCCTAAAAAAAAATAAAGTTGTCCGACTCTATTAAAGCTATAGTATTTATGGATCTAGGCCATGTTTACAATGTTGACATGAGAAAAGATCGAAAGGATTTAGACCTAGATCTATTTTTAAGAAATACACTTTGCGCAGATAGTTTTTTACTTTGACACATGAAATTACAAAAGAAGATCCATTGATTTCATTATATAATAAAATTAACCTTCAATTTTGTTTCAAAAGCATTTTTTACATAAATTAGTTCCTTATATCTGTGACTACAGATTTCCTGACGAACATTCTTTCATTAGACAATACCGTAATGAATCGCATACTAAAAATTAATTCGTTTAATTGTTTACTTTATAATCCCATTCGTTTAACAAATCGGGTAAACCCGATTTAATTGTACTATTAATCTATCGCTCTTTTCGTTTTTAATTGATATGTATGTATCGGCTTCAGATAAAACCCATTTTCGCAAAACTAATTTTATTTTCGTAGCGAAAGAGAAATAACTTGAAAGGATCATTAGCTAAGTTTAACATAATCTAAATCCAATCCACTACAAACACAAACTTAGACAGGCAGGCCGCGGGTAATGCCAGGTTAGTATTATATATATATATATATATAAGTACTTGTTTCAAGCAATTAGCAAGAACATTGTGCATTTTTTTATAAAAACAGGTCCTTGAATTTTCATTGTAAAAAAAAAGTACCCCTTTCGGACCATGACATCTATAGGACAGATGATGTAAAGGTCATCTGTTTCTATGGCTGATGGCTAATGAGAGTGTCATGTGCCCAACACAAGCAAACAACTTTACATTCCTTAGCTTAAGTCTGATACCCATTAGAATTGGGTAAACTCAGGGGCGTCCTTAAAAATTCAGAAATTAATTCACCAAGATTCAAACCCAGGACCTCTTGGAACCAAAGCCAAGCACATTACCATTCAGCCACCACAGTCCCAGATTTTGTATCAATTCACATCAATCTTTCTATTATATTAAATGTTTTAATGTTCCTAACCAATTAATTTAATATAATTTTTAAAATGTACAATGAAAATGTGAATATCTTTTCTGAATGGCTTTAAAAATAGCCATAAAACAAATACTACAAACTCTACACTTAGCCCATGAGATATTGGGATGAATGTAACATACAAAAACAAATGGAACTATAAAGAGAAATTGGAAAACAAATGTAAATACCATTACATGCACATACACAAGTAAGAAATGACTAAAAAACTGGACATGTGTAGTTGGCAGTCCATTCCCTGACCAAGACAATCATTATCATACATTATCAGATTAAAAAATTATCAAATTTGAAAACTAAAAGTAGAAATAGAAGTCATTCTTTGTTCTTGCAAATAAAATCCAAGTATAAAAACTACTGTTTAACACATTCAATTTTAAAGTAGTGTGTGAAGTTAGCTAACCTTAAGTTCGAAGCATGTTTCCATGTTAGTGAAGGCACAATCTGAGGTTGTATTGCTTAGTGGGAAGTTGGCACCTCCTAAGTATACATAAACACGACCTTGTTGAGCTGTCAACAGAGTATCTGATGTTTTATGCATTGGAATTATGAATAGTTCAATTTTATATCATTGAATTAACCCAGAAATTTTGTATGGTGCAAATATTTAAAGTTTCAGTTCTTAACGAAACAATATCAATGAGAAGTTCCTTTACCTCCTGTTATTTCCTCAGTAATATCTTCAGTTCTCAATGGAGCGCCAACAATCAAATCATCAATGCCATCAGAGTTGACATCAAGTACCTATATAAAATTAAAACTTACATTAATGCTAGTCTGGGGGGGGGGGGGGGGGGGATAAGTTGTAAAGCTCCTGGCCTCTCAACTGATGAGTCTTGGGTTCGAATCTCTGTGAATTTTGGGATTTTTAGGAATCCCCTGAGTCAACTCTTAAGGGTAAATGACATTAATTGGGAAAATTAAAGACGGTTGGTCATTGTGCTGGCCACCTGACACCCCTCGTTGACCTAAGCCATAGAAACAGATACCCTTTACATCTTCTACCCTATAAATCAAAACGTCTGAAAGGGAGTATTTTTTATCAACAATTAAAAAAATCAAGTTTAAAAAAAAAAATAATGTTTGAAAAGTACAAGAATCTGAAATAGAGTTGAACTCCTCGACCATACAACATTTTAAAGAGTTTCAGATCATTTAAACACTGGTACATAGATTAAAAACAATATTTTAAAAACATCAATTTAGTTCTCAGAAAAACTGCTCTAAATAAAATACAAAAAGCTATGAAAAAGCTGAGCAATAAAAAGCAGGTTTCAAAACATTTTACCTATCTGAAAATATGTAGAAAGCACATAAGCTTCGCATACACAAAAAAACTCATTATTAGCCCCTTATAAAACTTATAGTAGTGAAACACCTTTATGACAATATCATCATTTCTTTTAATTATGATACAATGGCATGATAAAGTTGTTTATAATATTTTTAACTTTTTTTATTTAAATACAAAACACATTAATAATAACACAAAGAAAATTAATATACATAACTTTCATAATGCCACATAAGGAAACAAATAAATTGAACTAGTTACCTTAATAGTAGCTCCAAATCGACCAAATTTTCTGTCTCCACTTAATACAGTAATAGGATTTTTTAAGTCTGTTAGTTTATAAATATACACTGCTCCAGCCTGGTCAATATCTAGAAGATCATGCCCACTGCTGCCTTTAACATCTGAAAAATTAGCAGCACATTAATGGGCAACGAATGAGTGTATGCTTTGAGAATCTAAGATTAAACTGCTTAAAACCTTGTTAATAGACTCTAAGCACATGTAAGGTCAAACAGGTATTCCCCTCAACAAACCATGTAAAAGTAAAGTAAAGTTTCCCTTTCAGACCTTGTGGTCTATAGGGCATCTGTTTCTTTTGCCTACAGTTAATGAGGGTGTCATGTGGCCAGCACAATGACCAACCGCCTTTAACTTTCCCCAACTAACGTCAGGTATCCATTAAAGCTGGGTGGAGTCAGAGGCGCCCATAAGATCCTGAAATTAAAAACCCAGGATTCAAACCTGGGACCCCCAGTTCTGAAACCAAGCTCTTTACTACTCAGCCACCGTGCCTCCAGCATACCATGTGGCAAGTAAATAAGGAATAGAAATCCTGTAAAGAGGAATGTGGGTCCTTGTGTTCAAGAATGACATAGGAAGAGCCCAAAATTAAACCAGCTGATACTCCACAATCCTCCATGATGCCAATCAATCAAATAAGCATTCCAGATACAATAGATTGAAACTTTTTGTCTAGTGACTGTTTACCTTGCCCTGAAGCAGCTATGACCAGAGTGCCAGTAGTACTGTCCAGTAGTCCACCAATGGCCATTTGACTGCCAAGCATCTGGAACTGTTGCTGCCCAGTGAGCACTGGACCAGGTATTATTTGATTACTAGTTAAGTAGTAAACATTTATTTGTCCAATAGCCTGCACATCAGCAGGATCAAATGAACAATCAGCTCTAGGAAACAAAGTCATATAAATAGAATTAGAATTTTATTTATATAGAGCTCAAGGTGTTTCTAGCACCACAAAGAAAAAAAAAGGCAAAGTAAAATCTAAGCATAGTTTGAATAGGTAGGTTTTAATGTTCTATTAAATGTAGTGAAGCTTGTGATCTGCCTGAGCTCAATGGAGAGCTTGTGCCATACTGTTGGTAAAGACATAGGTTTTTAAACAAGCAGTAGAAAAAAAAAAAACTAAGTTTACCGAAGGGAAAGAACTGCTAATTACAACCATTTATCTGAAAATTACAGGGCTTAGCTCCCTTTCTGCTACATAAAAGAAATGAATTAATTAGAACTAAATGATTAACTAATTGCTTAATATTTTGATTGATTTGTGTATTGTCATAGACTATGAATAATTATGCAAATTTCAAATTGATCAGAGAATAGTAATTGGGAGAAAAAACTTGTCAAAACGCAATAAAAGGATTAAATCCATATATACATCCAGATCTCTCATTAGGTAGCATTTACTCTCCTTATTTTGATATCAAACAAAATAATTAATCACCAACAATTAATTAACTAATTGGTTAATTTTTTTTTATTGATTCATATCTTGTCAGGTTCAATGATTAATTGTGCAAAGTTTTAACTTGATCCGAGAATGAGAGATGGGAGGAAAAAAATGTTCAAACTTTTTACCAGATAGACAGACAAACAGAGTTGATATCAGCTTTGTAAAAATGAAGCATAACCAGATGGGATTAGCTCAAGATATGCAGAGATCTCTGAAAGACATGGAGCGATTGATTCCTTAAAATGTCAAAGCTGTTAAACTATTTTTGAACTCTGATAAGTGGAAGTGAATATATTTTCTAGAAACATTTAAGAATGAAAGCAGTCACTACATAGTGTTGTAAAATATTATTTTACTTTGGCAACTTCATTAGTATCTATGTAGTGCTTTATTTTTTTTTAAATATATTTTGAACTCTGTAATAGAAAACACTATACAGATTATTTCATAATTTTAATGCAAACAAAAAATAAATGATTACTTAGCACATTTTCTTGTGCCAGGAGTCCCTACAACAAACAAAGTCTCATTGGTGTCAGAAAATCTTTTAGCTGCTAGACTGTAACCAAACCAACTGTAGTTCTGGGGAGAATACAAAATATTGTATCTAGAAACTTCTAAATAAGCAAATAATTGATTTAGCTTCAAAATCCCCTGCATAATGTTCAGCTTTCTGTGATAATAAAATTAAAAAAAGAAGATGGATAAAGATAGTAGGAATTCTAAATAGAGGATGCACTAACCCAGCACATAGAAATAGTACCATTAGAGCATGAAAAGGGTTTTCTGGGTTAGCCAAGAAAACCAATGACTTAGCAGAGTTTAAGTCTCTACTTAACACTTCTAGATTAACACATATGGAATAATTATCTGTAATTATAAGATAAGTGACTTAATACTCAACTACACATGGATACACATATGGACAGTAACTTACCTGTATGCCTAAAAGGTAGTTTTTAGCTGAAAATTTCAAACTTGTTTTACCTGTAAATGATTCAATCAGAAAATGTCAAAAACTCAAAATCATTGTTTTTTATTTCATAGATACACCAGCAGTCACATTTTATGATATTACATTAACTTCTAAAAAATAAATATATGTTAACTTGTATTAAGTATTAATGTCAGGATGGCTGGCTCAGTGGTTAAGTGTTAAGCTTCCAAATGGTTTTATGTTCAAATCTCTGTGAAGACTGGAATTTTAACTCTTAGGATTTTCAGGACACTTCTGAAACCATGTGACATTAGTTGGGGTAAAGGCCCTTAGTCATTGTGCTGGCCACATGAGCGCCTTGTTAATCATGGTAAAAAAAAACAGATAAGCTTTTACATCATCTGACAGAAGGATCACAAAATCTAAAAGAGGTACTTATACTTTACTTTTTTACATAAGTATTCTTAGCACTGGTTTGCATTTACCTAGATATTGTCTATCAGCAAGCAAGGCAACAACTATTCCTCTCTGGGCACCACCAGCTGGGGCATAGGGAGAACTGATAATCAGATCTCTCAACCCATCATTGTTGATGTCCTCTGATATGATGTTAGTTCCCAGAGTACAATAGACATCCTAGTGATGAAAACATGAGCTGTTAACACAACCCATACATTCAAAATTTTTAACACTATAGTCATTTTGTCATAAAAATATTAGCACAAACTACCTAGCACATTTTTTCCTCTGAGCTCAAAATTTCATTAGAAGAAAATATTTAAAACCTGATAGCCAATTATAAATGAAGGAAAATGATAAAAACGGAATACAATACATATTTTAAGAATCAAAAAACAAGAATAAAAAAAAAATTCATGTAATTTAGAATACAATATTAATTTTGCATTGAACTTTTTCTAAAAAATGGGTTGCCTGAGTCAGCCAGGAAAACCAGTGACTTGGCAGAATTTAAGTCATTGGATACCATGCATGACTAGATGCATGATGCGTAGGACATAATCATCATCTTTTTTGAAGTAACGTCTGTATTATATAAGATAAGAAGAAAGTCCTTGCAAAGAAATAGTTAAAATCAATTCTCAGTAGAAATTTTATTTCAACGTCTAAACATTAGGGTACAATAATTTATTTGAAGTTAACCCTAATTTTGTGTAAAAGAGATGTCCAAAAGGGGGAAAGAAAAGCCTCTTGGAAAGTCATGAAAGGACTTAAAGCCAACCAAACATAAAAAAAGACAACTGCATATCTAAAAGTTGTAACAAACTGCTAATGCTCCAGGCTTATAACACCCTTATAAACATTTGATAACAGTAATTGGTGAGCTCAAATTCATGCTAAGAAGCTTTAATTTAAAACTGAAATGCCACATATCTTTAACTTCTATAAAAAAAAGATGAAAAAATATCTATAGTATCATTAAGAGAGTTAAAATGACTTAAAAACTATCACGTTAGATAATCTTTTTACCTGACAGTCAATTGTTCCTCTTAAAGTATAGTTCTTTTGATTGACAGGTGTGTAGACATTGACTCTCCCCTTGAATAAAATAAAAAAGCATAAGTGGAGATGTGAAGATATATATAGGTATTGGTTGGCGTATGAACAAAAAAAGTCAATATTATTTTCAACTGTGATCGCAAGGTTTGAGAGGGGTGCTTTACTATTTTTTTAATTATTAAAACTTTAAAAAAATTAAAGCCTATGACAAAAAAAACAAAACAAATAAAAGAAGTAAGGAACGTTCAAAGACTAAGGGGAGAGCAATTAGATACAAATAAGTCAGTTGGGGACTTATTAAAGTTCAGTGGAGTGAAGCTGAGAGGATAAGCTCAAAAATACTTTTTAAAAAAATGATGAGAACTCTTTATGTTATGTTATTATATTATGTATGTAATCAAATCAACAATAAATAGCTATGTATATAATGCACACATGTAATATAGCTAAAAAAAAACAAAAAACAGCATACAAAGTAAGTTAGATTGACAGAGCCAAAGCTTGGAGCACCAACAGCAATCTCAAGTTGCCCGTCTGCATCAAGGTCAAAGATGGCAATGGATGAGCCAAATTTAGAATTCTCCTGTAAGCATAAATATTATAAATCATGAGACCTGCAAAAAAATTTTTTTTCAAATGTTAATCATTAATTAAAATGCTCCAATCTCATTTGCATATCTGTATGAATTGTATGAATTATCTGTAAGATTGTAGCAGACACCTGTGGATTGGAAAGGCAAAAGGTAAGGCTATGTGTCCACTTCATTTTCAGAATGTTTCTTAGTTATGTGATTAAACGTTTCAATGTATGACAACATTCTCTTTAATTTAATTCACATACTGTTGCATCCTGGGATACTGGGCCAATTATTTTAGCATCAGCTATAGAAGAAATATCAGAAGTGGAATTTTTCAGCCCCTCATCAGTTCCTGAAAATAAAAGGGGAGGTAAAGCTCATGACAGTCAACAAATAAACACTAATATTAGTTAGTGATGAGTGTGACAATTGTTTAAAATATCCAACTCCATCACCAACATCAAGCAACAAAACACTGTAGTCTAAAATTTAAAATCAACAGTGCTTTATAAAATAATCCACATTGAAAACAATGAAGACTGGTATTCTTAAAAGAGTACAACATGGCAAGTGAAACTAATACATCATGTCATAAACCAAACTCATATCTAAAATGCATTAGCAACAATAGGCGCCTAAAGATGCTGAACTTAAAATGTGATTCTCACAGGATTCAAACTGGCGTCGAAAGCCAAGCTCTTTACCACTCAGCCACCGTGCCTCCTACTAAAAGAAAAGTATTGTTAAAACATTAAAAAGACAGATCTTTTCTTTTCATGAAATAAATTAACATTAATTACCATATAATATAAATATTGCCCCTGTTCTCTGGTTTGTGTTGACATCAACATATCCAGGGCAACCAACAACAACATCCTCATTATCATCCCCATTGAGGTCAGCCACAGCATAGGCCCTGCAGGATAACAAATGCATATGAATTACAGCATCAATTTGATTCGGGTATGTTTTGTCTTTCAACAGCACTATAATGAACTCAAAAAGCAGTTTTCTTATTCTTTAAAAACTTTAGAAACTAATTAAAGGAAGCAAAATAAAATGCAAATTTTAAATAAAATGTAAATTTTCCTATTTGGGTATGAACTTACTTTCCAAGATCAGCATAATCTTGTTTTAGAGTGTACAGAAACTTTGGTGTTTCCCCACTAACTGATTTTTTTTTCAAGTGTAACTTTTTAGTTTGCCCATACAGTTCATAATTCAGTTTTTTCTATTAACAAAAAAGTGTTATTTTATCACTGATGTTACAGAACAAAACAAACTTAAAGTAAAATTACCAAGTTTAAGTTATATTACTTGTTTTTCATCTACAGTCTAATCTTGTAATATGGAATTGGTTTGACATTTCATTTTGTTTACATTATACTGTTAAGTTGTTAACTCCGCCAAGAACAGTCCAAAGCCCAGGTGAAAATGGGAGGGTTGGGTTATCCTACCCTATTGAAACAACACCAGCTACAGAAACAACAAACAGCATTATATAGTATATATAATATAAAAAAAAAAATTATATATGTATTAATAATAATAAGGCTTGTCTTCGAGTTCGAAGATTAATGAGGCTATATACATCCTGAATAACTGAAAAACAAACCTCTCTCCAGATGTTTCAAGTTTGTATTACTTTTTACATTCTTATTATTCTGTGTGCTTAATTAGCCACAGACTTATGCAGATATTATGAAGAGTGTATGTGTGTTTCTAAGGTGACGATGAGAAGAAGTTAACAATTGATTGGTGGTAATACAATGAGAATGATGAAATATGAGCTGATGTGTCATAATGCAGATATTGAGAAAGGCAAGACAACCCAGAGATTTTAAACAGTAAAGGCATGGTTTTTGTAGTGAGTTAGATTTCATTTAACATACCATTTTATATTTCAACTGCTACTTGCATTTCATCTCAAGTTGAATTTGTCTCTATTGTAATAATAGTTTTATTTAGTTTTGTTTTTAAAAAAAGAGCTTTATTCAAGTTATTTCATGTTCTACAATTAAAGACATATTACTGAATTTGAACCAAGTAGACAACATAGAAGATATAGTAGTACAAGAAAATGGAATTCAAAAACTATTAGCCAACACCAAACCAAATAAAGCGTCTGGACCTGATGGTATTCCAGCTAGATTACTCAAAGAACTAAGCAATAAGCTAGCCCCAGTGTTCAAAATACTCTTTCAGGCTTTCAGGGGAAATTAGGTCAAATTTTTCAGTTTATGGCTTAGCGTATTTCCCTATTCCTTTTTACAGGAATGCCAGTTTCTGAAAACAAAGGCGACTAAAACACAGCAATTTATAAAAGTGGATGTTAGAGTTGGGGAAATTAGGTCAAATCACACAATTTATGGCTTTGCAAGTTAGATCTACTGTTTGTCGATTATTCTTGATCTAGTCAAGCGAACAGCGTTTCAGCCCACGCAGTACCGCGCGCCTCAGTTCACATGTTTCGTTTGTAGTCAAGTTACTCAATTCAGGCTTATTCTAGTTCTACATCTACTGCTTTTGATCAAGAGCTAGATCTTCTTTTCTCAGATCATTAATGATGTATGAAGTAGACCTAAATTTAGATTTAAATTCAATTAGATGAAGTCTAGATCTAGTAATAGTAGTATTGGATTAGCCAACACCAAACTATACAAAGCGTCTGGACCTGATAGTATTCCAGCTAGATTACTCAAAGAACTAAGCAATGAGCTAGCCCCAGTGTTCAAAATACTCTTTCAGGCTTCACTTAACCAGGGCAGAGTACTAAAGGACTGGAAAGAAGCTAATGTCACCCCCCCCCCCCCCCCCCCCCCAATTTAAAAAAGGAGAAAAATCTGACCCAGGAAACTACAGACCAGTATCACTTACCAGCATCACATGTAAAATCCTAGAACACATAATATGTAGCAACATCATAAACCACTTAGACAAACAAAATGTCTTCACACCATACCAACATGGCTTTAGGAAATATAGATCATGTGAAACACAACTAATAGGACTAATTGATGATTTTTCTAAAGGTTTAGATAATAGTGAACAAATAGATGCTATCTTACTAGATTTATCTAAGGCTTTTGACAAAGTTCACCACCATAGTTTGCTTAAAAAATTAAAATATTTTGGCATTAATGGTCCACTGCATCAGTGGATTAAAGATTTTCTGATAGGGAGAGAACAAACAGTAATAATAAATGGCTCTAAATCAACACCGATAACAGTAAACTCAGGTGTACCTCAAGGAACAGTCTTGGGTCCACTACTATTTTTAATTTACATAAATGATTTACCAAATTGCATTAGTTCAGGAACAAAAGTCAGATTATTTGCAGACGATTGCATAATATATAGAACAATAAAAACAACACAAGACACAGATATTTTACAAAGAGAATTAGATAAATTACAGAAATGGGAATCAAATTGGAGCATGTCTTTCCACCCAGAAAAATGTCAGTTGTTAAGAGTAACAAAAAAACTAAAACAAATTAATTCCACTTATCTTATTCATGGCAAACCAGTAACACAGACTAAAAACGCAAAATACCTAGGTGTTATAATAAATGAAAAACTGTCATGGAATCCACATATTGAAGAAACTATAAAAAAATCAAACAAAGCATTAGGATTTATTAAAAGAAATTTCTATAAATCAAATAAGAACATAAAACTAAAATGTTATTTAACCTTGGTTAGGCCAATAATAGAATATGCATCCTCCGTTTGGGACACCTCAACTCAAGAAAACATTAAGAAACTGGAACAGACACAAAATAGAGCAGTGAGATTCATAACAAATAAATATTCACATTTGACTAGAGTAACACCTATAGTAAAATCACTAAATTTAGAAAGCCTTCAGGACAGAAGACTCAAAAGTAAAGTAGCAATTATACATAAAACACTGAACCATAATCTTCAAATACAAAACAAAATTTAATAAAATACTCTGAAAGACACAAAAAAAAAGGCACATTCCTCGTCCCATATGCTAGGACAAATTTGTACAAATACTCCTTCTTTCCTAGTGCTATTAGAGCATGGAATGGGTTGCCTGAGCTAGCCAGGAAAACCAGTGACTTGGCAGAATTTAAGTCATTGGTTAATATGCATGACTAAATGCATGACGCATAGGATGTAATCATCTTCTTTTTTAAAGTAACGTCTGTATTATATAAGATAAGATAATACCTACATCAGTTTAGTTGTACTAGCAATCTGATGCAACAGGCAATGACCAACCAACAACAGTAACTTTGGCCATCTCAAAATAAACTGATGTGTTTTCATCAAGTCTAATTAAAGAATACAAGATTGTACAGAAAAGTGTCTCAAGATACTTACTAAAAGCTGAGCAGATGGTTTCAAATACAATTCACCATTATGGAGTTTTGCATCTAAATCATCTATTGTGATGTTCATTAGCCTTAACAGTTTGCTATAGTACCAGTGCTTTGGGAAATATTTTTTCGTTGTCCTGGCTGTTGTAGTGCCATTGTGGGTGTTGTTGCATCGGAAGAACAAAGAGCTGTGGTTCATGTTGCAAGTCCTAAATGTGTAATTGAATATGTTACTGAAGGGATGATGATGATACAATAGATTTATGTAAGATCCTAATACAATGAGGTAGGCATTCCATTATGGTCTGCTAACTATATACCAGAATAAGTACAAAATTAATCAATTGACAATTAAATTGGCAGCTTTATAATGGTTTAGAAATAATATATTTTCTGATGTCCTAATTATAGATAATTTATACACAATGCTATATGTAGTTCTATATAACAAAATGGATTGTCATGTTATGACTAATTCTTTTTAAAAAAATCAAACAAAATAAGACAAAAGTAACGTTTTTAAAAAAATAGGATTACAATGTGTTTAAAAGAAGCATGTCAGTAAATCATATGCTGTAAAACTAGAATATTGAGAATATTTCTTCAACAAAGCAACTTTTTCGCAACATTCAAGCTAACAAACATTTTGATCTCCATACACAGCATTTATTCTTCAGCTTGCAGTTTGTGAGAAGAATGGTTCTCACAAAGTCAATAAAAAGTTTATTTCTCACTTGTCCACAAAACTTTGATCAACAAAAACACTGTTTCAGTTTTAGCATTATGTCCAGAAATGCAAAAAAAAATAAAATCATAGATCTTGAGGCTTCTGATCTATCTTCCAACTAAGAACAGGACACATACCTCTGTTAAATTACCATCTTAACAGAATAAATCCTACACACCTAACCATTTGCAGACTCTGTCCCCACCCTTATGAAATCATAAACAACATCCTCTTCAAATGTTCCTCCTTCCTAATCCACCTTAGGCAGACCCGACTACCACTACAGCCCAACATAAACAACACCCTGTACAGCAGTGCTGAACAACTGAAGAGAACAGCACACTATTTTTCCTCGGCACATTCTGCAAAAGAGAACACAGCTCAGCAGCAAAAAGCTGGCAAGAAGAAGAAGAGGCCCCCTGAGTAACAAATTTCTTTTAAACAGCTTTGAATATACAAATTCTTGAAGAAGAGTGTTAAGAAACATGTTATCTTTCTGCTGGTTCCACGAGGTTGTTGTTGCCAGATGTGGTAATGGATATTAACATTTCACTACCTATAAATGGCATGCGTATCAAACAGCCTCTGACAACCAGTCCAAGTCATGGCCTTCATGTGCGGCTCAGATATTGATTCTGGCAGAACTGTTTTCACTAACAGGAGAAGGGGTGCAGGCGAATAACTGGTACGTAAACCAGTAAGCTCATTAGCTATGACTGGCTACTCATCTAGGAGAAGAAAAACTCTGAATTCAAACCTATGCTGCCTTGCAGCTATACCCAATCATGGGGAACGCTTCAGGAGTCAACCCTGAGAAAAAATCAGGAGTCTGTGACCCTTAGGCAGTTTGCAGCACTCTGTGCCACACCCTGCAACACTGCTGAACCCAAACTGTGTCGGCACTTGGATACATCAGCTGCGTGGAGAGGGGCAACATTATTCCAACCACATCTAATACTCATGAGATGATCCATAGTCGCTTCACAACTGAAGAAGGACATATCTTTCTGCTATTTCTAATTGAGTTTGTGTGCTTAAAAAAGATTATAAGTATTGACTTGGATTGATTGATAAAATGTCACTGCAGAAAACAACAAATGTCTGATAACCCTATCTTATGATCAAAGAGTTTTTCATGATATTTAACTTTAATGATGTACAATTTTATAAGGTATCAGTTGTGTAATGAAGTATATTTTTAATATTTATAATGCAAGAATTACTTTATTCCATATTCAAAAGCTATAGTCAGGTGTTTCCACAATCGCTGAGTCCATGTGGACATATCTTTTATACCACCTAGAAAATAGTCATACAATTCATCTACCAGGAATGGACTTTTCTTGGCTGAATTTGGAAAAAGCTGAGAAGCAAATAAAAAAATAATAAAAAAAAAATATATATATATATATATATATATATATATATATATGTATGTAAAAAAGGCATGTAGCTTCTATTAAAATGATTTAAAACAATATAAATTTCAATATTTTAAAAGTTTTCTTTTAATTAAACACATCTGTAACAATTTAAAATAAATTGATAAAACCAATTACCTTTTTTATAAATACTTTCTCACCAATTCTGCAAGTTGAAAGAAAATATTTGACAAATACTAGAGGGAAATGTTATAAATCATTATAAACCATAGCATAGTCATTGTTGCGTTCATCGGGTCAGTCAAAGTTTATAATTTATTTGTTCCTCACTCAAATGCAATTCAGGATTTAAAAGAAAATGATATAACTTTTTAATTTGTTTACAATTTTAAATAGCTTTTATGTAGCACAACTTTCATGCTTATAGCATACTTAGTCTAGTCCAATCTCATTAAATTAAAACTAATGATGTCCAGTCTAACTTATTCCCACACTATAATAGCATAGGATGGTGTTGTAGGGAGAATCATGATTAGAACAAACAAACAAAAAAACAGTAGAACTGAATAACCTTACTTTACTAAGTACATCAGCTTTGAGCAGGTGGTCAAGACTGTCTCATTGATAACATCTTGGCCATAGTACTCTCTAAATATGTTGAGAACATCAGTTGTGGGAACATACCTAGCCATTGAGAAAGTCAATTAGATTTTAATATTATTTTCTGGTTGAACTTGGAGGACTGTAGAGAATGGAAGACATTCTGAAGTCAAGTTTTAGTTTGAAACAAAACTATAACAAGATAAAACAACAGAATAAGCTATTACAATACTTTATTAGCAAGAATGACACATGAGCTGATGATAGATATTCAGAATACAACATACAACATCAATGTTTTGAACATATATTTGAGACATTACACAAACATAAACAAGTATTAAAGATTTCACCACAAACACAAATATTCTCACCATAGAAAAAGATGAAAGTAGGGCTTTCAGGACTTATGGAGTAATTCTACTGACTAGATGAGCTATGTCATCATTTGAACATGTCATAAGGATAAGCCATGATTGGACAAATAAAGGGAACAAATTTTCTGAACACATCAAAAGTAAGTGAACATACCATAAGGGTAAGCAATAATATGAACATACCATAATGGTAAGCAATGATCTGGACAAATCATAATGGTAAGCAATGATCTGAACAAGTCATAAGGGTAAGCAACAATCTGGGCAAGTCATAATGGTAAGCAATGATCTGGACAAGTCATAATGGTAAGCAATGAAAGGAAAGAAATGTTTGGAACACATCATAAATGTAAGCAACGATCTGAACATACCATAACAGTAAGCAACGATCTGAACAAACCATAACAGTAGGCCAACAAAAGAATATGCATCCTCTGTTTGGGACCCCTCAACTCAAGAAAACATTAAGAAACTAGAACAGACACAAAATAGAGCAGTGCGATTCATAACAAACGAATATTCACATTTGACTATAGTAACACCTTTAGTAAAATCACTAAATTTAGAAAGCCTTCAAGACAGAAGGCTCAAAAGTAAAGTAGCAATTATACATAAAACACTGAACCATAATCTTTAAATACAAAAACAAAATTTTAAAAATACTCAGAAAGACACAAAGATAAAGGCACAATCCTCATCCCATATGCTATGACAAATTTGTACAAATACTCTTTTTTCCCTAGTGCTATTAGAGCATGGAATGGGTTGCCTTAGCTAGCCAGGAAAACCAGTGACTTGGCAGAATTAAAGTCATTGGTTAATATGCATGACTAAATGCATGACGCGTAGGACGTAATCATCTTTTTTGAAGTAAGGTCTGTATTATATAAGATAAGGATAGATCATTAGCCAACACAAAAGCCCATCACGTTAAAAAGCCAATAGATTCTATAACAGCTAAAATATTCATACATGTTTTTTTTCTCGTTGCTATTGTAATTATATTTATCTTAGAGTTTGTTTCTAGACTATTGAGACATAAAATTAGAAAAGATTAATTACATAATCTTATTAGCCTACAAGTGCATAAAAAAAATAGGTATGCTCTTTCAATCTGGCTTTCTAATTACATTATACTCAGATTTCTAATTAGCACTTTAGTCTACAAGGCCATAGTACTTACCAATCTCCTAATAGGTCACTGTAACTCAGATCTAACTGATAAAGGTTTAATACATCGCCACCTGTTACAGACATAAAAATGTTCATTCAATGCTGTCAAAAACCAATATTAGTCATACGTTGAAGAAATTTTATCATTTCTGCATTCACCCAGCTAAAGTCCATTCAGTCAAATATAGTTTTAATCAAGATAATCTTCCCATAAAGCAAGAAATCTACCAGCAATATTATTTTAAAAGTGAACCATTCAATTCTTTTTTTTTTTATATTTCTTTTTCTATTAATTTGCCTGATAAGATAATGTTCAATATGGTTTGTTTTGTTTTTTTGTTTTATTCATCATAATCAATAATCAGACATGGTGGCTGATGGTAAAGCACTAGGCTTTTAAAAAGAGTTGTGTTTGAATTCTGGTGAAGACTGGGAATTTAAATTTTGGGATTTTTAAGATGCCCCTGGGTCTATCCAATGTTAATGCTTATTAATATGCTTATTTTGATAGTTTATAGTTTTCAACTATTATATTTTACCAGGAACTACATTTTTTGTACAATAATGAAGAGTAAGAAAAGGTTAAGGTCTTAAGTATTAAATTCAATATTACAACAACAAAAATTATATACATCATCTATATAAAAAAAAGATCTGTTTATCCATTAAAGTAAAAAAAAAAAGAGAACTTTGATTTAAATAACTAAGAAAATCTGAATCATTCAATTAAAAAACAAAAATAGCATAAATCAGAAGGAAGAAACAAGAAGGTTTATGAAGTATTACCTAGGTCCCCATCTGAATGAGCTGAAGGAAAGCTACCATGGTAATTTATCTGTAACAAGGATTTAAGTGATACGTTGAAACAACAAAATAAATAAAAAAAATAGTCAAGATGTTTAAAGTATTTTGAAATTAATGATAGTTGTTCATATTTATGAATAATTGATTTATTTCAGGATTTATCAATCCCTGATTTGTTTTGGGATTTATAAATTAACAATAGGCTTAAATGATTTATAAATTGATGAAAAGTTTAAACATTTATAAATTCAAGTTTGTACACTTTTTTTTCTACAGTGATATTGGAAATACTTTTTGTTCTGCAATAATTTTTTTTTCAATGAATTAGGATGATTGAAAAATACAAAATGTGACTAAAAGTTTTCAGGATTCCTACCCCTGCCATAGCCTGCAAAAAGCCTTGATCTATTCCAAGTGCATGCCAAGAGACATCAGCAACTTGATGAGACATGATACCCATGATGAATGCGGCCAACTTTTGTGTTTTCTGACAAATTATACATTTATGAAATATAACATTTTCCAACTAAAAATTTAATATAATTGTCATATATGGTAAGATTTCACAAAACAAATTTAATCTTGGGATATCCATGAAAATTAGAGTGTTGGCACTATACATTTCATATTTATAAAGATTATGTTCTGATTACCTGGCTCCAAGGTTTGGGAAAATTTTTGATGAAATAATTCACACTGGCATTGATAAATGGAATCCAATGTGTATCTTCAGAAACACCATGAAATATACCTAGAGAGAAAACAAAATATATACATAAAAAAAACATATCTCCATAATCACACCAGGAATGCTAAAAGTTACAGTTGACATGCACTTACACTTTAAGATTTTTTAAAAATTATATAAATTTATAAAAATACATTCATACAATAAATCTCAGAGTCAACTTAAAAAAATTCATTAATAATTAAAGGTCTAATTTTAAATGTTTACATGTTGTTTTCAACTACATTACCCTTGTAGCAAATGTCAGGGTAAAATGTGTCCGGGAACACACTGCCTGCTTCCAGTGCATCCTGGTTTTGGTTCAATATCTAGGGAATAGGAAAATTAGAATAAATGTAAGTGAACAGAATTATAAACCATAAATTACAACCACCGTTTAATAGCATTACACTGAGCAGCATTTTTAATGTGCACAAAGCATTATGTCAACCAGATCATTAGTTCAGTAGTGAAAGTTTTAATCCTCAGCTAACCTGAGGACAGTGGCCTAGCAAGGTACCTATAAGTCCCAGTTCAAGAATATGCCCCTTATAGAAACTAGAAGGTTCAAGAAACATTTCAGTCATCCTTTATGTCGTACATTTATAAAAAGACATTCCAGTGACATTCACCTGTTCATAGTACCGTGGCATTACACTCAATTTAGTTACAACTTCTTACAAGAAATAGTATCATGACACTCAAATTAATAAATAACTGCTATTTCATATTTTAAAATGTCTTGTGATTTGACATTCCTCAAATTTACATTAATTTCATGTCAAAACTATTGAACCTTGTTTTTAAATATAGTTCTAGGGTCATTAATTATTAATCAGAAGATATCAGCTATCTATTTTATAAATGGATGTTTTTAAAAAAAAAAATTGCATTTCCTTATTGTTTTTGGGATTAGGAGCATTGAAACCCTTCATGCCAGGGTCACTACTCCAACGCCTAAGGATGTATTTAAAACTAAACTTATGTTTACAAAATTATATGCAAATAAACAAGGTGGTCAACTGATCAAGGAAATGGACTAATATTCCAGAGTTCTTCTAGCAAGGGAAATTAAAATGATTTATGGTTGTACTACCCACATCATACTTAATCATTCACCATTAGCCTTAGAAGAAAGTAAACATAACATCATCCAACCTGTGGAATATTCTAGCCTAAAAAGTTGTTGAATACTTTTGAGTATTAAGATAAAATAATGCATCTCTAAACAATACAAACAAATTGTAAACTCATTCATAATTTCTTAGTCATGAAGCCTAACTTATACTTACAGTATTATAACTGACATTTCCATAAATGTCTTGATAGTTATTTAATGCCCTGTAACCTGAAAAAGAAAAATGAAGCATTTTTTGACAAGAAATAACAAGACAGCGTGCCAACTATAGAAAAGCAATTAAAAACCAGTCTAACAGGCTAAATCTTATCTAATGATTTTTTTGTCTCTTTTTTTTTTTTTTTAATTGCTTTTGTATATCTCTAAGAGCACATCTTTAATGCTATAAGCTCAGCGCACTCTAGTCCAATCTCTTTTTGTAGAAATTTGGGGGAAAGGGTATCTGGAAGAGGTTTTCATGATGCATTTGAGTGCTCAGCTGCCCTGTAACATGGTATGCACACTGGACCGTCATCTTCGTGGTCCCAGTTTGAGCACTGCTAGCTGCCATCCCTACCATCATGTGGGAGGTTTGGACTAGGATGCCTAATCATCTTCTATTCTGAAAGAACATTCAAAACATGTGAAACAAACAAACAATTACAACCCAGCTCAAGTCAAATCTCAATTAAAAATTCCTGGTCTACAGCAGAATTTGATATCAGCCACCTTGATATAGCCAAATGGTTAATGCCATAAGACATTATAAATATAATTTAATGAAAAAAAAATAAAAATTTAAGACTTATGATATAGTAGTTACTAAGTAATAAACTATAATACAAAATTTAGTTAAAACATTTATTCAGGGCAGAATTTAGTGTTTATATGGGCCTAAGCTATTTGAGATATGTGGCCCATTAAAAGTCCAAATATTATATATATATCAGTGCCAAATATGATTCTCTGATATTTAAAGTGTTAAACTGATACATAATTAAGATGTATATATTATTCATAACAAACTAACTCTAACAATTTTTTTGTAACCCCCAGGAAAGTGAGGACCATTAGCAATAGTTTGTGTAGCCCTAGCTGTGACCTACATATTTTGCCAGATCCAGGGCAAGCATAACCATTGTCCACCAGTGGTTGATTAAGATGTTCTTTTCTCCATCTATGTCTGACCTTGACATTTAATACATTATTCATGCAAACTAAGACTTGGAAAAAAAAAATTGAATTTTAACAAACACACACAGAGGACAGTATTAACATACCTCTATGCAACCAAAGAACTTACTTATTTCAATATGAGTTACACCTCCACAAGCTTCAGTTGTATAATCATGAATCCAACAAAGACAAATAAAGATCACAAACAGTTGAAATATGAAATTCCTAGAGGCCATTCTCATGGATGATCTTGCTTTAACAACCATAAATGCCATAATAATTAAATTATGGTTTATGTACACCATGTGATAATCATAAGACACTTATGTCATAATTAAATTAAATAAACACTGCAGACACTTTTTCTTGATGTTTCACAATTTTATCTTTTTTGTTTTTCAATAGTAAGTCCAGCAAGTCTCTGCATTAAGTTTGTATCTCTACTATCTGAAAAAAAAAGTTTGAATTCACTTGTTTTAAAACTAAATTTAGACTAATTTACTGATTAGCTTCCTTATCTAGTAAAGTTTGTAAACTTAATTCTGGGCTTCATTAAAACAAAAATTGGTTTCAAAAACTAAAAGGAAAAGGAAGGGACCTGGGGGGGGGGGGGGGGGGGACTTTGGGTTTAACTGATATGATTCTAATCTAGATTAGATGTATGAAGTATTCATATATATACTAATATTGGATGTATCTTAAGATATAGACCTATACACGGGGACTCAAGACAGGAAGGCTCTGTGAAAAAACGCAAGGCTAGATGCTAGATTCTGTATAATGATATGTCACAAGACAGTCATTCTTTCAGAAAAAGATTTTGACAATAGAATCATGGTTTAAATATAAGGACTATAGATCTGTATATAGCAGTACAACTTCATTTTCTATGTCTAGAATAGTCTAAATCTAGAATATATTATTATTATTTGTATACATATCTAGACTATAAGTATAAGTATAATCGTCCTAAATAATAATGAGATATTCAAATATTCATCATCATGTTTCTACTGTAACTTACTGCAAGTAGTGCAGGTGTAAGATCTGTACTGGACTGTTACATGAGTGACTGTACAACTATGTAACTTATCTATCTAGTCATGCATGTTAAACTCTAACCATGCATGTTAAACTCTAACTCTAACTGTAAAGTCTGTAGGGTGTATTAGTATTAACTACCAGATTTATTAGTTATAGTACACTCAACTGATAAAAGTCACATAAGAATGATTATAGACTCATTAAAGTCATTAGTATATAGGCTACGCTACTACTGATTTATTTGTCACATTCTCAGATTCTTATGAGATTCTCATGACTTATTGTTAGTCAATAGGAAATAGTCATTACATGATTAGTCAAGTACTCATTGTGATCTATCTATAATATAAATAGTATAGATCTATCTAGTCAAATAGTGTCAATTTAAGTCTGTAGTGTAGATTCTATAATAATTAATAGATTATCTATCGGTAATCCTGTAGATCGGCAATCCTGTTGTATATGACTTAGATCTATATGTAATGTAGATCAGTGTCCTGCGCTCACAAAATAGTTTGAAATACCAATAATTAGCCAGAATAAAATTTAATTCAAATAGAGTCTAATAGATGTCAAGATGTAAAGTAACCTAGCTAGATCTAGATTGACGAGTAGATGATCTAGATGTCTAGTTTAGTAGTTATACTTATTTACTTATTCCAGTAGTAGAATCTAGTGACTATACAGTGTACTATAAATATTAATAATATAATATAATAGCCTATAGGTAATCAAGTTTGTTTGTTTGTTTTTTTTTAGGGGGGGGAGTTCTGTCGAATCTAGTTCAAGATTCCCTAATCTAGATCAATTCAATAGAAAAATAAAATGCGTTATCTGGAGCATGGGGCAAAATCGTAAATATTATTAGATCTATTCTATGAGAAAGGTAATCGACTAAATAAAGTAAATAGATCGAGATTCTTTTTTGACTTCGTTTACTTCCTGGTCAAAGAGTGTTAATCTGTTCAACTGTTGTTAACTGTCCGCGGTTCCCCCCTCCCCCCCCCCCTTGCTGGCCTTCTAGATCGCGATAGCAGGTCTATAAAAATCATTCGTATAAATATATGCCTTCAAATGTGTTAGATTTTAATAATTAGGCCTGTTTATTAAATTAGGCTATAGGCTTTTGTTAAAAAATGTTAGGACTATAAACATCCTTTTGTAAAAAGTTTTACATGTTCCGAATGTTCCTTCAGAGTTGAACATAACCTAAATGTTTGTAAAATGTTTTACATGTTTCGGATGTTCCTTCAGAGTTGAAGTTAATTACTTCCTAGTCCAAACCTCCTGCAGGACGACGTGGGATGGGAGCGGGCAGGGTTTGAATCCTGGACCATTGATAAATCTGAACGACAGTCCAGTGCGCAAACCGGACGACCAGGCAGCCATCCACTACCTAGTCCAAAACCCCTCTCAGGATGATGGGGATAGCAGCGGGAGGATATATAAACCTGGGACCACCTAGAAGACCGAACGACAGTCCTGCGTGCATACAGCACGACAGGCGCAGAAGACGAAAAGAAACTTAAATTAACCTCCAGTGGAAAACGGCTTTGTCTGCGTCATGTGTGGAAAAAAAAAAAGAAAAATTATGCAGGTCGCAATAGTCACGTGAGGAGGGCACGTGCGAGTGTACATCTACAAATCATTTCTAGATTCCTGCATCGCTGCATCTATACTATCTATAGTAAATCTGCTACAGCTGAATCGTAAGAATTTGTTTAAAATATCCATAAGTAGGCCTAACTAAACAAATTGTGTAAATAAAAAAAGTAAAGCTCCTCTAACAGTAAGTCCGCTTATCCCTAACAACTAAAGGGGGTGGGGAGATTCGCCAGTGATCTTGTTGACCTACCTCAGTCGTGATCGTGTTGACCTACTTCAGTCGTGATCTTGTTGACCTACTTCAGTCGTGATCTTGTTGACCTACTTCAGTCGTGATCTTGTTGACCTACTTCAGTCGTAGAACGTATGGCTCATCTGTTGGAGCACTATTTATGTGACCGTTGAGCCCTATTCTGTATTCATGTCATACTAGGGTGGATTCATCATCTCAGTCATTGATAGCTTTAAGAATGAGGCAGAGACTGAGCTTGATGTTGTAGAGCTTGCAGTAGTGTTTAACCCATCAGTACATCTGTTTGCCCTAGTCTATGATGATTTCCCCAGTGATTGTTTTAAGACGTGTGACTTGTTTTGGGAGTGTGTGTCTCAGAGCCTTTTAAGCCAATATTCTGAGTTTAAAAATTCCTTTTTGTCTTTCTTGAATCTTATACCATTCTTTAACATTATATATCAAAATCAAAACAAGCATGACTGACTTAATTATCTGTCCCTTGACCTTTATTGTAGCTGTGCTGTGACATGGGTCACTGCCACTGCAAAAATAAAACGGGAAATCAACAAAAAGAAAAGAGTGGCGACAGACAGGAAAGGAAAAGAGATCAACAAAATGTCAACGTCGCTCTTGAGGAAGGGAGGAGAAACTACCGCACCAAGCTAGAGGACTAAGTGACACGAGACAGGCGTGGGGTATCATGGAACAAAATGGCAGGAGCACAAGTCAAAAGTAAAAAAACAATCTTGCTACAAGAGACGACAAAACGTTATCCAACGAGTTCAATTATTTCTATTGTCGTTTCGACACGAACGATTTTAATTATCTAAGACTCAAAGCCCTGGAAGATGTCAAAGTAAACAACTGTTTGGAATTAGCGATTACTAAAGAGCAAGTCTGCAACATTTTCAAAAACGTCAACCCAATGAAAGCTGGTGTGCCTGATGGAATAAATGGGCGAATCTTAAAAGAATGTGCTGAACAACTAGCTGAACCTTTCCTAGAGATTTTTTCTACTTCATTACTGAACCACGAGATACCATCTGTGTGGAAGTCGTCCATAATTGTATCTGTGCGAAAGGTTTCCAAACCAAAGGAAATTAATGACTTTAGATCTGTTTCACTTACTTCCATTGTGTCTAAATGTTTGGAAAAACTGGTTAAAATGTTTTTTCTGAATGATCTTTGTAGTAAAAAAATTTGCTTACCAAAAGGGTAAAAGTGTAGACTTGTAGACGATGCCATCCTAAATATTTGTAATTGTGTCTACCAGCATCTGGACTTACCTAACACTTATGTAAGATTGTTCTTTATTGATTTCTCATCTTTGAGAAGTCCAGTAGGGAATCGGCGCTTGTTGCGCCATTATCCCGTTGATTGTTAAAAAGGCTTTTTTCCAACGACCAGGCCTGGACATGGGGTTCTTTACCCTGTCCTGTCTGAGGGCTTCCAGTGGTAGTGGCCATAGTGATTGACTGGGTAAGTCGACCATACTGCGTACACAGCGCACCGCCCCCGATACTAACAGTCCACACGCTATAAGTGGTCAAGAGCAGTGCTGACCATGGGGAGCTTGTCTCATATTCCTATTGTTACCGCCACTGTTCCGTGCGAGGACCGCCACTCCAGCTAATCCGGTCACTGATGACGGCCCTCTTTGTGGAACCATCACAAAAGAGATACAAGACACCGATAGCAAAGACAAACAGACACAAACACTATTGTTCCCCTGGCAATCAAATCATTGAATAGAAACAATCTGATATAAACTTTTCACATGTAAATTATGAACTAGTCAGGTGTGAATGTACATTTTTTTTTTACAGTTACAATGTTTTGTGTGGTGTAATGCACAAATTGTAAGACAAATTTCTTTACGGACAATAAAGATTTTATTAACCAAATCACTTCATTTTTCCCGGTCAGCAACTGTAGGTTCATTCTTTTATATTGTCCAGCCTACTTTTCTTTGGATGACCTTCTTTATTCTCCCTCTACAGTACCTTTTTCGTCTCTTGCCACCCAGAGTTGTAGTAGACTTGTAACAGTACAAACGCATGTCTTTTTTCCTGGTAACTGATACTCAACATAATCTGTAACATTACTAAATCCCCATAATTCTTGTTCTCTGTCTAATAAAAATTTATTACTAGATCATTGTGTTGGTAATAAATGATTTGATGTACAGTATCACACAAAGCTATATAGTTTTATTTATAACAATAGCTAAGTGGGTAATTATTTTTCCTACATTTTGCTTTTACAGGTATTACAAAGGTTTAATATTTCAAATGTCTGAAACTTTAGTAAAAACCCAACATAAATAATTTGCCCTAGGAAAGTTCTTAGGGCTGTGTGAGGCAAAAGGCATATGCTGCATGGCTGCCAAATAGAGGATCTTGAGTTTAAATTCCAATGAGGCAGAACAGAAACCTTTCCCAGATAACTCTCCTCAGGGTACCAGGGTATCCAATCAGTGTGCACAAGCATGTTAAAATAGCTCAAAAATAATAATACAAGATATGATGTCCATGTTTATCCTATTGTAAGGTCAGCATAACTGAAGTTTTTTTTTTTTAATGAAGCTGTTAGAGAGCTGGACAAAATCTCAAAAAACATAACAGATCACCAAGATCAAGATTTAAATCAGGCACCTAAGACTTTATAGAAGCATGTTAAAAAAGAGTTTATTCAAAGCAATGTCCCTAACTAATAGTAAAAAAATCAATTACTGAAATTTTTAAAAATTTATTATTAAATTTATTTTAAATGCTATTACATTTAACACATAATAAGAATAAATCAACATCAACAGTCTTCTAGAATGTAACCATCCATACACAATAAAATCTGTACATTATTGGCATTTTCAAAGTAAAAAAAATGAGCTTCATACTGCAATTAAAAGAATGAAAATGCATTCAGTCTTGAGAGCACTTCCTTGCTTTAAACAATGCATAACTTATACACAGACATACACAATCTTCAGCATCAATAATCACACCACCAAGCGGTAGCTAACATAACGTCCTGCAGTTTCACTGGGTCTAATAATTTTAACTACCTGAAAACAAAAAAAAAAAAAACATGACTTAATTGTTAATTTTTTATATATTTTTAGTTCACATTTTTTTCTAAATCGTGGACCAGAGGGGAATTGCCCAGAACAGATACTGATACCGAAGTACTGTTGCAGCCTTATGCTCCATTGGGAATCAAAAGGATTATATGTTTGTAATGTCATATAGATTTTCTCAATTGTATCAATGTTATGGAGAGTGTGTTTATGATGTAACCATGAGAGAAAAAAAAGGGCAGATGTTTTGGTTGTGTAGGCTAAAGATGAAACCACAAGGTGCTCTTTCATAACTGAAGTAAATAAAAGAGGACTGGTGTGAAAGTTGAAAGAAGACTTGGCAAGTGACATGAGACAGAAAAAACATGTTTGTAGAGATTTAGAACTTGTTTAAATTATCATTTCAATAGTATTTATTTTTATCTCAAGTTCTACATTAAGAATTTAATATTCCTACATCTGTTTGGTTGAACTAGCTGTTTGAAGCAATAAGCCAGTGAATGAGTATCAACAATTAAAAATATATATCATCTTAATAATCATAACATTTGTCATCCTACTCATTATTAGGTAGTTTTCCTTACATTGTGTAGTCTTATTAAGGGACATAAGGATCCATTTACATGAATACTATGAAAATATCTCTTACTCATAGTGATTATAACTTTATCTTTCATGCATACATATGCCACATGTTATGATTATAACATTATAGAAGAATTTTAAAATAATATTGATAGATTTACCTGTCCTCGTTTTAATCCAAAATATCGTGCAACTGGATCACCTTGTTGAATTCTGGGAAGCTGGGATTCTTTTAATTTACTGCAATTATCAAGGTTAGCATTAAATTATTAGATAAGATAAGATTTTTTTTGGCAATGATATTTCTGTTACCAGTATTTCAGGAAAAAAAAAGGTTCTGTAATAATAATCTAGAAAAAAAAATATTTTTTTTAAAATCTGGACACAAACGGTTAGATGAATAATTCACTCAATGCAAATCTATTAGCAAAAGTTAAGTGGTGGTCTTACAAATGGTTGAAAAGCTTCAAAAGGTTTTTATACAGGCGTGAAACAAAAACAATTAGCTGATGGTGTCAAGTTACAATTGTGGTAGAGACCAGGAATATTTAAAAATTCAAAATTCAACTTGAGCTGATCTATGTTTGCATCTAAAGGCAACTGGAAGACCACTCAAGACACATAGAAATTCAGATCATACTAAATCATAAATTGAAATTCTGCAAAATTCAAATTAACTTCATTGCTTTTAAGGTTTTGTCTGCGGTCACCAATCTTCAACAAGCTGATGTCAATTTTGAACTAAAATGTATCAGGAACATGAGTTTTTAAATATTAAGCAACAAAATTTATATTAAAATTTTAAATAATAAAAATGTGTAATATATTGAGAAATGTGTTACTGGATTATTACAATAAGCCAGCATTTAACAGCTTTTTTAAAAATTCATTTATAAAACATTTATAAAATTAAAACAACCACATCCAAGTGACATTCTTAAAGGATTTTTATACAATGACAGATTAACTTGGTTTGGCTCTTAACAGTAACTAATAATCACAGGGGTACTCACTATCTATTTAACAATTCAACTTTCTCTTCAGGTGTCATAACTTTGTGTTCAGGCACCAACTGAATGATACAGAAAGGTAACAATTATAAATAAACAACAATCAATTAAAACCACAAAGTAATAAAGGGAATAGGTAAAAAAAAAAATAATAAGACACACACAGTCAGACTTACCATGTGTTCTGTTATGTTTATAAGTAGCTCAGATTCTATAAACTGCTCCAATATATATTTGGGAGCCATCTCAACAAGAGCCTGGGGAAATCATTTATTTACTTGGTTAATAAAACCACAAAATCAATCTCAGTGTGTTAGAGGGCTTAAGAGGCGTAACTGCTCTATTTGAAGCAGCCTGTGGTTGTGCACAAGGCAAGTATGTTTCCATATAGGTTCTAAGCAAATAGTTTCCCCAACCAATCAAATGTTATGTTTGACTGTAACTGTAGTATGAAAGTATATTATAATGTTTGGTTATGTGTAAAGAAAAAAAATGTAAGACAAATTCCTCAAGGATAATAAAGAAGGATTATTCATATGAAATGGAGCTGGGGAAAACTTTTTTCCCCTTACATCCTTTTGGTTTTTGTTCTAGATCAAATACTAGACATAAAAGTTTTTTTTATTAATGATTTATACTTTAAACAATATTTTTTACGGTTTTACTTTTAGTTTTGTCAAGATTTTTAACTTCACTAGCTACAGGGGCATTACAATGAGTTGAAGTAAATCAGTGTATAAATCAATGCTGGCTGATAAGCTACCTGCTTAGCTGATGGTGTCATGCCCTGTTGGACTACAATGATTGCTCTCATGATATTTTCCTCCTGCATCCTCTGACAGTAAGTTTTGATGGTCTTAATCCCCACTTTACTCTCATCAGGGAAAAACACAAACATCTGATCTGCAAACGATTTAAAACAAAACTTGATTTGGATCAATGAAGCCATATATTATAGTTTTAAGATTAAGACATTCAAACATTAACAATCAACTCCCCCTTTTTCTCATTTGTTTATAATCTCTTTCTTATAAAGAACAAATTGAATAGACACAATGCCAAAGTAATGTAAAATAAATCTATCATTTACCTGTTGGATCATCATTGTGAGCAACCAATACAATTAAATCACTTCTGCTGGGTTTTCTCTCACTGGGAACATACATGTTTCAAGTCATTTAGTACCAGTATTTAACAATATCATTCAACTACTATTAGTAATTAGGCCACGTCAGTCATTCTTATTTTGTCTTGGAAAGTAATGCAACATAGAATAAATGAACAGTCTCCATACTTGGTGAGATTCTGCAGATGGCAGAAAACTAGTAAGAACTGGAAGAAACTGGTCAACATGTGCCCAAATGGTCCAACAAATAACTGGATTAGTTTTATTAATAAAAGAAAACAAAACAAGAAATAGGCCTACCAAGAGTAGAAACTATCCTTTAAATTTTACAATATGTGTAACATGTATATTGACCCCCCAAATCAGACTGTATCAGATGTAACAAAATATGAAGGTCATTAGTAAGTCTGCATGGCCAAGCTGTTATAACTTTATTAATCTTCAGACCTGAAGACATTGCTTTATTATTTGTGTATGTCAACAACAAAAAATAATGTTGGAGCTAAAAAATAATAACTTTTCAAATCAGGCTTTAATTTGTTATTAAAGCATTTTAATTTTTTTATTATCCTTTCTTCTTCAGCATTCTCATTATCATGTTGGAGGGTTCAGATAGCCTGTCATATATCTAAGATAAACAAGCAGTAGTTTCCAGATTTGTTTTTGGGTCAATATTATAAAGTTCAGATTTTCAGCTTCAAAACATGTGTTGTCTCATTCTGTGACATCCCTTACATAGGTGAAAATTTGTCCATTGTTTAGGCATGGCTTCGTAATGTGCATCTCTTTTCCTTAAGTTTGGGTGAGAACTGACCCATCTTTGGGCTATACTACTACATCTATCTTTTTTTTTTTCATCTTCTAGAGAGTATTTTTGACTCCTTGCTCATGCTTGTTATATCCCTCTATTTGAATCAACTGCAGAAGTTTAATTTTGTTGCTGAGGTTTAAAAGATCTGTCTTGTGTTATTTGAAATAGAGGAGTTGTTTCCTTTTTAAGGTTAGAATAACTGTTTTACTGAATTTAACAAAATTTCAAGAAAACATTTAAAACAATTTTAACAGTTACAACAACTTCATTTTCTTAAGAATTAAGATATGGGTCACAGTTCCATCCAATGTATAGACACATTACAATAGTAACAAAATACATACAAGAATGAGAATGATAGCAAGAACTTTTTTCTCCAAGCCATTTTTTGTTCAATTACTATAAAATTACTTTTTTTTAAATTAAGTCTTTTCAAATTTCCATTTACATTAAAATAGATATTCTATGCACAGGTTTAAAAAGTAATGCCATTAAAACTTAACATTTTGCATACCTAGGTTTATCTCCAAACTGAGCTTTGAATCCATCTAAAGTCTGATCCAACTCCTCTTGTGTGACCAAGTAACCACGATCATGGCAAAGCTATTAAAAAAAAAATTTAGAAAGAGGAAAGAAAAAGTTCAAGTTCTAAGACTTAGTTACATGGAGTTGGCATAAACTAGTTTAAAGCTTATATTTACTTTTAATTAATATAATTATAATAAGGCTTATCTTCAAGTATGAAAATGAATGAGGAATGCAGCATTTCTACTGTAAATATTAACTGCTAACAGAAACATTAAATAATTGAATACATGCCAGTATAAAAAATAATTTCTAGCTTTAAGAAGAACTTAAATTCACCTGCATAACTGTCTTGCGAATCCGCCATAATTTGTATGTTTCTTGTTGGTCATCCATTTAATACAGTATAATGAATGATGTAGATAAACAGATCTCTTTTTAAGATTCAATGCAAGTACAAAATAAATCTTTATTCGGCTGCAATTAAAAGTAAAAAAAAACAACAACATTTTAGATTGTACCAAAAGTAGTATAATGCAAACAATATGATAAGTAAAAATAGGTGGAACAATGAGCCTGAATTACAAGATGAAATGATGACTTAAAAATAGATCAGGATATTGATTCATTTTAAATTAATGCACTTATATATATATATATATATATATATATATGCAAAAACAGCTGTTTTTTTCATCAAATTAAACAAGAATCTAATATATCCCAGATGACTAAGAACTCTAGTGATGTTAAGCCTAGACAGTCTGGAATCTTGAGTTTCTGTCTACTGTAGATTTGAATAGTAGAAGTAGAACTGTAGAATACTTTAATTAATTTTTTTTTTTGTAACTGACTGTAGTAGATCTAGATCTAAAATCTAAAGTAAAGAGTTGAGTAAGAGTCTAGATTTTAACTACCAGAATAGACAAGAGTCCTAGACTCTATAGACTATTCTAGACTGTATGGACATCATGTCTGGTCTACTCTATATTCTAGAGTCTAGACCTATTAGTAGTACTAGTACTAGATCTATTTTCACTGTACTATGAGTTAAGTTAGTCTGTAAAAGAGAAAGTCTTAGAATCTATAGGTTAGAGCTTCTTCTTTGGCTAGAATTTGATACTAAGATAGATCTAGGTCTAGATCAATATCAATATTAATATTATCAATACTTAAAATTACTTTCATCTTTTCATCTGCTGCTAGATTCTAGTATTTTAATTAATCATCTAGACTAGAGTGAGTCTAGATTATCTAGGGCTAGATCTAGAATCTATATTGACTAGTATATAGACTAAATCTAGTCATTAGACATTATATGTGAGTCATAATAGAGTCTAGTTAGTATAGCCAAAGTCAAAGAAATCTAGATCCCCCATATCCCATAGTTTAGAGAGACTAGTAGATTATGATAATATATCGATCTCTATATTAACTATATAATCATTATAATGATGATAATATTAATAAAAGGGTAATTCTGTACATCAGCGTCCAGGGCTCACAAAATGCAGATAATTAGCAAGAATAAAATTTTATTCCTATAGTAGATATGTAAATAGTGTTTTCAATAAAATTGGCTGTAAAAAAAACCCTTTATATTTTGAATATACATAAATAAAGTGCCTTAGCGACTTCAATATGATCTGTTCACTGCCATTTTGTTTTTTGGTGATTTACAGTGGTGTTGCCAACTTGTAGTAATTTAAGGATATTGTTTGTATACTAAAAGCAACTGCATGTGTGCTAAACATAAACTATATAGTTAACTATAGAAACTATGGCTAAATTATTACTAATGGATGGATGGTTGATTGTGATTGGTTGGATGGATAGTTGTTTAACTATTTTATGGTTGGTCATTGTGGTTGGTTGGGTGGATGGATGGTTGGCTATGGTTAATTGGATGTTTGATTGGTAAGTTTAGTTTTGGTTGGATGGATGGTTGTTAGTGGATGAATGGTTGGCTGGGTGGTTGGTTGATATGTTGGTTGTGATTGTTTGGTTGGTTGGTGATGGCTTAGTGGTTATAGTTGGTTGTTGTTAATTGACTGAATGGATGGATGGTTGGTGATGGTTAGCTGGTTGGTAAGTTGGTTGATATGTTGGTTGTGGTAGGTTGGTATTTTGGCTGTGGTTAGTTGGATGGTTGGCTACATGGATAATTGTGGGGGTTTTTTTGGATGGTTGGTTTGCTGGTTAGTTGTGGTTGGTTGGTATGTTGGTTAAGTTTGGTTGGCTAAATGGATAACTTTTTATGATTGTTGTGGTTGGATGGATGGTTGGTATGTTTGTTTGCCAGATGGATAATTGTGTTGGATGTGGTTGGTTGGCTGGTTAGTTGTGGTTGGTTGGTTAAATGGATAACTTTTTTATGATTGGTTAGATGGATGATGGTTGGCTGGTATGTTGGTTGTAGTTGGATAGAAGGATAATTTATCATGATTGGTTGCTAGGTTGGTTGGTTGTTAAAGGATGGTTAATTTTTGGATGATTGGTTGTTGTTGGTTGTTAAAGGATGGTTAATTTGTTGGATGATTGGTTGGTTGGTTGATTCGTTGGTGTGTAGTGCTTAGAAAGTGTCAGTATCATTGGTTGGTTGGTTGATGTTTAGTGCTTAGAAGGTGTCAGTGTCCTAGCACTTGACTCTGATTGGGAACAGAGCAATTATGCTCTGGTAAGAAACTAGGTCATCTGTCATAATTTTTATTTGTAGTCAGCAGCTTTTGAAATGATGCCCCCTTCCCCCCAAAAAAAACAACCTACATAAGACTAAGTTGTTGATCAAGCCTGACAACAAACAAATGTTGTAAAAAAAGACCCAGGATGCTGATATACACTAATACAGGATCACCAATAAAAGATCTATTTCTAATATATATAATTAATCTAATTCTAATTAATCTAACAGAACTAATATAGGTACTTCGATAAACTGACGTAGATCCATTTTTTTTCTCCCAAAAAATGGGTGAAAAGTGTGTCAGCACATTTTACCCTTTTTTTAGGGGTGGTCATTTCCATCAAAGTTTTAGCACATTGTATTTTATTTCAGGACTAATTGTGATTACTTTTGTAAACATAAGATATTAGAGCTCATTTTTATTTGCTTTTGAAGCCAATCTGTTGAATTTTTCTTAACAAAAGTTTAAAGGGAAACTGATGATTTTGACAATTTTTGATTTGTGTTTTGATTTATAGATAATGAATATATTATTCTTTTTTTTTTATTTGCAAGAATAACTTAGTAATTGATGTTTTTGTGACATAATTTTTTTGCGCATCCAAAACGGTCAGATTTTCACAGTGTGACGTCACGAGGGTGCACTCAAATCCTATAATTGAATTCTTTGGCCTGGAAATCCAATGTATTGTTGGTACTGCACCTGGTATTAGCTTCATTTTTTTTTCAAATCCCATTTCCACAGCAATGAAGTTGCTGAAACAGCTTCTCTCAAAATGGTTTGAGCATAAATAGCAATTAGCTAATGCCTTTGTAAAATATTTGCTCTTCAGGCGAATACATTTTTCCCATTTTCCCTTTAAAACTTCATCTCTTGGAAACAAATGAAAAAAGACAATAATTTCTGTAACAGTGATCAGCATACTTCCTGATTTTATCTTTGTGATTGGAACTACTGCAACAAGCTGAAGAACAGTATTTCATTTTCTTCAAGTAGAAATAGAAGTTTAGATCTAGAATATTATTTATAAACAATGACCGATTATAAATCAACGTGGAGACTACATCTAGCTGTGAAGCGTAATGATAAATGCGATCTGATAGGTGACCTAGATCTAGAGAGTTTATCGGTTATATAGGTCTAGATCTAAATTTAGCCAGCACCCTTGTGACGTCATGTTTTTAAAAACTAAAAACATCTCGCAGAACCCCATTTTTTTTGGGACGTGAAGAATTTTCTGTCTTATTTATTAAATATAAAATTTTCTGAGCATTTAAATAAAAAATGATATAATGTTTAATATTACAACTTTTTACACAGAATTTAAATAAGTCAATAACTAAAATTTGAAAAACTATCAGAGTTTCCCTTTAAGTGAAAATTGACATTTTTACAACTTTTTTTCCTATAAAAGTTACAACAATGCTGTTTGCTACAATAATTTATCATATTACGAAATGTGTAGATTTCAAATTTCATTAAATTCTCTCGGCGCACTTTAAAGATATTTGATATTAAAATTAACAAAGACAAAGAAGGGTAAAATTTTATTTTTTAAATAAAATAAAAGTGTTTATAGTTACAACAATCTCACTAATTCTATTGAATTTAGCATGTTAATATATATCTGTGTGCTAAGTTTGAACTTTGTAGCTTGGCGCACTCTTTAGATATTAATTTTCAAAGTTGATGGTTGAAATCTATTTTTAGTAACAACCAACACTGTGATTTACTGGAAATGGTCAATTTCTATCCATCACGTCCCATTTTTAGAAGCACACATAGGAATTTTTCATTTAGATTAACTTCTATAATGTTTAAATGCTAGATTATGGTGAGGGAATGTGTCTTTATTATAATGACTTTGTAATGTGCAAATTTTAAAGTAAAAATAAATATTTTAAAATAATAATATTAAATTTTTTTTCTTCATATTTTTATCTCTGCGAACTATTTTTTTTTTCCCTGTGTGTTGTTTTTTTTCTATTAGTATACATGTAAATTAATAGTTAATAAATGAGTACATTATATTTTTAAATGATGAGCTATTACTGCACAAAAAATTAAGTAAAAAATCTTTTAATAACTTCTAAATAAATCGCAAGGTTTCTTTTTTTATTTTATTGTCCGATGCAAGAAATTTTTCATTTACAATTTAATTTTTAAAGCATTTAAATTCAGGCATTTTAAAATCATTAATTGCCAGTGCTTTACAAAAAAGTTTAAACTGAAGTTTATTTAACTTGTAGTCATTAAATTTTAGCAAATATTTGTCTGCGCAGTGCTATTTTCTTTTATAATTTATAAAAATTATCTATCTGATGCATATAAATAGCTATTTAAATACAGTAGTATTATAATTAAACAAAATAAAACACACTACAGATCTCATTTGTTTTATTTGTGATTTTTGGGCTCATATGATGACAAAATCACATATATTTGTATTTTTTGTTGAAGGCTTTTTTTATATATTAATTCACTTTTTTTCAAAGATTTGATTGCTTGGTTTTATTTTTTAATTTGGTTATAACAGAATACAGGTTAATGAAAAAGAGTGTGAAATTTCAACCCCATATCTTTAAGACTTTTTATAATACAGTTAATTAAAGTTCAACTGTCAGTTGTTTCGGTCACAGATTTTTTTTTGCTTTACAAAGGCTAAAGAAGGCTAATTTTTGGCCACCAAAAATTTAATAACTTCCCTCACAATTAGCTCAGCAATATAAAATTGGTATCATTGGAAAGCATTTCTCAAGCTCTATCTAAGCAAATAGGTTCCATTGCATTGTGATCATTTTGAAATTTTTATCGAAGTAACTAAACTAATAGCAATGAATTGAATACAGTCAGATCTTTTATTTGTAATAAATTAAATTTTGTTTAGATTTTAGATCGAGTAATCTAGACTCTACCTCCGACTCGTCTCAAGTGGGCTCACTCACGCTGAATTATGCCACTGAATTTACTATTTATTTTTTAGTGAACTGAAATGAATAATTTCAGTTAAGATATTTAATTCAAATTAATTACTCAAATTACTGATCGTCTGATCATAATTCATACTGATGCAGCCTGCAGTAGATTTAGATTCTAATTTCTAGATCTAGGATCTATGTACACTGTATATTCTTTTTATTATATTTCATAAAATAGAGTCAATTTAGATCTATTTCCACTGAGTAGATCTGGATATCTAGATTCTATTATTTACTAAGACAGCCTAAGTCTTAAGACTAGACTTACTTAAGAGAAACGTTTTGTGCGTGCTTACCTCTTTAGTTTTGGAAAATAAATATTTTCATAAATTCACTGACCAGCATAATGTGCTTCGATTGGGTTTCAGTACCTAGATATTTAGACGTAAAATATATATGTATATATATAGATATATATAAAAGTAAATAAAAAACGCAAACTAAAACTCTATGGCTACATCCCAAGGTCTCCGGGGCTCACGAAGATCTTCCTTTAAAGAACAGTACAAGGACAAAAAAGAGTCAGACAGAGAATTAAAGGATGGAAAGACAACATAAAAAAATGCATGGACGGGCCTGTCATTGAAAGAGATTATATCCAAATGTTAAAGACGGAGGAATGATAGAACGATAGAAGACTTTAAAAAGTAAAGTAGGAATTATACATAAAACACCGAACCATAATCTTCAAATACAAAAACAAATTTTAATAAAATACTCAGAAAGACACAAAGATAAAGGCACATTCCTCGTAACATATGCTATGACAAATTTGTACAAAAGCTCCTTCTTCCCTAGCGCTATTAGAGCATGGAATGGGTTGCCTGAGCTAGCCAGGAAAACCAGTGACTTGGCGGAGTGTAGGTCATTGGTTAATATGCATGACTAAATGCATGACGCATAGGACGTAATCATCTTCTTTTTTGAAGTAACGTCTGTATCATTTAAGATTAAGAAGAATGGAGAAAGACGGTCAACAGATCTTAAATGCGTGGTTTCCAATGCATTCTATAAAGGTAAAAGGAGATAGGCCCGAAGATAGCTTGAAGATTGTGTCACACAAAAGTTACAAAAAAAAAAGACATTTCAGCTTCATGAAATGTATTGAGATAAATAACAATCTTAAGATCATTTTGGTCGTTTCGAATGTGTAGTCGAGTGATTATATTATAATTCCATGTAAGTACGCTTACGTTAGCTTACTACATGTCGAAAATTCTTTTTTTTTTCTCCTTTGGTCAGCATTAGACTATAAGTGATTACATAGTGACTAGTCAGTCTAGATCTAGATCCATGACCAGCCTATGAGCTATGCGTGTTGATCGGAAGGCCTATAATGCGCAAAGGTGCACTCGTTGAAGAGAATAAGGTTTTGTCTTAAAAGTATATATTATAGATTGATTTTCTCTTTGACGCTAATGGTGGTTGTTTGTTTATTCTTAATTTTTGTTGACTGTACTGTGGACCTAGATGTTATTTAACAATTATTACTGGATGAGTTTGGTTTATAATTATATCATTAACAATATTTATAACTTAAATAGGTCCATATTATTATTATATCTACATCTCTACAGTAGATATAATCATCCAGTAACACAACTTTCAATAACTTTCTGACAGTACTAGAAATCACTGCAAGTAGATCTAGTACTAGGCCTACTATTAGAATTCCTTTGGGATAGAATAATATAACATAGATTTAGAATAGTACTAGAAGTAGATCTAGATTAGTACTAAAAAACTACTAATAGTAGGCGTAGTAGGGACGTGAGTCCCGTGAGATAGTGTAAAAAAAGAAGTATCGATTACTAGATCTAAATCTAGAACAGTGATATACTCTCGATATAGACTAGATCCAGATATTTTGATGACCTACTTGACACTGCAATTTTTTTTTAATACCTGCGTTAGTCAAGTTCAAGTGTAGCATTAGTCAGTGCCTTAGCCTTAAGTTTGTATCCAAGTAAGAAGGCAAATAGATTTAGATATACAGATCTAGAATTTATATAGTCCTGGGTTGTTATAGATTTGTATGTTTACTTTTAGTGCAAATTACATCGTGAGAAAACTAGCAGCTCATGAATCGAATACTACAACTAGATCTATTCACCAGTTACTGCGATTAACCAAAATAGGATCCTGCAGTTCGAGTTCGAGCAGTACTATGGTAAGTTTGCTCATCATTGCTGACTGTTTTAATATTAATTATTAATCTGGGTCTAGATTTTAGATCTATATTATAATCACGTATTCAAACTGTATTGTCTATAGACTATTGTGAGACAAAATTCTACTAGATTAATGTAGTGAATTGTTACCACAGTCTAATACTTACGTAACTAATAGTAAATAATAGCTAATCTATTGTAATTGTTTTCTAAATGTAGTGTCACTAGTGTGAGTCATGACATGAGTGTATTATTAATTATTTAGTGGCTATAGTCTAGCTTTAGAATCGTCAATTCAAAATTGTAAAATAATGGAAATTTAGTATATCTAGATTCTAGATCTGTGTGAAGTGTGTGCCTTTTATTTTAAACGATTGCAATAATTGCATGTTAAATGATGTTACAATGAATTTTGCCCAAGTTTGAAAGGAAAGATTAATCACGAATCTGTAAAAAAAATGCAGACATAGATCTAGATTTAGATTTTCTACAATCCAGCAGGTACCTTTCAGCGCCTTGCTGAAATCATACAACAAACAAAACTTACATCATACTCTGTATGAATCATCTATTCTATAGGTAGGCCTACAATTACTAAGCTGAGTTAAAACTTTGATTAAAGCGACTATTTACAAAGTGATGAAATGAAGTGAGAGTGAAATTTAGATAAAAAGATCGAAGCGTCCAAAAGAAGTTGATACTTTCTCATCATTTCTATCAATACCATGATGAAAAATGTAATTTGGGAAAATGATAATTATTAAATAGCTCTAGACTAAGTCTTTTGTAAAATTAGAATTTACTTGTGTTACTCTAGCCCAGTCTGGGGGAGGAGAGAGGGTCAGAGGGTGTATTTAGTATTGAGTTTTTTAACGATTTGTTGCAAGGGGATGGGGTGGCTAAACAGGTGAGTTTAGACAATACATAATGTCTCAAAGTTTCCAATGAATTTTCAACTGCACTAAATTTCTAAAACAAATCAATGTTTTTTTTTATGTTTTGATTCTAGATCTAGTTATTAACATAAGGTTATAAATACATTTTGTATTGGCATTTAAATAGTTTTTGTATTATTCTGAATTTTATGTAGGTCTAATATTTACTACAAAAATATAGCTCTAATTATTTTTCCTTTAACCTTCAAAATCTCCTGTCATGGATTTATTAATTTAAATGGTTTAAAAGATGGTTATAACCATGGGTATCAATGAGGATATGTTCTTATCTTCAAAATGCTCCTAAATGAAATGGATCTCAAATAGTCTCTGAGCTTACTCTTGTAACCTAGTCCAGCTCATGGGCTGCTCATACATGTCTGAAATATCAATTCAGGTGAAACTGCATTTACTGAGAGATGAAGTGGGAAGGCAGATAGCCCAACCTCCAGCAGAATGGCAGAGATATAAAGTTAGAACCATTATGGGAACAAATGTATACCATATGGCCAGAAATTTGGCTCAATTAGTCTTACATTTTTGACTCAGGGGTCACCAAACAGAGGATGGCTAACAAATTTTTAGTTAATATTTTTTATTAGATTGTAAAAATGTTTTCTTATAATTAATATTTATAAATATTATTTCAGTGTTATCTCATAAATTTATAAAGTAGATTTACAGTATTTTGAGAGCTATATGTTTCTGAACCATAGGTGTACTATGAATAAGATATATATGTATTACTAATAAAAAAAGACATACTTGGATCCAATTTCTTTTTGTAATTTATTTCAGTATCTTGTGTGTTTATAATGCAGATATTAAAATACTCTATATTAATTTTAATAACAAGGAAATGTAATCATTTTAATTTCTGTTGCCTAGTCAAAAATAAACAACTTGCTCTGTGACCTATCTCTGTTTCATTAGAGAAAGTAATGCAAGTGGTTAGCTGCTTTCTCCAATGGATTTTTAGACATTAATTTCTAAACATGTGTATATCATTGGTTTAAATTCTTTTTTTTTTTAGTATATTAATTATATATATATATATATATTTTTAAATTAATTTTTTTAACAATATAAGATGGCCCCATAATAAATGCAATTATTTCTTTAAAAATAAATCACAGAGTAGTCAAAGAGCAGGCTCTTATTTTTTTGTTAGTCTACTGATACTTTTTGAGTGTATTTATTATTCTATGAAGTAGAAATAGAGGGAAGATAGGCAACAAAATGGGATTTCAGCTCTCCCTCACTATCCATTCAGTCCACACTACCCCCCCCCCCCTTTTTTTTTTTCCCCAAACTCACCTCCTCCAACCATACTTTCAGTGCATTTATGTTCTTCTCAACTTAGTTTATTTTACTACCACCTTCCATGCTTGCATTTTCACCTATCCCTCCACATGACTTGGTCAAACAATCCCACTATTCCTTTTTGCAGTCAATGGTATTATTATTTATACAGTCAAAACTTGTTAGATTTTAAGTTAGAATTTTTGTTGGATTCTAGTTTTGGGCCTAACTTTTTGTTTTTAAAATGATACAGTGTATATAATCATATATAATCATGCAACTTTTAAAATTTATTTTTTTAAAAAATAGTTATCATAAATTAGGTAGGCCTTATGGCGATTAAATTGGTTCTAAGCTCATTTGGTGATTTGAAATTATAATATATTTTAAACAATGACAGATAGATTCAATTATGAATTGAAAGTTGTGGAGTATTTAATTTATATCATAATTTTGTAATAGATTTCTTAGGACTTAGACAATGCTACACTGTTAAGCATAGGAGCTTAATGTGTTATATGGTATCTTTTTAAAGATATTTAAAAATGATTAATTTGTGCAGATACTTCCAGCTTAAACACAATAATATCTGTCTTACTAATAAATAATCTGTCTGCTTCTGATATGATTTATTAGCGCCCCTGAAAGGGGAAAAGACGCTATAGTTTTGTGTGAAATGTCTGTCCACCCGTCCGTCCCGTTTAGATCTTGTTAACTAGAAACGATAGTGAAAATCCAACATCATAATATTTTAGTCCATTCAAAGTTCTGATGCAACGGCTACTTTTTTCTTTTCTGAAAGCAAAAAATCTAATTGTTTAAATCACTTATGCAAGCATTTTTTTTTTCATAAAAATACATCACTTTTACAACTATTCACTATTAATAGTAACAAATATAGAAGGCTCTTTACTAGGGGCGACGAGTGTTTGCCATATTTTTAACACATTTTTGCAAATGGTTTTAGACTTTTTGTTAAAAAAAAAATATTTTTTTTTACATTTGTATTGCTATGTTATGTAAGTTCTGTCCTACTAACTACTATATTTACACAAAAATAATGTTTACTTTTTTTAAGAGAAAAAAATCTATTTAGAATGCTTATAAGTTGGATAATTTAAAACAACAATTAATAAGTAGGTTTTCATATTATCACATGAACTGCAGTGCTATACTACAGCCATAGAACACTTAACTAAGGGAAATTTTTTTTACGAAAATTTTTTTTTTTTTGAGGATTTGAATATGAGATTGACCCTTTACAAAACAATTAGATCAATTAGATATTCAGTATAAGACATCAGTTAGGCCAGGTTTGCATTTAACTTCACATTCACATTCACCTATCCTTTGGTCTGCTGGGCACCACACAAGATCTGTCAACCTTCTTTCTCCATTCTTCTCTGTCATTTGTCTTTGATAGAATTTAATTCTGATGTTCTTTCTGAAAATATTGATAGCTCCCTTTTTATCTTCCTGGGTGGACCGCTTCGGGGGCCGATTTTGAGTTTGTTTCCGCACAAACTGTCTTTGTAACCTTGTTTGTATAAATTCCGAATCTGAACTAATCCGTCTGCTTATTAATATTGTTCTATTATTCCTTTGGTAATAATTCACATTGTTATGATCAAGTTAAGTTCCCCTTTCAGATTTTGCTGTCTATAAGGATGACGATGTTTAGGTCATCTGTTTCTTTGGCCAACGGTTAAGGGTGTCATGTGGCTAGCACAACAACCAACCTCTTTTACTTTCCCCAACTAAAGTCAGGTACCCATTTGAGTTTGGAGAACTCAGGAGCTCCCTAAAAATCCTGAAATTCAAAATCCCAGTCTTCGAGATTTAAACCCATGCTAACTGGCTAAAAAATTTTTATTTTAAAAAATGAATAAATAAAATGTATGAAAAATGTTTTATTCAATAGTTTATTTATACAATTTTCTACCCCCCTCCCCCTCATCTTATTTAACTTTATGTCTAACAAAACTGCACTCTTCTCTTTTTATGCCATACTATTTGTCAAAGTTCCTTTTGTTTTACTAAATCATGTGTGTGTTAAACACTGTCATGATTTTTTTTCCTTTTATTATGCATAATGTGTAGCCCTCAACAATACTGAAAAGTAAATATTTTAAGTCAGCCATGGTTTGCTTTGGCTTTAAACGTTTACTTAAGAGTTTTATGTTTTGTTTATGAACTGGGATCCTTCTCTCACCTGAACTTTCTATTCTCTCTCTTTTCCTGCTGAAAAGGTCACACTATTAAATGCTTGCCCATCACTGAACAGGTTTATAACAATCATCAGATGTGCACTCTAGAGCTGGAATCTGTGGTGTGTGTTTTGGGAATATTATTTCACAAAACATTTTTTCTAATTGCATACAAAATCTGCTAATTAGGGTAGTGATGTAAAAAAAAAATGCTCATTATGTAAAATGTTTTTCTGGTGAAATCTTTTAATTATCATCAAAAAAAATGTCTAAAACATCACTTTTAACTTATTTTTTTTTAGTTTACTCTTCTTGTTTAGCATCACTTGTTTTTATATAGGGCTAAAGAAAATTTGCTAAAAACTTTTTTATCTTGATTTGCCAGCTTTGAAATTTCAAACAATCACATTTCTAATAGCTCAAAAATGTCTTGGTATTACTCAAAATTAGCCTGAGATGCATCAGGACTTTTATTTTGTGATGGAAGTGTAAAAAAAATATTTTGTGAAAACTCTCTTAAACATACATATATTTTTTTTTTGTTGCTATTTTAGCATACCCATTTTTGTATTGTATCCACAGAAAGCTGTTCTACTGTATTGAATGTATTTAAAATCTAAGAAACAGTACGAAAAAATTGTAACATAATTATTGAATTTTGGTAAACTTTTTTAGGCTACTGCCGAAGTCAATTGGAAAAATGCACAGTCCATCTATGAGTTTAATTCTCTGGATATTGATGGCAACAAAGTATCTTTAGATAAATACAGGTATGTTATTCAAAGCAGTTAAAGCTACTCATGCCATCTCAGTCAAGGTGGGTTTTACAGGTTTAGGGGTTGACTCTAATAACCGGGTTCTCCACCTCAGCAGGAAATGCAGTAATTAATGAATTAATTAATAATTTATTTATAAAGCGCTGTAAACAAACAAAATGTAGGCTCAAGGCTCTGTAATAACATTACAAACACAAGAGCTATATTGACAAATTAATCTAAAAAAAAAAGTTTTAAACAGGTAGGTGTTAATGTTCTTCTTGAAAGTAGTGTGTAGCATGTTGTCTGTCTGAGATCAATGGGGAGAGAGTTCCAAACCCTTGGTCCGTGCACTGAAAAAGTCAGTAGACCATAGCTTTTGAGGGAGAAACAAAGCTTTGAAGCTTTTAACTTCAAATAAATGCTCAATGCGCTGTTAACTTATAAATATTTAATAACTTGTTAAATAAATGAGTGATGAATGTGGGAGATACAAATAATAAAAGCATATTATAAATTTATAACAATGTACAGTATAACATTTGTGTAGCAACGCTCCTCACACACACTCAAATATGACCATTTGGCTCAAACACATACGATCAGTTACAAGCTGCAGTTACATGTACAACCCTCAATCTCAACATGCTACACTAGCATCTAGACAGACCTTACGTGGCTCTACACTAGTCAAGACCTAGCCCTGGCTTCCTGTAAACATATAATACAGCAGATATCTAGCGATGCTAACTGAAACTTAAGGGACAACGTATATACCAACAAATCCCAACAGATTGAGCATGTCTATTTAAATCTGTTTACTTACCTTTCAACAAGGGGAAAACATTGGCTCAACACTGAACTCAACAATAAACATCTCCTCCAAAAAAAGAACTACTAGGTACTAAGGTGTAACATGTACACAAACAAAATTCTTAGCAATAAATTCTAGGATTGTGTGGATGTAAACTTCCTAGGCCCTGATGTTTCTATTCGTGCACTAAATAGGCCAACTATAGAAAAAAGGACCAATGGGCATGACAATATTTTTCAGTGTAAGGAATATGTAACAAAAAAATAGACTATAGTTTAGGGGCTTTGTTAGGAACTTGCTTTTATTTGTTTAGTAAATGCAAAAACTTTTTTTTTTATTTTACTATAAAAAAAAGAGAGAAGCATTCATTCTTAATACATTTTTAAAGATGGAAGAAATTTGAGTATCGTCTGCTTGACTTTCTAAAAAAATTATACATAATCTCTTGCAGGGGCAAAGTCTGTCTCATTGTGAATGTTGCCTCTAAATGAGGTTTCACCACCAAGAACTACACTCAGCTACAGGCACTGCACACCAAGTACGCTGAGATGGGTCTGGCTATTCTAGGCTTCCCTTCTAATGAATTTGGAGGTCAGGTGAGTGTCATGATTTATCGATCTTGCTTTTGTTGAAAGTAATGAAACCACTTTTAAAGGGAAACTCCGATAGTTTTTCAAATTTTAGTTATTGACATATTTAAATTCTGCGTAAAAAGTTGTAATAGTAAACATTATATCATTTTTTATTTAAATGCTCAGAAAATTTTATATTTAATAAATTAGACAGAAAATTCTTCACATCCTAAAAAAAAAAACGGGTTCTGCGAGATGTTTATAGTTTTAAAAGACGTGACATCATAACTGCGTTGGCTAAATTTAGATCTAGACCTATATAACCGATAAACTCTCTAGATCTAGATCTATTGGATCGCATTTATCGTTACACTTCACAGCTAGATGTAGTCTCCACGTTGATTTATAATCGGTCATTGTTTATAAATAATATTCTAGATCTAAACCTCTATTTCTACTTGAAGAAAATGAAATACCGTTCTTCAGCTTGTTGCAGTAGTTCCAATCACAAAGATAAAATCAGGAAGTATGCTGATCACTGTTACAGAATTTAGTGTCTTTTTTCATTTGTTTCCAAGAGATGAAGTTTTAAAGGGAAATGGGAAAAATGTATTCGCCTGAAGAGCAAATATTTTACAAAGGCATTAGCTAATTGCTCTTTATGCTCAAACCATTTTGAGAGAAGCTGTTTCAGCAACTTCATTGCTGTGGAAATGGGATTTGAAAAAAAAATGAAGCTAATACCAGGTGCAGTACCAACAATACATTGGATTTCCAGGCCAAAGAATTCAATTAATGATACTACTGAGACATTTTAAACAACTGAAGTTCATTAATATAAATGAAATCAGATTTGTGAGCTAGAAATTTACTATGAATACTAGATCTACTATTAAATTTCTTATTTAATAAGTAGATCTATCGTCTACGAAACTCAATTCCAACTTTTTAACTTTTGACGTTGGGGGTGTGTCATAATTTATACACCATTAGAAATTTCTTTTAAAGTATTTTAATGATGTACTAACGAAAATTTTTTTTATCAAAGATATTTTTTTTCGCCTCCCTATCTATAGGATTTGAGTGCACATTCGTGACGTCACACAGAAATTCAGTGAAAATCTGACCGTTTTGGATGCGCAGAAAAATTATGTCACAAAAACATCAATTACTAAGTTATTCTTGCAAATAAAAAAAAAAAGAATAATATATTCATTATCTATAAATCAAAACACATATTATATAAAAAAAATTGTCAAAACCATCAGAGTTTCCCTTTAAACATTTGGTTTCATTGTGGCTTAGGTTCAAATACTGGTTCTTATTTACCACTGAGACAGTTCTGTGTGTTTCTGTGTTCACCAGTTTCTTGTATACACCCTGCTATTAAGCTGATAAAAGTCATTGTAGTAGGATAAATCTACACTAATGATAGTGATGATTTTTGTGTTTATTGGTTAATAATTTAAAAAATGATGTCATTTTCTTATTGTTTCAATTTAAAGGAGCCAGGTTCCAATGAGGAGATCAAAAAATTTGTTACCGAGCAATTTAATGTTCAGTTTGACATGTTCAGCAAAATTGAAGTCAATGGCAAGAATGCACACCCACTTTACAAGTACCTAAAGCATGTCCAGAAAGGAACCCTGGGAGAGTAAGTAGTAATCCAATACATTTTTTAAAATGAAACAATACAAAATGTTTATAATGACTTTTTATTTTAGTGTTCAGTAAAAGAAAATAATTAAACTACAGACTAACAGAAATATTGTCTGAAATGAAGTATTGTTTAAGTAGTTATTGACATTTTTTAGTCAAAATACTACCCATTATTCACATGGCTTTTCAAAAATGTAGACCTAAAACTAAATGTCAATGAGGCTGTTTTAAGTTTATTTTAAAAGGTTCTGATGTTCCTACAGAAATGAAGATTATTATTTCCTAGCCCAACATCCTTCTGAATAGTAGGGACTAGACACAGCAGGTTTCAAATGCATAGTCATCGTCACAACAGTTTGAGGCGCTTGCCAAATGACTAGACAACATGAAGTGGTTATCACAATCAGTAACCTTTGCTTTTCTCATCTATTGTCCACTTTCCATTAACAATGGCTGTGCCCAGAGGTGTCCTAAAATCAAAGCCTTTACCAGAATCAAAACAAAGAATTAAAACTTAGACCTTCAGGTCGTAAGCTTTGGCTGCTTAATGAAAATATTGTATGTTATGGGTCCAACCCATCTTCTACATCACAAACATTTCTAAATGTTATTGTGTCATTATTATGGAAAAAAACAACTTAAACAAATATTTTAAATTTACACCCTATTTCTCAGAATATCGTCAACCATTCAATATGACATTTCCTCTTCAACTAAATCATTTTCACTTGGCTATAAACTTCTCTGTACATTGTTTAACTGTCTTAGCTGCTTAATGAAGTCATAACTAAAAACATCTTTGTTGTTTCGTTTGCTTAATGGTCATGGTATTTTTATATTTTTCCAAGTGATGTGACCAGCAAGTAAAGTATTTTTTTCTCTCTGTTCTGCAGAATTGTTTTAATCTGTAGTTAAGTCAGCTGATACATTTGTCATAATTTATATGTTGGAATAGTTAAAAAGTTGATGTTAAAACCTAGTTGAGACTAAAAATTGTTCTTACTGTTGGAAACTGCTTTTCTTGTATTTGTATTTCATTAAACATTTACTTATGTGTGCTAATCATTTGTTATTTACTACCTCAAAATATTACATTTTAAACAAATTTCTTGAGCAGATATCTATTATTGAACTTTACATCTGAAACTTAAGTTTAGACAGAAACCGGCTAAGGTAATGATTCAAATTAATGGCTGCACAGAACAGAGCTGTGAAAACTTGTTCACTTAATATTATCAGGGTCATTTTATCATTGTTAAATTAGGATAAAATATATAAAAAGTTATGGGAATCACACAAATGTGGAGTAAAATCTTCATTAACTTTATTTCATGAGGAACAGTAGAATAGTCAGTAAGACACTTTAGTCACAACACACTGAAACTCTTTGGTTTTTCTTTGTTTTAAAAAATTTTGTTTCTTATAATATGTCATGCTTATTTTTATCTATCTATTCTAGTTTTATCAAGTGGAATTTCTCAAAATTTCTGGTCAATAGAGAAGGCAAACCAGTGAATCGCTATGCTCCCAATGTTGAACCTTTCGTAAGTTTTTAAGAAATAAAAGATAAAAAGCTTAATGGAAAAAAAAGTTATGTACAATGTCAGTTATTTCAAAACTAAATTCAAATTATACCAGTATGCTAATACTTGTACATGTTGATTGTTTTAGCATTGTCGATTGTTAATTTGAAAAGGAGGCATCATTTAGACATGAATATGATTACAAGACATTTAACATATTCCAGACTGCTCTGGAAGTGATTTTATACAGCATACAAAAATAAATTTTTACTTTCAAAATTTTTTTAATTAGAAATATTATTTTTACAAAGACAGAAAAATAGTTATTATGAAGAAAGGTGTAATTAATACTTAATTGACATTAAATTAACAATAAATGTTGAAATGAATTTTTTATGCAATTTATATTTTTGCAAACTGAAGCTAATTTGTGTAATTTTTAATAAATATATATATATCATATATAATAATAATGTGTTCTTTTTTAAATTTCAGGCTATTGAAAAGGATATATTGAAGCTTTTATAAACTTAGGCCTGCTGACAGATCTCTAGTTGATTTTAGTCTCACTGAAATGTGTCCTCATTAAATAGCATTTTTGTCCCATATCACTTACATTTGAAATAGGTTTAGAATATAAAAACATTTTTTTTTCTTTTGGTCAGAATTTTTTATAATGAACATTCCATTGTCACATATACTTAGTTACATGAAAATATATTAATTTACTAATAAAACAATAGCTCAATATTTTTTATCATTAATACAAATAAACAATCGCACCAAAAATTTTTGTAATAGGCTAAGGTACTGATACTATAAGTTATTTCTGATTTTTTGTTAGTTTGGTAGTATTTCAATTTTTAAATGGTAAAAATATCAATCTGTGTAGTCCATACATATCATAGTTTTTTGTTTTTTTTATAAATTCTATATAATTTATGTTTTAAATTTCCATCAAAGATGTTTTAAAAGTTTATTGTGAAACCATCCTCTAGACAGAACAATGATAATGAGACTCCAAACCCTGACTAGGGTGAGATTCATTGGATAACCAGTAAGTGCAGACGCTGGCTGGGCTAGAGGTAGTTTTTATGAACATTTATATCTGATCTTTGATGGGAATGTCATGCTGTTTGGTTATTGTATTCTTTGATGTGTTGTGAAAAGTCATGCTCTCTTAACATTTACATCACTGCCAAAAAAAGCAGAGCTATTTATTTGATTTTAAACATTTTTAGAAATAAATTTTTAAACAGAACCAAAAGTGAGTGTTTTGTGTATTGTAATAAAATATTAATGAGGATGTCTTTTAAGTAGTCCACTTCTGCTCAACTTGTATGCGTTTCTTGGATCATAGTAAGAAGTGTTGTTTAGAAGGATATCCTTGTCATAGTTTCTACTGATCTCTCTAACTTGAACAAATAATGGTGTGACTTTCCTTATTTATTGTTACAGGGTGGACTTCAGCATCCAGTGTTAAGTGCTTAATGTTCTGCTTGTCCTTTTAGCTTCATAACAAACAAACCCAATTATGAAGTGTCTATAGTTCTTGGAAATGATAATAATAGTGGTTATTATAGTAGATTTTATTTTCAGGGTGGGTTAAAAACAAATTTAACTCTCTCCTAATTGACGATACCATCATTGATTTGACCTCATTAAATTTAACTAATGTTTAATTTTGTAAACATTTTTTTGTGTTACACAAAAAGAACATGCATTCCTCTTTAATTTTATACCAAATAAATCATTTTCTAACAACAAATGACAAAGATATTTTAGCTTAATCATAACAGATTAGTGAAATAGTACTGAGCAAAATGAAGAAATCTGTCGAAATGTGGAAAAATAATTACAGAGTTAAGAAAAAGTAAGTAAAAAAAAAATGGACAGCACAATTTTTATTTATGAGAATAAACAACAAATATCTGGACTATTTACAAAAATATTTTATTTACAAGAGTAACATCTACAAAAAAATAAATATTTAATCATGAAAGCTTTCCAACACTCCTGCAAAAAAAAAAAAAAAGGTTATTCCTAAGAGGCAGCCATTTGAAATAAACGTTAATAAATGTAAGATTTTCAAACTGTAAGAAGATTACATAAAATTTGTGTTGTCATAAGGTCAAAATATTGGAGACTTGATCATTTTGTTTACGTCTGCTATGTCATTATTATTATTACATCCTTCATCTGTTCAAATATTCAAAGAACAAATTTCACTGAGTTTTTATTAGCCTGCCCTAAATGATCATCTAATTGATGGTTTACCTCTGGTCAAAGGAGCTGAAGAATGGCAAATGCCTCATTCCTGACCTCTGGAAGAAGTCATTCCTTTTGTACAAGTGTCTAAAATCCTTTTAGCTCACTAACCATAGAGTGGGTATTCATAAATAGCACTAAACATTAAATCTTGCTTTAAAAATGCATAGACTATATACATAAAAAATACATTTAAAAAAAACAAAAACATTATTAACATTATTATTATTAGCTCATACATTATAGCTCATTTATTATGTTAAAGGAGTTTGTACATTACATCAGTAATAATTGTTTTAAGAAATGGTAAACTTTGTGTGGTATGTGCTTCGGACTGTCATGGCAATGGTCCTAAGTTCAAAGTTCTAACCATACTCCTACCATCCTCTATGACATAATAATCTCAAGGAACACCCAAAATGAAGAAAAAAGTTGGAATTTTATTTGCTTTAACAAATTTCTTTGCACTAACATAAATGTAGCAGGTAGCCTAAATTTATTTTTGTACCAATGTTGTTTTGACCAAATTTGTAAATTAAATTATAAATATAATAGCTAAATAATATATAGAATTATTTACCTTCCAAGAAAGAATAACAGTCTTTAGTTTCAAACACTGTATCTGGAGATAAAAGAGATGCAAAAATATTTTAAAAAATCCCTTTTAAAAAAATATAGCTCATCTATTTAAGGGTAAGCACTCCACACTTACAAAACCATATATCTCAATAATGTAGATATTTCCCTTTTTTCAAACAAGATAGCATTTATTGAATAATACATTTATTTTTTTTAAATTAATTATGTTTTTTTGGTATAATAAATAAATGTTTAAAGTTTCAACTTGATCCGAGAATAGTTTTGGGAGAAATAAAGTGTTGAATTATCCAAGGGCATGAAACCCATCATACTTAGCCGTGTCTGTGAATACTGAAGGATTAATTTCCTTTGTTGGTATCAAACAAAATAATTAATTACCATTAATTAATTGACTAATTGGTTAATTTTTAAAAAATTGATTCATGTCTTGTCTATGCTGATGAATAATTGTGCAAAGTTTCAACTTGATCTGAGAATGGGTGTGGGAGAAATAATGTGTACAAACTTTTTTTACCAGACAGAGTGAGTTGATATATACGCTTTGTAAAAAGGACATCAGTAACAACAAGTTAGCTATTTTGTTAAGTTTAAAACTAAAATTCCAAGATTGAATTTGTGGACAAATAAAAAAGGGTTCAATATGAAAAGAAACTTAAACATTTGTATTTTTTCCCCTTCCCTTTTGACATTTGATGGGGGGATGAAAAACCCAGTATATTGGGAAACCAAATAGAATACATTTTTATAAATTAGGGAAACAGACAAAATTATTTTCAATCCATTCATTTTGGTATGAGGAGATCCTACTGTTTGTCTAGAAAAATGTGGACATTTAGTAAGACAAACTTTGTTTTCGGCTACAGATTTCCTATATCAAGCTAAGTTTTAAAGAATAACTCAGGCCTGAATTCTCCTTTCAGAATCAGCTGTTAGCATTCCCCAACAACCTATAGAAGAGGTAAAAATGGTGTTTGCCTGTTAACTAGCAGAGTTAAGAGCCCATAATAAAAAAGGATTGGAGAAAAGATTATAATGCTTCTTACAGCTAGTAAAAAAAAAATTAAAAAATTCTTCAACCAGACATGATAATATATACCGTAATATAGTTTAAAACATGGTACCTAAATGTTTCCTTAATACAATTTTTCTTTTTTCTCTGATAGTTCTTGTAGCAGCCTCAGAAGCTAAGCTCTGAATAAAGAGTTCCTGAAAAAAAAAAAGAATAGATACAAATAAAATTATGTAAAATAGCCTCTTTTTTTTTCTTAATTCTTCATTTATTATTGGTTATAAGAATTTGAATGATTATTAAAACCACTATTCTCACACTGCACACAGACATATCTTTAGAATTATTTTGTTTTAATAAATTAAAATATCTATATTGTGTCATTTAAAGACCAACTGAAGAGGTTTTGGGGTCAGACGCAGAAACCGGTGTAATACTTTTTTTTAGTTTCATAATGCTTAAAAAACATACATACGAAATATTAGACATATATTCTTTGTAATTATTTAGATATAAGCAATTTAATGTGCGTTTTAGGGACTATAAAATTTCACAATCTTGAAGCCATTCGAGATCAGTATTCCCCAGACAACCAAGGTAAATGACGTAGTTTAGGGGAAATTAGGTCAAATTTTTCAGTTTATGGCTTAGCGTATTTCCCTATTCCTTTTTACAGGAATGCCAGTTTCTGAAAACAAAGGCGACTAAAACACAGCAATTTATAAAAGTGGATGTTAGAGTTGGGGAAATTAGGTCAAATCACACAATTTATGGCTTTGCAAGTTAGATCTACTGTTTGTCGATTATTCTTGATCTAGTCAAGCGAACAGCGTTTCAGCCCACGCAGTACCGCGCGCCTCAGTTCACATGTTTCGTTTGTAGTCAAGTTACTCAATTCAGGCTTATTCTAGTTCTACATCTACTGCTTTTGATCAAGAGCTAGATCTTCTTTTCTCAGATCATTAATGATGTATGAAGTAGACCTAAATTTAGATTTAAATTCAATTAGATGAAGTCTAGATCTAGTAATAGTAGTATTGGATTAGCCAACACCAAACTATACAAAGCGTCTGAACCTGATAGTATTCCAGCTAGATTACTCAAAGAACTAAGCAATGAGCTAGCCCCAGTGTTCAAAATACTCTTTCAGGCTTCACTTAACCAGGGCAGAGTACCAAAGGACTGGAAAGAAGCTAATGTCACCCCCCTATTAAAAAAAGGAGAAAAATCTGACCCAGGAAACTACAGACCAGTATCACTTACCAGCATCACATGTAAAATCCTAGAACACATAATATGTAGCAACATCATAAACCACTTAGACAAACAAAATGTCTTCACACCATACCAACATGGCTTTAGGAAATATAGATCATGTGAAACACAACTAATAGGAAATTGATGATTTTTCTAAAGGTTTAGATAATAGTGAACAAATAGATGCTATCTTACTAGATTTATCTAAAGCTTTTGACAAAGTTCACCACCATAGTTTGCTTAAAAAATTAAAATATTTTGGCATTAATGGTCCACTGCATCAGTGGATTAAAGATTTTCTGATAGGGAGAGAACAAACTGTAATAATAAATGGCTCTAAATCAACACCGATAACAGTAAACTCAGGTGTACCTCAAGGAACAGTCTTGGGTCCACTACTATTTTTAATTTACATAAATGATTTACCAAATTGCATTAGTTCAGGAACAAAAGTCAGATTATTTGCAGACGATTGCATAATATATAGAACAATAAAAACAACACAAGACACAGATATTTTACAAAGAGAATTAGATGAATTACAGAAATGGGAATCAAATTGGAGCATGTCTTTCCAATTTGAAAAATGTCAGTTGTTAAGAGTAACAAAAAAAACTTATTAATTCCACTTATCTTATTAATGGCAAACTAGTAACACAGACTAAAAACGCTAAATACCTAGGTGTTATAATAAATGAAAAACTGTCATGGAATCCGCATATTGATGAAATTATTAAAAAATCCAACAAAGCATTAGGATTTATTAAAAGAAATTTATATAAATCAAATAAGAACATAAAACTAAAATGTTATTTAACCTTGGTTAGGCCAATAATAGAATATGCATCCACCGTTTGGGACCCCTCAACTCAAGAAAACTGGAACTAACACAAAATAGAGAAGTGAGATTCATAACAAACGAATATTCACATTTGACTAGAGTAACACCATCAGTAAAATCACTAAATTTAGAAAGCCTTCAGGACAGAAGACTCAAAAGTAAAGTAGCAATTATACATAAAACACTGAACCATAATCTTCAAATACAAAATTTAATAAAATACTCCGAAAGACACAAAAATAAAGGCACATTCCTCGTCCCATATGCTAGGACAAATTTGTACAAATACTGCTTCTTCCCTAGTGCTATTAGAGCATTGAATGGGTTGTCTGAGCTAGCCAGAAAAACCAGTGACTCGGCAGAATTTAAGTCATTGATTAATATGTATGACGCGTAGGATGTAATCATCTTCTTTTTTGAAGTAAGGTCTGTATTATATAAGATAAGAAGATATTTAGAGATTAGACCTATCTGATCTGATCGAGTTGCTGGGCCTAGATCTAGAAAAACAAAGTTTAAAATTATATACTCTTATCTATACACTTAATAGTGATTATTAACCTATAGTCGTCCCTAAATAGGCCCAATATCGGAAAAAAACAACATTAATTACAATGTTGAGCTCATTCAATGTAGTTATTGTAGTACACGATTATATTTAGTTCGAATCTAGTCACAACCCCGTACAACACTAGCAAATAGCTTGAACCTTAACCTAGACTTAAAAGTAGTCTGATATAGATCTACATTTCTAAAAACTAATCTATAAGGCAAAAATTAGACCTAGATCTACCAATTCTATGATATTATTAATATACGAAATATGGATTTTGTTACACTCTTACTTAAATATATTCGGGCCTATATACTTAAATAGTTCTATAAATCTATATGTAAAAATTGAAGAATGCTTGACTCATTTGTTGATTGGAATAGAATCATTAGATAGTTAAGTTAGCAAGTTAATCTGTAACTGTAAAAAAGTTTTAAATTGTGTTTAGACTATAAATGAAAGAGATTATCCTACTGGAAAAGGAGTTGTTTTTTTCTTTTCTCTGGGAAGTCAGGGAAGTGGAAAATAAAAGTAGTATCAACATAATATTAAGTAATGCAAATAGGCTACTGTTGATGTAGTTATGCAACTCATTTTATTAAATTTTAGTAACCCAATTATTGCCAGTTATTCACTGAATATATATTTTTTTTTATATTGTTATTAAAAATGCAGAGCTATTTATAATTTAAAGTGTTTAATAAATAAGGCTGGCAGTCGAGTTGAAAGATTTATGAGGAATGCAGTATTTTCCATGGCTACGCAGCCCTAACTGCAAACTAGATATTTTGCCACGTCCAGCGAATACATAACCATTTTCAGCTGGTGGTCAATTTAAGTGTTCTTTACGTCTACGTCTTCCCCCGGCAATGGATTTTCTTTTGGCCTCTAATATGTATTCCACGTTGCAATTTCTAATAAATACCATCATTCGAAGAATGAGATCCAACTCATATTTTTTTTTAATGCAACCCCTTTACAGATCAAGTCATCATTGCAATGGACATTCAAATCTGCAATAACATAGAAAAGATCAAAATTTGAATAAGTTTCAAAACGCAGAAAGTTGTGTGGTTTGCGCTCCGAACTGTCTTCTCTGTGGTCTCAGGTTCAAACATTAACCATTGCCATTAACTAACATCCTGCTGGAGTTTTGGGCTATGACATAATAATATTAAATCCTGATTCGAAACTTTGTCTAAACCTAGCAAGTGAAAAGGAACATAACTAAAATAATGTTGTGTGTATAATGAAGAACTCTATTAAAATGTGATTTTGTATTTACATTTATTGGTATTTATTATATAAAATAAAATTGAAGAATGCTTCTGTGATTTGTTTCACAATAGAAACAGGGAATATTAAGTTTTCTTGTATTTCCAAAATGATGAAAGATCCATCTAGTAAAGTTGTCTGTATGCCACATGTCATATATGTTTTCTGTAAAATAGATTTTAAAAAATTTATTTATTAACATTTATATTTAATTATGTATACATATATATAGAACTAGTGGTTATATATATATATTATATGTTAAATACTGATTATCTGATCGGAGCTAACATTAACATCTAACTCTTATTGTTCTTAATAATAATAAATTACTCTACTCTGGGTCTAGGCAATCTAATATATTTAAGACCAGGGCCGATCTTAAGCCACTGCAACCTATGCGGTCGCAGTGGGCCCTGCACTTTCATAGGCCCAGCACTAATTCTAGGTGCAATTGTTAAATTGCAATATATATATATATATATACATATATATATATATACACTAGTATATATATATATATATATATATACACTAGTATATATAAAACCTGAAAATCTCATGAAAGCTCATAAAAATCTCCTGAAAATAGACAAAATTGTCATTTGTGGGTGTCATTCATTCCGGAAAACGCTAATCCTTCGCACGATAAATGAAAAAATGCATTGTCAGCTTTCATGTAATAATCAGGCAAATTTTCACTTTAATCTGAAGTTTCCATACTTTATTTACTTTAATAGTGACTGGTATATAAATATGCCATAGGTTGCAAAGTTCGTAAGGTAAAGTTAATTTGATCGTAATCTTGTACTTAGTAAAGATTGAATAAAATTCAAAGTCAAATTTTTTTAAAATACAAAATCTTAATTTCCACTTCTTATCCTTATTCCCACCCAGACTAGGCCCTACGCAATCAATTTCACATAGGGCCCCGCAATCGTTAGGATCGGCCTTTAAGACTTAAAGACATGTCACATGTGTTTAGTATTAAATGTCTTAAATCTACTAGTTTATAATCTATTAGTATTATTACATTTTGCAAGTCAAGTATTATAAACTAGATCTAGTGAGTGACTAGTAAAAGTGTTAGAAGGCCTAGCTAGAATTAGAGATAGAGAGATCTAGCCATTTAGTTTTGTTATAATAAAAATTATAATAGACGTAGACTATATACTGTATAATATATGGTAGTATACCTAGTCCTAGATCAGATGATAGATCTAGTGACTGTAGTCAGTCTACTCTACTGAGCTACCCTATCTATACTGAGACTCTAGTCTAGTCTAGTGACTAGTCCTATCTTTTAATCTATCTATAATTATATGAATTAAATAGTTTGCTCTATAATATATTTTGAAAAAGTAGAAGAGTTATCTTCAGGGCATTTTGGTGCATCCCATGATAAGTATCATTTAAAATTGTTTGACAGCTAGATTTAGATAAGTATATCATCTGAATCGCTATCAATAACGTATCCAGCCATGTCTATTTTTATTTACATTTTCTCAGTCCATTACAAGACGTCACTTCCGCTTTCGGCCATTGAAGCTGATTTTCAAATCTCATTATTTTTTACACTTTCAAATTACTTTTTCTAATATAACTACGCTTTTCTAAAATCTCAAAATTTTAGGAACTAACTTTGATGCTATCTACTATCTAAATCAATAGCTATCTCAATTTAAAAAAAAACCTCTTCAGTTGGTCTTTAAGTCATTAATATAGGTTAACAGTTATAGGGTTAGGGTTATCATCTATATTCTACTGTCTTTCTAATTTATAGACTATAACTATACAATAAACTCCTAGAATAGATAGTGGATAGTGACTAAAACTAAGTCTGTAAGTGAATGATACAAATAGACTATAGTATACACATATAATTATTATAATATAATACTATAATAATACTGACATGATTGAGACAAAGACAAAGTCATGTCATGAAAGTCACAAGTGACACTGATAGTAATTCATTTCAAGTGACTACTCTGTTTATATTTAAACCTAAATATATCTTCAAAATCCTATGGACTATAGGATTTTAATTAGATCCACTAGAACAAGATAGAATGTAGATATATATTTACTTACTGCTGCTTTGGCTAAGGTAACAACAGCTTCGTGACTGGCAATTTTTACGTCAATATCGGTTTTTATGATACTCCTTATTCGTGACAAGGGCAGTTTAATCAGCTTTTCTTGAGGTTCTATTCCAGGTTGACCAAGATCTGTAGCTTCAGTGGACTGAATTTCAACTTCTGCCTGTTCTGTAATTTCTGTTTCAGTATATTCTTCTTGATCGATATCTTTGTTTGTAAAAAGTTCTATACTTTCTTGAACTCCCGCCATTGTTGTTTACGGCACAAAAATCAAACTTTTTAATTTCTGTTGCCAACTAGACAATGTATAGCTCTTCTGTCTCGAGAGACAATGGAAGCGCCCACTTTCCGCGACAAATGGTTCTCGCTTAGATAAAGAAAAAATATAATTTGATTATTGGAGCTTTTTCGCAGTAAAGGCTAATCACAGTACAATCTGTTCACTGTTTACATTTTAATATTTAAGGTCTATTTACATTTTAAGCAATAAAATTAATTCGGTAAGAGAAAAACAGATGAAAAAGCAATTTGAAGCAGTATCGTGACTTGGTAACGGAACTTACAAAAAAAAAAAAAAAAAAGTGAGAACTTTGGAAAGGTTTTGAAATAGACACAATTTAAAAATGTCAAAGATCGCTTTCGCCAATTAAATAATAAAAATTGCTTTGTGCTACAGTCGAAAGAGCCTAGAAACTTTATTCAACAACGCTGAAAAGTGCAGAAAAAAATTATATGGTTAATTCGAATATCGTTGGTCAATACTTCCTCATTCTGTAGACCGGATACACCAAAAAGATTGCTATTTATGGATATGCCACCGTGCATTTAAATCTCCGCTACACTACCCTATCATTCATACGCAATCCTATAGTCACACTACACATGAGTCTGTTAAATCTTTCTCTCCGTAATTATTTACCTCATTCTGTTGGAATCAACGTTGGTATCGTCAGTTAGGAGAGGAAGAGTTAATTATTTAATTAGTATTTGTTAAACGTGTCTCCATCACACACTGTGCAACTTTAGCGTAGTTAGTGCACCATGGACTTGTTTCTTTTGTGAGACTCTGGGAGTTAGGGCGTAGCTAGGATTTTGTTCCGGATGTCATCAGAAGGAGCTGGAGTAAATGTCAGTTAAAACACTGACCGTGTGTGGTTTCTCACGTCTTCTACGCGTTGCGCCGCCACTTCACTGGCGAAAATTTCTACAAGTCACAGATTTCTAGGATTTATTTCAAAAATGTGTATATGTGATATGCTCATAAAATGTAAGGATGGAAGCTTCTACTATTTAAAAAAACAACTAACAAACCCAACTGCCTTGTACGTAAGCTGCCTGCATATATGTTTCTCTCTTCTATGTAAGTTTAAGCAAGATGGCGCCTGGCAGCTCATTAATCGTTTTTAGGAGTCACCTTTGTTACGTCTATCAACTTTCAGCTTGCCAAAGTAATTACCCTAATGCGGGATATAAGCTTTTCCTAACGTAACTGTCGAACTATAAGCATCTTTCTACGCCACTGACTAAGAAAAATGCATTTTTCCCACACTTCTATGGATATATTCTTTATTTTTATTTAAAATAAGGTTAAACTTAGATTGAAACTAATCGTTGGCAAGTGTACATAATTCTTTTTCTCATTTACCAAAAATGTTACAATACATATGGAGAGGACAATTTTAACTACTACTAATCGCCTTTCAGCTGCTATTATTTTTAATATACATTTTTATAGATTTTAGTATTTGTTTTGTACTGTCAACGTGAACTAAATAGTAAAGAATTGAAGCACATTGCGACGTGCAAAGGCCGCCCTGTTGTTTAAAGTTATTTAAATTTTTATAAAGAAGATAAATCAATAAAAAAATTGGTTTTTATTCAAAAAGTACAAGTTTAGACTTTGTATTATTGTGTTTTAAATAGATAAATAATATATAATTTGTTTGTTTAAATTTTTATAATACGTAGTGTTAAAATAGAATTTATATATGTTATGATAATGTTTCAACTTACTTAAAATAACAATTTTTTTGGACAAGAAATGCAAAATTTTGCTATTAAAATGTTCCTAGAGTACTCTATATCATTGTACTATGAAAATAATCTTCCGAAAGGTCATCATCAAAGGCTGATAACTGTTGGAAAAGGTTGTCATCTATTTTTAGTTTACATACAAATTACTAGTTTTTCAATTTTAAATGTCAACTACATAAAACAATATCTTTTCTTTTACTAAACTGTTTTAAATCAAATCTAATGTTTTAATTTGTATAAATTTCAGCATTTTGAAGAAATTTTGAAGTAATATTTTGTAAAGAAGTATAGAAAAATTTTTTAGAATTATCTTTTTAAAAAGAACATTTAATCAAAGTATATTTATATAACCTCAATTTGTGATTATCACATCGTTCCTGTGGTAAGTACGTTGAATGTTGCCTTTTAGGACCAATGGTACCTGGTTCAAAGTCTCATGGGCGCATTATGTTTTTTTTATAATTATTTTTTCTGTAACAGAAAATGAGAATCTAAAATACGATAACCTAAAAAATTATAATTTTGTCTGAATAAATATATTTTCTGAGCTTAAGTGAAAGGCAGACTTATTACTTCAAGATGTTCATCTAGCTTTCTTTGTGATTTTATTACTTCTGTATCTTGAATGATGATTTTGACAGCTAGTCTTGTCTAACAATATGATGAAACCAGTTCTTTTTTTTTTTTTAAATGATCTACACATAAACGGCATTATACAACAAATGTGACGGCATTGTTGATTTGAACAGCGAAAAAAATGTTAATCTACGCCTAGAGATTGGAGGATCGATGGATATATTTACCAAAAGAAAACAAGAAAGGTGAGCCTGTGGTATAGCTAGATACAGTTGTTCATTTTTTAAGTAGAGAAATAAAGCCATTTTCTGGCGAGTATTAAAGAAGATGAATGTGAAATATCCCATTAATTAATGTAAGTACTAGATCCACGGGCTTCTAATCAAATAGTTTAGGGACAATTTCATTTTGTTTCTGTATCTTTTCGTTCATAAGTTCCACGACACGAGTGTCGGAAATTATAATGTCCCGCAGTTTGAATTAGGTCGGGCATCACTGGTGTAAATAAATTGAGTAATTTTATATTTTCACTTTGTTTTAAATTATTTTTCTATTTCATTTGTGGCCACCAAATTCACTTTCCTTGGCCTCTAAATATCTAGGGCCGGCCCTGCTTTGAGGTGATTTCTCTACCTTAATTTAATTGATCAATACTTTTTACAGCGTCTTCAAAATTAAAATGCAAGCCGTTTGTTTCAATCTCTGCGTCCTAATGAGTTGTTAGAGAGTTGTTTTTTAAATATAAATTCAATAATACGGCGATGCTTACGGAATGTGTACCAAATCCGGGCCAAAAAAATGGGAGGGGAGGGGGGGGGGGGTCCGCCATCTGTAGGTCTATATAAATGGAGAGGTGTCCGAATAGTCATTTGTATGCAAAAGTCCAAAGGTCGCACATGGGGGATAACTCCTGCCACATTTTAATAAGAGCAGACGTAATAAGGGGAGAATTAAAATATCAAAAATAATTTAAAAAGAAACTAAGATGTGTTTTTAAATTGTAATAAAATATTCATACATCATTCTCTAAATGACCTAACTCTCGTTCTTCCATTATATGATTTAGAAAGATTTGGGCCTTAACATCGTTGACACCTTTGCCGTAATGGACGCCGTCAAAACTCATCGTGCCATTGGTCAGTTGAAAAGTGTCAAATATTGGAATACCGGAACCCCGAAGAGCGGCTTTGATATTTTTGTTGAACTGGATCACGTTTTCTATATTCTGGCTTACAACACGGGGCGATTTCATAATCCCAAACGAATGAGTCGCTGACCAGACAATCCGTGGCCATTTGGAGTGAGAAGCAATCTTCACCATAGGAAATACTAGCTGAAAAACAAAATACCGACATCATGGCGACGAGTAAAATATATGCAATCTACATTATAAGTGATTGATATAGAAGAGGTGATATATGGTCAATAGTTACGTTGTTTATAACATATTACACTCAATGACTCACATAACCCTTGCATTGAACCTACTTACACAGTAGGACTATTATATTTCTATAGCTTTTTACATTTTACCCTTCTGTTGCTTAGAATTAAATTGTACACTTGATAAAGTAGCAGTACTCTGTACTTACATCATTTAAAATGGATGTTGAATTGAAGTTGTCGTGGATTCCAATGCCAACAAGAACTAAGGAGTTTGGTGTTGTCATTAGCTCTGAGATGGCAGCCAAAGTCAAATTACTCTGACTTGAACGGACATATTCAAAAAACTTCAACCTAACCTGTCCACATAAAACAAACGTAGAAGAGTTTCAAAAAAGTGTTATGATTTGGCAAATTGTCATAACTAGTAGAGATGCAAAAGTGGCTACTGGCCTTTTTTTCCCCCATAGTATATTTAATTATAGCCACAAGAAGGCTATAAAGTTATAGTGATTAGTGTTGTTTTTTTTAAAGATCATATGTCAAAACAAAAAGAGTTGAAAACATAAATCACAACATATGCTGATCTTTGACTCATATGGATGTAGGGTTACCAGGCACTAGCACACCCAGAGGAGGACAAAAAGGAGGTCAAAGCCTTACTAAGAAGGGCACACACACAAAAGACAAATTAAACTTTAAACAATAGATATGGGATTACACTTTATTTGATGAAACATTTCAGCCGATCAAAGGTTGTAGAACTTGACTATATTTAGAATCGTAATTCTTTGACACATCATTTCGCAGTAGTACGCGTGGCACTCCAGGCAAGACATATTTGTTTTTCTGATTGTAGGCTACATTACAAGAAAAGTGCCTCTCATTGGAGGGCGTATTTCCCTCTTTTGCCTACTCCATGTTGATTAGCAACAACACGATTTCGGCTTTAATATTATGCCTCGGAATGCAGAATCAGAACTAGCAGATCTAGGTGTATTTTGAGTAACTGGTTTCTTTTGAACATTCTTTAAAAAACCAAGGAAGAAGGAGGTTGCCGAACCAATTGTCACCTTACTTGCTGTCTGTTGATGAGTTTGTGCGATTAATCCAGAAGACCGATTGATGGATAGTATCCAGTTGTTGTGAAATAGACGGACATTTTAAAACTTTAGGCCAATGCCTGCCGGATGGAGGACAGGACTCCAAAAAGGAGGACATGGCCTCCTTTTGCCGGACGTCTGGTAACCCTACATGGATGTGAAACATGGTCACCTACAGTCAAGTTAAGACTTCCACAGACTAATCAGAGCACAAGAAATACTTCCACTTTTAATGATTTCGTATATGGACTATATAATTTTGGAATTCCATTTCATAATTTTAGAGATTTGCGAAATATAAAATATATTACGAACTTGAAATGATTTGTCAAGCACTGTCGAAACCGAAATTTTAAATGGTGTGAACACATTACAAGATCAAGACGGCTTTAAAAACAATCTTACAGAGTACAGTATCAGATGAACTAAAGAAAGAAGTTGAAATGCAGGGGAGGACTTCAACTCGATCCTTCGTGGTGGGTAAGTGGTAAAGCGCCTGGCTTCCAAATTGACGGGTCAGGGGTTCGAATCTCGGTGAAGAGTGGGATTTTTAATTTCTGCATTTTTTTAGGACGCCACTGAGTCTCCACAACAGTAATGGGCAACTGACATTAGTTGTGGAAAGTGAAGGCAGTTGGTCGTTGTGCTAGCCTCATGACACCCTCGATTACCGCCGGTGTTAAAAACCGATGCCCTTTATTTATATTATCTGCCTTATAGGTCGTAAGGTCTAAAATGTTACTTCGAAAAAGGAAAAGGGAAGGGGGGGGGGGGCAACAGAATCAAGCAAATGATATCCTGCAAATTATTGATTTGCATGTGCTATGCATGTGTTTAATAGCGCCGGGTCCCCATCAGACGCAAGACCTTGACCTATTTTACTAAACCTCGACCCATCAGCCTCATCCCCATCAAATTATGATTATTTATGATAGAACCAAGACGTATAACCAGACAGTTTGAAAGATCCTCTCTTGATATAGAAAAAAAATCTAACGCTAACTGATGATTCGGGGCTTACTGTTCGATCACATGCCCAAGTGTCTCGGTCGATGTAGTTCACACACATTGGTAGATGGAGGAAATCCCCAGTACACATTTGGATCACACCTGAAATAGTCAAACAAATTAATGTATGCAAAACTTTAAAAATTTTTAATATCAATTTTATATAGGACTACAGTCGGTCGAAAATGGACGAAATAACGTGGCACTGGTCGCTACAGAAGATTGTTGTGACAGGGCTAGCATTAGTGTCACGAGTCGAGTCTGTGACCTATTTCGACCAGTTTCTAGAAGCTCGAGTTCAAACCTGTGCAAGTGTCCAGCGTAAACAAGTTAATTTTAGATATCCAATCGAAGAAAGAGGTTAAGGGGAAAAAATAGCACACGTCAGCTTCTAGAAGGTCAAAGTTACTAAAATAATTATCTGAGAAGGTTCCATTGATTCTGGAACGTACGATGAAAGAAAGTATAAATTAAGGGAAAGTGAGTTAGACGGGGTCCTCGCATAGTAATAGTTCTTGTAGAGCGTTGGTCCTCGCTCAGTCCTCGATTAGTAATAAGTTTTATGATATTAGCGGGTCCATTAAGTAAAGTTTTAGTAGTTGAAGTTATACTAAGTGAAGTTTTATGTATCATTTAAGTTTTATTTATGAAGTATCATGTCAAGTTGTTATTGAATTAAGAAGTTAATTTGACGTGAAAGTTGAAGAAGTTATTAAAGAAGTTTGAAGAAAATACAGAGAGATGTTTCTTTCTTCATTTCATTGAATTGTCAAGTATTGATAATATAATCCCCGGCAAGTGTGATCGTCACAATTAGTCATAGGCAAAGTAGGCAGCTGTCTAGGACCACCGATTGGTGAGGGCCTCGAAATGGACTCAAAACCTTTTTTTTTTTTTATTTCAATGTTTTTGCCGGAGAACACCTGGGTTTTTAATTAATTGCGTAATTTTAAAGTTTATTATATATTTTTCTGTATCTTATCTTATTCTTGTCATGGTCTTGCGAACGCCGGTATGGAGAGTATAGAGGGACTTCTCATGGTCCGACAGTTACGCTGGGCAGGGTACGTATCCCGTTTGGGAGACGAACGTATACCAAAGGCAGTCTTTTTTTTTTTGTGAGCTTAAAGGTGGTCGACGTAACAGAGTCGCGTCACGGAAACGCTTTAAAGACCAGCTTAGGCGTCAACTTGCTTTAGCTGACATAGAAGAGAGCACCTGGTTGCATGCGGCCTCAGAACGAGACAGCTGGAGGTCACTCACAAAGGCCGCGGGGTACGCATTGGAGACCAAAAAAAAATTCCGCTGCCGAGGACAGACGCAGACGGCGAAAAGAACATCTAAATCGACCACCTGCGGACAATGGTTATGCTTGCCCTAGGTGTGGCAAAATATGTAGGTCCCAGCTGGGGCTGCGCAGCCACGAGAAATACCGCATTCCTTACTAATCTTGGGACTCGAAGACAAGCTATATTAATATTATTATTATTATCTTATCTTATCAAATACAGACGTTACTTCAAAAAAAAAGAAAATGATTACGTCCTACGCGTCATGCATCTAGTCATGCATGTTAACCAATGACTTAAATTCTGCCAAGTCATTGGTTTTCATGGCTGGCCCAGGCAACCCATTCCATGCTCTTATAGCACTAAGAAAGAAAAAGGATTTGGGGCCATCAAAATTATTTCGCCTAAATGGATTTGGCTGTTAAAAAAAACATAGCTGAAAATGTTGTTTTTTTAATTTTTTTTTATGTGGAATAACATATCTTTAAACGGAATAGAGAAAGTTTATTCTATAAACATAAGTAATTAGTTTGTTATCATGGGGATAGCTTTGGTTATTCAGTGTACACAGAAATCGGAAGTATCCATGAGCTCTGTATTTATTTTGAAAAGTCATATAATAGTTTGTATAGGTCCTACACTTTTTAGCTCTGCATAGTCAAAATCGTAAGCTATTGCGTTTGTAGCACAAGCCTAAACATAACCCGAAAATCAACAACACTACTACCAGCAACAACATAAACAAGACTGCTACCAGCAACAACATAAACAAGACTGCTACCAGCAACAACATAAACAAGACTGCTACCAGCAACAACATAAACAAGACTGCTACCAGCAACAACATAAACAAGACTGCTACCAGCAACAACATAAACAAGACTGCTACCAGCAACAACATAAACAAGACTGCTACCAGCAACAACATAAACAAGACTGCTACCAGCAACAACATAAACAAGACAGCTACCAGCAACAACATAAACAAGACAGCTACCAGCAACAACATAAACAAGACTGCTACCAGCAACAACATAAACAAGACTGCTACCAGCAACAACATAAACAAGACTGCTACCAGCAACAACATAAACAAGACTGCTACCAGCAACAACATAAACAAGACTGCTACCAGCAACAACATAAACAAGACTGCTACCAGCAACAACATAACAAGACTGCTACCAGCAACAACATAAACAAGACTGCTACCAGCAACAACATAAACAAGACTGCTACCAGCAACAACATAAACAAGACTGCTACCAGCAACAACATAAACAAGACTGCTACCAGCAACAACATAAACAAGACTGCTACCAGCAACAACATAAACAAGACTGCTACCAGCAACAACATAAACAAGACTGCTACCAGCAACAACATAAACAAGACTGCTACCAGCAACAACATAAACAAGACTGCTACCAGCAACAACATAAACAAGACTGCTACCAGCAACAACATAAACAAGACTGCTACCAGCAACAACATAAACAAGACTGCTACCAGCAACAACATTAACAAGACTGCTACCAGCAACAACATAAACAAGACTGCTACTATCACAAACATTAACAACGTCTGCTACAAATAACACCAACAACACCAGTAGAAAAGCCAACACCACCGCAATAGCATTAACAACACGACTACCACCACCACCACCAACAACAACAACAACAACTACAACTACCACCACCACCACCACAGAACATGAACAAAATCTGCTAAAGAAACACCACTGACGAACGGTCATAGCGTTGGCTGTTCTCCTATATGCGCGAAGACTAGGCCTTATTCTCTATTTGACTTTGCTCACAATTATAATGTAAAAGGTGACTGTGGTGAGATTTTTGGAAAGCGCCTTCTTAGTTGTTTTTTGCAAAGCGGATGTACCGGGCAGTTACCGTGACCTACCTGGTGATGTGTACTGTAGAAGTGGACCGTAAAACGTGTCTGACCTAATTAATGTGAGCAGTGATACGTAAACATGCCTCAGCAGTGAGTCACCAATTATATAGAGAGTGACATTGCTCAATAGGTGGCATACGTCTTCAGCGCCAGTAAATGTAGTCATCTGCAAAAATATATATATATAACTTATTTAAATATATATTTAACTATTTAAATATATATTTATTATTTATTACTATACACACATTTATTTATTGTTTATTATCGTTATGTCGTGGTCTAAGTGCAATCAGGCTTTTTGGAAATAGAGGCCAAATGTATACACTCTGAAGGAATAGGACATTCTTGGCTTCTTAAATCGTTTCGCTAGCTTCCGATTAGATCTCTTGAGCGAAAAAAAAAGCATAGTTTGTGCGGCAAGTCTAATGATCGGTGTTGATGGAACTTAAAGTGTTTTTGAGAAGTAGATGTCGCTCCGGATAGCTTATGAAACCACATTTTGTAGGCGTATTTATTGTTATTAATTTGATACACACATTTCATAAAAAGCTTGACATTTTTTTTTCCATAACAAAATAAACTCTTTTTTTTCATGAACCAATAACCGCACTCCGTAGGCTTTTAGCAACTCTGGAAATTTTCGAAATGTAAAGATTCTAAAGGATGTTAAACATTTCTTTGAATTCCTTAAATTTACAAGTTGTCTCCATTCGGTATTAAATTCTCTTCTTTCATAGGCTGTCCCTCTCTTTTACAAACACAGAACCTTCTAAAAATAGCACCGTACATGTATTGCATCAGTCAATATTAACACACAGACACAAACGTTTTGAAAAGGCTCTTCTTTATCCCCCCCCCCTTTTTTTTTCTCTCTCTCTTTCTCTCACTCTCTCTCTTACCAGTCTCTATGAGCACCAAACTGCGGGTAGACAACTAAACCGTTGTAGGCGTAATAATTCTTAACTAATCTAATTTCTTGAATAACTTCCCTGTGAACAATACTAAATATAATTTATTTATAATATAGAATATAGACTAAATAAACTTGTGATAGAATGAAATAAAAATGTAGTAAACTTAAGTAATAGCATTTCTTAACAAAATCTAACTGACTACAATAACACAACCTTTCAGTCTCAAGTTCTGGAGTCGTCTCCTAACTACCACCAAATGACGACAATGTTGCATCATTCATACATAACACAAAACAAAGAAAACTAATTACCTGACAATCATAGGTAGTGGGCGACCACGTCGCTAATTCCGCGTGTATGGGCTGCCTCATGTCGTAACAGTAGTCACAGTAGCAATCGTCGGCATCCTTAGCAACACAGCGATTATTGTAGCAGCAAGGAGTGTCTCCGTCTGGGTTGCACAATGCCCGAAACCAGTGGAGATCATGCATTCTCCAATTCAACTCTTCAAATGTCACATTTCCTAGTTAATGGGATTTTTGTATAAGTCCATATTTCATTCGTAAAATATTTGAAATATAAATAATACAATGAATGTGCAGTAAAATGCAATGTTATTTAATGTTATTATTGTTAATTGCTTTTATATAACCAGTTCCAAAAGAAACTTACCCAATAAAATATGTCGTTAGCTGAGTCTTTGTGTTTTAACATAATTACAAAGAGCCATATTACCTACAGTTATTGATTGGTACACGGCTATAAATTGTGTGCAGATTCATTTTCTTTTTAAAATTTGGCTGTTTATTACATTTTATCATTATGGTAGGCCTATCACCCCTTGATGTGTGTCACCCTGTTCCCGGCAAGGGCGTAGCTAGGAATTTGCCATCATTTGGGGGCCCGGGGGGGGGGGCTTGATCTCTTTTTGGGCCCCTGTATTTTGCGTAATATTTAATATTAAAAAAAACACACTCATTCGGGGATCCCGTTTGGATTTTCTAATTCTCCCCTTTCCTCTCCCCACCCTAGCTACGCCACTGACTATTCCGTCTTCCTCTTCGCACCAACCCTTTGATAATTACTTACCGCAAAGTTTATCTTCTCTCTCCAGTGAGTAAGGAAGAAACAGATGTTCGCGAACAGCATGCAGGAACGTGTTAATCTGGGAAATCTCTTCTTTACTGTGAGGCTTCTTCAGCCATTTCCCTAACACCATCGTATTGAGAATATCGCGACACGTTGCACGCCTTTCAAAACTAGTGCTGGACATTGAAACGATTGTCCAGTTGGCCATTTCTCCGAAGAAAAGGAGAAGGATCATGACAAGTATAAGAACAATAAAAAGCCGTAAGCCTGAATGTCCAGATTGATTGTTAATCATAATGGTCATGAGATGAGGTAAAAGGCTATAGTAGGCTGACTTAGTTGACGTTGCTTGTCTACGTTTGTACAATACACTCTATCTGAATTGAGAGATTTTCATTAATGGCAGAGAAACTTTTAATAGCTAGCAATTTGGCGTATCCGGTGTACACACTAAAAGAATTGTTGCTAATCTATTTCTATGATTATTTCTGTTTCTTTTTAGCACTACCGAATCCTATTCCATTTGTAGGTTTTATTTAGTTGGAAAAGTTGAATGTAGCGGCCTCGACATTGTTAAGTAAAAAAAAAAGCTAAGTTTATCTTGAAAATCTTCAATAAATGTAAATTTGTTAAAATGTATGATTAGTGTCTATAATATAGAGCTACTTTAGTCAAAGGCGCCGCGCAGACGTGGGACACTTTAAAAAAAAAACATGTATCATGGTGTATGGTTGTCTTGATCTTAGTAAAACCAGATACGAACAATGAAAATTACTATCAGAACAAATTTTGTTATTTCCAGCCAAAAAATGATATCGTAGATCATTAAGTGAGACTTTGGTATCAATCTTCTTGACTTACGCACCCACTTTCTCTTTCTACCAGGTACTGGTAATAAATGGTCTGTGGTCATTTCGTTATGAATAGTCTAAATATATTAATTTAGCTTTGAACACAGTGTCAAATGTTGGCATAGTAACAACTACAAATCTCCTATAGCAAACCTTAATTATAAAATTGATTTTGATCTAACGAAAGTGGAGCTCTGTAGAGATGAAAGATTTAAGTGAGCTGCTACCACAAAAGACAAACGCACGTTACTGGTCTCAGATCTGTATAGGCCTAAGGTTACTCGCCAAAAGAATTAAAATTGCAACTTGATTTTTTTAATGGGCCTATAATTTGACTGATGGCATCATTATGATAATATCGATGGCGTACTGTGACATCATCGTGATAAAAAAAATGCCGTTTTATATATAGTATAACTGTGATATGTGGTATATAGTAGGCCCATTACTGTGATATTATAAATGTGGCATATAGGATTTATGTGATAATTAATATGAAACTCAGGTAAGGATTTTTTCTCTCAGTTCTATATCAAATCCAACTGAAGGAAGCTAGTATAATCAAGTCATAACAAGCATAATGACTTTGTCTTTTTTTTAAAATCACCGACCGTCATTACAATGATAATGTTAAGCCCATAAAGAATGAAAATATTTAATTGGGCATCAAAATTCATTGGATTGTTCATGTAAATATCCACAACAAAGTCTCTATGATAAATATTTTCCAAAGTATCACACCGAATCTGTCATAGAATCTGGATAGAAAAAAAAAATTTCATTACGTGAATGGCTACAGCTATATGTGGTCATTGTAGAATCCCACAAATAAATGAATATTCATGTTCGCTTGTAGCAAATAAAAAAAAAGAAACACGACAACAATTTTAGCACTTGAAGATATCTATTAATGGTCTAGTCCTTATTAATTTACATATTTTTAAAATATATTTTTTGAGCAGTTACTTAAATTTTATAGCTCTGTTGTTTAAAAAAATCTAACTTTTATGGTGGTTTATGCCCATTAGCGATAAGTAAATATATCAGTAGGCCTATCTAGCTCTACTCTGATGAGTTTTGAATGTCCTCAGAAATAATTCTAGAAATCGCTACAGCACTAGCAATATCTACATTGCAAAAACGTCCGTACGCCAGCGCAGAAGATCTCTTACTGACTACTACTGGTCATAACGTTGTTGGTAGGTACACGTCCATAATGATTGAGTTACGTTCAGATAACTGATTCGCTGTCAAGCTGACATACGTTACAGTCAGTCAGTCAAATACACCAACATCGTTTTCGTTACTTTTTTAAATTTTGAGACTGTCCGAATGTGTTTACGATGTGTGTTATACATTTTATAAATTAGTTTATAGCGACTTGCATGGGCGTAGCCAGGATTTTGTTTTCGGGGGGGGGGGGAATTTCTTTTCTCCCCCCCCCCCGCCATATTAGTTTTGAATGACACACAAACATGTCAGTCAATACATTTTTTTTCTTCTTAGTATCCACTTACTACATAGATCTATAACCCCAGTGCTTTTTTTTTGTGACAGTACGCACCGGTACGATGTACCGGCACCTTTTTCATTGTGGGGAAAAATATTACTTTTCTTGTATTTTAACGTTTATTATTAGTTTATTAGTAGTTAAAAGTTAGGCAATCTATCACTGAGTACCGGCACCTATTTTTGTACAAAAAAAAGCACTGTCTATAACTATTATTGTTTAGTCGAATAGCCCGCTTTGTGAGTAGATGTAGTAATTAAAAAGTCAATGTTTAAGACATTTTCACTTTTATTTTAAATGGCTGTTACCTAAGCAAGTTAAATCTTTGTGCATTGTTATAACAGTTCTATTGAGTTTTTGTTCACAAGAGAAGTTTGTTCAAGTTATTTAAAGTTTAATTATTAAAAAGAAAAGTAGCCTAAATCGGCTCAGCTTTATTAGTTGTTTGAAGCTACAAGGCAACGAATGACCAACAACAAGATGGAGGGGGGGTGGGGGCTGCAAAAACAAAGTTTATTTTTATTGTACTTATTAATCCATGTCTGAATATTATTAAAATTACACAATTACCAAGGTTTTAAAAATTGAAATATTTAAGTAAGAGACGTCGTTCATTTTCTAATAAGACCTTGTCAAATGTAGACAACTTTCACAAGAGGAGTATGCAACGAGATGGGTCAAAGAAAGAATTTATGAAGATGAAAACGCCGTAATGCGCCTGGACCCCGTCCGGAAATCAGACCAATTGCCGACTTTTGCGAAAACCCTCTGCATCTTCAGTGAGAACTTTTTTACAACAGTTAAAAATTGTATATTTCTAAACAAAAATTTCAACAACGAATTCGTTTTGTGAAATTTCATTATGCAATTTTGGATTCTAAACAATCAATCAATATACATAAAAATAAAAACCAAGAAATTGTGTTATAATTATGAATAAGACTCTTTTCTTTTTCATTACTTTCTTTTAAAAAAAAACAACTCAAAAGGTTCTTTTGGTACCGTGTCCAGCTCAGTCTTAATGAATTTTTTTTTCTAGAAAAAAAAAGGGGGGGGGGGCGGCATTTTAACATTTTGCACGCAGGCAGCTACAACCCTCACGGCGGCCCTGGGTCTTATAATTTTAAATAGCGAGGCCACTTCTGCATGGAATACCTAACAAGTGTAACAAACACAAGAAAATGGAATTAAAAAACTATTAGCCAACACCAAACCAAATAAAGCGTCTGGACCTGATGGTATTCCAGCTAGATTACTCAAAGAACTAAGCAATGAGCTAGCCCCAGTGTTCAAAATACTCTTTCAAGCATCGCTTAACCAGGGCAGAGTACCAAAGGACTGGAAAGAAGCTAATGTCACCCCCCTATTTAAAAAAGGAGAAAAATCTGATCCAGGAAACTACAGACCAGTATCACTTACCAGCATCACATGTAAAATACTAGAACACATAATATGTAGCAATATCATAAACCACTTAGACAAACAAAATGTCTTCACACCATACCAACATGGCTTTAGGAAATATAGATCATGTGAAACACAACTAATAGGAAATTGATGATTTTTCTAAAGGTTTAGATAATAGTGAACAAATAGATGCTATCTTACTAGATTTTTCCAAGGCTTTTGACAAAGTTCACCACCATAGTTTGCTTAAAAAATTAAAATATTTCGGCATTAACGGTCCACTGCATCAGTGGATTAAAGATTTTCTGATAGGGAGAGAACAAACTGTAATAATAAATGGCTCTAAATCAACACCAATAACAGTAAACTCAGGTGTACCTCAAGGAACAGTTTTGGGTCCACTACTATTTTTAATTTACATAAATGATTTACCAAATTGCATTAGTTCAGGAACAAAAGTCAGATTATTTGCAGACGATTGCATAATATATAGAACAATAAAAACAAAACAAGACACAGATATTTTACAAAGAGAATTAGATGAATTACAGAAATGGGAATCAAATTGGAGCATGTCTTTCCACCCAGAAAAATGTCAGTTGTTAAGAGTAACAAAAAAACTAAAACAAATTAATTCCACTTATCTTATTCATGGCAAACCAGTAACACAGACTAAAAACTCAAAATACCTAGGTGTTATAATAAATGAAAAACTGTCATGGAATCCACATATTGATGAAACTATAAAAAAATCCAACAAAGCATTAGGGTTTATTAAAAGAAATTTCTATAAATCAAATAAGAACATAAAACTAAAATGTTATTTAACCTTGGTTAGGCCAATAATAGAATATGCATCCACCGTGTGGGACCCCTCAACTCAAGAAAACATTAAGAAACTGGAACAAACACAAAATAGAGCAGTGAGATTCATAACAAACGAATATTCACATTTGACTAGGGTAACACCATTAGTAAAATCACTAAATTTAGAAAGCCTTCAGGACAGAAGACTCAAAAGTAAAGTAGCAATTACACATAAAACACTGAACCATAATCTTCAAATACAAAAACAAAATTTAATAAAATACTCTGAAAGACACAAAAATAAAGGCACATTCCTCGTCCCATATGCTAGGACAAATTTGTACAAATACTCCTTCTTCCCTAGTGCTATTAGAGCATGGAATGGGTTGCCTGAGCTAGCCAGAAAAACCAGTGACTTGGCAGAATTTAAGTCATTGGTTAATATGCATGACTAAATGCATGACGCGTAGGACGTAATCATCTTCTTTTTTGAAGTAACGTCTGTATTATATAAGATAAGATAAGATAACACACTATGTACGAGACAGGTCCTCAAGCCTTCTTCTGTTCATATGCACACATCTTTATTGTTGATTCATAGATTATTTGGAAGGATACGAGTAAATGTAGATAAATTTAGTAATCTAAGAGTTTACATAATAAGTTTTTAAGGTTTGGGTGGGGGTCCGTGTGTATTTGAATAGAGGGGAAAAAAACACCACCACGTCTCTTTACAGATTCTGTGCAAGCCGCAAGAAACCCCACAGCGCCACCTATGTCAGGTGACCATTGAACAACAAGAAAAATGGCGGATGATGCTGCAGGTGAATAAAAATAATTCAGCAACCCAAATTTAGATCTACCGAAAACAAAATATATCCAAATAAAAATAAATAAAATTCATTGTTACGAATCAACTCCATCTCATGTTATAGATCTAGATTTAGATCTATGTTAAACTGTTTTGGACAGATTAGATCTAGACCTATTTTATTTGCCGATGACGATGTGTTCAATAAATTAATAAATCAATTCGATTCTCATTCAAAAATTCTCATGTCGCGATTCTGATCATCATCAGGATCATATCATAATTTAACAATCATTTATCATAGCTATAATATTCTGATTCTCAACATGAACATCCATTGATGACCATGACAGCGACTGAGCAACAGACTGATGACTGGAGTCTGATAATGCAAAGAGTTAAAAACGATAGTAAAGAACTTCTGAATTAACTAGATTAATTAAAGTCAAGACCTCTAGATGACTAGAATCTAGACTCTAGTCAGTAGTCACTCTACAGTGCTCTAGATTACCCTGCCCTAGACTCTAGATTTATTATATTTAGTGACCTAGAGATTAACTGTGACTAAGTCACTACACAGACTAGTTGACTAGTCTAACTTAAGTCTAGTCATCTTCAATCTTGATGTACTTGATTCTTGATTTACTTGACTTGGACGTCTTGAGGTTTGAGCCTACATTCAGTAACATTCTACATTAGAATTCTAGATCTATCATTCTTATCTTATCTTATAAAATACAGAAGTTACTTCAAAAAGATGATTATGTCTTGTCATGCATCTATTCATCATGATTCATGCATGTTAACTAAAAATTCTATGCATCCAAGTCACCAGGTAATGACAAAGCATTAGAGGAGGTTTTTATATTTTGAACACTCCATCGAATTCTCCTTTCTGAACAGGTCGCTTTTTTTTGTTTGTAATTCATTTGTTTTTATGTTAGGAGCTAAAAATGACGTTTCGGGACTGCGCATGTCTAATTCTATATAACTTCCGGTAATTTTGTTCCGTTTTTCCAAAGCAGATGGCAGTTATTTAGATTCTCGGTAACCATGTATGTAAAGCTGTTGTTTTAACCTCCCCCTGCAATTCATACCCATACAAGGGATGAAGGCTATATTATGAGCCTGTTTTATCGTAGGCTGATGGGTATATCAAAATAAGCTTCCAAACATCTTTAGAAAGACATTCCAATCACATTTATACCGTTAGCTGTTAAATAAAATTTAAAAAGGGTGTGTCCAAACAAATAATAATGAATTCAGCTCATTCTCCTTTTTGAAGACAGCAAAATCGTATTAAGAAATATTATTGGGATTAATAAATATATGATTTTTTCAATGAATAAACATGACCTAGATCAAGATATCTCTAGAATATATAACTTATGAATGAAAGAAAAAGTGTGGGCTGCTAATTTGAAGCCAGAGACCATGCCCACTGCATGTGATCAGGCAAGATAAGCTGGCGGTGAGGAGAGGTATACACTCAGCGTGTAGTGTCACAAACTATCCAACAGGCAGTGGAGGGAAGGGGGAGAGAGTCATGAAAAGAATTATAAGCATCTATGGGAGGGAGGGGATGTTAAGGTTTCACAAAACGAACATCCAAATTATGAAAACAAGAAGAGGATCCGTGGATGGGAGTTATAAGAAAGACAGAGAGAAAATACAAGTAGCCTAGTAGAAAATATCATGTTTATTAAATTAAAATAATTAATTTATAGCTCTATAATCTATATAAATTTATTTCTGTCTGTTTCTACACATAGATTATATAGGTATTTAAATAAATAAACTATATACGATATATATATGTATATAAAGAGAGAGAGAGAGATTATATGAGGAAATAGACTATAAATACATATTGCAAAAGTGAATCTACTTCTTTTACTACAATCTAAATAATTTTTAAGTAACACATATAATTTATTAGCAATTACATAGTGGTGTTCAACACCAGAGCTCACTGTTCAATTAAAGAAGAAAGCCCAAAAACTGCGTTCAAAATAGGAGCATGAAGTGACCCAATTTATTTTAAAATAAAATCTTGACTATGGGTGGTAATACAAAGGAACACAGCTATTTTTATAGTCCTTTAGTTGCAGAATAAGAATCTGCTTTCAGTTTTTTGTAAGTTAAACCTTCACCAAATAAAAAATAAAATAAAAAATTGACCTAGTTCCCTGAAAGTCGGTGTTCAGTTATAAGAATCTACCATATTATCTATGAATCAAGAGCAAAGATTCAGATTGGAAAGATGTATTGTGTTCATCTTTTTATACTCAATGTCATAGATCCAGATTCAATAACTATGATCTCTAGTCATTTTAGGACTAGATTTAGACTAGAGCTAGAGTCTAAATCTAGATTAGTAACAGATCTAGAAATCTAGAGTTACAGATAAGATTTATATCTAGACCTAAAATATTCTAAAAACTAAAACAGATGATAGATCTATTAGTAGTATTAGTATTACTTAAAAATGAAACTATGATGATTTTTAATTGCTGCATAGACTTATGAACTAATGGTGATAATGCATTTTTGACACATCATACACATTTTCAAATATAAATTCTAGATCTAATAAAAAAAAAGCCATCTTACTTTTATTCCCTCAGTTCACTTGAATTTGTGTCATATTATCAGTTTGTTTGGGAAACCATATTTTAGGTCCAACATATCTCAAGCAAAACAGACACAAGAGAAAAAAATATCATTGTCAGATTTAAAAAAAAAATGCTGCTCCCTCTATGAATTGAAACACAGATTTTAGTCATGTCCATTGATATACCTATGCTTTTCAGGTATTACGCATCATACAAAAGCCAAAAAAAACCCAGCTTGATCTAATTTCTGCTAGTGTTCTCAGCCAATGTCACTGTCCAAGATTATCCGAGTAAATTAATTCTACCTTAAAATTTTTTTATCTCTGCTTCTACTTGTCACACCATAATGTATTTGGTGCTGTTGGAAATCTTTTTTTCTTGTTGACAATTTAAAATTTTCAATTTCCTACTAGAAGAATATAATAACGGTAATAAGAGTCTATGTATACCATGTACTTAGCATCAAGACTCCTATAGGTTTATATTTATATCTACTAGCTCTATAGACTTTATCAAATTATAGGAAATGTAATGTAATTGTCACTGTGATTGTAAAATTGTATGTCATTATATAGAGACATTCAAAATTTTAATCTAGATTTGTGTTAATGAGATTAGTTTAATAAATCTCCTGCAGGGTGGCAGGGAATGCCAGCTTGCAAGGTTTTAACTTGGGACTATCATGATGACTATCCAGAGCGCATATCACTCAACTATCTTCTAGAATCTAGATTTATTAATAGCCTTCAGATTGAAAAATGATATAATGTAGTTTCTTCCCAAAAATAATATTTAAAAATCATAATCATTACTTAAAATTTCAGATTCTACGAAAAGTGAAGAGGATAGTTTAGAAGTTGGAGCTTCTGAATACAAGGTAACTGAAGTAGTGTGTTGAAATTTATATATCTAAATCTATTCTAGGTCTACAACAGTATACATATGTATACAAATAGGACATAAAACTTAATAAAACTGCATTATACATGAAACAACTTTTGCATTATATTAAGATTTAGTGATAAATTTAAGCTGTTCCACAAACACTACAAGAAGTTCTTACAATGCACTCTGGAACTCTTTAAAAAGGTTTACTCTCAATGCTTGAAAAAGTTGTTTTGAATTTTCTTTGGGGCTAATAGTATAGTAATGTGCAGAACAAAGTTGGAAAAGGGGGGAAGGAATTGTTTTAAACACTGAAATTATTTATGTGTCAATTTTTTAAAAAGTCTTCATAGCAATCGGGCATTTATCCAACTAAATACCCATCTCAATTGGTTGGTCGTTCGTCTGGCCATGATACCCTCATTAACCATGGGCCACAGAAACAGATGACCAATATCATCTGCCCTATCAATTGCAAGGTCTGAAAGGGGGACTTTATTTTACATACTTTATATATTATATGCTGTTTGATTCATAGACAAAATAAAGAAGAAAAAAAAATTATCATAATAAATGGTATCTTGATTCTTCCAACCTCTATCCTCTTGTATATAATTTGTTAGGGTAATTAATATTCTCATTATGATCTTGTTTCAGTTGTAAACAATTGTTTTCTTACAAATTATTTTTCCTTGACAGGTGTCATCGTCTTTCAACAATACACAGACAGTTCATAGTTCAGGTAATTGTTTTATAATCAGATTTTTTTTTCTGTAAAAAATGTTTAAATTGAAATTTGGTACATTTGCTAAACATTACAACTAGACGACTGGTTCTTCATTTATTGTCGGGTATAAAAGTAAAGAAAAAAAGAAAATGAACTATTTGTTTAAATATAAAATGTACATAATTTTCTTAGTTGATATAATTGTTTTACTCATCTATTTTTGCATTTTTTTTTTTTACTTACTATACGGGATGCCCTCTGGAAAAGAAACTTGCCTGCAATATTCTTTAGGCGACTCATTCTGAATTTTGAGCCATTATAGTAAAGCATGGCACGTGCTCAATCTTCACGTAACAATTTTGTTGTATGAGATTACTCCTAGCTTCCTCCAGTTCATAGGGAGGCACCTGGATATGCTTTTTTTTTTTTTTTTTTTTAAATTTTGTAGATCAAGACTACAGTCCTGCATCCAGTCAAGATAATGGTCAAATTGTAAGCAGTTCAGACACAAGGGAACATCCAGTTTTAATACAACCTTCCAAAATGTCAGGATTCTGGGGTAATGAGATTTGTTTTAAATACATGTTAAAAGATAAAATGTAAATTAAGGCCCTTGTCTACATTTTCAATAATAAGTTTTAAATATTTAGATCTTACGATATATATATATATATATAAACTATTTGAGCTATGAATGTACCTTATTTTTAATAACTTAGCTGTATAATATTTAGCTTTTGAGCTATAAAGGGGAAGTAACCCTTGAGGAATTATGGGAACCACATGGCCTAAATTATGCTGATGTGCTGAAAACCCAAAAATATCAAGATTTTAATGTGTGTATCTGATGTTCAGTATACTGTCCAGAATTCTAGTGACACTGAAGTTCTGTCTGAACATGCACAGACATTTCAAAGTTATTGTACTTTGCAATTTCTACTGTCTGAGGTTTAAATCCAGTTATTGTTTTTTAAGAAAGCTTTTTTAAATTACTTTATTAATTAACATCCACCCTTCCTTTTTGTTTCTTTTCGAATATCAGGTCACAATCCAGGTCAGTAAAGAAATGTCTGCATATTTTGTTTTCATAAGTTTGTATAGTTTACACAAAATTTACAAAATATAAGTTAGTTTTTCTTAAACCACTACAATTATACAATGTTTTCTTTTGTTAAAGTTTTAAATGAAATAATAATACAGAGATGCATTATACATAATTTAAATTGATTATATTTATTTGTTTCTTAAATTATTTTGTATTATATTGTTTAAAATACCCATCATGTCTTTTTATTGATAAATGTATTCATAAAAAACATTTTACACTTGTTGTTCAGGAATGTATTCAAATCCTTTTGTGCCAAGAGCACCTCTAAAAACAGATGTTGTCTCAACAGCTTCCAGTGCTGGAGAGGAGAGGGAAAGTAAGTAAAACAAAAAGACTAGTCTGTCAGCTTACTATAAAGAACTAGGTATGATGCAAATGTCATAATACCTATGTACCCTAGTCAGGGGGAGGTGCGGTGGCTGAGCGGTAAATAACTTGGCTTCCTAAGGGGGGGGGGTGGTATGTCCCGGTTTTGAATCCTGGTGAGGACAATGATTTTTAATTTTGGGATCTTTGTGCGCCTCTGAGTCAACCCAGCTTTAATGAGTACCAGACATCAGCTGGGGAAAAGTAACTTTTTCTTGTGTTTTTGACAATTATCTTGTTAAGAGAGGTCATCAGTCTGCATGAAATGTTTACTTCTCTATAAGAGTATTTGTCTGGTACAATACAACTGTATATGGTTTCTTTAAAGCTTTATTCCAACTGATTTTCACTTCTCTCTAAGGTTCTGTTCTATTTCTGTTTCAGGTATTATTGCCCCTGGAAGATTGGGTGCTGTTGTAAATAGAGAGTTTGGTAAGTTTATATAAAGACTGTTAAACTAGCAAACATTGTATACATTTTAGTAATTGATTAGTTATTTTTATTATATATTACATAGTTATCATATACGTATATTTTTGGCCTTTTCTTTCATTTGCTTGTACTACTACTCCAGGCTCAGGTTTTAGTCCGTCATTGTGTGGGGTCAAAGGCTTTCAGATTTCTCCTCCAGTATTCTCGTCACATTCTCAGACAAATAACATTAAGGGTAAGAAATTTTGTGTAGAGAATCTTAATTTGCCCTTTTTTTTAAAAAAAATTAATTTATATACAGTAAAAAATTTTGTAACCTACTATTTTAATCATACAGCTTTTTTGTAGCCATAAACTTGTGTTTAAATAAACTTTATTTTTTTCTTTCTAAATTACCTGCTCCAATGTAGATACTGTTATCAAATGTTATTTTCAGCTCCCCTTCTAAAGCCAGCCAAATTACCAGATCCAACAAAGATTAACGATTCAAAAGGTTAGTGTATTATTTCAAATCACTGGGTGCTTGGTTTGTAATTATATGGCACCTGTCTCTTCAGTCATTTTGAATTTTATTTTTTTTTAAATGCTTATTCTAGTCACTGGAAACTCTTGAGCTTGAATTTAATCTCAAATTTAAATAAATTCCCTACCCGCATTAAGACTTTACTACTCAAGAGAGCAATTAGTTTAGCTGATTAATGCCATGCCATTCATTCCAAAGCTCCTAAAACCAAAGTTAAAACATATGATTCTTTGTAGCTGACTCTGCTGGAGAAGTGGAAAAAGACTCAGCACCCATCAGTGAGAGATTAGTTGGTGCTGAAAGTGAAGTCTCTTCCTCCTCTTCTTGTTCTTCCCCACATGCAGTTCCCTCAGAGACAGAAGGAGCCACTGCTGCTGAACCTTCATACAACCCAGAGATTTTGGCAAATATTAGTAAAAATAACAAGTGAGTTAAATAACATTTGCTTTTTATATGACCTTAGAGACCCAGAGATTTTGGCATTTTAAATAACCTTAGTTCCATGGGCCCTGCATTGTTTTAAATGATCTTAGTTCCATGGGCCCTGCATTATTTTTATGAGCAAGTAGGTCAAAAGAAAGTTCCTACCCAACCCAGTCACCTGGTCAAGTGTTATTGCACCTTTCAAACTCAATACACAGAATATATTAAATGTAATGCTATAAGTTTGTGAAAGTTTGATACTGAATGCTGAGGCTGAAAGAAGAGTTCAAGCCTTTTAGTGTAAATGCTACAGAAAAATGCTGGGTATCAGATAACAGATTAAGCAGACAAATGAGTTTGTACTTTTAAAAGCCCACATAAAGAAATGGTCAACCAAAGAAAAGTTGGCTGGATAACATAAAAGAATGGACTGGCCTCTCTCTTGATGTCCTGCTAAAAACAGCTGTTGACTGGGAAAAGTGGAGAGATTTGATTATGCAAACTGTCACAGCACCCCTACAACAAAAGTCAAGGGACAAATGAGACTAGAAATATTTAAACAAAGTAGAAATCACAATAGTATAACATTTGTTCAATTTTATCAACTGCATATGGTATTTATGAGACTGATATTCTCATCATTATTACTAAACTGAGAGGATTTAGATATTTAGAGAGTGTTTTATACCTTGTTAAATGTCAAATCAAGATGAGTAAATTTGCTATTTTGACACTATTGTTTGTCTAATATGGTTATGATTTTAAAGACGATCTATTTGTACAAGATTTATTGTTTGCTATGCTTCAAACAATTAAATAACAAATCTCTACTTATAATTTAAAACTTCTTTAAAAAATGTACCATTCTGATGTACTGTAAATGCTTTATTTTTGTTGACATTGCTGCCACTTTCCCTATCTCATCCTAAATTTTATATCTACAATGATTAGTTATAGTTTCAGTATGCTTATTGTTAATACTCACTTTTGGTAGGTTGAAAGATACATCTGGTGGTGTCTCCAGCAGTTCTCAGTCAGATTTTGTATTCGGTAAAAATCTTTCTCAGAGGGTTACAGTAAGTTGATTCTTCTTCATTTACAGGATTTGTGTCCTAAACTAAGTCACTTGTCCAAATTTACAGTTGTTTCTCTGATGCTCCAAAAGTCATTAACTTGTATGTTTCTTCCTGATAGGGAGTTGCATCACCAAGCCTTAGTCAGACAACCCCTCCTACCTTTGTATTTGGGGAAAACTTAACTTCTAAAGTGATATTAGAAACAAATGGATCCAATGAGTCACCACAGAAAGAAGACAGTGACTCGGATTCAGGTAGTTTGTTACTAGTTTGCTTTAAACTAAAGATTAAAATTTAGTAGTGAACAGTGATGAGTATTGGTTCTTTTCTACAGGTAAACTCAATAGAACACTGGAGGAATCTGCCAGGGAGTATCAAGCCAAACATGAGAATAAAACTGAATTAAAAGAGGTTGAGCGGATAACAGGAGAAGAAGATGAATCCAACGTATTACAGGTTAATGTGACACACTTGACTTTATTGTAAAGCTATTTAAATTTGAGAAAGAACAACTGTGAGTTGAATTTGACTTAAACATATGATTTTTACTTTTGCAGGCTAATGCCAAACTTTTCTTATTTGATGCACCCACTCAGTCCTGGGTGGAAAGGGGGCGTGGGATTATCAGATTAAATGATCGTTCTTCTGCTGACACAAAAGCTTTTCAATCTCGTTTGGGTAAGTATTGCCTAGTAGCTGCAGATCAATATGAGCTCGTTTCAAGTTATAATTAAAAAAACAAATTTAACCTAAATGTCATATTGGGGGAGAAAAAAAATTAAGTGAATAATCTTGATATGCAAGTGTGTAGACACAATTTTTAAAATCATTAATATAAAATGTATGTGATTCTATTTAGTTATGCGCACTCAAGGCAGTTTGCGTGTAGTACTCAACACAAAGATCTGGCCAGGTATGACTATAGAAAGGGCATCAGTCAAATCTGTTAGAATCACTGCCATGGATACTGATGAAAACATTAAAGTGTTTCTCATAATGGTGAGTATTAGCTCATCTTTTTATTTCGCTTATAAGATTTAGTTCAGCTTCCTGGTCATTAAAAATTGTAGAGTTCTTTGGTGTTTATTTTTTTTTTTTTTATATAATCTTGTTAAATTTTTTTTTCAGACAAACACTAAAGATTCTGAGAACATTCTCAGGGCTATAGATTGGAGGATCCAGCAGCTAAAGATCTATGAGGAACCATCACGGCTACACTCTGAGCCCAGGGCAGGGGAAAAAAGAAAAGCCAATTCTGATTTTGAATATCCCAATAAAACCAAGTGAGTCTTTGTTTGTGTACATGTAATACTTACAGTCTAAGTTACAACAATTAATGACTTTGTTAAACCTGATGAAGATATCACAGTGGTCATGTTAACACTATTAATTAAAACAGCCTAGCCTATAATTTATTAATGTACATAGCTTATTGGTTTGATTTTATTATTCGACTCAACAACTTTAGGAGACAGTAGGTCATCAGTACACAGTAACTTAGCTAAAAATCTTAGTTTCACTATTGTTATTGACCTCACAAGAACTTGCAATTAACTACTATTTACTTTCTGCCTTATTTTTGTTCCTAAAAAATTATCTGCTCTAAATTGTTTTTATAAGTAATATAGTATTTTTGTAATTTGTATACATTGTGCTTAATTGGCATTATTATTGTGTAGAAAATCAGGTAGTCCTGTTCTTGAACATGGAGCCCAGACAATGAAAAAAGATGAATCAGATAGTAGTGTACAAGATCCAGAAACAGAAGGTAACATCTTACTTTCCTTGATACTAAATTTGTTTTTTCAGAGAGCTAGGTTTTGAACTAGTCAAATTTATAGTCACATTTTGTTTTCAAGAACATTTTTAGCAGACTACATAAAATACAATTGATATTAATAATACATATAAATTGATTTTGAACACAATTTTTGTTTCTGCAATAGATAAGATTTTTTTTTTTAATTAAACAAATCACATTACATTTTGAAATGCTGACTGATGACCTTGCCTTATTTCAGCATCTTGTGAAAGCCATTCATCCTCCTTGACTATCAAGTCTGAATCTGATTAAAGCCGCTTGCCCATGATGGAACACATCTTTTAACCAAAACAAATGCCCTTTGTTCATTGTATCTGTTGGTGTAGAGGTCAAGAGGATTTAAAAAAAAGAATACAGCCTGCTTTTATAGTCACTGTGTGACCTAAGCACTTCATTTTGTTTTGTTTTTTGTGTTGTAAGGGTGGGGCGGGCTGGTGTGCCAACACTTTGTGGCTGGGAACCCATCAATCATGGTCTGTACAGTAAAATGGAAGCAACCTCCCCACCCCCAATACCAAAGCACATTAAGTAAAAGAAAAAAGATGATGCTGACCTGTAAATTAGTGTTCATATCTGTTTGTGTTAAAATGTTTTTAAAAACCAAGTAAAATAGAATTAGAAAAACTTGCAAGTTTTTATTTGAGTTTCTTGTTACAGACCAGGCTGTTTCTCAACAAGGAATGTTTGACTGAGTAGCATGTGTGTTTGTTCTTAGTGAAGGAAGAAAGCATCTTATTGAAACTTGTGTGCATGAAGAAAAAACGACATTGTCTAAAGTTTGTAGCAGTGTTCTACTAACTTAAAATAAATCATTTGAACAAACTGTGGTCTCATCTTTCCAAGTTTTGTACACAATAAAAGTCATGGAATACTAGAAGTAGTACGAATTTATTTGTGACATCTGCACCACCAATCTATCAAAGTGCACTTTGATTTCTTAGTGCAGATGTGCAAGTTTTTTTTTAGTGGTTTCCATGTAGCCTAAGATTGTTCAGCTCTATCAGGGTTCAAAGTTGAGAACTTTCTTGGAGCAAAAATTATTTACAAGATGAGTTTTATAGGAATGAACTAAATATCAAGTATTTAGCTATTTCATTTCTTTTAATGTAGCCTAGACTTTAGGGTGGCATTCTCAATGGTTTAAGGCTGGGTTTTGTGAATGACTTATCCCTCATCTTACTTGTAAAACTAGATTTGAGAGGAACCAGTGGACCACCCTCATCTCTTGAACTGCTATTAAGAGGTTTTATTGTATTTATAAATAGTAAAGACCTGTAGCTTAATGTCAGTAACATTTGGACTCCTCTGCTTTTAGATGCAAAACATATAAACATAATTTTTATTCCTGTAAATGACACACTGAACTAATGTAAAAAAAAAATAAATAAGGAAAAGACAAAGTAAGATAAAATTCATTAAATCATATTCTTTGGTCACAAAGAATTTCTTTCGTCCTTAGTACTGAATAAATCTACTCAGTAATATTTAATGGTAAAAAATAATGCATTTTAAATACTTCAATATCGAAGAGACTAATCCACCAACTTTAAAAGTTTTACTAATAAATAGTTGTTTTGTAAAATAGATCAAAACAAGATATCAATTGAAAAGTGACAATTAATTATTTAAGTTTACATTTCGGTTTAAAGCTTGATTGTACACATCATAACAGGAAACAAATTCCTTATATATTAAATCAAACTTTTCTTATTCTGGTATTTCATATCTATTAAACTAGAAAAAAAAAATTGCATTCATCAAAGAGTAACATTAAGAAAAAAGTTTTGCTATAGCTAGTTACTATTTTTGGACAGAACAATAATTTACTTCACTGTTTAACATCACCAGTTTGTAAGTTCCTAATTGCCTCCCTAATGGTTCTAATAAAAGTTTGGCAATTTAAAAGATTCAAAACTTAATAGTTGCTACAGTGCAAAAATACACAGTGGTAGTTAATCCAGAAATATGTATGTCTATGTCCATTGTTTTCTTGCTATGATAAACTTTTTTTTTTCTCAGAGATCCAAACGTTTATTTTATGATGATGAAAGATTTTCAGCCAATAAGAATTTGGCACATTGTTTCTTGATTGTACAATACAATAATGTTGCCTGCTTTTCCTTAAAAACATAACCTCATGATCTAGATATGAAAATAAACAAGTGTAACATGAAACAGTTAACTCTGCTAATGTATTTCATTACTAACATTCTCATTGTAAAACTTGTGTCCTCTGATACTTCATATTTATAACAATGATACTGTTAGAGAAATGTTTAGATAATCCCTAAATCTTAATATAAAGTTATAAAAAAATAAGGAATAATAAACTTGTTATGCAAATACCTGAATGTAGTCCACATTAAGTTAGCTTCACAATAGCATTCCTTCAAATAAAATACTGGTAATAGCTTAGCTCTTATTAGCTTGGATTGACTAGATTGAATTAAACAATACTAATAATTTATGTAATGCACATACATACAAGTTCCCCCTTTCAGACCTTGTGATCTATAGGGCAGATGATGTTTAAGGTCATCTGTTTCTTTGACCAATGGTTAACAAGCAGTTGTTAACCAGAGTGTCATGTGGCCAGCACAATGACCAGCCGCCATTATTTTCCCTAACTTAAGTCAGGTACCCATTAGAGTTTAGGATTCAGGGGCGCCCTGAAAAATTCCAAAATACAAAATCTTATGCTTCACCGAGATTTGAAACTAGGACCCAAGTTTTGAAAGCCAAGCACTTAACCACTCAGCCACTGCCATGCCATTGTCTTCTAGTTGGTGTGTTATTATAAACAAAATAAAACTACACTATTTAAATATAAAAAATATAATTTTTATTGAAATACTTAAAATTGTGACTGGAATTATATCCATATACAATATTTAACATTTCTTATAATAAATTATTGTAAATACTGGTAAAGGTAATGAAAAATATAAATATATTTAACATAAAAAAAAACAATCTCATTTAGGCTGTACAAATAATAGTGCAGGAAAACTTGCAAAACTAAATCCCCAAAGCTCTGATTATCAAAATCTAGATGATTAAATGACTAGTATTTGTTTAAAAGAAATGATTCATCACAAAACAATTATGTTGCAATGTCAGTTGCTTTTCAATGTTCATGTAGTGTGTAGATGTGAAGCTGGTAAGTCTTGGACTTCTCAAACACTTTCTTGACTGGGCTATGTTCAATGATGTGCCTCGGTTTCAAATACCAGAATAAATTGTTTCCTGTCTCACACTGAGGACATGATGAACTGGTATTTTTTCTGGTCTTGAACCATTGCCAAGAAAACTTGAAACTTTTTTTCATGAAAACTGAAACAACAACAAAATAATAATTTCAACATGTCAGTGTTAAAGTGACAACAAATAATGCACTTACCAAGTAGGTGTAAATACTGTAGCTAGTACAAGTTTAAGATACTATGGAACGTCCTTAGTAGAATCATTAAAAAAAAATCTCCTGCAAATAATGAACTCTTTATAAAATTCCAGATTTAAATTCTCTTAAAATTTTTTTAAGCATGGAATAAAAAACACCACATTTTGATTTAGGTGAAAATGTTGGGTGGGTTTATATTTCCACTAATACTTAATAGGTTTATGTTTCCACCAATAATTAAGTTCAAATGTACCTGCTGATGTTTTGGTTCGCTGAAAGAACAGTTCCCTGGCCACCCATGGATGCTAGAGCAGCCTGCAGAATTATGACATGAGCTTCGATAAGAATTATTCCTAATTTATTTGACAATACACACGACTTAATTTAAAGCTTTCAAAATTCAATTTTACAAAAGTAATTTTTATCAAATTTAAGGTTAACTATTAATAAAATATTTGGCTTTAACAATGTTTTTACAAACATAAATGTAGGGAAGGGTAGTGCAGTGGTACAATATCAACACTAAACCAATTTAATTAAAGCAACAACCTTCCTACCAGGAACAGAAAAGATAAATCTACAAAACAAAAAAAAGTGAAGACCTCAAGATGTGGATGGGACTCGTGGGTATCTAATAATATAGATGGTACACAGAAGAGGGAACAGGGTCAGTATACATTTTTTTGTGTCACCCCAAGTGTCAAAAAGGCTATAAGACAAGTGTGTGACAACTATTTTGTATCAGCTGACATTTAATGGCATAGAGGAGAACATGAAGCAAAAACTATCTTGTGAAAAGGGCAGCTGAAGACTTCTTACAAAGACTGCATCACATACCTTAAGACCCAAAGAAAAGCTGGGCACAAAAGTGGAAAATATAATGCCCCCAGCAGATTAGATGTAAAATGTAAACTAACTAAAGAGGTATAAGCAGGGTCTCAGATGCCATGCAAAATTTTGCAATCCTTTTTAATCTGGGCTTGAAGACAAGTGCCTTAATTATCGTTTAATTATCACCCGGTATACACATTTAATGTAATTTTTTTGTGTGTGGATATGGAGTCGGCATACCACAGGATAGTATGAAATAATTCAAACATGAATAATAAATTATTAAGGCAATGACCTGAAGATTAGGGAAATGTCCAGATGCACAAGCGCCCAGCATGGCTGATCCTAGTAAAATGGACTGTTCAGTGTTTGGTATGACAACAGGCAAACCTTTTTTTTATAAGGAAATAAAAGATTAATAATAATAGTAAATTAATAAACTATTTTTTCTCAAGACAAACTTTATGAACTTCATTGACTTATTAATAGACTAGTATTTAAAAGAGGGCAAGGTGGCTGAATGGTTAAGCACTTAGCTTCCAAACCTGGAGTCCTGGGTTCAAATCTTGGTAAAGACTGGGATTTTGAATTTCGGGATTCTTAGGGTGCCGCTGAGCCCACCCAACTCTAATGGGTACATGACTTAAGTGCGGGAAAGTAAAGGCGGTTGATTGTTGTGCTGGCAAAATGACACTCTGCTTGTTAACCATTGGCCATAGAAACAGGTGACCTTAAAAATCATCTGCCTCATAGATCACAATGTCTAAAAGGGAAACTTTACTTTTTTCTTACTTTTATTATTTAAAAGCAATACGAGAGTGTGTTGCACCAATAGTATTATACAAGGTTCACTCACCTAAAACGTCTGCATGAGTCTGAACATAGAGATGATTCTTGGCAAGACCACCACATATATAAACCAGAGAAATTTTGTGGCCACAGTTTTTCATCTCAGATACAATGTGTTTAGTTCCATACTGTAAGAATCAAAGATATCATTCTAAGAAATAAAAGTATGTACTGAATTTAAAAAAAAATGTTTAGGTTATTTATCCCCAGATCTTTCAAGTTCGAGGGTCTGCTATTGCTACATTGAAAGAGTTTGATTTTAACTTGTTTATATAATAATAATAATAATAAGACTTGTCTTCGAGTCTGAAGATTTAACAAGGAGTGCAGTATTTCCCTAAGCATCCCTTGCTGTGACCTACATATTTTGAAACATCCAGGGCAAGCTGAACCATTGTCCGCCGGTGGTCAATTAAGATTTTCTGAACTTGTTTAAATAAGGATATTGGAAATCCCATTCATGTTGAAGAAGAGATTGAGAGAGAGAGAGAGAGACAATGGGGCTGAACTGAGGATACATAACGGAAGTGATAGTTGACTTGCATCTCCAGAGAGGTAAAAAAAATGGAATTTGCAGGCAGGAAGTTAGGCAAAGTAACACTTCAAAATTGACATACCTTGGAGGCCTTAAAATAAGTTTTTGGTAACTTATTCTTTCAGGAGTGAATAAATAATATATCCTGGTATTCAATAATGTTAAAAGCTTACAGTACTTAGTTCAAATTTGTTATTTCTGTATTAGGTATTTTTAAAGCTCAATAATTACATCACTGCAAACAAATGTCACCACTACTTACTGCCAAAGATTGAACTGCAGCAAGATAAAGAACTGCCAAATCATCAGCTGAGTTTGATAAAGTAAGGCCACTTATCTGCAGAATAAAGGAAACTAATTGTCATGAGATATTCGAAATCAAACTCACACATAAGTCGATCAAAATATTTGAGTAATAATTTTCTTTTAACAATATTCAAAACTTGCCATTCCTTTCAGAGAGGCATCTGCTAAAGGAGATCTGTTGCCATGAAAATCTGGCCACATTTGAAAATCATGTGTCAGTTTGGCTAAATGTTCAATATTTCTTTGGTCTGCCATTTTTTGAAGATATGTGTTAAGATATTCATAAACATCTTGGGCACTAAAGAAGAAATATTTAAGAACAAGTTTGTTTTTTAAATAAATTATATTTCCATGGCTCAATAAACATAAATAATATTGGGTAAAATAACAGAAATTAACTACTGCATTTATGATTGAGCACAGCTTATGAGAAAAAAAAAAAAAGGCTGATGGTGATAGACGGCTGTTACCTTTTATTAGCTTCCTCTTTTACTAAACTATAAGCCTTATGGTTGGTAATTAAAAACTCTATCTGAAAAAAAAGTTTAATTAGAATATCAAAAAATAAAGATGAAAACTCACATCATTAAATGAGCTTTTCAACAGATTACCACTCAAACATCATACTTTTCTATATAACACAAAATGTACTCAGAGACTGGTTAGATAACGAAGAAGAAAAAATGACAGCATCTAATACAACCCCAAGAAACATTTATCAATAGTGCACCCTGAGGTAAAAATGTTGATAAGCTTGGTACTAAGTCTAAATTGCTGGGTTTGAGTCTTGGTGAAAATGGGGACATTTTTACACAGGAGTAGAATGTATTCCAAAGTTTACCTAGCTGAACTGGTGACCTGTTAATGATCGGGGAGAGAAAGACAATGGCTTAATAAGTTGATCCTTTAACCCCCTCCCAAGCTGAATGTCTTGGAAATGGGTGGACTCCACTGCTCCTGTTCTTTCTTGACGGTGTCTCATAAAAATAATTTCTTTAGCCAAGAGTAATTCCTTGAGCCTGCATCATGTTTGTTAACTGCGCTCTATAAATTAAATTATTATTGTTATTATTAATTCAAGAATGAAAAGAAGTCTAACCAAAACTAATTGACACATTAAATGAAAATAAAATGATCCACTCACTAAATGTCCTGCAGCGCTCTGACCACCTTCATTAACCCACATCTCTGGTAGTATTACAGAGTAGTATGGTCCCCAGACTCCTGGTACTGGTATAGGTTTTTTACTACACTGAAGAAAATCAAATTATAAAATATTAATTTAACACTTTTTTTTGCATAATCTACCAACATTTATTATAATAACTAAGTACCCAATAATGTTGATTTTGTGACAATCAAACCAGATATCAAACTTCAAAAACCCAAGAGAAATATTAGTTGCAAGGTTCATCTGCATTACTTTATGCAGAGGTAGTTATACTCTATTTCTTAATATATTTAATCAAAAACTGAGATGATGTCCATGAATATAAAATGGGATATAGATTTGCGTCTTTTCATATCAGTATATCGTATTATTTAACAGAAAGTTCTAAGTGGCAGTTATGAATAATTCTTGTTAATAATATTCCATTCACTGAGGATAGATGCCTATGCTGAATATTGGGAATTAGGTGACCAGAAAACTACTGTCAATTTGAGGGAGAGAACTAGGCAAATACCCATGACCTAAGATATTAAAAAAGTGAAAGTGAAGTGTCCATCCAGCGAAAACCAGCTTCCAATGTTGCAAGACAGGCACTTGATTGGAATCCGCAAGGAAAGAGGAAAGTGAGCAGTCCCAAGCAAACCTAGAAGAGGTCAGTCATCAGTGAAGTTGAGGATACTGGAGTGACATGGGAGATGATGAAAAAAGCAGATCAGAACCGAGTTCGGAGGAGAGAAGCAGTTGAGGCCCTATGCGCCCCTGAGAGTGCACAGGATTAAGTAAGTCAAGTGAGAAAGAGATAATGATGTGTGAATAATAGTGACATAGATGCTTTCGCTCTATCCCCTCATAGAACTTAGTTGCATCATTTAACATTACATCACAAAAAAAAGTTGTTTCTATATTGTATTTACAACACAGCCCATGTACATAGACCTTAAAATTGGGTAAAAACTAATTTCACAATATCTGAGGGGGAAAAAAAAAAAAGCCCTGTCCACACAATTAAGCTCAAACAAGATTTGGAGAAAACTTTTAATAACCAGAACTTCAACAGAACTAATTTAAATTTTGCAAGGTATGACTATATTTTATTACATTCAATAAAGCTAAGTTATATTCTTTTCCCTACACTACAAGGCCATGGATGAAACAATTAGCACAGGACTGGGTTAAGTGTAAACAATGTAATCACATACACAATCAATCACACACTAATGCAGTATCATCAACCACACGCTATCATAGAAGCATCTACCACACACTATCAAAGTATCATTAACCACACACTATCAAAGTATCATAAATAAGAAAATTCTGTATAAGTAACATCAACAGCAAAAACAAAACCAAAAAAAAAAATTTGGGGAAATTCATCTAAAGATATCTAAAAAAAATGTTTCTAATAGGATCTATAATTTTTAAATTCTGCACTTTCCATACCTTTTCAAATCAAATTATTGTTGGCTAATATTTTTTTTGTGGACATTTTTCAAACTTTGTACTACATAAAATGTCTATTGTTTTACTAAGAAATGGGAAAGCTCTTACAATTATGTGGCAGGTAGAAGTGCCAGCAATCATGACCAAAATGTTTTCTAAATTACATTGCCAGGATGGTTCTCTAGGTTTACACCCTAAACAGCCTAAAATAATCAAACAAAGCACACATCTCATTGAATGGTTAAAAAACAAATGAATAGTAAAAAAGAAAGATATTCCTGAACCCTCCCAGCCTAACAGCTACTTGACATTTGTAGAATGCTGGTCATTCCAGACAAACTTTTATCAACTACAGGCCACTGAAACTGGTAGGCTTTATTTTACTTGCTTTATGGACAATAAAATCTCTTGACCTCGAAGGGAAAACTGTTTGGTTCAATGACCTCGACATTCAATTTTCTTCCCTACAATGATTGAGAATTTAATACAATTGTATTTCATTAAAAATGGTTGAGCTATTACTGACAAAACTAAGACTTCAGATCTTTATTTTAAAAATCAAAATTTAATTGCAATTAGTTTATTTTTGGGTACTTTTTGAAAAGGATTTATCCCTTTTTTTATGCTTCTTAATGTGTAGTTTTTTTTTATTCAATCAGAACAAAAGCTGGATTTAAAAAAGATTTAAATGAAATACTATAAACTTGAAAGTTTGTTTTTGTGTAACTATTCACAAATTAGACTTGAATCCTCTCAATTACAGCAGTTATTACACACCTAAAGCTCCAGCATGTGCATCTATCATGGAGGCAGCAACTGGAGTCCCAGCAAGGAGACCCAGTTCTTTGGCAGCTTCAGCTGATAATCCTGCACCACAGGGGAAGCCTGGATAATTTACCTTGTTTCCTACGTCATAAACAAAAAATTAGTGCAAACAAAAAACAATTATTTTTTACAAATTTTTTAAAACAAATTTTAATTGAAAAAGTGGAAATTGAAGGTCAATAAATAACTTCCGTAAGGCATGACAAACTAAGAGTGTATTGGTCAATTACGTAGACCTGTTTTGTTTTTTTTAATTTCCTCCTACTTCAATTTCTACCCCACATCCAAGATAAATAGGCCTATATCTTTAAAAACAATTTAAGAAACCAAATGTTAGAAATCTATAAGTTGAAAAAGCACTGTCTAAAAAAAAATTTAAGATCACAAAGCAACTAGCTTGTAGGTGAAAGATTTTAGTAGTTAAAATGAAACTAAATATTTACAAAAAAAAATTATTTTCAGACAAGAATGAAAACCAAACTCTAATCCAAATTTTGATAACGTAAAAAAAGTTAATAACTAAAACTTGGTGAGATCAATTGGCAAACTATGTCTCTTACAGTGGTCACAGTTCTTGTGCTGCTTTATTCATGTCTAAGATAAAAGTACAAAATTTGTTTTTTCATTTGGAGCTTAGTTAAAAAAGAGAAAGACAGTTTCTAATAGTTTTTGTAAATTGTGTTTACTTATAAATATAAAAACTCAAGCCTTGTCACATAATATATGTAGGCCTGCATTAATATCTAATATTGAAAACCTAGTGTCCAAATATATATACATATAACTATAATAGTAGTAAACTCTGGCTATGCCTGTTGATTTGTTACCAGGCTTTATATTGTTTATTATGGCCTATCAACCCCTTCATTTCTTTTTTTTTTAATTTTAATAAACAGGACACATTTTAATGATCAACATATTAGTGTGAATTAGTGTGTGTCTGTTACAATGAAATTTTACTACCCGCTCTTCGCTCTCTCTCTTTCACTCTCTGGAACCCCCTTTGCGCATCCTAATTTCTCCGACATAGACTTTTGACTTGATTTGGAAAGACCCACTTCATAATGCGCTCCCGACACATACATGTATGCATATTTCATTAACTCTCTCCCTTACCTATCACAGAATGCTCATCATCACTAAGATCAGACAATCCAATACAAGCAAGGAACTCATCATCCCATGACATGGAGCCTGCGTCTGCTTGATAACCCCATTTACATACCAAAGAACATAGTGATCTGTTAAAGAAGGTGAATAGAAATACATATTTTCAATAGTTAGGCACAATCTTTTTGTTTAACCTTCAAATACACATGGACTAACCATTAGTAGCATAATAAAGATCAGATGTCTTTTCTGACTGAGTTCTCTTTATGATGTAGTTGATTTCTCTATATTTTTTGCATAGTTTATTTTGGTGATTTTGCAAATTTTGGGGTGAAAATTGATCTTGAGTTAGGCAACTCAATACCATCATCAATCTTTTTTTTACTTCCATGTACTCTGTTAGACCCTTCCATGCTGTGTTTTATGCAGTTAAGTCAAACTGCAGTAACACTCAAGTAAAGAAATCAAATAACACAGGCAAAGGCCAACAATATAAGTTAGTCAACGCTGATAGCAAATGCCGAAACAAGAAGTTTAATGATAAAGAAGGGAACCATCGAATATCTTCAGAATCAGAATGTCTTCAGAATCTTTATGTTCATAAACCTGCCTCTCTCTAAAGCTGTCAACCGTGTCATTGTCTCTAAGTTAAAACTTTCCCTTTTTATGAAACAAGTCATTTTTTCTGACGAATTCCTAATTGTGCCATAACAAATCTCTCTTATAGGTGAGCATTACTAGACTATCAAAATGTTTTTGATTGATTTATACCTAGTTAAACAGCCAGTAGCTCTCCAGGTTAAAAAGTCTGGTAAATCAAACAGATGGCCAATATTTTGCCAAGTATCTGGTAAATTCTGTCAATTAGATGAAAAGCTATGGATTAACATTGTTTAATAAATGAATACACATTTGAAAAAATTAATAGACCTAATAGTGTATATATGTTATAAAATAATTTGAGTTGGAGTGAAAAAAAAAAGGAACCAAATGTACAAGCAGAAGATAACTAAATGTAAACTGATTCACTTATGAAGAACAGAAAGCAAAAGTCAGCTAGTTTACAATAGCACAGATATCAGAAAAATGGTTGAAAATGGAGCCATATTGATAGACAAAACCATTACGTCACAATTAAGAAACAGGTTTGGTAACATATTAAAAAACAAGCAATCAAGTTCAATAAATATTAAGGTGAGACAGGGCAAGTGCAAAGTGAAGGTAAAGCAACACTTAAGGACAAAACATCACCACAACTCACAATTAGCGAATCATCTGCTAATGAAAGGATAAAGATAAGTAAGTAATTCTAACACTCTAAATCAATTTTTTTTATTTTTGAACAATTTCAAACTAAAAAGCAAATTAAAAGTAAGCCATAAAGTCTACAAACTAGAAGTAAGTTACAAATTTAACACAAAATTATCCAAGTTAAAGAGGACATTTTTGAAAGAGATCTTCTAGATAGAGTGACAAAAGCCTAGGCAGATGGTACTTAAAAATTAGAATGTGTTAACGTTTTCAGTGTATCTATGTATAATCAGTAAAGTAACTCTAATTTTGGCCTATTTATTTATAATGCTTAATTCCATTAGAACATATTGAAAATATTCAGAACAAAATTTGAGGCTTAAAATATTTATGTAATAATCTTATAGTCCCATATTGATAAGAATAAACTCAATGTAACCTGCTTAAGCCAGAGAAGTTTTGGAGGCTGCATCTCAAGGGACATGACTCCACCCACAGTATTCAGTACACTATGCTGAGTAGCATTGATAAAGTCTGCCTGACTCTGAGCTCTGTGGTCCATCCACATGATGATATTCTGTTCCGCCTCTCCTGTTTATCATAAATACAAAGCCACTTAGTTCAAATTACAAAGCAGTAACAACAAGTTCAATTAGACAAAATGAATCCACAAATGTACTTCTATTCACTCACTGCTTGTTCCTATTCATTCATTAATCAAGCCTATTTGTTCATTACGAGTTCAAAAGTCTATTCACTCATTAATCTTCACTTCATATTTCAAATAATACTGAAATGTAAACTAGAAGTTCTAAGCATTTCAGTACTCAAGGATAACATAAATGTTTTATGTTGTAGGCGAAAGACTCATAAAAAGTATATCAAGTGTGCAAACTGGAATAATATACATTTTTAAACTGCTAGCTGACACCTGATAGATGGTGAATTATAGATTCTGTATAAAGGCAGAGTCAGACATTAGTTGAGTCTCTGTCAGTTAAGGTTATAACTACAATATTTTGAGCTGGTCATGAGCCTTTACTAGATCTGTATACTTCCTCTTTGTCAATATCTCAACATTCTCATACTTGCCAGATTTTTTAAGCTAATTCAAATTTAATATTAAATTATTTTACTCGCCAACCCATACAGAAGTTTTCCTGTCAAACTAGTCTATTTTACACATTTCTGCTGCAAAAAAAGTTGATGTAAACTACTTCTTTTGGTTGGAAAAGTGATGTGACCTAATCACTTAGAAATTTTTAAAACAAATTTATTTCTATGAAATAAAAAAAAAATTAAAAGTTGATCAAATCTAGACAATGTCAAAAAGCATATTTTCTGATTTTTTTTTCTTATTAACAGATATTTTTGGAACCTTTCTGACTTACACTGGTCAAGAGTTAACTATAGGTGATAATGAAGGAATCCACTAATGTGAAGTACCTATTAAATTATATATCCCTTCAATGGTCTAGTTTTGATTTAAAAAAAAAAAAAAAAAAAAAGAAACAAAAATGCATAGGACTGTTAGATTAATATTCTGTAAAGCATTAAGTTTCATTGCGAGCATGGAAAATCTTTGAAAAATGTCTCCAAAATTTACTTTTTCTGTATATGCCCAACACAATGTACACAAGGATGTACTACTATTCAGGATGATGACACAAGCTGAATATGCTAATTAAAATCATACCATCCAATGAGACTGTTAAGGGCTGCATTTCTTTGTTTAAGACAACCAATGAACAAGTGGCATCAAAACCAATCCCACATAATTCATTGGGCTGAACAGAAGCTTTTGAAACTGCCACCTAAGATCAAAAGAATGAAAGAAGTGTTTAAATTACAGAGTGTAATAAAGACAACAAAAAAAAGATAATATCTAACAATATTTGGAAGTTAAATTATTTAGAACATCATAAACTAAAAACTTAAAGTCTTTTTGTTTCTGTACATTTTGCAAAGGAGGAGTGGTGGCTGAGCGGTAAAGAACTTGGCTTTTGAACGGAGGTTCCGGTTCAATTCCTGGTGAAGACGGATTTTTAATCTCAGGATCTTTGGGCACATCTGAGTCGACACAGCTCTAATGGGTACCTGAGAGCTGTTAGTTGGGGAAAGTAAACGCGGCTGTCATTGAGCTGGCCACATGACACCATTGTTAATCGTGGGCCACAGAAACAGATGACATTTGCATCATCTGCCCTGTAGATAGCAAAGTGTGAAAGAGGAAATTTGCAACATCCAAAAAGTTGGTATGGGGATTTTATTGCACAGAAGTTCAAAAGAAAATATAATATAAATTCAAAGATTCAAAGTTTATATATATATATATATATATATGATGTTTTTTTTTTTGGCATCCTCCAATGAAACACACCATATTATAAGTCCCCCTCCCTAATTCACACACCATTCAGTCATCCTCCCTTACACGCACACTGTTCTTTGGTCCCCCTTATAGTATAATTATAATAAAATGGCTTTGGAATTTTTAAATCTAAATTTATACTAATAAATTCTACCTAGATATCAAGGCATTTTAAAGTCTTTCTAATTAAGCAATATTTCTAATGAAGTACTATAGATGAACTCTCCGTTTAGTTTTGTTGGTAAAAAGCATAGAAGTTAAAAATTTTAATGTAGGTCTAGAGATTGATCTAGATTTAGACTAAAATCTAGGCTGAAAATATTTAGCTAGGGTTCTAAAAAGAATTAGATCTACTACTTATTATTAAACAACTAAAACTACCAACAAAACTCTAAATCTGGAAATAATCAATGAAATATGATTTTTACCTTAACTGCATTTGTGATGCTTTTCCAAATGTCATGAGACGACTGCTGATAGAAATCAGGTTTAGGGTTCCAGATCTTTATTAGGCTGGTGCTCAAAGATAATAGTTGACCATCAACTCCTACAATACTAGCACGAACACTGCTTGTTCCAACGTCGACCCCAATAAAATATCTCTTCATTTTCTACTGAGATCTATATAGATTATATATATAATATATACATATATATGTAATCTAAAGATCTATTACTGATGTAAAAAAAAATTGTGTAAATAAAAAAAATAAAAAAATAAAAATTTAATTCTGTAACTGGGAATAGAATTTGACCTAATTTGACCCAGCTGACTGGGAATAGGGTTGAAGCCTATTCCCAGCTGGTTGGGAATGGGGTTGTTCCAGATTTCTCCTGAGTCACATGGTTGTTGTGTTTACATTGCGCGCCATACTTTTTTTCAGTTAGTTAACAGTGGGAATCTGAAGCGTTTTAAGTCAATATTTAGTGGTTTTAATTTATTCATTAGCGCCAAACTTTAATTTGTTAATAACAGGAGAATCTAGAGATTCATTTTTAATAGTTTCAACTAAAACAGATATTTAAGCCTTTGATAGAAAATAAATACTAAAGCGTTGGACTATAGTTTGTCATACTGAGATCTAGATATCTTTATATACACTGACTACACTTACAGTTAAGTTGTTAGCATTCGGGTAACCAACCCTAGAAAAAAAATGTAACACTTCCATCCACCCTCTCCCTCTCTGCCCAAAAGTAAACAAGCTAGAACTTGAGTAGAACACTAAAAGTTGGACAGCAGACCAGTGTGTATTGAATTGGTCAGATAGCTCTAGGCCTAGTCTAGTGTTAGGTTAGGAAGCTACTCATCAGGAAACTCCTGTATGCTGATGATGCAGCTATTGTGGCTGATTCTGATATTCAGCTACTGTCCCTGGTTGACAAACTATCTGCTGCTTGCCAGAAGTTTGGCTTAAACATCAGTCAAAGCATGACTAAGATACTTGTCCAAAACACAAACACTGCACCTCAAGTAAGCATTAATGGCCAACCACTAGAAATTTTTGATCACTTTTGTTACCTTGGCTCCATCATATCCAACAACACTCTACTGGATAAAGACATAAACAACAGGATAGCCAAGGCAATGGCCACCATGTCACGGTTGCAGAAAAGAGTTTGGGACAACATATTGCAGACTAGCAGTACTAAAGCCCCAGTCTACTGGACCTGTGTGCTGAACACCTTGCTGTATGGAAGTGAAACATGGTCAACCTACTCATGGCAGGAAAAAAAGCTGAATGTCTTCCACCTTCAATGCCTAAGGCGGATCTTTAAAATAAGGTGGCAAGATAAGATAACAGATGAGGAAGTGCAACAAAGAGCAGGGTGCCAGGACATCCGCTCTGTTATCAGCAGCAGACGCCTTGGCTGGCTTGGCCATGTTCGTAGAATGCCAGTAGGTCGACTTCCACAGGACATCCTGTATGGCGATCTAATAGAGGGCAGGATAGCCACATTTGGCCTGTGTTTAAAGAGTAAATAAAGATTTATCCTTGACCAGTATATGAAATACACAACTTTAAAAAATAGTTAAAAGTTTAAGAAATACCCTTATAACAATGTTTCAACTAATATGCATATTATCCCATATTTTATATATGTATATATATATGTTTGTGTAGTTTAAATCAAGCCTTTTTCTTTTAATCTTGCAAGAACGTTTGCAAAAACATTTTCCATATATGGGAATGTATCATTGGCAATGTGTTGACACTTGTCATGGACTATAAAAGAAATATAACTGATAAACCCACTTTAAACAGTTCTTGGCCCTTTATTAAAACATTCGAATAGTTATTTGAACATTCATGAACTTCGTTGATGTACTCTGTATTAGTGTATAATTTAAAATGTTAGTGAATGTAAAATATTTTAAAAATAGAGGAGCAACAGCAATGGAAATATAGGAAGAGATGGCCATTCTCGTCTTTATTGTTCAACCACCACGTGACTTCGCTTAAACTAGGTCAGAAATCTGGAACAACCTCAACTCATAGGCACTTCGTAATACTATATTACAGATTTCTCATTTAGAAGACTAACATTTTCTGTGTGTCTCAAAGCAAATCGTAATAAAAAAAATGCATAATATAATTCATCATTTTGACTAGGACCTAGGATAGGACTAGATTGTCTACTCTAGATTTAGATGGTCTCTAGTCTAGAATCTACTCAACTACTGACTACTCGATTATCATTATGATTATCTGATTCTTTTTCTATATCTAAGACTCTAAGTCTAAGTAAATTATTATTATAGATCTAGTATAATTATAGTCTAACAAAGTTGAAAGTAATGTCAATAATGATGAATAATCCAACCACTGGTCACTGGCTTCTTCCACTCCTGTTTAATTTACTATACTGTAAATAGTGTAAAACAACACCCCCAGTATGATCGCCCCTCCAATAAATTTGTTAAAGCTGAAATACCAAGTCACAACACCATTAGTGACCTAAGTCTAAATTTCACACACTTCGTTGCAGTTGTTCCATCAATCCATGGTGCGATGGATTTTATTTTATTTTTTATTTTTTTTTTTGTTTTCGTACTGCTTGGCTAGAGTGCTTTCAACTTTAAGAATTCGTTTCCGGTAATGTTTAAAATTGATTGTTGTTATTTCCCTATCTTGATTGTTATAGAATATAGAGTTTATCTAGACTTGAGACTGGATCTAGATTAGAGTCTAGCTTTAAAAAGGTTTTAAAAGGTAGACAATATAAATAATTTTATAATAAAATAATATAGTCATACTCATAGTCATAGAATAGATCTAGAATCGTAAGAATGACTAGACTTCCGAACTTACTTACTTTGAGTCACTTTGACTTAGTTACTAGATCTAGTTTTAAGTAACAAGTTTAGTAGTTACAGTTAGTGAGTTAGTAGAGTTGAGTAAAGAAAAGAGTTAACTTAACTAGATCTAGAGTCTAGAATAGTAAATAATAAAAATAAGTAATGAATAGTCTAAACTCTAGAACTAAGATAGTGGATCTAGATTCTATGACTATAATTTATACTAATAATTACTACAACTTAGTATAATAATATAAATTATGGAGTATAATCATCATAAAGTATACTTAGGACTTAGACTGACTTATAGGTATAGTATCTATGATTCAATATAGTTAGTAGAGTTAGAGTATACCATGATATGCTCACCGGACATAGTCAGTTTAGAGATAATCAGATGATAATAATAATAAAATAGAAATCTAAATATATAGGAAAGTGCGAAGTTCGAGCAGCCCCGATTTGTCATTTGTCAAGAGGTTCGAACAGTTCACTTTTTATTGCTATAACTTTTTTATTTGAATGTTTACTATATTGCTACTGCGCATGCACCTTTTTTCTTCCCTTCCTACACATACTATTTTCTTTTCCTTGTAAAGGCTAAGTTCATGGTGAGGTCAAACTCAGGAGCTGTGGAGTTATTCTTTTTTACTACCCGGTAGTGAAGGAAATGGGTAATGGGCTTAAGGCTATTTTTAAGTCTGATTGCTCATCAGCTTAAAGAGACTATTTGAAGTTGTGGAGGGTGGGAAATGGTGCAATGGATGGTGTTCTTGCGCTGGAGTAAAAAGAAAATGACTTTATAGTAAAAATTAAATATTAAAACATGTTTTTATATATATTTTCTTTGATCTGTTCGAACCTTCCATCAACCCGATCGAGCTTACTAACTGGGGAAAAATCCGCTCGAGGAAAAGTACGCTTGGCGATACTTACCCTAAACCTCTTTGACTTCGTATTTAATTTTAACTAAGCCTAGTGGTACATTAAATCCAATCTATTTTTATAGAAAAAGGATGAGGAATTCAGAGATACTATCACTTTTTTCATAGGTCAGACCGTTACGGTGCTATAAAAATCCAAACTTGAAAATTGCTGCCAGCTGGCTTAATGCGCTCGAACTTCGCACTTTACTCTAGGTACTTCGATAAAAATTTCAAAATGATTACAATGCAATGAAACCTATTTAGTTAGATAGAGCTTGAGAAATGCTTTCCAAACGATATCAATTTTATATTGCTGAGTTAATTGTGAGGGAAGTTATTACATTTTTAGTGGCCAAAAATTAGCCTTCTTTAGCCTTTGTAAAGCGAAAAAAATCTGTGACCGAAACAACTGACAGCTGAACTTTAATTAACCGTATTATAAAAAGTCTTAACGATATGTGGTTGAAACTTCACACTCTTTTTCATTAACCTGTATTCTGTTAAAACAAATAAAAAAATAAGACCAAGCAATAAAATCTTTGAAAAAAAGTGAATTAATATATAAAAAAAAACTTTGACAAAAAATAAAAATATATGTGATTTTTGTCATCATATGAGCCCAAAAATCACAAATAAAACAAAACAGAGATCTGTAGTGTGTTTTATTTTGTTTAATTATAATTCTACAGTATTTAAATAGCTATTTATATGCATCAAATAGATAATTTTTATAAATTAAAAATGAAATAGCACTGCGCAGAAAAATATTTGCTAAAATTTTATGACTAAAAGTTTAATAAACTTCATAAAAAACAGTTTAAACCTTTTTTTAGAGCACTGGCAATAAATCATTTTAAAATGCCTGAATTTAAATGCTTTAAAATTAGATTGTAAATGAAAAATTTCTTGCATCGGACAATAAAATAAAAAAGAAAGCTTGCAATTTATTTAGAAGTTATTAAAAGATTTTTTACTTAAATTTTTGTGCAGTAATAGCTCATCATTTAAAAATGTAATGTACTCATTTATTAACTATTAATTTACATGTATACTAATAGAAAAAAACAACACACAGATAAAAATAATTAATTAATAGTTCGCAGAACTAAAAATATGAAAAAAAAAATATTTAATATTATTTTAAAATATTTATTTTTACTTTAAAATTTCCACATTACAGTCGTTATAATAAAGACACATTCCCTCTCCATAATCTAGCATTTAAACATTATAAAAGTTCATCTAAATGAAAAATTCCTATCTGTGCTTTTAAAAAAAGGATGTGATAGATAGAAATTGACTATTTCCAGTAAATCGCAGTGTTGGTTGTTACTAAAAATAGATTTTAACCATCAACTTTGAAAATTAATATCTAAAGAGTGCGCCAAGCTACAAAGTTCAAACTTAGCACACAGATATATGTTAACATGCTAAATTCAATAGAATTAGTGAGATTGTTGTAACTATCAACACTTTTATTTTATTTAAAAAATAAAATTTTACCCTTCTTTGTCTTTGTTAATTTTTATATCAAATATCTTTAAAGTGCGCCAAGAGAATTTAATGAAATTTGAAATATACACATTTCATAATATGATAAATTATTGTAGCAAACAGCATTGTTGTAACTTTTATAGGAAAAAAGTTGTAAAAATGTCAACTTTCACATAAACTTTTGTTAAGAAAAATTTAACAGATTGGCTTCAAAAGCAAATAAAAATGATCTCTGATATCTTATGTTAACAAAAAGTAATCACAATTAGTCCTGAAATCAAATACAATGTGCTAAAACTTTGATGGAAATGACCACCCTTAAAAAAAGGGTAAAATGTGCTGACACACTTTTCAGCCATTTTTTTGGGGAAAAAAATGGATCTAGGTCAGTTTATCGAAGTACCTACTAAATAGTAATAGTATGTATAAATAATCATAATGATCATATAATTTATAATGTACACATACTCTGTATAGAAACAACCTGTTACCTGCTGTGTGTTACCTGCTCTCTTTCTCTCAACTCTTCTCTCTCTTTCTCCTTTTTGCTCTTTCTGTGGTACCACCATTTTGATTTTGTATTCTTTTTCACCCTGCTTATTGTAATTTCTCAGGCATAGACTAGACCTATAGACTTTTAACTTGGTGTAAAAAAAAAAAAAAAGCTTTTATTATGTAGTGCTTGCTGTAAGGATTACAAAGACTGAGGTGATCGATCTAAGTTAGTCTATGTCAGTGGTCTTCAACCTTTTTTGGCTACCCCCCACCCCTTTTCATATTTTTTCCTTTAAAAATTCCACCAGCGCCCCCCTGTAAGAAAAACACTTAAAAAGAAGGCTTATTTGAACAACATATCATTTTTTAAATAAATTTTTATGCTGTGAATAAATTTTATCCCGCATGGGAGGCAACCACATGCCAAAGGCGATCTTCTTTGGCGAGCCTAGAGGAGGACAGCGTTACAGAGGTGCGGCCCATAAGAGCTATAAAGATAAACTCAGGCATCATTTTGCCCTCACTGGCATAGAGGAGAGTACCTGGCAGCAGATGGCTTCTGAGAGAGACAGTTGGAGAGCTCTCACAAAAGCTGTGGGACAAACATTTGAGACTCAAGAAAAGCCATTTTTGAAGATATGCGCCAAAAGACGGAAAGAAAACTTAAATAGACCGCCAGAAGACAAAGGCTTTGTCTGCAAAAAATTCCGGAAAATATCCGGGTCGCAACTGGGTTTGCATAATTATATTATGTGAAACACTGCACTCAGCCTTAAACTTCGGAATCGAAGGCATTGCCATTATTATTGTTATACACAAATTATGTCAAATAATTTGCAGTGATTACATACAAAAATTAATCTCATTGTCATGACTTTCTTTCAAATCCTAAGAATAGTTTGTTTTTAAATTACTGAATATTAGGGCCTACTTTTTATTTCTAAGTTTGAATTGTAAATTTAGTTGGTTGTTTTTTTAACATAACCATTATTATTGCTTAATTCAGTACAAAATGAAATAAAGCTAATGGGAATCTTGTGCCTCCTGCATTCTGATAATATTATAAATTTCAAGCTTTAAAGGCTAAATCTAGGTTAACCACATATATTGACAGAAAAGCTAACAAATAATTCCTATTTCGACCACAGTTTTGAAATTTCACTGAAACATTTAAGTGGAGCCATTTCTTTGTTGTGCCCCCTATGTTAACATTCTTTTTACTGAAGACATAATTTTGTAATATCTATTTTTTTCCTGCAACTCAATTTGAACATTAGTAACAGATATTTAATAATTGTCATTTATATTGAATTTTTGTTTATTTATTTACATCCTAGAAGCAAATCGTCATTTCTTCATAGAGCATTGCTAGGTGAATTGCATAGATATCGATGTCCTTTAGTAATTCATTTGTCAACAACCAAGTCATGTGAGATTGTAAAACCCTTAAAAATAGATTTAATATCTCGATAAAAGAATAAATGATCTTATCAATGAAAGTTTCATTCATTTGTGTTAGATGCCTACCATGTAAAACAATTTTTTTAGCCTTCTTTAAGTCATCACCAACTGTTGAATCTTCCTGTTTCTCAAAAACAAATCCAAAATTGTATTTAAGAGCTTAGCAAAACGAGCAATAACAACTCCCTTTCGAAATCCAGCGAACCCCAGTTCACAATAAGAGCTTAACATGTTGCTTATCATTTGTTTCCCAAAACTATTGAAAGATTAGCTTATTTTCGGCATGGGTTTGTATTTTATTTACAATTTTTATAATTAGTTTCAAATAGAAATCAAATTGCAGACTAAAATTTTAACAAGATGTTGCCTGTGTATCTAGTGGCCACTGATGGTTCCCCATATGTCTTCATAAGCTGCATAAGTAGAAAATTTTGAAATAATATTTCATCACTAATCAAAAAAAAAAAAAGTCTTTTTCATGCTACAGATAAGTTTTGAAAAATTTTATTTTTAATTAATTTTCAAACACTAGCATAAGACTTAACAAAAAAAAACTATGCTTTTTTCAAAGAGGCCACTAAAACATATCCTGCTTTGCCGTTTTTTTTTTTTTTTTAAATATTGTTTGAATAGTATATTTTTATAATTGTTCATGAATATTCTTAAATTATTTTTGGATTATTGCTATATTTTCATATTTTCACTAGTTTTCATAACACATCTGAAAATGCCGCCATTAAAGTAGAACATTGGAATACTTTTTATCTAGTGGCAATTCACTAAAACCCTTAGCAATATACCTTTACATACCAGCTAGCTTTCGTAATAACACTTTGTCAATGCTTTTTGTAAAAAAAAGGTAAAATTATTCTATTTGAATGTTATGTTTAAATTTTTTTTTAAATTAACATTTACATATCAATATATTAACATATGTAGATAAAAAAAAACTATAATCTAAAAGGTATCACTTTTGAACCATCAGTTGTTTTTTTATTGTTTTACTTTATAAGTTTCAGACATACCTTTATAAATTAACTTTGTCCACCTTCTTGCAGGACGGCAGAGCTGAAAACTATGTTTTAATTTTTTAAATACATTGGATACGATTAAATTATAAGAGCTGAGTAATGATGACCTACCTGCCATATCTATTCATGTTTAATAATTTTATTGTTTCTTTTTTTTTTATCCCCAGATCTTTGAGCTCTCACAATGTCTAAAAGAGAAAGTGAATCTGACTATGATGGTAACTATTATGTTTTAGACATTATCAATGCTTATCGTTCCTTTTCTCTAATCAAGAAAAACTTGCAATTAATTTTAAATGGGAACCATTGTGAAAGCATGAAACAGATTGAAACAGGTGAACAAATTATCAACTTACTATCTCTACTATCAAGAAAAGAAGATTAATGAGTCAACACTTTAGCTGACAAAAAGGAAGAACTCATTACTGAGAAGAGGTGAAAGCTGAGCTGGTTTTGTATTGTAAGTGTATTGTAAGACTCAGTGTCAAAAAACATCCTTCAAGAGGGAGCTTGTAGAAAAGCTGGCCAGACAACACAAAAGAATGAACTGACCCCCCTCTTGATATTCTGCTAAGTAAAGTGGCTGATCAGGAAGAGTAGAGGGGCTTGGTTATTAATGCGAACCGTAATCGCACCCCAACAATAAAAGTCAAGGGACGGATAATGACAATGATGACCTCAACTGAAGTCACTGTTCATTGTGGTAGTCACTAGTAAAAATCTTTTGCAGATTTTTTTTTCTTTGGTTATTCTTAGCCATTTTTTTTTTTTTTTTTGAGTAAACATTCAGTGGGCTAAAATAAATGGTTTATTATAACTGAATTATAATTATTACCTATTATTTTACAAATAGAAAAAATTTACAGCAAGTCTTTTTTTTTTCTGTCTAATTAATAAGAATTACTTTCAGTAACTTACAAATTTAATTTAATTAGCATGTCTATAAGCACCTTTAGTGTCAATGTGCCAAGCAAATTATTAACCAATACATTTTTTCTCAGGTCCTGCTGCCAAGATGAGCAGGGGAGATGACCAAGATGAAGGTGGAGCCTCTGGAAGATCTGGAAGGGTAAGCTTGTAATATCATAGCTTGAATTGGTGTTGACATTTGTTTATTATTGTATCTATTCTTTTAAACATATTAACATTTATTATTATTTATTTATTCATCCCATTTCCAGGCCATAGTTAATGAGGATGTTGTGTGGCCAGATCAACAACCTATAAATTTTGTTTGTCCATCATAGTTGATGAGTACCATTTATGCTGAGGGCTTTGCTCTGGGAATGGTGAGGCATGAGCCCATAATGATTGTCTACTAATTGGGCATGCTTTTGTAGCTGGTGCCTTTATGATTGGCTATTTCAACAACAATTACTTAGCTGATAGATACCAGTAGCCTATTAAATTATTGTAATAATTTGTCAAAAATGATATTATCTCTAAACTAATACTGAAAAAAAAAACTTTTTATATATAGTTCTGTGAATTGCAAGTATAGTTGTGTAAATTACAAGTCATTAAATACATCTAAAAGAGAATAATAATTTTAAAAAAATTAGTTCTTAAAGAAACAAAATTGTGGTACAGATTTTTAAAAATGAACAAAAACAAGCTGTTAAATATGAAATTATCAACAACAAAATCCGCTTATACATTAAGCAGTTATTCTGATCCACTAGAGAATCCTTTTTCCTAGAATTGAATAATTCTTGTGTGTCTACCTAAGAGTTATCTTTTCTATTTCTTTAGGGATATCTAATTTAGTGGTTTTGTTGGAATGTACCTGATTCAGCAAGGAAAAAATCGTTATTAAAGTGTAATGCAGAAGAAAAAAGTTTCGTAAGAATTTAAGACTGTAGTCAGTACACTAGTGTAAAATGAAAGTGTGTGTGTGACTCAATACTTAAAATAAAACATTGTTAAAAAAGAAACTTTAATAGCATTAACTTGTATATTTTATTTTCTTAAGGTGAGAAAAAAATCTGCAAAGGTTCTTGAAATGGAAGAATTTGAACAAGTGGAAAAAACTCAACAAACCACAAAGAAAACCAAGACACCTAAACCGGTCAATGTAGAGGAAGCTGACGGGTCAGATAAAGTCAGTTCAGGAAAAAAAGCAAAATTAATCAAAACAGCTGAGATTGAGTACACACCAGTCACAAGTAAAAAAAACAAATCCAGCTCACAGCTTTCCAAAGCTTTACAGTTGGCACCACTCCCGGTTGCCAGTTCAAAACAAGAGGTACATTGAGGGGCTTTCTTTGAACATTGAGATGGATTTTAGAGAACAAATTATACACAAGTTCATTCCTGCTGGTATTTTTACAGTTAAACTTAATTAGTCATTTGAAATGTTTGAGTACGTAAAACTCTATGCACCATTTGTAAGTTTGATTTCATTTAGGACTATGTCAAGTGCTTTGATATTTAATAAAGTTCCATGAGTTGAATATATATATGCAGAAATCAAATTCAAAATTTTTTAAAGTATACATTTTTAAGTTGAACAATATTACAATATAAAATAATATCAATAGTTGACATGACCAGTAGATAGAAGATTCAAGCAGATCCATTTTGTTTGTAGTTAAGCATTTTTGTTACATTTACAAACATCTCAAAACATATTTTATGTAAGCAATACTAAAACCTATTTATTTTATCCTATAAATTTAAGATGTTACTTCAAATGACTATAAGTATGCCCTATTGGTATTCATGTGTCCTTGAAGTCATGCATGTTAATCAGACTTAATCTTAAATCTAAGTCATTGGCTTTTCTGGTTGATTCAGGCAATTCATTCCATCTTCTAAAGACACTAAGAAAGAAGGAGTCCTTGTAGTAGCATATAGAATAACATTCATCTCTTAAAGTCATTTTATTGTTCCTATTTTACCTCACCCACCTCCTTCTATACATGTAATAAAAAAAAAACAACTAAATATCTGTAAAGTGAATTTTAGTTTCATGAGTCAAGTTTTAATACGTTAAATCAATTGTATTAACTAAAGTAAATCTTTGCCTTTTTGTGTTTAGTCTCATCACAGTACTGACCAGCACAAGACAATCAAAACAGACGTAGGTAGTCCTAAGCAGACGACTGGTGTGAGCCCACAGGACCAGAAGAGTGTCATCAAATACCTGCTTAGCTCTCCATCTTCAGCTAAGGCAACTCCTGCTGCCACTAAGATATCTTCGAATGCCACTAGCAACATGTCTGACACTTCACCCTCGGAGCTTACCCCTAAAAAACCTAAAAAAATTAAAAAACCCAAGGCAGACAAGGGCGCTGTGAAGGTGAAAGTAAAAAAAGAAAAATCAAACCCTGGGCCCACGATGGAAGAGCCTCCTCAGGGTCTAAAGATGAAAATATTTGCCAGCAGTGACCCAAACAGTGCCCAGGTCACACTTTCAACGCAGCCCAAACCCAAGAAGTCCAAGAAGCACAAGCAGCAGTCTCCAACTGTCACAGATCTAGCACAGACACCTAATTCAGATAGTTCCCCTCCTAGTGTCACAACAAAAAAATCATCAAAGAAAAATCTAACAAAAAAAGAACGACTCATACAGGAAGCTATATCTGCAGCTAAACAAATGCCAAACTTGGCAGCTATGGGTAGGTTTCGAATTGATTAAAATTTTTACAATTTTGAGTATAATTTTCATATACAATATCTTTTTTTTTTCAAAATAATTTTTAATCGTCCAAACCAAACTACCTTCATGACTCTCCAAAACATAAGAAAAAATTAAAGGGAAATACAGAATTAGTGAAGATTTGAACCTTCAACATCTTACCACTAGCTTAGAACTTAAAGTTTCTGAAATATGCTGTCTACACAAAAATTCAGACTGTTAATGTAGTACTTCAGGAGGCATTGTGGCTGAGTGGTATAGCACTTGGCCCCCTGAACTGGGGTCCTGGGTTTGAATAATGTTGAAGACTTGGATTTTAAATTTCCGGATCTTTAGGGCGCCTCTGACTCCATCCAGCTGTAATGGGTACCTGACATTAGTTGGGGTAAAGTAAATGTGATTGGCCATTGCCATTATGCTGGTCACATGACACCCTGCTCGTTAACCATGGGCCACAGAAACAGATATTCTTTACACCATCTACCCAATAGATTGCAACATCTGAAAGAGGAACTTTACTTTTTACTTACTTAACACTTTCTCTCCTGAATGATGATACCATCGTTGATTTGACCCCATTACATTAACTTAATTTCTGGGTTCGTAAACTTTAATATGTGTATTATAAAAAGGGCATACATTGATCTATACCAATTATAACATTTTCTGATTAAAAGAAAACCATTATTAAGGTTAACTCTAGGCTAGTGAAATACAAATGGGAAAAATTAATAATTCCTTCTGAACATGGAAAATAATTACGGGGAGATAGAGTTAAATGCAGTACTTAAGTGCTCACCTGAACCTGAGAGAAATGTAGAATGGAAAATAACATTCTGCTTAGTCTATAGATATTTTAGAATGTCATAATTACCTAGTTCTAAAGTGCTTTGCTTTTATGAATTATTTTAATCACTTCCTTGTATAACTAAAAGGCTATGATCCTGCTATATTTGTATTTGTTGAATGATTTATCTGTATAGCACTGTACTTAAAGTGCTATGCAATTATGTGAATTAGTTTGGTTTTTATCTGTATAGCTTTCAATGTCCCTGCTGTAATTAACTTTTGATGTATTGTCTTGTAGTGACATCACAGCAAAGTTTTTCAGCTAGCTCTGTGGCACAACCAGCTGCTATTTCGACCAAAGTCAAGAAGAAAAAAATCAAGTCCAAATCTGTCATGTTGGAAATGTAAGTAAATTTTCCCATCAGAAAATTACTTCTCGTTGGGTTACAATGTAGTGTCTTAAAAGAAATACCTCTATTTTTGTGCACATATGGCCTCAACTGGAGGCGTGGTGGCTGAGTGGTAAAGCACTTGGCTTCAGAACCAAGGTCTCGGGTTTGAATCCGGGTGAAGACTGGCATTTTTAATTTCGGGATCTTTGGGTGCCTCTGAGTCCACCCAGCTCTAATGGGTACCTGACATTAGTTGGGGAAAAGTAAATGCGGTTGGTCATTGTGCGAGCCACATGACACCCTCGTTAACCGTAGGCCACAGAAACAGATGACCTTTATATCATCTGCCCTATAGACCACAAGGTCTGAAAGAGGAACTTTACTTTACTTTTTATGGCCTAAACTAAGAATATCTCATCACACTTTTTTTTACATGTCCTATAACAACTTATATATTTAATAATGGTGGAACTAAAAAATCACTTGAATTTAAGCTGATTTTTACTTTACTAAAAAAAATATTTTAACAAATATACCTACTGCTACCCTAAACCATTTTTAAACCAGAGTTTTATCTTTTTTTTTTTTTTTAAAGTAAACATTTGGTTCTTTTTAAATGTTAGCATTTATAAAGGTTCACCGACTTCACCTATCCCTTAGTCTGTTAGGGCACCACATATGATCTGCTGACCATCTTTCTTCATTCCTCTCTGTCTTTTGCCTTCATTAAATCTCTTTCAATGACAGGCCCATCAAATTTTTTAGTATTGTCTATCTATTGCTTGCTCTGTTTATCTTTTGATTTGAAATAGACATTGTGTAGGTATTATATTGTCAGCATTGTGTAAACATTACTTTGTTTATATTGTCACCATTGTGTAAACATTACTTTGCTTATATTGTCACCATTGTGTAAACATTACTTTGTTTATATTGTCACCATTGTGTAAACATTACTTTGTTTATATTGTCACCATTGTGTAAACATTACTTTGTTTATATTGTCACCATTGTGTAAACATTACTTTGATTATATTGTCACCATCTTTTTCATAATTTTTACACATTTCTCATAAAGGTCATATTAGATTAGACAATGCGTAGGACTAATATCAACGCAGTAACTATTCTTTAAATTTCTGTTTGCCATAGAGATTCTCCAACAGATGAGCTTGACCATTCAGAGTTAATGGATGATGAGGATGATGATGATGATGACGACGATGAGATGAATTTGGTCATCTCTGAAAATGAGGGCAAGAAGAAGAAAACTCACACCAAAAAAAAAGGTTTCTAATAAATTTCATTTTATTTAGTTCATCACCTGCATGCAAGAGCTAGTATTTTGATCTTGATATAAGGATAAATTTGGGATGTTGAGACTTAAAAGTTTTAGGGTTTTGCGTCCAGAGGATGAGAGCTAGTCAGTAGTAAAATACTTTGTCGAATGAAAGATGGAGGCCAGTAGTCTTAAATATAAAATTTGACATTTCCTTCTGTTTACTAGCTGCTAATAAAATCCTGACATTTTAAAAAGTAAAAGTCATTGGTCATTTTGCTGACCAAAGATTTCCTCATTAATCATTGACTGGAGAGACTTTTGAACATAATATCTTCTGTCTAAGGGATTGCTTCAATGGGAAATAGCTTTTGCTTGGCTTGTGTCACCTAATTAAAAACAAAATAAATTAGGGGATAGGTTGCGGGTTCTGTTCTGTCCCTTCTCTTAGTCTGTTAGAACGTTGGGGCACCACATAAGATCTGCTTGATTTAATAGTCTTAAACTTATGTATGAAAAATAATTCTTGACTCTACCTTTCCCCTTCCCCCCTTTCCTCTAATGTAAGTTTTTTTCTTTTTGTTTATGTATTGTTAAATATTATCTAATTTTTGTTATATCGTTAGTAAACTCTCATAAATTAGTATTTCTTGAAATTCCTTTTAGATATCCATTTATGTTAAATTCTCCCATGTATCCTTGTACACTTGATCTAAATGCTAACCTTATTGATACTTATAAACAAATGACTCATGTTTACAAAATATGGTATTCTTTCTGACTGGAATTTTTCTTTTTTGTAATTTTTTAAACTTAGCTTCCAAAGAGAAAACTGAATCCCTGTCCCCCAAGGTAGGAATTCCTTTTATTAGAATTTTTTTTCATTACACTAAAAATAATTCTTAAAAAATTCATGTCATTGAACCAAATAAAAGTGTATAAAGTTAGTTTTATTTAACCTGAGAATTCAAAATGTCTCAAATTTTACAGCGAGACAAAAATGATGACAAAATGTCCAAGAGAGCGCCAACTGCATATATGTTGTTTTGCAACACTCACCGACCAACTATTGTGGATGAAAATCCTGGCATAGGTAAGAAATACACCTCCTTGTTTTTTTGGGAGTTTTTTTATCTTTATTTGAATCCTTCCTGAATAATTGTTTTAGTTATCAGAAATGCTGATTAGGTTTGAAAACGACACAATTATTTAATTCAAGAATTTAAAAGTATAAACTACTTATATAATAACAATAGTCATTTGAAAACTTTCAAATTTATTTTTTTTTTTCCATTAGTTTTTTAAATTTCATTTTTTAACATATTTATGTTAATTGTAAAATCATAGTTAAAACAATGACCTGCATACTATTTCGTTAGTGTTGTTTTCATCATAAGATTGTGCTCATCTTAAACTTTGAAGGAGCTTTTTATATTTCTATTTCCACACCAGAATTTGAATTGATATGTGTAAATATTTCTTGTTTTTAGCATTTTTGGTTAGAATCTAAATATTTTCCGTACATCCCCAGAATTTGCAGCCATCAGTCGTAAACTTGGGGAGATGTGGCAGATGTTATCAAATAAACAAAAACTAGTAAACATCCTATACTATAGCTTCTTTCTGGATATTGCTTTGTTTGTGATCTTGGCAAAAAAAAAAAAGATATAGAAATCTGTCAAAAAAGATGTTTAGTTTGAAATTATTTCTAGATGACACATAACTGATGGAGTTAGTTTCTTTTTCCTCAAGAGGACTAGGTCTTAATTAAAAGAACTTTTACATTTTTTTTAAATTTTACAGTAGAAAAAAAAATCATTTCATACCAATTTGCATTCATATTAATTACATAATTTAGAATTTTAGAGTATTTTTAACAGGCATTACAGGCTAATTTCATAAGCACCTAATAGATTCCTAATTCTAATATTATGCACTATAAATAATAAAAAAAACGTAAAGCATTATGCCTTTTTGTTTCAGATTTCTATACTATTTCAATTGCTATTATGATTATGGCATTGTTATTTTAAAAATAGATGAGTCATTTAAAAAATTTGCTTTTTTTTATGTCATTTGCTTTTAATTTTTAAAAAGTTAGGCTTACAAGAGTTGTAGCTTTTATACTTATAACAGCAAGAACTACATTGTAAAAATAAATTTTACTATTTCATATTAAAAATAAATTGTTACTTTTTTATATTAAAAATAACTTGCTACTTTTTTATATGAAAAAATAATTACTTTTTTTTTTTTACTGCTTAAAGCAATGGAGGAGAAAAGCACAAAGGAGACGCAAAAAGTCTAATTTAATATCTACTGGGAAAATAGGGAAGGAATCTTACAGCCTACCTCAAATTTCATTTGGTGCTGCCACTTCTACTCCAGTCAACAAGATATCGACACTTATACACAAAGCACAGAGGCTGAGTCCAGAAGAAGTTCCTTTAAGTCCAACAAAAGCTGGAGATCAGGTAAAGTCTTAGAATCTTTAACGGCTGTAAAGTGAAAGACTAGGACTTTAGCTTAGTTAAAATTGGAAATATCCTTGTTACTATTAGTTAGCTTTTACTATGGTTTTACTATCTTTATTTTGTTAGCTATTATTTAGAAAGGGAGTGGTTAGGAGCTATAAATTCTGAGTTGGAATCCAAATAAAGGCTGTTATAAGTTAAAACTTTCTTTTTTATGTACTGCCTTGAAATCTAGCAATAGTTGGTTATGGATGATATTACTTGTATTCTTCTTATTTTGGCGCTTTTTGTCTACTTCATTGTATTGACTGGATGGTGGAAACTTTCTTCCATTTTTTAATTTACATGCCTTTGGAAGTATTTGAACCCCAGTCTTCAGTTAGGCTATGGCCTGCTGAATAACTCTACCATCTTACCTCTTTTCAATTGCTCAAAACATGTGCTTTAAAAGAATTTTTTTTCTTCAGAATTTAAGTATCGAGCCTATTGATGTGGCAGCACATCTGAAACTGTTGGGTGAATCACTTAGCATTATTGGAATGAGGCTTCAAGAGCATAAGGTAACTGTACTGATAATCTGTTCATGAATGGAATGACATAGGTGATTCTAAAAGTCATTACAAGTTCTTTAATCTTTTGTGTGGGTTGACGAACCAGTGTTGACTTATTGATTATATTTAGCCATCCCATGTCCTCATTGAGTTCATTTTAGTATTTCAATATAATCACAGCACAATCAGCAAGTTATCTTTTTGTTGAAAGCTGTATTTTACCAAATGAGCTGGGGTTTTTTTTGGTTTATCTTGTGTTATAGAGGCCACCTAACAAGGGGACTAAGTTCAAATCCTGTCTCAAGCAGAGTTGCGTTTGCTGAACATCTAAAGGCAGCATGGAAACTTTCCAAATACTGTTTCCCCCTGGCCCTCACTGGTCCACAAGAGATTGGACCATAGTGCACTAAAAGATGCGCTGTACAAAAGCAAGTTTTAAAAAAAATGGGTTTAATTAGCTGGTTATCTTATTATGAGTGTTCTCTAACAATTTTTTTTTTCTTGCTACCTTTTATAACTATTCTGAAAAACCAAGATCAATATCACTACCACCTACCACTGCTTTGTAGTGTATCAAAAAAACCTGTTAGTTTATAACTGAGTGTCATTGCTGTACAAAGGAAAAAACAGTTTTAGCATGCCATCAAATCTTGTCATTTTAAGTTATACATTTTTTAAAAACTGCATTCTGTGTACTGGTGTAATTTTTTTTGTATCACATTAGAATTGTAGTACATCCTAGCTAATTGTTTTCATTTGTTTCTTATACAGGGTATGATAGCAGTTCAAGGGAGCTTATCTGTTTTATTGGATTCCCTTATCTGTGCATGTGGACCTCTTTTGTGTCTGACCCAACAAGTACCTGGAATGGATGGTTGCTCACCTGCAGTACACAGTCAAACACTGGACAGTGTGGCTTATGTTATGCCAGGGCTGTAGTGTGGATAAACAAAGATGGTAATGGTGAGCATCTGTTGTGCAATATAGTTTGTTGCTGTGGATGGTGGCCATCACTTTTTTTGCAATAAGTTGCTTTGTTTTTCATGCATCCTATGTTGAAAATTGTCTTTTTTTTTTTTTAAATACAATTCATGCTTAATTGTATTTATTAAAGAATACACATTACAATTTAAGAAAACTTGTTGTTTTTTTGTTGTTGTTGTTGTTGTTCTTAATAGGTTAATTATGATTGTTAAAGAGTTTGTTTTATATTTAACTTACATAAAAAATGAGAACAATAAAATTGGTAATTGCCAACTTATTTTGTATCTAGTTTCATAATCAGTATTTGTATCATGTACTAACCAGGAATATTGCAATAAGTGAATCCTAATAGTGCTTTGATACTTCAAAATAATAACCACTTATAGTGTATAGCAACCACTCCATTATATTCTTGTATTAATCGTCCAACTTGATTTCAAAACATTTAGATAAAACAAAACGTAAAAATGATTATACATTGACAAACAAAAATTTTACTACATTGACAAACAAAGATAGTAAAATTTTAAATTGTATTTTTTTAATTAAATAAACAGATCAGCTGAACGATGGGATATCAGATTAAATGTATGTATTCAATAATGTCATGATATTTATTAAATATTATTGAAACAATGCACTGTCTTATTGCATGAGGTTATATTAAGTCTTATCACAAGCCACCCTGACACAAGTTCAGAGATAGGCCTGGTTAAATAGAATATATCACACAGAAAATTCTGTTGTCAGTAGACATAATTACACTGACAATTTCATTTAAATATATCCCCGGTTTTTTAATTTTCAAATACGACCAAAGTATTTTTACTTAACAGTCATTTAATTAAAAAGTACATCGATAAATAACTGCAGATATTAAATATACAAAAAGATACTCAACCTTATTGTACAAACAAAAATAAAACACTAACTTATGACTCGTTTGCTCTGCATAAAAACTAAATCTCGTTACATTGTCTTCCATTATGTGAATGAATGAATAATGTTTTTTAAATTCCACAATCCTACATTCAATTGACTGAAAAGTTAACCAAATGGATTTGAATGCAGAGATATGAAGTAAGGGTTAGGGCAGGACATTTAAACCTGGAGCCAAACAAGCACTAGGTGCTAATGTGCACTGCTGGGTATATTAGATGTAGATTCAACAATACTGATTGACATGAACTGTTAATGATCTTTATTCGAATCAATCTTTATATAATCACTCTTTATCATCCTTATTTCTGCACTTGAAAAGTTCTTAATAAAAACAAAACAAGTCTTCTAGAACATAATCTATATGGTAACAACTTGAAATATCTTGAGTGGGAGAAACTTAAATAATCAGTAACATCGTTATTATTCTAAGAATATAAAATGTAATTTGAGTGTGTAAATTTCGGGGAAGAGAAGGGGGGACCTAAAAATAGGAGCCTGGTGTGGTACAGCTATCCACTATTTATTGTCAATATAATGATAAGGTCAATGATTATAGATTTGCTAAGTCATGTGAACAAAATAGGAAGACATACAAAATGTTGATTGAAATCATTGATGATATATGTAGTTTGTACACTTATACAGTTATGTTTTATGAAAGGAATCTTTGATGAAAATGTGAGTGGATCTTGATCTTCTTGAAGATTTTCAAACATGGAGGCAGATATAAAGCAGGTTTTTTTTGGTGTATCGAGTGTGCAGAATAAAGGAAGTGTAAAGACTATGTTTTACAAAAGTTCTAGAATTATGTTTGTGCATTTATGTTTTTAGCTCTGCAGAATCAAATTTTCTAACTCTTCTATTTGGTTGGCAACATTTAAGTTCAATTGACATTGTTTAGTAAATAGGGAAATATGTAATTAATTTACTTTTTTAACTGTAGATCTATGTATAACATAAAGTTGAATTAGAAATTCTAATTACAAGGTTAAGTATTAATGACCATATAAAAAAAAAGTTTGGATGGGGTGCTGAGGTAACTTTAATTATGATACTCGGAATATATTTTGCATTGATATGACCATTCTAATTACCATTTTCTTTAGAGAACACTACAAAAAAACATCTGAATACTTGTTCTGAAATTGTCCATTATTTTAGTTATAACTCTAAATAGCGAATGTGGCCAACAGAATAAGACTAGTTTTGTCATTAAAACAAAAAAAAAAGCTTCTATAAACTAATAGCCAGTTTTTAAAGCTAATATTTTAGTAATAAGTAGGATCTAAACACAGACGTGGTCGATTTAGACTAGTTGTGTCATTAACTCTTCCTCTCCGTAATTATTTACCACATTCTGGTGGAATCAACACTGTTTATGTACAGTAAGATAAGAGAGAAAGAGTTAAAACAAAGCTTTTATAAACTATTTCTTGGCCATTTTCAAAGCTAATTTTTTTTGTATCCATGCTTGGGGGAATTTTTTTTTTTTTGTGTTTGATTTGGAAACTAACACATTTAAGTGAGTAAACCTCATTTTGAGTATTAAAAGTTCCACATGGCAGATGGTGCCAATTTAGGCTGTTTATCAAACAAATGGTTAAAAGAAGATTACAGAGTGACAGGTTGGATGATGCAATTTTCTGGTAACATGAAATTTGACTGTGTTTACATCAACAAGTAGAAATTAGAGGCCTCTTTGATTAATTTACATTTAGTCTAACTACAACAAAACATACTTCATGATTATATTTATTGCACAACAGCTAATGTAATCAATTTTCCAATAAATCTACTTATTTTAATAATGGCAAGAGGTCTTGGCAGATCTCTCCTCAAAAGATCTACAAAAAACTTGACTTAAACTGAAGACTCAATGAAATTGTAATAAAATCTCTGTGTGAGTGTATATCCTCGTTCATGTTTAAGAAAAGAAATCTTCATAACAAAAAAACAACAAAAATTAAAAACAAATACATATTATTGTAAGTCTGATATTGTTTTAAATATTTAAGACAATTTTACAAATATGCTCATTATCATATCACAGTTAAATATTATGCGTAATAAAATGTGGTTTAATAACACTGTTGCCAAGGGTTATATAATATTAGCAAAACCTGAATTCAAAGTTGATATTAATAAGCCTTAGTTGTTTTTTTTGTTCCAATTAATTAAGTTTAGGCTTAGATCAAGCTACAAAAGTTTATTTACAATCTAGTTATTGATATCATTCTTTTTTTCTGTGTTCAGCTTGCAGTAATTTTCTCAGGTATTGTGCAAGCAGCCTGCTATTGATCACACTTTTGTAAACTTCTCTGGCCATTAAAAATATCACAAATCATGGTCCCTGAAAACACATTGTTAAAACTAAACATATTTCTCTCAGATTTTGTCATCTTCAATATCTCTGTACAAGTAGGCTAATTTTATGAAACAAAACAAAGAAAATAATTTAGAACAAAAGGTGTATGAACAAATCAGAGCAAGTCTTGTACAAAAAAAAACATGTCAATGCTTGTGAATCTCTACATGGATAAATAGGTTGTATAAAAAAGAAAATAAGTATAGGAATACCATCCATTCACTGCTAAATGTCTACAGTGTTGCATTGCATAATGACAACAGAATGACTGAGAATGTATACATTTATACTCTTCCCCCTTTTTTTCTTTTCTTCTCCACACCAAAACGTTCCTAAGTGCAACTTGAGCTATAAGATACAATTTTAAACAAATCTTGTGCAAATTTAAAGTTTTAAAACTATATTGTAGGCTTACATGTAGGACCAATATTATATAACTGGATGGCTTAAAAACCTTGCCCGCTCATCAAGAAACACGTATACCTCATTTCCCTTGTAATACTTAACTACAAGAAATAAGGCTGTAAGAGAATCCTTTAATTGGGCAATGTTAACACGTAGACTATGTTTTTCTTGTTAGAATTTTGTTTCCTATCAAGTTGTATTCGATATAGACAGAAGCAGCTAGCCAATGTAATGGATCTAAAGTTTTAATCACTTAGGCAGTTTTAATCACAAAAGTTACATAATAAGATATTTGGACGTTTAACATAAAATTATTGCACTAGTTTCGTGGTCACTGACCTAGATTTCTATTTGGTACATTTTCCAAATGTATTATTTCTAACCCTTTTTGTAGGCATATTCATTCATGACTTTGCAAAGTGTGAGAACAGCTGCATTTTCCGTGTAAATTTTTTTTTCGCTGAAAACGAAGCATACAATTATCACCATAAAATATTGCTTTTATCTTACTGTACATAAACAGTGTTTCTAAAATATAATCTAATATTCAATTAGAAATCTACATCTATAATAGTTCTAAAAAAAGTTTCTGGTGCTTGGTTTTTCTACGCATGCAAACAGCATAAGTTCTGTGTTATAAACTCAACACATTGTTATCCAAAATGATAAAAGAAAAATCTAGATCTAGTTCATTAACCCAAACAAAACTGGGTTCTTTCACAAATAAAAAAAATTCAAGCTTTTAAATTATGGCGTCAGCAGCATTTTAAACTGCAGTGAATGTTTTGTTTTCCTTCAGTGAAAGAGAAAATAAAACAAACCAAGAGATAAACAAAAGTGGTGGGGGGGGGGGGGGGGGGGGGAAAGCAAAACGTAGTAGCAGTGTTTGAATGTCCATTCATTAAAAGATACCCCTCCCCCTCTTTTTAGTTGTGTGTTGTTTCTTTTTTTTTTTTTTTTAAATTTATTTCCCTAATACATAACGGAGCAGAAGCAATGTTAGAATGTCTCATTATAAAGGCGAATAAAAGTAGCCATGGTTACATGTCAACAAAACCGACTGGATTCATAAAGCTCCATCACATGTTATTAGGCTATTTCATTAGAATTTACAAACATAGGCTACAGTAAGAGAATATCTCGACCTTATTTACCAGAAACATCGTCTGCTGGCATTTAGCTACATTCTAAAATATCGAGATCTATAAATATGCGGGCGTCAGCCACTTCGATTATTTTCCAATTAGTTGGCTACGTGTTCGGTCTCAATAATTTCAGTACCTATGTGGCTACAACACACAGCTGCAGCATGGGCGTAGCCAGGGGGTAGAGCTAAAAACCACCTCTTCAATAAAAAAAGCAAATGACATACTAAAAATTCTATGATCGTAGCCATATGGGGTTTTGAGTTTAACCCCCCACCCCCATTCAACGGGGTTTGAAGCTAAAAAATACCTCTTCAATATAAAAAGAGCAAATTACACTCAAAATTCTATGAGCCTAGCCAAGGGGGGTTTTGAGTTTAAACCCCCTCCTCCGAGGGCTTTTTTAAAGTTTAAAACCCCTTCTGATGGTCTTGAGTTTAAATACCCCAATACAGAGAGTTTAGAGGTTGAAAACCCCCTTTTCAATTTTGTTCTAAAGCAAACTACAGTCACGAAATTCAATGAGCGTAGCTAAGGTGGTTTTGAATTTAAGACAAAAAAAATTCCACAGATTTTTTAGTTTAAATACCCCCCCCCCCCCCCCCCAAAGAATGATTTTGGCAATAAAACTTTTCGATATAAAATCTAAAGCAAACTAGTCAACTTATTCCAAGAGCGTAGCCAAGAGAGGTTACACATTTCTATCAGTGGCTGGGCTCCATGAATAAAGTGCAGCGAATAGTCATCTGCCGAAATTGAAAAAGACTAAATGTGGCTCAACAAAGATGGCTAAGACGGATTTTAGGAGTCAGTTATAGAGATCAGGTCTCAATCAAGGAAATCCTATGCCGAACTGGGAGTCGACCCCTTGGTAAGGTTGTGACAGAGCGTCGCATGAGGTTTGCGGGACATGTTCTCCGACAAAAAGAATTACGCATAATAAGAGTTGCATGACATGGAGGCCATTACGAGGAAAGCGCAAACAGGGACATCCTAGTACAACTTGGCGCCACACTTTCATGGAGGTCCTCACAGCAGGTAGGAAAAGGCTTCAGACATTGCCAGTGACAGATTTTTGTGGAAGCAGATTGCCGCCCAATGCGCTGAACGACGCGGGAGTATCTACGTCAGTAAGAATAGCACATAAGGTTTTTGAAACAAAACTTTTTAATAGCAGGATACCTCAGAATATGCATTTTGGTTGGTAACACTGTCGTGGTTATTAAGAAGTGTCCGCTTGTAACGTGCTCCATGTTCATGATGTATTAATGCAGCACCGGATTTACGCTGTGCGTCAAACCAAGGCCTTACTTAACCCTCCACAAACCCAAGAACAACATTTTTTTTACTAAAACATAAAGGCCTATATATTTATTTTAAATAACGAGAATGAGATTAAATATTAAGCTTGATTTTAGATAAAGGTAGCCTATTATAAATATTTTTTTCTTTTAATTAAAGCTTTCGAAAAAGTAAAGGGGCCTCTCCTTAGGCCTACTTAAATCAGTGTTGAAGATACACACAACTTTCATAAATAGGACTATTGGAGATTTTCGCAATGAACTAAGCAATATCAAGAACGCAAAATTGAATTTAAAAATTGCCAACTAGATCTAATTAAAACTTAGAAATAGAAGATTTGATAAACTTAGATCTAAAGTGCACAAATAATTGGCTATCCCTCGACCATAGACTTATATATACTATATATAAATCTATGCCCTCGACGTTAAAAAAACATTCCTTATGAACACCTCCTTTAGCTTGTACACCGGATACACCCAAAACATGCTATTTATAGATTTCCCGCCAAGCATGAAAATCTCCAGATAGGCCTATAGAGAGAGAAAGAAAAAAAAGGAGGAAAGGGGTGGGGGGGGGGGGGAAGTGCCGAGATATTGATAAAGCATTAAGTTATTAATTTGTCAAATGTTCCTAAAGCTGATGAACTTGTGACAATGAATTGTTCATGAAATAGAAGCTCGTGTTTCCGGTTGCACTTTCATTTTTTTTTCTTCAGTAACGTTAATGCCTTTCATAACTGTTACAAGAGAGAATTCTATCAAGCAATGGGCTTGTGCTGGAAGAGTGGTAAAGCCCTTGGATCCCAAACCGAGGGGGTGCCGGGCTCCAATCTCGGTGAAGACTAAAATTTCGGGGTTTTTAAGACGCCGCTGGGTACACTTGGGGAAAAGTAATGGTGGTTGGTCGTTGTGCTGGCCACAGGACAACCTCGTTAACCATTGGCCAAAGAAACAGATGACCTTTGGATTATCTGCCCGATCGCAAGGTCTGAGAGGGGAACTTTACTTTTTTTTTATATCAATCAATAACTTGTACGAGGCCACATATTACCGAAAGATCTAAATCTATTCAAAGATCTAAATCTATTCAGCAAGGTAATTTTGTTTTAATCAACTTCAAGCTAAATCTGATGTTTGATATCATTTAATTAAACCTCCCCTTCCCACAACGAAATGTTTTCAAGATAAGCCAAATGTGACGTTCAGTGTTGACCTTATGAACAAGATTTACATACTATGCCTCAAAGACAACCAGCTCTGGTAAAGTTCCCCTTTCAGACCTCGAGATCTATAAGGCAGATGGTGTTTAGGTCTTGTTTCTTTGGTTAATGGTTAACAAGCAGGGTGTCATGTGGCCAGCACAACGACCGATCGCCTTAACTTTCCCCAATTAAAGTCAGGTACAATTAGAGTTGGGTGGACTCAGGGGTACCCTAAAAAGCCTGAAATTCAAAATTCCAGTATACACCGAGATTCGAACCAAGGATCCAGGTCAGAAGCCAATGCTTAACCACTCAGCCACGGCGCCCCACCAGGTCTCCAAGTGAAGGGAATTTCTAATGTGCGAGCTTTAGTTCTATTTATTGTAGAGCTGTGTTGTGATTAGAATTCAGAAGACTTAATAGACGTATGTCATGTCCCTTGAAAGCAAAATGAAACAAAAAGGTAAATCAAAAGTCTCAAGTTCTAATGCATAGAAAATTACCATAAAAATTCAATATGGAAAATAAATTAAAAGTACAGTTTTGAATTTTGGGTAATGTATTTTACCAAGGCAACAAGATAGCTAGGAGAATTCTTTTTTTTTTTTTTTAAAGAAATTCAGGAGAATAAATGAAGCAACTGAAAGGTATGTTTGTATTCCGTAACGAATTGGTATATGTTATGTTCAGGAATATATTTGTAATCCATTTAGGAGTTCGTAGGTGTTCGGTTCATGAATTTGTTTCTATTCCGTTTAGGAACTGTTAAGAGTTCTATTGATGAATTTGTAATCCGTTTAGGAATTGGTAAGTGTTCTGTTCATGAATTTGTTTGTAATCCATTTAGGAATGGGTTAGTGTGCAGTTCATGGATTGTACTGTATTTTGTTTATGACTTGATAGGTATGTTATTGTGGTATATGTCACATAAGAAAAAAAAAAAGAAAAAATTCTGAGTGCGCTATGATCTCCTCTCTCTTTTTTAAAATAAACTCCGACTTTAGAGCTTAGAATTGTTATTCTTGTTATAAAATTATATGCCTACAGTTTCATGTCTAGACACTCTTGGCATAAAGACTACAGAGTTAAGTACAGCCGTAGACACTCCTGGCAGACGTCAACAGTTCTGACAGACTGTAGACACTCCAGTCGTCTGAGCTAAAATTCATCTTCATTATCCTACTTTGTAAACTACCAGTGTCACCACACAGCTATAACGTCTAAGAATATTCCGTTGAATTTTCCGCCATCTAGTTTCACACCAGATGCACACAACCTACTACCCCGAAAGCCTTGCACCAAGCGACACTGCATGCATTACAGATCCACTGAGGTCAAGGTTATCACTCTGATTCACAGTGCATCACATTGCGCTAAACTATCTCTGGAGGATACAATGTCACAGCCCAATGCAACCAGCTACATAGTATATACAGTATAAATATACACGAGTTTAAGTATGCATTACAGCCCTTCACATCACAAATGTATACTCCATTTGGTATCACATGAAACAAAAAAAAAATATTAGGATGTATCTAGCAGCATATGACCAAGCTGATCTTGAAAAACGAAATCCCACAGCTTCGTATCACTAAAAACTTCTAACAATATAATACACTATTTACTTCACAACTAGCTCGACCAGGATGCACAGCACACAGTTTCACATCAAAGCACACTTTCCCTTTAATTTGTCTCTACGCTTCTGTGACTTGGATTTATTGGTTTCCAGCTGCAGGCTGACGGCCCGGCGTTTTTCTAACTGCAGGAGCTCCTGAAAGAGTTCTTTGACGTTATGGTTCGTCTTGGCCGACGTCTCCAAGAATGCACAGTTCCAGCGCTTGGCTAACTCCGCCCCTTCCTGTATAGAACACTCGCGATTCACATCGTCACACTTATTACCCACAAGCATCACGGGAATGCCTTCAATGTCACCTTTCATCTCCACGATTTCGTCCCTAATAGGTTTGAGTTCCTCCAGTGACTGGCGGCTAGATATTGAATACACTAATATAAAGGCATGACCTTTGGAAATTGACAGGCGTTGCATGGCGGGAAACTGATGACTGCCAGTGGTGTCAGTTATCTGAAGTGTGCAAACTTGTTTATTGCAGCTGATCACCTGAAAGGACATGAATGATGAAATATAAAACTGCTTAGATCTACTTTGTCTCTAATTGTTAACTAATTAGACCTAGTACTACTAAGGTTTCACATCGTGTCTTTTTTTTACCAGATGTATCCCATGTACCCGTGGGTCTATATATAAATCTACTAACTAAATGGTTCCAGTGTGTCATGTATAAATCTATCGAATTGTCCCAATATATCTTTATATAAATTGTCCTTAGCAACGCTAAAAAAAATGCATTCAAAGAAAGTAAAATTACATTAAAGTTTTTAACTTTAAAAGTGTCCGCCACAAATGTCGTGCACTATGACGTGTGTGCATTCTTAGAGCCGGCACTGCAACGATGTTGATGAAGAATTTTATATTACAAACATAGTATTAGGGTCTACGCATATAAGATTGCAAGGATCTCCTATTAACTGGGTCAATTCACTTCCCTAACGTAAATGTTCACAATGGTATATTCAAGGGACTCACCTGTCTATATGTGTCCTCTATTGTAGGGATGTAGTTCTCTCGGAAGGTCCCCTTCACAAACCGAAGCACTAACGAGCTTTTCCCAACGCCCCCTGCACCAAACACAACCACTCGGTAATCGTTGGACTGCTCTGGCATGACTCTCAGACGAACAGAGCGGTCTTTAGGGATCTGAAATGGGTATTGGGAAGAAAAAAAAATCATCGGTACAAACACTAGGCCTACTACATCGGTACAAACACTAGGCCTACTACATCGGTACAAACACTAGGCCTACTACATCGGTACAAACACTAGGCCTACTACATCGGTACAAACACTAGGCCTACTACATCGGTACAAACACTAGGCCTACTACACCGGTACAAACACAAAGATACAGGAAACCAAACATAGAAAAACACAGTATTATCTCTCGTTATCAACTTTTTTTTTTCAAATCAATAGCGAAAATTTTACAAATAAAGCCGGTCTATTACAAGTTTTAATATCATATCGTGTTTCTTTTTTTGTTGTTGTTTTTTTATGGCCTCCTTCAGTCGTGAAGCGACTAAAGATTGTCTCATAGAAACGAGATGAATGCCTGGGCATTAGATGTGATCTGATTGATGTCGCCAACAAAACAGTTCCCCCTCTCCACGAAGCTGATGTATCCAAAAGAGTGACAAGAGCCGATATAGTTTGGATCAGCGGCTTCGCAGGCTCTGCCAGGGTGTAGCACTGAGTGCTGCAAATTGCCTAAGGATTGCCGGCTCCTGATTTTTCGTCAGGGTTAACCCTCGAAGCCTATCCCACGATTAGGTAAAGCTGCAAGGCAGCAGAGGTTTGAATTCGGAGATTTCCTAAAAACGATGATAATGGCTAACGAGCCCCTCCTGGAATATCGAAGTGAAGAATGTCTTTGGTTTAGGCTTGTAGCGAAGAAGCTATTATAATTGTAAGTAATTTTCTTCTTTCTGCGGACCCCTACCCCTGGGGATTCGCAGACCACAGTTTGAGAGCCACTGATCTAATGGTCTTTTTTTATCACCATGTTAGTAATGATGCAGTGGTCTAATGGTGTAACTTCTGACCAAGTTTTTAGGCTACTGATGCAGTGGTCTAATGGCATAACTTGTCACTTAAATATAATACAGACGTTACTTCAAAAGAAAAAAAGAGGATGATTACGTCCTACGCGTCATGAATCTAGTCATGCATGTATTGATGCAGTGGTCAAATGCAGTGTTTCCCAAAATGAGTTCCGCGGAACCCTATTGTTCCGCGAGGCCTGAATTACATGAGCTACTGGAATAATTAACTGGCAGGCCACCACGTGAATTAATCTCTCAAAAAAAAAAAAAAAAAAAAGCAAAGTGTTCGCTAAATAATCAGAATGTGCTAATTGTTCCATTATTGAAAAAGTTTGGGAAACACTGCTCTAATGGTTTAACATATCACTATGCTAGTACTGATGCAGCGGTCTAATGGTTTAACATATCCCTATGCTAGTACTGATGCAGTGGTCTAATGGTTTAACATATCCCTAAGCTAGTAATGATGCAGTGGTCTAATGGTTTAACATATCCCTATGCTAGTACTGATGCAGTGGTCTCATGGTTTAACATATCCCTATGCTAGTACTGATGCAGTGGTCTAATGGTTTAACATATCCCTAAGCTAGTAATGATGCAGTGGTCTAATGGTTTAACATATCTCTATTCTAGTACTGAACCAGTGGTCTAATGCTTTAACATATCTCTATGCTAGTACTGAACCAGTGGTCTAATGGTTTAACATATCACTATTCTAGTACTGAACCAGTGGTCTAATGCTTTAACATATCTCTATGCTAGTACTGATGCAGTGGTCTAATGGTTTAACATATCACTATGCTAGTACTAAACCAGTGGTCTAATGGTTTAACATATCTCTATGCTAGTACTGATGCAGCGGTCTTATGGTTTAACATATCACTATGCTAGTACTGATGCAGTGGTCTAATGGTTTAACATATCCCTATGCTAGTACTGATGCAGTGGTCTAATGGTTTAACATATCCCTATGCTAGTACTGATGCAGTGGTCTCATGGTTTAACATATCACTATGCTAGTACTGATGAAGTAGTCTAAGATATAACATATCACTATGCTAGTACTGATGCAGTGGGCTAAGGTATAACATATCACTATGCTAGTACTGATACAGTGGGCTAAGGTATAACATATCACTATGCTAGTACTGAAGCAATGTGGCATACTATTTGTAGAATTGACTCAGTAGCTCAACGAGTAAACTCACCTCTATGTCAGTGTTGACGTTCATGCCCGTGCTCTTGGAGTTTGACCGTATCGCTCTCCCCGAGGCGGCCATGGTGTCTCAGCCTCTCACTCTGCTCCTCAGAACTGAGAGAGACGAGAGCCCATGTGAAGCCACGAGACGAACATAGTGGAAGTGTCAAGACCGAAACTTACTGTGGGCGCTGAAAAATACAAATAAAAAGATTTGCTTTAAATTCAAGCCAAAGTTGACGAAGATCTTCTGTACAGCTTCCTTGGTAATTAAATAACAAAAGTTCACCAGAAGAATTGAGAAACAATTTTCTAGCTCAGTTCGGGGGTGGTTATAACGTAGTATAACGTGTCAAGGTAAAAATAGCACAAGGGAAATAACAATAATTTTTAACGTCGCAATAACGAGCATCCAGGAAATTCTCGAAATATTCTGACATTGGAAAGGGGAGGGTAATAGATACAAGTAAATTGTAAACTTAGGGTTTTGTTCTTCGTGTTGATTTGTATTTCTAACAGTTCATTTACATTGCGTTTACTGACATAAAATATTGAGTGTTTATATTTATTATGAGACGTTAACGTGTTCAATTTTATAAAGTGAGTTTTTGTTGGTTTATTTACATTTAATGATTCCCCGGCTTAGCTTGGTTATTGAACCATGGGACTATAGCCTGAAAATATTGGTTTGCGGTAACAGGTTATAACAATTTCATAGGCAAATTAGTAAAGCGCTCGGTTTCCGAACTGAAGGTCTCGGGTTAGAACCTAGTGAAACCTTTTTTTTTATTTCGGGATCTTAAGGGCGCCTCTGAGCTCACCCAGCTCTAATGGATACCTGACATTTAGTTGGGGAAAAGTAAAGGCGGTCGTTGGGCTGGCCACATGACACCCATGTTAACTGTAGGGCATTAAAAAATAGCCAGCAACCTAAACTTAGACACTGAGTTGACCAAAAGAATAGGGAAGGCTTCTGCAGCAATGGCAAAACTCTCTAATTGTGTGTGGGAAAATACCAAATTGACCACGGCAACAAAAATCCTTGTCTACAAAGCCTGCATTCTGAGCACACTTCTCTATGGCAGTGAGAGCTGGGCAACTTACATGCGGCAAGAGCACAGATTGAATGGCTTCCACCTACGCTGCCTGCGACGCATACTTTGCATCTCCTGGAGGGATCGTGTCACCAACCAGGAAGTTTTGACACGGGCCAACATACACAGCATCTATGCTCTCCTTCAACAGAGAAGACTACGCTGGCTCGGTCATGTCACTCGCATGCCAGATGGAAGAATCCCTAAAGACATCCTGTACGCTGAGCTCAAACTGTGGCAAACTCTGCCGATCCAGAATTGGCTTGATTAGCCACTCCAGATTCTGCCCCGTCTCAAGATGTAACCAAAGCCAGTGACTCATCTGGGCGCATCCATTGTCTTACGAGACAGAAGGAGCCATATTAAAAAACAACAACATATATACATCATATGCCCTATAGATCGCAAAGACTGAAAGGAGAATTTTGTTAACCACGCCATACCAGTTTTCTTACAAAGCTTATATCAATTCATTCCGTCTGTCTGTCTGGTACAAATATTAAACACGTTATTTCTCCCACTTCCCATTCTCGTATCATGTTGTGACTATGTACAGTTATTCAATGCACCTAGAAAAACATGATTTTAAACAAGGTTACAAAGACAATTTGTCTGGAGACACAAACTCAAAATCGGCCCCAGAAGTGGTCCACCCAGGTAGGTAAAAAGGCAGGTTTCAATATTTTCAGAAAGAACAGCAGAATGAAATTCTATCAAAGACAAATGACAATGAAGAATGGAGAAAGAAGGTTGGCGGATCTTGTATGGTGCCCCAGCGGTCCACAGACCAAAAGATAGGTGAAAGTGAATGTGAAGTTACATGTGAACCTGGCCTAACTGATGTCTTATAATGAATATATAATTGCTCTAATTGTTTTGTAAAGGGACAATCTCTTATTCCTCAAGAAAAAAACATTTCCGTAAAAAAAAATTAAAAATTCCTGTAGTTTAATATTTTATCATGATGCCGTAGCAATGCAGTTCACGTGATAATTTGAAAAACTACTTATTAATTGTTGTTTTAAATTATGTTCAACTTATATGCATACTAAACAGATTTTTTTCTCTTGAAAAAAGTAAACATTTTTGTGTGTAAATGTAGTAGTTAGTTTAACAGAACTTACTTAACTTAGCAATAGAAATGTAAAAAATAATATTTATTGACAAAAAATCTACAACCGTTTGCATAAATGTGTTAAAAATATGGTAGATAGCCATCTCCCCTACTAAGGAGCCTACCGTATTTGTTACTATTAATAGTGAATAGTTGTAAAAGTTGTGTATTTTTTATGAAAAAACTACTTGCATAGGTGATTTAAAAAATAAGATTTTTCGCTTTCAGAAAAGAAAAAAAGTAGCCGTTGCATCAGAACTTTGAATGGCCTAAAATATTATGATGTCAGATTTTCACTATCTTTTCTAGTTTACGAGATCTAAACGGGACGGACAGACATTCCACACAAAACTAATAGCGTCTTTTACCATTTCGGGTGCCGCTAAAAATTAACAAATTAAATAGAGGTGATTAATTAACTTTGTTTGATATAGAAAAGCGAAATAAATTGAAATGTATGCATCATGCATGTAAATGTGTAGTTGCGCTCTTTAAAGACCGCATCACAAACCAAGAGATTAGAGACATTACTAGGTACGAAGTATCGCCACTAGTGCACAACGACAAAAGCGACAGACAAGAGGCGACCAACACTGTGGAGTAGTTCTTTAGAAAGATCTATGCAATAAAAGTACATAAGTTGGCAGCTGCAGACTAGCGCTGCTCTGTTCAACAGACTGGTAAAAACACTCAAGCATATAGATCTAGATCTAGTCATTTCGAAGCTCATCTTTAGAACAAGCTCGCAGACGGAAGTTGAACTTTCAAATGATGACTCTGAAAACATGATTGATCGAGCACCAGTTGCTAACTGCGAGGTCGCCCAAAGATGTTACATAAGGTTTGAAACATAAATGGAGTTTTGAAGATTTCTGATATATAAAGCAGAAAGTAAGGAGTGTGTATGTATGCGTAGGACGTAATCATCTTCTTTTTTGAAGTAACGTCTGTATTATATAAGATAAGATATGTCCCGAATAAAAATCTAAACCGTTTGACCATTGTTAATAAAACTTGGCATAAAAGTTCCCTAGATCATGGCGGAGACAGTAGTGTATGTTTAACCTCCCATATCCAGATGGCCCTAAAAATAGACAAAAAATACTTAATGGACCGCATTCACCAATCGTAAACAAACAACATTTAGCCACGTAATTCTCTATCTCTTCTATACAAATTACGATCTAATACACAATGGCTATCACGTGACAGTTTTTTTCCCGTTGTTTTATCACTGTTATCACGTGACTACATGTTGTTTGTTTACGATTGGTGAATGAGGTCCATTGCCCATTGTCTGTTAAATAACGAAACGTTTTTTTTTTTTAACAAATCGGGTAAACCCGTTTTCACAGAAATTTATTTTTGGATATAAATTTGTCAGCTGAACTAATTAACCCAGTTTCATAATCTACTTTTATTTTCGAGGCAAATTTTTTTTAAAAATGTGAAGGGTTATGACAGAACTAAATCCAGTCCAGTATATCAGTAATGCCCAAACTAAGGCCTCGCAGGCCGCGGTTCTTATTCGGCTAGTTATGAATAAGCATGATATGTGAGGTGTACTAGCAGAACTAAGGTACCAACGTTACTGAGGTGAAGAAAACAAGCACTGAGGAGGACTCGAACCACTGACCCAAATACGGCGCCATCGCAAAGCAGCAACCAGGTAGAAGTGTAGCATTTCCTTAGACCATGTGGCACTCAATAGAAAGCTTTCAAGTCAGTATTGTTATCAGCCTCCGTATCACTACCCAGTAGTAGACCTACCCATCTCTTCCTCGACTCTTTCCATAATCGTCCCCGCAAACAATTCTATATTTAGGGTCAACAAAATCTAATAAAATACTCAGAAAGACACAAAGAGAAAGGCACATTCCTCGTTCCATATGCTAGGACAAATTTATACAAGTGCTCCTTCTTTCCTAGTGCTATTAGAGCATGGAATGGGTTGCCTGAGCTAGCCAGGAAAACCAGTGACTTGGCAGAATTTAAGTCATTGGTTAATATGCATGAGTGAATGCATGACGCGTAGGACGTAATTATCTTCCTTTTTGAAATAACGTCTGTATTATATAAGATAAGATAAGATAAGATACACATGTTGGAGCCAAAGGCTTCTTCCAAAGACAAACAACGACCCTTTTTTGGTATGTAAAAGACGGTGCAGGCTTACACACATATACAATCACGTTACAATTGATAACTTAAAATTGACGAAAAGGGAAAGTGTATAAACAAATAGTAACCTTATGATTTTTAAGGACAGCTAAATTAAATTATAAGCAAGATTACACAAACTCAGAGGCGGCCTCACCAGATACAAACATAAGCAAAAAATATTCAAGCCGTGGATTTGTTTTGATTGTCTAAAGCAGTGATTCCCAAAGTGGTCTATATAGACCCCCAGGGATCTACGAAGACTTACAAGGGGTCTACGAAAGGGAAAACATAAATTGGGGGTCTATGAGATGTCCACGGTGGTCTACGATAATTGATTTCGTTTAAGCATGTCGTGACTTTAATTTTAACATCAAATTATTGTAATTTTTTCATACACTAATATATGATTTGTACCCGAGTTAATCCTTTAAATATTTATACTGCTTTTTAAACGACATATTATTGTATCTACTTTAAATACTTATTTAAATAGCTTCAGTTTGTTTACATGCAACCAATGTTTTAAAAAAATGTAGACTGTGCAGCGCTGATTATTTAAAATTGGTATTTATTCCTTCCTTGTAATACTAGCGGTTGCCTAAGTGACTTTTTATACCGATTTGAAATCAATTATGCTGGAGGATCATTTGAGACAATGCTTGCATTCTGACAAAATAGATAAAGATTAGAAAAAATGTTCAAACACTCCAAGTTCAGAATAGAGCCACAAAATCTCTCTTCGACACCATATAGAGAAGATAACAGTTTGTGAGCGTCTTACAAAATCTCTTTACATATAGCAAAATACGAAAAAATGCTAAAGGTAAAACATTGATTTTACTAGCCGTTGTAGTTTTCAATAACTGTTTTACACAAATCTACATCTGATAGTATTAAACGAATTTCTTTAAGCAACACTACAGTTCAAGGGTCACATCTGTGGCATGAGTTATAAAATTAAAAGCTTCTTTTGTAATTCTTTCCAAACGACATATATATACAGTCTGGGATCAGCGGCGAACAGGCTCTGACAGGGTGTAGCCCTGTGTGCTGCAAACTGCCTAAAGGTCGTTGGCTCCTTATTTTTTAACAGGGTTGACCCACGAAACCTTTCCCATGTTCGGGTATAGCTGCAAGGCAGCACAGTTTGAATTCAGTTTTCCTTCTGCTAGGTATGCTGCAAGCCAAGGCTAATGAGCCCTTCCTGCCAAAAGCTGACTGGTTTAGTTACTCACCTTCACCCCTTCTCCTGTTAGTGACAACAGTTCTGCGCACCCAATAGTTGAGCCACACATGAAAGATCAAGACATACAAGAGAAACTGCTCTTTGCGAAAACTTTGACTATGAGACATAAGGCTAATTAATTAATTGATTGATTACTATTTAATGTTTGAGGACTACTTCATAGAACAACAAAGTCCTACATGAAACAGAATATCCGTAGCAACGGATGATAGATGTGCAAAAAAAAAAAAAAACAAGAAAAAAAAACATTTCCAATGTGTTTGGTGATTCCAGTAATAAATTGAAATTGTCATTTTAATTAGTTTAAATTTGAATTTTGTCAATAAAAAAAATTGACAGATCTCTATAACACTATTTGTAGCTTTAAATTATTGTTTCACTTTTTAACTCACTGCAGTTAGAAATTTGTTTTAAAAATGTTTTGATGAATTTGCAAAAATTCAATTTAAGTAAAGTAGGGGTCTACCGAAAGCCAGAAAACATGCCAAGGGGTCTACGAGACAAAAAAGTTTGGGAACCACTGGTCTAAAAGATTCCAAGAATCATTTTTGCATTATTTTTCACTTGAAAACAAACTGAACAATCAATTATTAATATTGTTATCCCAAACTTATTTCTGATAAAAAAAAAATTTGCCCAAAAAGAGAAATTAACTTTTCAAAGCTTTTCTGGTTTTCTAATAAAATATGACCTTCCGACAGACAGACGACACAAAACTAATAACAGCTTTTCATCCTATGGGCTGCTAAAAATACAGATTATTTGAGACTTTTTGGGGACAAACTTAGCCACTAGTACACATAAGCCACGTTACTGCATAAATCACTGTTGAATTAATTTTGGACCTTCAAAAGATGAATATCTCCGCTTCTCCTAGATCTATTCCTACAATGATATATTTGGTGCCCTTGAATTTTTTAAAAATTACTTTTGTACAGCGCACCATTTATGCAACATTTATGCCTATAGCAATGCTCCATCTTTGTGTAGGCCTACCATTGGGGGAGCGTGTACTTTGGAAATTGTTTCCATGGTGCCCCAACGAAACTAAAAAATAATAAATTACCTCCACTGTAGTTTTTCATTTAAAATGTAAAAAAAAAAAAGGGGGGGGGCCTCCATATAAAAAATCTTTTTGACCTTAAAAAAAAAAAAACTACTCCCAACTCAAAAGTCAACGGATTTATATCCCTTTACAAAAGTAATTTAACGTTAAAATGGGGATTGGGGGAAATCCGACTACGGTCCACTATTGTTTCTGTTTCTTTTTTTTTTTATTCCCCAGGAGACCGCCAGCTTGACCACCCTGTTATTAATCGGAGAGGAAAAGAGGGGAAAAACTGGAGCGAAATGTAATTTCAGACATTATGCATCCGTCCACCAATTTTTACCTTTTCTTTTTTTCTATCAATCTCCGAGCAGACGATAATTGTTAGCCGCTAGAGGGCGGGCAAAGTCAGATTAAAAAACAAAAAGTATGGTAAGTCAATGAGACCGAACCACAAGACATATATAGATCTATATCTTATATGTAATCAATCGCACATTAAAAAAAAAAAGATATAACCTATATAACAAAAGACGTCTAGCACTAGATGTAAATCTAGACTCAATACTATTGCTAGATGAAGGCCTAAATTTAGACTCTATAGTACTATTGCTAAGAAGGACTAATCTAATATAATTATCCATTGGTATTTGTTGTATTAGATTCGCGTCACGTGACTATCAACGTGAGAACAGACTGATTTTTTTTTCATCTTTTTAACCTATTTGTGGCTCTGACAATGAAAAGCGAAGATGACAGTCGATTTCCCCAGAAAAAATTTAAAAAAAAATACATGAGTGCCAAGAATTACCAGCTCCTATTTAACTTAGTCTACGAAAGCAGAATCCAGTGGCGTATCTAAGGTAGGAGGAAAAGTGGGGGATCCAAATTTGAGAATCCCCCCCAAACACTTTAGTATTACTAAGCAAGTAACTTCAACCATATAAAAGGTAGTGTTATAACTGCAAACCTACTTTTGGGCCAACCTGAATATTTCTATATCAAAGGACTAAACGCACACAAAATATAATAATAATAATAATAACTTTATTTATAGAGCGCTGTTAACAAACAAAATGTAGGCTCAAGTCGATGTAATCACATTACAAACACATACACGAGCGCTAAAATGACAAACTAATCTAAAAAAAAGTTTTAAACAGATAGGTCTTGATGTTCTTGAATGTAGTGTAGCATGTTGTCTGTCTGAGATCAATTGAGAGTGAGTTCCAAAGCTTTGGTCCGTGCACAGACCGTATCAAGGATAGACAAAACAATGAAAGTGAAATTTATCAAACTTTTCGGAATTACGTGCCCGGTTGATAATCTACTTGAAACCACCAATTAACTCTTTCTCTCCGTAATTATTTTTCCACCTTTCGACGGATTTTTTCATTTTGCTCATGACTATTTCACTCCCCTGTTATGATGAAACTTCAATAGCTTTGTCGTTTGTTATCAGAAAATGTTTTATTTAGTATAGACTTGAAGGGGAATGCATGCTCTTTTTATATAACACAAAATAAAATGTACAAAAATTAAACATCAGTTAAATTTAATGGGGTCAAATCAACGATGATATCATCAATTAGGAAAGAAAGAGTTAAATAACGACTACCTGTAGTCTTATGTCCCATTAAATGCCTATTATGCGCAAGAGAGGATCAACTTGTTTTAGTTAGATACAAGTTACTCTACTGCTTTCCATCAAAGTGATCCCATTAAATAGGATATGACGTCTTGGAGGCGCCCCTGATCATTGATAAAGGCTCAACAGACCTGATATCCTTGCCACGTCTCTTTTTATTCAATACATGTAATATGGAATCATCTTTCGTTTCTACTGAGACCATGTATATTGATATGTGTTGTATGTAATTAGGCCCTGTTTGTAACGAATATTCATAGGCCTATGTTGTTACTACACAAATGGGTGAATATAACTTTACATAATTTCTCACAAATATAAATCTCATATTTAAATACAGAAATACATACAATATCCTCGAGTCTTGCACGATAGAAAATCTTACGACTATCAATATGCTGTCCGTCAATCAGTCCCACACACTTCTTTTTTTTTTTCACGTGCTTCCAGTCTTTAAGCCCCGCCCCTTGAGATACACACTATTACATCATTTCCTGAATACAAACTCATCATTTCCGGAACACACATGCATTCCATAACAACCTTAACGTCAATTCTTAGTGTACTTTTATTTGATTAATAGTGTATCTTTCTTCGCTCTACCGTTTCATATCAACAAAGGACTACGGACTGCTTTACGGCGGACATTATCATATCAAGAGTAGCGTATGGATCACTTAATGGCGGGCGTTTCATATCAACAAAGGTATGGAGATTTGTGACAGACGTTCCATATCAACAAAGGCCTATAAGATCACTTAACGATGGACGTTTCATATCACCACAGTTGTACGGATCACTTAGTGGCGAGCGTTTCATATTTACACATCAAAATCTTAATTGTAATGATAGTTAATGTAATGTTATTCAATCTAAATAAAAAAAATTGCGGAAAAAAAAGATCATGGTCAAAGTGCTGACAATCGCCCGTACCCAGCCGGTCTTATACACTTTGTTTTATGTCAATGAGCATTGCGCAATGCCACCATTTTGTTCCCAGAGTCCCAGAAGACAGTGTTTCTCAACACATAATTTTCCCATTACCTCTTAACTAAATTTTATTTGCCACGTAGGCCTACTATTTTGTCACCCTCACGTGTGCTATTTTCATAGATGGAAACAGATCTATTCACTTCCCCTTTTTGGGGTATTCAGTCTACGAAATACGGAAGTATTAATTATTATAATAATAATCTATGTATTTTAAAAAGTAGGTCAACATAATACTTTTTTGTGCACCTTTTTAAAGCCTTACAACTTTAAGCAAAAAGTTTTATTTTCAATAGTTTACTTTGCGAAATGTATCTTGTAATCTAGCGTACTTGACATTGATTATTCCGTCTGCTTATTTCAAAATCTCTGCTAATTTTTTGTTTCATTCCCCCAAGAAGTCCATAATTCATGTGCAGAGACCTGGTTCCATTGGACTCGACAATTTAATGATAGTGATGCGGCTGTGACACGCGCGTCAGAAAATTTATATGGCCTTCCGTGTTGAAAAAATCTGGCCGCCACTGATCTAACTAGTAACATTGGAACTGGTCTGATAGACTCGTTACTTCAATACAAAGATTTCCTGTTCCTTTGTCTACACTACAGGGAAGTTGTCAGAAACAGTTCTCTCATGGCAGACACTGCCCTCTTTCTCGTATTTTTGTTCTTGATTTGTTTTGTCAAGCATATTTTGTTTCTCCCCCCCTCCCGTTACTATTTTTTTCAGCGTCCAGATTTTTTCTTTACAACACTTGCCAATGCAACACATTAAAAACTTACGTAGCCTGCTATTCAACTATTATCGAAAACTTGTGGTTAAATGTATGGATATATGCGGAGATATTTCAAACAATAGATAAGATTAGATAAGATAATTTTATTGATCCAAATAAAGAGAAAATCAATTTGACTACAATGGTCCACTTCAGCATTGCCTCTATAACAAAAACAATATAGATAAAAATATAGACAGCGTACAAGAAACACGACACACAAACACACACAGATGATGAGCTGTAGATTGATAGAAAACATACGACAGAATTTTTTTCATGTTTTTTTTTTTCTTATCTTAAAGCTTGGCATTGACATGCAACTGTTACGATTATTTATAAAGACTATATGAGCCAATGGATGGCCTGGTCTTTAGGTATGCACGCTGGACTGTTATTCGGTCGTTTCGATGATACTGGGTTCAAACCCTGCCCGCTGCCATCCCCCATTGGTCATAAGGGAGGTTTGAACTAGGATGTAGATTATCTTCAACTCTGAAGAAACATCCGAAACATGTACATTTTACAAGCAGACAAACAATGAAGGTTACGAAGACAATAATAACAAACACAAAGACATCATCATAACATTATCTTTCAGTAATTGGGATTTTTTTCCTTAAAAAGCCGCACACTAGCTCGGCACTGGTGACTCTGAACTAGTTCCATTCAAACAAGATGTGCATTGTGAAAAAAAACTAAAATCTGAACACAGACACACACTTGCAAAGATGAAAACCATACACGCACATACAAAGATACAAACCAGACACACACATAAAAAAGATGCGATCCAGACTTACAAAGATGCAAACCAGACATACATACAAAGATGCAAATCAGACACACACACACAAAGATGCAAATCAGACACACACACACACACAAAGATGCAAACCTGACACACACATTCAAGAGGCAAACCACACACACTCATACAAAGATGCAAACCTGACACAAGCGTAGTTTTTTTTTTAAATAATTGAATACATTGAGTGCACGCATAAGTGTATGAAAACTAAATGTTACTTAACATGCTGCTATTAGTTCTTGATTTTCAAAGAGTTCTTTTCTCTCTAGTTTTTTTGTTTTCATCAGACCCGTCTAACTACTGACCTACAAAAGATCACGCAAGGGAAATTAAAAATAAGAACAATAATGGAAAGAGATAATTAAATTTTAATTTGCAGACACTCGTTTCAGGCAATAAGGACTTGAATAATTCTTTGTCTGAAAGCTCTTTGTCTACAACTGAGCCGTGTCTCGGCGGAAAGAAAACATGTAACACGATGTTTCATTGGTGAAAGAATTTGTATTTAGACAACTAGGCATTAAGACAACTAGGCATTAAGACAACTAGACGATTTATACGGATCCTTATCAGCAGGGGCGGACTGGCTATATGGGCATTCGGGCAAATGCCCAGTGGGCCAGTACCCAAAGGGGTCGTAAGAGCCACCGAAAGGGCAGTATTGAATGACACTATGTATTAAACTGTTAAAGTTTTTTTTTTATATTCTCTTATAAAAGGGCCCTCTGTGCATCGTCTTTAAAAAATATCTGTCTAAAGTGTAATACTAATTTAATCAAACAAATTTTCTGAAATAATGTAATTGCCTACATCCGTAGAAATTGCTACAAGTATGAGTCTTCCTTTTAGGGCCTACACACTTAGCCATTAAAAAAAAGCATAAGGTCTATATTTCTTATAAAAGTATAGAGCTCACTGTATGCATGTGTACAGTTATCGATACTCAAACCGTAATGATTTTGAGGACAGGTATGCCTACATTTGGATGCCCATCAAATGATATGCAATTTAAGCGTTTGATTGTATAGAATTGTCCGGGCCGATTTTGACACGCAGTCCGCCGCTGCTTCTCGGTGTAGTGTAGCCATCTAGTAAGTGTAGTGTTAATGGAGGGATCCAGCAAAGTGATATGTCAGGGGGAGGGACGGCAAGAATGAATGTTACTTTGATATTTTGGTATGATTGTTATATCCCCTTGTTGTGAATGTGAATAGTATTGCACGTGTTGTGAACTGAGTGATTAAGTCTTCTTTGAATGTGTGAGAGAGTGTGTTAAGTTAGTAAGGTCTTGCTCCCGGTCCTGGAAGGTTGGACGTTTACTTCCTGGACTGGTGTTTTGTGTATTAAATATTTATTGAAGTTGATTCATTGTTTGTGCTCTATTGGATATTATTAAAGTATTAAAGTATCATTGTTATTTCATGGAAAGTATTATTGTTATTCATGGAGTTGAAGTTTATTAATAATAATTAATTGTAAGTAATCAAGTAAACCCCTAAGGAGCCAAGACAAGACAAGCATATAAGTTGAACCCCTGACATGATATTCGTCTTCTGACGCACTGCATTTGTAGTCTTTACACACCAAACTCCTCGGCGAAATAACACACTATTTTCTTCACTACAATTTCACACTGCATAGATGTCATTTAAAATTAATAGCAATGTCTTCGATTCCGAGAATTAAGGACGAGTGCAGGGTTTCACATGACTACAAGCAAAACCATTTGCGACCTGCATATCATGCCATATCTGACGCAGAGAAAGCCGTTGTCAGCCCTTATTTATAACAGGCACCTCCATTGAACCTCGCACCAAAACAATGTAATTCTTATTCTCCACCGCGTTTCTTCACAAAAGAAAATGCATCCTGGAAACTTTTTTTTTTGTTCTTATGAATGTACACAGGGCAGGCCCTAACAGTTGCGGGGCCCTATGTCAAACTGATTGCGCGGGGCCCAGTCTGAGTAGGGATAGGGATAATAAGTGAAAATAAAGTTTTAGTATTAGAAAATAAATGCGTCTTCGCATTTTATTCATTCCTTACTAAGTACAATATCACGATCAAATTTACTTTACGAGCCTTGCGTGTAGCGAAGTCATACAGTAGATCATCAAAATTCTGTTTCCTACATACATTACGCTCAAAAGCAATAGTAAGTATTGCCAAAGTGTTCAATCTCTCTTCGTGAATTGTTGACCTCAAGTAATTGAATGAAGCCCCTATATGACAATTGTGTCTATTTTTCAGGATATTTTTTATGATTTCAGATTTCCACGAGTCTTCCACTTCCAGGACCGGGAGCAAGACCTTACTAACTTAACACACTCTCTCACACATTCAAAGAAGACTTAATCACTCAGTTCACAACACGTGCATTACTATTCACAACAAGGGGATATAACAATCATACCAAAATATGAAAGTAACACGAGTCTTCCACGAATCCTATAATATAAGTTATAATGGTTTAGTTTAATAATATACACCTAGACTTAGCGCGGGGCCTATGAAAGTGCGGGGCCCACTGAGGACGCATGGGTATGAATATGATGGAACCTCAAGAAGGATAGTTTGAAAGAAACGGACAAATGAACAGTGTCAATGACGCTATTTTTAGACATCGCTATTACCAACTAAAAGGCACAAAAAAAAACACAAAAAAACACTGCTACTGTAGTACTAAAAAGTGAACACTTCGTATTATTAGGCTTACACTTGATAACCAAATAACAAAACCAACACCCCTCTTTAAAAAAAAAAGCTATTTAGTAGATCCGGACTCATTTTTTTTTGTAAATTAAAATTAGCCAAATAGACTTTATCCACAAATAAATGTTGGGAAATGTGATGATAAACTAACCAATGTCAAGGACGCTAGATTGACCTTGAGTGTTGCTAAATGGAAAAAATGAGCACATAAAGCGCACAAAAGTTATCTTAAAATTGTAAAAAAAAAAAAATAATAATAAAAAAATGTGCTTATTAATACTACCTTTTACTCTGTACACCGGATACAACGAAATGCTAGCTATTGATTTTTTTCCCTGAATAGCGCGCACTAATATGTTCAATCCTGGTGAAGATTGGGATTTTTAATTTCGGAATCTTTGGGTGCCTCTGAGTCCACACAGCTCTAATGGGTATCTGACATTAGTTGGGAAATGTAAAGGCGGTGGGTTGTTGAGCTGGCCACATGACACCCTTGTTAAGTGTAGGCCATAGAAACAGATGGCCTTTACATCCTCTGCCCTAATTGGTAAGAAAAATGTCTATTCAAAAGTGGTAAGCGGTAAAATATTTTTGTTAACTTTTAATCTACATCATCTTAAAATGTGCAATAGTCTAAATATTCAACCATACGTTGACCGAATCAATTTCACTATTACATCGTTGAGGCGACTAATCATAGTATGGTAAAATACAATTTGAACTATGTTTGAGTGTGTGTTTTAAATACAAAGGTGAAGGATACCAACAACACAAGTACAGATACAGCCTACACAATATATTCATCTAAAGTGTATATATGCATTTTAGAAACAGTGTTTAAAAGCATCTTATCTCGTTTTTTTTTAATGTTTGATTCGCCTTTTTACCCCTTTAATTTATCATTGTTTCGTGGGTGTAAACAAGTGGGAGAAGACACTTTTTCACTTTGAAATATTTGGGTCATCGTTCTCAATTTAGGTAGTTTTTCTCTTTTTATACCACAATCAGACTCTCTCTGTGCTGGTGGTGAACAAGGATGACGTCTGTACCATTTGTGGAAAAAACTTAATTGATGATGGCAGTCGCGTAGCCAGTTTCTGGACATGACGTCATTGTCGCGCGATGCCAAAACGACGTGGGCGTGTCCGTCATATTTGTGGCTAGCAGACGACAGCAAGAGAACGGAAATAAACCGGTTGCTCCTTTTAGAGTGTGAAGTTTTAGCAACTGGAGTTTAATCTGCTCTACGAATGATTCAATGTTTCTTGTGTAGAGTGAAATGTCAAATGGAAGCATGAGGTCCGGAATTACGACAGTGCTAGACTCTGCGATCGCTCATGGCCTCATCCTTAAATATGGCTCAACATTTTAAAAAAATATATAACAAAATATGTATATTAAGTATAAAAAAAACATCTTTCTTTACTAACATGACACGGTTTAAAGATGTATTCATATTATTAAATGCATTTATTTTTAATGTGAGTAGGAGCCTCAAGAAAAAAAAAAAATTCCAGGCCCGGACCTCCACTTGCTAAAATACGACACTGGGTAGAGTATATCTACCTAAAATGATGGAATTCTATAAATATTTCATTTCAATGTCCAAGAAACACAACCCTGGTACATTTACACTAGAATTCTATAAATGGATTTTATTTAAATATATAGGTCAAGGACAGCAAAATGAAATGAAAAATAGAAGAACTAGAGTCCGGAAAGAAATGTTTTTGCGTTCTCCAAACGACTCTCGCCTAAAAACAATGTCATATGCCTCCCACCTGATCTCTCTTCTGCCTCTAGCCAATTTGGTCCCTGATTACGTCATCCTTTAAGGGAAATATCTTTCATTCATCGTAGGGTTTGGATTAGTAAGGCTTACAAGAGTTACTGTCCTCTTTTATACAGCACATCCACACTCACACTCTCTCACACACGCACATTACTAAATGAAAGAAAAAAAAAGAAGTCGAACTATTATTGGTGAATGGGATCAAGTCCATTGTTACTTTTTTTTTTTTTTTTTTTTTTTAAGTTGGTTTCATTAAAGTCTAGATTGGAAAATTAAGAAAAAAATTTTTTATGATTGAACGAAAATAGCGTCGAGGTTAGGTCTATTTTTGTTACAGCCATCATTATGCTAGGTAGGAAAACTTTATCTAGGTTTATTTGTGGAATACAAAATACATTTTAATACATTTTAATTTTCATAAATTACAGTCGTTTCGCTTCATTTTTACGGAAAAATAAAAATATGGATGGATGATCAGGTAGGGAGCATTTTCCTAATTATATGGGGAGGAGGGGGGTCGACGTGTTGACAAGGGGGCGTAAGGCTGACTTTTTTTTTTCAAGGACAAAATATTTTGTATTTGATTCCAAGCGAGTATTAATCAAGTAAAAAAACAACAACTGTATAACCAAAATGTTTTGAACAATTATAGCTACTTCGTTTCATCTTGATGTTTTCTCGAGAATCCACAGCTATAAGATCGATACAAAGAGTACTTTTGAAGACAATTAAAAAGTTCTTCGCTAATACGATTCTAGAGTAGACCCTTCTTTCTTTACTCTTTCTCTCCGTAATTATTTACCACATTCTGGTGGAATCAACGTTGGTAGCGTCAGTTAGGAGAGAAAGAGTTAAGTCAGAACGGACAAAAATCTGCCAAATGACGTACCATCTTTCTATGGAAGTCTTTTGCGTGAGTAAAACAGGAAGTCCAAAAGACGCCTTTCTGAAAACAAGGATAACCATACAACGACCAAGCCCATTACAGTCGTACATGGTCAGCTGACTCGAATATCTGTCACGATTGGCCCGTACCACCCTTTTTTATTTTAACTTTAATTGTATTATAAAAATAGTGCGTTGTAGACGCCAGGAGAATACATTTCTGAATGCATAAAAAGGCTTGTTACCGGGGCTCTTCCTCTGAACCAGTTGGAGGGAATTTCTAGCTAGGGCCAGCGGTTCTCAACCTTTTATGCTCGGCGACCCCTTTTTACAATCCCCCACTCTGCGGCGCCCCCCCCCCCCGATACACAGATACAGCACTAGAAGAGCAGACAATAACAATCCATAGTTTCGATGGTCTTAGACGACCCCTGGCAAATCGTCAATCGACCCCCAAAGGGGGTCGCGATCCACAGGTTGAGAACCCCTGAGCTAGTCTAAAGAAAATAATGGGTCGCGAACGTAATTTTTGTTTTTAATCGGAGAGGGGGGCGTCACAAGTAAAAGATTGAGAAACACTTTGTTAGGGTATAATTGGTGGATCTGTAAATAGCGATGGGTTACTTTGACCACGTTGAGTCAAGCGTGAATTAACAGAGTCAGCCTGATTGGTGGAATAATAGAGTCAGTCTGACTTGTTGAATAACTCTGCGGAGATGTTCTGTTTTATTATTGATGGGTTCTGCGGGGGTTTAGACAAAGACCGATCAAACATTTACGAACAGGCATTTCATAGACTAACTCCTTCCATTCCCCCCCCTCTCTCGCCAACACACACACACACTCACGCACGGTTTTAAATGAATAGGTGTGGTTCTGTTTTATACAAGAGAAGCTGACAATTGATAAAAACACAATAACATTATAATTAAGATAACGAGAGACGGAACTGATGTTTATTATGGTTGAACCAGATGCGCTCTTTTTCTTGTGCTACATCCTGGCACCGATGCTCACAAAACAAATAACTTAAATATACCAAAGCAAACTCTCTTGTATTGAGTGAAATCGCATCAATTATTTTGAAGCAAACATAACACAGTTGCTTAAATTAGTCTCCTGGTCTTGCGACTTTAACGCGTCTGCTTTCTTGTATGTTGACCAAGATTCTCGAGGGGGGGGGGGCACCTTTCAATCGATAATATATCTCTTATATCTCTTATTATTGCGAGGCTTATCTCCCGTTACCTTAGTAAATTTTTCCATATAGAACAAAATGAACTAATTACGACTACTTGATTAACTACTTGTTTTTTTTTATTTTTGATTCATGCGTTGTCATCGACAATGAATAATTGTACACATTTCAACTTGATCCGAGAATGGGAATTGGGAGAAAGGATTGTGTAAAAGATTTTAACCAGACATGGAGTGAGTTGATATCATAAAAAAAAGAAAATTTTCAGTTTTAAGGCGAATCCATTAATAGCAAGTTTTTTTTTGTTTTTTTTTTGTTTATCCGGTGTAGAGAATACGCAATTATCAATAAAAGAAATATTTAAATAAACTAAGAAATTCCCCCCCCCCCCCCTCCACTTTTTTCAGCACTGTAGAATCTAATTTCTAAACGCTCTCACTTGTAGCAGAAAATTATTTTTTTATTGTTTAGTTGGCAACAACGATCTTTCAATATGGCGTCCTTGACATTGTTTATTTTATCCATTTATCTCTGAATATCTCCAAATCCTCTTCTTTTCTTTTTCTTAACGTTTGGTTCCATTGCATCGCCACCTCATTTCTTCAAAATCCTTTCTCTTCTTTTTCATTCTCATTGCTTTTTTTTTTACTATATTCTAAAAAATGTAAATGGGATACTAAAAATCAACAAGTAAACGAAGGGGATATTACTGTGATTTGCTTTTAGTGCGAGAATCAACACTATCATAAACATGTACACATTACAACAGATGTGATGGTCTATGCTAGCCTGACAAGAGACAACTAGCAGATATTGCTATACAGACATCTTGGCACAGGATAGAAAAAAAAGGTGTATATGTGGATAAATTAAGGAAGACCTAGAGATGGGGGAAGACAGAGAAAGGGAGAGGCAGAGAGAGCAATGGATAGGCAGACAGACCAAAAAATAGATAGATAGATAGATAGATAGATAGATAGATAAATAGGTAGATAGATAGATAGGTAGATAGATAGACAGATAGATAGACAGACAGATAGATAGATAGATAGATTCAGATAAATGCGATAATAACATTACTAAGTAACTAAATTGTATTACTTTGGCTTATATGAGTTAAATATTTTCACCTTTAGCACATAAACGAAATTGAAATTGATTGTTAGGTCTTTACACAAACTATTCAAATACGAATAAACCAAAGTATATAATAATAATGATAATAATAATATAGAGATTATTTCACACATTAGAACCTACTGATTACTATTCTCTTTGAATTCTCGTGTGTATTCTTGTTGATAGAGCTAGAAGACAAATGTCCAAACCACTCTCGAATAACTGCCGAGTACATTAATCAATGGTATCGCCACGATCGATCTTCACTAATGTATTAATCATTTCAGCGTCGACTTCCAGTTGGCTCCCGAAACCTGCCACTATAGCCTTGATCTTCCTTCCTCTATAAATTGACTAACACTGGACTACAAAACAAAGAGTCTAAGGAAACAAAGGAACAAATTGTCAAAAATATGTTGATCATCCAAATATATATGTGTGTCTAAACGTGACTCTGTTACACATTCTCCTAGAACCTTCCTTCACTCACACACCAAAGACACACACGCAAAAGAACTAGAAAAAAAACCGACTGGACAGCAGGCGAGAGGTGGCCCATTAAGTATCGATACCACGCGTTTTTTTATATATATTTTTGTGTGTGAGTATGCCTTGAGCTCGATACCGCCCCCCCCCCCCCTATTTTATTGATCCCGAGCATGGCTATCGGTGAGTGTTGGGGGAATGGGACTGGGAACCTACAGTTGGCATATGTGTTCGCTTCTGGAATATTCATGACATGCCTACCCCCCCCCCCTTTTTTCCCCAACGATTCGGCAGGGAGTGTGTGTGTGGGGGGGGCATAAAGACCATGTTATACTTTGTACTTTGGGAGAATTCGGGAAAGTGAAAAAAAAATATGCAAGGGAGGTAATAGGACGTCTGACCATGATATCAATGTAAACATGAAGGTCATCTGTTATGTTGTGGATGCAGGATCTTAGAAATATTATCCGTTCTTTTTTATCGCTGACATGACTTTTTACCGAGCAACTGCTATATTTTAAGTGATTTTTATCATCACATAATACCGCTACTTAACAGTTACGTAATAAGTTATCAAGTATTTGCATAATATTTAAATAAAAGACTGATTACTATCACATTTTTATACTTTGATAGCTATACATAATTAAATATGCAATTGGCAAACATTTCATATCAAACATCATAACACGATAATACATCGTCACAGATCATGGCATATTATTTCTTGAGTTACACATCCTCACATATTATCTCTAATGCGACACATCATCACATATTACCTTCTATGCGACACATCTTTATATAGTCTCAGATGTGACATGTCATCACATATATTCTCTGATGTGACATATTATCACAAGTTATCTCTGATACGATATGTCATAACATATTACCCCTCATGTGACATATCATCATATAGTGTCTGTAATCTGACATACCATCACATAATGTCTCTGATATAACATATCATCACACATAGTCTATATTGGGATACATGCCGTAGTCTTTAAAGTTTCAGAGAAAAGTCAACTTAAACACATGTCCAAATCAAGGACGCAATCATACTTCACAAACTACACTACCTTTAACATCAATGTCACAATAGCACAAACAATCGCAAGTATTTCTCATCAACGAGTGGAGGCGGGTTGGCTGAGTGGCAAAGCACCTAGCTTCCGAACCGAGTGGTCCCGGGTTTGAATCCTGATGAAGACTTAGATTTTCAATTTTCGGGGTCCCTCGAGTGCCTCTGAGTCCACCCAGCTCTAATGAGTACCTGACACTAATTAATGAAACGTAAAGACGGTTGGTCGTTGTGCTGGCCACATCACAGCCTCGTTAACCTTGGGCCACAGAAACAGATGATTTTAACATCATCAGCCCTAAAGGGGAAATTTACTTTTTTGTTTTTTTACAGTACACGAAACTTTTCAATCTTTAGAAACCACTGAAAGACTTAAAGGTCATCAGAGTCGTGTTCTCTTGTAGCCACGGAGTACAAATAAAATATAGTGGACAAGGAGAGCATTCTATCGGCTTAGATCAACAATCAATCAATCAATCTATCTATCTATCTGTCTCTCTCTCTCTCTCTATCTATATATCTATCTAACTGTCTGTCTGTCTGTCTGTCTGTCCGTCCGATAATCCATCCATCTGTCTGTCTATCTATCTATCTATTTATCTATCTATCTATTTATCTGTCTGTCTGCCTGACACTCTGCCTACCCGTCTGTCTATCTATCTATTTATCTATCAGTCTGTCTGTCAGTGTGTCTAATTAATCAATCAATTATTTATTTGTAATTAATTATTTTTGTTTGTTATCGAAAATGGAAATAAATTCTACATTACCGATACATGTGAGTAAATGCGGAGTTCTTCCCACTAATTAAGCCAAGTTTCCTTTTAAAAGTATTTTTAATATTTTGCTTGTTTTAATTTTTTTTTAATCAAACTCACTCTAACGTTTCTGTTGACATTTACTATTGACATTTAATTTCTATTGACACCAACACTTCAATGCTTCCAGATGACTACGAGAAATCGTACACCATTTCATCAATTAAAATATTTTAACCTTACATGCATATTATATCAACTTTCAGGTGAACTCTGGGAAATAAATAGCTACAATTAGGCTAAAAATATCAGCCTTCCATCCCGCCCCCTCCCACCCGATCTCCGACCTCCCCCGAGTCACTTGTAAGAATAAAACTAGATCTATCCGCTTTGTCGTCAACACCACGGAGAGCAGACGTCGAATGTCACGTGTTTCACAATGTCAGGGAAACCACTGGAATTACAACATGCGATCAAATGACTTAATTATTAGGTAAAAACATTGGCGAGGGATGAAGGTGAGAACTACCTCCGCATCCGCCCGGTCGAAAAGACAAAAAAAAATAATAATAAAAGTGTGTAATTCAATTCTGGAGACTTGCAGTGGCGAATAATAGCATATTTGTGTTATAATCATCCGCGGAACTTTTTTTTGTCTAGGAAAATGAAAAAAATAACGAGAGTATAAATTCAGCTGGTGTAAATATTGTAAATAAAGAATTTATCGCCTAACTCCAGTGTTTCCCACACTTTTTCCTTAACGGAGCACTTCGCACATTCTGAGTATTTTACAGAACACTTCTTTTTAGACAGATTAATTCACTTGGTGGCCTATTAGTTAATTAATTATTCCAGTAGTTCGTGGAACACCTATTCAGGCCTTGCGGAACACAAGGGTTCCGGGGGACAGAGTTTGGGAAACACTGCTTTACACTGTAACTACATCCACACAAAAAATTCTTTTTAAAAAATAAAATATCGAAAACATCCTGGACTTGTTCAATTTAATAATAATATTGCGAAACTTTAAAAAAAAAAAGTCAGATAATAAGATCGACCTTCGATATTTCCGTTAACCTACTTCAAAAAAAAAGATAATTGCATTTAACAAACTAAAAGGGTGTGGGAGAACAATATCGAACAAGATAAACCAATATTTCATCATAGTTGTTATTCAATCGCGGCTTATCAATCTGAGAACAGGTAAATAGTAGAACGTGTTTGTTTCATACTTAATGCTAGGGCAGCAGTAGAATTACGTTCATAAAGGAGGCGGCGGCTGAGTGGTAAAGCTCCTGGCGTCCGAACCAGAGAGGTCCAGTGTCCGAATCCTGGTCAATACTGGGTTTTTTAATTTCTGGATATTTAGGGCGCCTCTGAGTCTACCCAGCTCTAATGGGTACCTAACACTAGTTGGGGAAAGTATAGGCGGTTGCTGGCCACAAGAAATCTTCGCTAACCGTCGTCCACAGGAACAGATGATCGCTACACCATCTGCTCTAAAGACAGCACCGTCTGAACGGGAAACTACTTTTTTTTTTTAACCTTTATAAACTCTGTTAATGTGACATTAGTTTATGCATTTGCTACTATTTTAATGTATTTTGTTCATCTGAAATCAAATATCTTGAAATATTCTTGAAAAGGAGACAAATCTGTAAATAGCAGGATTTTTTGGTGTATCCGTAGTACACAATGCGAAAGTTATGGCGGAAGTGCTGCTAAGCTATCCATTTTTAAAACTTCGCACTTTTTAGCACCGTAGAATCAAATTTATAATAAATTTTATAAAAAAAGAGTAGAACAATATGAACAACCTTTAGTCTGAAAATCTCCGATAGTGGAAACATTATAATGCTGACAGATAAATTGAGTGGGTTAAAAAACAGACCTAGAAGGCTTTATTGGTCCTACTTTTATGGGTCCTCCTAGACATGGTCCGCTGATTAGATATTGCAAGTGATATGTTTTCAATAATTGCATATATAACATTTATTGCCTACAAGGAGATACAAGGTGGTAGGTTTAAGAAATGTCAACAGGTGGGAACGAAATGAATGTCGCAGAAAGCTACTGGAAGGGAAAAAAAAACCATCACGGTCAAAATGTAAGTAAACAACAATGTTTCCATGGAAACTATATGTAAGCAAAAATATTTCTAGGGAAACAAGAAGTAATTCAAATTATTTGTAAAATTTAACCAAAAATAATCATTAAAAAATAAGATTACCCAAAATTGCCTCCCCTATTCGAGCTTTCAAAATTTGTTATTATTATGTTATTCAAAAAACATCGGCGTACCATTTAGTTCGCCATTCTCTATCTTTCTCTCTCTCTGTCTGTCTTTCTCTCTCTCTCATTTTTCTGTGTCTAAGATTAGCGTTATCAATAATCTGTCGGAACACTAAATACTATTACTTTTAAATTTGTTTCTTAATGGAAGCAACACCGTGAACAATATTAATCTACCGATCAGTGAAAAAGCGAAATAAAAAGCTAATATTTGATTAACTCATTTCAATTTCAATAATCCTCTTCATGAAGCATACTGTGATAGAATTCACGGAACCTTGACCATGACATGTCCATGTATCAGAACCTTGATAAATGACGACAAGAAAATTGTGTTTTTTTTTAACGCACTAAACTGATTTTGAACCAGACAACAAACAAACAAAATCAAACAAACAAACAAAACAAACAAACAAAACAAGCAAACAAACAATGGCAAAGCTTTAAAACTAATTGATCTAATAGCTATCTAGTTCGATCAAATGAATTCTCTTGTTTAACTGATGCAGGTTAGAAAAGCTCTAAAGATTAACCTAGGTTTAGGGTTTTAACTTAAGTTAGTGTTAACAGTCAGGGCTGCGATCAGTTTTAAAATTAATAAAGTGGAATCAAGCTATTTAAGGTTAGCGACGTAATGAGAACTTTATCCCACACAAGACAAAAGTTTTGTCTGCTTTTAAACGTGGCAAAATATGTAGGTCACAGCAGGGTCTGCGATGTGACGTGAAATACTGCATTTTTATTTAATCTTCGGGCTTAAAGTCGAAATTTCAATATTTCTTATGGTTAGCGCACTGGAGAAGCGAGGGGAGGGGGGCGTTTGTGTGTGTGTGTAGAAATGACACATTGTGTTAATAATCTAAAAAAACAAAACAATATAAGCTAGTAGTGGACATTTTTATCTCGAACTGTGTCGCCCCTCCCTCGTCAGTTGGTCTACAACAAATAATCATTAGTCATTCGTAAATGTAAAATGAATGGGGCGGTACCCGTCTTAGCCTTTCCATTCAACCTCTCTCCGTCTCTACAATTAGCCAATAGATTGTGTTCATGGTATACACGTAATAGAAATCACCCCCCCCCCCCCCGCCTATTAAAAGAAGATTGTATAACACAAAAAGTCGACAGATCTCTATATCATATATATATAGAACAACTAAGGATCATCGCAGAGCACACTTCCTCATGTGGCTGTGGAGCCCTATTTTGGAGAGACACTCCCGTCCACAGATAGCGCAGGTTAAGGTGGCTTTTGCTTCGGTGGTAGAGGAGCTGGCCATTTTTCGGATTGTATGTTTTTCTTCCTGAGCTGAGACCCATGTACTTTCACTGTCCATAGCTTTCTTGGTCACTGCCTCTCTCCATCTGTTGCGGTCTAGAGCTATGTTTTCCCAATCGTCAGTATTGATGTTCACTGATTTGAGGTCACGTTTTATTACATCTATGTAACGGAGGTGGGGGTGACCAGTTTTTCTTGTGCCAGTCGCGAGTTGACCATAGAGGATGACTTTTGAGATGCGCTTGTCCTCCATCCGGCGAACATGTCCAAGCCAGCGCAAACGGCGTTGTCTGAGGGCTGTAAAGATGCTGGGAATACCTGATCGCGCAAGGATCTAAGTATTGCACACTTTTTCTTTCCATGGGACATTCAAGATCCTACGGAGACATCTCAAATGGAATGAGTTCAGTTTTCTCTCTTGCTTTGCCTAGGTGGTCCATGATTCACTGCCATACATCAGTGTACTCATAACGCATGCCTTGTAGACTTCAATTTTGGTCACCGTAGTGACCAGCTTGTTATCGTCAATGAGGATGGCTTGACTATTAGCACGAAGAAAACAAATGTTATGGGACCACCTGCTATAGCACCACCCTCTATCCTCATTGACGAAATATATATATATATATGAAGTTTGAGATGGACAAATAAGGTTTATATGTAGTTATTATTTTTAAAACGTTTTTCAAACTTCTGTTCTAAACATTTATGATAAACAGATGAGCTTTTAGTTTACATTTGAATCGACTCGAGTTATATGTTATCAGTATTTTAAAAGCATGTTTTAAAGGGTGTGCAATAGCCTCTTGTTTTAAATACCTTTTTTTTTTAATAAACACTTTTTAAATAACCTCTTTTTTATATAAAATAACCTCTTCTAAAAAAAACAACTCAGGTCTAAAAAAACAACAACTATAAAGTGTTTGGTGTTATAACACAAGAGTAAAGTAACCCGTTTAGAGCTTGCAATCTTAGATGTAAAAGTCATCTGTTTCTGTAGCCAACACAGGGACCAACCGCCTTTACTATCCCCAAATACTGTCAGGTACCCTTTAGAGCTGGGATGACTCAGGGGATCCCAAAAAATCCCCAAAATTTATAGTCCCAGTCTTCACTGGGATTTGAACCCGAGACCACTCAATCCAGTATCCAAACGCTTTACTACTCAATCACCAAACGACAAAACGACACAATTCTCTTCCAACAGAACAGAACAGCATCCATACATTACTAAGCATTCCCTGCTCTTAAGATTGAAGACTACCGCTATATCTCAACTTCATAATAATAATGGCAATGTCTTAGTTTCCGAATATTAAGCCTTAAGGATGAGTGCAGTGTTTCACATGACAACGCAAACCCAGTTGCGACCAGGATATTTTCCCGCATCTCTTGCAGACAAAACCGTTGTCCGCTAGCAATCTAGTTAAGTTCTCTTTTCGTCTTCTGCGCCTGTCTTCATCGAGGACTTTTCTTTTGGTCTCAAATAAGCGTCCCGCGGCCTTAGCGAGTGCTCTCCAGCTGTCTTTTTGAGAGGCCATCTGCTCCAGCTACTTTCCTCTATGACCTTTGGTATGCGGTTGCCTTCAATGTGGAATAAGTGTCCTACCCAACGCAGCTGTCGAATGGTAATTAGAGCTTTTAGACTGTCCAGCAGAACATAGTTATTGGTAATGTAGACTTGCCAGCGAAGGCACCTTTGATGGAAGCGCTCGATGAGCCTTCAATATCTTCGATAGAGCACCCAGGTCTCGGAGCCATACAAAAAGTGTGGTAAGAATTACTGAAAAAGAACGTCAAACTAAACACGAGTTTAACCCAGGGTCTGACCCCCTACCCCGCAAGACAGAATGGTGTATGCGAGGTGTACACCGTTTATTCAGGTCGATGAGAAGGGGAGCTTTTGTTTGCTTTTGCTGGTCTTATGGTTCCCAAGTGCGATGCACAACTCTACACGACAATTTCAAATAATGAGAACCACCGCTTAATAAACATTGATTTTTTTTTTTGTTGGTTGCTTGGTGAAGAGACCTATTCCCCCATACTCTCATTATGAGGCCACCAAAATCACTGTTGGACTTTGCAGGACTTCCTATGTTGCATCACCTCACTTGCCTATTCAAACTATATCCACAATAGCAATGGCGACCCACATCACATTTGTACTATAAAATACTAACACGAATAATTAGAGTGTTCAATGCTTCATTAACAGGACGGGGAGAATACCCCTCAATAGTAATGGGACAAAGAGAGTAAGACGGACAGACAGACAGACAGACGAAAGTGCAGATAAGCCAGACAAGACAGCTACGTCATACCGACTTTCAAAGTAAACATACTTAGAGAAAAGAACTATTTGACATGTCAACGCGCGCCGCATCGCTGTGTCATAATGTCATATTTACCTGGATTTATTGTATCACTTCTCTGCCATCCCGTTCAAACAAGAAAGAGAAAAGTAAGAAGCGATTGTCGCTAAGCGATGCCTTTAGTGAATCGATAGTCTGCCATAATGCAAACCAACGTTACATAATTGCATGATAGCCAATAGAAGTGGGGATCGAATTGCGGCTACGGAGAAACCGAATAGGTTGAAAAGCATAGAAAGAGGACGCGTAGGGGCGTAGTTGGCCTTGGTGGGTAAAGGGGCTCTCTTTAAAGGGTAAGACATCTTATTTCATGGCTAAACAAATGACTGATCAACTACAATAGGATATTTTTTTAAAGCATATTACCGTTTAGTTGCAAAAAAAAAAAGGTAAATAGCGCCTAGGATATTCGTATTTAAATATAACATTTATAAATCATTTTTGATCCTTATTAACAGGTTCCTATAGCAGCAACATGAACATCTTTAATAAAGTCAACCAGGGGCGGACTGGGTGTCAAAATTGGTCCAAGCATTTCTCTACCATCCTGCCCATAATTTGTATATCATATGATGGGCCTCCAATTGTACGTGTCCTCAAAATCATTACGTTAAGTTTGATAAAGTACCCCTTTCAGACCTTACGATCTCTGGCCCACGATTTTTTGGGTGTCATGTGGCCAGCACAACGACTAACCATCTTCACTTTTCCCCTACTAATTTCAGGTACCCATTAGAGCTGGGTGGATCGAGAAATTAAAAATCTCAGTCTTCACCAGGATTTGAACACGGGACCCCTCAGGTCGTAAGCCAAGCTTTTCCACTAATCTCGCGCCTCTTGTCTACGGGTGTAGGCTGATACATTAGTTAGGATAATGTGTTAGATTAAATTAGTATTACGCTATAGAGTCTTTAAAAAGATTTTTAAAAAAAAAACGACGCTCAAAGGGTCACTTTTATAACACAACATTATAAAACCTTTAACAATTCAATAGTGTCATAATGGCATCCTGCGGCACTTTCGGTGGCCCTTCCGGCCCATTTGAGTACTGACCCACCGGGCCTTTGTCCGAATTCCCATATGGCCAGTCCGTTGACAGTAATATCTCCCTACAATTCTCAAATTTCTAAGTTTGGACTTCCATTTTTAACTCAACTTTTAGATTCTGTGATGCGGTTTCTTCAACTTTAAAGGATGCCTCGTAACTCTCTCTTCTTAAGCACTATTATAGAAGAGTGTTAACAGACACGAGCAATGCCCGCAGGCAGACTTAATAAAAGCATACATTCTACGTTATTACAGTATTTGCACGCTTAAATAAACAAAAAAGCACGAGCTGGCACGAACAGTGCCAAAGCTTCAATACTACTACCATGCTACTAGTAATAAGAAACTACTACTTCTTTAATAAGACATTATCTTCATGATCAAAGCTTTACTTTACTTAATATGGGGATTTAGATTTACCTTTTACATAAATTTCAAAACTTAATAACTGCTTAATGTCATGTGCTGATGGGTAAAGCGCTTGGCTTCCGAACTGGGGGTCTTAGGTTTGAATCCTGGTGAAGACTGGGGATTTTTTAAAATTCGGGATCTTTGGGCACCTCTGAGTCCACCCAGCTCTAATGGGTACCTGACATTAGTTGGGGAAAAGTAAAAGCGGCTGGTGGTTGTGCAGGCCACATGTCACCCTCGTTAACCGTGGGCCACAGAAACAGATGATCTTTTTACATCATCTGCCTTATGGATCGCACGGTTTGAAAGGGGAACTTTACTTTCATGACATGTTAATTATGTTAAAGGTAAGTAATTTTAGCGTTTGACTTTTAACCAGAGTAATATAATTAACATGACATTAAGTAATTATTAAGTTTTGAAATTTTTGGGTTATTTCAATAATTGTAATTTTGTGAATAAAAAAAAATACAATTAAAAATAGTTTTATGATTTGATCATAGACTCTTATATTATATAGTATATATAAGTCTATGGATTTGATGTATTGTTTAGCAAAACAATCTGTGTCATAATTTGAACACACATATTTTAATGGCAATGCAATCTGTGTCATAAATTGAACACACATATCCAATGTTCAATACAAGTTGGGTATATTTTAATGACAATAGTAATAGTGTGATAATTGGGACACACCATTAAAGATCTTCAGATATATTACGTTAAATATATTGATTGTGTACACGGTTAGGGTAGAGATTATGGCCCATAGAGTAGTATCTGTGCAAAAAAAAAGTTTTGAGCCATAATTAAGACACATCCTATAATTTGATGCTAAGACTCGATGTTTGGTATGTTAACTGTAGAAACTGACCTACCTGAAACATTCGCGGCGTGTTCCATGAGAAAACCGGTGTCTCCACAAAGAGAGCCCTAGAACAGGACTGGGTGGAATCAATCAAACTGTCTTCTACAAATGGACAACGACATATGGATATGTCACTCCGTGTGTTTGTTTGTGTGCGTGTGTGTGTGTTTGTCTGCGTTCACTACATCAGGAAGTGGGCGAGTAACACACTGACATTGGAAAAAAAAAGGGGGGGGATAAACATTGGGTAAGGGGGTTGCATTGAAGTTTTATCAGCTCACGGCATCTCTCTCCCTAACTCCCTTTTCTACAGACTTCTCCCATCATGTATTTATATGATATGCATTCGACCCCTGGGGTCCGAGCCACCCCCTTCTCCCTCCCTCCTCCCCCCCCCCCCATTTTCCTTATTCAGCCGCCTTCGTTACTCGCCACCCCCGCACTGAACTGGGAGGAGAGGCGGAATGCACCCGTCTACAGTTAGCCGTGTACTAGAGCGACAGTGTTAAGTATCGAATATGAAGATTCCCTTCTCCCGGAGAGCATATCGATCCGCGTAGCCTCGCGCAGGGTCGTGATGGCCGTGGCGTGGTTTCCAGAGCTGCCTTTGGATCGATACAGCACTGTGTTTGTCTTGGAAACGCGCTTTCCTTCCGCTCGCATCTCTCTTCGACACAGCCAGATTTTTTTTTCTCTCTCTCTGTCTCGCCCGCTATGTGGGCGCGCTGGCTAAAGTTGACACGGGTCACTTAAAACCAGTATTGGCTAACACCCGGCACTACGATTCAGTGGAGGCAGTCAGACGGCGGTGACAGGAAGAGTTAAGTCCTACAGACCTCATTGACGTAGGTCACTGGAAGTCTACCTCTCAACATCGGTAACCGAAAGAAGAATATTTAGATCTACTACCTTACTCTGCCTTCACCTTTCCTAGGCGGACGTTTGCTTCCAATGCTTTTCAAGTCTGCGTTCTGTGGCTGTTTTTGACAATGACCATGATCTCCGAGGCCATTGCACGTGGTGAGATTGACAGCAAGACTCGTCTGCGCTCTTCCATATTCACCCACGCTCTCCTCGCGAGGAGTTTTTTTTTTTTTTTTTTGTCAGTGTCACTAGAGCTGTTTCCCATGGTGACTTTTTTTTTTTTGAGTTGTTTCCCATTGTGGCTTTTTTATGGAGTTTCTTATTTTGACTCTTTCCTTGAGTTTTTTTCCCCAGTGTGACTCTTTCCTGAAGTTTCCAATTGTGGCACTTCCCAGAGTCTTCTTTACTCGTTTCCCAATGCGACTATTCTCGATTCTTTTCACATTATGGCTCTTCCTGGGTCGTTTCCCAAAGTCTAAGAGTGATTTCCCTGTGGGACTTTGGGACTCTTTCTTTCTGGGTAAAGCTCTTCTGCATCAGTGCATGTGTATATGAAGATGCTCTTATGTGCGTCTCCTTGGGCTGATACTCGATAGCTGATCTATCAGCATGTCAGTTGTGCACCAGGCCCTAAAGAAGAGGGATTACAAGATGTCAATGTTGTACTGAAAACGGTCTGAATGATAACATAGGATCCTTCAGAAACGACTTTGCCTTATTTTGGAGATGGTTTGCATTCGTCAAGAATTTTGTGCAAGTTGATATAATTTTGTTGTCATTTGGTTGCTTTTCTTCAGATTAGGTGCTGGGCTTTCAACCGAAATTCCCATTTACACAAACTGTCTTTTGTAACCTTGTCTTGTTGTTAATATGTTGTGTTTTTTTTTTTTTTTGTCTTTATGAACACATGTCATTTTTCTTTTCAAAAGGTATTCTAGTTATGAATAAATACCTTGACCTAGACCTGAATATTTCCTAGAAATCAAATTTACTTCCTGTCTTCAACAAGGAAAACAAAACTCTAATGCTGCTAAGAAAGTATTCTGAAAGACATTTTCAAAAAAAAAATGTTCCTACTAGCATTACCCGCCGGCTTTGTCATTTGATTTATTCCCAGGCTCTTATATTTGGTCATGGATCCCCCCCCCCTCCCCGTTCTTTTTTCTTACTTCTATATGCAAATAAACGATTTTCTTATTACGCCCTGCAAATCTTATGCTCACATAATACTTAGAAAATAGTCATTCATACAATCTCTGAGTATTCTGGTGCTTGTCGGTCGGAATTACAAAATACTTAGAAAACAGTCCTTCATACAATCTCTGAGTATTCTGGGCGCTTGTCGGTCGGCATGAGTTATAGTTTGCTCGTTTAATTAGTCTTAGCGCTATGTTGATTTTGGTCGGATCCCCCCCTTTTTTTTTACCACTGTGACGTAGTAACGCCCTTTCACCCAAAAAATCCTATTGTCATTTTTGTTTTTTATTCATTTGTACACATGTAACACGTCTCAGGCCAATCTCGGATTCATATCACACACACGATCTAGAACAATTGTTAAAAATATTTCTAATCGCACAGATGTATTATTGTTAGTCTAGATCTATTACACACTTAATTAAATGACTGATGCAAACTAATTGATACAATTACACTTAATATAAGCTTTCTTCTTTCTTTCTTTTTTTAAGTGTTTTTATATTTTTCTTGTTTGTTTCATGCTTTCAAAAAAAAAAAAAGATAACACAAGAAAGTAAAGGGCCATTGGGCTGCATGATGATCAAATAACATGAAGGCAAAGGGCGACCAGGATGTGTGATGATCAAATAACATGAAGGTAAAGGGCGACCAGGATGTGTGATGATCAAATAACATGAAGGCAAAGGGCGACCAGGATGTGTGATGATCAAATAACATGAAGGCAAAGGGCGACCAGGATGTGTGATGATCAAATAACATGAAGGTAAAGGGCGACTAGGATGTGTGATGATCAAATAACATGAAGGTAAAGGGCGACCAGGATGTGTGATGATCAAATAACATGAAGGTAAAGGGCGACCAGGATGTGTGATGATCAAATAACATGAAGGTAAAGGGCGACTAGGACATTTGATGATCAAATAACAACTAAAAGAAAAGGACAACTGAACGTTACTTTATTCTACTTTTGGGACATATATATCTAATGTGTCGAATCGTCAACTATTACCCCTTACCTGCCTATTGAATTTTGAAAAATCAATTTAAATTTGAGACAAAAAAAAAAAAAGGAAGAGGCGGGAAGTGGAGGGGGCATACAAGAGTATTACATCATTTTATGATTGATATTTTATTGGGACTGCTAAAGAAAGATAACCTAGTGAGATGGGGAATAATTGGCAGAAGAAACTGATGACAAGATAATGGAGCAGATGTGATGGGACGTTCTGTTTTAATATCGCAAACAAAGAAAAGCTTCCGCCGTACCAAAGAGAGAGAGAGAGACAGGCAGAGAAAAATTCAATACGCTCGCGGAAACTGTCGGGTGCAAGAGACACTTCGGACGCAGCAATTTACTTTGATGAGAACTTTCTGATTAGCAGCCACTGCGTCATCTCGTGCCTGGGGTCAGAGAAAGAACTCGAAGCTTAAATTATGGGAGCCAGATACATGTGCCTATTGGAAGACATCTAAAACGCATTTAAACAGATCAAATCGTCTATTTCTCTTTTTAATTCTACTGGTGTTTTGGTTTGGAATTATCACGTAATATTTTTAAAAACTGAACACCGTGAAATATTGCATTGTTTCCTTGTTTTAAAACAATAATGTAAAGAATTATTTACATAGGCTCTATTTATTTTATAATCTATAATCTGTACTCTATAGGTTTAGGGTCATGATGATTGCCTCTGATGTTAGTTTTTTTTTTTTTTTTTTTTATTGTTCGAACTGGAAGAATACAAAATTCGTATTTTTAATCTTGTTGCATCAAGTTTCGCAAGCTTGTCTTAATTTAGTTTCATTTAGACCTGTGATGTTCAGAGTCAGACATTGGCCTCATCAATCACTCCTTTGTTTCGCCCTAAAATGACCTAAATTTAACAAAAGAGGAATACGTACGACTTATGGAAAACTAGGCTTACGAACTTAAAATATAACTAAAACGTTGTTGTTTTTTTAATAGTTCAGTAATAATACATAATGTTTAAATCATACAAATATAAGAATTAAATATCAATGTGTGTGTTGGAGTAGTTCTTCTGTGTGTTTCTATGTTTGTATAACAATCCCATGATTTGTTGTTGTGTTTTTTTTACTACTTTTACTTACTTTATGGAACAGTATTTTACTACATTGAACATAAGTAGGCTAATACGTAGGGCTATAGTAGACCTATAGGAGGCGTGGTGGCTAGGCTATAGTAGGCCTATAGGAGGCGTGGTGGCTGGGTTATAGTAGACCTATAGGAGGCGTGGTGGCTGGGTTATAGTAGGCCTATAGGAGGCGTGGTGGCTGGGTTATAGTAGACCTATAGGAGGCGTGGTGGCTGGGTTATAGTAGACCTATAGGAGGCGTGGTGGCTAGGCTATAGTAGGCCTATAGGAGGCGTGGTGGCTGGGTTATAGTAGACCTATAGGAGGCGTGGTGGCTGGGTTATAGTAGGCCTATAGGAGGCGTGGTGGCTGGGTTATAGTAGACCTATAGGAGGCGTGGTGGCTGGGTTATAGTAGACCTATAGGAGGCGTGGTGGCTAGGCTATAGTAGGCCTATAGGAGGCGTGGTGGCTGGGTTATAGTAGACCTATAGGAGGCGTGGTGGCTGGGTTATAGTAGGCCTATAGGAGGCGTGGTGGCTGGGTTATAGTAGACCTATAGGAGGCGTGGTGGCTGGGTTATAGTAGACCTATAGGAGGCGTGGTGGCTAGGCTATAGTAGGCCTATAGGAGGCGTGGTGGCTGGGTTATAGTAGACCTATAGGAGGCGTGGTGGCTGGGTTATAGTAGGCCTATAGGAGGCGTGGTGGCTGGGTTATAGTAGACCTATAGGAGGCGTGGTGGCTGGGTTATAGTAGACCTATAGGAGGCGTGGTGGCTAGGCTATAGTAGGCCTATAGGAGGCGTGGTGGCTGGGTTATAGTAGACCTATAGGAGGCGTGGTGGCTGGGTTATAGTAGACCTATAGGAGGAGTGGTGGAAAGGTTATAGTAGACCTATAGGAGGCGTGGTGGCTAGGCTATAGTAGACCTATATGAGGCGTGGTGGCTAGGTTATAGTAGACCGATAGGAGGCGTGCTGGCTAAGCTATAGTAGACCAATAGGAGGCGTGGTGGCTAGGCTATAGTAGACCTATAGGAGGCGTGGTGGCTGGGTTATAGTAGACCTATAGGAGGAGTGGTGGAAAGGTTATAGTAGACCTATAGGAGGCGTGGTGGCTAGGCTATAGTAGACCTATAGGAGGCGTGGTGGCTACGTGGTAAAGCGTTTTAGTTATGAACAAAAGGATCACCTTTTTCGAAGACTGGAGATTTTTTATTTCGGGATCCTCAGTAAAAGCGGTTAGTCGTTGTGCTGGCCTTAAGACACCCTAGTTAACCTTGGGCCACAGAAACAGATGACATCATCTGTCCCATAGATCGCATACTTATTTATTAAAATACACTTGACCTATATTTTTACATAACTATGTAAATTTGTCATTGGTTTCTTGTATAGTTGTCTCCCCTAATCATGGGGAAAAAAAATACATATTGTTAAAATATCATTAGGCTTATTATTAAGAGTAAGGTCTTTGGTACAACACAAATGTAGTAAAAATGTATTTCTCGCGCCATATAAAATTATACACACACCAGAGGCATAGTGAGCAGAACGTGAGCCCGGCGCAAGGTAGCCTACATTATTGGCGCCCCCCCCCCTTCCTATTTTCCATGAAAATCACATAGAAATAAAGGCTGCATGTGGCGCCCCTCCCTGAGGCATCGTGCCCCCTTACCCCTCACTACACCTCTCTCTCTCACACACACAAAGTTGAGTTTCTGAAAAAAAAAAAGATCTGAAACAGATTACCAAATCGAATGGTAAAAATACAAGGCAGTGTGCGAGGGATGTTACCACATTAAGTCAATTTGGGACAAATCGATACTGAATAGAGACACAGATTTCAACCATTTGAATCTTTTACTAAACTTAGGAAGAGGTTAGACAATTCTATAACTGGGAGGCTGTTGATTTTTTTTATGTTGATTTTTTAAAATGGATTTTAATTATTAATGAGTGAGAGAGACAGAATATGTAATGTTATATGACACGTCTGGCATAGATTATTGTGTTGGCTGCCTCTTGTTACGTAAATTACAGGCATTGTACAGTATAATTGTGCTTTATTGTTGTTCATTGTCTCTACTGTTTCTATCGATGTTATCAGTCCACATAACAGATGTAGGCAACGATTTCAAACACATGGGTACAAGCCCCCTACCTCCCTCCCTTTCACTCCCCCCCCCCCCCCCCCCCCGCCATCAGTAGCTCAGTTTTTTTTTAAATTTTAATAGGTCAGGTAATGAAGGAGGAGGCTCTAGTAGAGTTGTTTGAATCAACAAAAGAAAAAACGGTGAGGGAGGGGGGGTAGTTATTTTGTAAAATTTTGTTTTCAATAAACCGAAGTGGCAAGATGCTTATCTAATTTATAATGCGAACTGAACGTTGTCTGTACGTAAGGTGCCTGTGTGGAAGTTGTCTGTAAGTAAGCCATCTATATGTAAGGTACCTCTATGAAGTATCTAAATGTAAGGTGTTTGTATGTGATATCGCTATGTAAGGTATCTCTATGTAAGTTTTCCTTATGTAAGATATCTCTAACTAAGGTATCTGTATGTAAGGTATCCGTATGTAAGTATGTTATGGTATCTCTAGGTATGCAATGTATCTATATGTAAGGTAATGGTGTCATTGGTGTGTAAGTATGCATGTAAGGTATATGTATGTAAGATATCCGTGTCCAATATGTCTGTATGTAAGGCATCTGTGTGTAAGGTGTCTGTATGTAAAGTTTCTCTATGTAAGGTGTCTTAATGTAATGTGTCTGCATGTAAGTGTATGTTTGTAAGGTGTCTGTATGTATTTAAAAAAACTGTTGTGAAAATGTGAACTAGACTAAAAAAATATCATTAGTTATGCGCAGAGAATTAATACGAGAGTTTATCTAGTAATAGTATTATATATATATATATATATATATATTATCCCTCTCCAAACATTTTAGATAAATTTCCTCTCTAGAAATTTTTTAAAATAAAAAAAAGTTACAGTTTGCTCCATTAATCTCCAGTCAAAGGACACAGAAGCATATGACATTACAAACAAATAGAAAGCGTCACGCGCACACACATACATAGATTTTCTGTCCCCCACAAATAGATATTTACATTGGCATATATTACACACACACACACAGACATACACACACATATATATATATATATATATATATATATATCTTTTTGAGTCTTTTTGCTATAGATAAATAAGCCCCCCCCCCCCCATTTCAGACCTATAGGCAGATGATGTAAAGGTCATCTGATTCAGTGGCCTACGGTTAACGAGGGTGTAAGGTACTTTTCCCCAACTGATGTCAGGTACCCATTATAGCTGGGTGGACTCAGAAGCGCCCATGGATCCCAAAATAAAATCCCAGTCTTCACCGGGATTCGAACCCGGGACCCTTGGTTCAGAAGCCAAGCGCTTTACAGCTCAGCCACCGCTAAGACAATTAATTACTGGTATTATGTATTACTTTGTTTGATATCGAAAAAGGGAAATCAATTTTACATATTGAGAAGGCTCATAACGTTGCAAATGTGGAGTTATTCTCCTTAAATACGCTTTTTTTAACGTATTTTTTTTATATTTTGCTTGTTTCAATCTCTTCAAATTTTAGTTTCTCAGCCTGAATGTCTTGTATCTAAATTATAGAGAGAGCTATACAATATTATGACCGATTTAATCATTACATAAGTCCACGGACAATGCATCAAGGCTATCTATTAAAGTAACTGTTATATGTAGGCCTATAGGTCTTTTAGATTTTGAATTTCTTTAATTTACTTGAAGTTGAAATATTTTGTAAACTGATCTGTCTAGGGGTAGAAACATTAGCGGAGATGAAAGAAAATGCTAAAGTGAGACTCGATGTTATGTCATGAATAACTTTCCGTCAATTTGTAACTTTGCAATAAACCTGTTTATATTGGAAATCATCAAAAAGAACTTACCTTAGTTCGAGAAAAAAAAATGAGTGCTTAATTATTTATGTAATAATTTCGTGCTGAGATACATTCTTAGTCAAAGACTTTTTTAAAGACTGCGCATGTTGCATTGCAAGAGGATTGCCATTCGCAGTCAACATAATAGCCTACATGCTGTTGTTTACTATATACATAGGTCTATATCATATGTGTGTTATTTATAAATCAGGATCCAAGGCTGCATGTAATAAATATTTATAATGACATCACGGACACGTTTTTTGGTCTACTCATAAATTATTGATTAGTTAAGATATCAGATATTTATTTCATCATTAGTGTTTAATTCTACTTTATTCATATCATAGAAAGAACTCATATATTTGAACAGATCTAAATCTAGCTTTTCGACCATTCTGTTTGTCGGTGATGTTGTTGACAAGCCCACTTACAAAGATACGTAAAAATACTTCATTATGCCTTCCACTGGCCACCTACCCAGTTCATTCATTTTCCTTAGAATTTCCCACGAGGGAATTCCAAGGGGTTGGAACGAGCATTATTACGAATCGACTTAGCTGCGCATGCGTATAACAATATTTTAACAGAAACACTTTGTGCTCTGCGCATGTTAAGGAAATCTCCTGGGTAGTGAAAAGTATCAGATGGATTCTCATGGCGGCTGCAAAGAGAAACTGCCCATCTCGGACTCACAGTTTTAGGCTTGAAAGTGGAGCAGGAGCTCCTAGTCGTAAACAATTAAAACAAGTCGACAGCTTGTTAGATATAACAGCTAAAATTGTTGCCGAGAAAATACCATTTCAACGTATAGAACAGCAATATGATCGGATACCCGAGCCTGTTCAGAGCAAGATTGTGTTCTGGTCCTTTCCTCGCAATGAAAGGGATATTTACATGTATTCATCATATGCTAACTGTTCCAAAGAGCATTCGGAAAATCAAAAACTTCCATTCCACCAAGGTGTTCGGCTTCTCGATAATGGTGCAGTTGCAAATGTGCTTCAGATAGGTAAAGTATGAAAAAGGTTGCTTTGTTTTCTTTCAATCGACATCCTGCCTGGCCTTCATAGCAGTCTAGCCTAGGCCAGGCAGGGCAGTCATCGATAATAATAATAATATCATTGTTGGGTACTGAGTCTGAGTAATTACCGATCAACTTCTTGCTTAGCTGCTCTGTTAACAACAGATCAAGGTCAACGTATGCTCTAAAGTCTTCTTATATACGTTTAGTGTTAAAGAATAAAGTGACATTTTCCCGTAGCCTTAGGGCTTAGAAGATACTATTAAGTATTGGAAGGAAGGAAAATACAATATTTTTTTTATTACTTTACATTTTCTCTAGCTAAAGCTAGTTACTGCTAGTTAAAGATCTAAATATTCTAAATCTATAGAAAGTGAGATTAGAGATCTAAATAGTTTTTAATGTTTATTTTCAACTCTAGTATACTCTAGATTTTTAGGTTTTCTAGACTCTGGAGTAGATCTCATTATAATTTTACTTAAGCCTATAAAAATAATATTATTCCAGGATTGCTGGTTTATCAAACCTAAACCTACAAGATTTTGTTTTTCAGTTTTAACATCAGGCAACTAGATTTTCTAAAACTGTCTGAATATTGTGTTACTTTTAGTGATACCAAAGTGATGCCCACAGTTCTACACTAGTTGTCTTAGATGAGACATTTTAATCTATAGATTAAAAATAAAAATTGGAGATTAGTCTGAATTCTATTCCACAAACAAGAGTAATTCAATTCTAACTATTGTATGCTAGTACAAACTATGTTTCAACACTTAGATATCTTCTAAGTCACACTATGGTGGCTAGCTAAACTGTGATGTTGTTTCCATAGACAGAAATATAAAGCCTTAAATAGAAATCAGTTACTTACAATGGCTTAGTATGGACTTTAAAAAAATATCTAAGATTTGTCATATTAAATTTTTTTTTCAAAGCACACTTTGGATCTGCTGTCATTAGTAACCTTTAGTTGCTATATTTTACACTTATTCAAAGTTTATATATTTTATTAAGTATGTGGCTGAGTGGTATACATTGCTTAGGTACCTATCTATGGATCCTGAGTTCAGATCCTGACTTAGCTGAGTTGTGTTTGCTGAGTGCCAAAAGACAGCCTAGAAGCCTTATCCCAGATACCCCTCTGCCCACATGTCCACAGAAGACATTGGTCCATGCTAAAGCATGAAAGATACACTATACAAAAGTAATTAAAAAAAAAACAGGCTGGCCCAGTGAGCAAGAAGTTTGTTAATGTGTGTTTATGAACTGTGGTGTCTTTAATTGCAAGGCTTTCAACCTGAGAATCCTTGTTTCCGAACTTTACCTGATCAAAATATTTATTAAAGTAAAGACAAAAAGATTTGGGTCTACTGTTATTCTTATCCAGTTCTAATGTGTACAGCTCTTCAATCAAGTAGCTATGCATCTATGCTGGCTAATATTGTCTTTTTAATTGATTTTAGCTGCATAAATAGAATGCCCAGTCTTAAAGGAAACACTTGTATATTAGATCAGATGTGTTACCTTGTTTGAAAAGCTTATCAGTGGTTCTTAGTTAAATGAGCTCAAGTTAAAGTAATAACTTTGCACTTATAAACTCCAATGCAAAGAGCATCAGATAATGTAGACCTAAATGTTTGATTGTTCTTGCAATAGCATCCTATCACACACTATTTTCATATTGATGTTGGCTTATAATACTTATTATTGTAAGGGAAATTCTGCCCTTTTGTCTATTGACACCATGTTCAAAACATAAATAAAAGTCTCAGTTAAGACTCATAATGCAAATCAGTCTTTCAAAATTTGTAAAAGCAACTGTTTCATCTATATATTTATGTCTTTTCTAATTCATAGTTATCCTTAAATTGAATCTACCACACTTAATGTAGTTGCTTTTGTGTGTATATGTTTTTTACCAGGGTTTCATCTAAGTGGATCAGTCACAGAACCTAGTAATCCTCTTCTGACTCAACCAGAGAAAGTTTATAAAGTTTCAATCAGTTTTGATAGGTAACTCTTGTTCTCTATATGGGATGTGTATGAATTCTTAAGGGGGAAAGAAAAGATATAATTTGAATTTCTATTTTTTTATATTAGCGTACATAATATCTATTAAATATTTACTTGATTGTTATTTATGTTTAGTATGTTTAAAAAAAACAACTAAAATGACATTAATCGATAAATATTTGACATATACATATTTATTTTTCAATGTTCCAAGTAAACAAATGTTGTAAAAATTTATTATTAGTTCAATGAATCTGTAGGTTTATTTATTTAATTAAAAAATTTTTTTAAAGATTTATGACTGAAATTTAAATTAATTTAATCAAAATGTGTACTCCATTGTTTTCCTTTTGTAATTATTTTGTATTAAACTGTGTAGGTGTAAAATAACGTCAGTACAATGTGGCTGTGGAAACAAAGACATCTTTTGGTGTCAGCATGTGGTTGCTTTGTCCTTGTATCGCATTCGCAAAGCCAAAATTGTTCAATTGAGGGTACCAATATCAGGTATATGTTCACTGTGTGTATCTTTGTCCTAACTATAAATTAGAGATTTGTGCTGAAAGTTTTAGTTTTTGTGCATTTTCTCAAATTTGATCATTATCTTTGAAAACTATTTATCCATAAACAGAAACTCTACTCCAGATGTCCAGGGAACAGTTACAAAAATTTGCCCAGTATCTCATCACTGAGCACCACTCCGATGTCTTGCCAACAGCTCAAAAAATAGCTGATCAAATCTTGCAAGCTGAATCTGAAATAAACCTATTGCCAGGTAAACTGTTGAAACTTTCATTTATGTTAAATGGTTTTAGACTGTTAAATTAAGGTACTAAGTTTATCAATTAATAGAAACTTGAATAAAGAGAGCTTAATGAAAAAATAATTAGTTGTGAATAAATTAGTCCTCATTATAAATTGTTAAATACTTAGAATAATAGTGATTTTAATTTATATTACACTATTAAAAAAGGCAATGGTTAATTATAATGCTAGACTTGTTTCTGACAGCATATTATGCAGACACGATACTATGTTACAATGATTGATCAAATTGAAATATTTGTATTAAAACAATCTGTATCTTCAACTCCCTATAAGTGCAATTTAAGATCTGCAAAAAAAGGATGCCTATCTTTTAGTAAAAACCCACATTATATTTTTATTCTGAAAATATGTCTGCACAAACACTTTTTACTAGAATCTTTAAATTACAAAACTAGGAAATTTCTAACCTTTTTATGTTTATTTATGTCAAGTACAATACAACCATGGCTGTGCTATCATTAACCAGCTAGGTCCTTGAACAAAGCTAGTCTAGTCAATATCTAAAAACAAGTGACATTAAATAGCTACAAAGACGTTTTTTTATTACAGTTATAACAGGTTCATCAAATGTTGTGTCATGCTGAGTTGTGATAATTTGGGATGACAAAAAAAAAAAGCTGCTTTTGACAAGCCAGATACTTTTTATGATATAAATTGGGCTTGCTTAATCTGTATAAATGTTTCTGATTCCAGGTGCACCTGACCCAACAGCTGGTGCATCTGTTGATGATGATAATTCTTGGCATCTGGATGAAGACCAAGTACGGGAGCAGGTCAGGACTTTTCTTTCTCAGGGAGGCTACACTGGACCATCATCTCAACTTCATTCTATGTTTGCAAAGGTTTGCTACTTTTTTTTTTTTTAAAGAGCTCATTAAAATAATTTTATTTTATTTGTTTGTCGATGTGAAGAGATTTTTTTTTGTTTTCTTTGAAGGTTAGAGAAATGTTGCGAGCTAAAGATTCAAACGGTGCAAGAATGTTGACTTTAATGACAGAACAGTTTTTAGCTGATCCTCGTCTATCAGTTTGGAGAGCTCAGGGGACACCTCTGTCAGATAAATGTAATCAGTTTTGGGATGAACTGGGTACGTTTATTATCATTCATGTCTGCACTATTTCTTTATTGCATTTGGTTGATATTCAGGATTAATTCCACCATTTTGTTTTAACAGGTGCATTGTGGGTATGTGTCGTCCTTAACCCACACAGTACCAGTAATGAGCGTGCTCAGTGGAAATCATTGCTGCAGCAGTGGGTCCAGTGTCCAGTCTGTCCATTGGAAGATGGAGAAGTTAATATACTCTCAGATTTTGCAATCAGAAGCTCCACGCGACTTAGAGGTAAATAATTTAGTCTTTTCACAATTAATTGTTTCTTGTTGCTTTGATAACTATAGATCAGTATGAATGGAACAAGTATTTGTTATTTTAAGAAGAGTCTTGTGGTCATACAAATGACTGAAAAATATTTAATGTTGAAAACACTATACATTTCTAATACTAGATTCTTCAGGCACTTCCACTGAAAGCCTTCACAGAACAGTATTGCACAATGCTTTGGAGGCCAGTGACTTAAGATGGAATGACCCACATCTCCAACAGCTGATTGCTTCTGACATGTATTGGAGTTCTAGTCCTATGCCAGGAGACAATTTTGATAGTCAAGGGCTTCCTTTGTGGAAAGGTTAGGAAAACTAAGTATTTCTGAAGAAATAATGTTAAATGAAGAGTATTAGTTAAATTTAACTTGCTATTGAAAAAAAAATATGTTAAAATTCAACTATAATAAATTTTTTTTGCTACTATATATATTCTATTCTACATTACCCACACTATAACTTATAAGCTTAGTTTAGATTATGTGATTTTGATTGCAATTGAAGTAACAATATTTGTAAACAAAATTGCCATGAGACTTTATTATCTTGGAAATAATTTTTTAAAATGACTTTATTTTCTTATCTGATATTTTTATCCCATATTTTACAATACAAAGGCACATACTATATTCTACATAATGTGATGAGCTACTATTTTATACAATTTTAAAAATCAATATTTGTTCTTTTTTTCCCATTGATGTAGTAAAATATTGTTTAAATTTAATTAGTAAATATACAATTGAAACTGTTAACTTATGTTTCAGACTTTCTATAAAATCTGGGTACTTTGATTTCATTTTTATAAAAATTGAGAAATTTTATTTTTAGCCTTCTTTGAAATAGAGACATCCTATTTTGCTTGAATTTTCTTATTTAAAAATGGTATATGGTAAGAAAGTAATGAATTTTTTTCTTTCTTTTTTTTTCTCTCTCATTCTTATAGAGTATGTGCCCACAGCTTGCGCTCGAGTTGATGCTCTTAGATCTCATGGTTACACAAAGGAAGCCTTGCGTCTTGCAGTCGCTATTGTGAGAACTATGAAATCAGCTGCTGTGGCCAACTGGGAAAATTCAACTCAGGAAAATCTTTATAGTAATTTTTTTTTTTCATCTGCTTTATTTAATTTAGTATGAACAATTCTGACTTAATTTTGTTACATTCATAATAAAAAGTTGTTTTGCAGTTAGAATTTGAACAAGTTTTTTGTTTCCACTTTATTTACCGTTACCTAAGTTTCTAATTAAATATTTTTAAAAAACTTGTATTTTATTCTTAATTTGAATTAATATTGGTCTTAAATTTACTAAGTTTATCTTACCTCTGCATTACTGCTTCTGTTCACAAGATGTAACTTGGTAAAAATGTATGTTGTGGTTTTTAACAGAAGATAACAGTATGTTGAGGGTAAAATCCAAGCATTATATCCACATTAGACTTATTTTCATTTTTTGTCATGCATCTTTGTTGTTGAAATTAAACTCTATACATTGTTTTCTTTTCATTTTCTATCAGAATCCACTAGTTCTTCCTGTTCCTGCTGTTTGCATTCATGTGGTCGTCGACATCCTCCTTACAACCCCGTGGGCTGGATAGGTCATCCCCTGGATCCTATAGGAGTCCTCTTTGACACTTTGTGTGAGGCCTGTGTGGTGGCTGATGATGTCTCTCAAGGTAGTCTTACACTTCAATTGTAACAGTTTAGTGAAGGTTATGGGCTCAAAGAAGCCATCGTTCAAATTTTTCTTGCATTGACAGTAAATATACACTAGGCTGCAGTCGCCAACTTTTAAGTGGTTGAGGTTTCTAATTTGAGTGACTGAATTCTTCACTTTAGATATAAAATTTAATTTTTAGAAGCTCTCTCCATTGCTGCCATTTGTTATCTTCAACTTGCTTAAAAATTAAATTAATGTAAACATGAATTCACTCTTAGTTTTAAAAAAAAAGTAAAGGATTATTGGAAATTCTCGCTATCAATTTAACCATTTAAAACTTTTCAGCGTATGCTTTGAATCATTAAGGTCTTTGTCATTCCTTCATGGAATATTTAGTGTAAGCAAAAAAAAACTCAATCTATTATTATATTTTGTTCTTTTTTTCAGAGTTTTTGAGTCGGCATCTGAATAATGATAATGCTAATGAAAGCAGGCGAAGATATCAACATGTCAACATTCCGGGAGCTGCTGAACAGGACCAGACCTATTTAACTTTAGCTTATGAAGTGGCTTTAATGGGTTAGTTTTTAAGCGCCAATAGAATATGGCTTTATTATGTGTGAGAAAAAAATTCTATTGTCTGAATTATCCTGTTTCATCCTATCTTTTGTTTTCTCTTGATGACTATTCAGGATTAGGACAACAGCGAATCATGCCTACTGGCTTACAATCTCAGGAAAAATCATGTAAGCAAGAGGAAAGATTGCTGGCTAAACTGAGCACCATTGAACTAGACTCTACACTATTTCAAGTCTTACAGAAAACTACAAATTTATTGCTAGAAGGTAGGCCTTTTTTATTTTTAAATGATGTAAAAAAAAAAAACAAGTTGCTATTATAAGTACTTAATAGTTGATTATTTTTTTTTTAAGCATAATACATTCTATTTCCCCCAGGAGGCTATGCCAGTGGTTTGGGACTTGGCATTCACCCAGAGAGTTACCCCATGCATACATGTGCTCATTTTTTATTCCTGAAACTCGTGTCTCGTGATGAGGATCTGGCTTACAAGGTTGGATTGCGGGCTATGAGGTGAGTCTAAAATTGAGTTTTTCTAGTTTTTGTTTCTTTGATATATTGCTGTAGAGTGTGATGAAGTTGATTTTAATGTGCTTTTGTTATGCATGGAAGTGAGGAGCAACTTGTGTTATGTATTTACAAGCCTGTTAAATACATGATACTGGCAAGGTTTCAATTGATTATAAATTTTACTCTGTAGTAGGGCTAATTGACAATCTAGTGTTATTGTATTTGATCTCATGTTAGTTTATGGTATCTGTGTTAAATATCGTTGCAGACTGCCCATCTTGGAGAATGTTGATGATTCTAATTTTGATGATAGTGTTAATAATGCCAACAGGTTGACCCGCTTTCCAAGATGGTTCATTTTGTCCCATGTTGAATCTCAGCAGTGTCTCCTGGCATCAACCCTGTTGGAGGCAGCAAAAAGTAAGCCACTTTAGAGTATCAGGTCTTGGTATTTACTTATTGTCCCATAGGTTGTATGATGATAGCTATGACTTTGTATACTTATGAGAGGAACTATACATTACATCAATAAAACAAACTCTCAAAGAGTAATAGCAGCTGATTACAGTTGTTTTTCAAATTACTAATTACAGATTGGTTAATTGAGCCTCAGTATATTTGATCATATATTTACTTATCTATTTCATTAGAACAAAGAAAAACTTAAATTATTAACGAGTTATTGAACTAAAAAAATCTTCTAGGTGTTTTATAGCTTGCTAACAACCAACATAAATATAAAATAGTGTTAAAGAAGGGACATCTTTGATTTTGTAGACGATGCTGAGAGACTTCAGTCAGTGCTTGACTGTGCCCAAAGACACATCCATAGCTCTTCACAGCTCTTTCGGCTTGCCCAAGACACATTTAAAATCTCCACTCCTCCAGATGGACCTAAATATCTTCCAGCCCTAAAAGCTTCTTTTGAACTAGGATTGCAGGTAAGAACATGGACATTTTATTTATCTTGAAGCTGCAACCATGTTAGATATCTTATCTTATAAATTACAGATGTTACTTCTAAAGAGAAGATGATTATGTCCCTGTGTCAATCTAGTCATGCATGTTATCAGCGAATGCGGACTGGCCAACTTTACTTCCTTCATGAGTTTATTATACGATGGCTTTAGTTTTAACAGTTTCTTATTAGATGGGCTAATTCTTTTGTATATAAAGCTAGCTTATAAAGATGTTATTGTACTTATTGGCTAAGACTTATTCATTGAAATTTTACCATTTTCAAAAGGTGATGAGAATGACACTTATGACCCTTAACTGGCGCCGTAGAGAGATGGTAAGGTGGATTGTGACTTGTGCAACTCAAGTAGGGGTTGATGCACTTTTAGCCATCATGCAGTCTTGGTACCAGTACTTTGCTCCTGTTGAAGCTTCCAGTAAGTCCATAATATGTTTTCAGGTTCCCAATTATTTAATGTGAATGAACAGGTCAGTCTATAAGACTAAATAAAAGAACTGAGTTTATAGGATCATTTAATTTTTTGAAGCATCGGATTGTAGCATATTAAAAATATTGCAAATATTAATTTAGACTAATTTGATTTTGCATAAAAAAGAGAGGTGCAATATTTTTATTTTCAAAATGTAATTAATCAATATTTTTAATAAGAAAATTCATTTATTACTTGTGTACTATAATTGACAGAATTTAAAATGTGTTCTGTATACTAATAAAAAAAATATATAGTATATTCAACAGAGTAATTACAATTAGAAAAGTGTGTCGTGTATACCAATATTTACACAAAGTATTCATAAATATTTTTTAGGTACCGTTGCTATGACAGTCATGTCCCCTGCCACTATGATGCAATTGAGTGCTACATACTCTCAACAGGAAGAGCTTGCACACTGCACTCGAACCTTAGCTTTACAGTGTGCCAAAAGAGACCCACAGAACTGTGCTCTTTGTGCACTCAACCTGTGTGAGAAAGATAGTCGGGCATTTGAAGCTGCTTATCAGATAGTGGTAGGTGCCGCCTCGCACATCATAAATTCCAGCCAGCTTTTCACCATAGCCAGATATATGGAGCACCGTGGCCATCCTTCTCAGGCCTTCCGGCTTGCGCTGCTGGCAATGAAAGGGCTGCATGTCGCTTACAATCATGACACTCACCCTGCCATAGCAGACATCCATTGGGCCTGTGCGCTAGCTCATTCTCTGGGCCGGACGGAGCTGGCCAACCTGGTCCCCATCATCGTCAAAAACATTCAGTGTGCCACTGTGCTGGCAGACATTTTGCGCAGCTGCACGATAGCATCGCCGGGTCTGGCTTGCTTGGATAGCAAGCGTAGGACGTTGAAATCATTGAGCTATGACAAAGCGCCGCTGAAGCAGCTTATGGATAGCACCATTGTTGCTTACATACACTGCGCCCACTCAAAGCTCTCCCATATCAGCCCTCGACATTACTCAGACTTTATTGATTTCCTGAGCAAAGCACGGGAAACATTTCACCTGGCACATGATGGACCTCTCAGGTTTGCACAGCTGATTGAGAACATGAAACTTGTTTACAAAGGGAAAAGAAAACTTATGTTTTTGATTCATGAAAGATTTGGTTTATAATTGAATAATTCCAAAACAAATTGTAAGATAATTTATTTGTTGGTTTATGTTTATAACATTTACAAAAATTTCTTTTTCGAATTTCTGGTATGTTGATTATTATGTGCTACAATATTTGGTGTATACAAAATAGAAGATTGTTTCCTTATCATTTTGGGAAAAGTAGTGAATTGACACATTTTTTATTTTAGTTTTGTGTAATACTCATAAATTTTGTATTTATACTTTTGTAAAAACAGTTTAAAACAAATATTTAAAAAGTAAATAGGAACATTTTAGTCCAGATAAAATGATATTGAATCAAATGAATGAAGTAACAGAAAATAATTATCCTAATATTATTCACATAATAATAGCATTGCCATACATGGTGCCAAAGTGTAAATAGAAAATATTTGATAGTCTAGCGATTGATGAAATATACCATCAGAAATGTTTCTTTTATAAACTTATTATGTATCAAAGAGATTGATAATGGGTGCAGTCCTGTAGCCAAGAAGTGACAAACAATTGCTCTTATAGCTTGACTGATGACAATAGTGATTGGATTGTCCAGTTGGAGCTGTCCTGTAGAAGGTTGTCCAAAAGCTCCATTGTGAGAATTCTGTTGCAATCCAAGTACATGACACCCCTGTGTAAACTATGTAACAAAGCAATTTCTATTCAAATTATTTATTCAAAGATGTTTGTTGAGTTTGAGATGTGTGGTTGTCATGATTGTGCAAGTATGTGTAGTTGGACTGCGGCATACCTTTTTGCAAGTTTGTGAGAGTGTAGCTTTTTTTTATTTAATTGTGTGTGCAAGTGTCTGTACTGCGTGAGCCTTGAATATAGTGAGGATCTTGTGTCAATGGCTGTACTATGCTCACCCTGTTGAATAATGTTCACATTGTATGTTTAATTGTACAGATCTGATTTCTGTTTTTTTTTCACCTGCAAAAGTTGAATTTTGAAAGACAATTTTTGTTTAAACCAATCTAGTTAATGCTGCAATAAGTATTCTGTTTATGAAAGATAGCTTACATTTTCTTGTTGTTGTCTTTGAATATTATTTAATTCCTTTGTACTTCAAAATATTATCTTTTTTTTTTTTTCATTAATCCATATCTATATCTGTATTTTCTGAAGATAATACTTGCATAGCTTTAAATAGAATTTGTCTTTTTGTGTTCCATTTTTTTGTATCAATGATTCCAGCTTTGAGCAGAAGTAAAGGTGTGACCTCCTCCCACATCTCTTGTAGGACCATAACTTTATCTGTGATGAATTACTGACCTCCCTCAAGTTCACAGACAATGAACCAACACTTTATTCCCTATGAATGGTGTTGTGTGCCACTAAACTATCTTGGTAATATTCTAAGAGATGAATTTATTTTAAAAAAAAAAAGATTTTCCCTTGTTTTGTTTCTGTATTCCTATTTCTGAATTATACTTTTTTTTTATGTTAGTCATGTGATATTTATGCATTAGTCATTTGTTAAATTCTTTTGTTCTTGTAACATTGAAAAGATCAAGTGACATTCATTATGTTCTGTTGAAAATGTTATATTTTAAAGATCAGTGAGGATTGCTCATTGGCCACCTTACACTTCAAAAGTCAAAAAGTGTTAATCCTATTAGCTTACACCGTTTCCTCAATGTTGCCCTAATCCGTTTGGTTGAGATTCATGTTTTTGTTGTCTTTGTAAACTATTTGTGGTTGTTTATTTTTATTTATAAATATCTGAGAATTTGTATTTAAATAAAAGAGCTCAACAAAATATATAATTCATGAATAGCTGAAATTGTATAAACATTTTTTTTTTAGTCTGTGTAGATTGTCTTGGTGATGTAGGCATTCTGTCACTTAACAATCATTTACTTGCTGTCTGCTTGAAGGTATCTCAAGTTATACTGCATTTAATCATTGTAACAAACAAAAATAAAATTGTAATGACGTTTCTATGAATTAGTAGTGACTATTTTGAAAAAGAAATGTTTTAAAAAGGTGTTCTATTTGTCTACTCATTACAAGCAGACATGGACACACATTATTGACATTGAAAGTCTGGTAGATTTTATTATTCTGTTAATTTTATTGAAAAGATATTTCATCATGACTGTTACATGTTTTGTTTTTTTCTCTTTACTTTAGACAAAATCAAATTGTTGTTTGTCAGATAGCAAGTACTAAAAAAAAAAATTCAGCCTCAATTCTGATACCTATGTTATTGAATGTGGAACTTTATTTCACTGACCTACAGATTACAGGAAAAATTAGTCAAATCAATCCTTTAAAACTTTTTGTGACTAAATTAAACTCTGGAGGGACTTTGTTAGATGCTGGAATTCAAATCTGATTTAGCAGTTGTTTTTTTTAAATCTTGTGTACCATTTAACCTAGAATGTGTCATTGAGAATAGAGAAATAAACCTAGAATGTGTCATTGAGAATAGAGAAATAAACCTAGAATGTGTCATTGAGAATAGAGAAATAAGCATGAAAATAATGTCTTTGTTTTGCCAACTAATATCTGGCAGTCCTTTACAAAATATATGCAAAATGACCATTAAGCTCAAAAAGCTTTGATACCATATAATAGCCAATACATATTTTTAAGCTTAATATAAGTTATAATGTTGTTGAGCCCCAGAAGGCCACTTTTTTTTTTTTTTGTTTAAACCATGGTAGATTTCACATTGACCTGACAATGTCTTACTGACTTCTCTGTCACAGTGGACATATGCAGACCAGATATTTATTCCCTTTTATTTTTGTATTGAGATGTACTTACCTACCTCACTGTTTCTCAAGTTCTGTCAAATGTTGGTTTTATTTTTCAAATGGTTTTTCTTTTACATTCATTTTTTTTTTTTTCTTTGACTTGATAGAATTTTAGAAATCTCTAATGATAAATGCTTTTTTTTTTTTTAGTACGTTCTAGTAGCTTTTATTTTTATTCGTTCTTTGGGCTGTCTTCTTTATTGGATGAGTTTCTTACTTGTTACATGTGGCTTTAGTTGGCTGAGTATTCTGTGTGCTTTTTAAACATTTTTGTTCAGTAAGTTTGATGGTTTCACTGTTGTCTGCTTTATAATCTCTTGTCATTATGTTGCCTAGGACTTAAGATGAATGTCATGCAGCTGAACTAACTCACTTCTGCACCAAGTCTTTATGTTTTGGTTTCTTTTTTTAAATGTTTGGGTAAATATTTTTATTACCAAGATAATGAAGATTAATACTTAACAACTATTTGATTAGTACCTTTTTTTTTTTTGCTACTATTATTAATTTTTCACAAATATTTGTAACAACTAAAAAAAAAAGGAAACTAAATTAATATAATTTGAAGTCTGTTGCTTTTGTAATAAAAAATAGTTTGCCTTTTTTTTCATTGACTCGACTTTAAATACCTTACACTTAGCACTCATTTGTATGTTCTGCTTGTGCTGGTGCATGATGTCCTCAAGTTAGGGTTCTTCTTGTTAGTCACACTGAATTACATTGATTCCACCTCTCCATTCCCACTTTGTAAGCAAGTGTAGTCTTGTCCTTTGTAATGATTGCTATTCAATATTTCAGTAAATTTACCAAAATAGTAGTCATTGGTAACCATCTTGGGATATTTTCTTATGTATTCACTTGAATTTAGACCTTGCAAAGCTGTTTTTATTTAGAAGAAATTTATACCTCTAAGAAAGCTTAACTCTTTTCAGTTGACAGTATTTAAAGTTTGGTTTGTTTTTGACAGGCTTATGAAGTCATACAGTTGTTGTTGATTGGTTGGCTGTGGTGGTGTTTGAACAAAGTTTATTTTGGATATATATATACACATTATGAGCATGGCTCAATATTTTATCTTCATTGATCTGGTGTATTCTTGCTTTTGTCATTGCATATGTACATGTATATCAAGCATTTGTATGTCTACACTGCATAGATAAATATATAATTATGTGTGTTTAAATATTATGGCATGCATTTGCCAGTTCTGAAGTATTATCATTTATGTGGGCTTAAGAAATATATTTTAATATCTTCCACTCTATATATTACTTTTATATACAAAAAATATATTTAATATGTTTTCGCGTCACTTCATATTACAAAGAATCATTTCCATTCTGTATAGACCATACATTTGTTTTTTTTAACGCATGTTTTGTTTTTAGCATAGGATTTTGTTCTCAATGTGTTTGGGGTCTAAGGGAGGAAAGTAATTTGTGTGTTTTATTTTGTGTGTGTTTTGGGTTGTTTTTTTTTGGTCATGGTCAAAGCATTTCTTGCATACTATCACAGCTTGGTATTCAAAGTCTATGTTTGTTGAATGAAGCTGAGACTAGGAAGAGCTTGGCTTGAAGGAAGTGATTCCAAATCTTTGTTGTGACAGATGAATTGTAATAGCAGCTCTCTGTGTCCTTGCAATATTTCACCTCAGGAAGCAATTTTCCGAATGAATGAGTGTTTACTTGTCTTTGTGTGTGAGAGTGATAGAGTGAGTGAGTCCTCTTGCTTCTGTACATTTGGATTTGAATGTTTTACTAAAACAGTCAATAAAAGCTGGTCTAGTTGCACAAAGCTGGGTTTTTGTTATTTATTTGTTTGTTTTTGACCTTAAATAGCAGTTGTCAAGAGCTATAACTATTAGTACAGATAACAAGATGTATTCTAGTGCAGTGATCTGTTTAAATGATGAGGGCTTAATCATTCCTTAATGGCTGCCTATTACAAATCTCTGAGTAAAAACCCATTGGTTATGCTATGTTAATGGTTAGAAACCTTTGATTTCCCAAATTTGTTTTATCATAATTTCTTCTCATACATCTAACTAAAGGTACAGTATCACACGTTTCCTGTGGCATTTTACGTCTCGAGAGACGATCTTTTCCCTTTGCAACTTTTTGTGTGACTTAAGAGGCCAATCCTTGATACACAGCTGCGATCGCAGGTTGGGCATATATAATCACCAGGCGCCGTTGCATTTTCACCCTTCTTTCTGCTTTTTGTGTATGACATCTGCATTCTTTGACCCTTCCTTTATGCTCTCTCCATGAGGATCTGTCCAGTGGCACCTCTTCCCAGTTGCCAGTGTCGATTTTGAAGAGCTTCATGTCGCGTTTGCAGAGTTTATGCAGAGTAATACTAGGTATAAATTTTTAACTGATTTATACAGGTAATGTCTTCCTTCATCTAGCCCTTTTAGTCTATTGATCTGTCGAACATCTTTCTCAGTTCCTGTCTTTTGCCTTAGAGACTCTTTCAATGACAGGCCAGTCCATTTTTTAAAAATCTTTCTATCACTTTCTCTCTCTGCCTCTCTTTCCTTTCCCTGGTACTGTTCCCTGCAGGAAGGTCTCTCCAAGCCCTGTGGACCTCTTAATATGGCCATGCTGTTTACGTTAGCGCTTTTTGACAGTGGTCATCGGAGGAGCCCAATCGCCATTGTAATCCTGTTTTGAATTTCCTCATTAGTGATGCGGTCGATCTGTGTATGTCATTTTTGTCATACCTATGATCCTTCTATAACATCTCGATTCCATGGCTAGGACATAAGAATGTCGCCATGACCAAGAAGCGCATCAGTCTGACTGAGGTTAATGCCTTTGTCTTTCCAGATCAATGTGTCATTGAGTATTTCCTTAGTTCAATTAAATAAGCGTAGGCTAATTTGAAACATTTAAAGAAATTCATTACTACTTTTGTCACCATTCCTACACATGCAGACTTATTTTTCAAGTTTTATCCACAAATTTCCACATACTCTATGACAACATAGACGCCATAAATGGTCAATGAAAATTAGATCAACATTTTTAAAACATAGATTAATACGAAACTGGAGGTGATTTTTATTTAAAAATTAATGTGTAGCCATAGTTGTTTTTTTGTTTGTTGTTGTTTTTTTCCACTACCATACATCAGAATCATTGTCCTTTATAATCTTTTTTTTAAGTAACAAAGGATATTTTGTGAATATTAAAATATAAATCTGCTTCCTGTAGTTACCTTTATGGATAAAAATTGGTAGCCTTTTGACTTTTTTTTGTGTGTTAATTCCTCTATATGCTAAATTTCCCCTTCTACCTACTTTAGGCATCTCCCTTTATCAACCTTCTTTTTTTCCCCTAAAGTTGAAAAGATGTTTCACTATGTTAGCTCTTGTTTGGTAAGCTTATAGATTTAGATCTCTTATTCAGTGATAATGATACATCCATTTTCGGTTTACCGTTACTTTTGGTTTTGAGAACCGTTCATCTTTGTGTTGTTGTTGTTGTTTAGGCCTAGATCTACCTAGGTCAGTGAACATATGACTGCACACGTAAGCAGGCTTAGAAATAAAAATAAAAATATGGGAAATAAAAAAAACCGGAAGTGGTTCACGAGTTACTTCCCCTGTATGCCTGCCCATCGTAGATGATATACTGTTTACTAAATCTATTAAAATTATAACAGAAAAAAAAATATATCAAGATCTAACACAATTATTAATTAAAAATGTCATCTTTTAAAGAAAAGGAAAAAGCAAAAGAACAGCAGGAAAAGTTTCAGGCCATTCTATCAGCCCTTTTAAAAGATGAGGACAATAAATATTGTGTCGACTGTGATGCGAAAGGTAGGGTCCTCCTTTGCCTTTCTTTACGCTTTACTTTACTTTCAGCCACTTTCACTTATCACTGTAAGTAGTGTCACAAGCTGTACACTGTGACAAGTCCACTAAGTGTCACCAGACTCAAGCCTCTTCCTTACTAAGGCTACTAGCTACTCCCCAGGCCTAGTCTTGAACTAAACATCTAGAGTCACTAGTAGAAAGGTCCAGAGGACTCTAACTACCTAAGACGTTCTAATAATGATATCTAATCTAAGACAAGTCTATGATTTCTTGAAGACTCTTCATTTAATGTCTCTTGTAATGAACTTAATATTAAACAACTTAGAATTGAACAAGGTTTTCTAGATACTACTGCTACTCTACTTATAGACACTATAAAACTATAAGATTTATTGTCATCTCTTTATCAACTGTGAAATCTATGCTATGGGGGTGGAGACAGTCTCAGAGAGAGAGAGAGAGAGTTCATTGTGGATGTAATCTGTTATTGGTCATATTATCATATTGGTCTTCTACTGACTCATTGCCATACGTAGCACACACTACCTCTTGTTTGTTTGTCAAATGTTTTACATGTTTTGTACCATCAGATTTGAAGGTAATTACAACCTAGCCCAAACCTGCTGCAGAACAACAGGGATGGCAGTGGGCAGGGTTCAAACCCGGGACCATCAAGACAAGCTAATGACAGTCTAGAGTGCATACCACACAGCCAGGCACCCATCCACCTCTTAGTGGTAGTTAAATCTTAGTTCCCCAACTGTCTATAAATAAATGTGACCAATTTATTTGACATTTTGTTGAAGAGTAATGCTACAATATTTGAAAAATAAATACATTTGTTCTCTTTTCTAGGACCTAGGTGGGCATCATGGAATCTAGGAATTTTTCTTTGCATTCGATGTGCTGGCATTCATAGGAACTTAGGTGTTCACATTTCTAAAGTTAAATCTGTCAACTTAGATACATGGACACCTGAACAAGTTTCTGTAAGTCATTGAAGTATGTTACTGTACTGTTAAGTTGTGGTGGGTAAGCATTTTTTTATTTAAAAGCTAAACATTTTATTTTATTTTTGAAAAGAAGATTTTTGTGCAGATATGGTTAAAAATTGATTTTACCATTTGTTTTAGATGATGCAAGAAATGGGAAACAGCAGAGCTAGGGCTGTGTATGAAGCTAATATTCCAGATGGCTTCCGTAGACCTCAGACAGATTCGTATCCTTTACTGAACGGTTAACTTGGTTTCAGATCTATACTCTAGATGTTTGTTTTTTTTCATTTTTAAAAGATACTGGTAATTTGGATGTGATGAATATTACACCAATATTTGAGAGAAATCTTTGACTAAACATTTAGAGCTCTAGAGGCATTTATAAGATCCAAATATGAACAGAAAAAATATATAGCACAAGAATGGGTACCCCCGCAACCCAAAGTTCCTAAAGAGGTAAGCATATTGTTAAGTCATTTTCAAAGAAAATATTTTGTGAACAGTTTTGAGCATTGAAGTTGATTTTGACTTATTTGCAGTTTGTTGTTACATTAACTATATTTTTTAGAGAAAAATTAACAGAATGTCTGATAAGTCAAGATGGTTTTAATTCATCTGCAATGAATTTTGTTATGCTATGTATACAAGGTGTAGTAAGCCATTATATTCATATACTGAGTATCTATGTAACTGAGAATCTTGATAGTATTTGTTTCCAATACAGTATATAGACAAAATTCTTTGTATGATAACAGTTATTAAGATTAAGCAGAATAAAATGAGTAGTGTAAGACAAATATTTTATTTATTCAAAGCTTCTGTATTTTTAAAGGATTTACTGAAAAAAATAATATCAGTAGAGTGTTTTAAATTCTGATTTACAATATTTGACTTTCTCAGTTGGTAGGTTCTTCGGTAAGTTATACAACTGATTTCTTACATTTTTAGACATTTATTTTCTTTAGGTCTTTGGCAAAATATGCTTCAATGGTAGATCTTTTAAAATAATTTATTTAAAAAGCTATTATGATATGAAATTTTATTTTCTTTTTTTTTTCTTATTCTTTTAAATTTTTATGAAACATTTTGAAAATTTGTTACATTTAATTGTAAGGAAAAGAAATTTGTATATTCACTTTTTTTTTCTTTTACTAAAAATCATGTATGTGTTTTGGTGACTGGGCTGCAGTCTTCTTAATTTATGATCTTTTTTTTTTTTTTTTTTGGTGCAATGTTGTTTTAAGCATTTTTTTTTATATTCTTACCTGGAAAAGTTTTTTTTTTCTTATATCAATCAAATGTAATATTGAAATTACAATTAGACCATAGATTGTGAGTAACAAGAGTTTGCAAACGCTATACAAGTTGATGTAAATAATCTTCCTTGATAGAATTATGCTCTTGAATCTAAGGCTTCACTGTAGTTTTACTTTTGCATGAAAAGGGTGTTGAAGATGATGCATTCAATTGTCCCCATTGACAAATATTCAAGGTTCTGGAGGGAGAAAAAAAATATATGTTAATTGCTATAATGAATTCTGTATTACAAAACATAAGGATTTTTTTTTATTTATTAACACAAGTACAAAGGATTTTTAAAAATTCCTTTCCTTTTTCTAGAAACTAATGTAGGAATCTTGTGTTGTAGTTTGGTCTATTGATAAATGAATACCTTTCATATATTTCATGCCTATAGAGTCACTGAGTTCTAAATGTTGTTTCTTTACTAACAAATATAGTCCAAAGATGCTTCATTAACAATTTTTTCACTATATTTACTTTGTTCCTTTAAAAATCATACAATATTTATTTTATAATATTTTACTGTTGTGTCTGAATGCTTCCAATCTATATACATGCTTAGTCCTATTTTTGTTTAGGTAATTATGATGCATGTATTAATGAAATGCATGTTGTTGTTTTTTTCCTATAAATAAACATATATCTAGGTTGAAATTTGAATTATCATTGTTTTGAATAGAGAGTTAATGTAATTATAAAAATTTAAACATGATTTATACCAAGTAATTAGTGTAAACCAATGTATTGGCAGCCAGGGATCCATTTATTGAAATGTTTTTGTTCCTCTTTCAGTGGTTAGATGATTCAAAAGGAGATAAAAAGAAAGTCAAAACAAAGCCCGTAGCGACTCCGCTGCCAATTACCAATGTATGTAAATCTTTTTGGTTCTGAATGTTAGACCCTTGGCTGACGTAATATGAATGGTTAATCTTGATTGGCTCTGCTCCTATTAACATTTTTTTTCTGTACTTTATTGTAAAAGTATGTCGTGTCAGAGGGGTAAAATACTTGGTTTCCAATATGAAGGGTCACGAGTTCTAATCCCGGTGAAGACTTTTTCAAAAACTTAATTTTGGATTTTGTTTTTCCACCCCTGAGTCCAACCACCACTAAATGGTACCTGACTTACATTTGAGAAAAGTAATGGCAGTTGATCATTGTCCTGGCCACACGACACCCAGTTTAACTATTTGCCATAGAAATAGATGACTTTACATCATCCGCCCCCATAGATCGCAATGTCTGAAAGGGAGGTATTTTTTTTAGTGTAAGAGGCAGTGAAAAGAACTAATATTTGTAAAGTGTTGTAATGTACTTTTAGAATACATTTTGATATGATATGGCTAATGTAATAGAATAAGAAACTTTTTTTAGTAGAGATGGCAATTATCTGATTTTATATAACTTGGATAGATTGTTTATTTTTTTTGTATTAAAAGTGTTAAATAAAGAGTGAAACTATGCAAATCTATTTGATCTAAAGAGTAGTAAAAGATGTAGAAAACACCATTTCAATATTTAAATGAATAGAATAATTTTCAATGCTCACATCATTAGCAGATAATATGGATGTTTTCTCTACTTTTAGCTTAACAAACTGGGCGTATCAGCACCATCAGGAGATTCCAATAAAGTAAACCAGCCTCCCAAACCTGAACCAGTTAAACCATTGGTAGCTAAGCCTGAGCCAGTGTCTAGTGTTGCATCAAATGATTTGTTAGGACTAGGTGAGTAAAATGCTGTCAGGGTCATATGCATAGAAACTTGCAATTGTGCCACTCTTAAAGAGCTATGATACATCTTGGTCTTTAGGCACCTTTGTAATAGTTTCCGTTTTCTCCAAACCAGGAGCTGTGTCATTAGATACATATTTAAAATTTTAAAAATTGTGTTTTTCTCAACACTTTTTGTCAATATTCATAGTGAGACAAAGCAGATATTTATAGAATAATATAGAAAATTAGAACATGTATGATGGTTTAACAAGTTTATTGTAGACCTTTCTGGAAGGTGTTATCTAAATGGAGTTCAGCTCAGATGTATTTCTTTGAATTTCCATATTAAAACTAAATTATATTCTACCACTTAATAAGTAAATTATATTGCATTTTAAAGAAACTATTGTCCTGATTGGATTATACATTTAATTTAGTCATTAATTTATCTGCTGTGTTTTCATTTATGAACCTTCTACACTATTTAAGCTAAATCCATCATTGCACACTCTGATTATGTGAAACTGGTTGTATGGTCTTACAGATGAAATATAGGATGCCATGTAGCCCCTCCTTTGTAATTCTTCAAGTAGAAATCTCACTACTTGAATATTACTGATGCTGAATCTCTGACTCTATTGCCAATTCATGATTGTTTATAAATAAAATTTCAGGACCAACAGCAAGTTTTAGGAATGTTCTTTGTTCGTTCTTGCATTAAAAAATAAGATGGATGAGCCCACCCAAAAAAAAATTATTAATTTTTGTGTTGATTTTTAAAACTTTCTAGATATAGGTTACGGATTGCCAAATGCTACGAGTAAGTTTTGCTTTTTGCACGGGAATATTAACTGGGTGCATTCTTTTTAACAAGTGGGTTGAAGCATCTTTAAAGCTGCTCTTTCTATTCTTTATATGCTCACATCTCTCTTTAATAATTATCTTATGAATAAAACAAGTTACATTTTAACTTTTTCTCTTGATCAAGTAGATAAAGAAGCTATGAAAGTATAATGTCTGAATTTCTATGCTGTCCCTTATACCTGTATATAATCATTAAAATTATTTTTTTTTTCAATATCTCACCTTCATTTTACTTTTTTTTTTTCAACCTGTAATTGATTCTTTGTTCATGAAAGCAGTTCAAAGCCATTGATTGATAAACATTGATTACGTTCTTTGTTAAACAGAAACTGAAGTTGTGTAACTAGACATTACTCTCATGTACACAGTTTATATATATGTGTGTTAAATTGATATTTCAAGTGTTGGTGCTGAGTACATTAATAGCTAATATTCATAAAAGTGCTGTACTTAATAGAATCGTATTGTGCTTGCACACATGTATGAACCTATTACTTATTGTAAAAAAAAAAACTAATTTGTATTTGTTGTGGAGGTGGAACTTGACTCAGCTTTCAGTTGATTTATTTTCTTTTACATTTTTCTAATGCACTTGAATCTGGTCATGAAGAGGAGAAATGGACATTTTAGCTTTGAAAGAAAACATAATTCTAATATATTGATTTCAGTGAGCTTTTATTATCCTTGAACCAGCAACTATGGTTTCAAATACTAAAGATGTCCATGATTGAAGTAAATTTGTAGAGATGTATCACTCAAACAATGAACTAAATGAGTAATTACTTGATACTTTAAATTTGTTGCTGAGCTAGCTTGCTGACCCCTATAAGTTAGTCCTCCAATATGTTTAATTCATAAAAATGTTTACAATAAAATAGGTCAATATTAATCATTGTCAATGCTCCTTTGGTTGTGTCCATTAGTTAAATCATGTTTAACTGAGATGTAACAAACCACTATAAACCATTGTTCCTTATTTAAACTCCTCAATGAGTAGTTTGTTGGTTTTTTTTTTGTTTGCTTTTCTTGGTTTGATTTTGCTTTGTTCTCATACTCTGCATAGTTTCTGGCTATAACTTTTCTGTCTTCACTTTTTTTTTTTTTTTTATAAGCTGATGATAATCCAAACTCTTTCAATTCTCAAGCCATTGTTATCCCTTGGACCCAATTCAGAACCATTCTCAATTATTTCTTGCATCATCAAGATATAACCCTTTGTAAATTTTCTGTGCATTTTACATTACGTAACAAAATATTATTTTTATCTGTATTAATATTTTAGTATTAACAGCTTAGATACATTGATTGAATTGGCTTTATTTCTTAGAAGCTTAACAATGTCTAAGAAAAATGGTGGGCTCTAAAAGACTTTGTCTAGAACTATTGCATGTTACATAGTAAATTTTTTTATTGTAGTTTACTAATCAATTTGTAATCATATTTTTAGTTAGATCCTTATTTCCACCTTTTTTTTTCAGGCTCCTCTGACTTTCACAATGGGCTTTTTCCTTATGTTTATCATTTCTATATTATTTCATTTATCTGCTGTACATTTTAATTAGTAAATAAGCTTCAGTGATAGAAAATTTTATCTTCATGACCTAACTTACCTATACAGAAATTGGTACCTCCAATGGCCTTCATTGTGTTGTAAAGTAGGAAAAAAAATCATAACCTACTTGTGGAAATTATTTATGAATAAGTTTTAAATCTAAGACTTGTTACTTTTATTTACTGACCAAATTTTTAATTTATTGGGAAAAAAAGTTTTATTGTTGAATTTCCAACCTTCACCTTAAAAACTTTTGGGAGAGAGGGGCAGATCTGTGGTGAAGTGAAGAGAACAGAAACTAAAAACTTCAGGGTGGGGGACAGATCTATGGTGAAGTAGTGAAGAAACAGAAACTATATAACATTGAAACAAAATATTGTTTTGACTGTTCAAATCACAATTTGTTTTGTTCGGTTTACATGTGAGGGAATGATCTCTGATGAATACATATTAACAATACTAATGTTGTCAAAGTAGTTAAATACTTAACTGTTTGTCCTCAGAAACAATGAGAGGTGTCATAATGACTTTTTTTTTTAAACGTTTTTTCCATATTGATGTTGAGTTAAAAAAAATGATTTCATTTATACAATATAGTTCATGAATGAATTTGTTGATTTCATTCATACAATATAGTTCATGAATGAATTTGTATCTTGTTAGCATCTTTCTTTAAGACTCACAGAACGATAAAGGAATTAAGATAGCACAATAAAACTTTTGATGTCACATGACCAGCATGTTTTTGTTTTCTATACATATTGCAGAAGCAGCTGCCCCTCCACCTGTCTCTGGCAGCAATGAACTTCTTGATTTGTTTGGTGGAGACAGTGGACCTGCACAGGCTCCTAACAATAGTGACTTGATGGTAAGTGAGTGTGTGAAGTTGTAGTTGTTAGCTTGTGTTGGCTACAACTTTTTGTTGAGCTACAATTTAAAAAAAATGGGTTTGGCTTTCTGGGTAGTGCAGATATAAGTTAATCAGATTTTGTTTCTTCACTATTATATATTTATTGTTAAATGAGTCTAGACACTTTTAGAAAACTTAAGATATTCATGAATGAAAGCAACCTTTTATCTTTCAATTAACAAATAAAAAGTATAACAATTAAGTTTTGTATAGTTTCAAACTGTGCAGAAACAAATTATTAATACCCTAACATTTCTTTAAGACTCGTATAATATCATCAGATTTATTACTAAACAACTTGAAAAGTGTTTTTTTTTTTAAGTAAATTAGAATGTGTCTGTACAAAACATTAATTGAGCTAGCAATTTGTTTTGATATCAGAATGGTCAGATGGATGGCAGCTTGTTTGGTGAAGACCAGAACTCTGGTAGCAGTGACAAGAAAGCAACAACCAAAGATTCTATTATGGCGCTTTTTGGTGGGGCACCGACTCCGCAGGCACAAATGTATGGTATTCCAGGTTGGTTTTTATAGGTTTTTATTCAGCTTTTTTTTTTTTTTAACCTTGAAATGTATCTTTTTCATAACAATGTCAATTTTATTTGGTTCTGAAATGGATTCATTGAATGAATACCTTGACCACTTGTCATGTTAACGCCCAAATTTCCTCTTCAACCAAATAAATCTCATAGATTACTTGTCAATATAATAAGAATGATGAAATTATTTAACTCACAAAATGTTTCTCATTAAAATATTATTGTTTTTTTTTAAATCCTGAGCAGGTGGGGTCTACATGCCTCCCCAACAACAGATGTACCCTGGCATGGTCAATCAACCCCAGCAAATGATGGGACCAAACGTGTTGATGGGACAGACGCCTGCAATGCTGGGGCCAGGAATGGTAAACAATTGTTTAATTTTGTTTGCACATAACATTTTGAAATTTAGTTAGTTTTGTATTTTTCATATCAGGCAGCATTCTTTAAAAGTTTTCTTTTTGATGCAGTTTTCTCAACATTGTCATAGTCTGCACTAAGTGAACTCTTTAAGAAATGCATAGAATGGCATTTTAAAATCTTTTAAATGCTTTATATATTCATCAACTAGGAATTAAGATGCATCTAATAAATAATGCTTTATTTTTTGAAGGCTAGTACTTATGTATGAAATACAATATAGCAATAGTCATTTATAAGTTCTTCTTATTTACAAATAGCAAAAGCAATTAGAATTTTTAATTAAATTTTTTATTTTATTAACCAAGTTGCCTTCAGAAACTTACTTTAAATTTTTCATTTTTATTTTTTAACCAAAAGGGTATGATGGGACAGCCAGCTAATATACGACATCAAGCGATGATTCGACCATCTCCAGTTATGGTCAATCCATCCCCTTTAGCTCAAGTAAGCCATAATATAATTGTTTAGCTCTTGTACATAAATAAGGCTTGTCTTCCAGTCCGAAGATTAATGAGGAATACAGAATTTCCCCTGACCTGCATATTTTGCCACATCCAGGGCAAGCATAACCATTGCCCAGCTCTTGTACATACACAACTAAAAATGATTATCAGAAAAGGTTCTTATTGTATGAAAATAGGATTGAACCTTTTCTTTTTTTCATATGTTAAGCAGAATTTCAATATTTTACAATTTAATTTGAATCTAGTATATGATTGTATATCCTCAGCAGATGCCCATGTACAGTTCCCCAATGATGGGAGGCAACCCAGGCATGTACACACCACAGCAGATACAGCAGCTTCAGTTCCAACAGGTGGATGATCAACTTTTGTTATTAACATTTCACATTTTTTATGTCAAATATTTAATACTAAAACTATCACGATTTTCAAAAAGAGAGGTATTTTGAGAAAAGAAAAGAAATCCAAAAACTAAATTAAACGAAATAAAAAGCATCATTTGTTTCCTAATGCAATCAAGCAGATACTCTCCTCCTTTATTATTTAAATAGTCACGTCCGCTGTATGGCTGGTGGAAATCAAGACATTGCTGCTTTCTGTGACGTCTGCTGGATCAAGTGGAAGGTCAAAGGCTCATAGGGGTTTCTGAATTTAACAAAAAGAAAAAAAAAATTTTTTATAGATGTGGATGAGTTCAAGCAAATTATCCCTAGCGCAACCTTATATAGGAGGCGTGGTGGCTGAGTGGTAAAGAAATTGTCTTCCAAACCGGGGATCCCCAGTTTGAATCCTGGAGCCCGGGCATGCTACCCTGCCTCATAGTGGCGCCCGGGTGGAAACGATCGTAAGAGGAAACGATTAGGCTAAAGGGTAGCAAAACTAATAATAATAATAATGTTATTTATAAAGCGTGGTTAACAAACAAAATGTAGGCTCAAGGCGCTGTAATAGCATTACAAACACGACAATAGAAATCAAAAACTATTCTAAAAAAGTTTTAAACAAGTGTCTTAATGTTCTTCTTAAAAGTGGTATAGCATCTTGTCTGTCTGAGATCAATGGGGAGTGAGTTTCAAACCTTTGGTCCGTGCACTGAAAAAGCCTGCAGACCGTAGCTTTTGAGGGAGAAACATGGCACCACTAAAAGCGTTGAGTCCATTGAGTGCAGGGCTCTCTGGGGACATAAGGAGTAACCAGTTCTCTAAGTTACAAGGGCATCTCATTGTTATATAAACACTGATGACAAAGTGTGGCGACCTTGTAATCGATTCTCGCTTTCACGGGAAGCCAATGGAGCATGTGCAGGAAGCTGGCAGTTCGTGATAAAAAGAGACTCTGTGCTTTCCACTTTTGAGACGTTCCGAGTTCCAATCTTAATTATTTCCGTCTTATCTTCGTTCATCTTGAGCTTATTTTCAACCATCCAATTGCTCACCCTTGCAACGGTACTTCTGATTTTCTCTGCCAGATGTGACACCTCTGAGGGTACTGAGGAATCGTAAACTAGACTCCAGTGGGGTGCCTAAGGGGGTGCGAGAGTTAAAAAAGCTCCCACAACCTTGTCAAAATCCAGGCGCTGTTCCTCAAGGGGGCGTTACATACATAAATGGCGTGTCCCGCATAGTTAGCCTGGTATAAAAAAGGAAAATGGCGGGGGGTCTTAGTGTATGCGGTCTCTTGCTGTGAGCCTGACCCACCCGTCAGATAGAACAGTGTACACTGTTCTCATTCCGGCCGGTGAGATGGAGCTCTTGTTCACTTTTGCTGGCCTAGAGTTCCAAGAGCCGAAGGCTCAACTCTACCTGACAGTTTAAGAAGAAGAAAAGAAGAAGAATCCTGGAGATGGCTGGGATTTTTACTTTCGGGATCTTCAGGGCGCCTTTGAGTCCATCCAGCTCTAATGGGTACCTGACATTAGATGGGGATAGGTAAAGGCTGTTGGTCGATGTGCTGCCCACATGACAACCTCATTAACCATGGGCCACAGAAACAGATGACCTTTACATCATTTGCCCCATAGATTACTAGGTCTGAAAGGGGAACTTTACTTTAAAACCTTATTAAATTTCACTCTAATACAGATGCAGTAAAAGAAAAAGAATAATTATTTAACAAAAGGTATACATTTTCAATGTTTTTAATATGGGGCAGTAAAGTTTGTAGAGGTAATACATTGTAAAGTCGTTAATTTTTCAAATTCCTCTTGGTTCAGATATTCATGCATGTCAAAACCATTTGAATTTCTGTTTTTGGCTCTTTTTCTCTTATTCCCTTAAATGCTTTTAATCATTGTAAGAAATAATTGATACAAAACAATACAAGACGCAATGTGATAAACACGAATATAAAAAATATGTAGCTACTTATGGTCTTTCAATGAGTTTTAAAAGCTAAATGGTCAATTTATATGCATAGACATACAAACATTTTCAGATAAGATAGAATAGGATATTAAAGTTTGTGTGTGTACTGGTATGTGAAATATACATTACATTTGTTCAACTGTTTCTTAATAAATTTTAATTTGAAAAAAAATAAGCTCTCTTACATTAACTTTCAAGGCTTATAAAAAAAATAAAAAATTTAGGGATTGAATTTCAGGGATTACCTGAGAAATGTGACACTATATGGAACACATTATCTTATATTTATAATTTCAGTATTAGTGAGCTATTATAATAAGTAAGGATCTGACTTGCAATCAACAGTTTTTGTTTTTTTGTTCTACATATACCCAGATGCAGCAGCAGATGTCAACTCTCCAATTAAACCCACAGACAGCACAAAGCACTACAGGCTGGGGGAAGCCAAGCTCAGGACAGACTCTATCAACCAACCTATGGCAGTAAATTTCATAATCAAGGACACTGTACTCCAAGCATTTTAAACAATTTTTTTTTTTTAATTGGGGACAGCTTATGATATAGTAATTACTTTTTATTGATAGCACTTCTTTCTGATTAAAACAACGACAACAAAAATTGTTTAGAAAATTGGAAATTCTAGAAATTTGGTAACAAGCTATACATTGAAAATGAAAAGGCATGAAGTTGTTTTATAAAAACTTACAGTATGTTTTAATCTGTATGGCTGGGTGGGGTGAAAGTGTCCCTCTAGGTGAAAATAACAATGTATATTAGTGTAACATATATATATGTTGAATGTATTGTTTTTACAAGCTGGATGCATGAGATATTTGGGTAATCTGTAGAAGTTGGTGTACAGATGTTAAAAAATGGTAAAAAAACGTTTTGTCAGAAAGGGTTAAGCTTAGTTTTTAAAGAAATAAATTACTGTTTTTCACCATGACAATACTACTAAAGAAAAAAAAGTAGATGTGTATGTGTATTAAATTAAAAAAATTTTTTTTATTTAATTCAAAACACTTTTACTTTCAGAAGAGTAAAACGTTATATTGTGTTCTTGTGTCATAGCATTGTCCAAACTTTAAGCACTGGTACTTTTTATTCAATGTTTATAATTGAATCTAGACATTCCACTAGCACTTTTTTTCTCTTAAGTACCGGTTCTTTTTTGTTTGTTTTCATTTTTTTTCTTTCACACAAGCAACCTTTAAAAACACAAAATGTACACAGGTGAATTTGTTCCTTATTTTTTTTTAAACAAGTGTCACAGCATCCTAAGAAGTCTGGACCGCCAATTTTCTTTCAGATTGTAAAAAAACAAAACAAAAAACTTGATATATCTATATGTAATTACCTGGACATATTTATCATATTGTATATTTTATGTTAAAAAAAAGATCAGACATTTTTGTTAAACTTGTATTGTTATGAAATTGAATTACATAAGATGCTAGTACTGACATAATATACTTATGTTTCTTTTCACACATATATTTGATACATGTTTTTTAGTTAAAAAATTATTGCTTGGTCATCCTCATTTTTTTTTTTTAATGGGTAAGAATGTTTTTATCTTGGGTTTTTTGAGTTGTAATTTTTCATAATACTTATTTTACAGTCATCTAAAATTAACCAAAACATGGGCACTCTATTCAGACTTGGCATTCTTTCACTAATATAGCATGCATGTTCATAAAAAAAAAATAGCTGAGAATATTTAATTGTGAATTTGTCTACCCCTTATTATTAAATTGAATTGTATGCAAATTGCAACATACATACACTGTATTTTTAATACTCAGACTTACGATGATTTCGGTGGGGGGAAAAGTTATTTTCCTAAGGCTTATTAACTGACTACTATACTAATTTGCATGATGCTATGTTACCTTAGAGTTGAATTAGTCTTGGTGTTTTTGTAACTGTAGGCTAGAGCTATTTATTTTTACAGACAGTATATAACTGTGTTGTAGCCCCACTTCATTTTTATCCAGTATCCAAATGGCAGTTTAATAACTCAATAAAGTGTCGATATCTATTTTTTTTTCTTGGTGTTTGTTTTTTAAAATAAATATTGACTTGACAGTAGACATTTCTTATTTTTAACCTACATAATATATACAATTCACTTTCAATATTATATGCACTTGCAGATGTTTAAAGATAAATTATTATTTATATTTACCTTAGACTGTCAAAAAAAAACAACTAAAAACCATCATGATCTTTGTAAAATACATTGAGGAAAGTCTGCACATTAGAGTTGTTAACACCTTGGTTTATTTATAATTTAACCCTTGTCACTATGATTAGAATTGTATAAATATGTATACTTTTATTCAGTATTTATTTTGTTTGATTCCTTTCCTGTGGTTTGTGGTTTTGTTTCTTCATGCTGTGCATTATTGATGTTTATCAAATCCTTGTTGTTTGCTACATTTATGGACACATCCTTTATACCTAGAAGAATGTGTAGAAATGCACTATCAACAAACACACACAAAGACTTGTCTTCAAAAGTGTTAGTCAGATTTAAGTAATATGAAAGAAGGTGCTGTTAACTTTATATAGCTAGGAATATGTACAATCTTAGCTCCACAAATCATCTAAGCTCATCATTAAGAGGATGCATCATGTATCCATCAAGCTTTATCCATCACAAAGGGATGAGAACTTCTTTTTATAAAGTTTAATAAGTGTCTTAAAGTAAAGTACACAATTTTATAACAAAATTCTTGTCTGTCGGCTACTAGTGAGTTTACTAGGTCTTCTTTACTTAGACTAATATTTAGTCATAACTTTGTGTACAAAAAAAAGATTTTTAAAATCTAATAACAGCATCACAGAAAGAACATACTTTTATTTCAACAATCCAAATTTATCTTAGGTCATTTGAAAACCTAAAGTTGCATTATATTTGTCCTATTGATTTTAGTCTAAAGTAATACAAGTATTGTATCCCTTTGAGATCAGAAGGTCCATTGGATTGGTGGTGTTAAGTTTACCAATTTATGAGATCAATAAGGGTGTTGTGAAACCAAAAGCTATAGCTTACTTTTTTATTTTCAGCTAAAAGTTGGTATCTAACCACACACTGAACTCAGATTCCAGCCAAACATTTAACCTACTTGACCCAATTTTACTGTAAAATGTTAAGAGGGGTATCTTTATGAAAATCTGAAATTCAGTAAAGTTACTAGGCCAGGCTCATCAGGGAAAGATTTTTATAATGAATTTCTACAATAGATCTTACTGTATTATTGAATACTTTGTAAATAAGTAATATTGTGGTGCCAATGTGTCATACACTAGAACTTAATTTTCACAAATGTTACCAAATCACTTTCGTAATGTTTGTTATACTATCATTTCTTTTCATGCCCACCCTTTTTCTTTCTTAGATCTATTGTTGTATTTCAGCCAGTTAAGTGGTTGGAGAAGTCAACATGAGTTGGATTCTTATGTTGAGATACCAATTGATAAATCCACCGAAGGCTTCAAATAGTGTGCATCTATTGATTTTAATAGTTGTTTTTTTTGTGTTCAGCATATGTTTTGTCTCTGAAGATTTTTGTAACAAACAATGTAATAAATTTGTTTTTCTGTGGATTGTTGATTTGTCCTTTTGTTTTTTTTCTACATATTCCAAGCACAATGAGAAATAAGTTGAAAATAAAATTAATAGGAGATGTAAACAGTAATGAAAAAAAAAAAGACAAATATTTAAGAATAAGACAATGCTACTTGAGGCATGAATACAAATTAGGATTTTGCTGAAATACTTAGAGACGTAATTGCACAAATATATTACTACCAACAAAGAAAAAATTAATTAGAACTTGTAAATTGTATTTTTATTTCAAAAATTGACATACATATGTAGCAGGCTTTGGTTTAGAGCCTCGTTTCAAATAAAATTAAAATATAATTTTGTTATTAAGTCTTAAGAGTGCAGAATATAGCTTGACTTTTTACAAAGACTCAACTGCGACTTATATTTTCTAAATCAAATATTATAAAATATTATTTAAATGCATTACAAAAAAAAAAAAAAAAGATTTTGTAGGGTTTTTTTTCGTTCTAAGAAATTTTTATCAACATCATCTATGCTTCAGAAAGTAATTCTTTAGGATAATATCAACAATATAAAAAAAAAAATTATAAAGAAAAGTGATTTTTACTATATACAAGTATTACTGATTTTCTTTTTTTGTTCATTATCCCTGAATAATGTTTGTTTTCATTAAAAATAGAGATGTCAAGTATTGACAATAGACCTTCCCTTATGCAGTCATGTGTTGTTATTAAATTATTGAAATTTGAACTCTATGACAATAGTTTCAGTTAAAAAACAAGTTGAAAAATTCTTTTTTTTATTTATTGTTCAATTAGTTCAATTATTATGTTTTGGCCCAAACTCTTTTGTTAACCATTGGGAGAGGGGTATGTGGGAGGTTTCTGTTCTGCCTATACCTACTTAAAAAACGAATGCCTCTTGATAGGTAGCTAGACAGTTTTATTTAATATATGTTTTTTTTCATTATGGTTATAAATTTATCTCATGCATTCCTATCTTTTAATCAAAAGGAAAATAGTATTTACGCCAATAATATATACATTTAACAATTGCTGATCTATATACACATAGATCAATATTATCGTCTCCGTTTAGCAAAAGGTTCAGTTGGTGTGGCTGGGCTGTTAGCAGACGGCACATTTCTAGTTCTCTTCGTACGTTTGGGTGATGGCTCCTGGCTTGGTGTGCTAGGTGTGACACTTTGTGGTAAGGACTTCAATGGGGCAGGACTTGATTTGCTTTCAACTCGCACTGATGGTGTGCTTCCTCTAGATTCAGATTTGTGACTGGGGGTTTTAGTCTCTGGTTTAGTTTCTGTTTTCACAATTTTTGGTGTACTTTTTGCTGAAACTAGAAATGAAAAATATGATAGAGAGAAAAAGTGATACATAATTTACACAATTAGATCTTGTAATAGTTAAGCACTCTGGGACCAAGTAAAATCAAATAAAGTAAGAATGGGAATACTTGAACACAAATCTTCATATGGTGTGTATCACCAATGTAGTTAAGTTTAACCCCAAATAAAAGACTTTTAGTGTATTTTTACTTCAAATGTATTTACCTAACTAGATTCATGAGTGTTAATTATCAGATGATGTAAAACCCAAACCCTATCTCATTAGGTATGGTCAAGACCCAGGTGATAATCTGTAGCGTTATGAATGAAAAAAAAAAACTTACTTATTAGAAGGAGAAAGACCCACTTGCAAGTGAATGCAAGTAAAGTCCTTCATGTTAATATCCTACCTTCTGCTGCTTTAGGCGTTTCAGCAACTGTAGGTAAATTGATATAAGACGTCCTTGGGAAACTTTTTTCTGATAATTCTTGAAACTCACTGTCTACAATGTCAAAGTCACCAGGTTTGTTAGGAAACGGCAACATCTCTGACTCATTCTAGAAAGAGCAATTTAAGTTACAGTTTTTTTTTACTTCATTACATTTTGTTTAAATTCTATTCCAATTTAAATATACCACAGGGACATCATGTCCCTTATGATTGCTTTAAAAAAAAAAAGATTTAATGTGCTAAACTGACAAAGTTATTTAACATACCAATGCTTGTAGATCATATAATGTGGACAGATGACCCCAGACATCATCTGATGTAATCTTTTTACAAGATGAGCTCAGACGTTCATGTATTGCCAACATCTGAAAGTGGCGATTAACACCTAGATATAAATTAAAAATATTACAGCTTTATAACATTTACACTTAATTTATTAAAACCTACAATGACCTAGATCTACTATGATGTAGTTTTAAATTTATGTATTAATGGCAGTCTCTTTGATTCCGAAGATTAAGTGTGAGAGCAGTGTTTCACATGACTATGCAAACCCATTTGCGACATGCATATTTTCCCACATTTCATTGACTGCCAGCAGCCTGTTTGAATTTTCTTTTCCTCTTCTGTCCCTGTCTTCAATAAGGGCTTTTCTTTGGATCTCAAATGTGTGTCCCACAGCCCTTGTGAGAGCTCTTCAACTGTCTCTTTCAGAGGCCATCTGCTGCCAGCTACTTTCCTCTATGACAATGACAGCGAAATGGCGCATGAGTTGATCTTTATCTAGCGCTTATAGGAGGCACCTCTGTTACACCAACCTCCTTTAATTTCACCAAAGAAGATAGCTGTCTCCAATGCAGGATAAGTGTCCAACCCAGCGCAGCTGTCAAATGGTAATTAGTGTTTCTACTGTCTACACTGGTCTCCAGCAGAATATTGTTTTTTGTAATGTAGTCTTGTCAGCATATGCCTACTATTGAGCGAAGGTACTATTGATTTTGATGATTATATAATACAAAAAAATAAATAACGTACCTGCAGGTTTGTGTCCTCTCATTGCATGGAAGAGATTGACTTCCATGTCTACATTCCATACAACTTCATTTGCTTCTACAGTCAGTGTCATCTTGGCGCTCTGGCTCTGCAGTTCTAAGTCTAAGTTTAGAATAGCTCTACTGCTCTAGCCTCTACTATAGAGTCTCTAGTCAGTGACTCAGTCTAGTCTAAAAAGACTACTCTGGTCTAGTCTAGTCACTCTAGACCCTCTCTCTATAATAAAGTCTATATAAATATATATAGCAGACAAAAGTAAAGAAAAGATGTAAAAATCTAGTAGGTTTAGATTAGATCTAGTAGATATTCATAATTACAAAATACTAATAATATAATAGATCTATCTAGATCTAGTGACTCTAGAAAACAGTTATACACTGGTTAGCAAAGATTTTTTTGTTAGAGTTATCTACCCATTGTAATTTTGACTAATTTAGATCTAGTCGTTTAATGTAAATCTAAATTAGTAAATATAAACTTTATCTAAATACACACGATGCTTGTTTCTATTAATTTGCCAACGTTATTCAATGTTAATTATAAATTAAAGTGTGTGTGTGTGTAGATCTAGAATCTAGATTTATATAGCTAAACAAACAATTAATAACTCCCTTTTGCTCCTAGTAAATATGAAATATATCAAACGCTGCCATGAAAGGAAGCAAACCAAAATTGCTATGAATGCTAGTATGGTAGGATTAATATGATTAATTTGCACCCATAGACATAAATATGTCTCTGTGTGCACCATTCCGTCTTCGATTAATAAGTGTTGGGGGGTAGGAAGGGTGAATTTGCTGTTAAAAGCTGGTTATGAAAAACTGTCATGGAATCCACATATTGATGAAACTACAAAAAAATCCAACAAAGCATTAGGGTTTATTAAAAGAAATTTCCATAAATCAAATAAGAACATAAAACTAAAATGTTATTTAACCTTGGTTAGGCCAATAATAGAATATGCATCCACCGTTTGGGACCCCTCAACTCAAGAAAACATTAAGAAACTGGAACAAACACAAAATAGAGCAGTGAGATTCATAACAAACGAATATTCACATTTGACTAGAGTAACACCATTAGTAAAATCACTAAATTTAGAAAGCCTTCAGGACAGAAGACTCAAAAGTAAAGTAGCAATTATACATAAAACACTGAACCATAATCTTCAAATACAAAAACAAAACTTAATAAAATACTCTGAAAGACACAAAAATAAAGGCACATTCCTCGTCCTATATGCTAGGACAAATTTGTACAAATACTCCTTCTTCCCTAGTGCTATTAGAGCATCTTCTTTTTTGAAGTAACGTCTGTATTATATAAGATAAGATAAGATAAGAAAATAATTTTAAGCATGCCAGACCTTTAAAAATGTTGGCAGCAGGCGCTTATAACGTCTTTAATTTTTTTGATTGCCAGAAAATATTAAGCGTGAAGTGTCGAGAAGACCGGGACTTAGGGCTATCATCTACTTTGGCCCTAGAAATTAAAGTGAAAAGTTCCGACTAGACATCATAGCATTTCTCAAACATTAAAAAAAAGGGGGGGGGGACTAAATATGCTGTCAAGGGTGTGCTAAGGTGTTGTTGTTTTTTCTTTTACAAGAACCAAAATCTGTTGAATTCGCGTTTCGCCTAAATCCATATTTGAGTAGGGCCTATTTAAAAATTAAAATTTAAAATTAATTTTTTAAGTCACGTCGTTTTATTCATCTTCTAAGAACGACCTTTCATACTTTTTCGCATCTGGAACAAGATCAACTTAAAACTTTAAATTATTTTGAAGAAGTCATATATTTCAATAAGTTTTGCCAACGCGATTCTAGATTTTACCCGTGTTTGGAACATTAAAATGGTAGAATTTCAGTCGAAGAACATAGGCCTTAGGCCTACTATCGTTTTGTGGACGTCTTTTTCGTGAATAAAATAGGCCCGCATCAAATCGTTTTCCCGAGTGACCTAATGATCTTTCGACTGTCAATCTCCTTACGAACGTTTATACTCTACTCAGAATCTACTGCATCCGATGCCTTTGATACTTCAGTATTGGCAATGCCCACGCTTTCTTAATTTATTTTTTCCTGCACTGTTCATTTTTAGGAGAAATAGTGTGTCACGGAGACACCAAGAAAATGAGTTTCTGCAATTTTTAATTAACAGCGACCTACGCAGAATCCTTCACATCCGTTGGACATACACCTTCAGCAACAGTGAGCAGTCTATATCCATAGGACGAAATATAGGTCTAGGCCTTATGTTGCTAGTTAATCGCTAAGTGTGTCAAAGGGATTGAAGCTCACCAAAAGTGTATATGCAAGATATGATAAGATAAGATAATTTGTATTGATCCAATCAAATGGATATTCAGTCTGACAAGAACTGACAACCTCAGCGGAACTACTGTAACAATAACATTATAGATGCAAATACGAACAACATTCACATACGAAACACACACACACTCACAACCAGCGCTTTATAAATTAGACTTCTATGAACTTCTCGATGATGACAGATGATCTTGTAACACTCTGACCGACAGTGGGATAAAGGAGTTTTAAAATCTTTCTGTTTTAGTTCTAATGGAAAGGAGACCACCACTTCGTTCAGATCTTATGTAATAGTGGTTTAATGGGTGAAGGTTATCTTTAAGAATCGTGATTGGAATCTTTCATGGAAAAGCTCTTCAAGAGATGGTAGCTGTATTTGAGTGATATACGATGCTTTTTTAGCGGCCCCAGTAAGGGGAAAAGACGCTATTAGTTTTGTGCGAAATGTCTGCCCGTCTGTCCCGTTTAGATCTCGTAAACTAGAAAAGATATTGAAAATCCGACATCACAATATTTTAGACCATTCAAAGTTCTGATGCAACGGCTACTTTTTTTTTTTTTTGAAAGCGAAAAATCTAATTTTTAAAATCAGTTATGCAAGCAGTTTTTAAAGAGAAAAGGCTAATTAGTATGCATCATAAGTTAGACCTAATTTAACACGAATAGTAATCTTGTAAACTTCATTTTCCTGATCTTATATTTTTATTGCCCAGAATGTGTATTTTTTGAGGATTTGAATAAGAGATTGAGCCTTCTCAAAACAATTAGTAAAGAGTTTGGCTTCCGAACCGGGGGTCCCGGGTTCGAATCCTGGTGAAGACTGGGATTTTCAACTTTGGAATCTTTGGGCACCTCTGAGTCCACTCAGCTCTAATGGGTACCTGACATTAGTTGGGGAAAAGTAAAGGCGGTTGGTCGTTGTGCTGGCTACCCTCGTTAACCGTAGACCACAAAAAACAGATGAACTTTACATCATTTGCCCTATAGACCACAAGGTCTGAAAGGGGAACTAGTTAGGCCAGGTTCACATCCTACTTTACATTCACTTTCACCTATCCTTTGATCTGCGGGACCGTTGGGGCACTACACAAGATCTGTTAACCTTCTTTCTCCATTCTTATCTCTCATTTGTCTTTGATATAATTTCATTCGGATGTTCTTTCTGAAAATATTGAAGCCGATTTTAAGTTTGTGTTTCCACACAAACTGTCTTTTGTAACCTTGTTAATTAGTCTATTTAGTCTAAGTCTTTGTGCAAGTGAAGTATTACAATACCAGCAGGTGATGGCAAAGTTAATTAGACTGCTGATGGTTGCTGTATAAAAAAGTTTAATTATTGTTTTGTTAATGTTAAACTTCCTTAGCTTTCTAAGATAGAAAACATGTTGGTGAATTTTTGTGTAAAGGTTTTGACAGTGTTCACTCCATTTCAGTTTGTTGTTGATGGTTGTACCTAGATATTGATATTCTTGCACTTGTTCTACAATTTGGTTTTTTATTCTGAATTTCTGCAAGATGGCCTTTAAGTTTCCTTAAATCTATTATCATTTCTTTCGTTTTCTGAACGTTTAAAGAAAGTTATCTATACAGCATTGGTAAAAAGTGTTAATTGTTGAATGGTACATATTTTCGTCACCTTCAATAAGGCCAATGATTGCTGTGTGTCGTCAGCAAATTTTATTATGGGAGTATCAGCTGATAGGCTCTGAATGTCATTAGTGTATATGGTATACAATACTGGTGACAGGCCGCACCCCTGCGGCGCCCCAGGGCTAAGCTCTCTCGTGCCTGACACATGCCCGTTCACTTTTACATATAGTGGGCGTTTGATAAGAAAGTTTGGAATCCAAGCTTGTATGTTTTTGTATGTTTTTGCTAACATTCAGTTCAGATAGTTTTTGTATCATGCGATGTGGTTGGATGGTGTTAAATGCAGATGAAAAATCTACGAATCTCTGGCGTAGTGTCTCTGAGTATCAAGATGATGGTATAGACGATTTAGCGTGAATAGTATTGCATCTTCTGTACTTCTTGACGGTTTGTAAGCGAACGAGTGCGGGTCAAGACGTGTTTCGACTTCTTTCAGTAGATGTTTTGAAATCATTTTCTCCAAGCACTTCATTGGAATTGACGTAAGTGCTATGGGACGTAGGTCGTTGTTGGAAGCAATGTTCTTCTTTTTGGGTACTGGAATTATTTCAGACGTCTTCCAAATGAAAGGTATTTTGTGCGTTTGCCAGGACTTGTTGAATATAGCACAAAAGATATAAGCCAGTTGTTCCGCACTTAGCTTTATAAGTTTTCCACTTAATTTGTCGACTCCCGATGCTTTAGCAGTGTTTACTGGTTTAAATAATTTAGTCATTCTTGTTTATTAAACAGTTCTTGAGATTGGTTTAAATACTGTTTTCAAATGATGCCAATAAATCATGGTGGTCTTTCTCAAAGTTGTGGCAGACAAATTGGCTGTAGAAATCATTTAATTCAATGACAAATTTGATGTTGTCAGCGTAACCAGTATTTTGTTTCAAGCCACTCTAACAAGGTTTAGAGTTATTTTTCTTGAAAAGCTTTCAATTTTTTCATTGAATCTCACTTTTCCTTCAAATAATTTCTTTTTAAGGGCTTTTTTTGGCTGAGATGAATTCAGAAGAACTGCTCTTGAACATTCTTTTTGTGTAATTGGTAGTAATAATAATATTAATTTTATTTAGGTCTATTATGCGCTGTTAACAAACAAAATGTAGGCTCAAGGCGCTGTAATAACATTACAAACACAAACACGAGAGCTAAAATGACAAACTAATCTAAAACAGTTGTAAACAGGTAGGTCTTAATGGTCTTCCATAACGGAAAATGTGGTAGGGCCTATTGCACTGTCAAGACTTGAAACGATGATGGCCACTCGTTAGGCAAGACCAAACACGTTGACCAATGTCAGCCATAACATGGAAGCCGAAAAGAGGAGAGCGAAAACAAGGCCGCCCATGTACAGCATGTGCCGCAGTGATGCTCAACCTTATTCGACCTGCGGGCCATTTTAACTATCGAAACGCGTGTCGCGGGCCACATCAACAAAAAGGTACGAAAAATGAAATCGAAATTCACCTGAAACTATTGGATCTAGTACTTACATTAATTAATGGGATAGTTAAAGTCTATCATTTTTTTACGCGTCTTAAAAGTTAAAATAGTTTCATTTCTCTACTTCAAATGTGAGCAGCATTTTAGCTACTTTTACCACCTACTTATTTTCTTGTCTCTCTTCGGTAAATATTCTCATCAGTCCTCCAATCTCTAGGCGTAGTTTAACCAACCTTTTTGACTTGGCTCAAACCAAGAAGGCCTTTATATTTGTTTTATGTCACTGTATATGGTTTTTTTTTTGTTTGTTTGTTTGTTTTGTTTGAAACAGCCAGACTTTCTTTAGAAAACAAATATGTTGGCTTATTATCATGTTCCACAAAAAAGATACATTCACTTTTCCTGGTAGATTCTACATTCAGAGTTCCATTTCATAAACTCATGATCGCACACTCGTTAAAGGCCATGTTATCAATCCATCACAGAAACAGTGAGGGCGCGAACGAAGGTAAAGATACATTTACAACTATTTTTAAGGGGGAAGGGGAGGATTTTTAACTTTTTGTTCCGACGTTTCGGCGGGCCGGATGGAACCACATCGCGGGCCGGTTCTGGCTTGCGGGCCGTACTTTGGGCATCACTGGCATATGGCATCGGACCTTCTTAGAAGACCTAAAATCTGAGGGCTTAAGTTGGAAAGAAGGTGTGGAAGTCGCCTATGACCGATCTATGTGGAGAGGGCTTGCCGCCCTATGTGCTGAACGGCGCTTGAGAGCCTAAGTCTATAATAAGTAGCCTATGTCAAAGATGAGCAAACAAGACCCTCTTTGGGCCCCTTTTTAAGAATTTTTTTTTACTGGATTAACATTTAAAACAGTCCAATTGAGATCATCACCGGCTAATTTGGTGCAGGCCCACTGAGTGCCAATATGACCTGTCCGCCCCTGGAGATATAGCCCTATAGTCTTATATCCGTATCCTGTTCTTTTATTTAATTTCATACTCTCCCTGAAGGGGTGCTAATATTTACATATCTCTTCTGATTTACGCATACAAATCTAGCCCTTATGTCTTTCAAATTCATAACCATAAAGATTGGCTTAACAAAAAAAAATAGTTGAGCTAACTGTAAGCGTCCCCAAACCAACGCCAAACTATAGGCCCTATCTGGTTTTTAAAGCTGAAGAAATGCCTTATTGTAAGTTCAAGCACAGTGGTTCCCAAACTTTTTTGTCACGTAGACCCCTTGGAAATCTTCGTAGACCCCTGGGGGTATATATAGACCAGTTTGGGAATCACTGTTCTAGCAGCACAGGTGGGTGGAGGAGACGGATCAGGTGTACGATTAATGATAATGCTTTTTGAGTAACATTAACAAGTTGTAAAGCATTTGAGGGGGCAAGGTGGCTGAGCGGTAAAGCACCTGGCTTTCGTACCGAGGTTCCGGGTTCGAATCCTGGTTCATTTCGGGATCTTTGGGCGCCTCTGATGCGTTTAAATGATTGAAAATACATTTTAATAGTTTTAATATTAGAATAATCCAGAACACAATTTTACTACCACCTCCACCCCCAAAGTCGCGATTTAATAGCTAGGCATATTGCCGGCCCCATTGTTTTATAGGCTTTATGGTCACAGTTACGGCGCGAACATTGCTAAACCCTTGTTCCAGACATTTTCTACGTTAATCGAAATAGTAACCATGTCAGAATTTAGTAGGCCCTATAAGGACATTGGCTTGATTTACAAGAGTGTTTCTCAATCTTTTACTAGTGATGCTTCCCACACAATCCGACGAACATATTAACTCCAGCCAAACTGTCTGGGAAGCGCTAATATGTAAGCCAAGCTTTTTTTCCCCCGCATTCTTATTTTATGTAATAAATTAGAGACGTTCTATCCAAGAAGAAGATATTTAACGCTCTGCAGAGTCTACACGTATCCGTGTGTTAATCTAGTCGTGCGTGTTTATCAGAGACTTAACTCGACTAAATAAAGAATAAAGTAGGAAATAAAGAAAGGGGCGGCACAGCCAGACCTTGAAGTGTGAGAACATTGGAAGCTCATTTAGTGCATGTAGGCTCTATGGCCAAGATCTTTGGGGCTCGCAAAGACCTTCCTTCAGGAAATAGTACCAGGAAAAAGAAGAAGAGGCAGACAGAGAAAGCGATGGACAACATAAAAGAATGGACGGGCCTGCCATTGAAAAAGGCTCTAACTAAGGCAAAGGACAGAGAGGAATGGAGAAAGACGGTTGACGAATATTGCATCATGTATTGCATGGTGCCCCAACGATCCAACAGATAAAGATAGGTACGTTTTTGAATATGGGGAAAAAATAACTTTTCTTGTATTTTAACGTATATTATTAATTTAGGCAATCAATCACTGAGTACTGGCATATAATCACTGAGTACTGGCACCTATTTTTTTTTTTTACAAAAAAAAAAGCACTGTATATATATATATAGTTCGTCCATCGTGGTTCGATGATGACCACTTTTGTCATCCAGGGAGCTGAGGGCTTTGCACTGGGGTTTTGTGCCTCCTCGTGTGGCTGGTGAGACCTATGTCTGCCCGGAATGTTCGGCTGCACGCTGAGCAGATTATTCCAGCTGGAACTAATCTAGTGTCATTGGCCTTGCCTTTCAGCTCTAGCGTTTTTCTTCTGCCAGCGCTGTTCTCTTTTCTTCAGCAATCTGTTCGCCAGTTGCTCTGTCATGTGCACACTGGGCAGGTGGCTGGATTACTGAACACTTTCAGAGAAGCTTTGAGGGTCTCCCTAAAGCGTTTTCTTTGTCCACCTTGTGAGCTTTTTCCTTCCCTTAATTGGCCATAATTGGTCGTTTAGGGATGCGGCGGTCTTCCATTCTGCAGACATGTCCTGCCCATCGCAGCTGGAACTGCATCAGGATTGTGTAGATGCTATGCAAACCTGCTCTTCGAAGGACTTCAGTATCTGGTATTTTGTCTTGCCATTTGCCATTCAGTATTTTTCTTAGACAGGTCACATGGAAGTGGTTCAGTTTTTTTTTGCATGTTTTCTGTATACTGTCCACATTTCTGAGGCATAGAGCAATGTAGGGAGGATGACAGCTAGATAGACCCCTAGCTTTGTTTTAGCAGTTAGCGGTGATACCTCGTCTGTTCCAGGCAGTCTTTTTGTGTTTATGGTAAGTCTGATGCAAAGACTACTATGTTGGAGGGTTGAGAAGACTAGTTCTATATCTGAGACATTTTTTTATGAGATGAACTCTCCATTGGGGTGTTTTAAAATCTAAATCGGGCCTCTCGAAGGAGAATGCAGTTTGGAAAAACGTGGTCTGTATTCCTTTGTGACAATCTGCAAGGGTAAAGTTCACAAGTAGTGGGCACGTGAGCACGTGCATGGCAAAGTCATCTTCATGTAAAGCAAGGAGAAGAAAAAAAAAACGATGATACGCGACAATTGGGAGGATTATAGTTCTATCTTTTTAGAAATTACAGACGTCCTTTCAAAACTGAAGATAAAACGTGCGAGAACTGTGATTAAATCGCGCTGGAATATTAAAGTAAGAAAGAAAACTTGGAGTTTATCTTACAGACACAGTGGCGTACTGAGAGGAGGGCGGGTGGGGCCAGAGCGCCGAACAGGTTATCAAAACAATATGCCTATTATATAGGGGCCTATCCCTTAATTGTTGTTCACTTACAAATGCCCCCCCCCCCCTCGGGCTGATGCTATTCACGAAAATGGTATAAAAATCCTACCAAGAAGACGAAACGACAATTCAATTAAATTACGATGTATTTTAAGGATTTAAACATTGATAATAATGCCGTTTACACTTCATCAATTATTCTACATGGATCTATAACCACAACATTATGGGCCATTCCCATTGAAAAAAAAAAAAATCCACGCTGCACCCCCATCTCCCTTCCCCCCCCCCCCCCCCCCCCGGCCGCGAACCACAGGTTGAGAAACGCTGATCTCAATTCATTTTTCTCCCTGTTCATCAACGGTAACTCGTACCTTTAAAAAAAAAAGAATGTTTTAATTTCTCTGTTTTGTAGTAGAGTCTAGTTAAAAATATTAATGGAGCTATTAAGCTAATCTAGATCTATATAGATAAATATAGATCTAGATCCAGATTTAGAATCTACTTCTGTGAAGCCACCCAATCAGTGACTAGAATCGAGATTGTACATCAACGCCACCTGGACATCAAGCATGGTCGTAGGTGTAATGAAACAGGAAGCATTAGATTCCAGATCTAGATCTATTTGAAATTATGCCCCTTACCCATATAAATAATAAATTACGACTTCAACTTTACCCATTATTTCCGATAAATACTAGACGCTAATTAAAGTTTATGCTCATTTTTATAATGTATCAAGATACAAATGTACACCCAATAATGTGATATATAGATCTAGTCTAGAATAGATTTTGATCTCTAGATGTCTATTTCATAAAGATTGCATTTACCCGAAAACCCTTTTTATACGAAAGCAAAGTTTGTACACGGTCATTGTTACTGTATTGCCAGTTAAGCGTTGATAAAATATACGTAAATTAAATTACACGTTATAGCTAGCTAGAGGTGACCTGCTTATAATTTTATTACGCTTAAAATATTTTAGGCATCGAATATATAGCTTATATTTATTTAATATTTTATTTAAATTAATTAATCATTATGAAATTATTGTAATTTTCATCGCAAGTATCACAATATCTGATTTTATGTATTTCATAAACGATTACCTTATTTTACTCTATTTTTATCACTTTAAACACCGAAAATAAATATAGCTATAGTTGTATAAATAAAATTAGAAAATAAATACCGATAATTAAAAAATATATGTGGTAAATAAATACTGTAGGGATTATCTATTTCATTTGTTTGAAAATTCTGAGCTTACAATTTAAATAAAAAATATAAAGATTTAATTCTGATACTACATTATTTTTTTCTTGAAAGTAAATATTTAGAAAATAGCATACAAATTATTTTTGGTTACGGTTAATGTTCTCTGGCCGTCTTGTCAACTTCTGGTGGCGCACATGTAGTGTTTGTTGAGTCAAATTTATCAAGAATACCACCCGTTTTGTTATTTCTTTAACATCTTTTAAGCCGAATAATGTCTTATAGTGCAAGTAGAGGTGGTGGTGGTGGCAACTCCACAACTATGATGGTAGAATCTTCTAACGTTGGAAAGATTATAGGTAAGCCTTTGAAAGTACTTTTGGGGGGGAAATAGCCATCTTTATTTGCATGTTTTTTGTACGTTAAATTGTTTCAATGGTCATGCATGCTTTCGTGACCCACTTTGCGTTTTGTGTGGTTTTTAGATCCAGACTTTGGTTTAAATATGGATTATAGAATAGATGTAGATCTAGACTCAGCTAGTTTATAATAATGTAGCCTGAAAAATGAAATAATTTTATTAAAAAAAAAAAAAAACTCAAGAAAATTCAAATTTTGCTGCATGGGCATACCCCATGCATGCATGGCATGAAATTACTTTTTTTCCCCTTGTGGCATAGATCTAGATCTGCATTAAATAATCTATTGTGAATAAAAATAGTTGTTTAAAGTTAGGACTAGATCTACATTACTACAACCCTGACTCAACTACTGGCTCTAACATCCTGGTCCTGGTTTCAGACATGCAGCATATCAATGGATAGGTACTTCGATAAAAATTTCAAAATGCAATGGAACCTATTTGGTCAGATAGAGCCTGAGAAATGCTTTCCAATGATACCAATTTTATATTGCTGAGTTAATTGTGAGGGAAGTTATTAAATTTTTGGTGACCAAAAATTAGCCTTTGTAAAGCAAAAAAATCTGTGACCGAAACAACTGACAGTTCAACTTTAATTAACTGTATTATAAAAAGTCTTAAAGATATGGGGTAGAAACTTCACTCTTTTTCATTAACCTGTATTCTGTTAAAACCAATTTAAAAAATAAGACCAAGCAATCAAATCTTTGAAAAAAAGTGAATTAATATATAAAAAAAGCCTTCGACAAAAAATACAAATATATGTGATTTTGTCATCATACGAGCCCGAAAATCACAAATAAAACTAATCAGAGATCTGTAGTGTGTTTTATTTTGTTTAATTATGATACTACTGTATTTAAATAGCTATTTATATGCATCAGATAGATAATTTTTATAAATTATAAAAGAAAATAGCACTGCGCAGAAAAATATTTGCTAAAATTTAATGACTACAAGTTTAATAAACTTCAGTTTAAACCTTTTTGTAAAGCACTGGCAATGAATGATTTTAAAATGCCTGAATTTAAATGCTTTAAAAATTAAATTGTAAATAACAAATTTCTTGCATCAGACAATAAAATAAAAAAAGAAACCTTGCGATTTATTTAGAAGTTATTAAAAGATTTTTTACTTAAATTTTTGTGCAGTAATAGCTCATCATTTTAAAAATATAATGTGCTCATTTATTAACAATTAATTTACATGTATACCAATAGAAAAAAATCTACACACGGAAAAAAAATTGTTCGCAGAGCTAAAAATATGAAGAAAAAAAAAATTAATATTATTTTAAAATATTTATTTTTACTTTAAAATTTGCACATTACAAAGTCATTATAAAAAAGACACATTCCCTCACCATAATCTAGCATTTAAACATTATAGAAGTTAATCTAAATAAAAAATTCCTATGTGTGCTTCTAAAAATAGGACGTGATAGATAGAATTTGACCATTTCCAGTAAATCAGTGTTGGTTGTTACTAAAAATAGATTTTAACCATCAACTTTGAAAATTAATATCTAAAGAGTGCGCCAAGCTACAAAGTTCAAACTTAGCACACAGATATATATTAACATGCTAAATTCAATAGAATTAGTGAGATTGTTGTAACTATAAACACTTATTTTATTTAAGAAATAAAATTTTACCCTTCTTTGTCTTTGTTAATTTTAATATTAAATATCTTTAAAGTGCGCCAAGAGAATTTAATGAAATTTGAAATATACACATTTCATAATAGGATAAAAAAACTTTCACATAAACTTTTGTTAAGAAAAATTTAACAGATTGGCTTCAAAAGCAAATAAAAATGATCTCTGATATCTTATGTTTACAAAAAGTAATCACAATTAGTTCTGAAATCAAAAACAATGTGCTAAAACTTTGATGGAAATGACCACCCCTAAAAAAAAGGGTAAAATGTGCTGACACACTTTTCTGCCATTTTTTGGGAGAAAAAAAAATGGATCTAGGTCAGTTAATCGAAGTTCCTACAATGGACGTCATTCACCAAAATGAACAGTGTAGTGATGTCCATGGAAAAAGCAATAAAAATTATTTTAAAAATATGGACACACAATATCGATGTTTGAATCAAATTAGGTTGTAAGTTTTATAGATCTAAAATAGATAGGGAAGCATGTGACTCAAGGGTGTTTGTTTACTATTGGTAAATGGGATCCATTATAATACTCACAATTTACAATCATTGGACATTGGTAGATTCAATTTTTGACATTTCTAGTTCCGTATATTTCTAATTTAATGTCAGGAAGACAACTTGAAATTTGCAAGTTCACATTTTTCATTATGGAATGTTTTTAAAATGGGGGAAGAAAACTTATTTAGGGTGGGCAGTTCAGTATAAAACAGTACTAAGTGTTTAAGTAGTATTATTTTCTCCAATAGACAGTCTGCTCCACTTCATTGTAAGATTTTAAAAAAAATGTTTGAGACTATGAAACTTTTACAAATATGTATTTTTATGTAGCTGCACATCTGCTGTGCAATTAGAAAGGTCAAGTGTTTATATTTGACAAACATAAAAATAAAATATGAAATCATCTTATCATAAATAAAAAAACAAAACACAAAAATAAAGACTTAGGACCCCAAGACATGCAATGTAATTCCACATCTGATTGAACACAATTAACAACAGTATTTAAAACATAATGTATGCTCACTGTAAGAACGTACAAAAAAAAAAAGGAAAAAGATCTTGAATTTCATAAATGCGGAAACCTTCTGTTCATTATTTAAGCCAAGATGTTTCCTTAGAGTGAATGAATCTCTTTAAAAAAAAGTTCAATAAGGATCAAGGGCTTTTGATCATTATATATGTGGTGATGACAAAATGTCTCATATAAGCAGTTCTTGCACTCACTGGAAATGATCGTTGTACCCAGGCATCCTAGGAGAGAATTACATCTTGGTACACCGGGTAGCACAACATTCAATTAATCAAGCATCAAACACTGTTGCAAATCTGGCAGCTGAAATGACTTTAATTTTTACAAACATAATTGTTATTCATAAAAAAAAGTATGATGGAATCTATATGCAACTTCAACAAAATTAACAATTACAAACTCGTCTACCTCATTATAAGCATGTATCTACTTAATAACTTGAACTTCTCTTGAATACACATATTTGCATTAAACATATAGAGGTCATTTTTTAATGACTGCTGCTGCTTTTATCAATTTATTAAAACAGTATGAGAATTCTGGTAACACGATTCACTATTCTAAAGAGAAAAAAAAAACATTGTGGCTGCATCATCTTATTTAATCTTTATATGGAGAAATAGGCTAGTAAACTACAATTTAACAGTTAATTGCTTAAATAAAATTAAATGAAAAAATTAAACAAAGTACTTTGAACTTGAATGATCATGTAAGACTCCTATTTAACATACAACACTATGATTTTGTGAATATTAATTCATGCTTGTGTTTCAACAGGCTGCCTTTTTTACTGCATAGTTTAAAAATAGTGTTGTGTTCACATATGGACAGTTATCAAGTATTTCATTTCACTCAAATTTTTTTTTTGTTGAAATATCCAATGAGTGATGTGTATATATATATACTTTTTTATAAATGTTCAAAATATTGTGTTATAACTACGATACATATAAAGAAATAGTCTTGTTAATATTTATAATTTTGTTCAACAAGTACAAAATCATTTTTTTTATTAAAATCTAGGTCGTGGTGGAAGCAGAATCAGAGATTTGGAACAGGACAGTAATGCCAGGATAAAGGTAAAAAATTTATTTCTGATCAAATCCAATAAGAAACATGTTAAAAGTAAATCAAGTTCATGACTTGTCAGATTTTGAGTAACATTAGTGATGTAGGGTAGTGAGTTTCAAATATTTTTGTTGGCTGGCATTAGGATATAAAAATAAATGCTAGTTACTAGCCTAGCAGAGTAGTTGTATTTATTTATTTTGTTTGTTTCCCCAAACTATTTCAGGCATAAACAAATTTATACAGAAAAGATGGCTTAATTAAAGTCAACACATATAAACTAACAGCTAAATAATGTTCCTTTTTTTAAAAAAAAAATTTTAGTGGAGGCTTTTCAGCTGAACAAACTTTCCTCGTGCTACGTCTTAAGTTTCTAGCCTAGTGTCACTGGTTAATATCTGAACAATTTTATCGCTTAAAAAATCATAACTTATTAGTACATTTTAAGAAACAACTAAGTTGTGACTTGCTATTGTTATCATCGTTTAGCAATAAAAGTAAAATGTGTGACCATGGCTGTTTAAAATAATCAATGTATTGGGTTGACCAATATAATTAGTTCTTATTAAATGATAATAATTAGATATCAAGAGATGAAAATGAAGATGGCATGAAATCTGTAGAAATCAGTGGAACAGAGGAAGAAGTTGAAAATGCCAGAAGAATGATTGAGGAGTGTTTGAATGGAGGTAAGTGTCTATATTGCCTACGCACTGTGTACAGTTTATATTGATGACAAAATTTATTAACATCTACATGAGTAAAAATCCTTTTAAATGCATAGAAGTGGTCTTGTTAATAAAAGTTATTTAAAAAATTTATTAATAAAAGTTATTATTAAAATATGTGTTTTATTTATTTGTTCTCAGGTGATAGTGGAGGGGGTGGAAGACGAGGCGGTTATGGAGGAGGACGTGGTGGACGTGGCGGAAGCGGTGGTGGATACGGAAGACGAGATGAAGGATGGGGTCGCAGAGATAGAGATAGTGGAGATGGTTGGGGAAGACGAGATGATTATGACAGAGGTGATTATTTATTATTAAAAGTTTTTTTTTTTTTAATTTTTAAAAAAGTAACTTAACCATATTAAAGTATACCTGACACTCAGATAATATTTGGAATGAAAATTTGTTACAGGTAGCCGTGGAGGCTCTGGTAGAGGTGGTGGTGGTGGTTTTGGTGGCAGCAGCGGTGGTGAATCTGAAACAATATATGTGGAATCATCAGAAGTTGGCAGAATTATAGGTATGTTTTAAATTTAATGGTAAAACTTTTTTAACATTTTTTAATTTGTGGGATGGCAAGGTAAATCAAATACTATACATATCTTTTTATTTTTAGGCCGTGGTGGAAGTCGGATCAGAGATATGGAAGCTGATAGTGGTTGCAGGATAAAGGTAAGAAATGTTAGTCAGTGGCTTTAGATATCTTTTTATTAGCATAGCTAATTAATTAGTTAATTTGTTTACATGCAATTGTTAATTTCAGGTATCTCGTGATGGAGATTCAGCAGGACACAGTTCAGTAGAATTGTCTGGTAGCAAAAGTGCCATCTCAGAAGCTAAGAGACTTATCCAAGATGCCGGAGTTGAAATAGTTAATGGCAACGAACGCGGCCGTGGTTGGTGAATTATTCAACCTTTCTTGGGCTGAATAAAGAGGGTTCAGTGTTGACATGGTCATGTTCATGATGTCATATTTTTTCTTTCCCTTTGTTTTACTCTTGTTTGGTTCTGTTTTGTAGTCTGTGTCATTATTGCTCATATTTCATCCATTGACCATACTGAATTTTATCAAAGATTTTTTAATGCACTCACAAGTTGTGGGTTTTTTTGGCCTGGTCTGTATAAAAACATTGGTTTTTATGGAATAAAATGTGCAGGCCAGATTATAAAGTAGGTATTTTGATATGAGAAGAAACTGGTTCATTATTTTATTTTGTGCATATAATGCCTACATTTCCAGCTTTGAATAAACACCAATTAATTAAATAACTAATTTTTTTATTGTTGATTTTTCGTGTTTGTTTAAATGGTATCTATTCTTTTGTATTTCAAGAAAATAATTAACACAAGTGTAAATGTTTTTTTTTATTATCTTAAAATTTCAAAAACTTGTTTTTCTATTCAGGATTTTTAAATTTAAGTCAGAATGTATTCTTAAAGATTTCAAATTAGTTTTCTAATAGGGTTTTTTTATATTCTCTCCCCTTTATTAAGGTGGTTTTGGGACAGATAGTTCGGGCACTTTGTTTGAAGGTAAATTACTACATATTATAGTGTCTAAAATTTATATATGAATGGTGATTAATTTTTATGTATGTATGTATGAAAGGATAATTTTAAAAAAAAAAATTGATAGTAAAAGTTTTGGTAGGTATTTAACCCACATTTGTTAGTACACTTGTAGTATCTACACACACACACACTGACCTGAAATAGAAAGTTTTTTTTTTACACCAAAATGTGTAATAAAAATGATGCTTTTTTTACAGCACAAATTACATGGTTTTATAAAGACTTCATTCTCTTAATGAAAAACAACATATATGTATGCCACTTGAAAAAACAAATTACAAATAATTTTAATGCTAGTTACATAAAAAAAAATTCTATACATCTTAAGTATTTCTCCTAAAATTACAATATATTGAAAATGTTTAAAAGTTTCAAGAAAAAGACTACTCTTCAAACTTTAATATACTGGTGTGTATATATACATGTATTTACAATTGAATCAAATTGAAAGTCAAAAGCCTGAAAAAGGTACAATATTAAAACAATTTGAAAAGCCACATTTTTTTTTTTTTAGAAATCATACTAGATTAATGATTTAAAAGAATTTACAAAAAAAAACACTTTCCGTTACAAAAAAAAAAAACTACGTTCAGCAGATCGAAAATAAAATTTAGAAGAAACACTTAAGTTAATGTCTGCTAAAACACCTGGTGGCATATTAAGTTATAATGCAGGCTGTTCTCCTTTACCAGGGCAGACAATTCATTTATTGTATGCCCTCCTACAACAGTGAACACCTCTGAGAAGCAGAGAGAACAAGAGGAAATCAAGAAACCTGCTCCAATAGACTGGAATGCAGTTCGTGATCAAGAAAACTTGCGATTAAATAGTAGATTTGAAGGTAAACTTTTATTCTTAGAGGTTTTACTTTTATCGTAAATATAATAATTACAATGTTTATTTTTTCATGTAAAACAAGAGCAAATGCAATTAGGTAGCTTCATTTCCATTGAGCTTATAATTATAAATTGTATCACTGCTCACTGCTGTAATGAATCCTGAATATATTTCACCAGACAGAATTTTAATTTTTTTTCCAATTCAATGCAACTTGCACAAAGTAAATCCTCTTAGATTTTACTTTGAAATGCTTACCATGTGAACACATTGTCCCTACTGTTGGCTGGTTAGTATAAAACAACACAAGAACATGGTATTTGGACAGGGTGGGTGGGTGAGTGCATTTATTTGCTGTAAATGTTACACATAAAGAAATTTTAATATCAACTAATAAAGCAGCAAAAAATAATTGGTACATAATATTTAAGGAATAATTATCACAATTCTAAGTTTGAAATTTACTTAGGATACCATTTAAATATTTGTTGTAGTTAACAGTAATCTACTTATGTTGTAATAACAATTGAATACAATTGTTGATTAAATACACAATTATCTTCCAAACTTATTTTTTAATTATGAAAAACCTGTAAAAATTTAGCTTTTTTTTTTTTCAACCATGTAGAATGTTTATATTGTTAGTACCGTATATTTTTCTATTACAATTTTTTTTTCACTTATAGTACTATATTTACAATTTTGCTTAAAACTTGTTAGTAAAAGAAATTTTGTTTAAAAAGCACAATATATTCTTTTTTAGACAAAATTTTTTATACTTTAATTTGCATTGTCGGTCATCAATTCAACTATTTTGAAATGCAACATTGTACTTAGAATCTTTTTGTCAATATGTGCCTTAGAATGTCCTGAGTTCTAATGCCTTTCTGATGAGCAATGCCTGAATAGCACTCACATCCTGCTTAATCTGTCTTCAATTTTTTATCCTACCAGTTACCCAACCTGACTCAGGTTTATGATGATTGATAACTTGTTTTGTGTTCCTCACATACAGTAGTGTGATGCCCTTACACTATCTATGAAGATATCTTTTCTATACGACTTATTGCGCTGTTACTTAAAAGTGATGACACCTATTGATGGATCATACCAATTTATGACTGACTTTGTACATTTTATATCTCAAACTAAAATAAAAAATTAATACAGACGCAGCCGTGACAATATCATAACAATATGTGTTGTATTATAGTCATACAATCTTTTGTTCACAGATTTACCTCCTATTGTTAAAAATTTCTTTAAGGAAAATAAAAACTTTCCAAAAATGTCAGAGGATGAGGTTAAACGCTTCAGGTTAGTCTGAGCCAGCACAGGTTTACACCTAATTAAAACATTAAACTAAGTTTTGATCCATAGAAAAGATAATAGTTTTGAAATTATGTTTATGTATATTTTAAACATTTCTAACATAAAATTTATTACTGGTACTATGTGAGTACAGTGTGCATGTAAAATGATGTATTTTTGAATGGAAAAAAAGAAAACTTTCTATCGTTGTTATAAGAAAATACTTAAAGGTAAGATACTTCAAAGCTACATAAATGAAATCTTCCTTTTCAATTAAATTAAGCAAGAGAGAAAACTAAACTCATTCCACTTGTGATGCCTCTGAAGGATCTTGAAAATAACATAAAACGGGATCTAAAATCAGTGAACATTGATACTGACCATTGGGAAGACATAGCCCTAGACTGCACTAGTTGGAGAGAGATGGTGACCAAGAAAGCTATGGACAGCGAGAAAACATGGGCCTCAAAGAAAAGCATGCCATACGAAAAAAGGCCAGATCCTATACCACCAAAGGAAAGCCACCTCGACCTGCAATATATGTGGATGGGAGTGTCTCTACAAAGTAGTGCTCCATAGCCATATGAAAGTTTTCGAGATGAACCATAGTTGTTTTATTACTGAAAGAGGCCTATGAGGATGATGATGAAGTTGAAAAACATGTAACTAATGATGATAGATGCGTTTTTAACCAATCGAAGCAGGCATACATAATATAGTCCTTAAACTGGTCTGAAATTCTCTTGAGCTTGTTGACAAGCATTAAAAAGAATAAAACACAAAAACCAACAATGGTGTAGGATACATTTCTTTGAATGCTATGTAGCTAACAGATCTACCATTTTGTGTGTGTGTGCATGTTTATATCTTGTGCCATATGAATGTTTACAGGAAAGAAAATAACAACATAACATTTGAAGCTCCAGACTTTGAGACAGTTCCTCATCCTGTACTGTCTTTTGAAGAAATCTTTGGGGATTATCGTAAGTTTTTTTTAATAAAAGAAAAATTGAAAAGCATCAACATTCATGTTTTCATCATATATCACTGTATTTTAACATTTATTTAAAAAACAAAACATAAACTTCTGGGTGTTTTAGGATAATCATTTCAGAAATCAGATACCACTATTTTGAAGCCTCATTAAGTTTTTCACAAAAAAGCTTTATTACCTCAATACTTAGATTGTCCAGATTCATCTCAGAAATGGGGTGGGAAAAAAAAGGTCATTTTGGCTTACCTACGAATAAATGTACCTTGAAAGCATTGTTTTTTAAATGGAATGTCTAATCATTAATATGCTAAAGCACTTTTAGCTGCAACTATACAGAAAATTACTGTTGTGTTGTCACACATAGGTCTCAGAAACTGAAAAGGCTATTAAAAAGCTCACTGCCCTCCATATGCTCAAAATATATTCAAAGGTTGTAGCATAGGGGCTAATTTTCAAAAGTAAGAAGGCTTATTGCATGTTGATGTATCATTGGTGAAAAGGTAGCTCATGTTTTGTACATTCACATATGCTGTACATTATAGAAAATCAATTATGTCAATACTAATGTATATTGATTGCCAATGCACAAATACACACAGGCTTTTTTCTCTCCATTTTAGATCAATGGACTGCAGACACATACTATTACTACTTATCAAGATGTTGAATTAAATATAATATTTGGAAGTTGTTTATTTTGATTGATCATATTCCTGTTGTGATGATACACAAAGAGGTTTTATGTCCTTATCTAATATAATCCAGTTTGACTTGAAATAGAAAAAATTACAAACAAATCCAGGAATAAAATCCATTAATCCAATAAGACATAATTGACAGTTCAAATATTATGAATAAAGCCAATTTTTTTTTTCAAAATAGATTGTGTGCTCTTCATTAAATATATTTACAAGTACACTAGAGTTGGCCACAAACTTGTACTAAAAAAAATTTAAAACTATGATATCTCACCAATAGTCCCAAAGTTATTTTATTTTTTTTGCATTTTCCCCCTTATTTTTACCAAGTAAGTTATTAGCTCTATTTAGCTTCTCTCTGAAAATAATTAATCTGCTAAGGAAAATAGCTAAAGATACATCAAATATCATCATCTTTCTTTACAACAGTAAAATATTTACATCTGGCACATATTAAAGAAATAAAGTTTATCTTTTACAACAATAATTTTAACTCAGAACAAAAAATAGGATAACCAATAAATTCAGGACATGTCACATGAAATATATTTCACTGTTATGCCTAAACAGACAACAGAGCCCTGCATCTGAATGGTTATTTCTTTGTGCACGGTGATTCTTCAAATCTTCTGTCTTAAGCATCCCTCAGAGTCTTGGGTTTCCAAAATGTCACCTTTCTATTTAATGTTTTACTTTCTACTCCGCTGAATAAAATAAATGAAACACATTTGATCAGATATTAACAGATTCCACCATTGTCTTCATTAGGATTAATATGTTCTTAGCTGTAATGGTTACTTATGGTCAGTTAAAAATCTGCCCATCTAGTGAAGATGTTGTTTCTATGACCAGCTGTTTCTGAAAATTCACACTTTATGCTCAATCAACAAAAAATAACCACATCTATTCATTAAAACTAAAAGCTGTTTACATACATTTTAAAGATACAAGTAAAAGAATTGTTTAATTGCAGCTGACATACTGTCTGAGATACAGAAACAAAAATTTGTTAAACCCTCACCAATTCAGGTAAATATTAACAATGTATTTTTTAAAAATGTTTTATTAATTATTAATATATAGTTGCAAGAAGACACTTCTATAGTTTTTCTCTGTATAAACTGTATAAATTTTTGAGCACAAATATGTACATTTTTATAGTGAAAGAATGCAATTGTTTAAATTTACAGAGTCAGGCATGGCCTGTACTTCTACAAGGCAAAGATCTTATAGGAATAGCTCAGGTAGGCTTAGAACAAAAGCATAGCAGAACTACTGACAATAAGAAATCTTTACTACTATCAAGGTTGTCTTTTTTTAAAAATTGGTAATTAGTGTATAATTGTATGAATGGAATTCTTGAAATATCTTAATCTAGCTAAGTTCCACCTAATATCAACTTCCCAAATAAAAGATGGTGTTGCCTAGATTAAAGACCTCAGTCTCGTTAGTTGAACATGTTATATTTATTAAGAATCTTATTTGTATTTTTGCTACATTTAGACTGGCACTGGGAAAACACTGGCTTTTCTTTTACCAGCTTTGATTCACATTGATAATCAACCAGTGTAAGTAGTTATTTTATTTTACAATTAAATGCTGTCATCTTCTCTTAATTAAGAAGTCTATTTGTGTTTACTAAATACATGAAGTTTTATTCTCTTTAAACAGTACTCTGTAATATTTACTCAATATTCCCATAATAATATATTATTTGTTGATTTATTTGAAGTCCACGCAATGAAAGGGTCGGCCCATCAGCCTTGATACTGTCTCCTACCAGAGAACTTGCTCAACAGATTGAGATGGAAATTAATAAAATCAATTATAAAGGAATAAGGAGGTAAACACTTGAAAATCAAATACCTCTAATTGAAATGTTTGTATAAAACATGAATTTAATGCTTTGTACAGTGTAATACTAAGAAGATGGCTGAGCAAGTTTCTTAAAGAAATTGGAAGTTTCTTTAGTTTGAGGTTTGACTCATAGAAACAAGCTCAAATTTAATTAAATCTCCAGCATCTAGCGCATCTTAGTAAAAAGGTTAACGAGAAAATTTACTGATACATTTTTTCAGCATCTGTGTCTATGGTGGAGGTGATCGCAGAGAGCAGTTAAATAAAATGAAGAAAGGTGTGGAAATAGTGGTGGCCACTCCTGGGCGGTTGAACGACTTTATGAATTGTGGTGCCGTTAATGTTAAACATGTCACATATTTAGTAGGTGTAAACCTTAACAAGTTATCCTAAGTTTAAGTACTTAGTTTTTTTTTGTTTTTTTTTTAACACAAGATAATTTTTGTGCAATTTATTTAAAAATTTAGTTCTGTTACTATGGCTAACTAGGCACAATAGCAAGCCACATTTATAAGTTCCTATTAAGTTGTAGTATGACATAGTTGCACCAAACATGGAACAATTAATGCTTTATTAAGCATCAGTAGATAATCTATTACTTACAAATACAAAAACCAAAGTAATGTAAACATTTTTAAAATTCTTTGAATGCATTCTTTTTTTTAGGTTATGGATGAAGCAGATCGCATGCTAGATTTAGGCTTTGAGATAGAGATCAAGAAAGTGATGTTAGACATCAGACCAGACAGACAAACTGTTATGACAAGGTGAGTTCATAAATGAAGTCTATAGAACTTACCTTTTTTTATGTACATTAACTAAATGTCATAATTATTTAGACCAAAGGCTCCAAAAAACTTCTGCATAGACCTTGCACTTCTTAATCCACTGGCTATAAATGTGTGGCCCCTTGAGCAAGTAAAATAGTTTTCAAGACCTATGCCGTAAGAAAGTTTAGTCTGAGTTAGGCCATTACTAGACTTAGTAACCTTTTTTGCCAATTTCCCATTTATTGATGATTGGGCCATCCTGATCTTTATCATGATTGCAAACCAGCACTTTTTGGTTTGTGTCTTGAAATAGTTCTGATTATTTTCCTTTATATAGATACACCTGTCACTATTTTTTCTCTATTATAAAATGCCTACTTATATTATCTGCTGGTTCATTAATACATTATGAACTTTGCCTTTTTGACAGCGCTACATGGCCACCAGATGTCCAGAGACTAGCTGATCAGTATCTAACTAACCCAATCAAAGTATTTGTGGGTACCTTAGATCTAGCTGTAAGTATCTGTATTTCTCTATTCATAGGGATTATAATCTTTTACTATTACATTTTAGCTGATGCCAACTAGTGTGCTAAATGGTTGGATGGCTTGTTTGTTTTGTATATCCTAGTACAAAACTAGTTCTACATATCTAATGCTAAAACTATAATTATGATTGTTAGAAATCAGTGTTAAATGTACTCAAGTTTTAATATAAACCATATAATGAGATACTATTTTTTCAACCCATGTCTACAGCTAAAACAGTCTTGTGTAAAACTGAAAAATTTTTATGCTAAATAATCAAAAATTAAAACAAAATCAAATTTTATTTTTTAGGCTGTACACAGTGTCAAGCAATATGTAGAGCTTGTAGATGAAGCTGACAAGAAAATGTTGGTAAGGTATAACATGAATGCTTCAATCTTTATAATTCTACATTTCATGTAAATTTGAGAGAGAAATGAACTCTTTTTAAACTTTTTAACTTTTTGGGTTTTTCTTTCAAATGAGTGTCATTTGAAGAAGTACCACGGGTTAAAGTGGGCTCTAGTTTTATCTTTTAAATGAAACTTGATTTTTTTTTAATAACAAAAAGTCAATAAATACATGTATTTTAGATCACCTTTGATTTTTTTTTTCTCTTCAGCTTTTGACATTCATAAATAATATGCAGAAAAATGACAAAGCCATTGTTTTTGTTGGCAAAAAAATTATGTAAGTATTTGTTTAGGCAGATTATCTGTAAAAACTGATTTTGGTATCTGAATGTTAAATACACGAGTCCAGTTGTTGGGGTGAACTGTAACAACTTGTAATCCCATGTTTCAGTGCTGACGATGTGTCCAGTGACTTGGCCATGAAGAACATTACTTGTCAGTGTATACATGGAGATAGGTAAGAGTTGGTTACATTATAAAATGTATTTACTAGCGTCTCTATATTCTTTCTAATATATTTTTTTTTACTTAGCTTTTAACTCTGTGGCATTTTATGTGTTGAGAGACAATCTTTTCCCTTTGCAACTTCTCATGTGACTAAAGAGGCCAATCTTTGATAAACAGCTGCGGTGACAGGTTGGGCATCTGTAATCACCAGACACTGTAGCACTTTTACCTATCTTTCTACTTCTGGTTTATCCAGGATCCTTCTCCTTCCTTAATGCTTGATTTCCATGTGGATCTATCCAGTGCCTCATTTTCCCAACTGTTGGTGTCAATTCTGAAGAGCATAATGTCACGTTTGCGTAAATCAGTGTACCTTAAAAATGGCCACCAGTGGCTCTCCTGCCTTCTAATAGATCTCTGTACAGAATGTCTTGTTGGAGTTGACCTTATGACATTCTGTGAACGTCCAAGCATCTACTGCTGATAACAGCGCAGATGACCTGGCACCCTGCTTTTTGCAAAACTTACTCATTGGTTAATTTATCTTGCCACCTTCTTTTAAAAAGTCAGCCTTAAGCATCTGAGGTGGAAGATCTTTAGCTTTTTTTCCTGCCAAGAGTAGGTTGACAATGCTTCACTACTGTATAGCAGAGTGCTCATCACACAGGTTCAGTAGAATAGAGCTTTTGTATTGCTAATCAGCAAGATATTGTCCCAAACTCTTTTCTGCAGCCGTGACATGGTGCCAATTGCCTTGGCTATCCTGTTGTTTGATGTCTTTATCCAGTAGCACATCATTGGAAATGAAAGAGCCAAGATAGTAGAAAAGTTCAACAATTTGCTGTGTTTGAACATTTATGTTAAGTTCTTAGCCACATAGATAATTTAAAAAATACCTTGATAAGATAATCCTTTACTAATACCAACCTAAGGATGAAAGTGTGCTGATAAAAAAAAAAATAAGCATTAAGATTAACATCCAAAGTTTCAGTTTATTCAAGCCACATTATTTGAAATTAATTGTACATACCATGAACTAGTAGGCTATTATTCTGATCTTAGACAAAGCCAGCTACTGATTTTCAACCAGAGTATTATTGTAATATAAACTATCCAAAGTAATCATTAAATTACTAACATTCAAGTTTTGCATATCAAATTTATTGAAAAGAACACAGTTGTATATGGCTTTAAAAGGCAACATTTATGAATAGCATCTATTAATATCAGTTGAATCATCTTGTTTCTGGTACACATAAATTTAACATTTTCTTGATTCCTGGCTGATTGACAACCAATTTTAATCTTGACACAAAAAACAACATATAATCAACATTATGAGTATTATCAGTATGACTAAATAATAAATAATTATTTGTAAATTTCACATTCATTTTAAACTTTTTCTTTTAGAGAACAATGTGATCGTGAAGCAGCATTAGAAGAGTTTAAGGATGGATCAGTCCGTATTCTTGTTGCTACAGATGTTGCCTCCAGAGGCCTGGATGTTAAAGATATTACGTAATTCATTCTTTAAGTGTATTTCACTCTTGAGAAAGTGCTAATTAATGTAAATAATAATGATGAAACTTGATTATAGTAATGTTTTATTCTTGTTTTGAACCTGCAGCCATGTTGTCAACTATGATTTCCCAAGTCACATTGAAGAATATGTACATCGCATTGGAAGAACTGGACGTGCTGGGTTAGTAGACAACTCTAAACCTTAAAATTCATTTAATACAAGGGATCTATTGGTTCAGTAGAAGTTTAAAATGGATTGTTAGTTTTGTTTAAATAATACAAGTTTCCTAGGGATATTGTAAATACTGTTTGTCTGAATAATACAAGTTTCCTAGGGATATTGTAAATACTGTTTGTCTGAATAATACAAGTTTCCTAGGGATATTGTAAATACTGTTTGTCTGAATAATACAAGTTTCCTAGGGATATTGTAAATACTGTTTGTCTGAATAATACAAGTTTCCTTGGGATATTGTTAATATTGTTTATTTGAATAATACAAGTTTCCTAGGGATATTGTTTGTCTAAATATCAAGCAGGAATCTTTGAGATGAAAAGAGAATTTGAATCATCATTCCCCGTGGGTTTTTTTTAGTCAATTTGTTTTCTATTTAGTTTCCCACCAAAGACTAGGGCTGCTAATATACATACTCATAAGACTTAAGTTTTTAATTTCACATGATCCTAATGATTGGTGTTTTGTTTTAATTTTTTGTAACTATTCTTTATGAAACTCATTTTAACATGTGACCAAAATAGTTTTTATCTCCATGCCCCCAATATTTAAAAAATATCTGCCATAAAACAAAAAAGAATTATTTATAAAATATTTGTCCCATACGCTGTATTGCCATGGATTAGTTCTGTTTGGGAAAAATGGGGGGGGGGGTGTCTTCCTTGACATTTTATACATTACAAATTTGTATGTTCTCAAAGCTTAAGGAGTAATGCTTCTTATTTTTCAGTCGTTCGGGTATAGCCTTGACATTTGTAACTCGTAATGATTGGAAGAATGCTCGGCAACTTATCAATATTTTAACTGAAGCTGGTCAAGTAAGTTAAAGAATAGGTGGACATTCTATAGAGGCTATTGAAATTCAATGAATATTTCCTTTCATTGCTTTTAGGTGTTTTCTCATATTTGGAAGTATTATATTATTTTTAATAATATTGACTGTTTAGATGCAATAAATTTTATTTTATTATGTTTTATAAAACAATGTCCTTTTATACTTAAAAGCATGCTTAGTGTGCTATGGTCCAATCCCTTTTGTGATCCAGTTTGGGGGGGGGAAGGGATTATCAGGGAGGTTTTCTGTGCTCAGCAACCACAGCTCAAGTCAGGATTAGAACTGAAGCCCTCTTGAGAGGCAACCATTATACTTATGGTTGGTGAGAAGATATTTCCAATTGAATAGATAGCCATCAGTATCACAATGCAAATTCTGAGAGATCTAATTATTTATCTGATATTTATTATTTTAATCTGCAGGATGTTCCAGATGATTTGGTCTCAATGGCAGAAAGATTTGCTGCATTCAAACTAAGGACAGAGGAAGAATTTGAGAGGGGTGGTTTCTCTAGAAGAGGTGGAAGAAACAGAGAAAAAAACAGTTGGATGTAAAAGGAGGGAGTGAATCTCATCGAAAGAATTCTTGCTTTATATTCTTTCAATTGTTGCTACAGGAGTAGTTTTCTTGAATGGGGTACATTATGTCTCTGTTAGTGTCTGTTAAAAATGTATTACCATTTTATGAAGTGGAATAAAAATGTTTATGTAATACATTCCCTGGAGTCAAGCAACATGGCTGTGTTAATAATAATCATCCATCTTGCATGTGTAGACTGATTCTTGCATTTCATTTGAAACCATGATGCGTGTTCCACACTTTGGTTTAAAGATACAAAATGTACAAATGTCTAGTCATGTTTATTGAACTGTCCATTGTGTAAGCACATATTGAATCTCCACAACAAAGCTAAACAGTATTATATCACATTACTATCATCTTATTATCACAATTTGTTTTACTTTGTAAAAAAAGATGTTTTATTTGTACTTAAATTGTCATGTTAGTTTGATTCAATTATAACATGTGACATTTTTTATATTGCTTTGATATGCTTGATTAAATTATAAGATGTGACAATATTTTTTATATTGCATTGGTTGGTATGCTTGTTAAATAAAAATCAAAAAGTTTTATTTTTGTATTGCAATCCATTTTTTGTTTCTGTAATTCATACAAATGAATTAAAAAGAAAGGAAATTATTTCTTGTGTTTTAATTATAAGTTCCTCTTTTAAAATACATTTTCTTCCAAGATAAACCAATGGCTAGAACATATAGTTTTATAAGACTGTTTCTGCATTAAATTTAATAAAATAAGGGATGAAATTTTTTATCTGTGATAATACTGGTTTTTTGTTACCATGGATTCATTACCTAATCTGTTGTCAACTAAGAAATAACAGCCATTATTGGCTCATGGCATATATAGTCAGGTAGAGATCTTGCAAAGACTGCAGGACACACATTTGGGAGCCCAAGAAGAGACCTTGCCAAAGTCTGGCATGAAGTGACTGTGACCAAGGCTAGTCTTGAGGGAGAGGGAAGGTTGAGTGATATTGAGTGGGGGATTTAAGTCAAATCTAAATTGAGAATAAAAGTAAAGCACTGTAGAAAAAGTGGGGTGAAAAAATCAGCTGATTAGAGATAAAAAATAAAATAGCATAGATAGTGATGTGGGACCAATACTTTACATCTCATACAGATTATACTGTACCAGTAGTACCCGGTATACACCTTGTTGACATGTTATTAGGAACTTTTTTTGTCTTTGGGCCAATCATTACAAAGCTTATATCAACTCACTTTTGTCTGTCGGGTACAATTTTTGTACCCTTTTTTCTCCCACACCCTAACTCAGATCAAGTTGAATTTTCACACGATTATTTCTTGTAGACAAGAATCAGTAAAAAAAAAAAAAATAACCAATTAGTTAATTATTTTGTTTAGCATCAAAAAAGGGGAAAGAAATTGTTCTTGGCAGATGTGGCGGTACAAGACTCCCCTTTAGATTTTGTGTAAAGAATTAGGTCCTCACTTAAAGGATTGAAAGTAACAATTTAAAGCTTTGAAACCTATTTTCGAAAGAACTTTGCTGGCACAGTGATTAGTATTTTTTATAAAATACATTTAAAAACTATTATGGTAACCTTCACCTAGATACCCCCTTCAATCTCCCCCAACCTTTCCCAACTGGTCCAGACAAGTGATAGGGTCTGTGCATTGAGAAAGCTAAAAGCATGCACTAAACATAAACAAATGGTACAAATATTTCTTATTGCACAGATATATTATTGTTTGTCTACAGCTACTGGTATTACAAATTTAATTACACGACTGATCCATAATAATAATAATCGATTTAATTACACTTAAATATAAGCTTTGTTTTTAAGAATTTTTTATTTTGTTTTAAACATGCAGTCATTCTACACAAACCATACTGTGTTTTGGACACTTTCATAACATAGTGGCTATGAACCCTGTATATTTTATAGCTTCTTCTACTGCAATGCTGTACCTTTAAAATAAATTTTGCCTTGAATTATTGACATTGGCTATGAACCCTGTAATGAGGATTTTAAGTGCTGAGTGCCACATCACAGAAGAGCCTGCAACCAAGTTTTGACTATTCTGGAGTATGCATGATAGTCTTACAGTAGCATATCACCTCATATTTTTTATTACATGGAGAGCTCTGAACATGGTATGTAAAGGTTCCTGGCAAACTTGTAACTAATAATTTTTCAAGAGAAAATACCACTTCTAATAGCGCTGATGTGACCTCGACTTTAACCAACTTGTATGTAAATAACTAAAGTGTAGTTATATTTACAAATTAAAATGAAAGCAATTTTTTTAGTTTGTAATATATTTATTATCAACATGTTTTGTTAAAGTAAAATGTTTCCAAATAAAAATTATGAACTGACAAATAAAACCATGGTCTTAAACAAAATTACACTGGTACTTAGTAACAGTTAAAAACAGATCATATTCTTCGACAAGTAAAACAAAATTCAAAGAATAAATAGTTTTCTATCAAACCTTAACATAGACTATTGATATAAAATGTATTGCTTTATTAATATCAACCAAAAGGTTAATTTTAAGAAGTTATTTGACACAACTATCTAATCTACGATTCGATGTACAAATATCTAAACTGAAATGTTGCTTTGACTCTAATTAAAACAATGACTATTACCTTTTAAAAAAAAAAGGTGTAGTGAGGAAATAAAAACATAAAATACAATCATCACTTTTGTGTAATGCCAACAATATAAATTATAGTGGTTACTAATTTTGTACAATGTCAAGTATTCTTTAAGTGTGTAGTCTTAACTACTTTGTTCAGTTACCCAACAAAATAGAGTTTAAAAGTACCAGATTTTAATAAGTTAAGGCCCTCTGCAAGATTTAAGCAGAGGCTTCTACCTTCAAGTCCCAACATGGGCAAACTAGGTGTGTCAGAATTAGTCACGCTGATGATATTTCCTATCTAGATGAAAATTGTGCAACTACATATCATAATGATGAAAATGTTTGTCAAGATGCTGTTAGCCCTTTCATTTGTTCCACCTGCTGATGTAAATACTGCCTTCAAATAACTAAATGATGCTCAGCTAGATGTAGGCATTTTATATAATTACTGGGAGGATGGATATCATCATGCATTTTAGCTGTCTATTAACTGGCATCACTCAGAATTCTAGAAGTTGATCACTTTAAGATACAATCAGAACAAAGTAAAGCTGCAAGCAAGACAAATTATCTGATGAAGTTGCTATGTGATATTACTATATATGTTTTACTGGGAGATGAAAGCCTTTTTTTTTTTTTTTGTAAATATGGCATGTACAAGTGTTTTTAAAGTGCTGTTTAAAATATAAATAAATATAATGAATAAAAAATAAAATAATAATAAGCTTATTTTGATCTGCACTATTTTGTCAGGTTACCACTTTTTTCATAATCAAGAATAAAAACTAAGAGTAAATATGGTTTGTTGAGGACAGAAATGACTGGAGGAGAACTGGAGTCTGTAACATCTCCAGATTAATTACGACAAATATTTGCCACAAAGAGTAGTTGTCCTTGCATTGGCAGACACTCTGACTGCCTTAGACCATGGACTGACTACTTTTAAAATAACCTTAACATGACAATTTTGAAAAACTGTTTACTTCTACTTTTATATCCCCACCAACTACAGCTTGAATGAAACAATAAGAAATGAATAACCAAGAATAACCCCTAACCCTGGGTTTATTTTCCCCCAAGTACCTTCATTCTCGAGGCACAGCACTGAAACAAAAAAAACAAACAAGTAATATTTAGAAACTTGAAGACATTCCTTGTCACCACCTGAACAAGAGTTCACTAGAAACAGTGAATGGGGAAGATGAAAAAATTGAACAATGTAAACCAGATCACTTGTCTTAAGAAGAATGTCAGGTTGCCCAATACACATTGTATGGTCCTGGAAGATCCAAACTCTCTAGTAAAAACTATTCACAATGGTGAAGTAGAAAAAAAAAAGTAAATTTCAACGGTGGATAATATCGAAGTTGGGTATAGACATTAATGGCAGTGGATGGGTAGAGCAAGGCACAGGCAAGTCAACTGTATCACTTAATATGACCAATTATAATATATTTATTACGTTATTTACAAAAAAAAACTTGCATCAGAATTAGTAATGCACATTTTAAAAGTGATGCTTCTGAACAGGCAAACTTAAGTACTGGGCACGCTTATGAAATCCTTCACAAAAGCAATAAAAAATAATTAGGTTTTTTTTTTATCTTGCCATAAATTTAGTTCATAACCAAACAAAAAACAATCTATACATATTGCATCCTTGCAAGTGGGATCTTAGATCCTAAAATACATTGTCAACAAGGTGCTGCATTTTTATAACATTTCATTTAAAAGAAATAAATAAAACTGCTCATTTATAAACCAGGAAGCTGGGGGTTCCCATGTAAGTAGATGCAAACTTGTATCCATCTTGGGTTGGACCTGTAAATGCAACTCTGAACTTTGGAATAAGTGTTCCATAGTTGAACCACTGTCTAAAAAAGACAATTGAAGAGAAAAAAAAATGTTAAGTAGTTGAATTATTTTAATTTTTAATATTAAATATTTAATAGGAATTATTTATTTAAAAATTACTAACATATAAATGGGACAAAAAAAAAATGCTAAGCAGAGAATTAAGTTATTTGTTATAATCAAAATTTTATTTATATTTTAAAAATACTAATAAATTTAATGTTTTTTTTTTGTTGGTTAAAATTGAAACAATTTACATTTCAAAGTTACTATTTGTTTAATCTCAAACTTTGTAAGTAAGTCTTGAAATATGTTAAAGTTTTATAATTAAAAATTATCTAATAGTAGCATGTGTACTTGGGTGCAGCCAACTATTTCTCTTGTGTAGAAAAAATTTACACTTGAATGAATTAAAAAGATTTAGACAGGAAATGCAGACAAAAATAAAGATTTTCTGCAAATATAAAGTAGAGAAATGTGACCCTTACCTTACACAATCCACCAGTTTTGTGGCAATACCAGACTTGCGCTTGTCAGCAGCCACCCACAACCGACTGATACCAACACAAGCTGGCTCTGGCATTTCACTACATCTCCAAGGACGCTGACCAACAGTCAACTCATGATCAGTTGGTATTATACGGTAACCCTGAAACAGACATTATGGCATAGAAATTTTTTTTCAGTACAAGACATAACATTAAACAACTAAAATATATTTGTGTAAAACATTATACTGTCTTCATTGTTAAGTTTTAAGTCAAACTGGTACTTAGTAGGCCACATGATACCAATAAAAGATCATATAAAGAAACTGATAGAAACTCCCTTTAAGCAGACAAGTTATATATAATTTTTCAAAAAAATCAATTTCTAAAGTTCAAATAATATCAACTAATTGTTTGGCATTGAAAATAAAAAGAGCCAATAATTGGATTGAAGCCACAACATTCACAACTTCAGCATGACTTTCTATCAACTCAGCTATACAGCCATACTACCATGTGCTAAATTTTAGTTTGATATATATCATTCATTTATTTACTTTTCGACTGAAGACTTCCATGTTTTGACTGCAGAAATTGTGAGCTTAAAGTAGGAATTCAATCAAAGAGGTGGCAGATGTGTAGTAGAAAGAAAAGAAAACAAAGCAGTTCATGGATCATTATTAAGACACTGACAATGTAGGTTAAAGATTAGACAGACCTGTTCAACTGGCTCAGCTATGCAGCAACCACATATCTGTTTGTCCCGAACATATAAAAATATCTGAAACAGTCAGTTTATAGTACTATTTAAATATTTATAGTGAAAGAGCAAATGTACTAAATTATATTTATCTCTACTATAAAATAAAGGGTGTTAACCTTAAGCCATGGGAATAATTATTTTTCTGCCGTATTGCGAGGGGAAAAAAAAAAAAAAAGAGCAACAGCCTTACAGTTTTGAACTAAACTGTATTTACCTTACATATATGAGAGCTGAATGGATTTGTAACAAGAAACCCCAAGTCTTGGCTCATCACCTCATTCACTTCCTCTACCTGTAACAAGTCAAGACAATGAGATCTAATGTTCTCTAGTTCAACATATTTAAAAAAAAACATCAGTGAAAATTAAAAATGAATTAAAACATAAAAGGATAAGCTCTGTTCCATAGATCTTGTAAACACTTGTAGTTAAAAGTAGTCTGGTATATTCATCATACCTGCATTGGGATGTTTAATGGCTTATTTAAAGTTGCTGTCAATACCTAATGGGCCAAAAGAGCGAGGTGGATTGTCCACAGTTCAATAAAAAAATGATTAAAAGGGTGCTAGTCCAGTGCAAACAAGCAACATGCCATACTTTTATTTTCCAAGTTAGATACCAATCATACCTTGAAGCACTGTCCAAACTTACAGACACCATCCTCCCCCCAAAGTAAATGTATTTAAACTTGTGAACTTTGTTTACCAGTCAGACCATTTATCACTTATAAAATTTCCAACAGACTCTATAGAAAGAAAAACAAACTTTAGAGACAAAATTTTTTTTTTAGTTAAAATTGTTCTTTTTTGGCTTAAATTCTCACTTTTATATGTTCTTTTACTGTGATTACATTTAAGTTGTTAACTTACAACTACTAAAGCAGCAATAACAACAAACCTTTTTTCTCATGTATTTGGGATCTTCTGGTAACAACAAGAGCACTCTGCCTAGATCTTCAGGATACTCCTGTACCACACGTTCTTTCTTCCAACCCTGATAAGTTATATGATTTGTTTTATGGTAATAAGAGCCTTTGTATAGATTTTAAGATTAAGATTTTAAACAAATTAGCTGCTCTTATTAAATAAATGCCATATTTTAGATAACTGAAAAAAAATAAAATTAAATGCTCCTCTTGATGGACGAAAAACAAACAAGAAACTTTTCAAATACCGGAAATTTAAGTACTTCCTCCATGTGCGAATGAAATTTGCGATGAGCAGTTTTATCTACAGGGTCTGCAGGACAGTAAACCATGTTACACACTGGACACTGAATGGCTCCAAATTGCTTTTGTCCTGCATCCTTTTAAAAGAAATGAAAACGACAACATACTAAACCTTGCTATTTTCTGAAATATAGGTTTAAAAAAAAAAAAAAAAAAAAAAAAAAAACACTTCAATGCTAGGAATAAGCTAAAACAGTGGTTTAAAATGTTTTTAGCAAATATGGATCGATGCAAGGTTGGGCTAATATAGTTTAACCCTGAATATCTATTTATTTATGTAGTACAACTCACAAAAACAAATTCAGAATTAATTGAACCAACACCTAATACGACAATGCACTTGTCTAAAATTTACAAGATAGGAGCTAAGCATCCAATTCATTCAAAGGTCTAACTCTAGTTTTGTTCAAAATATTCAGTATCTGCTATAAATGTTATTTTCATTCAATGTCAATTGTTTCTAAAAGTTTTGAATAATTAATAACAACATAGGGAAATTGTTTACAATCTACACTACACACTAAAAGGGATGTTGTCAAAACAATAAACAAACCAAAATCATCTGTGTTGGTCCTTCATCTCGTGTTTTTCTCTTTTTTGGAGGCGGGGACTTGCTCTCTGACCTTAAAGTAAAAAAAAAAGTAAACAATTTTCAGTACAGTAGAAAAGTATAATATTATTACACACATTTATGGATAACATATTTTTTTGTAGTAAAATATGAACACAATTATCTACTCTCATAAAATACAAGTTAAAGCTCTTACTTTTTACAGAATATTTAATTTAGCTACTTGTTGCATATTATCAAGATTTGGTAAAAGAATATTTGTGCTATTCATGTCTCTCAACACAACAGCACACTTGTAGATTTGCTAAACTATACACTGAATAGAAAAGCTTTTAATTTGAAGAGAGATGAAGTAGACTGAAGTTAAATCCTTTCAAACTCAATTCAAAGAATATGAATATAAGTCAAAATATTGAAATCACAGTGGTTAAAAAATATAATATAAACTCTATGAATATTAGAAACATTATCTGACAATAACATAGCTCAGATGACTCCCATATATGTAAGTCAGTTTTTCTTTCATAGTATTTTCAAAATATTAAAAAAAAAAAAAAAAGAAAAACTTTAAAAACTCTCAGGTGAATTTAATTGAAACAGTAACAGTGTTATAGTTTAATTTAAAAAAATAAATTCAAACCTTTTTTGACAAGTACGTGTATTACTAGGTGTGGTAATTGAATCCGCAGCCTTCTTACTAAAAATGGGAAACAGCTTGCTTGAACTTGGTGATGGAGTTGCCTTAGAAACCATGGAGGTAGAATTTGTTATCCCTGCAATGCTGTTGTTAATGTTACTTTCTTTGCCTGAGCTCTGATGAGTGTTGACACTCAAACATCTTTCATTATCCCTCACATTATCCATTATACTCTCTTCATTATTGTTTTCCTCATTTGCATTTGATGTTGAGACCTGACCTAAAGAGACATCCAAATTCTCCCCCCTTCTAAAGTTCTCATCGGATAACATAAAACTGGATGCACAGATGAATCCTGACATGTCTGATCCCACTTTCTTGTTTACATTCTCTGAGCTAGTTTGGAACTTTTCAGATGAAACACTCATGCTAGCACTCTGCGAGCTAGACAGACGCATTTCTGATGTAGATTTCATGCTAACATTCAACAAGCTAGCCTTAAACACATTCTGGGGGATTTTTTCCTTAACATTTAGAGAGCTACCTTGAAAAGTTTGTAAAGGCTTCCTCATGACTGTTTTCACTTGCTTGACCATGACCACATGTTTTCTTTTCACATGCTTATGTTTTTTCTTCAGATTCTTTTTGTTATTTTTTTTAGACTGAAATTTCAGATCAAATCCTTTCCCTGGTATAACAGAGATCTGTCTAGGGGTACTGGTTATTGGCCTGGACTTGTAAAACTTTCTCTTGGTCTTGTTTTCATCTGTTTTCTCTTCATTGCATTTAGTCTGTAAAGTGAATTCCAATGCAGAACTCTTTTTCTTGACTGGCTTTTTCTTACAGCTGCTTTGTAATTTTGACATTTTTTTTTTTACTCTGGAATAAATGCAACCAAACTCAATTACGCCAAGCTACATTAAACTTTCAACAATAATTTTTAGAAGAAAAAGACAGAGTAAAGCTGCCTTATCAAACACATTAAGTAACTGAAATTTTTGGCATTAAAATTCTTGTAGCTCTATGTTGTAATGTTTCACTAGGCATAAGTAAAGTTCCCTTTTCAGACCATGCTGTCTATAGGGCAGATGAAGTAAAGATCATCTGCTTCTGTAACCTACGTTTAACAAAGGTGTCATGTGGCCAGCACAACAACTAATGGCATTTACTTTTCCCCAACTAATGTCAGGTACTTATTAGAGCTGGCTGGACTCTGATGTGCCCTAAAGATCCCAAAATTAAAAATCCCAGTCTTCAGAAGCATTTGAACCTGAGAAAGCCAAGTGATTTAAACCTTTTAGCCATAGTGCCTCCTTCATTAAGCATAATTAAAATAAAAAATCTGATGTCAAAGAGGGGTGAAGTAGGTATGGCAAAGTGTTCCCCTCACTTAACAATTTTTCCCTGACTACAAAAAAAAAGAGGACACTTTCAAACTAGTGTATGTGTATGTTGACAACATGTAGAACTATCATCTTGAATAGGAATACAAAATTGAATGTAAATGCGTTAGAAATTAGAAGAAGAAAAAAGGAGAGCATGCCATACTACCTATCATAGTAATTCTACCACATCATTACACCATCAATATAAAGACGCACTGAAAAAATATGGTCTGAGCTCTAGAGGGTATTATGTATTATTATGTGGAAGACAAAAGTAGGGTGTTCGGTTAAGGCAGCTTTACTCTACTAACTCTGAAAGAAAACAGAAGTAGAAGATTCTCTATACGTATAGAGTGTCTAGATTGTACAGCAACACACATAACAGTAAATGATCAAATAGTCAGTCTACTCTAGAAAACTCAATTAATCTAGATCTATATATAGAGAGAATCTAAATCTATTTAATCCATTATTCTTCACTATTATATATATCTACCTTTATCTAGACCTAAGCTCTAATTTCTAATAGAATTCTAACTAGAATCTCTCTAGATTTATACGATTATTATCACATCATTCTTGATGTAGAAATGTAGTTCTACATAGATCTAGTACATTTAACATTAGAATTAGATTATAATTAAATAAATTAGATAGGATAGAGTTCTAGATTTTGACTATCTTAACTATCCAAATCTAGGCTCATCTAGAGATTAATAATATAATTATAGATCTATAAATAATAATACATTACAATAGACAAACTAGGAGGCGCAGTAACTGGGTGGTACCATAATCATAAAGTAAAGCGCTTGAATTCCAAACCAAGGGGTCCCAGGATTCAATCCTGAGATTTTTAATTATATGGGATCTTTGGGACACCTGTGAGTCTACCCAGCGTCTTATAGATCTAGATTCTAGATACCTGACATTTAGTAATTAGATTCTAGTTGGAGAAAGGTAAAGGTGGTTGGTTATTGTGCTGGACACATGAGTCACATGACACTCTCAAATGCCCTCATTAACTATGATTAACTATTAATTTAACGTGAGCCACAAAAACAGATGACCTTTACATTTTATCATCTCAGCACCTGCCTATATTATAATTTTTTAACTCAAGTAGATATATATAGAATCTAGATCTAGTAAATCTAGTAAAGATGAGTGCAGCTTTCACATTCACAGACTTATTAGATCTATTATTAGATTATGACAGTGTTTCTCAAACTGCGTGTCGCGGCACACTAGTGTGCCGCAGAAGATTTGCAGATGTGCCGCTGGAAATTCTACAAATATTTGAAATTTATACACGTGCAGCGTTACACATGTCTGCCGACTATTAAATTTTTAGCCCACGTTGCGATGACAACCCCACTTGCAACGAGCAGTAATAGTAGCCTGCACTGTCCCCTTTTCTATGCTCTTCTAAATTGTAACTCTAAATTTTGACGGAAAGTGGTGTTAGCTATTAAGGTTATGGAATTTTCCACTATACATATATTATTATAATGACTCAAATGTAGTTGTAAACTTCATCAAATCTGGACCGCTTGCATCCCGATTTTTCTCTCAGCTCGTGAAGCAATGGATTCAGACTACAAATGCCTCCGGTATCACACCAACGTTCCTTGGCTCTCCCCAGGGGAAAAGTGTTAAAGCATGTCGTCCAACTCATGGTTGAGCTGATTTCATTCTTTGAGGCTGAAAAAAAAAAGACTTTGGATTTTCTATGACGAGATCTAGTGGGTGAAGGTGACATTTCTCTCTGATTTATTTGACAAATTAAATTCACTTTGACACACCTGCAGTCAGCATTGCAGCCTTACTTTCCAACAGTTAGAAGTAATGAGTATGGATGGGTTAGCTATCCATTTGGAAACAATGAAGCTACAAATGTTACAATTGAAGAAGAGCAGCTCATTGATTTAAAAAACGATGCAGTTCTTAAGTTAAGTTTTGCAGAGAAAAGCCTGGATGTGTTTTGGATTTCAATCAACAAGTTATATCCTGCAATCGGTTTTAAAGAAATCAAAATAATTCTTCCATTTGCATCTTTATGGCTTTGTGAGTTTGGATTTTCAGCACTGACTGAAATCAAGTCTAAGAAAAGAGAGAGACTTCTTACAATAGACTAAATAGACGAAATGCGAGTTTGTTTGTCGACTTTGGAGCCTACATTAGATTGCATTTGCTCTCAAAAACAGGCACATCCTTCACATTGAATTTAATACTTAAAAACAGGTAAAATAAATTTTCATTTTATTATAAAACAACTGTTGTTCATCCTGGTGTGCCGCGAAATTTTTCTAGTTTTTTTTACTGTGCCGGCAGACAAAAAAGTTTGAGAAACACTGGATTTATGATAATGATTAGTCTGATTAGATTAATTAGTTCAAACGTCACTACTACTTTTACTATCTTATCTACTAATCTAGATCTAGAAAAAAATTCTAGATCTAATAGTATCATCTACTGACTCACTGAGTAGCAATCTACTCTAAAGTTGTGAACTGTATTTACCAAATTTAGACTAGGTCTATATGGAAGATCTAATCTAGAGTTCTCTAGAATACTCGACTCTAGATTTAATATAGATATATACTTATATAGATCTATTATATAGATATCTAGAAATATTGTGTCTGGAGTCAAGATATCCACATAAAATCAGAAAACGCGCCACATCCGTAACAACAGAAAAAGATACGCAACTCTAGACTACAAGAGTAAGATACTTGGATATTATAAACAAACGACGTGTTTATTATTTAGGTCAGTGAATATATACAACTAATACGAAAAGACAACTAAAGTATTTTATATCAGTCACAATATTTTTAAGATTTAGAATTGGATTTAAAAAAGGAATATTGTCTCTAAATTACCATTTTTAAAGCAACAGTAAATCATTCTAGATTATTCTATCTTATATATGTTTATCTAAATATAGATAGATAGATTTAAAAGCACTAACATGGTTTTATTTAAATTGTAACCAAGTTTTAGGAAAATTTAGACTCCATTTAAATATCAATCTACATCAAAAATAGAGTTGGCAGTAATTTAAAAACAAACAACAACACAAAATATAACGAAAACAGACTTCTACACGTGAAGATTGTTACAAAATAAATGTACAATATAAAATAGATCTAGATCTAGACTCTAGAATTTTGTATAGTCTAGATATCGAGATCTAGGCTCCAGATCTAATCTAGATTTTAGATAATAGATAGATCTAGATTATTATATTATAATATTATAGATCTAGGCATTCTAGATTTTGATTTAGATTAAAATGATTACTGATTAGTCTAGACTAAGACTTAGACTAAGTTAGACTAGTCACTAGAGTCTAGTAGAGTCTAGTCCTACTTCCTAGACTTGACTCTACTAGTCTAGATTCTAGATCAGGGGTTCTCAACCTGTGGGTCGCGACCCCCTCGATTTACCATTTGCAAGGGGTCGCCTAGGACCATCGAAAATATGGATTAGTATTGTCTACTCTTCTACTGTTTTCTACTTCTATTGCTGTATCAACTGTATGTGTGTGGGGGTTGCGGCAGAGTGGGGGATTATAAAAAGGGGTCACTGAGTTTAAAAGGTTGAGAACCGCTGTTCTAGATGATACTAGATCTAGTAACTAGTAGACAGTCTAGTCTAGGACTCTACTCTCTCTAACTAACTTTAACTCTAGTCTAGTCTATCCTAATGATACTAATGATAGATCAACTCTAGATATCTAGCTAGAGACTAGATGATGATTATATCATTATGGTTAGATGATTATTGTCATAGATGTAGTATTGTTTATTGACAGTATTGTAGATCTATCTCAAATATTGAAATAATCTGATTACCTAAACACTATTGCTTGGTTGTCTTGTCATGACCCACTATACGCAATCTAGACTAGCCGTACACTGACTAGTTTGTTAGAATCAGTCAGACACACGATCTATCTATTTACTTTTTAGGAGAGGGAGGGGCTTAGATGAAAATGTCACTTTTTTTCTCAAGTAGGTTATCCTAATGCTTTTAGATCTCTCTCTCTCTCTATATATATATATATATAACTGTACCATAGCTCTGGACTAGGCCATCACTAAGCCTAACAGCTACTGTAAGAATGAAGCGATACGATTGGTTAAATTAGTTTCTCTTGATGGAAGTAACGTTTGACTGAGCTAAAAACAAAATCTCAAAGAACCCCGTTTTTTTTTAGATGTCAAGAATCTCCTTCACTGACTAATTTATTAAATATGAATGTTTCTAAGCATTTAAATACTAAATGGTAAAATGTTTACTATTACAACTTTTTATGGAGAATTTAAATATGTTAATATCTAAAATTTCAAAAAACCATTGGAGTTTCCCTTTAACTAGTAGTTTTACTGAGTATACTATTGAATATTACTAATAGTTAATATCATTAATCATAATGATTTGATTAATGACATTATCAGACATTTTTTATTATCCAGATCTAGCTAGATAAAATCTAGTCTACTCAGGCTAAGATCAGTCTACAGTCTACTCACTAGACTACTGAGTTCACTGACCACCATACTGACTAGTACTGTTGTCGGTCTGTTACTAGATGATGACAGATTTAGTAGATTAATGATAAAATGAGTAAATATAGTAATACTACTTAGTCTTAGTGTTCGACTGTGTGTTGTGACTGGGACTGAGCCGCTTTGATAGTCTAGTCACTATAGTATACTAGATCTAGATAGATATACCTGATTTAAGTTAAGACTTAAGTGAGCACTGACTACATACTGTTACACAGTCAGGGTCACTGGACTCAACACTGGAACTGGGATGCTGACTCTCACTCTGGGAACACTCAGTAACACTATGTGATTGGGAGTGGGGCTCAAGGGTGCTTATACTAGTTATGCTGAAGCCTGGGCACTGTTAGTTAGGGCAAGTTTAATTAATTAATATTATTATACTAGATCTATTCGTATGTGATACTAGATTATCATTATATGACTTTGGTTAGGTCAATAATGGAAAATATGCATCCTCTGTTTGGGACCCCTCAACTCAAGAAAACATTAAGAAACTGGAACAGACACAAACTAGAGCAATGAGATTCATAAAAAAATGATTATTCACATTTGACTAGAGTAACACCTTTAGTAAAATCACTAAATTTAGAAAACCTTTAGGATAGAAGACTTAAAAGTAAAGTAGCAATTATACATAAAACACTTAACCAAAATCTTCAAATAAAAAAAAAAGCCTACTAAAATACTCAGAAAGACACAAAGATAAAGACACATTCCTCGTTCCATATGCTAGGACAAATTTGTACAAATTCTCCTTCTTCCCTAGTGCTATTAGAGCCTGGAATGGGTTGCCTGAGCCAGCCAGGAAAACCAGTGACTTGGCAGATTTTAAGTCATTGGTTAATATGCATGACTTGTAGGACATAATCATCTTTTTTGAAGTAACTTCTGTATTTTATAAGATAAGATTAGTATTGACTTGACTATGACTATGGTATTATTAATAGTTATATCTAGATTCTAGAAAGATTAATGGATTCTAAATCTATTCTGCTGACTAGTGGGTTGGGTGACTAGGTCTAGAATCTAGACATTCTAGATCTACATAGTCTATAGATCTAGACATTCTAAACTAAAAAAATAGTTAGTAAAGATTATAATTAGTGTTATAGTATAGACTAGACTCAGCTTATTGTATTCAGTCCCATGTGAATGAGGAGTGACAATAAAGTCAGTTTAGTAATAACATGATAAAGTCAGTATGTGTCTTTATTATGTTTAAATATCTCTAATTCTTATTCTAGGAAATGGATACCTTGCACTGGATTTTAACCAGTGCAGATTTCCGAGTGTATAGCAAGCAAGAAATTCTTGAGCTAAGTGTAAAGGAGATAGTGAGTCCACAGACTTTTGATTTATTGCAGAATGCTGTTATTGGTGGTCTCCATGATCCAGCTCTGGGTAAGTTTGTACACATTTGTTATTGTCACGATCTATTGATGTGCTAGATGTCATGATCTTTTATATGCCTCTTAATACTGTCACGTTGAATATGAACTTGATCTAAACTGCACAATCAATGATCGTGGTTGCTGAGGATCTAGAAATCGTCAGTTGATAAGATGATCATTTAGAAGTTGCAAGTTGATAAGATGATCATCTAGAAGTTGCCAGTTGATAAGAAGATCATCTAGAAATTGCTAGTCGATAAGACGATTTATGTATATTATTATTATATTCAATGAAGAAACTTCTCCTTGTCAAATACAAATACTTTAATTCAAAACTTGGAAAAGCTATTCACAATAATTACAATGGTTAACTGTAATTGAATAAAACTTATAATATATATTTCTACTAGATTAAATGATCTACACAATATAATAATTATGTCCTTTTCCTTTGAGTTCCAACCCGAGACTTTTGTACATCTTATCTCTAACACATTCTGCTCTAGACTGGCAGTAATCTAGAATCTTTCAGACCTTTGGGCGTTACCACGTGACTAATATCTCTTTGTTGCATGGCCAACCAATAAAATACAACTTAACATACAATAGTTAACATTTCTGACCAATTACAATTATTCTAATAAAAGGTTTCTGTCTACTTGGATATTGCCGAGCTAGCTGAAATCTTGCCGACAAACATTGAGCTAAATATAGACTAAGCATATGTGACAGTTATATATTTCTTGTATTGTTCACAATTCCAATAAAAGGTTATTACATACTTTTCAAGACTAATATTATATTGTAGAATTGTCTTGAAGGTAAGATTCATCCATAGCCATCCAATTTAAGTTATGGAAAATCATTTGCTGGACAGCACCATTCCAAACGGTATTAAATTTTGAAAGCTGAATCAATTATTTTTTTTTGAGTCAAAATGAAAAACCTAAAAAACTTCTTAATAAGTGGTGACTTTTACCAAAGATGGTTTTCTTTCTTTTGATCTTGTTATTCTTCTTATTGTTTAGTTTAGTGTTTGAACTATGTAGCAGATGTTTTGCAAAGAAAATGTTAACACATTAAAAAGAATCTGCTCTCACACCAGAGTCACTTAAAATACAAAATTTAAAATTTCTTCTTTTGAAAATGAACATCCACCGAACTGAAAAAGAAATTATCATTTTTTTTTTTTTAAATTTACATTTTGATTGTGAAATCTAAATGTGTATGTTACGAGCAGATGAGACTCTTAATGATACACCAAAACAGAGCCCTAAACAGTAGATTATGAGAACTTATATCTTGGTTTAACAAATTAATAATAATATATGTTAATCATAACCTTGTTAACATTACTTCATTTTCTCACCACACATTCACACTACGATGCGTACGCAACACTATATAAGATGGAATGAATAATAAATAATGAAATGCAACTCATAAAATTACTTAATTTTATTTTGACGTTTCAAAAATAATAAGAAAATATAAAATATATTCTACAGTAAGAATCTTAACAATTTGCAACCTCTTGAATTAGTTTGATGAAAAAGGTTTGACTGAATCTTGTTTTTAATATTGCAGTCTCACTCATGCAGGCAAACTTAAAACATCCTTTAGTTATTAAAAACAAATAATCTGCATCTGCGTTTAATATTAAACAATGAGAAGGACCATGTTGAATTCATTTGGTTGCCTGCTAATATTAGCATCTAAGCATTTAATAATAATATTGTCTTTTTTAATGCTAATATTTAAATATATTCCTTGCGGAAGCTGAAGTGTAATGTGTTGCTTCAGTCGGGGAACTATTCAAAGGATTAATAGAGTCAGTGTTCCTTTATTAGATGGCAGTTTTGTGCTTTGCAAATATGCATAGGCCTATAGATGTTAAGCAGTCAAATTTAAAGACATTTCACAATGTATTAGTATGTTATCTATTAGTGGGATAAATAAATGTAAAATGTTTTATATTTTGATTAAATGTTGAGCTATTAGCTAATCTGAATTTCACTTTTTCACATTAGGTCCCAGTAGACGAGATGACCGCTGTGAAACATGTGGGCAAAGTGAGAGAAACTGTGCTGGGCATTTTGGTCACATTAAATTACCAGTTTTGGTCTTTAATCCAATGTTCTTTAAAATTTTGTTAAAGGTAACCATTTAATGAAAGTTGATTGGTTGGTTTAGATAACAACTTTTTGTTTCATTAGTTTTATTCTGTAACATTGTTACAAAAATATCTGTTTTTGCTACTGGTTAGTAAGTCTAGATCCAAGTCTAATAACACAATTTCTGAACACAAACACAATTAAAATGCACATAAAAATATAAATGCACAATATTAATGAATTCAAATAATAAATCTGGACAAATTAAAAAAGCACAGATTTACAACTGAACTATACTCTTGTTTTATTCTGGCAGCAATGAGAATAAACAAACCTTCTGGAAGCAGAAGTAAAATGAAATGTCACTCCATTGAGTTAATTAGTTTTCTTTGATATGATCCAAAAGATATGGAATAATGTAACATGAGATGACTGCCTTACTGACCCTGCAATTATAATGCTACTAGATAGCTTGTTTTGTTAATAATGAATTCTGTGGCATTTTACGTCTCGAGAGACGATCTTTTCCCTTTGCAACTTCTTGTGTGACTAAAGAGGCCAATCCTTGATACACAGCTGCGATCGCAGGTTGGGCATATATAATCACCAGGCGCCGTTGCATTTTCACCCTTCTTTCTGCTTCTGTTGTGTATGACATCTGCAATCTTTGACACTTCCTTTATGCTCTCTCTCCATGATAATCTGTCCAGTGCCTCCTCTTCCCAGTTGCCAGTGTCGATTTTGAAGAGCTTCATGTCGCGTTTGCATACATCCGTATAACGTAAAAGTGGGCGACCATCGGCTCTCCTGCCTTCTATTAGATCGCCATACAGGATGTCGACCTACTGGCATTCTACAAATGTGGCCAAGCCACGGAGAGAGATACCCCTGTAATTGTCGCAGTCACTCCGATCCCCTTTGTTCTTGTATATTGTGACTATAGTTGCGTCACGCATGTCCTGTGGGACATGACCTTTTTCCCAACAACGGCAGAGGAGAATATAGAACTAATAATTAATTAATTAGTAATATATCTACATGTTACAAAAAGAATAAGTTTACACGGAGTCATCCTGTGCATTTTATGCTAGAAAATGTAATTAAAGTGTTAATGTATTACAGTTGTTACAAGGCAGTTGTATGGGTTGCCATAAGCTTGGCTTAAGAAATGCTCACATGAAGCTGTACACTTATCAGCTCAAGCTCCTTGAAAAAGGATTTTTAGTTCAAGCTGAGGACATGATAGAAAGGTTTTTAAACTCTGAACTGGCAGAGGATGTTATAATACAGGAGATGAAGGATTATTACACAAATGTTTTGCAAGGTACATACATATTTGTTGTTTTTTTTTATTGCTTTTGTATAGCCTGTTTTTTGTGCTCAATCCACTCTGGTCCAAATTTTTTTTTGTAAACATCTGGGGGAGGGGGGATCTGGGAGAAGGTTTTCCCTGCTGCCTTTGGGCAAACACATCTCAATTTAACCTTTCTTGCTTTCGTCAGGATTTGAACTGGAGACTCCATGTTAGGTAGCCTAGCAGTTTATGCATTTGTACCACATATCCCACTTATTATTGATATAATGAGGATAAGGCATTTGCTAAATGTGAATTCAGCATTGGGGCTTCATTACAACTTTTGTTATAGAGGTGGCCTTGTGTATGGGATGAAGTCTACATTTTACAATGGGCTGGTTTAGTGCGGTCTTGATAAACTGTCACAAGAAAGAAAATTGTATTTTATTAGAATTACTTATTCTATTTATATCACTACTAATGTATTAATTTTATTTGTTGTTGTCATTAATATAAATTCTTTGTGCAGTTGTATCAGTGAATAATGTTTGAACAGAGTTTTATATGCAATTAATTTGATGGTTATAAGTTTATAACAAAAATTTTTTAATTATGTCTTCTATTTTGTACGTAATTCCTATTTCCAAGTGTAAAAAAAATAGCTGGGAAAATGTTGTGGCTGATTTTTTTTTTTTTCAGGTGACAAAGATGAATCTGTCCTATCTAAAAACATCATCACTTTTAGACACCAAACTGTAGCCATGATACTACGTATGTTGGCTAAGACAAAATCTATTTGTCTACATTGCCACACCAAGAACCGGTCGCTAAAAGCTGAGTATAATCAAACAATTGTTGGCACAATGTCAGACGATAGATCTTCCAAAAAAAGAGTTATGTAAGTAAAAAATAATCTAAACTGTTTTGTCTACACTGAATATTTCTAACCCCTAGGAGCCACAAGCCACCAAAAGTTGGTACTTTTGATGCATTGCTTGCAGAATTTAAAGGGGAGCTAATTACTTCAACTGAAGAAGCATTCAACAGAGCCATTGTAGTGGTGTTGTTAGGTTCTAATATCTCAATAAATAATAAACAACTAACTAAGCCCTAAAGTGATACTTGTCCACTAAAGAAATTGGACCAGCATGCTAAAGAAGAATGAAGATATATACTGTATTAAAAATATTAAGCCAATGTTCTCCCTCATCTGCCCTTGCATGGCTTTGTCATTTAAATTGTTTTTGACTCTCAGGATTAATAAATTTAGTTGCTAATCCTTTAAACGATAATGAAAGGTGAACAAAAAGTCCATGTTATGATCTACATGTCATGATGATTTATGCCTTCAGATTCATATATGTACATGCTACCTTTTTTTTTCTTAAATATTTAGAATTTGGGTGTTTCAAAAAGAAACCAAAACATTTTTCAGACAAAAAAAAATGTTGGTACTTGGGAGTCTTTCAATTACCATGTGATGAAGACAAATTGGTTTACATAAATTTTATTTAAAAAAAATAACAGAGCTACAAAAGTCGATGATAACCTAGGAACAGAAACTGCAGTGGATGATGCAGTGGAAATGGACAACCAGCAGTCTAGTCCTAATTCAAACGAAACTCTTGGGCCTGATGTGACCTCCTCACCAATGGACGACCAGTTACAGTTAGAATTGGAAAACTTCTTAAAGTCCAAACACAAACGGTGCATCTTGTCTCCAAATATTGCCAGAGAGCACATTAAAATGGTAAAAGAATATTCTTTGCATTTTAATTCTGTAATGAATACATTAAGTTTTTTCTTTTTAATAATACTTCAGTAACTATTTGGAAGCACTTATACATTTCTCTTCCTTTCTATTATTTTCAATCACTATTACATCATTAAGAACTAGCTTTAGAACATATAGACATGTTAAATAATTAAATAAATAAAAAAAATCACCCTTTGGGTAAGAATTTTGTGATTTTACCATCACAAAAGAGATACAAGACACAGAGAGCAAAGGCAAACAGACACAAAAACTCTTTTGTTCCCCTGGCATTCAAGTCATTAAATAAAATTCCACTATCTGATATTAACATTTCACATGTAAATTTTGAGTAAGTCTGCTGTGAATGTATATTTTGTTTTTCTATAATTATAATGTTATGTTATTGTAAGACAAATAATAAAGATGATAAAGATTTTATTTATGTATGTACATTTATGTATTTATATACATACAGTGATATTGTTGTTATAATAATGCTTTTAATTACACATATCTTATCTATAATAATTAGGTGTGGGAGAATAGCAAAGATTTCCTGAAACAACTTTTTCCATTTTTGGCAACAGTGAAAAAGGCTGATTGCCCTACAGATGTATTCTTTTTGGATGTCCTTCCAGTCCCACCGTCACGTTTTCGGCCAGTAAGCTTCTCACTTCTTTTGTGTTCAAGGAACTTACATTTTTGTTTAAATTTACTGTTAAAAGTCTGAAATATTTTTAATCTGTTTGAAATACTGTTATGGCTTTAAAATTTACAAATAGTAAAAAGTACAGTTGTGGTGTGCGTTAAAATTTTTTGATATGGTCATTATTAAAGATATTTGATTTCCATCTCAGCTAAGTGTGATGAAAGAGCGCAAGTATGAACACCCACAAACAGCCAACTTGTCTAATATCATCAAGGAGTGTGTAGCATTGAGAGACTTGCTGCAGCTGTATAACAAGCGGCTGGAAGCTGGAGGCAATGTTCTTGTAAGTTAACAGTTTTAAATTCAACATTTTAATGATAAGCATACAGTTGAATTGTGGTTTTCCAAACATATTCTATCTGACTTAATCTGGCAGTGAAAAATTAAATTGGAAGAAAATTAACATAGGATAGACATTACCTCTGTTGGTGGTTGCTAGTTGAGTGTAGTGTAGATGATGTTGAGTAATCTGTTTGAGGTGTTATGTGTGAGTTCTTAAATACCACTCACCAACAGAATAAAGAAATATAGAAAAAAGATAATCTGGCCTTTCTATATTCAACACTTAATTAAATAAAGAAGGGCACAGTCGACGTCGTCAAGATTCACTACAAGCAGTTTCTTCATATTTCTTCTGTTATGTCTCTAACCCTTTTCCGTTCTAACTTTTAAATGTTCTGTCGCGTGACTAAGGAAATACCCAATTAAGCCTAACTTCTACTTGTCTTACTATTGAGACATCCTGTATACTATTGAGACAACCTGTATACTATTTAGGCCCATAACAAATTCTGTTTTAGCCAAAAATCACTTGATCCAGATGAACTGAGAATCAAAATGATCTTAATTAAAACGGTGTTTGAATAGACCTAAAAAATAGAAATTTAATATTTGCAAAAGGATGAATTAGTTTGGTCTATCCATGTAAACATATCTATTTACTGTTAACTCAAGGCTGTAATCCTGGTCTAAGCTCTTGAACTAAACCTTCTCCAGCATAAAATCATAATGTTGGCCATTGAGACAGAGGAACTCTTCTTAGGGTTTCTGGGAGATCTATAGATGACATATTGTGTGAATATCTAAGTTGTTTTTTTTTTTTTTTTTTTTTTTTTTTAATGTATTTAATTTAGGAACAGGTCTAAGAGTTTTTCAGAAATTTGAAAATGTTGACAAATGTATTAGTAAATGTTTCTCCTTTCAGGGATTAACCTTGCCAGAAACAGCTGAGAGCGTGGCCATTAATATTCAGAAAATTATGGCATCGTGGTTGAGGCTACAGTCTAAGGTCAACGTAGTGCTGGACAGTGACCTAGATAAACTCTCTCAAGACAAGTCGATCGGAATCAAACAGGTCTGGTTAGTGTGAGATAAACACCTATAGACTAAAACATACGAGGTGAACTACTTACCAAAAAACACAAACATTTAATGTCATGTTACATTATACATGCTTGATACATTTTTACATGTAATTTTAGATAACTATTGAACCGCCACTGTAATGTTTCTGTTACATGCTGTCATGTTCTGAAAAAAAGTCAAAGCCGTGGAACTTTTTATATTTATTCATTCACATAAAAACAAAAGTCAAAGGTTAGGCTTTATTCTATTTATTTATTTACATGGCATTCAAAAATTTATTTGTTAAAAATGTTAGTGAAATCTCTTAGTTCAGTTCTAATACAGAATCAGTTCTTCAATCACTGTATAGAAATTATCATTAAATTATGGAAGTCTTTCATTCATATATTCCATTTTCTGTTGTTAGATTTAAAAGTAAATTTATGACCATCTTTCTTTTTTTTTTCAATCTCAGTAATTGTTCTTTTTTTTTTCAACACTAGGTACAGACATGTATGGTTATGACAGGTCATATGACTAAAAAACAAACATGTTTATTCAAGAACTTATGCACATTCAGTTAGGTTAACGAAAATTTAAAAGTAGAATAAACAGTAGATGCTAATGATTTTCTTTTGGCCATTGTTTATTGACATTTGTCTGTTCTAAAAGCTACTGGAGAAGAAGCAAGGCTTGTTCAGAATGCACATGATGGGAAAGCGTGTTAACTATGCTGCCCGCTCAGTCATCTCCCCTGACCCTTACATATCCACCAATGAAATTGGAATACCAATGGTTTTTGCCTCCAAGCTCACGTATCCTCAGAGGGTGACTCCATGGAACATACATCAGCTGCGGCAGTTGGTCATCAATGGCCCCGATATCTATCCAGGGTAACAATTTATTACTGGTCATATCTTGGTAGTATGAGACTTGATTATAGTTAAGTTGGTTTTATTTCCCATTTAAAAAAAAATTATTATTCCTTATTTACCATACACTTGTTCCACTCTGGTATCTGGGTATACATAAGAAAATGTTTTGATTCTCAGTGCTGTCAGTGTGGTCAGTGAAGATGGCACTGTTGTAAAATTGAATCCAAGTAATGCAAGTCAGAGGGAAGCTGTGGCCAAACAGTTGCTGGTGCCAGACAAGAACGTGCCTGGATCTAAATTAGTGAGTCTCACTATATTTAGCTACATTTATTGCCTTGTAGAAAAGATCAAATAATAGTCTTTAATGGGATGTGCTACTAAAGGAAATTTTCATTGTTAAATATTCATTTTATTTTGCTTGGGCTAAAGAGGGACATTTTCATTTAGTATAACTTATACTACTTCAAGGCTTCATTTCACATAGAAAAAAAAACAAAAATTTAAAATAAGAGTTTGCATATTATCACACAGATCATGCAAGGGAAAGCTAAATGTTTAATTTGTGAAATGTGTTTACAGGTCAATCGTCATTTGATCAATGGTGACTATCTGATTTTGAACAGACAGCCTACTCTACATAAACCCAGTATGCAGGTCCACAAGGTCAGTTTTCTAGTTTAGTATACCATGTGACACAGGCAGCACCTTAGTTAACTTTTAATGACTTCAAGGAGTTTATATTCAAATAGTTTTGTTACAGATATCTCGGAACAGGGTATGATTTGTGTATTGTTCTTATGTATTTGTATTTCAGGCTCGAGTGCTCCCCTCTATAAAGACATTGAGAATGCATTATTCCAACTGTAAGGCGTACAATGCTGATTTTGATGGGGATGAAATGAATGCCCACTTTCCTCAGTGTGAACGCAGTAGAGCAGAAGCTGCCTGCATAGGTAGGTTATAAATTGATTATGTCTGACTGGCTTAAAGGGCACACATTTTAGGAATTAACTTTTACATTCCTAGTAAGATTAAAAAAGTATTGTAATTCTGATGCTATAAAGAAAAGATAAATAATACCATAACCAACCAGGTTAATGCTGCTGCACTATAAGGATTTGCTCGGTAAGAGAAAAAATAGGATGTCCTCATTCTTGGTGTACTAGTAGATTAGGTAGCAGTTACTTTTGGTAAAACTTAAGAAAGTCAAAGCATTTGTAGCTAACCCCAGCTCTTCAGCTTTCCACCTTTCAGTACCTGAGAATTTTTCCACCTGTCAGTACCTATTTTTAAGTAATAGGGAGTTATTTTTTCTCAGTAATAATTCCATTGTCAATTTCCACATACTTTCATGTCAGCATAATTGTTCTAATTAAACTATGTTGTTAATTACTATATGTAAAGTAAACATTTCTGCTTTTGTGTGTTCATCATCTTAACATTTTTGTTTCTCAGCTTGTACTGATTACCAATATTTGGTGCCCAAGGACAGTACCCCACTGGCTGGTCTCATACAAGATCACATGGTATCTGGTGTGGCTTTGACAATACGAGGAAGGTTTTTTACAAGGTTATTTTTGCTTTTAACATTTTTTAGAAACCTTTTGTTTACAGTTATCTTTAACTACTAGACATTTAGTGCAGTTGACCCACAATTTCCTCAGGGCTTTTTTCTTCAAATAACTCAAACATTTTTTTCTTTCTTCACCTTCACCTATCCCTTAGTTGAACCGTTGGGGCACCACACAAGTTCTGTGAATTATTTTCTCCATTTCTCACTATCCTTTGTCTTGAACCGTTGGGGCACCACACAAGATCTGTCAATTATTTTCTCCATTCCTCTCTCCTTTTCCTTGGATAGAATTTCATCAGTGTTTCGTCAGCCTTTCCATTCTTTGATGTTGTCTTCCCATCCCTTCCTCGTTTTCGTTCTTTTTCCTGGTACAGTTCCCTGGAGGAGGGTCTATGCAACCCTTGAGGACCTCGTGATGTGGCCAAAGAGTTTGAGTTTACGTTTTTTGACAGTGGTTAGCAGGTCTCCTCTTTCTTGATGCAGTCTTTGTAAGTGACACCTACAATCTTTGGAGCTAAGATGCTACAGAAAGATCCTAGGTGTCGTGTCACTTACTTTTTCTTTCTGCATGTGTTAAATCTAAAATTGTTGAGCTTCTATAAAACATATTTAAAAAAAAATTATTTATGGTAATTTATTCTCATCCTGGTTTAAATAATTTATTTGATTTTCTACTTCCTTAGGGCTGAATACTGTGGTTTGGTCTGGAGCGCTATGAATGATTGGAAAGAGAAAATCGACATTCTACCTCCTACCATTTTGAAGCCTACTCCGCTGTGGTCTGGGAAACAGGTCAGTTCATTTCTTTCTTTCTTTATTTGGTGTATCCCTTAACAATGGTACATACCTACCTCTGAGCATCTGACTTTTATCATCCTATTTTCTACACAAAAATACAAATATTTTATATTTCAGATAATCAGCACCATTTTAATCAATCTGATTCCTAAAGGCAAAGGTCTTATTAATCTGAGCGGCAAGGCTAAAATCCCAGAGAAGGTAAATTAATGTATTCATTGTTTAGTTGTGTGATTATATTTAATAAGAAAACTGGGAATAGTTCTAGTACATTATTACCAATAAATGTGAATGTGGCTATTATTGGAAGAAGCTACAAAACATCCCCACCCCTTTTTTTCTTTTTTTTTTTCATCTACTAACTAGTTTAGACATTTCTTTTGACATGCTCTAGCTTAGTCTGATTTTTTTTTTTACAAAGCTTATATTACCTTACTCTGTCTATCTGTCTGGGTGGAATCTTTTTACATTTTTTTCCCACTTCCCATCTGGGGGTGAAGCTGAAACTTCCCACAATTATTTATTTGTCAATGACAACACATGAATCAATCAAAAAATTAATTAATTAATCAATCAGTTAGTTTTAAGTGATTACTTTTGTTTTATGTAGAAATAGTACTAAGCTAAGGGGATATAGCCTTGTGTAGAGAATTCAGTCGTTCACTAAAAATGTTAAACTATAGACTATAATACCTTGTATTTCTATAAGTACTTGAATATATCAGTGAATGAGGATGTCAGCCTTCCATCATGAAGGTTGAAGACCTCAATTTTGAATTCAGATTCAAGCAACTTTTTTTTTTAACCTTCTACCATTTACACCCCAACCTCCAACTGGTCCACAAAAGTGATTGGACCATAGCACACTGAGCATAAACATGAAAATTGTGCTAAACAAAAACGCTTAATAATTTAAATATTTTCAATTGCACAAATTTATTATTGTTAGTCTAGTCTAATGCGCTTGTGTGGCAAAATATGTAGGTCGCAGTTGGGGCTACGTAGCCATGGGAAATACTGCATTCTTCATTGATCCTCGGACCTGAAGAGAAGCCATATTATTATTATTTTTATTGGTCTAGATCTATTAAAAATTAATTACATGTTAATTCAAATTATTATTATTATAGCTTTTATATAGTGCTACTTTCATACTTATAGCATGCTCAGAGCGCTTTGGTCCAATCTCATTTGTGGACCAGTGGGGGGGAGGGGGTATCTAGGAGTTGATTTTCTGTGCTGCCTTTAGGCGCTCAGTAAACACAACTCTGCCCGAGTCGGGTGTCGAACCTCGAGCCCCCTTCTAGGTAGCCAAGACAAGCCAAGTTAAAGCACACTTAGACTTTCGACCACGATTCCAAATTAAATAATGCACTTTTAGTCAACATTTAAGCTTTGTTGAAAAGAAAAAGTATGTTTATATTTGATTTGTTTTTAGAGCTGGCTACCTTGGACTAGCAAGGTCAACATGCCATTAAATATGGCTGCTTTGGAAACTGAGGCACTGGGGGAGAGCACTGTGATCATCAGGCAGGGGGAGCTGCTGCAGGGTGTATTGGACAAGGCTCATTATGGCCCTTCGTCCTATGGTCTGGTGCATTGTTGCTATGAGGTAAGACCAATCCTTTGCTGTCTGAAGCACTGAAAAAAATTACCTTTTTTTTTTTTGAGTAATAAGTAGATTTGACTTGAGTGGATTAATAATTGGTTTATATTCTTTTTTTTTTTTCTTAAGATTTGACCTAAAAGGATTTTTTTGCTTGGCCACAGTGGTCCAAAGCAAAGTTAGTTTGGTTACGAGTCATACCCTAGTGGAGACACTGAGGCTTGAACACACCAGGCCTCTTTTGGGGAAAATGAATGTAGTTGCGCTAGCAATTAAACAACGTGTAAAATGTTGGCACACCACCTTATGGGCATCCACAGTAATACATTCAACATCTTGAAACAAAATTGGAGATTGTAAAAACTTACCTTGTTTAGATTTTATAAAAAAAAATTTTGTTCTTGTTTTATAAGTTAGCAGCAAATCTCATTGAAAAGTAAACAAATTAGAACTCAATTAACACATGTACCGGAAGCTCAAAATTGGAACCAGTGAAATCTGCCCATGTGGAGTATCACCAGAGAATGCCGATCACGTCCTCCAAAACTGCTCTCTTTACCAAGAGGCCCATATAAGACACAGACCCCAAAACACCCCAATAGAAAGAAAACTATATGGAGAGCTCCCTGATTTGGAAACCACCATCTCATATATTGGTCTAGTCATCTGAACGCTCCAACATAACAATGAGAACAAAGAAGAAGAAGAACACAATTGAAATGTAAAACTCGAGATATATATTAATGGGAATTACTTTCTCACCTTGTCTTATTATAATGATTAATTAATGAAAATATTGTTTTAATTGAAACCAATGGATATGTATTATTTACTTTTCCAGCTCTATGGTGGAGAAATGGCTGGGAAATTTTTAACCTACCTTGGTCGACTTTTTACATCATTCCTACAGATGGTTGGATTCTCTCTTGGAGTTGGAGATATTTTAGTACAGAGACGGGTATGTCATGTTGCACCTGTGTTTAAGAATTAACTTAATTTAAGGAACTGTTGTGATAATCCTGGTTATGGTAAGGCGCTGTCACAGATGAATGTATGTGTGTATAATTAAGTTTTCTTGGTAGTGTTGGAATGTACGAGCAAGTGACCGGAAGTGTGTATGTGAGCATGAGGACAGTTGCCAGTGTGTGATGTGATAAAGTAATACATTTTGTATTTAGTGATCCGACCAAGTTATTTTAGTGTGTTATATTACAGCAAGAACCTGAGGGATACTTAGACAGTTAGTAATTGACTATTTAACTGCTAATTATTTTGAAAGCTGTAATAGGCACCTTGTTATATGCAATGTATTCTAGTTTTGATATTGTTGCATGTTGCTCAACTCTACACAAGATTCACTTTGATGTATGACACTTGATATAGCGAGGTTGAAATATTTTATTACAGCATGTGTGTTGTAAACCTAAGATGTCACGTTCAATATAGTAAACGTAGTAAACATCAATGGTAGACATTTTTTTTACAGGCAAACAAAAGGAGGAAAGATTTTATCAAAAAGTCTCTCCACATTGGTAAAAATGCTGTGTTGAAAGCATTGAACTTAAACCCTGAGACCACCACAGAGACAGATTTGTTACATGAGCTGAAAGAAGCTCACTTCAACAAGACTGGCATGAAGATGGCAGAGCTGGACATGTGTATGAAGTCTGAGACAGATAAAATACAGGACAACATTGCCAAGTGAGTGCATTTATCACACCTTAAAAATTAACTATTTAATTACTAATTCATACTGCTTTAATGTGTTAAAATTATCTTCATTCACTTTGAATACAAGATGTAAGAGCAATTGGGCAATATTGATCTCACTGTGTGGCTGAAGCCATGTTTTTTTAAACATTGTGATTTCTTTTGGCTTCAGATTGGAACTTGAAAAATAAATTAGGCTTGTCACACACAACGCTCGCTAAATATTGAATCTTAGAAAAAAGAAGAGATAGATGATTTCTTATTAATAATTTACACATTTTAATTTTTTTTTTTAATGCTATCCATCCATCTCAGTGGCGCTACAGCCCATGGAGGGCTCTGGCCTGCTTTAACACATCTTTCCATTCAGATCTCTCCTGGGCCTTTCGTCTCCACGCCCTAACCCCAAGCTGCTTCAGATCTGCTTCCACATCATCTATCCATCGCATTCGGGGTCTGCCTTTGGGTCGTCTGCCTTTTGGTTTTCGCTCCTCTGTTGTCTGACATTCTTTCAAGGTGACCTGCCCAACGTAGTCTGTTCTTTTTTATTTCGTTCACTATTGGTGGGTCTTCATACAATTGATATAACTCATGGTTAGTGCATGTCCTCCACCCTGTTTCATCCTGTATGGCACCATAGATTTTCCTAAGAATTTTTCTTTCCCAAGTGTTAAGTAAATTTTCAGATGTCTTTGTCAGTGTCCAGGTCTCACTTCCATACATTGCTGCTGCTGGTCTTATTATGGTTTTGTATATTATTTTCTTGGTTTTCCTTGAAATCGTTTTGCTCTTAAGTAAATTGTGGGTGCTATAAAATGCCCTGTTGCCTCCTGCTATTCTTTCCTTTATTTCTGTTAGTAGGTCGTTTTTGAAATTAAAAGTACTTCCTAGATATTTGAAAGTTTGGATGTTTTCAAATTCGTGGTCTTTGATTTTGATATTTTGTCCCTCTGTTTGATTGTCTCTTGTCATTGTGATGTATTTGGTTTTACTGTCATTGACCTCAAGTCCTGCTGGTCGAGATGCTTCTTCTAGTTGTATGAAGGCTCTAGCGATGTCAGAGGTTTATTTACCCAATAAGGCAATGTCATCAGCATAAGCAAGGTATTGTAGAGGTTGGCTGTATATCGTCCCTGTTGGTTGTGGACCCGTGTTTTCTCTCCTAAAGTAGTTAGTAATAGTTCCCCTTGTGTTTATGTGTATATTTCTTATAACTCTCTCCAGTGTTAAATTGAAAAGCATGCAGGCAAGTGCGTCTCCTTGTCTTAATCCTTGTTTAATCCTAAATTCCTGTGAGTTCTCCTTGTATTATGACTTTGCTTTTTGAGTTGTTTAATGTCATATGTATTAGTCTTGTCAGCTTGTTGGGTATTCCAAAATCCTGTAGAGTGTCATATAGGTATTTCCTTCTGATACTGTCATAAGCCATTTTATAGTCTATAAAGAGTTGGTGGATTGGTATGTTGTATTCATGGCATTTTTCTAGTATACATCTTAGTGTGAAGATGTAGTCGGTTGTGGATTTGTTGGGTCTGAAACCACATTGGTAGTCACCTAAGATTTCTTCTGAATATTTTCCAAGTCTCTTAGTTATAAGCCTAGACAGTATCTTATAAGTCACATTTAGTAGAGAGATTCCTCTGTAATTACAGCACTTTAACTTGGATCCTTTTTTGTGTATTGGGGTTATAAGAGCCGTTTCCCATTCTGTTGGTATTACTTCTTTTTCCCAAATTCTTTATATTAGTCTGTGTATTTGGGAATGTAAGTCTTTCCCTCCATATTTAATTAGTTCTGCTGTGATTTTTTTAATGCTGGTTTGTTGTTTATTTGATTGCAATTCTATGAGAAGGTTTTTCAACTTTTCCAATAAAATGGTTCTAAAATGTAAGTAGGTATTTTTTAATATTTTCTATTCCAGAGCAATTATGCCTGGCAGACTTGAAAAAGGTTTCCCAGCAAATAGTCTGCAACTAATGGTACAGTCTGGAGCCAAAGGTTCACCAGTAAGTTTTTCTCATTTCAGATGTGCTATCGACATTTGCTTATCATTATTTATGAGCTCATTTTGAAAATCAAACTATGGCTGACTTCATGCTTTTAATAATTCCCCCCCTCTCCCCCTCCTACAGGTCAACTGTATGCAAATCTCTTGTCTGCTGGGTCAGATAGAGCTAGAAGGCAGACGTCCTCCTCTCATGATGAGTGGTAGGTCCCTTCCGTCCTTTCTGCCCTACGATGTTGCCCCTAAGGCTGGAGGTTTTATTACTGGACGTTTCTTGACAGGCATCAGGCCACAAGAATATTTCTTCCACTGCATGGCTGGTAGAGAGGTAAATGATTTGTGTCAACAAAACATTTTCTTTTTAAAATTTTTTTCTTTTTGATGTTATAATCAATAGAGATTTCTTTTTAATTCTACCATGTCATAATCAATAGGAAGTTCTTTTGAATTCTATCTAGTTTTGTTTAAAATGTAATAACTTTAACTTGTCTACTTATTACTTGATTTATTTACGCTAGAGACCAGCTTCCCGTGGTATCCAGTCCTGTTTTTGTTTCTGGTTTTTTTTTTTTTTTCATTTCTTATGCAACACCAGTTTGTCCGAGGACAAAAGTTTACAAATGATATTCATTATGATACTTTTCCCTAGTAAAAGTTCCTGTCATATTTTGATGTCACAAGAAGTTGCAGTTATATGACATCTGTTTATATTGTAGTCATCATTGTCAACTAAAACATAGCCTGCATGTTCTTTCCCTCCCAGGGTTTGATTGATACCGCTGTCAAGACAAGTCGTAGTGGTTATTTACAGAGGTGTTTAGTCAAACATTTAGAAGGGCTTATGGTGAACTATGACTGTACAGTGAGAGACAGTGATGGAGGAGTCATTCAGGTAATCTCAGGAGATTGCTGGTGTAAACGGATTTTTAAAAAAATTTATAAACTTGATGTAATTAAAACATATAAGTTCTCCAATTTGAGGCAAGTAGGTCAGTTTGGTAAGAGACATAAAGCTGTACTGCTGCTATAACCATTTTCTTACATGCTCTTTACCATTTGAAGTTTAAGTCAGTAAGCCAGAACAATGAGAATTCAAATTCAAGACCTATTTGTTCCACTATGGTTCAGTGTTGATATTTGGAACAATGAAAATCAAATTCAAGACCTATTTGTTCCACCATGGCATTGTCCATTGTTGATATTCGGGACACTTATACTGTTTTATGAAGCATCTACAACTTATGATGTACTTGCTGTGCTATCATCTATAGCAGAGCTCTCCATGGTTATTTGTATTTCTGTGCAAGCTAGATAAAGGCTAATTAATGCAAACTTTAAAGTGAACTAACCAGTTCTGCATTTAGTGCCAGCAATTTACATCAATGCATTCCTTATTTACTGAGATATTGTATTATTTCTTCAGTTTTATTATGGTGAGGATGGTCTGGAACCTATGAGGAGCACTTTCCTTCAGGCCTCTCAGTTCCCATTTCTAACAGAGAATCTTCATGTGCTACTGAGTACCTCACACAATCCATGGCACAACAGTGGTCAGAACAAAAACATCAGCAGGACATGGAAACGGGTCAGTAAAAGACTGTTGCTTAGCTGTCATAAATTTATAGCTTTGATAATGATAATAATAATTTTTCTTATGCAATGCACTGACTTTTCTGATTTTAAGATGTTAATGAATTCTTGTAGATGAAACCCCATTATTACCTTTAACTTTTTTTGTAGTTGTTGTCAACAAATAGTCCAAACAGTAATAAACAACAGTAATAGAAGCAGTCTTTGCAGAGAATTATTATTTTTTTCTTAGTTCTCGCTACATTTTATTTTTAGGTAATTTTTCTCTTCAGGGCCAAGGCCAAGTATCTTGATCTGATTATTATTGTTTTCATTGATAACCTCTTCTCAATTCCAGAGCTCTTTTTCTCAATCTATTTATAAATGAGTTAAAAAATGTTATTAAATTTTTTTTCTTCAAAATAAGTAGTAGATTTTGATGTTTATAAAATCTAATCTTAATTTTAAAATTTCTCTCCCATTGAAAATTTATGCAAAAATGTGAACTCTATTCGGAATAAACTTTTTATCATTTTATCAGTACAAATATGTGTTTCAAATAGACATATTTTAATAGTACAAATATGAATTTCAAAAAGACATATCTTGTTAGTACAAATATGTGTTTCAATTAGATGTATTTTGTTAGTACAAATCTATGTTTCATATAGACATATTTTGTTAGTTCCACTTTTAACCAAACTATAAATGTGTTCAATCCTGATATTTAGATCAGTAAGTGGAGGTCTCACACTACTCAAGAGGGACACTGGTACAACAGAGACAGCAGCTTTTTGAAGTTCTGTAACAGCCAGACTGAGTCCATAACACAGGAGGATAGAGAGACCATTGTCAGAGCAGGCAAATGTCTGGGTAGATCTCTTGCCTCTCAGAAGCTCTGTTCTGCCTGGGTGGCATTAGAGGAGGAAGAAAAGGGAAGGTAAAGAGTTCCTGATGAAATACAGCAAAAGTTAGTTACAGCTAGGGGTTGTCTTCCATTGCACGTTGTCACAAAGTTGTTGTTTTTTTGTTTTGTATTCTTTACAATTTTAGCCTTTTGTCATGTTTTCATCTCAAATTAAACAATTATGTTCCATTTATTTTACCATTTTTTCTTTCCTTTTTAAACAATGATCTGTTATTATGGACTTGTCAGATTGAAATGATCTCAGCTTGAGATATTTTGAGTTATTTTATTGTTTTTTTAAGCACTTTAATGTTATTTTTTTTTATTCCAACTACCAACTTAAACAAACATGTTGCTACAAAATTTCAGATTTACAGTTTCTTAAACCAATATTAATGTTTTAATTTTGCAGGGAATCTGCCATACATGGTGTTTGAAGCTCATGCTATGTTACTTGATAGAATGCATAGTGTAACTATTTTGTTTCTATTATCTTATATAATACAGACGTTACTTCAAAAAAGAAGATGATTACGTCCTGCGCGTCATGCATATTAACCAATGACTTAAATTCTGCCAAGTCACTGGTTTTTCTGGCTAGCTCAGGCAACCCATTCCATGCTCTAATAGCACTAGGGAAGAAGGAGTATTTGTACAAATTTGTCCTAGCATAGGGGACAAGGAATGTGCCTTTATTTTTGTGTCTTTCAGAGTATTTTATTAAGTTTTGTTTTTGTATTTGAAGATAATGGTTCAGTGTTTTATGTATAATTGCTACTTTACTTTTGAGTCTTCTGTCCTGAAGGCTTTCTAAATTTAGTGATTTTACTAATGGTGTTACTCTAGTCAAATGTGAATATTCGTTTGTTATGAATCTCACTGCTCTATTTTGTGTTTGTTCCAGTTTCTTAATGTTTTCTTGAGTTGAGGGGTCCCAAACAGTGGATGCATATTCTATTATTGGCCTAACCAAGGTTAAATAACATTTTAGTTTTATGTTCTTATTTGATTTATAGAAATTTCTTTTAATAAACCCTAATGCTTTGTTGGTTTTTTTTGTAGTTTCATCAATATGTGGATTCCATGACAGTTTTTCATTTATTATAACACCTAGGTATTTTGCGTTTTTAGTCTGTTACTGGTTTGCCATGAATAAGATAAGTGGAATTAATTTGTTTTAGTTTTTTTGTTACTCTTAACAACTGACATTTTTCTGGGTGGAAAGACATGCTCCAATTTGATTCCCATTTCTGTAATTCATCTAATTCTCTTTGTAAAATATCTGTGTCTTGTGTTGTTTTTATTGTTCTATATATTATACAATCATCTGCAAATAATCTGACTTTTGTTCCTGAAGTAATGCAATTTGGTATTATTTCAGAATGACTCCACGTGTCAGCAGTCCAGATCCTTTGATGTCCAGACTGTTTCCTCACTCTTATCCAGATGTTCTTTCAGAAAAGTTTAGGCATCAACTGAATGTCTACTGTAAAAAAAGCTTCAAAAAGGTATGAAAACAATTCAAAATGATTACAAAAATGTCTTGGCTTAAAATGTGATTTTTGGCTTGCTATTATGATTGAAAAATTAACTCATTATTGTGAAATGCATTTTTTTTAAGTTAAAAAAAATCTGATTTCATATTTGTCCTGTGCAGGTGACAGCTAAAATGTCTCAAAACTGTAGCGCTGATGTTTTTATGTCTGCTATCAATAAGAAGTTTGTACAATGTATGGCACACCCTGGAGAAGCTGTTGGCTTAGGCTGTGCACAGGTGAAGTGTTTAAGGATTAATTTTAATATTTATCACAATGATAAATGTCTGTTTTTTTTTATAGATCAGTTACTTTTCTTATCAACTATGATTATTGATCAAATTAAATTGGCACGGCTTTGGGTCTGTTCTAAAATTGAAAAGGTGTATAACTATAAAAACATCTCAAGGCTATGATTTTATGATTTTCAATCTTTTTAAATCTCTAAAATATTCATAGGAGCTGTTAGTTCTGAGCAATATGCTTAGACTCATATGTAGGATCTTGGGCTATCACCAAGTTTCTAGCTTTCATACCACCAATTTGCATATTGACTACTATATTGGGTATTACAGAAAAAATATTTGGCCATTTTAGCTAAGCCCTAATGATTGTTAAAATCTATTCAGAAGTGATTAATGTTAAGTGTTCATTTCTTGCAGTCCATTGGTGAGCCCTCCACTCAGATGACCTTGAACACATTTCACTTTGCTGGTCGTGGTGAGATGAATGTGACCTTGGGTATCCCCCGCTTGAGAGAGATTTTGATGACAGCCTCTGCCAACATTAAAACCCCTTCAATGGATGTGCCTGTCATCTCTGTGCCAGATTTCAAAGATAAGGCAGAGTGGCTGCAGAAACATTTGAACAGGGTCACCATGGACAAGGTAGTTTTAGTTTTTTTTTTAGCAAATAAAGTTGTGTGTGTGGGTTTAGTTTCAGTTTTCGTTTATAGATATCCCCTCAGACAAATTGAAGAGAAAGAGAGAAACATTGAAGAATGAAGACAAAAGGGGGGGGGGAGGAAGAGAAGAGACTGTAGTAGTCTTAAATTTGCTTTCCTTTATATATTAGTGCTATACATCTGTCTTTTCATGTGTGGTTTGTTTAAATGGACAAATGAAATCCAACATCCTGTTTGTCTATTTTGTGCTGCTTTGTATTTCCTAGGTTGTTCAGAAGGTCAAGGTCAAAGTTTATTCACAGTGTGGTACTGAAAGTGGAAATAGGTAAAAACTGAAGACACAATACATTTTTTAATTAGTATTATTAGTACAGTATTTAATGCAGCTGTTTCTTAATGACTGTTTCATCTGACTTCTTTAGCTTCTGGTCTTATTAAGTTTTGGCCCTAAATTAGCCTATCAGCCTCTTTTTTCTGAGGCTAATGATTGACTATTTGGTGGTCATTGCATAACCATGACCTTTTTACTGTCGTTTACAAATTTCAGTGACCAATTTAGTTAGGCTGACTCAGACCTTTATCAACACTAGAGATGTTGATGCTCAATGTGTCTGTTGCTTTAAATAGAAATAGAACTCAAGATAAACACTAGTGACATGGAAAAACACATTACAGCTTCAGAAAATTATTATTTATATAAATTTAATAATAGTAATGTATCACCCTTCTTGATTTATATTTTAAACTATTGTAAATGTAAATTGTGTTTTGGTCACTTTTAAATGAATTAGTGAAGTCATTATATGAAAAATATTTGTACAAATGGTCTGACTTTTAACCCAATTGTCTTCAACAGAGGAAGCTATAAATACTTTGAGGTCAAGATCAAATTTCTTCCTCGTCGTGACTTTGAGAGTTTTACAAACTTGACATACAAGGAAATAATGAAATATGTGGTGAAACAGTTTCTGGTGAATGTTGACACTAATATCAAGAAGGAAAATATCATCATTGAGAGAACAACGTAAGTAGTGATCTCTGTAACACATGAGCTGGGTACTGTTAGGGTTATCTTGTAAAATGCTCCAGATGTTAGGTCATCAGAGGCATGATTGTTAATGCCAAGATGTATGTGAAGACCTCTGTTAGATCATCAGGAGTATATAGTTAGATACTCAGGCAGTCGTTCAAGCGAAACCATTTGTTATAGAAGGCCTCAACATTAACCTGCAACATCACAACCTGTGGGCAGTTTAGACAAATAGCTCGTTGCCACATCATACAGACCTGTGACTTGGCAACAAGCTGTTGGTTTAACCTGCCCACTGGTTGTGATGTTGCACGTCAGTGTTCAAGCCTTCTATAACAATAGGTCTCGGTTCAAGTGATAAGAGATTTATCATCATGTTTATCTTGGTTTGAATTCTGATGAAAGGCCTCCCTGGGCAAAGACTTAGTTGATGCTACCATATTCACAGATGAAAAAAATATCAACATATAGATTTATTGTTGCTTTAATAAATAGAATAGCTATTTTGGTACATCAGGGCATTCTCTGTGTTTATTATTGTATTTTTCTATACCATTTTTTTTTGTTCAAAGGCTATTATCCACGGGCAGAGTAAATCGATCCACTGCAGAGAATAAAGACACAGCTACAGAGAATCCACCAGATGAAAATGAGGATGATGATATAGAGGTAGAAGCTAATGATGGGGATGCTGCAGCAGTGAAGGAGCAGCAACGGCAGACAGACACCCAGGAGTATATTGGGGAGGAAGAGGAACAGCAGGAAGTTTCTTTCAATGGTCAGTGTGTATGTTTGACACTATTCTTTATTATAATCTCCATCAATTGCACTACTACTTGGCTAGTGAATGTAGTTTTATGTACTTGAAGTGATGCTTCTCCATGAACTTGATTGAAGCTAGTAGTTTACTTTCAAAACAAGCCTACTTCAAGATGATGGTTCAAAAGGAAATTCCAAAATTTCACAGCTGTCAAGCTTGTCCAGTTATTAAATCTACTAAAGTATTGATTTTTAGATGGAAGAGCAACACAGCACAGCCTAAGGATGAATGGATAATGCTAATTGTAGTAAATTACCTTTCAATTCACAGCAAATGCCTTGAACATTTCATAGGTTAAGAATTCATTTTACATAGCAAATGTTAAATTTATTTCTTATTATAACTAAAACAAAATATAGTTGATCAGACAGAATATTTCATATAAAATATAGTTGATCAAACAGAATATTTCATATAAAATATAGTTGATCAGATACAATATTTTTATCATTTCTGAATCATGTGAATGAAAAGAAGTAAATATTATGTATCCATTTCTCTTGTGGCCCAGATGGAAGTGATGATGATGAAGATGATGCAGAAGAAAGTGAAAATGACATTACTAATGAACAAGAGGCTGACATTCAGGAACATAAGAACCTTGTCAAACAGGTAGGTATTTGTCAGGAGTTAGTCAAATGTGCCGAATTTTACTCTGAATTAGACAAAAAAAAAAATCTGTCAATTTTCAATGTACCTATGCATTAGTAAATCCATTTTCTTGAGTTTATTAATTTACCTTTTTTTTTTTTTACAAAGCTTTTTTTTCTTATTTAAATGAGAGAAGGAAAGGTGTACTATAAATGTTTTGCAGTAATAAAACAAACATATTTAAAAAGGAAAGATAGATTATAGACTGCAGGAACAGGACCTGTCTCTATTTTAAATTCTTTTTTTTTTTTTTTTAAATTAATGATTCTTAGCTACAAGATATTGCTTTACTATTAATGTGCGATATATTATTATGTAGGCCACTTCCTACAGCTTCATCAAAGATTTCAAGTTTGATAAAAAGAAAAGACGCTGGTGTACAATCACATTCATGGTAAGTTTTGTTTCACAGTGACCTGATTCCATACTTGCTGCTCTAATTCCATTTTTAAAAAAAGTGAAAAAAAAAAAGCTCCAAATATGATTTTAATTGATTGACAAAATGTAGATTTATGAGTCTATTTCATTGAGAAGAACTTTTCCTTGGCTTGACTCTGTAAAATGTTATCTTAAGTTTTCTGTTGACTATATTTATCTTGTTACAAAGTTCATCAGATAATAGAATTTTAAATACTTACAAATAAAGAAAGAATTATAAATGCTTTAAGATCAAGATGACAACAGCAATTGTGCAAGTAATTATAAAGTCAAATCACCCCAACATGCCAACTATGATAAAAAAATTTACTTGAAGTCAAAACACCTAAATCGCCAACTAAGAAATATATTTTTGTTTTTAGTATGAGCAAAGCCATCTTCAATTGGACATCAGGATGTTATTAGACAGGACTATCAAATCTGTTGTCCTGCATCAAGTCAAGGGCATCACTAGGGCATTTTTAACAGAGGAGAAAGAGAATGGAGAGACAGTAGTGCACCTGAAGACAGAAGGTGTAAACATGCAGGTAAAAGGTTTATTCGCACCCTACTTCTCCAATTAATTGACTTTTTTAGGCTATGTATTTGAATCTAAACAGAAATGATGATTTAGATGTTAATAATACAGAAATAGATTTTAATTAATAGTCTGATTTGTATTGTCTGTGATACAAAAAATAACTAAGAAATGGAGTAGAATCTAAATAGAACTAGATGACTGAGTGATATTGACTTTAATTTGAAATTATTTTGTATTCATAATAAGTGCAATATTTTTTTTAACTAATTTAATAGGAACCAAAATATTGATGGCTAAAGCAGAATAGAATTAAATAAAAAAAAATTACCTTTGTCAATGTTTTTTTTTTTAACTATAACTAGGAATTGTTCAAATATCCTGATATACTGGATCTGAACCAACTGTATTCCAATTGTGTTCACACCATGGCTAATACTTATGGGATTGAAGCAGCCAACAGGGTTATAATTAAGGTAATGCTGTTTCTTTATTTTATATCCTTTTTAAAAAGATCTCAGCAAGATAATGAGCATTTACCGTAGCATTCTTATTGACAATCAAAACTCTCCTCATTTTTATTCATACAATTTAATTTTTAAAAGTTGCAAATATAAACCTTTCAGTGAATGTTATAGTTTGTCTTAAGACAAAAATTATTAATGAAATAAAGACTACAATTATCATTACTGCTGAAGTGGTAGGGGGCTTAGGTTTAAATTTCATGACATCAGTAATTAAAAAATAGCACAGTGGTAAAATAGGCATAACCAATCGTTAAAAGCTAGTCTCTTTTAGTTAAACACTATCCCTGAGAGAATTATGCTTTCTTTCCATCAGGAAATTCAAAATGTCTTCGGCGCCTACGGTATCTTGGTAGATTACCATCACCTTTCTTTGCTGGCAGACTTCATGACCACCAGAGGGACCTACGATGCCTTCAACCGCAGGGACATTCACTTCAACACATCACCTCTTCAAAAAATGACTTTTGAAACCACAATGAATTTCTTGCTGGATGCCTGCCTGTCTGGCAGTAAAGACAGCCTGAAGTCTCCCAGTTCCAGCCTAGTGGTCGGCAATGTTGTAGGTGTGGGGACAGGATGTTTTGAGATTCTAGACCCCTTACAGTAGAAACATTGAAATAGTTTTTTTTTTTTTTTTAAATTAAATATCAATCGCTAATAAGGTAACTATTTTTTAGTGCTTACAATTGTAAGATAGTAAAAAAATAATTTTGAGGTCTTCATTTTGTTATTTTGGTTTTGTTATTTCTGGCTACTCTTATTTACTTTGTTAGAGAAAAAAAAAGATTGACAATTGCAGCCTCAATGAAGAGATTTAAAATTATATTTGCGTAGCTACTGCATTTGTTATAACCCAATGATGGAATTTCAATGTTAACTTGTTTCTTATGAAAATGTTGCAAACTGTGCATCTGTTTGTAATGAGTTGAATGTTTATGTTTTGCTTGATAAGAGCTTCGTCATAGTTAGCAAGTACATGTGTATGTAATGATTCGGATTATTGCATCATGTAATTGCATCAAGATGAAAAACAAAATTTGATTTGTATAACTTGGAATGTAATCTACATTGATTAAAAATTGATTTTATTCCATACCTGTTTTAAGTTATTTCATTTTATCTTTGGAACTGTGCAAGAGAGTTGGGGAAATATTTGCACAGTATGTCCACACACGAAATGAAGCAATGTTTGTGTGAACAATATTTGAGGAGAAATAAGAGAAGTGGCTGGGAAAAAAACATTTTTAAATAGTTTTCTGTAATAAGCAACTTTTCTTAGTTGTCTTTTTGTGTGTGTATTATTGAAAATGTAAATATTGGGGTATAGCAAAAAAAAAAAAAAAAAGATAATTAAACAAACAACAAGCAATATATCTAAAAAAAAATCTTTTTTTTTTTAAATATTAAAAAAAAAGAGCACATTGTTAAGGCTTCCGCGCGGTGTTGATTCTTTGAAATATAACTAGTGTAGATCTACGTCTGACTGGAAGTAATACTGAACTCAAACTACTTCAGTAACACCGGCGAAAGGCCGAAACAATCAAAATATGTAGTCGACGCTGATGTTGTTTTACAAAAATATTTAATAATCAAAAGAGAATCGTCCGATGTCAGCTATGTCCGTAAATCCGTATATCTATTGTACTGCTCTATACGAAGCATCTTCTTTGTAGCGTCACTTAGAGCGTTCTTGTTTTTTAACCAACTTTACGTCATCGTCGCTAAGTAAAACTTTACCCAATTCCCGAAACAAATAACGAATTCCTAATCTTGTCATAACAATATACAAGGGAAAGAACTGCAAAAATATTGCCATAGATCTCAATACTGCAGGAATAACCTTTTTTTCTATATAAAACAAAATCTATGAATTGAATAACTTATTGGTTAATTTTTTTTAGGTACAAATATGCATTGTCATCGACTGTGAATAATTATACACAAATTTGCTTGATCCGAGAGTGGTGTACAAATTGTAAAAGGGGAAATGACTCCATAAATGCAGTAACATTTTTCCCTTTATCAATACAACAAAAAAATACAATACAACAAAAAAATAATTAAATAATTGGTTAGTTGTTGTTTTTTGTTAAGTACAAAAAAATAATTTCCAACTTGATCGGAAATAGGATGTGCTAGAAATGACGTGTGCAAAATTTGTACTAGACAGAATGAATCGATATAAGCTACATTAAAGTATACAAGAATTCTGAAAAACATTCTCTACTCTATATCATACAGACTACGTTATGGAAACTTGGACAGCCAAGTGTTCAGTAGAGATAAAGTTTGCTATTTGGGCCCCATAACAGCCTAATAAGGAATGCACATGCGAGGAAATGGCACTGGATCAGGTTTTACACTGTTAGTATGACTGCTGAAAGGCTGGGATGGCCTTGGTAAAAAAAAAAAAAAGCCCTTGCTACGCGAATCCACTTATGACCTAGATATTTGTCACAAAGATGCATACAAAGAAGCTATCTGCTCGGGGTCTATTTTTTTAATTTTGGACTAAGACTATATTTATATATTTAAATATTAAATGAATGTAAATGTATCCGGTGTAAAGGTAACAAACAAAGGAAGTGTCGATTAGCACTGAAGAGTTCTTCCGTTTGTAGCTCAAAATAATTTCAATAAGTAGTAATTATTAGACTTTCATTCTATGACTTTAAAACTTATTTAAAAACAAATGGACAACAAATAAATAAAGGACATTTGAAGATGAACTATCGAGGAGCAGGGTAGCGATACTGTTTTGTTTTTTGTTTTTTTTTTCATTTCGTTGGCAACATTTTTTTAGGTCAACTCAGCGTCCTTGACATTGGTTAGTTCATCGTGAAAATTTCAAATAAAACCACTAGTTCTGCTATGTAGATTAAAAATTGCGAATGCGCTAATCAAATGGAGTTTAGTATGTTGATTCTGTAATCACAAGGTTCATCGTATAGACTCTACCTTTTAAAATAAAAAAGGTTATCATCACGTCTTATATTCCATACACCGAATACACCAAAAAGCTAGCAATTTTGTCATCTGCCTTAGATGAAAATTCTGAATTTTTACTCTTTTTAATCTTTAGACACTTTCGGACTTAAGGGGGGATAGATCTATTTATAGATCTAACAACAAGTGTTTTTCTATGAATGGACAGAAGTCGCTCTGCAATGACGTCATATATTATTGAAGAAAATGTTAAAACTAATTTATCCGGAAATGCGTTTTAACGAATATAAAATGACAGGATACATAAGAAATAAATAACGAATACTAAAGCAATAGCTCAAGTTTCTACAAAAGACAAGTCTTAGGCATCGGATTGAAAGAGAGAGGTAAAAAGAAGGATTTAGAATTATTTAGATCTAGTGGGTTATAAAAATAAAATACTCAGACACAAAGATTATAAGATAAATGCACATTCCTCGTTCCATATGCTAGGAAAATTTGTACAAATTATTACAAATGCTCCTTCTTCCTTAGTGCTATTAGAATGGGTTGCCTGAGCCGGCCAGGAAAACCAGTGACTTGGCAGAATTTAAGTCATTGGCAAGATGGCTGACACGTAGAACGTAATGATCATCTTTTTTGATGTTCCCGTAATGAAAATGTTTACGTCTAAAGACGGCAGGGGCGGGGATAGCAGCAGGTAAGGTAGGATTCAAATCCGAGAGCAGCGTGACCCCTGACGACAGTCAGTAACCTGATCGAAACATCTTCCTATTAAAAGGGCGTCAGTTGAATGGAATAACGTAGCTCTAGAGTTCTATAAATTAAAGCTTGAAATAAACACAATCGTGTTGAAGTTAGATCTTTAGGTATTTCCTGCGTTTTGATATTATTCTAGAGTAGCTTAGATTTAGGCCTATGTTTTAAACTTTCCCTTGATCTCACATAATCGTCTAACAGTTCCCCATGGTGAAAGTATCAACCCCCCCCCCTCCTTTCATAAGTGAATTTTAAAAAAAGTAGCCTATTGTAATAGTCAGAGGTCGACTTGATTGATCATAACAATCTTTTTCTGTCAGTCGGGCATCCTCTTTAATTGACGACCTACACGTGGGCTAGAACTTTAAAACATTTAATTATATTGTATCTTATAATGTCCGTTCATAATTTTGTTTCTACACAAGTCTAAGTCCTTATAATTATCCTGGATCTTATCTTATAAATTACAGACGTTACTTCAAAAAAAGAGGATAATTACGTCCTACACATTTCATGTGTCAATCTAGTCATGCATGTTAATCAATGACTTAAACTCTGCCAAATCAGCCAGGAAAACCAACGACTTAGTAGAGCTTAAGTCACTGATTAACATGCATGACTAGATCAACACGTGGATACGTGCAGGGCCTAATTATCTTCTCTTTTGAAGTAACTATGTAATTTATAAGATATATGAAAATTTTAGGTAGGCCTATAGGTTATGGAAGAGGAGTGGGACTGTAAGGTGCGGTTTAAGCCGATAATGATGAAATCAGAACATTAATTAATTAAAACTTTTTTAAAGCCTTACAGGCATGGGCTTTGGCCGCTTTACTTTTAGGGGGCCTATAATTATTTTATTCATGTTATCAGGTTTTTCAAATTTACTTTTTTCTTTACCAGATCTAGGTTTTTTTAGAAGCACATCACCATGTTGTGCGATTCAGAAATCTTTAATAAGTTGCCCCTTGGTCCTAGGCCTGAGTTAAATTACAGAACAGTTACGGGAAAGTTGAAATCAATATGGGAGAGCCATCCAGATAAAGGTATCTGTCTTACAAAATATAAAAACATAGTTACTTCTTTTTGATAGTAAAAAAAAATATCTGCATTATCCTGAAGGATGATTTGATTTACATAACAAAGTATTACAACGGTAAAAATGTATAAATGTACTTTTATAGTAGGCCCTAGTTCATACAAATTCTCGCTCAAACTTATAAAGATATAAACTTCCGTTTTAACTCCCATAGTTCCATTAGGTCTTTACATTTTCTCTTTACTGGCTCATTAGGCTCAGGAGTTGGCAAGTCAGACAATTTGGAGAAGTGAAACGAGTTATCTTTCGTGGATCGGAAAAATAAAAACCCAGTCAATAAGACAACCTCGACATCTAAAGAATGTAATCACAATGACAACCCCATCGGACGCTCGATGAAAAGAGATATTACCAGTAATAGTAAACAACAACCACTGGGTTGTAAAGTAGACTACAATGCAGAGGATTCCAATTCCCGTAGCCTCATCGTTACGCGTCCGTGGAAGCGTTTAATAGTGGAACTAGATATGACAATGACGGGTAGTGAACCAGGCCTCCGTGTAAGCGTCTGGTAGTGGAACTAGATAGGCCAATGACGGGTAGCGAACCAGGCCTCCGTGGAAGCGTCTGGTAGTGGAAATAGGCCAATGACGGGTAGCGAACCAGGCCTCCGTGGAACTAGTGGAACTAAATAAGCCAATGACGGGTAGCTAACCAGGCCTCCGTGGAAGCGTCTTGTAGTGGAGCTAGATAGGCCAATGACGGGTAGCGAACCAGGCTTCCATGGAAGCGTCTTGTAGTGGAACTAGATAGGCCAATGACGGGTAGCGAACCAGGCTTTCGTGGAAGTGTCTTGTAGTGGAACTAGATAGGCCAATGACGAGTAGCGAACCAGGCCTCCGTGGAAGCGTCTGGGAGTGGAACTAGATAGGCCAATGACGGGTAGCGAACCAGGCCTCCGTGGAAGAGTTTAATAGTGGAACTAGATATGACAATGACGGGTAGTGAACCAGGCCTCCGTGGAAGCGTCTGATAGTGGAACTAGATAGGCAAATGACGGGTAGCTAACCAAGCCTCCGTGGAAGCGTCTGGTAGTGGAACTAGATAGGCCAATGACGGATAATGAACCAGGCCTCCGTGGAACTAGTGGAACTAGATAGGCCAATGACGGGTAGCGAACCAGCCATCCGTGGGGTTATCCAGGACGAGCTTTTATTTTATCTAGCTCGATTGAGGATGGAACAGAGACCCTGCAACCCAGTTAGTGTCAAATTTTTAGGAGACGACCTAATTCTATATGCAAGATTTATCTCCCTTTACCCAGTACTGTCTCTATATAAAACGATACTAATTAATTATGACTAATTGATAAAATAATTTATACATTTTCGATTGATTCATGTTTTGTTAGGTGTAATGAATATTTGTGCAAAGTTTCTAATTGGTCCGAGAATGGGAAGTGTGAGAACTAACGTGCACAAGATTTCACCCACAGACAGACACAAAGAGTGTGTTGATATAAGATATAAGCTTTGTAATGAAGCTGAAAAAGACCCGTTACACTGGACTCAACGATATTTTACACAAGCTAAACAAAAACAATTGGTAAAAATATTTCTAATCGCACAGATTTATTATGTCTACAATCTCTACATACATAACTGATCCAAACTAATTGATACAATTACACTAAATATAAGCTTTTTTTTTTTTTTAAAAGTATTTTGTATGGTTTTTTTGGTTTTTTTTTTTTTTTTTTTTATTTGCGGCGACGTGTGTGTGGTGATCACATGACCAATAAAGGCTGGTCACCATTGGCCTAATTGTGTCCCATCAAAGGTAGTCTCTGTAACTTTGATGTTTATCGCATGTTCTCCAAGTAATGATCATTATTCACAAAAACATTCTTTTAGATTCTACATTTCTTGAGCCTATTTTAGCACTCAGTATTTCGATCAGATGGAATGTCACGTCAAATCTGCCATTTCAGAGACATTGATATTTTTTGACGACGACAATGAACGAACTAGTCTGAAGAATGAAGAGATCCAACTGCTGGCACAGAAATGTTCCTCTCTACTCAGAAGTCACGGGGTCAGAAAGGGAGATGTCGTCTGCAACTTGTTACAGAGCAGCCTGGAAAGGGAAGTCACCAATTTTGGTATAATTTTAGCAGGTGTGCTTTATTAATAATTAATAAAAAAATAAGGACAATTACAGTTGACCCTTGATAGTCCAACGGTTGCCAGACCCGTGTGTGTTTGTGTGTGTGGGTGGGCGGTGGTGGTTGGATTACCGAAAATATTAGGTTATCCAATGTTAGTTATTGTACTTTAAAGAATGAAACAGTATATGTCAAGAAATTTCTATTACTTATGTAATAAATAGGGTATTCAATATAAGGCTTTTAAGGGTATACAATAATATACGAAAAAGGAAACAAAATAATTCATAAAAAAATACATAATATATGATTTCAGCTTGCATATACAATTACAATCGGCGTTGCGTCAGATTACTGAGTGCGTCGGATTTCTGAGTGTGTCGGATTTCTGAGTGTGTCGGATTTCTGAGTGTGTCGGATTTCTGAGTGTGTCGGATTATGATGTCAAGAGTTGAATGTACTTCATTAAAATATATTTTAAGATGTCCTCATTTCCGTCGTTTGTATTTTGAACTATACCATTCATTGACACTGGGCCAATAGACAATAACACTGCGCGTGTGTATTAACAAATGACATTAAAATTTGTTCACGCTTATCTGTAGGTGCAATTGTCATGCACGGTGATGTCATCAACGACACGAGTCACCATTTCTGGACACCCATTCTCCAGGCCAACGCACGTTACCTGATTGTTGAGCCCGTCGCCGAGTCTACTGGCTGGAAAATGGTGAGCAGATTTGAGTTTCGTGAATATTTATAAGAAATAAGGGAAGAAGCATTCTGTTTGATTGCAGGGAGATGTTTTTTTTTAATCATTTTACAAACTAAATAAATACGTATTTATAAAAACAGCAACAGAATAAGTTGAAAACAAGCTAGGCTTGCCCCAGTATTAAAAATAAAAAAATGAAGTCTAACTTGCACCTGTGGTAATGTAACATTAATTCAAACGAATTTATCTGCAGCTTATGGATGACATTGAGCCTAGTGGGGCAGACATTGAACGATCGACCAACGCTGAATATCCACAGATACAGAAAGTGTTTAAGTTTAGATTGGAACATCACATAAAAGTAAGTTTTAGATTGGGACATCACATAAAAGTAAGTTTTAGATTGGGACATCACATGAAAGTAAGTTTTAGATTGGGACATCACATGAAAGTAAGTTTTAGATTGGGACATCACATGAAAGTAAGTTTTAGATTGGGACATCACATGAAAGTAAGTTTTAGATTGGGACATCACATAAAAGTAAGTTTTAGATTGAAACATCACATGGATGTTTGTTATTGAAACATCGTATGAAAATACGCTTTAGACCGGAACTTTACATAAAAGTAAGTTTTAAATTGGGACATCGCATGAAGATGAAATAATTGATGATATTGTGTTGCCATTTTCAAATGTAAATTGCTACATTTGGACATTGTTAGATGTAGGCATGCATAGTTGCCTACCTTTTAATATTACATAAATATTATATTAATATTCATACATGACTTACATATTTTGCCATATCTGATGCACATTAAGCTGAATACATATATATTACCCTACAATGTTTTTCTAGGACGTAAACCGAGAATCAGTCAAATCCGCCTTTGATTTGATGAAGGCTCACCCAGGAGTGTACGAAGAAAGGGTTTTCTCACACGATCCCGCAGCCATCTTTGTCGCCCAGGGCTCACAGAGTAAGTTGTTGTTCTGGCTTCTCTCTCTCTCTCTCTATATATATATATATTCACCAGCTATAACATTTATGAACTTACAGGAACAAAGACGCGCATTTAAAGGGACACAACCAGTTATCCAAACAACGAGATAACTACACGATCAAACACTCGAAAGAAACAGGTACAAGTGAACTAGATCTAAATATAGGATTCTAGCTCGAGCTGTTCGCCCTCACTTCCAAAACAAAACGAGATCTAATTCTTTTCCGAAATAAAGCCGTCTAATTGTTTTGTTTTGTGTGATCAGTTTGGTCTAATTCCGGAATGCCAAGGCCATTTTCAAATTGAGAATGAGTATTGGAATATTACAAACAGAGAGGGTTACGCTGTCTTTGCAGCTAGATGTTGGGAGGGGGGGGGAGTGCTGCGAGCTCCCCAAGGGAGGTCAGAGCCGCAAAATAATTCTTGAATTCTAAGTTGCAGAATCATTTATGAACAAGAACAGTGCTGAGCAGTTTGTATAAAAAGTAAGTAAAGTTCTATAGGGCAGATGATGTTCAGGTCATCTGTTTCTTTGGCCAACGGTTTAACGAGCAGGGTGTCATGCGGTCAGCACAACGACCAACCGTCTTTACTTCCCTCAAGTCAGGTACCCGTTAGAGTTGGGTAGACTCAGGGGCGCCATAAAATCCCGAAACTCAAAATCACAGTCTTTACCGAGATTCGAACCCAGGACCCCAGGTTCCCGCTTTGATCTGATTTGTTGTTGACGGTCGTTGACCTGTAGCACCAAACTTCTGGTAGACAACTTAACCGTTGTAGGCGTATTGTATCTTAACTTATAAAACTTGAAATAACATTCTGGACTCGTCTGGCCTAACCTAGACAGCTTACGACGATTCCGCCTATCTTGCATCCTTCACACTGTATAGCCACCAATCAATCGCTAACTTCTGCTCAACATTACCAGACACACACACACACACACTGCACAACATTCGTTCACATCCGAGTGATGTGAGTACAGACAGTTGCTGTGGTTAGACTTCTATGTCTGTGACGACAACAACGGCCTCTATTAGGCCTACCTTGTGGTTAGACTTCTAGGTCTGTGACGTCAACAACGGCCTCTAATACCTTATCGTTTACGCGAATCCTCCCTCCCCTCCCCTCAGAATATCGCATGCCAAAACAAAAAACAAACAAACGAAGTTCTCTTTTCTTCTTATGTGATTTTTATTAGCGCAAGAGACAATTTCTTAGCGAAAACAAAATCAAATCGCGTTACCCTTTCAGCTTCGTGGTTCTGTGAGGCGACACACTTTGCATATCTCAAATTCATGGCTTGGATCCGTTTGTTTTGTTCTGTGCAATGAAAAATCAAAACGAAACTATTTGAACACTCTTTACAGAGCACTACAAATTGGTGCTACGGAACCACTCCCAACTCTGTCAGATCGCTCATCGCGTGGAGGACATGTTCAACGTCACGCCGGAAGATGTCGTCTACAACGACTGGCCAATCAGCTGGCTAGCCGGACTGCCTTTCTGTTACATAAGCACTGGGTGCTCCATGGTGAAGTCTACCCTGACTGAATGTCCGGCCCAGAAAGTCGTTCGAGAGGTCGGTCCGACGCTGCTTTTTAATATGTTATTATTATTACTTGTATAATATTTGAAACTTCAGTTAAAAAATAGAGTAGCTGGGAGGGGTCCAAGGAAAGAAGAGTTTGGCTGCTGAGCCGCGAGAGCTTTTCAAGTTCGTAACTAAGGGGATTGCAAAGTTTTAATTAGAGTTGGACGTTTTCAAATTGCTCTTAACTCAAATGGATCTTTTATCGTAATTAGTAAGGTAAAAACAAAATAGAAGGAAATAATGGGTTCTGCTGAATTCTGATAGAGGAAAGAACCGCATTCGTACTGTCTGGTAAATGTTTTGTTACTAGGTTGTAGCCAGTTGTAGGTACTAGATGTCATGTGACGAGAAACCTGAGGATTAGACTGCAACGTCAAAGCCCTAGAGTAAAAGACTGTATGTGTTTTGAGACTGTTTTGATTCGTTGTCCCATTTCTACTATTTAATAGACACCTTCATCTTTTCAAACTCCCTTCGTTGAATTGCTTTCCTCAACAACAATTGGTTAAATAGTGAACTGTTGTTTGTTTGGTTTGATTGACGTACAATGCCCCCATACACCTCGTAAATGGACGATGTCTTGGAGGGGCGGGGGGGGGGGGAACTATACATTCCATCTTACTTCAAGTTGTTTTAGTGCAGACCTGGTCCCTGATAGAAGACGAGCACGTGACCATCGCCAGCCTTCACCCTCCAATGATACAGATGCTGTCCTCTCACTGCGATGATTTACCGGAGCCGCACTGGAAGCTTAAAGTACTCAGCACCACGGGATTTGTCCGGCAGTCCGTCATGGACGCCATTGGTACATGCACCACCTCAATCGTCACCTGCTACTCTCTGATAGGTGAGTAAAATGATATTTTAGGTGCGTATATAGTCTTATAAAAGTGTTAGACGTTCTAATAAGGAGCTCTCTCTTAAGTAAAAAGTCGCACTGATTCTTGTGTTTATTTCCTTTCTAGAGGCTGGAGTGGTCTCGAGATTAAGGCTGACAGAAGAAAATAAAACCAGGTTCTCTGAAGGCTGCGTTGGAGACCTCAGTGACCCTGTCAGAACCAAGTTTGACACAGAAGGCAACGGGTCAGCCAAGGCCACAAAAGTCATTACAATTACAGTTCATTGAATTTCTATTAGATATTATCGCATCTTCACCATGTTGGTTCAAATTAGGCTGGAAGTTGAAATGCACGAAACAAATAAATGAATGTGTTTCCCTCTAACACAGTGATGACCAACCTAATTCAATCCGCGTAGTAATCCATTGGAAAAAGTTAACCGTCCTAATGTAAAGGAATTTCTGTATTTTGTGCCGACGTTTCCGCCATCATGTTATCGACACCATTGGGAAAACACTCATTAGACCTTTGTTTCCTTTTTTTAAATCAGGCCTTTTGACCAAGGAGAATTTTGCACGAGAACTGTGTCATCACCTGAACAGGTTTTACATTTTAAACCGAGTTTACGTTGTCGAGAAACAGTTTTATTCTTTCCGAGAGTAGCCTTTTTCTTCCAGCCAGCTTTTTGCTCTGAGCTGTGAGCCAAGGAAACATTGTGTGCTGTTCTCTTCAGTCGTTCAGCACTGCCCTACAATACGTTGGTTATGTGGGGCTGAAATGGTAGTCTGCCTAAGGTGGATTAGAAAGGGGCATGCAAAGAGGAGTTTGGCCACTTCGAATTTTACAATTTGAAACTTTTTTTTTCATTACACGAGGAACTTCTTTCCTGTTCAGTTTTTTTTTTTTTTGGCAACCAGATCTATCGGGAAGAAATGAATACGTAGACAATCCTTCCTATTTCCACTTTTCGATCTAAAATACTTTCACGATTTCTAGAGAGGCAGACATTAAGCAACTCTGCTTCTATCTTCTTAATACCCAAACTTAACATAGAAAATAATACATTTTAGCATCTATTTGGCGAGCTTAGGACGGTTTAATAGAGCCCCCCCCCCCCCCCCCCCCGGAAATGCCCACACTCGTATAGAGGAAAGCACATGGCAGCAGATGACCCCTGAAAGAGACAGCTGGAGAGCTTTTACAAAGGTCGCAGGATACACATTTAAAGAATAGACTTTGTCGAACACATGCGCAGAAAACGTAAAGGAAGCATAAATAAACCTCCGGCGGACAATGGTTTTATCTGCATCAGAGGTGGCAAAATATGCAGGTCGAAACTTTGTTTCTGATGTCATGTGAAATACTGCACTCATCCTTAATTTTTCGAATCAGAGCCAATGCCTTATGTCTTAGCATTGAATGTGTTAAAGCTTTTCTTTAAAAATTCAAATCTAAAAGCATATGTATGACTCTCGTGTGCTGTATCTTAAAATAATGTAGTGCCAAGTCTTAAGCTAGAAATCAAACCACTGGTGAACCCTGATATTGCTTCTTGTGGTCAACATTTTCTATCTAGGTGGGTGAAATTCTACTTCAAGGGAAACTAGTCTGTAAAGAGTATTTCAACGACCCAAACTTAACAAAGATGTCTTTCACAAATGACGGATTTCTAATGACTGGAGACTTGGGATTTTATAATGAAGAAAGTAAGTGGGACTTTTAGTTGACTGTCTATCCGCACGTATGCTGTCATTCTTAGTAACAGCAGAAGTATGTAATCGATACCCTTTCCTAGGATAACAAAACGATAAGACGGTTGAGCATGTCACATAACGCTTTCCTATTAAACATTGTTGTATCAATTAGTTTGGATCAGTCATGTAATTAAACTTGTAATGGATCTAGACTAACAACAAAAAAGCATTTATAAAATAAAAAAACAAAGGGGGGGGGGGGGAAAGACCTGAAGTCAAACTCATGGCTCAAGCCTTTTCAGGCTTCTCAAGCCAACACGGTAACCACTCTGCTAGTGAAGAGCTTATGAACATGGCAGATTTTCTAGTTATCTATTGTTTCTTTAGTCTCGTCCTACATTTCATGTTGTCTTCACTAAGACGAAGTATAAAGGGGGCTAATTCAGCGTATACCACCACTTCAGTCAAGTACAAATTCTTTCCCTTGTTTGAGATACCAAACAAAACAATTAATTACCCATAGTTAATTAACTAATTGGTTGCTGCTTTTTTTACAATTGATTCTTGTGATGTCAGGTAAAAGAAATAATGTTGCAAAATTTCAAGTTGATTCCAGATTGGATGTGGGAGAAATAAAGTGTACAAACGTTTTACCAGATAGACAGACAGTGAGTTGATATAAGCTTAAAAAAATACTTGCAACAAGAGAAGAAGGAAGAATGGACAGAACTAAGTTTTCCGAATTTTGTACAGTTCAACAGATCGGACCGGATTTTAGAATGTCCAGACCCTGCGCAAATTGGCAATCGAGTCTCATTTATTATGAATTGAGAGACCCCGTTAGGATGCCACTTTTACAAGCGAGAGGGCAGGTGATGAGGGAAGTGCTGTAACTTATCCGAACCCTTTCCTGAAGTAGGAGCTGCAGAAAGGCAGCCCTGAAAATAGCTGAAATATCCCTTCTGCATCAAAGCTCTATTCATCCATACTTTTACACACTCCAAGTTAGGGACTGAATAGCGCGTCGAGACTGGTGGTGGAACGATTAGAAAAAAAGTTAGCATTGGCGCCCCACTGACACACCAGGCCCAAATGTAAAGAATTATGCATGCTTTAAGACCTGTCAGATGTTCTTATCTTAGAAAGGTATAAAGCCTGCTCTAAAACACAACAGTGACAACTTAAATATGGTTCTTTTTTTTTTTTTTTAGTTTTTACAAACTATTATTAGTTTTGTTTCTATTTCTAAAGCCTTTCCTTGTTTTTAACCAGATCAGCTGTTTGTTCTTGGTCGTAAGGTGGACGCTATCATCCGAGGAGGTACCGCAATCTTTCCTAGGGATATTGAAGAGAAAGTCAACCAGTGTCCTGGTATATGGAAGGTCAAGGTCGTTTCAATCAAAGACTACAAAGGGATTGTTCAGGTCCTTAGTTTTTTTGTTGTTTTTTTAACGTAGGTATGCCGTCAATTAGTTTTGGACATAGTCATGTCGGCAATTTATTTTAGATAGAGATCGAGATCTAGAGCGGCAGACAATACATTTTAAACATAGGCCTCTAGTCAATCAACTTTTGACACATGCTTCTACTCAGCTTTAGACATATGTCTGCAGTCTTAGTTTTAGACCTAAACCTTCGATTTAAACTTGTCCAGTAGTATTAAGTAGTATAGTGGGGGAAAAGAGATACAAGAAAGGGAACTTGTGCGCATGTGTGTGAAAAATAGAGATAGCTTCTAATGCATGTGCATAAGGGCTAAGGCCTTTTAAAATATTACATTTCAAATCTATCAGTCGTTTATAAAAAAAAACATTAATAAACACACACACACACACAAAAGTAGACTATGTTACGAGAATTGAACTAATTCACTTAATTCTCATTGTTTTTGTAGTCATCGCAACATTCCAGTGTCGTTAAAAATGTCTATTTGCAATTTACACATTTTAACCTTTGACATTTTAATTGGTATTTTTAAAAATACCAAATATTAACTCACTCCGTCCGTCTGTCTGTCGAGGCTGGATTCGTTTTACACTTATTTTCTTGGTCTCCTAGTTCCCATTCTCGAATCAAGTTTAAATTTCGCACAAAATTATTCATTGTCGATGACGGCACATGAATCAATCAATTAGTGGTAATTAATTAATTATGTTTTATATAGAAAAGGAGAGATGAACCTTGCAATATTGAGAGATGGCAGCGATTGGACGGTCCTCTCCCTTGACTCAATATATATGATGTGTTTTAAAAAGAAAGAAATTTAAAAAAAATATTTTGCTTGTTTCAAAACTTAAACACAGATGTGCGCCTGTGTGATACCCAGAACAGACGATTCCCTAACAATCGAAAGGGTCAAAGAATTCTGCCGCTACCAGCTGGGAGGCACATACGATGCAGACGACAATCCGCACATGCCGACCTACGTTTTCTTTTTTGAAGAGTTCCCCATGCACAAAGGAACAGTCAATCGGCGTATGTTGGCGTACATGGCTTCAGAGATCGTTCACGGCAATGCCAACTGCGAGTACTGAAACCCTTCAAAGATGAAATCTCGACTAAGCAAAACATCTCGTTAGTTCAACTGAATACTTTCCAGGTGTTCCTTGAAGTAGATCTCTGTGTCACAGACTTATCCATGTAATTAATAGCAGTTTCTTATGTTTAGACTATCTACATGACTTGTACTATTTCATATTTTCAATGTAGATACAGCAATAAAACATTTATTTTTGAAGTTTCTGTGTTTAAACCAAATAAAGTTCAGAAGACGAATTTTTTATGATAGTTTTGTATCGTAAAGTTTAGATTTTTGCTGCAACAACATGACTTGGAGGTATGCATTTCGGGCTTGGTGGTCTTAGTGTCATGTTAATGAGTGTTTTTGTGGCATGTTTGTCTGTCTTGGAGGATTAACTTGCGGTCTATAGGACAGATGATGTTAAGGTCATCTGTTTCTTTTTCTTTGGCCCACGGTTAACGAGCAGGGTGTCAAGTGGCCAGCACAACGACCAACCGTCTTTACTTTCCCCAAGTCGGGTACCCATTAGAGCTGGGTGGATTCAGGGGCGCCTTATAAAATGGCGAAATTCAAAATCAGTCTTCACCGAGATTCGGACCCAGGACCCAGGTTCAGAAGCCAAGCATTTAACTATTCAGCCACCTGCCCCCCCCCCCCCCTCGCAGGGGATGATGGAAGACATTGATATCTTCTAGCAACCCATACTTATTTACGTTACGAAGAAAAGCGCTTAAGCCTTAAGTCATCGCTCTCCCATTAACATTTAGATATTTTTTTTTGTCTGGTGATTTTTGTGGATGTGCTTCTGTGTAGTATTTGTACCCGGGTGGTATTTGTATTCTGTATTTGTGTCTTAATCTATTAGTCTTGGACTCGGTAGGTATCTGTGTCTTAATTTTTAATGTATTAGTCTTGGACTCGGTGGGTATCTGTGTCTTGTCTGATATAACCAATCTTTTACATTCATCATCAGGTAGACATAACGCAATACGACTCATATAGAGTATTACCAAATGAATTTATTCAAGAGCCTTTCGAAACTAGACAGTACAAAAAGAAATACTGCACTATGTCTACACATTGATGTTGAAAAATACAGTTGTACATGTAAACAATAGATATTTATAAGAATACCATTTCAAAAGAAAAATCTACTTATTACAATTATGATTTCTAAATTTTCTATTTGAAAAAAAAAACAAGAAAAAAAAAAACTTAGAACACAACGGCAGTGCGGTGAATCAAGTCAATCTTAAGGGATGTCTAAAACTGTAGTTAGCCCTTTAATCTCCGTTTTGATGCTATTTAGTAAAGCGTCAACATTTCTACATTTTCTTTACAAAATAGTTTCAATAGCACCTAGTCATTGCTACTGATCAAACACTAGCATATATATCATCCTTATCTTTGATGACGAGAACTATCCATATTTTATTATTTTCTGGTGAAACATTCCACAGTTTTCACTCTGCCCCTTCAATTTTATACTCTCTTGGTTTTTATGTTCTTAAAACAATAGCTATAGTTCCATAAAACTGACAGTATTATATTTCATGTATATGCTTATCTACGGCATACAATTTCAGTAGCTGAAACCATAAAATTTTATTAGTTGAGACCATAAAATTTCAGTAGCTGAAACCATAAAATTTTAGTAGTTGAGACCATAAAATTTCAGTAGCTAAGACCATAAAATTTCAGTAGCTGGGCGTTAATTTTTTTTTCATAAGTTATAGTAGTTTGAGTTGTATCTCTTCTAACCTACAGTTCATCATAGGAAAGAATAATTTAAACAAAGGAGAACATGAGAACATTTCCCGCCTACGCCACAAGGGAGGCTACACACGTTGTTACAACTCAGTGCCAAAGACGTCATCAAACATAAATTTGAGCTTGGACGACTGATTGGAGCGCCTCCTGTAGTGTTTCAAGAACTGACGATCTGTGTAGCAGTCGTAGTACTTGAGCTGGAAGGAAGTGACGCTCTCGTTCTCACTTCGCATGTCGTCCAGGGTGCTGTTGGGCTGGGACTCGATTTTGACTTGACCTGCTGACTTGATGTACAGGGCATCGTTCATGACTGGGTTTGGATCTAAGGTTGGCAGAAATAGAAGTCAACATGAGTCAAAGCCAGCGATGTGGAATCGAAGTATCATGGCTGTAATGAGCTAAATACTGGTATCGATAAAAATGATGGAAAAGTATCGAATTCTTTCGGCTCTTCGATGACGCAAAAAGTGTTTTTTACTGTACATATTATTACATTACTGCATATACATCGGGCGTCCGAGGGAAAATCGGTGGTGTTATAAAAAACAAACCGCGGACTATTTTCCCATTCATTTAAAAAACAAACAAACCGTGGTGTGTATAGCTCTTCCGCGAAAGTCGGACCTGTGAAAGTCAAGGGACCAGGGTAGCTGTTATTTCATTTTAATATTTTTTTGTTTTGTTACGTAACAAGTTTCCAGACCCCTCCCCCTTGTGACAAATCGTATCAAATTTGTATACCCCACTTTCCCTTAGCCGTTACGTAATATAAGAACGATGTAGGTATCAGTTTGTTTGACGTCATTTAGCGCATTCGTTTCAACTCAAATGGAGTTTCAATGATAATGATGTTTTTAATGATGACCGGAAGTCAGGAGCTAACTTCAGTGTTACAGTGGAACATCATAGTGAATACGTCTTTGTAATTTCGGAAGGTTAATCCGATGTATGCTGGGGAATGTTATATGAGTGGAGAAATAACAGAGTTTCTCTTTCCAAAATAAAACAATTTCATTCTCCAAGTAAATAATCCTAAAAAGATTGAGCACACACTGTTCAGATAAAATAGAACTTAATTTCATTTATAGATTCACAAAAGTAGATGTCGAGAATTTGTGGTTTTCCCAGAGCTGTGGAGACAGAGATCAGCAAGTCTGGGACAGACGAAAATAATAGGCATCGCCTAACTTTCGTGGATCATCGTAAAAAAAAAAAGGCTCTCAAAATAATTCATCATGAAAATAGTTGAGCTATTTCAAGAGACCAAGACTATGTTACAACACGAGGACCACACCAATGATAGACTTTGATTTACCTGCACTGGAATCATTAGAAGTCTTGAGGTTTCGAGCTGATAAGAACAAATCATTGGGAATTAAATGAAACAAACATATTGGCTAGTATCGATCTTGCTTTGTCTATGATAATGGCATGAAAAGACGTAAAATGATGTGCTATGATATACACAATGCATACAATGTAATAGTATGTAGTAGTTTATGTTATTAACTTGAATAGGGTTTATAACATTTTGGAATTTTTAAAATGCTTCTTTAATAGCGATGGCTGGCAGTTCTTCGATACTCTTTCAGTAGTTCGCTTGGAAATGATGACGGGAATTTAGAAATCTCGTAATGTAAAAATATGACAGTATAAAAACAAAACAAGTACAAAGAGAGTTTGAAATTCAGAAGACCCCCCCCCCCCCCCTTTAAGTGGTTCACACAGGTAGGTAAAAAGGCAGGTTTCAATATTTTCATCACGAATATAATAAACTGGGAACTACAAACTATCAACAATCACAAAACCTTTCTTGGACGAAAGTGTGGCTGGCATGATTGTATTGTTTAGCCGGTTGATGGCATGATACGCAGTGAACGGAGATAATGATGTTATTACTATTATTATTAGATTGTTAATATTCCTATCTATTCAATGAACTGATTGTTGAAAATATGATGACGCTTGAGCCTGGTCTTAAGGATATTATTAATATGATCATCTAATTAATGGCTTGTGAAGGGCCAATCACTCATTCCAGGCCTAAGAACGAATGCCTTTATTTTGGTGAAGTATCTGTAAGGGTTTTAGCTGCTGGAGATTAAAAAAAAAAACTTGTGTAAATTGTTATTAGCTTTGCAAGCTGCAAAATATCATGAGATTGAATTTTCAAAATCTTTTTTAGTTTTTGACATACATGACATAAACATTAAAAATTAATTTTTTTTTAAAGGAGTGGAGGGGATGAGTGGTAAAAAGCTTGGCTTCCAAACCGGGGTGACGGGTTCAAATCCTGGTGTAGACTAGGAGTTTTACTTTCGGAATCCTAAGGGCGCCCCTGACTCCACCCAGCTCTAATGGGTACCTGGCATTAGCTGGGGAAAATTAAAGGCGGTTGCTCGTTGTACTGGCCACATAATACTCTTGTAAACTTTGGGCCAGAAACAGATGACTTGTGTACACATTGAAAAGTCTGAAAGGGGAAGTTAACTTCACTTTACTGTTTTAAGGGAGGGATTTAAAAGGGTAATTTTAATATGAATGGATTTCAATCAGTTGTTTTCATAATCTAGATTTTTGTAACAGCGTTGAACATAATAATAATAATAATAATTGACGCACAATTCGATCGATAAGGACACTCCTCCTTATTATAAATACTCTCTACAAGAGGTTCTCGAGTCTACCGAACATCTGCTGTACTGGGATAGGCCTATTCTGACCGACAAAACGGTAGATTTTAATCTCACCCTGATCTGCTGCTCATCGAAAAAAAAAAACCGCTACCATTATCGATATCGCCGTACCATTGTCTCATAATTTAAGAAAAACTGAGATAGAAAAACAAAGAAAATATGGGAACCTAGGCTTGGGGATTAAGCGTCTATGGAAATTGTCCAAAATAACAATATATCCCATTGTTATATCAACCGAGGGGATAATAACAACTGACCTCACAGACACCTTCAAGGTCCTTAACATTCCTAGGAACATCCTCGTTGCCTGTCAGAGGGCGGTACTGCTGCAGACCTGCCACATCACCAGAAAATTCCTCAGTGGAAACTGTTAAAGGGACTACGATGAATTTTGTTTCTCTTTAGCGAAACTCTACCCTGGCAGCGCCAGAGAATGACTACTCGTTCATTTCTAACATAATAATAATAATAATAATAGGCCTAGTAATAATAAAGAAAAAGTCCTACCTCCACAGCAGCCCATTTTTATCCACATCATACAAGTTGACGATTTGTGACAACGTCATAGATGTTTCCTGTGTGTTTAATGTCATAGATGTTTCCTGTGTGTTTAATGTCATAGTTTTTTTTTTTGTAGGCTTTTATACAAAAAAATATTTTTTAAACAATACACTTTTAGTGTGTAGTCGCTGAATGAACTCTTTATGTTGTCTGTTGTATTTATGTGTATTTTTCTGTTGTCTTGTCTTTATATGAGAAACGAGTCCTTGTAATCACAACAAATTTCCGTAAGGATCAATAAAGCAGTCTTAGTCTTAGTCTTTACATATGCTAGTATATAAGACCGAAAAAAAGTCACGTTTTAAAAATTGTATGAATTAAAAAAAACTTTTAAAAGTATAGTGCTCAGGCTTATAGAATAGACGAGACAGTGTTTTTACAAAGCTCATATCAGCTCACTTTGTGTGTCCGTCTTTCTTGTCTGACCACAAGTTTGTACACGTCATTTCTCCGACACCCAATCTCAGATCAAGCTGAAATTTTGCACAATTATTTCTTTCACCTAACAACACAAGAATCAATTTAAAAATTAACCAATTAGTTTTGGTAATTAGTAACCTTGTTAGAGGAAAGAAATAGTACTGAAGTGGTGGTATAAGCTGAATTAGTCTCGTATATATTAGGCTGCCGTCTGAGGCGTAGTGAACACAAACATGAAATAGAAACAATAGATTACTACACAATCTTCCATGTTTATAGACTCTTCGCTAGAAGAGTGGTTATCGCGTTGGTTTGAAAAGGTTCCCCCAACCCCCTTTTAAAAAAAAATACAGTTAAAAAGCGATCACCCAGATACCCCATTCTAGCTCCCCCTTTTCAACTGGTCCAGACTGTCTCGAATCGATACTATGACCTAATTCTACCTTTACCAGAAACCGGTGTTAGGTCAAGGAAGCCGTTGAATAAACGAGTGTTAATTATTTAATAATTATAACCATCCAATCAGGGAAAGAAGTCAGAAAAAAAAGTCGCATTAGTCAGTTTCTAGAAGGTCATAGTTAATAAAATAATTAGAATAGAAGTTCTTATGATTCTAGAAAATACGGTTTAGAAAAGTATAAATTGGGGAAAAGCAAGTTGGTTGGGGTCCTTCATCGTCCTTGCATTGTTACTGTCCTGGCGTTCTTATATAGTTGCGGGTCCACTAGTTGAAGTTAAAGTAGTAAGCTTATTATTAAGTTGCTTCAGTATAAGTTATAGCAGTTAAAGTTGTAGGGTATTAGTAGAAAGTTAAATATTATCAACTATATCAAGATATTTAAGTCAATTTGTTGTTGAATTGAAAAATGTCATCTGTTTCTGTGGCCAATTGTTAACGAGGGTGTCATGTGGCCAGCACAACGACAAACCGCCTTTACTTTTCCCAACTAATGACAGGTTAGACTTAGGTTTACTCAGAGGCGCCCAATGATCCCGAAAAAAAAAATCCCAGTCTTCATCAGGATCGAACCCGGGACCCAACTCTTATTTACCGCTCAGCCACCGCGCCTCCGGTTTATGACATTTACCAATTGTTATCATATTTTACAATGCAAGTTGAACAAAATTAGAAACAGACATAACTTCACCAGAACATTTTTCTTTCGTTAGACTTTTAGACGAAAACGGGATAACATTAAGCTGTGTTATTCAAGCTGGTTGGTGGACCTAGCCCCTGACGGAACCCCAGGCAGAACGGACCTCATTCACCAATCGTAAACAGACAACATTTAGCCACGTGATTCTATATCTCTTCTTTACAAATTAAGTAATCCATAAAGGCTGTCACGTGATATGTATTTTTCATTGTTTTATCAATATTATGAAGTGGCTAAATGTGTTTATTTACGATTCGTGAATGAGGTCCATTGAGATAAGATAAGAGATGAGATGGGATAATTCTAGAAGATGTAGATCTAATAAAGTAATGTAATTAATGTGATTATCCCCAGCTACAGATAGATCTTCTTACTTATCACTTTACGTATAACGTTTCAATAATTCATTATATATTTTTGTGCACTATATATCGTATTCCTTTGTATAGATAGATCTAACTTATTGTTATTACCGTCAAGACTTTACCACTGTGTAACCATTTTGTATTTCATATTTTTTGAACATTTAGAATATTTGCGTCATCGTAATATGCACTTCTATTTAAAAGTGCACACCACAGACCTATATACACACCTACAAAAAAGTAAAGCATTGTCACTGTTCTCAGCTTATAGCTTCTCTTAAATCTATTTCATGGACATATAAATATATAGATACTACTTTTGGCTCCTGAACTCTATTATTATCACTTTTGCGTTCTGTACAGTGGAGTAACTAAGGGGGAGAGGGGAGAATTTTAAAATCCCCCCGGGCCCCCACCTAGGGGGGGGGCCCAAATGGGTGTCTGAAATTTATTTGTAAATACATAAATTTAATATATTTGATTGACAAATAGTGTCAAGGGTGTCTTTTTTTTTCTCAACATTTATGGATTAAATTTATCACAATGACTAAACCTAGATCTAGGTCTATCAGTATGTTGACTTTGTTGACATTTAAAAAATATTTTTTCCCACAGAAATCAAAGTTTTTTTTAAAGTTGGTTTTACATTTTTAACTTTGTTGCCACGAATAAAACTGCATGATATACAGCGAATTCCAGGTATCTTGTTACCTTTACTAATAATAGATCTAAATGGCGAGTATTTTATGGCTACACTAATTAACCTTGAAGCAAAATTTACAGAATCGAGTATAACAGATCCAAAAGTTATTCTTAATAATGCTAGAATAGTTCATTATTCGGGTTTGGCGTCTATAATTTCAGAATTAAAATTCACACTCGAGTTATTACCCCTCTATTCATCTTTCCTCAATCCAATGGAAACTCTTTTTTTATTTCCATCTAATCCTTTTGCTTTCGCACAAAACATAAACAAAAAACAATGACGTAATATCATATAATATTAGCACATCCTTCCTTTTGAAGTTATTATCATACAATTCCATTTAAAGTTCTTAATAGTGATATCTACTAGCAGGGCCGGCCCTAGCATTTGCGGGGCCCTATGCGAAACGGATCGCGCGGTGCCTAGTCTGGGTATGGATGAGCATAATGTCAATATTATTTTTTTAAATTAGAAAATAGGCATACTTTCGTCTTTGCAATAAATTTTTATCAAATGAAAGCTCGCAATGCCACTTTTTATTTATAGACACCCCAAAATGTCAATTTCGTCTATTCTTCAGGAGATTTGAATAAATTAAAAAAAGTTCAGGACTTTATCGTATATTTTGCCTTTTCATGAGATTTCCTGGAGGCCCTGAAAAATCAGGAGGTCGCGAAAACCCTGTTATTTTATATACGTTATAATGGTTTAATTTAATAATGTACACTTAGAATTAGCGCGGGTCCTATGAAAGCGCGAGCCCACTGCGACCGCATAGGCTGCAGTGGCCTAAGGCCGGCCCTGTCTACTAGGAACTTTAACAATTCGTTCACTTCTGGTTGTCTTGACTGGCACAACAAGTTCTCTAGACGTTGGTCTATAACTGTCAGTTTCGTTTGTTCCAACAGTTTGCAGTTCATTGTCTCCATCGGTATCATAGTACCCAGAGATGTCTTCATCGAAACTCTTATTCAAAAAAGCGTTGATTTCTTGTGTATGTTTTTCCGTTTGTCTTTATGATGTAGGATCTGGGTGCTTAATGTTTTTTTTATGACAACTGCTTTCTGCCATGTTTGACCTAGACGAACTCTCCGACAGAATAATCTTTAGGTAGTCTTGCTTTTGCATTGTATTTCACTTTGCTTTTCATCTGTCGTTCGTTGAGTAATGTCTCTACATTTTCAGCTACCGATGGTTTCAATAGTTTGGGATCAGTTGGAATGATTCCCTGAGTCTTCTACTTGTCAGCAGTTGTGATGGTGAATACGGCAGTCCACTTATCGGAGTATTTCTATACTCGAGCATAACGAGATATGGATCTTTCCCACTTTTGTATGCTCTGAATCCTTTTGCTTACGCAGAAAACATAAACAACCAACAATGACATAATACCTTATAATATTAGCACAGAATCTTCTTCATGCAGTGGAAAATTAAGATTTTTGCCTATCTTGAATTCTGGTCAAAGCTCTTGCGCCCAATTACTATAGTTCAGAAGAAACTACAAAAGTCTGTACTGCATATACGGGAAGCTGCTAAAGAAATTAGTACCCTTTTTTAATTTCTGCAAAATGATGAGAAACTGACAAAAACCCAATCCATCGAAAAAGCAAAAGAAGCTAGTGAATACTATGGATTCCCTGTAATCAAAACAACCAGAAAAAAGAAAAGACTTGATGGGAAGTTGAGTTCTAATGTAGGACTGTCAATAGAACTGCAATTTAAACGTGTTGCGACAGAAGTGCTGGACAGATTTCAAAGGCTGGAAAGAAAATGGATACCTTTGGGTTTCTTCTTGAACCAAGAAACCTGTTAGATGAAGACCTGCTTATGACAAACTGTGCTACTTTTCCTGTTTATATGATGAAATAAATGGCAAATCGCTTTTTGATTTGGGGCTTATATATTTTTGCGTACATTATCCCATGTCATATGTCCAATGTCAAAATGCAAGGGCCCCCAAAGAGGTCAATCCCCCCGGGCCTCCAAATCCCTAATACGCCCCTGGCTCTGTATGCGCTCTGGACTGTCTTCTTGATAGTCTCGGGTTCAAAGCCTGCTCGCCGCCATCCTCCGATGCTCTTCGAGAGGTTTGCCGCATTGCGCCAGGATGTGATAATCTTCAATTCAGAAGGAACATCGTCAAACAATTTTAAGTCATGTTGCGCCCATCTATCAAGGGCAATCAATTCCCTCAACCCAGCAAAACTCAGCTGAGATTCTGAAATGTGTATAGCTTACAGTGCAAGTGTTAAAACAACTTATTTATATTTCAAATATGACCTTAGAAACCTGTTCACTGTTGGTCACGGAAAAAAATGAGCAGTACGTATGGGCCTACTAGCCTAAGCCGCTGCAGTACCCACCTGATACGCCTGTTGCTATATTATTTTTTTTATTTTGCCATGGACGATTCCTTCTTTTCCCCCCTTATTTAGGCTATAATAATAATAATTTAAAAATGGCCCACGAATAACGCTCCCCCAAGCATTCCATTGACCACCGAATACTAGTATCTATTACTTTGTATTGGACCTGCCAGTAAATTTAAGTCTTAGTTCTCCCATCCCTTCCCCAACTCGTTGACTATTCTTTTGTTGATAAACCTTTGATAGGCTCTGATATTTGGTTAGTGCCCTTTTTTTTTAAATTACATAATGCAAATCGTAACACTCACATACTATTTTGGCCAGAACCCCCATTTCCCCCTTTTTTTTATTTGCACTTTCAGTTGTGATAGGTCTTGATCTTGTAGTTGTATGATGTCAGTCTGACTTCGACAGATTACTCAGAAGATATTTGAGTTTTTTGTACGGGTGTATTAGATGCACTTAAACTACTTATGAACAAGACCTACACAGTAACAAGATGTAAGGACAAAGTCCAGACCGTTAGAAACTTAAATAAAGTTTAATGCATAAAGGCCACAGTCCAGTCTTTGTCCGTTACTAAATTTAGAAAGGAATAAGGATTGTAGAAAACGTAAAGGGGCAATTATTTATAAAACATTGAACCATATAATCTTCAAATACAAAACCTAATAAAATACTCAGACACAAAGAATGAAAGATAAAGGCCAATTTCTCTTCCCATACGCTACGACAAATCTGTACAAATGCTTTTTCTTCCCTAGTACTATTAGAGCATGGAATGGGTTGCCTGAGCCAGCCAGGAAAACCAGTGACTTGGCAGAATTTAAGTCATTGGTTCACATGCATGGCTAGATGCATATCATGCATGAAGTAACGTCTGTATTTTATAAGATAAGAAAGATATTGTGTCGCCTTGAATCCTTAACACCAACTGACTAATAATAACATAAATAAACTAAAACCCACTAATTCGAGACGTCACTATAAATGTCGCGTTCAAAGTCCGTCAAATATATGGTGCGTCCCATATATACTAACAAACACAATAAAACTGCATTTCACCAAATCGCGATTCTAGTATGTATATATTAGGCCTACGTTCAATTGGAACGGTGGGCTTTAAAACACCCCCAAGCCTGTAAATTCTAGTTTTGTTAAGATCATTTTGCTGTATAGAACAACTAAAACTGCTACCAGGACATGAGACTGTGGATTAGATTATTATTAGCCTATTTATTGAAATATGGATTTATCGATGCAATGAAAATATAACATATTTTTAGTCTATTAAAAAAATAAATGAAAAAAAAAAAAAGCATGAACTGTTATGACCGGATATGACCGTCTAAATATTTTAGAGTATTCTTCCTTGCAAGTTTGTTTGTTTTTACTCTTGACAATAGATAACGAAGATAAAGGGGCGGTGCCCTGAAGAAAAAACTAACCATTAGTTATGGAGATCTAGATCTAGATATCTTGCCTAGAAGTTTGTGGTATATATATACATTTATTTATAGATCTAGACATAACTCCATACAAGGTACCGGCAATTAAAGTAGATCTGAGTCTTATTATTGCCTTTAAATAGTTTAAAATGGCATTTTTTTTCCCATTATTTAGAAAAATTACAGATAATATCTTAGGTGCTGAAGGGCCAGTATTTGATTCAAAAGGAAATTTTTACATGGTTGCACCTGAAGTAGAAAAAGAAAAAAGCCCTGCTGGACAAATATTGAAAGTAGATATTTTATCAGGGACGGTATGTAAAATCACAGTTATCTAGACTGTCTAGTCTAGAGTGTTTGAATGTATGTGTTAGTGCATGAGCTGAGATAAATTAAATCTTTAAAAAATAGGTCTTTGCTATGATTATGGGAACGACATGGCCTAAATTGTGCATTCGTGCCAAAAACTCAAAATGTTCTTTGCTATGATAAAGAGATATTAATTCTAGTGTCTTTACAGTTTATATGTTGTTTCTTTTATCCTTATTAGGATAAGTTAGTGTGTGTATTAAAATCTCTATAGGCCTTCCATGTCTTAAAAACATTTTGAAACATGGTTAGCAACTTAAATCTCACAACTTACTATAATCTTATACAAATTAGGAAATAACATTTATTAGAATATTTAACATTCATCAAAGAATATTCCAATTAGTGGAATACAATCACTTGGGCTTAAAATTTAAAACAAAACTTTCATTTCTGCTTTGTAATGTGGTATGAATGTGATAAAACAAAATGATCTCACACTCATTGCCTGCCATCCTGATGGATGCTTTTGGAATCTAAAACTTATATTTTACTTAGAGATATCTAGGATGGCTGAGCTCATGGACTGTCTTCTGGGTGGTGAACCCCTCCCACCACCATCCCCCACCTTCCTGTTGAAGGTTTGGGCTAGGATGTAATAATCTGAAGGTATAAAGTTATACCCAAATCATATAAAACAAAGTTTAAGCCAAGAAGTTAGCCACTAATTTTTTTTTTATTTCTTTTTTTGTCAGACAGAAGTTCTCTGTGAGCCTGTAATCAATGGCGATGGTGGAATTCCTGCAGGTTGTCAAACAGATAAACATGGCAACATTTATGTTGCAGACATGAGATTAGGAATTTTATTGGTTCAACCCAATGGTGACTTTGAACAGGTAGGCTATTTGCTTGGCTGTAAAAATATCTTCATTTTTCCTTAATAATGGATGGCTGCCTTATTGTGTGCTTAGTGCTGTGGACTATATTCAATAGTCTCGATGGTTCTGGGTTCAAATTGTAGTAGGGCTAGGGTGTAATGATCTTTAACTCTGAAGGAACACCCAAAAACATGTAAAACAAACAAAACAATAACATTTTTTAAATAAGATATAACCTTTATTTTCTTATTCAATCCCAGTTTAGATTTTGATTATACAGGTTATTTATTTTTATTTTGTAATTGGAACTTTTTTGCTCATATAATAATTTGTGTCTTTCAAAACAGTCTAATGACCAGCTGTTTAAAAATCATCTTCTGCTGGGGAGTTATATGAAGTTTTACTGTTTATGTAAAAATGGTCTCCACGAGATTTAACTTTTGAATGTAGAAAAAGAATCTCATAGTAATTAATGTCATATTGAAAAATTTAAAAAAATATTATTTGTTTAATTAGTTATCTGCTCAAGATTCTGAAGGACATAATATGCAAGGCTGCAATGATTGTGCCATGGATTATTATGGAAACCTCTGGGTCACTGCACCGGCTGGAGAGATAGCGCCAAGTCCTTATAGACGTTCATTTGAGGTTAAGTAAAACTATTGCATTACGAACATTATCAAAAATAGTTTACTTTTCAAATTGTTAAACCTTACCATTGATTTAGTATGTAAATATCTTAAGCAATTATGATCTAAAGAGTTGGGAAAAAATTTGTACCAATAAAAAGAAATATATATATTTTGAATGATAAAATTGTTCAAAAATGGATTCATTTTTACTTGGGTGATTAGAAGTGAATATGACCTTGATTTTTTTTTCAAAATCAAGCTTTTGCCTCAAATGTTTAAAGATATTCCTTCCATGATTATCTAAATTTATATTTTGATTAATTTTAAAATACCAAAGTTGATCAGAATAGCTTTGTTAATAATGAAATTAGCGTAAGAGGATAGTCATGATTGTTGTGATATTTTTTGGCTAAGGCTTTTTTTCTAATTCAGATTTTTCATTTCATTCTGGTGTTTGTATTGATCTTTTATGTTAGACCTATTTCACGTTGATACCATGCTGTGCTCCTGTCAATCGAACATATTCCACCACAAGTCTTCATAACTTTTTGCTTAACAATCTATTTCATCTGAATTAAATATTGTCATTCATATATATAATTATTCTTGTTGGATTTATTTAATTTAAGTTTTGGTAGATTCATTTGAAGGATTTGTGTTTTGTGCATTACAACATTTTAAAAAATATTTTTTCGCATGTAAATATGGGTCAAGGTTAAGTCATCCACCAGCTCTTACTTGGAAATGTGACATTAAAAAATGATGTAAACTCTTTCCATGTTTTAAAGCCATTTATCATTAGTAGGGTATACAAACTGCAATTTAGTAAGGTTCAATTCAAAATAAAGTTCCTTAAAAGTGTGTTAAATATTTCATCTAATAACGTATACAATTTCTTTTTTTTCCCATCTCAGGAACCATTTGGATCTATATACTGCCTCACAAAGGACAGAAAAGTAGTTCACCTTGATACTGGTATTAGGTTCCCAAATGGAATAGCTGTCATTCATGACAAGGAGGATAAGCCTGTGAAACTAATAGTAGCTGAAACCCCAACAAGACTTTTGTGGTCTTATGACATTCTTGGTCCTGGATCTGTCAGAAATAAAACTATTTGGGGTAAACTACCAGGTTTGTTGGTATTTTATTTTAAATTGCATGTTTTCCTACATAATATTATGCTGATCAAACTCTAAAGCCACCAGGAACACATTTAACTACCAAAGTGGGATGTTTGTTAAAATGTTCCAATGTTTTAACCCAGCTCTCATCCACTGCCATTTTGAAGTTGGTTTACGTAAATAAGTATTTGTTTGCTAGAAGATATCAATGTCTTCCATCATCCCCTGCGAGGGGAGCATTGTGGCTGAATAGTTAAATGCTTTGCTCCTAAACCTGGGATCCTGGGTTTGAATCTTGGTGAAGACTGCAATTTGAATTTCAGGTTTTTTAGGGCACCCCTGATTCCACCAAACTCTAATGGGTATCTGAATTTAGGTTGGGAAAGTTAAGGTGGTTGGTCATTTTGCTTGCCACATGCAGGGGTGTAGCTAGGAATTTTCCATCATTGGGGGGGGGGGGGGGGGGGCTTGACTTATTTTGGGACCACTGCATTTTGAGTAATATTTAATGTTAAAAAACACTCATTTGAGGGGGGTGGGGGGGGGGGGGGCAGGGGATTTTCAAATTCTCCCCCCTCCTCCCCCACCCTAGCTACGCCACTGGCCACATGACACCCTGCTTATTGAGCATTGGCCATAGAAACATATGACCTTAACATCATCTGCCCCATGGATTGCAAGGTCTGAAAGGAAAACTACTTTACTTTATCATACCCTGTTGCCCTGCTAGGGGGTTTGGGATAGAACATAGTAATCTTCATTCTTTTATGAGCTAGAAACTAAATAAAAGTTTGTAGACTTGTAGAAAGGCAGATAGCTGCCTGGTCGTGCGGTTTGCGCGCTGGACTGTCGTTCGGATTTATCGACGGTCGAGGGTTCAAACCCTGCCCGCTCCCATCCCCCTGCGGGAGGTTTGGACTAGGAAGTAAACTATCTTCAACTCTGAAGGAACATCCGAAACATGTAAAACATTTTACAAACATTTTTACAAACATGTTTCTAAAAAAGAATACAACAATCATTCACTTTATTATAATTAACCCTCCTTATATAAAAGGTCTTAGAGATGTGTATGTTATGAGCTTTTTTTTTTTATATCTATATTTTGTTTATCCTTGTGTTAAAATTATTTATTTTTATATTTGAGAACGATAGAATTTTAGATATCACTTATCAGATTTAATTATTTTGTGAATTTCTCAGTAGTTCTTAGAAGTAGAATTTCTTTCTGTTGATTGCAGATTGTGACTGTGAGTCAGGTCCTGATGGGATGGACTTTGATGAAACTGGACACTTGCTAGTTGCCCACTGGGGCAGTGGCTACATTGAGGTCTTTCCCCCTACAGGAGGAGAGCCTGTCCAAAGAATCAAGTGCCCATTTGATAAGCCAAGCAATCTCCACTTTAAGAATAACTCTAATGAGGTCTATGTCACTGAGCACACTAACCATGGCCTGTGGAGTTTTGAATGGGAGCACAAAGGAATGGCTCAGTATTGCGATAAGCAGTGAACTTGATTAATAAGATACACTATTTCGATCTACAGTCCAAGAAATTATAAAAAATACTAAAATAAAAAACAAACAAAAAAAAACGCTTATATTAAGCGTAGTTGCATCAATTAATTTGGATCAATCTTGTAATTAAATTTGTAATAGATATAGACTAAAAATAATAAATCCGTGTGATTATAAATATTTTGACCAATTATGTTTGTGTAGCGCAATGTCATTCTTTTAGGCTGAGCTTTCTCAATACACTAAGACCCTATCACTTATCTGGGGAAAGGGGGGGGGAGGAGAAAGAAAGGTGTATGTGAGTGAATGGATTTGAACTTGAGTGCTTTAGCCTTCTGAAGCCTCTTAAAGAAAATTAAAATTACCATTGTGCAATTCAAGTGCTTATTAATATAGAAGGTTTCATAGTTATCTATTGTTAGTTTCAAACTTTACAGCTAAGTATTAAGGGGACTAATTCAACTTATACCAGTACATCATTCAAGTAAAATTTCTCCCTTGTTTGATACCAAACAAAATAATTAATTACCAATAGCTAACTAATTAATTGGTTATTTTTTAAAATTGATTCTTGTTTTTTTTCTCCCATTTCTCCCTGTACTTTGTCTTTCTTAAGAATTTAATTAGTGTTCAACCATCACAACCTTGATGTTTCTTCTCTGACACTTTTTTTCCCTTTTTTGAATAGGCTTTATCTGTTAGGATAAGAAAATCCCAAATGTTATATTTTAGCTTCAAGAACTCTTTTCCTTCAGAAACAACGCCCATGACTTTTGTAAGATTGTTTGCCTTAAATTGGATTTAAAGTACATGGAAGACCCTCTGTTTGTGCAATCTTCAGTGTAAAAGAGAAATTTTTAAATATTCAAATTTATTATTAATTTAGTAACGCCTATTTTTGCATTTTTTTGTCTGTGATTTGAAGACAGATTTTTTTTTTTTTTTTTTTTAAATAATATTTTTTTCCATTAATTAATTTCTATTATCAATTTTAAACTTTCATTTTTATAAAAAATCAGAACCAAATTTACATTATAAATACAGGTTGTTGTTTTTTTGGGTATGTTTTAAGCTTATTTTTATTTATTTGAAAACTGTTCACATTAAGTTGTTTATAATAATAATAATACATAAACATTTTTTAGATATTAACAAATTATTGCAAGGCTTTTAATTAGTCTTGTCGTCTAAATTCTGGCAGTGTTTTTGTGATGGTTTTTATTAAATTTTGAAAGAAATTGCCTGCAATATTGTCCTGCTATACTTTTAGGAAGATTTTACCAGCCAATACCAAGTGAAAGATTTATCTCAATTGCATAAACCAGCACCTTACGTCATAGAACTGCTAAAAATCTTGCTATCATGTCAAGTTTTACTTAAACTCATTGACTTTAGCATTTTGTAGACATCACAAACTGTACAACAATAGTTGGGATATGTAATTGTAGTTATATTTGTTCATTAATGTGAAAAGTATTGGTGAATACATTCCAGATTTTTTTATTATTGCAATAAAATCTTTCAATCTTCCATGAGTTTGGTTTTATTTGCTATGGATTCTTCGGTTCTTTGGCCAAAAGATAGTACACACAAAGTTGTATAAATTATTTTTGTAAATAACATTGTTGTTGTAATATTGGTGACTTGTCATTTCATCTTGGTCATTGGGGTGCTATGTTTGTGTGTGAGAGAGAGGAGAAGCCAACCAAATCAGGCAAAGTCACTTGATGCATACACACATTGTAAAGTAAGACATTGATTAATAGCAGAAGTATTGATTAACACAGTTGACCAATTGCTTATTATATGAAGGTGAAACATGTCTACAGTGCAGAGAAAATGGTTCATTAGAGCAATCTGAACCTGGGTATAATTGACTTTGAATTAATTCTTTTTGTTTTAGTAAGGGAACAAACTCAACAATGAAACACATTTGAAATGGGAGTGATTTAAAGTGGCAGGGAACAGAGAGTAAGCTATAATTACTCTTCAACAAAAGAAATGTAACTCAAGCCATTTTCTTTTTAATTGCAATTAAATTATCAAGATGACATTCAGTTAAATACTTTGTTCAATCAAGATATATATATACCCCCAATGAAGAAGGAAAAATCTGAATTCAAACCTCTGCTGTCCTGTAGTTATACCCAAACAGGGGAAAGGCTTCAGGAGTCAACCCTGAGCCAGTAGCTTGCAGTACTCAGTGCTACACCTTGGCAGAGACTTTGATACTTGCTCCCTAACTGTATTGGACAGTTACTTGAATAGATTTGGCTTTCATCTCATTTCTATCCATAGTCTTGTTAACTAAGAGATGTGCGAGAGTTATTACTTATCAGTTTTTTATATTTAACTAAATTTTTTAGGGTTGGCTGGTACCACAAATTAGTAGCGTATTCTAGTGATGGTTAAAACTATGTTGCCTTTTGTTTTTATTGTCAAATTAGATAAGTAATATTAGCCTTTTTTTAAAAAGTTATTTTATTGATACCAGCATGATAAATCAGTGAGGATTGCTACTCAGTTGAAGTAAACATTGTCTAGAAATGTGATGACCACATCAGGTTTTCTCAATAAGATTATTCATTGACATTACAGTAAATACTTTCAAACCAAACACATTTTGTTTCAAATAATTTTATGACCGTATGAAAAGTTCATCACTCAATTAATAATATTATCATCTCAGGGCACTTTCATACTAAAAAACAACAACCTTATACTACCAGAACATACCAAAATAAGAGCTAATGAGATTTTATATAATCATTTATTAAATAGCTAAATTTCCAGAATTCAGTACAAGAACCTAAGTCAGCTGATCATATTCTTAAACAGTCTTTTTAGAATGATCTACTTTAAAATAAGAATATGAACCAACAAACATCCATATCAAAAGAAACTAGACAATATCAATCAACAACAGGTTAATGTTCTACTGCTTTCTGTAAAGCTTCGTAACATTCCACTGCAATCTGTGCCTGTGCTTTGGTTGATTCACTAGATGCAGATGCAACTTCCTGTTGGGCCTTGGTCAAACCCTCACGCACAGCCTGATAAACATTATAAAATTTTATTCTTTTTTTTTTTTAAATTCAGTTACAAGAATATATATATATATATAAGCTTCGAGAAATCTTTTATGAGTTGCATATAATTAGATCTATTAAGAGTATCAATTATAAGACTAAGACTGCTTTATTGATCCTTATGGAAATTTGTTGTGATTACAAGGACTATTTTTCTCAAGTATAATTATAGGTACCTAAGTGTATATTTAAAATGTATTCTGTATATTTAAAAAATAAATGGTTTAAGAAAAATGTGTTGTTTTTTTAAAGCGCCTAATGATTCCCATACACTGAATCAGCTAAAGTGAACTAGTAAATACTTTTAAGCCATCCTACACATAAACATTTTGGGTAGTTACACCACCATTCATGATCAAATCTTTTATAGGCTTATTTTGGATCTTGAAAATTACATTTCATTTTTCTAATTAGCAAATTGAATATCCGAACCAGGGATTGACTATTCTGACATATCAGCCATTTAAATGTATACAATAGATTTGAGGAGAGATTATTCTGGCAAATATCAAGGGTGAAAATAAATAAATTTGCAATTGGTAGATTTTGCTGAGTTGTAAGAAGATTTTTTAAAATATTCATAATGTTAGGATTTTGTAAGTGCAACTTACGGATGCATCAATTCTGTCGAGGGGATGAGCTTCTTCTGCTAAGATCTGAACTGATGAGTCATCATTAATTGTAACAGACCCACTGCTCACTGAAATTTAAAGATAAAAAAATTATGCGATTAAAATGTACACCTTGCCCATAAATTCAAATAAAAATTGACCTATTTAAAAAAGAAAAATAAAAGTAATGATTGCCTCTAGACCACTAACTGAAAAATTGAAACACATTTTTAAAATCTTACAATAAATGGTAATAGAAATACAAGCCTTCATCAGAGTTACACAAATATTAACTAGAACAGCATGTGATTCCCTCTTAGTATATTTATGATAAGTCTATTTTTTGTACTTCATTTATAATATAATATCATGGCATATTTGACAGATGTATTACAAAAAAAAATTAGCACAACTGCAAATTTGTTGCATTGACATCTGCTTACTTTTAGCATACTTAATGAAATTGAAAGAATATTACATTGATATTTTAACAAATTACCAAAATATTTTTTAGTTGATCCATCTTCTTCAAAAACATTCACTACTCCAGGCTTTAGGACAGCTAAGGTTGGTACATGGTTAGGAAGAATACCAAAGTTTCCACTGAAAGTAGGCACATCAATTTGTTTCACTTTGGCATCTTTGTAATAGACCTGGTGACAATAAAAATAAACAACCCATTCAAACAATTATAAAGTAGGAAACACATTTTTTTAAAAGTAGGGTTATTTCTATTCTAGACTATTCAAATATTTTTTATAAGACTCTCCAGACATCAGGTTTGTGTAAAACAATATAATATTGAATATGATACTGTTAAATATTGTCCATTTTTGAGATGCTTGCCATGCACCATAACTTATATAACTTAAAGTTTTGATTACAACATTCATGTTATTCAATTTTATGATGCTAAATAAAATGTGAATTACATTATCAAACATATAGTCTAATCTAATCAAGATGACCTCAATTCTAAATAAATCTCACTAGATCTAGATTTAACTATTAGACACTTGGAGAGATCTATGCATAGAAATACATAGCAACACTGTTATTTTCACACAACCCCCCCCCCCCCCCAATGCTATTCGCAGAGGTGACCCGACAAAGTAGTGCAAAATTTCCAGACAAAATAGGGCAAACTTATATATGATGTGTATAAAAGTACAGGATTATTGGTAATTTAATTCCTGGGCAGCATTTTTTTCAATATTAATAAATCTGAAAGTACGCCATATTTGCAGAAACGAGAGTACTTTAAATTTTATATATATTATTCCCCCTTTTCACCAATGTTTAAAATGCATAGCTTGCTAAAAATAATGATAACGTTGAAATAAAAAAAAAAAATATAGGCTCTATTCATATTTTACGATATCTAAAGTATTTCTTTCAAAATGACTGAAATATATTTTTTTAGTCGGGGTACCACTCCTAGATCCAGGACTAGCTACTACTAATCTAGACGTCTACAACTGTAAATAAATCTAGCTAGATCTAGATTTCAATTTATTCACTTTCATTTTATTTCAATCTAACTTAATTTTGATCTAATCATTAATCTAAATCTAGATCTAGTATATGATTCTATACTAGATCTAGCCACTAGATTAGTAGAAGAGATGTATGTATATTTAGATTCTATTCTAGAGATCTAGAAGAGGGGGAGGGGAAGAGAGGAGGAAAGAAAACAAAGTTCACAAACTCAAAACAGTAGGTATGTGACAAAACATTGCAAAACCGCTTTTTGCTGTGGAATTGAATTGAAAATTGGCCCTGCTTGTTTGTTGTGATGTAAGCCTATACTAGAATTACTATCAAATTGCTTTTTACTTTACGAAAATCCGTTGACTCATTATTTTCTGTTAATTTTTTTAAATATCAACTCTTTAACTCAACATTAAAATGGAAGTTAATTATTAATAGTATAGAGATGATTCTCGATTAGCTGGAATTATTTCAAAGATTCTTAAAAGTGGTGATGTTTTATAAAAACGTTTAAGATCATGCATTTATCTGTAAGTTGATCTAAAAAATTATTTTTTTTTTATGTTCAACTAGTACAAATATTTTTTCAAGGCTAGATCTAGATGACACACTTATGGGCAGATAACTCTCTAATCAATGTCAATGGTATAATTTTTTTTTTTTACTAGCTCCATGGTTTTAAAAATATTATTTGCTATAAGTATAATGCCTTTAATAGGCTTATATTAGTAGATGTTTTCTTTAATATTTTAAAATATTGTCACATACCAAGTGTGACAGTGTCATTGTGACTGTCTGTAGACTAACTACTAGTAAATAACTAGACTTAATCTGAGTGTTAATCTGACTGCAGTCTGTAGTGTAGTATGTACAAATGATTACAAATCTGTCCTGACCAAATCATTTCCAACTTACGGTTTACCAAGATGAAGATAAAAGATCTAGATGATGAGTAGATATCTAGATTTAGAATGTCTAAATCTAACTCCATGGTTCGTCCATCGTGGTTCGATGATGACCACTTTGTCACCCAGGGGGCTGAGGGCTTTGCACTGGGGGTTTTATGCCTCCTCCTGTGGCTGGTGAGACCTATGTGAACCCGGAATGTTCGGCCGCACACTGGACAGGTTATTCCAGCTGGAGCTAGCGTCAATGGCCTTGCTTTTCTTTGGCGTTTTTCTTCTGCCAGCGGTGTTCTCTTTTCCTCAGCAACCTGTGTGCCAGTTTTCACAGCGCGACGCCATGATGATCTGTCATGTGCCTCTGTCTCCCAAGTGGCTGGGTCTATGCTGAACGACTTCAGAGAAATTTGAGGGTGTCCCTGAAGCGCTTTCTTTGACCACCTTGCAAGCGCTTTCCTTCGCTTAGTTGGCCATACAAGAGTCGTTTAGGGATGCCGCAGTCTTCCATTCTGCAGACGTGTCCTGACCATCGCAGCTGGGACTGCATTAGGATTGTGTGGATGCTTTGCAGACCTGCTCTTCGAAGGACTTCAGTATCTGGTATTTTGTCTTGCCATTTGACATGCAGCATTTTTCTTAAACATGTCATGTGGAAGTGGTTCAACTTCTTTGCATGTTTTCTGTACACTGTCCACATTTCAGGCATAGAGCAATATAGGAAGGATGACAGCTCGATAGATCTCTAGCTTTATGTTTGTGGTGCTACCTCGTCTGTTCCAGACGTTTTTAGACAGTCTGCCATAGGATATGCTGGCCTTGGCGATACGCAGGTCGATTTCTTTATTAATTTTTCTGTTTCTGTGCTGCCAAGACATGTGAATCTGTCCACTGCATTTATATCATGCCCATTTATCTTGATGCTTGGATCCGAGTAGGCTTTCCCTGGAGCAGGCTTCAGGCTTTTTTCATTTTTGTGTTGATGGTAAGGCCAAAGTCTGAACATGCTCTTAAGTAGTCACTGATGATGCTCTGCAGATCATTTTCAGAGCAGGCATTTAGGGCACTGTCGTCAGCAAATAGCAAGTCCCTGATTACTGCTGACTCTAGTCTATAATTCTAACTAGAGACTAAGTCTAAAGTGACTAAAATTTAAAATATTTAAATTAAATTTTTAAAACTAGATCTAGATCTATTTAAATTAAATTTAAAGTAGCAAAATTAAAACTAAGCAGTACACACTATTATCATAATTATGACTATATAGAAAGAAAGCAGGGTCTAACCTAATAAAAACACTTACATCATATGGAGATGCGAATGTAAAAGCCATGTCAGCGTAACTTCTCTGACCAACAGTCACAAGCCGCGAGCATGATTTAATAAGATTTGGTGTCAGCCTTAGTTGTCTACCTACAATAGAAGCCATCTTGTGCGGACAGGTTCAAGGGTAACAAGGGAAGCAATTCATGAAAACTCTTCTCTATTTTTTCATGCTAAAGATTTCTAGTTTTCAAAGTTTCGCATTTTTAGCAAGATCAGTATGTAATTAGCATTGTAACTTCAGTGGAAAAAAAAAAGACAACAAAAAAAAATAAAAAATACCGCAATTAAAATTTAGCGTATACCTTTATATATCTAGCCAGTTGAAAGGCATTCTGATGATCTAATTTTATGATCTCTAGTCTCATTCTTATCATTTCATGACGAGAATACATTTAGCTGCATTTTGCAGTATGTTTGCATGTCTTCTTTGTTTTTCCTACCTTTTATTTTCATTACCGGCCTCCAGTTTATTTCTATATTTTGAAACTTCTGTTACTTCCTCGTTTAAAATATTCAATCATGTGTTGTTGTCTTTTCAATAGCCTTCATTTCTTTAAATAAATTCCTTAGAAATGGGAGGTCAGCATGTTTGTTACAAACATAGGTCCTATGATGTGCATAGAATCCAAGTCCAAGTGATAAACTTATAGTGATGGTGGTTCTCCAGCCTTTACTTCCAAAAATCAAAATGCTGACATTAGATTTTTTTTTACTTTCACTGACTGCAAAGGTTTTATTGTTCAAAGTTATGTTTCCATGGTGAAATCGAAAGTCTAATAATAATTCCTAAAAAAAAAGTCTCAACTATTAATTACCTATAATTGATATCCTATTTTATTGTACTGTTCTATAATAGCTCATTATTAAGTTTTATCTTACCATTACAAAAGAGAAGATGTTTAATTTTTACTGTATAGACATCATGCATGTTAACTAGAGACTTTAACTCTAATTGTCAGATGTCCATATGGTTTTAAAGGGTGTTTTGGGGCCAGTGTCTATCTTGGCCCTCTCAGTGAAGAATACAGTTTTGAAGTTCATGTTTAGCATTCACTGGTGTCAGTCCACATTTCACTAGTGCCTTTTTTCAGTTTTCATAACATATGTTGTCACATTCTATTGAGTCTGGTTCTGAGGCAAAAAACTATAAGTTGTTTATGTTAGGTAGCGTAGAATAGGTGTTGTTTAAACTTTAATAAGGCATGAAGTTTTCCTGGCTAACTCAGGCGACCTGATTCATGCTGTAATAGCACTAGGGAAGTAAGTCCAAGCTATGGAATAAGAAATAAGACTTTATCTTTCTGACTTGTTTCTTTTAATAAAACCAGCTTTTTTTTTTTTTTTTTTTTTATAATTTTGTCAATATTGGGATTCCATGATAGTACATAGGTTGTTTTTTTTAGTTTTTAGGCTATGTTATATAAAAGACAATAAAAAAAATTAGTCACTTAACTATTGGTACCTAATTAATTATTTTGTTTGATCCCAACTAGGGAAATTAATCCTTAAGTATTCACAAATACTGCTAGAATGCAGGGTTTCATCCCCTTAGATAATTGAACATGTTATTTCTCCCAACCCATTCTCGGATCGAGTCAAACTTTAAACAATTATTTATTGTACCAAACAAAACATGATTCAATTTTTTAAATTAACTGATTAGTCAATAAATTATTTTGTTTGATATCAAATAAGGCAAATAACTCTTATATAACTGAGAGAGTTGTAAGTGATAAGCTTTGTTTTTTTTTAAAAAGAATTGTTTAAATATTTTGCTTTTTTTGCTACTTTTAATAATGAGCACTTTTTTTTGTGGAAATACATGTTCCAAATTTTACATTCGGACAAATTATAATTTAAAAAATGAAATTATTTTTTTTCCTTTTAATTTTAAAGGACTTTAATGAAACATTTTATTTCATAAAAAAAACAACAACAACAAACAAGCCAATCTGAGATTATTTGATGCACATTTTAATATTATTTCCAGTAAGAACTCAAGAAAAATGAAAAACATATATATAAACAACGCAACATGTATTGATTTCTATATATAACAATTCTTTTCATGTAAAAGGATCTTCAGTAATTTTGATGCAAGAGTGAAGTTTTCCTGAAGATGACATGATTTTGAAAATGAACTAAAAAAAATTGGTTTTTATGTTCTTTTTGTGCTGGGCTTCAGTTCATCAAAACAAGAACGCATGAAAATGTGAGGCTTCATCTTTTGTGGTTCATAACCCTCATGACCCTGAAACAAAACAAAAAAAAACAACAATAAAAGTATTTGTAGCTTTTTTTTTAGTTGCAGTATTAATTTATTAGTTATAATATTTATACTGGGAAAAAGTATGTTTGATATTACAAGAGAATTGTGTATCTTTCCAAATATGCTTTAAGTATAAGGTTTATCTTTAATATCTTCATAATAAGATATTTAAATAAAAACAATGGTGGACAGGTGACAATGTAGGAACTAACACTTTAGGGATATCCTTAACTCGAGGTGAAAAAAAAAAAAAAAGGGACAAGGACAACTCAAAATCCTATTTAGGACAACCTCTCTAAGAAGCCTGCATTCATTTGGCATTACATGAGATAATGTTGATGTAGGTATAGTTAGATTAATTACTGACACAAAGATTTATTAGCTAGTGCACATCTACCCACATTACAATGATGACCCATAAAGCTACATAGTGATGTGCATTGTAAGAGTCAGCAAGTCAGTATATGATAGGCTCTCATTGCAGCAACATCTTAATTGACAAAATAACATTGATGCTCCTCTCCGTTGTGAGAATAAACACTTGCTATTAATTTCAACAGACTTGTTACATGCGTTGATGATATACAAACTTGTAAAACTAATACACAACACAAGAATAACATTAAGAACACAAAACTGTTGAAAAAAAAAGCAAAAGAAACAAACTTAAAGAGAATATTTGCTACCTAAACTTGCTGATAAAGATTTACGAAGTAATATATTACAGTCCTCTGTTAGAGATGAGCTTCTATCTTTTTTTCAGTTAATGCTAATGGGTTACCTTAGACCAGTCATAGCTAGAGGCATAGCCAAAAATGTTTCCTTGAGCATTGAAACAGCAAGTTGTGATGGGAAGATCAAACTGCTCTGATGTCTTCAGTTTCGTTCGAGCATCCTTATCCCAGAAACTGAAGCGTCCATCAGACCCTACTGTTGCCAATGTGCCATGAGTGGGATGGAAGGATATGTCATTAACCTGAACATAGAAAATCAAAGTGTCAAATAAATTTGCAATGTATGAAATTCTTCCACTTCAAGGGTTTGAGATTTTAGGGCTGTTAAATTTATTGCATCAGTTTTAGGGCTGGTAAATTTATTGCATTAGTTTTAGGGCTGTTAAATTTATTGCATTAGTTTTAGGGCTGGTAAGTTTCTTGCACCAGTTACTGTTGTTAATAGTTTACTACAGTGCTTTCTGATCAACCGCCTTGACCTTCTCTCAATCAAGTTAGGCAACCCAGATGAGTGAACCAAGTGACTTCAGTTCAGGAGTCCATTTCTGATTTAATAAACAAAATGTCTCTATAGCACTTTTACTCAAGAGCTTGACTTGAAACTGATCTAGTGGATTGGATTTAGATCTATGTCAAACATGGCGAATAATCCCTTAACATTTAAAAAATAATTTGACACAAAAATTAAAGAGTCAAAGGGATTGCGGCAATTCAAGTCAAGTTAGTTTCCATGAATCTCATTGATTATTAACAGAAAATTTTTAAAAAATGGGTTTATCAGATTTGTTTTGTTCTTTGATAGGATAAACTTAGGTGTTTTTTTTTTTAGGGTTCTCTAGTTGTGGTAGGGACATTAAACATACACTACGGTCTACACCATGATGTAAGGAACATCTGCGTCAAGTTTTATCTACATTGTTAAAATGATTTTGATTTCTATGTGGGACATACATACGCCTTACATTCTACTTTATATATTCTTTCAAAAGAGAAGACAATTAAATATTAGTGGTGCAAGTTAATTAGAGACTTAAACTCTGCAAAGTTTTTCCTGGTTTATTCAGGCAACTGGTTCAATGCTTTAATGCACTAGGGAAGAATGAGTATTTGTACAAATTTATCCTAGCAGAAAAGTGTCTGTATCTTTTTTTTTTTCTTTCTTTATTAGGTTGTGTTTTTCTATTTGTAAGTTATGGTTAAGTGTTTTATGTATTATGGCTACAATATTTTTTTAGTAAATTACTTTTTAAATTGGTCAAAATTCTAAAAGACCAAACCAGTTATAATGAACTTGAAAAGAAGGAAAAAGGAAGGCATAATATGTTGTAGGTCTGTCTGTTCTATTTATGTGAATGTATTTGTTGTTTTCCTATTTTTAAGAAAAAGAGTCCCTGACCTTGTAATCACTACACATTTCTATAAGGATCAATAAAGCAAGTCTTAGTCTTCTATTGATAGAAATGTCTTCCTCACACAACTTATTACAGCTAAGTAAAATAAATGTTATTTGCTTCAGGACTACTATTGAAAATCAGTCATTTGTACAGGATTCAACATAGATCTACATACAAGAGGGATTTAACCATTGAAAAACATCTGCTTGGTACCATATGTCCCCAAGATTCTACATGTTTATTTTGAAAACTTTATTTATAACTGAATACAATACTTACTGCAAAGATATCTTGTATTCCTCCATTTGGTGCAACATTAGAGCGATGACATTTAAAGGTAAAGTTGTCTTTGGGGTTAGTTGGGTTCACATACTGTATAGCCACACGTCCTTCTATACTACCCAGTGCAAAGCCAGTGGGTGCATTGTTCTTTTTGTCATTGAAGATACTCACACACCGATGCTATAAATCATAATATAAAAATTCTTAAGCCAAGACCAAAATTTTACAAATATAAAGAAACTCCACTTTGAAGCTTTAAACATGTTTTTTTCCAATTGCAGTAACTGAGAAGACTGAGATTTTTAATTTCGGGATTTTAAGGCACCTCTGAGTCCACCCAGCTCTAATGGGTACCTGACATTTGTTGGGGAAAAGTAAAGGCAGTTGGTCGTTGTGCTGGCCACATGACACCCTTGTTAACCAAGGGCCACTGAAACAGATGTCCTTTACATCATCTGCCCTATAGACTGCATGGTCGGAAAGGGAAACTTTATATTACTTAACCTTGTCTTCAGTTGGTTTTTTATTAATAAGAGATTCATATTTTCTTTAACTATCATGATTAATAGATCAGCATACGTTATAGATCAATATAGTTAAATATCCATAACAAACAAACAAGTTTTTGAAAGTTTTAATTCTTAGTTAAATAGCAAATAATTAAAGGGTTGCAATGAAGTAAGATGATTGATTTTAATATAAACAGCCATTTGTTGTTGACTAAGTGCAGTATCAATACGTATTTAAAAACCTGTGGCCTAATTATCAACATGTTTGTTGAAGCATAAACAAATAACCTCTATGCAAGATAGAAAGTTGTAGCACCTTAGCTAACCATGTGCTAGTTACTCTATGGTAAAAGGAATATGAATCACAATGAATTTTGACCACCTGCTTTTTAGAGTCTGTGAATAACATGGGCCAAATATAGACTCAATGATATGTCACTTTACAGATTCAAAGTTTTTATTTAACTTCTTTTGTTATGAATTTAATAAGCACTTCATTAGCATACAAATATTAGCAAGAGTCAGTGCTTAAATATCAAACCAAAAAGAAGTAAAAAAGTTGTATTAATAAGGAGCAGGTACTAATAATATGATGTTTTCAGCTCATTACAAAAACAAAACTTATTCTATCATCTAATTATATGTAATTACAAAGAGCAAATAAACTAGTCTTGATAGTTTAAGTCTTTGAAGGTTTGCCAAAAAATAATTCTATGTGTTTGCATGAGAAACAAAATGCTCACTCCTACCTGGTATTTGAGAGGCGACTCCATCCGTTTGAACTCTTGAGGTTGTACATCAAGTTGATAAATGATTATAGCTCTGCCAGCTAAACCAACAACAGCCATTGGATATTTCTGTTGATGATAAGCGTACAATAATTACTAGAAGCTCATGTTAAATATATGTAAAAGTTTAGGTTCCGAAAGTATTGTCTGTGAACCTGAAACACTGGATTTCTGAGAACTAATTTACTAATGAAACTACTAATAATTTCAGCAGAGCATTTTAAGGCAGAAGAATTTTAATATAAGTTGGAAAAATTTAAGATTTAAATATTTATTAAACTGGCTAAATATAACAAAGGTAAACTGACTAAGACTTAATAGCTCTGTGGACCTTAAAGTGACTAAGAAGATTCAGACAAACTTACCACATCAGCACAATAAACTCTTTCTGGTAACTGTATGCTAAGTATTGGTGTAGATGAACGAGTATCCCAAAACTAAAATACACCAAAATATTTAACTCATAGTAAAACAGGAATTTAATGCGTTAGTTTACAACACAATCTAATAATAATATGGAGGTTTCAACTGGAGTGCAAGATTATTTGTGCTGAACACATAACACTGTACTGATTTTGCCAAATTGTGAGCAAACAACAAAGCCTAGAGACAATATAATTAAATGGTCTTTTAGTTAAGATGCATTTAAGTGACAACCAAGGCTTCATTCTGGTCTGTTTTGTATTTTGAGTTGTGAAAAAACAATACCCACAAGTATGAGAAGTTTGAAATTCAGTAGAATACTTTTTTTTCTTATTAAAAAAAAAATCTATTCAAGGATCAGATACTTCTTAGCATAGGAAATCTATTCAAGGATTGGATACTTCTTAGCATAGGAAAGATTGTGTTTAATCTAGCTAATGGACTACAGAATGAGATAATAAATATTTGTAGTAAAATGCTAGTCTATTTACTAAAAAAAAAAAATACCTTTAATGTTTTGTCCCAGCTTCCAGTCATAACGCAACTATAATTTGGTGCTTTTATCCAATGCACTGTTTTAACTGGTGCATCATGCTGAAACAGTTGTTTGCAGAGTAATGCAATTAAACATTTTGGTTCGAGCAGTAATTATTTTTATATTGTGCATTTATCAAATATATAATGGATAAATTAATACCAAATGTACCTTCCCCAACCTGTCTAACAGGAATTCTGGGAAAGACAGAATGAACATAAAACACGGTTTTCTCTTCCCACCCACAGCAAGAACTGTGCCAAATATTTTAATACTGTACATTTGTCAAAAATTGATAAAAAAATACAAAATGTATTTTCCCCAAGCTGCCGAACAGGAACTCTTTTCAAGTCAGGGACAGGTGCAATGAACATAAGACATGGTTTTTCCACCCATAGCAAGAACTGTGTAATGTAATTTTTTGTGCTTCTCTTGACACCAACAGCTTGTGCAGGCTTGAACAGTCTCTACTTATTGGGTTTGCAATGCTCTACATGCTCAAGTTTCAACGACAGTGTAATATCTCAGACAACAGGTGCTCAAGTAGCATAGAATTTGTCAAAGCAAACTACTTTCACCAGATCTGTCACATTAAATTCTTACCTGTGCCACCTGCATGGCTTGATTGCTATTTAAATCCCACATTTTAACAGTTTTGTCACAGGATGCAGTAAAAACTTTTGTGCCATCCTGAAATTTGAACAAAAATATTGAAATAAATATGAACAACTTGGTTAGCTGCAAAAATTTTGAAGAAGAAACTTAAGAAACCCAACTCCACATCCCACATCAAAGATTGCAACAAAACAGAAAATATTATTGCCACTATGTAGAGTTAACTATCTTCACGAGCTGCTTAGATAAGGTAGCACTAAGCTCAGTGTAGCCCTCAAAATCAAAATTTTCACAAAAAGTTTTTAAAAATTATACTTTTTCTCTAAAGTAAATAAAATAAAATGTAAGTTAATTACATCACTCCAATCAACACCCAATACTGGTCCTGTGTGTGTCTGTTGGGCTTTAGGTGTGGTTTGTCCATTTTGATGAACTTCCCAACATCGCACCTGAAATAAACATAGAATTACTTCTTAAATATTAGACAATGTGCCATCAGTACATTTGTATTTCTAGTTCTACATAAATTAATATTTATGAAACAAAAACCTAGTTTTGTACGCACATGGTTATCCCAACTGCCTGCTACCAAAAACGTTGACGAGAGAACACCTGGGCTAAATTTGAGGCAGCTTACACTGTCGTCAGGAGGGGAACTAACCTAGACAAAATGTTAACAAATTCTGATGTAGATAACTTTTCAAATATCTTACACATCTTCTGATAATGTTTTCTACCTAAATGACTTAGAATAATAGCTGACATTGTTTTTTTAACTTTAAATATAGTCAAATTCACTAAAGATTTTATGTAAAGCAAAAAAAATAAATTTACTTCCACATCTTTCATTGGGTTTGTGTTGGTTATAGGAGTGGATCCAAACAATGTTGACTGGCTAAAATTTGCTGTTCCTCCAAACATTTTGCTGTTGGTAATGTAATCCAGATATTAAAAATATTGAATGGGTTTCCATTTGAACAACGAGCATAGTTACAAAACACATTACTAAACATTATAAAAAATAAACATTCATATTCCTTTATTATGAAACATAAACATTTAAGAACAAATATTCAATTTACACATCTATATCTTTTGCAAACGTGTAGAAGTTTTGTTTAGAAGCACCTGAATAGACAACCATTTTAAACAATTTATAATCTTAACAATTCACAACCAGTAAGGAGAATCATAGTAAATTTTAATTGAGATTTTGAAAGTAACTAGTTATGAACATAACTTCTATTCCATTGCAACATGATTGTGCATGTCGGATGGATGCCTGGTTGTGCAGTTTGGGCACTGGACTGTTCTTCTGACTTATCAATAGTCCTGGGTTTAAACCCTGCCCGCTCCCATCCCCCGTCGTCCTGAGGGAGGTTTGGACTAGGAAGTAAATTATCTTCAAATCTGAAGGAACATTCCAAATAAATGTAGAACAGAACATTTGGTACGTTATTGCATCTGGAGCAAAAAGCCCCTGCACATTATCACATCTGTGTACATATTTATCTGACAAAATGCTCATCGAATGGTTTTAAAAACACTTTCTCCCTGTTAACTATAGACTAGTTAATTAATTATTCCATCACACTGTCCTCTTTTGAGACTTCATAGTATAAATGTGTGCAAACTTTATAAATGTTTTCCTTTTTTACTATTCTATTAAGCAAGAAAGCCAAGATGTGTATTATCCGTATCAAATTCACATCTTTTAGATAAATCATTCCAATAGATTTTCCTTTTATATTTTATGCCTTATTTCACTTGCAAGTACATCTAGAGAGGCCAATGCTCATTAGCTGGAAACGGCTGAATATTATAAGAAGACTAATTTTAAACTTCTTAGATCACGTCATGCATTTTCATTTTCAATCTACATTTATAGTAATAGTAATACCTAACAGAAAGTAATTATTATAATCTTATCAATCAGTAGTGTTTAAGGTGTACAACAATAGTTTTCATTGGCCATTAAATGAGCAAGCCTTTGCAATCAATTCTCTAACTCTAAATTCTAAATCATTATCATAATATATTATCATTTAAAAAATCATTTTTCAAGAATCAAGAATCATAATTTTTATTATGTGACGGACTAAATGAGTCATTTGAGTGGGAGTGAAAGTAAAGTTGATAATTAAAAATATTAAGTCTAGTATCTAGATTCTAGACTATTCTAGACTCTAGCCAGTAATGTTATATGTAGTACTCTACTAGTCAGTTTAGTCTATTTATATATAGTAGACTAGTCTATAAATAAGTATTAGTGTTATACTTTTATAGATCAATTAGATCTAGAAGCTAGATCTAGATTCATATTTGATTTTAGATCTAATTTATATTCTAAGATTTATAATATAAATCTAATGTAAAAATGTAGAGATACTAGATCTTAATCTCTAGAGTCGTTTCTGTCTAACGAACATGTTAAGCCCTGCCACTGCAATTTGCATGTTTGAATTTTTATAGCTACGTAATGGTTAGTCCTAGGAAAAAACTGCAAACATATATAAACTTCTCATCCATTTGTCAATAAAAATAGATGTTATTTTGTTACGCTATGCATAGTTACAATAAAATATGATGTCAAAGAGGGTCAGGTCAATGAGGTCCAGCGCTGACATTAACGAACACCTTCCCCCGTTTTGTAACTTAGTAAACACTCTCGGTGTGCTAACGAACACCTCATAGTTATTGTATTTAAAAAATGCTATTATGTTTGATTTTCTTCTTTTATATCAATTTCTTTTTACATTAACCAAAGACAGACAGGTCAGTGTTACTTTTCCCGCTATCAATTGCTTCCTTCTCTGCTTATAACAGATACCACAACAAGGCCATTAGACACAAGTTTTACGTATACTGTGTACTGTAGCATACCTAGGTCCAGTGGACCCAAATAAAAAAAACACTGTCCTTCCCTCTACATATTTTTTTTACATTTGTAGAGCATTAGTGATGAATGGCTAAATAGTAATAAAATAGTGTAAAAAAAAAGTAGATCTAGCGTTTCATTGATTGACTCATTGATACTAGTGATAAAGGCCGTTCGTTAATGTGATTGATAATAATAAACGAATATTAGTGAACACTATTATGACAATGACATGTATGTGTCATAATGTGTTTTAGGGCCTTTTTAGAAGAATTTTAAATAGGTCTTGTTTAGGTGGTACATAAATTTTCTAAAAAAATCTCCTTCACCCTGGACTTAACCTCCTTCTGATCTAGAAGAAAAAAAATGGCATCATTCTACCAAAGTTCTTTGAACCCATGTAAAACCCTAGTTTTTCAGGGCAAATCAGGGTAAACGAAACTAACTGTGTCTGAAACTGAACTATAATGAAATGGAGTATAAACAAAAACAATACTTGACAATACTGAGAGTTAATTACAGACTAGTTTCGTCTTAGCTATCAAAATAAAGGCTCATTTTAACAAAGATTGTGGGGAAATGACTATCACTATCCTGAAGTATTCACTATAGTGTGACTAGTCACTATAGCCATAGTGATAGATTAATAATAATTTAAAATTTAAACAAAAACAGAAGCCTGGGGCTGGGGAAAGCGAAGGCCCTAGCCCTAACCTCCCCCCCCCCCCCCGTCCAGCCTAGGCGTTACTCTCTTTTAGTCTTAAACTTTAACGTACCAGATGCAAATATAATAGATCTAGATGGTACCTAAGTAATATTTATAGTTATAGATATCTAGATGCTAGTAATCTTTAAATCTAGACTGTCACTATTTTATGTTACTGTGTAGCTGTAGACTGTAGTCATAATCTATTACAATTTACATGAGCATTTATTATTCTTCCAAAAGAAAGTTTAGAAAAATAACATTATTATATAGGTATGTGATGTTTTATCACTTAAACTACATTAAATATTTATATCGCATTTAAATAATCTATAATAAAACCATAGACATAATATTTTATGTCTGTGAATAAAACCTGTGGAACAACGGAACTTCAGATGGGAAAGGTAGAAAGGCACCCCTAACATACTCTAGTTACGGTTGAAGCTTTTAACAGAATTAGAAAATGAATTTTTATAATTTGAATCCGTGGTCGGTAACTTTGGGCAAGGGATGAATACATAGGGAAAAATTACTTAAAATTGGTTTGAGAAATGATCTATAATAAATTTCAAATAATTATTCTAATACGGATGTAACTGAAAGCCTTGATTGCAGGTAATCGAGTGTTCTATGACATCACATTTTGAAATTAAAAACAAACAAACTATGACAATAAAATAATTTCATGGGAAAAAAACTATATATATATACAAAACTATTCAAGACCAGCAGTAGTCATGTATGCAAAGTGAGAGATGGACAAAGAAAAAAAACACCGAAAACCTGCTAAATACTTGGGGGGGGGGGGGGGGGTGGAGCTATGGGCTATGAGGGCCCACAGTGAAGACAGATCTGGTAGACACCGCAAAACGCAGGAGATAATAAACACATGTACTATGTTAGTTACTTCCCTTGTGTTACAACAAGGAATGATTGAATTAGGATCTAGGAACGCTTACAACAATTGAAATTCAATACACACTGCAGTTATAAATGTTCTCCAAATATTATTTAGGAGAATTGTTGCACGGTGCAATAAATTTGTGTTAGGATATTGCAAGTAATATCATATAAGATAAGATAAGATAATAATGCTAATATTATTTTGTAATATTACGCAGTTACCTCCTTGTATATATATATATATATATATATATATATATATATATATATATATATATATATATATATATATATATATATGTACGGTAGCATCTTAAAAAGCGCCACGAGGGACGACCCCCCCCACACACACACACAAACAAAACAAACCAGGTGTTGATCACCCCATCAACTATGCAAGCCAGGTGATGTTTAAGACATTGAAATTTCAGACATTCTTAGATCTCACCTAATAAGTAAACTGGCCCCAAGGAAAAAAAATGTTTATTTGGAAACCAGATTGCATTTTCCCCGAATACCTTGATACCAGTACTCTCCTTCATTCACCTCTCACTCCCCCCCCCCCCCTCTCTCTCTTTAGAACTCTCTCAAGGGTGATCGGTGCAATGGTACCGACCATTGAGTTTTTATTCTTTTTTTTCTTTTAAGACTACAGAACATTGGCGAAGCAGGACCTTCATTGCCAGTTTGCGATTAAGCTGTTTAAAAACTAGTAAAATATACAAAAATACTTTAAAAATTGAAATTTAAACAATTATTTGAACCAATCATGTAATTCATTTTTAATAATTTAGACTAACAATAATTAATTTGTGCGATTGGAATTATTTTTTTTTTAAACGCAATTCTCGTGATTTTAGCTTGCTCAGTGCTCTATGGAACCGTCCAATCACTTTCGTGGACCATTTGGGGGGGGGGGGGGGGAAGAAGGGGAGGAGGGGGTATCTGTAAGGAAGTATCTGTGCTGCCTTTTCAAGAGTATTTTTTTTAAAAACGTTGATGAGTTTGAATTCGAATTCAAGGCCTCGAGCCTCCACGAGGAAGAACCGACATGCTAGCCATACTTATAAGTACTTATAAAATTTGAAGGTTTCATGATTATCTTTTGTTAGTTTCAAATTTTTAGCCAACGAATTAATTCGTTAAACAAGGCTTACTTCCCTTCAGCTAGTACTGTCTCTATATAAAAAATAATTAATTACGACTAATTGATTAATTAATTGGTTAATTATTTTATTGATTCACGTGTTGCCATCGACAATAAATAATTGTGCAAAGTTTCAACTAGATCTGAGAATGGAAAGTTAGAAAAATAGCATGCACACGAAACAACACTTCTGCTAGTACCACTAGAAACAACACTTCAGCTAGTACCAATAGAAACAACACTTCTACTAGTACCAATAGAAACAACACTTTTACTAGTACCAATAGAAAAAACACTTCTACTAGTGCCAATAGAAACAATACTTCTACTAGTGCCAATAGAAACAACACTTCTACTAGTGTCAATAGAAACAACACTTCTACTAGTGCCAATAGAAACAACACTTCTACTAGTGCCAATAGAAACAACACTTCTACTAGTGCCAATAGAAACAACACTTCTACTAGTGCCAAAAGAAACAACACTTCTACTAGTGCCAAAGAAACAACACTTCTACTAGTACCAATAGAAACAACACTTCTACTAGTGCCAATAGAAACAGCACTTCTACTAGTGCCAATAAATGTCACAGCTATTGCATTAAGTTTATTTTTAGATTGAATACTTTCTAGCGCAAGGTCATATTTGTATGTTGTTTACAAGTAATGAAAAGCTTATTTAAAACGATGACGGTTTTTCCATAAGCTCTAAAAATAATTTGGACGTGACTAGAAGGGAGCAAGAGGGAGTATAAAAAGAACTTGGATATTCAGTTTGGAAGGATAGCAACGACTAGAGTAATAAAAAAAAATTGTATTGTACATTTGTGTAATATGTATATTATTAAAGTGATTTTCGGTACCACAATATAAGCTTTGTATTTATTTAAAAGAAAATTGTAGTTTTGAGTTTATACTTTGAAGTATCTCAGGCATCACGATATTGTTTGAGAATTCTAAAATTGTGATAAAGTATTACATATATTAAGCTATAACATCAGAAATGCTTTGTCTGATTAACACAATCTCATCGCAACATCAAGACATCTTCGTCCTCTGGCACATATATCGTAACAAAAACACATTTCTACTAGTACCAATAGAACGAACACCTATTCTAGTACCAATTGAAACAACGTTTTAACACATGTTGTTTAACCTTTTGGACTTCTTCATACAAAGTGCCTCATACATTTCCGACACATTTGTCTAGGGCTGCATAATTGCATAAAATCTAACGATACCGATGCTGTCACCGATGCCCTGCAGTTTCTAATGATACCGATGCCCTACAGAGTCTGATTCTAATGACGCCGATGCCTTGCATCCTCTAATGACACCGATGCCCTGCAGATTCTAATGACACCGATGCCCTGTATCCTCTAATGACACCGATGCCCTGCATCTTCTGATTCTAATGACATCGATGCCCCGCATGTTTATCCAGTATGAGCAGATGTTTCGAAAGGGGGAGGGGCGTTAATAATCGCGCCGCGGGACAGAAATGACCCGCGGCCCGTATTTAGGGCACCACTGGCCTAGATTATTCTAGATTATCTCTCTTTATTGTTGTGTGCAAGAGAAGAAAAAAACCCACAGGGGGCCCTCCTCAGGAAGTTTATTGTGATGTCACGAGGATATTGACGTGCTTCAATGTTGTTTATACATCAGCCAGACTTTGAAACTCTGATGTACCTGTTCATTTCAGACACAGAACACTTGCTGGCTGTATTACATGCAAGGTGTCACACACCTGAAAGTTGGAGTTTAAACCTAGAACCACATGCTTTGTGTCACATGCAACTTTGCATGCACCTCTTCTACCGTCCAATTTCAAACGAGCCTTATACTGAAGATGAACTATAGTTTCTCAGTTGGTCGTTAAGCTGGCCACATGATACCTTCGTTGGCCGTTGGCCACAGAAACAGATGACTTTTACATCCTTTACCCTACAGATCGCAAGGTCTGAAGGGGGAACCTTACTTTTACTTTTGCTATGGGAGTTTTTGAGTATGAAATTTGAGTTGGGTCTTTCTAGATTTAACATTTTAAACAAAGTTCAGGAATATCACTCTCAGGAGTGCTTAACAAATACTTGGTAGGGGGGCCTATACAAATACAATGGAACACCAAATACATCTCTCCCTCTCTTTATCCCTGTTTTCTCTCTTCATTTCTCTTCCTCTCTCTCTCCACGATTCTTTTCCTTTCTCACCATTTCTCTCTCTTCTTCTCTTTCCATGTTTTCTCTTCCCCTACATCTGTTTCTCTCTTCATTTATTCTCTCTCTCTATCTCTCTCTCTCCTTAGAAACTTTTTTTGTGTGTTAAAGCTATGAATGAATTACTCGGCTATTTTTTTGTTTCATTGGCTCCACCCAATGTGAGCTTTGACTCTACATATATTAAGAAAGAAAACATATTTACAGTTAACTTTCGTCGTCCCCCCCCCCCCCCACCTAAAAGGATTACATCATAACGTACTTGGGTGTTGAGCCCCATCCAATTAACATTACTTCATCCCAAGCCAGTCTCGTCAGGCTCTGCAAGAACAGTAAAGAGTTACCCTACCCTTGCCTATTGTTTACAACTGTCGATGGCCCGGGATCCTAAAGCGTCCCATGAGCTGTCGCGAAAGAATGTAAAATAGAAACATTAAATTTAAACAAGGCTTTAAAAATAACGTTCATTGATCTATTTTTGGAGCCCTCGTGTACCCAAGCACGGGTTCGAGGATTTGTTTTTCTCTGCGATGTTTACAAGCGGGAAGACAAGTAGAGAGAGGGTCTCGCTTCTGGTGTTAGAAATCCACTTGAGATTTGGAACGTAACTAAAAAGAATTCTCTGGAAACTTTCTAGTTAACAACCTCGACAACTTCAGGTGTTTATTAAATAAAAAAGAAAACTCCGTAGAGATGCGTTGCGCTTTATAAATATAAGCTAGCGAATAGCAGGCAGTCATTTATAATTGACTTTTTCGAAAGTTTAATTTCCTTTAGAATGCCATGACTTGTACCTGGTTCAATCTGACACAATGGGACCGCACAGCGCCTCCAGACTGACGGCACTTTTCCCCTTCCGACTTTCTTATTAGCTTGCTTCAAAAACAAAACAAAACAAAAACAACAAAAAATGTTGTCCACTGATCTCGAAAACGGCTCTTACGATTTTCCAAGAAATATGACAATTTATGTATATCTTTGGTAAAATAATTACTAGCTAATTGGCCACATTGGGAAAAATGGTGTTAACCGTTATGCTTCCCCCCCCCCTCCCCAATATACTAATCTTTAAAATGTCTGGATCTATAGATCTGTTATGAAACTAGAATCTTCACGGCTCTTTTAGGTCTTTCATAGTTTTTATGTTATATATTTTGTTAGGTGCAATAAATAATTGTGTAAGTTTTCAACTCGATCCGAGAACACAGAAACAAACTAACACAGACTAATAAACTGTCATGGAATCCCCATATTGATAAAACTATCAAAAAATCAAACAAAGCATTAGGGTTTTTTAAAAGAAATTTCTGTAAATCAAATAAGAACATAAAATTAAAATGTTATTTAACCTTTGTTAGGCCAATAATGGAATATGCATCCTCTGTTTGGGACCCCTCAACTTAAGAAAACATTAAGAAACTGGAACAGACACAAAATAGAGCAATGAGATTCATAACAAACGAATATTTACATTTGACTAGTCATTAGAGTAACACCTTTAGTTGAATCCATAAATTAGAATGCCTTCAAGATAGAAAACTCAAAAGTAAAGTAGCAATTATACATAAAACACTGAACCATAATCTTCAAATACAAAAACAAAATCTAATAAAGTATTCTGAAAGACAAAGAGAAAGGCACATTCCTCGTCCCATATGCTAGGACAAATTTGTACAAATACTCCTTCTTCTCTAGTGCTATTAGAGCATGGAATGGGTTGCCTGAGCCAGCCAGGAAAACCAGTGACTTGGCAGAATATAAATCATTGGTTAATATGCATGACTGAATGCATGACGCGTAGGACGTAATCATCTTCTTTGTAGTAACGTCTGTATCTAATAAGATAAGAAGATAAGAAGTGTGGGAGAAATAACGTGCACAATTATGTAAGGAAAAAAAAACTCACATATTTAACCATATCTGCAAATACTGAGGGATTAATTTTCCCTTGTTGGTATCAAACAAAATAATTAATTACCAGTAATCAAATGGCCCACTGTATATTTTTATTGATTCCTATTGTTTTAGGTACACTCAATAATTGTGTAACGTTTCCGTTTGATTCGAGAAGGGGTTGGGGGGGGGGGGGAGAAATAACGTGGACACAATTTGGCGCCGACAGACAGAATGATTTGATGTAAGCTTTGGAAAAAAAATAATTACATTGGTTTGAGTTTAAATCGTTTGAACCAGCGCTCGCACACACACACACACACCACGCACACACTCTCTTAGTCTCTCCACACACACTTTGTCTCAATGAGTTCATAGACTTTATTTCAGAACTTTATGGTCATGGGTAGAAAGTCCAACCTCTTTTAGGACACCAACTTAAAACATTAGGATCGACTGAGCAATTCTTTCCTACTTTGCACATCCACCGGAACCTTGTAGAAGCTAAAACTACTTGATCTGTCACTTAACCAGGCCATTATATTTAGCTTATATAAATATACTAAATGCTTTTAGTGAAAATTTATTTCTGGAAAGTTCTATTTGTTATTTATTTTATTTTCTGATTTTCATTTTTACTTGCTCAGAAAATCTTGAATCTCACCCGGAGCAGACGACGACTCTTTTCTGACGTCACCCAGAATAACAAAAGACATAATTGATAACAGAATGTCATAGGGAGATATAGAATAGAACCATTCACTGATTTGTTTTTGATTCCGATATTGAACCCTTGTGTCCAGTGTTTCTCAAACTTTTACCTGCGGTAATCGCATTAAGTTCCCACTGTGTGATCCGGAGTTTTTTGTTTTTTTTTGTAATGAATGAGAGCAAAAATGAAAATAAACTGAAAGCTGTCAAAAACAGATTTCAGACAACGGTATGACAAACAGAGGAGCGAAAATTATTTAGAGGTGACCCACAGGCAGACCCCGAATGCGATGGATTGATGATGTGGAGGCAGATCTGCTTGGGGTTAGGGCGTGGAGACAAAAGGCCCAGGAGAGATTTGAATGGAAGGGTGTGTTGAAGCAGGACAGAGTACTCCATGGACTGTAGCGCCACTGGGATGGATGGATGATGGCATGACAAAATAGGTAGGTCACAGTAGGATATGCGATCTTTGTGCAACCTGTTTCAAATCATTTGCCTTAATATTATAATGTTAAAAGGTCGTCAGTTTTATAATTTATGACATGGACAAACTGTCTATTAGGGTGGAGGTTTCTCTACTAGTGATTTGGGAAGCGGTCACAGTAATAGAGTTCAGCCTGTATACAATGGCGTGGAACTGATGACTGAGTGATGGACACGAACAATTTTTTTTGTTGATTAGCCAGCTTTGTGGTACATTACAACAGTTTCAGGAATTCAATCGCTCCAACAAAAACATTTATACTTCTTGGAACCTTTGGGCTTCCATAGGATATTGTATACACAAGCCTCCCCCACAGTTTCAGAATGACAACACACCATCCATATGTGTTGTGTGTATGTATCCCAGAACTGTTGGACTTTACTAGTAAGTAAAGACATTGACCTTCAAAACTTCGGAGATCAGGCATTTCGTGTGAGATGTAAGCCCATGTGGATTGCATGGCTTAAAATGTATGCGGACTTTCATGCGACTAGGGCAGGAAAAAGGACAAGCAAATGAAGGCAAGAACTATGAGCAATTTCTGAACAAAGCTTTTACAGTTGTCAAAAACATTAATGTTTCTTGGAAACTTCGAGCTTCCATAGAAACTAAAGACAGTTCCTTTCGAAAGAATCCCAATATCAAGGACTTCGATTGTGTCTACAATAATAGACAATATTCAACCTAATGATAGTAAAGTTTGCATAATTACTGAACATATTACAATGAATAGTGTAAATGATCATAAACTATATACAATTTCTCAATAACCTTGACTGTTCAACAGTATTATATGGTCTGGATGTGGATGCGTTAACCTGTTTGTCTTGTCTGTTATTGTAAGTAAAAGTATAATCTGAATAAACCACATTTAAAAAAAATTCTTATTCTAGGATTAAGATTAAACTTTGCACTATTATTCATTGTCAAAGACAATACATGGATCAATTGAAAAAATAAGTAGTGGTAGCTAATAAATCTTATTTTATATATAAAAAGGGGAATAAATCCTGCGCTATTGATTATTGAGTGATATTTTCAGCGCTTGTGCCGTGCTTTTCCTTTTATAATCTTTTGTTTTTTGTAAATTTTTGTTTACATTTTAAAATGTGGCTGCCTGGTCGAGTGGTATGCGCTTCGGATATTTGTCACGTTGGTCCCGAGTTAGAACCCAGCCCGCCGCCATTCCTTACAGTCCTGTCTGGGGTTTCTGGTTGGTTGGAAGTAATCATTCTCATTTAGTAAAGGAAGTCTGCCATTCCTCTTTTCGGGTTGCAAATTCTTCGTCGGGTCAAGAACATAAAAAACCTAAAAAAAAACAACAAAAAAACAACCCTGGGTGGATGGGTGAACACGGTTCTCGAAATGGGGTCTAACTTCTTCTTCGATCTCATTTATTATATTAGTGAGTTCAGATGATTAGACTAATATTTGAGATGAAGCGTGCAGTGGTTTCTCAACCACACATCTCTCCCTATAGTTGTCTTTCTATAGGGGTGTTTTGAGGCAAGTGTCTTGTTCGGGCCTCTTGGTAAAAAATGCAGTTCTGAAGAACATGGTCAGCATTCTCTGGTGACACCCCACAAGGGCAGTTTGTTACAGTCCCGATTTTTAGCTTCCGGATTAAATGTTGTCTCATTCTGTTATATCCGGTTCTGATTAGATTAGACGTTGGTCATGTCAGGTTAGTTTATAATAGGCGTCGTCTTTCTTATGATTCGGAATAAAGCTTGTCCATTGGGCTCTAACGATTTTCCTACAAATTTGAATGTTGATGTGCATCTTTGGGAAAAGAATTACTAGCTAATCGGTCACACTGGTAAATTTTAATTTCTAAAGGTATAATAAAAAATTAATTTAAATTTGGCTAGAGGTCTAGACAATCATTATCTTGAACAGACTACGCCGGAGTAATTGCACTTCAAGACACTATTCATTAAAAAGCTCCATCATGGAACAAGTATAGTTCTGTGGCTTCATCAATAAAAAAAACTAGATGTTCAGAAACATTTGGTGCACCATCTTATAACTCTAGATTTATAGTATAGGCCTATCATTAGAATTTCGTGAGTGTATTATGGCAAACAAAAGCAAACTTAATTATGCATGGAAAAAGCAAAGCGTATGTAAGGAAAGAACCGCTAACTGTCATTTATCTTAAAATTGCAGGGTTTATCTCCCTTTCAATTATTTAGTAATCCTGGTGAAGACTGGGATTTTTAATTTCGGTATCTTTGGGCGCCCCTGAGACGCACTGAGTCCACCCAGCTCTAATGGGAAACTGACATTAGTTAGGGAAAAGTAAAGGCGGTTGGTCGTTGTGCTGGCCACATGACACCCTCGTTAACCTTGGGCCACAGAAACAGATGACCTTTACATCATCTGCCCTATAGACCACAATGTCTAAAAGGGGAATCTAATTAATTAGTACTAATTGTTTTTTTTTTTTTGTTTTTGATTATTCCTGTATTGCCATGGACAATGAATAATTTTACAAAAATTTAACTTGATCCAAGAATGGGTTGTGTGAAAAACGTCTCAAAACGTAATGAGGGGAATAAATCCATATATACATCCACATCTCTAAATGAGTCGAATTTATTCCCCTTATTTCAATTTACCTTTACCTATCCCTTAGTCTTCAGCAAGACTTGACGACCGTCTTTTGCCTTGTTTAGAACCTCTTTCAATGGCATTATGTTGTCCTCCCTTTTGTCTGCCTCTTCTTCTTTTTCCTGTTACTGTTCCCTAAAGGAAGGTCTTTGCTAGCCCCGAAGATCTTGTAATACGGCCAATAATTTTAAGCTTGCACTTTTTTTTTGCAATAGTTAGCAGGTCATCACGGGGTCCGATCGCTGCAGTATCCCTGTTTCAACCCTTTCTTCAGAAGGATCCTAGGTATCACATTCAAAGACCGCATCACAAACCAAGAGATTAGAGACAGGGTTACTTATTTCAATTTCAAACAAAAAAATTGATCATCAATATTTATTTAACAAATCGGTAAATTTATTTATTGATTAATGTCTTGTCAGGTACAATTAATAAGTGTGAAAAGTTTCAACCTGATTTGATTATAGGAAATGGGAGAATAACATGTTGAAACTTTTTATTAGACAGACAGAGTGAATTGATATAAGCTTTGTAACAAGAAAAACATGTTTAAACTTTTACCAGACAGACAGGGTTAGTTGATATAAGCTTTGTAACAAGAAAAACATAAAAAGAGAAAAACATGTTTAAACTTTTGCCAGACAGACAGGGTTAGTTGATATAAGCTTTGTAAAAAAATGCTTTAAACTTCAATTCACTTTTTGCTGACGTAATCAGTAAGATGTATTTATATAGATTATATTTTGTTTTTAATATTTTGTAGAGGAAAGGAGCGTGTCTGGATCGAAGATTTTTTTTTTTTTTAAATGTGACCCTTAGCAGGAACAAAATGACAACAATAAACCAATCCACTGTTTTGAAAAGGACGAAATCTATTTCTGGAGACACGGCCTTCTTCTGGTTGGTCGCGTGACCAACTGTTCCAGCCAATCCTAGCGTGCGAAGAACTTGACGGCTGACCCAATTTAGCGCACGTAACAGAAACATGTAACTTCCGGTCCAGGTAGTTGGGGTCTTAATTTAAGATCTACACTGTTCCTGACAGATTCATTAAATATGGCGAAGGGGAGGGTGGGGGCTCTAAAAAATCCTGGGGGAGGAAGACGGCGAGCAAAGATAATTGTGGGCGGAGGAGAGTCCACTTTAGAATTAAATAAACACAAGAAGCCAAAATTAGATGAGCGCCATTTTTTTTTACGAGCCAGCGAAAAAAAAAAGAATTAAAAAATCGATTGTAACGGAAAAGGGATGGGAAATAAAATTAAAACAAGAAAGAGAGAGAAAGTGAGAAAAAGAGCGCGATAGAGAAGAAGAGAAGATGGAAGTAAGAAAGTGTTGGATGAGAGAGAGAAAGTGGCAGAACGAAAGTGTTGGATGAGAGAGAGAAAGTGGCAGAACGAAAGTGTTGGATGAGAGAGAGAAAGTGGCAGAACGAAAGTGTTGGATGAGATACAGAAAGTGGCAGAACGAAAGTGTTGGATGAGAGAGAGAAAGTGGCAGAACGAAAGTGTTGGATGAGAGAGAGAAAGTGGCAGAACGAAAGTGTTGGATGAGAGAGAGAAAGTGGCAGAACGAAAGTGTTGGATGAGAGAGAGAAAGTGGCAGAACGAAAGTGTTGGATGAGAGAGAGAAAGTGGCAGAACGAAAGTGTTGGATGAGATACAGAAAGTGGCAGAACGAAAGTGTTGGATGAGAGAGAGAAAGTGGCAGAACGAAAGTGTTGGATGAGAGAGAGAAAGTGGCAGAACGAAAGTGTTGGATGAGAGAGAGAAAGTGGCAGAACGAAAGTGTTGGATGAGATAGAGAAAGTGGCAGAACGAAAGTGTTGGATGAGAGAGAGAAAGTGGCAGAACGAAAGTGTTGGATGAGAGAGAGAAAGTGGCAGAACGAAAGTGTTGGATGAGAGAGAGAAAGTGGCAGAACGAAAGTGTTGGATGAGAGAGAGAAAGTGACAGAACGAAAGTGTTGGATGAGAGAGAGAAAGTGGCAGAACGAAAGTGTTGGATGAGAGAGAGAAAGTGGCAGAACGAAAGTGTTGGATGAAAGAGAGAGAAAGTGGCAGAACGAAAGTGTTGGATGAGATAGAGAAAGTGGCAGAACGAAAGTGTTGGATGAGAGAGAGAAAGTGGCAGAACGAAAGTGTTGGATGAGATAGAGAAAGTGGCAGAACGAAAGTGTTGGATGAGAGAGAGAAAGTGGCAGAACGAAAGTGTTGGATGAGATACAGAAAGTGGCAGAACGAAAGTGTTGGATGAGAGAGAGAAAGTGGCAGAACGAAAGTGTTGGATGAGATAGAGAAAGTGGCAGAACGAAAGTGTTGGATGAGAGAGAGAAAGTGGCAGAACGAAAGTGTTGGATGAGAGAGAGAAAGTGGCAGAACGAAAGTGTTGGATGAGAGAGAGAAAGTGGCAGAACGAAAGTGTTGGATGAGAGAGAGAAAGTGGCAGAACGAAAGTGTTGGATGAGAGAGAGAAAGTGGCAGAACGAAAGTGTTGGATGAGAGAGAGAAAGTGGCAGAACGAAAGTGTTGGATGAGAGAAAGTGACAGAACGAAAGTGTTGGATGAGAGAGAGAAAGTGGCAGAACGAAAGTGTTGGATGAGAGAGAGAAAGTGGCAGAACGAAAGTGTTGGATGAAAGAGAGAGAAAGTGGCAGAACGAAAGTGTTGGATGAGATAGAGAAAGTGGCAGAACGAAAGTGTTGGATGAGAGAGAGAAAGTGGCAGAACGAAAGTGTTGGATGAGATACAGAAAGTGGCAGAACGAAAGTGTTGGATGAGAGAGAGAAAGTGGCAGAACGAAAGTGTTGGATGAGATAGAGAAAGTGGCAGAACGAAAGTGTTGGATGAGAGAGAGAAAGTGGCAGAACGAAAGTGTTGGATGAGAGAGAGAAAGTGGCAGAACGAAAGTGTTGGATGAGAGAGAGAAAGTGGCAGAACGAAAGTGTTGGATGAGATAGAGAAAGTGGCAGAACGAAAGTGTTGGATGAGAGAGAGAAAGTGGCAGAACGAAAGTGTTGGATGAGAGAGAGAAAGTGGCAGAACGAAAGTGTTGGATGAGATAGAGAAAGTGGCAGAACGAAAGTGTTGGATGAGAGAGAGAAAGTGGCAGAACGAAAGTGTTGGATGAGAGAGAGAAAGTGGCAGAACGAAAGTGTTGGATGAGAGAGAGAAAGTGGCAGAACGAAAGTGTTGGATGAGAGAGAGAAAGTGGCAGAACGAAAGTGTTGGATGAGAGAGAGAAAGTGGCAGAACGAAAGTGTTGGATGAGAGAGAGAAAGTGGCAGAACGAAAGTGTTGGATGAGAGAGAGAAAGTGGCAGAACGAAAGTGTTGGATGAGAGAGAGAAAGTGGCAGAACGAAAGTGTTGGATGAGAGAGAGAAAGTGGCAGAACGAAAGTGTTGGATGAGAGAGAGAAAGTGGCAGAACGAAAGTGTTGGATGAGAGAGAGAAAGTGGCAGAACGAAAGTGTTGGATGAGAGAGAGAAAGTGGCAGAACGAAAGTGTTGGATGAGAGAGAGAAAGTGGCAGAACGAAAGTGTTGGATGAGAGAGAGAAAGTGGCAGAACGAAAGTGTTGGATGAGAGAGAGAAAGTGGCAGAACGAAAGTGTTGGATGAGAGAGAGAAAGTGGCAGAACGAAAGTGTTGGATGAGAGAGAGAAAGTGGCAGAACGAAAGTGTTGGATGAGAGAGAGAAAGTGGCAGAACGAAAGTGTTGGATGAGAGAGAGAAAGTGGCAGAACGAAAGTGTTGGATGAGAGAGAGAAAGTGGCAGAACGAAAGTGTTGGATGAGAGAGAGAAAGTGGCAGAACGAAAGTGTTGGATGAGAGAGAGAAAGTGGCAGAACGAAAGTGTTGGATGAGAGAGAGAAAGTGGCAGAACGAAAGTGTTGGATGAGAGAGAGAAAGTGGCAGAACGAAAGTGTTGGATGAGAGAGAGAAAGTGGCAGAACGAAAGTGTTGGATGAGAGAGAGAAAGTGGCAGAACGAAAGTGTTGGATGAGAGAGAGAAAGTGGCAGAACGAAAGTGTTGGATGAGAGAGAGAAAGTGGCAGAACGAAAGTGTTGGATGAGAGAGAGAAAGTGGCAGAACGAAAGTGTTGGATGAGAGAGAGAAAGTGGCAGAACGAAAGTGTTGGATGAGAGAGAGAAAGTGGCAGAACGAAAGTGTTGGATGAGAGAGAGAAAGTGGCAGAACGAAAGTGTTGGATGAGAGAGAGAAAGTGGCAGAACGAAAGTGTTGGATGAAAGAGAGAAAGAAAGAAAGAAAGAGAGAGAGAAAGAAAGAGATACCCCGACAATTCCTTCAACATGAAGGCGGGTCACTCAGAGCTCCCCTTATTAAAGCCAGAAAAGCTTAAAAAAGGAAAAAAGGGGGCGAGGGGTAAACTCAGAGTAATTAATTAGAGATGAAAATGTTATGAAATGCCAGGGCTGACGTGACTTGGCCCAACAGGGGCGGCGACAGATCTAGGCAGGGCCACTACACTTGACATCAATCTCCATCACATTAGAGTTCTGGGCCGCCTTATTCTGTCAAAAGGCAAACCAAAAAAAATGGGCGTGGCAGGAAGCTGCATAGTTGCAAATATTTATATACAACACAGTAAAAGTCCTACCGACCCTCCCCCATAAATACAACATTTTCACATGCCACACATTTTATTCAAGGTATCCTTGACCACAATCATGTCGGTCAGGAAAAATATTACAATAGTATAACTGGAGAGACAATACATGCGCAATCCAGTTGGGAACTAATCAAAAGTCTGCTATGGTATGGCAGTACCTGACCAGCGTACATTTTAATTGACCATTGCAATGCAGGCTTGGTTACCATTATAAATAGCCAGCACAGAACGATTTTAAGCTATATCTATGGGAGCGCGGTGGTTGAGTGGCTAAGTGCCTTGCTTCCTTCTTAGGTTGGAATCTTGGTGAAGACTGGGGTTTTTACTATTTAAAAAAGCATCGTATATCAATCGAATACAGCTACCATCTCTTGAAGAGCTATTTCATGAAATATGCCTTTCCAAAACACTCACGATTCTTAAAGAAAACCTGCACCCACTAAACCACTATTACATCAGATCTGAACGAAGTGGTCGTCTCCTTTTCATTGGAACTAAAACTGAAAGATTTTAAAACTCCTTTATCCCACTTCCGGTTAAAGTGTTACAAGATCATCTGTCATCATCGAGAAGTTCATAGAAGTCAAATTCATAAGCGCTGGTTGTGAGTGTGTGTGTGTTTCGTATGTGAATGTTGTTCGTATTTGCATCTATATTGTTATTGTACAGTAGTTACGCTGAGGTTGTCAATTGTAGTCAAACTGAATTTCTATTTGATTGGATCAATAAAAATATCTTATCTAATCGTATCTTCTTAGGGCGGGGAAATAAAGACGGTTGGTCGTTCTGCTGGCCACACGACACCTTGCTTATTGACCGTTGGCCAAAGAAACAGGTGTCTCTGCTCGTTAGCCGTTGGCCAAAGAAACAAATTTATTAACATCAACTGCCCTATAGATCACAAGGTCTGAAAAAGGGAACTTTACTTTCTACTTTACTATGGGAGTTATTGAGTATGAAATTTGAGTTGGATTCGAAAATTTGATGTAAATTAAATCTTTACTTTTCTTTTGTAATATATGTCAAGTAGTTTTTTTTTTAGGGGGGGGGATTTTCATCTAAGGTGGTTAACTTTAAATATCTAACAGATTATGTTGTCATTCAAGTGTACTGAATTCAGGAAATGTCGATGAGCTTTATGTTTTTTTAAGGGTGTATAATGATTTTTTATGCACATTTTAGCGCTAAGAAATCAAATGTCCAAGCTCTTTCGCTACTGACCTTCCCACGTGAAGTCCCGCTTTGTCTTTTTTTATCTAGTGAACTGTATTTTATAGCTAAAAAAAACGTAAATGGGATCTTCACAAGCAAAATATTTTTTTAAAAATCCTTTTTAAAAACGTATCTAAGGGAAGAACTACACACTTACAACCATATATCTCAATAATGTTGAAGTTATTTCCCTTTTTCGACATACAAAATTGACTAATTGGTAAATTTAAAAAAAAAATGATTCGTGTTTTGTTAGGTGCAATAAATAATTGTTTCAAGTTTCAACTTGATCCGAGAATGGGTGTGAAAATAATGAGTACACTTATCTATAAGGTAATCAAAGTGAAACTACATAGATCAATGATAGATCTATAATCTGTGATGTGCCTGTTTATGTGTTGCTTTACGTTGAACTGCGATCAAATTGATTTCTTGATGTTTCTGATAGACACATGAACTCGTGATGAATATAATTTGAAAGATGTTTTTTTTTAATTACCAGAATAACTTGACTTTCATGACACCCTAAGGCGAAACAGAGGTGTGAGACATTAAAAGTGGTAAACCAATGCTAAATTCGAGAGGAACTCGTACATTTATTTTACAAAGCTTATATCAACTCACTCTTTCTGTCTATCGATTATCACTTTTCTCTACCTCCCTCCCCCGAAACTCCCCGCCTTAAAAAATAGTCATCTTTACACGATCAGACTATACTTAGTCTTTTCAGTTATTTTTAAATATGTGTTAGACTCTATGATATTTTTTGGGGGGCTGGTCCTTTTAGCGGCCCCCGAAAGGGGGAAAAGACGCTATTAGTTTTGTGTGGAATGTCTGTCCGTCCGTCCCGCTTAGATCTCGTAAACAAGAAAAGATAGTGAAAATCCGATATCATAATATTTTAGACCATTCAAAGTTCTGATGCTTTTTTTAGCATTCTGCTCCGCCCCCTCTCCTTTTTGAAAACTTTAAATTTTATAATCTGTTTCATCTAATTTGCACGGCTCGCTTTATAACGCTACCCCTGCTAACCATATAATGTACGACTTAGGAAAAAGTCCTTTATACAATCTCTGAGTATTCATCGACTTTTCAGCTCTTTAACGTAATATTTCAAAGACATTTTACAAAGCTTATATCAACTCACTCTGTCTGTATGGAAAAAAGTTTGTACACGTTATTTCTCCCAAACCCAATCTCGAATCAAGCTAAAATTTTGAACAATTATTTCTTTTTCCAGACAACACAAGAATCAATAAAAAAACAACAACAATTAGTTAATTAATTATTAAATTAAATTAAATTAATTAATTAATAGTAAATTAATTATTTTGTTTGGTATCTTGAACGCAGGAAAGAAATCGTACTTGACAGATGTGGTGGTATAAATTGAATTAGTCTCTTTTAGGATTCTGTAAGATGCATTTATTTATTAAAGAACTTTTAGATATCAAGAATTCAAGCTATTGTTTATTATTTTGTGAGCAGGTCAGGCAGGCGCGAGTGGGAGATACCTTTTCTTACTGCTCAACATTAAAATTTACCAACAGTAGGCAGATGTTAGCGCTACTGGGTGGGTTCAATCTGTGCACCTCGGTATGGTGACCAAGGGGCTAGAGTCGCCTAAGTAACCAGACAACTAACTGAAAACAAGATAACAAACTTTAGTTTAGGATAAACAAACAAACGAAACTTTATTTACATAAAAATAAATGAATCAATAATAAAATATATACACTAAAATGACTAACCACTACTACTGAACCCATCAACTAACTAAAGCCCTCTAAATCTACACCACTACAAACACTAACAAACTAACCAACTATCTAACACAAACTGATCAACCCAACTATCTAACTAAATCACTACAACTACTACCCTAGACCTAGATCTACACAAATTCACTACAATAAACTAGTCTAGATCTACAATATCCTACTACTACAACCAACCCATAACTATAACCAAAACAAGAACATCTTAGCCTTTGTACGTTACTTAAGAACAGAAACAGACTATAACTAAGCCACTAAGTCTTGACTGGCTTGACTAAGGCAATACTAAACTAGATCTAGTACAGAAACAAAATAAATCTAGATCTACAGCAGAGTGATAGCAGTTATGTTCAGCAGAATTATATAAAGCAGTTAAAACAGCAGAGTAATACTCAATAGCAGCAGCTAAAAGCAGTTTAAACAGCAGTAAAAATAGCCTGCAATACATAAAATCATATATTCTATTAGGTCTAGAAAACTCAAAGAAGGACTGATGGACGCCGCCATCTTTAAATCACATGCTCAAAACATAAACTGCCAACTAGAATATAAAACTAAATTAAAATATATCTAGCATATTTACACACAGTGTGCCATAGATCTAGTAAAAGAAAATATAAAATAGTTACAAACTTACAGGCTGTCCCAGGTACAGAATAATAAAATAATTAGACGACAGACCACAAAGATCTTCAGCTGTCACACAGACAGATATGGTACTGACCACTGGTCAAATGTACACTCAACTGTTTTAAGACAGCATGTAGTACATCACTTTTATACTATCCCGCACTAACCTATATAAATAAGCGGAAGTACAATTATAAAATCTGACACTAACCTATAAAAATAAAATATATAAAAATAGATCTAACCTATACAATAAAAATACATATAAAACTAGCCCAGGGAGTGCAAGCTCACAATTTCTAGCAATCTATTAAAGGGAGATTAGTTTAGTTTTGTGTGATCTGTGTAACCGTCAGTCCCGTTTAGATAGCGAAAACTAGAAAAGATAATATCATAATATTTTAGATCATGCAAGCTCTGGAGCAACATCTACTTTTTTTTTCTTCTCTGAAAGCGAAACGAATTCTATACGTCTACAAATTACATATGCAAGCAGTTTATATTATTGTTTTCATACACCATTTTTGCAACTATTTATTTTTAATATTAAAGAACTAGAAATACGACGCCAGCAGGGTCGGTACCGTTCCAAAATTTTTACAAAAATTTCTGCAAACGTTCAATCTTTTTTTCTAAAACAATATTGTAAACAATATTTATATTATTAGATTCACATTGAACCATGTCTCCATGACACTGAATATATATGAATATTAAAAAAGTAGAAATAATAGCATTGATTTATCTCCGTATCCTGTAGTAACATGTCATCAGTCGGCCTAACAATACAATAATATGACTTTAGATACGCACAAGTTTGTTCGTTTTGTATTGGCGGGGATATGATTGTCATTTTTTGATGGTTTGCAGTTCAAAGCTTCTGATATTCATGCTGAAAATATTGAAAACTGTTGAGTGGACCACCACGGGAGCCGATTTTGGCTCCACATATTTGGAGAGCTGATGGAGTCAAAATGACAGACTAGCCACTGACGGAGATTGTGTTACATGGCGACATAGCCTCAATTCTGCTGGCACAACTTACAACACTGCCAATGAGCCACTGCCGGAGATTGTGTTACATGGAGACATAGCCTCAATTCTGCTGGCACAACTTACAACACTGCCAATGAGCCACTGACGGAGATTGTGTTACATGGAGACATAGCCTCAATTCTGCTGGCACAACTTACAACACTGCCAATGATTTACGGTTGACCGAGGCTAAGACATTGTGGAATTAGTCGAACGGAGAAGAATTGGTCTCCAAAGAGAGATCATTTCCTTATCTACACAATCTTTCATAAATGCACATTAAAAGCGATCACGGTAACCTCAACGCAGATATCCCTTTCTTTCTCCTCTATCCCTTCCCAACTGGTCCAGACAAGTTATAGGATCATAGCGCAGTGAGAAAGACTAAAGCATGAAATAGCGCTAAACAAAAACAATTGGTCAAACTATTTCTAATCACAATCGTACACATTTATTACCTGACTGATCCAAACTAATTGATGCAATTTCACTTTATGAAATGGGGTCGCACAGGGGCGTAGCTAGGAATTTTCCATCATATGAGAGCCAGGGAGGGGCTTTACCTCTTTTGGGGCCCATGTATTTCGCGTAATATTTAATATTTAATGTATAAAAATACTAATTTGGGGGCCCTGGAGGATTTTAAAATTCTCCCCCCCCCCCCGCATCACCCTTCCTAGCTACACCATTGGGGACGCAGTGGCTGAGTGGTAAAGTGCATGGCTTCCGAACCTGGGATCGAGGGTTTGAATCTCAGTGATGGCTGTGATTTTGAATTTCAGGATTTTTAGAACCACCCTGACTCTACCCCAATGGGCACCTCACTTAAGTTGCAGAAAGTTAAGGCGGTTGATCGTTGTGTTGGCCACATGACACTCTCGTTAATTTTTGGCCAAAGAAACAGATGACCTTAACATCATCTGCCCTATAGGTCTGAAAGGGGAACTTTACTTTTTATTTTTTTAATTACGCTTTATCTATGCTCTGTTTTTTTTTGTTTTTTTTTTAAGTATTGTCATGTTTTTCTTGTTTTGTTTCCTCTCCGTAGTGTGTATAGGCCCCCTTCTATATGAATTTATATACACATATGTATTTATAATTGTTTCCTCTCCGTAGTGTGTATAGGTCCCCTTCTATATGAATTTATATACACATATGTATTTATAATTGTTTCCTCTCCGTAGTGTGTATAGGCCCTCTACGATAGGAATATATATATACACATATGTATTTATAATTGTTTCCCTTTCGTAATGTGTATAGGTCTACCTCTACATGTATATATATATATACACATATGTATTTATAATTGTTTCCCTTTCGTTATGTGTATAGGTCCTCTTCTATATGAATATATATATACACATATGTATTTATAATTGTTTCCCTTTCGTAATGTGTATAGGTCCTCTTCTATATGAATATATATACACATATGTATTTATAATTTCATTATATGTTAATAATTAGTAATACTATTAAGGTCATCAATACTGACAAGTATAGACTATAATGCACTACAATGAGGTTATAAAAAACCTAAGACTATTGTTGAAATAGGCTGAAGTTGGTTAACTATTTCTCTCCGAATTGACGATACAATCGTTGATTTGACCTCATTAAATTAAATCAATGTTTAACTTTATAAACTCATTTTGTGTTAGATAAAAAAAAGATCATCCATTCCTCTTTAACTCTATACCAAATAGAATATTTTCTGATAACAAACGACAAGTCTATTGAAGCTTAATCATAACAGTGTAGTGAAATAGATGTGAGCAAAATGAAAAATTACGTCGAAACGTGAAAAAAATAATTACGGAGAGAAAGAGTTAAAACTGCATTCTGTTTTAACAGGCACATTATTTTTTTAAAGTCTTTATTTATACAAGTTCTTATGCATCTATTTTCAATGATTTTTCGATTTTGTTCCCCCGTTGATAAAATATGAGACAAGAAACCATAAAGGCAAGGAACCAATATCGACTGATTTCAATAGTTCTGTATTTGACGACATTTGATGTCAGAAGATAAATGCTGAGGTCTCAACTCACCTGACGCAATAATAAGATAAGATAATATAATGCCCGAACTGTTCGGAAAAGGTCTTCAATTGTTCACATTAAAAGGTCAACCTCTTCTGCAATAGCGCCGTCGCTTAAACATAAAAAACAAACTGACCTTGATAACTGTATTTAAATCTATCTAACAGATCACTTATTATCTGAGTAACTTTCTAGGCTCTAATTTCATTCACCTCCCCTCTTCGATGTCCTATTTATATATTGTCACCCCCTTCATATTTGGTGTCCCCCCCCCCCTCCTTATTTCGATTCCCCACCAGACGATAAATACTGCTGGTGTCAGCGAAACAAATCCTCGAATTCCGGTCTTTTTATTTATGAGTTGCGCAATGATATAAATGTGTGTGTGTGTTCGTTCTAAGTTCTAGATCTATTTACTGTCAACAATTACTCGAGTCTCAGAGTGACGCAAAGCTTCCCTTGTCATAAAGTGATGTTCTGTTTCTATTGAAACTGAAGGTGATGTGATAATTGGTCATTTCCTGTTACACTCTAAAGAGGCGCGATCAAGGTAATTGGATACAAAAGCACATGTTTTTAAACCCATCTTTTTGTATAGGGATACGTTATAGCATCTATTTTTATTGGGTTTCATAACGCTACTTAAAAATAATTGCACCCATTTTATTATCCTTTATAAGTAGTGGAGTAAGGAGGGTGCCAGGCGCTTGGGGCAGCAGGGTCCGTCGTCGCAGTCCCCCCCCCCCCTTTTCATCTTCCAATAGTGTAAGTAATTTATGTTTGCACTAGAACAGTCGCCAGTAGGAACTTGAAAACTTGGATGTAGTGTAAACGAAGCCAACAGACGTAGCAATCAATCCCACGCTAAAATCTCAATCCAGTTAAGACCACTACTAATCAAAATGGCACTAATCCGATGAGTACAAATAAAAGTAATGTTCCCCTTTCAGACCTTGTGGTCTATAGGGCAGAGGATGAGAATCCGCTGAGATCTGGAAATAAAAAACGGGAATGACACGCCCACTAGCCAATGAAGATTTCTGGTTGGCTAAATAGTAATAAAAAAAAACCCTCCCCAAATCCAAATCCCCAAAAATATGATTGTTGTTACGTCTGCAGACTCAAAGATCTCCCGCGCTCCGAATCGTAGAATATCTGAAAAGTTGAATATTTTTAAGAGTGTCACGGCACAAATTAAAGACAGCGATTTTCGTTGACTTTGTAATGGGAAAGGCAGTCTTATCGCTTCCAACGTATATTTGTAAGTCTAGATTTACTGTCAGATCAAAAGTCTGAGACACTTATGTATGATAATTAATTTGAAGTTAAAATTGTAGATAATTAGCACAAAAAATTAAATTAACTCTTTTTTTTAAAGGCCCTCAAAGGGGAAAAGCCGCCATCAGTTTTGAGTGGTCTGTCTGTCTGTCCGTCACGTTTGGATCTCAAAAAAAAAATAAATAAAAAATTAGTGGAGTTCCAATTTTATGAAACTTTGCAATTTAGCTAGCTCTAATTTTTATATTAATTTGCCATGCAAATACAAACATGTCACACACACAAATGTCCTTCGTTCCCACACAAATGACCCACGCCCTTACATACTAAGTCGAACAAATGTCCGACGTCCTTTCACAAATGTCTCACACCCTCACACCAATGATTTAGTCTAGCGGCCAATTAAAAAAAACCCGCTTTCTAGTCCAGCATTCTACCCGCGGGCGACAAACAATTCTACACAGTCAATAAAAGAACAGACTGTGATGCTGCCCCGACAGGATGTACTTTCTGATCTAAAATTAGTTCTAGTTATGTCAGTTCTCGTCTGTCTCTTTACAGTTAGATTTACTTATTGCACAAATAATAGACGGTGAGATTTCTCTTATTGCAGCAGGTGAAGGAGAGTTTCAATAGAAAGAAAAAAAAATTATGTTTAACATTCTGAGTTTTCACATTAAATCCGTTGTTGTGTTGGTTACTATTTAAGAAGCTAAAAATAAGTTGGACATTCCGCGTACTTATAATACTCAGAAAGACACAAAGATAAAGGCACATTCCTCGATCCATATGCTAGGACAAATTTGTACAAATGCTCCCTCTTCCCTAGTGCTATGGAAAACCAATGACTTGGCAGAAATTAAGTCATAAGATAGACCAAGAAACACGCGTAGGACGTAACCATCGATCAGAACATGCTGTAAGTATGAATGTTGCCCTATACAAAAGCAATTTTAAAAAATCAACAGCTACAAAAAAAATAAAATAATTTATAATAAATAATATTTTCCCCTCTACACAGAAATGGTAAAATAAAGACTACTATCGGCTAGCCACTATGGGAACACATTCTTCTTCATGTGGCAATATAACGTATTTAATACGGTCTAGTCTAATGTCCTTTGTAGACCTTTTATAGGTCTTTACGGCTAGTACAATGTCCTTTGTAGACCTTTTGTAGGTCTTTACGTCTAGTCCAATGTCCTTTGTAGACCTTTTGTAGGTCTTTACGTCTAGTCCAATGTCCTTTAAGACCTTTTGTAGGTCTTTGATTTCTGTGCTGCCAACAAACTCAGCTCGAGTCCGATCTTGAAGTCAAAATTCGTCTATATTTATATTTGAAATTGAGCGCGCTCCCCCCCCCCCCCCCCCTTGGTTAGGTAGCCAAGTGGAGTTGTTTTATTTGCAACTCAACCACACATCCCAAAGGTCTCATAGCTCCGTTTTGAAACCAGCCCTGGATGGTACTTCCCACCCACTCTCTCTGAGGATACTGCCACCATAAAAGAATGGAGATCTCAGAGCCCGAGGCTTTTGAAACTTGAGAGCGATTCATGTCACTGCAATAGATAGATGTTCATGTCAGCGATTCGGTTTCTTTTTGTTTCATTAATAGCTTATCGACCTTTTTTTCTTTAGCTAAGATTAAATACAGAAGAATTTTTGTTTCATGATACTGGCTCTTTTACATTTGCCTATTTATCTACAATAAAATTTAATCTATGGCGAATAATTATTAATGGCTAGCTTTAGGCTTTTTCAAGTATTGGTAATCTATAGACTTGAAAATGTTGGCGTTCATTTTCCCGCACTTTTTTTTTTTTTTTGCACTGTAAAATTAAATTTAAAATCTCTTTCGCTTGTAGCGTAAACACATTCGTAGTCACTAGTTGGCAACAGTGAGCATTCAATATGGCGTCCATGACATTGTTTACTTTGTTTATTTGTTTCAAAATTTCTCCCAATCTTCACATTTTTATTTTTTTTTGGTCATTTTTCGTTTGGTTTCCAAGAATCGTTTTCACATTTCTGCTTATCGATATTTCTTCTTTTTCAATGTTACTGTATTCGTACAGACCTGTGACGTGGCAACGAGCTATTGGATCTAAACTGTCCGCAGGTTGTAAGTTTGCAGGTCAGGCCTTCTATAACGATGGTCTCGGTTTAAGTAACTAACAAGGATTTCCAAAAAAAAACAAAAAACAATTAAATACTTAGTACCTGATGAACAGGCCTTAGTCGGTTAAATGATTAGTTAGAAAAGCTCGAGAGATGATATTTTTTTACGAACTTTTCTTATAAAAATGTTGTGCTTTAAATGACGAAAATATTGTTATAACCCCCGATGTACACCGCCATCCAAGTTGGTGCTGTGTCTCCGTGTACTGTTAGAGATTAGACATAGACGGAATGTTGACAGATGGACAACAAAGTTCAGGCCCAAGTCTAGGGGCTTATGAAGAAGTTGTGCTAAACGCAGACTTTGTTATTATGAGTTTGTGATTTACTGTTAATAAACACTCTGTCGCAGTTAAGTTATCTTAGATATGTTACAATATGCTATTGGGAAACGAATGATTCGAGGAATGGCTCCTACGTTCTATCTGCTCGTAATGCCATTGTGCATGGTGGTCTCAATAGTCTATTCTCAGTCTGTTGAGTCCTTCTTCAGACTAGCAAACCGTTACACTGTCAATTCCTTTTAAATTACCTTCACCTAATCTTTTGTGCTTATAGTCTGTAAGGCACCACACAAGATCTGTTCACCGTCTGTCGCCATTCCTCAATGTTTTTGGCCTTTGATAGAACTATCTTTAATTGCAGGCCCGTCCATTCTTTTATGTCCATTCTTTTAGGCGCCCCGACCGCACTTTCCCGTGGTGGAGGCTGTCCAGGCCTGAGCAAGTTATTATAGCACAGTGCAGGACAGGCCATTGTCCTGTTTGCTCATATTTCTCACGACTATGGCCAAATTTCGATTCACGGTGCCCCCGCTGCGGGGAACAAGAGGAAACCGTGCCTCATATTCTGCTTGACTGCCCCAGACTTGCTGATCTCCGTCTCGACAGGTCTGGGAAACCCAAAATTCTCGACCTGTATGGCGACATTTATGCACTACGCAAGACAGCAGGGTTTCTGTCCAGGGCTTTTGCAAGAGAGGATTTGAGCCTCTCAAGCCCTCACTCAAATGGAGTTTGATGATGATCATGATGATTATTCCTTTATGTTGTCTTCCCATTGCTTTCTCTGTCTGCCTCTTTTTCTTTTTTCCTGGTACTGTTCCCTGAAGGAAAGTCTTTGCGAGCCCAGAGGATCTTGTAATATAGCCATAGAATTTTAATTTGCGTTTTTTTTTTTACAGTAGTTACCAGGTTATCGTGGGGTACAATCGATATACTAATCCTCTCTCTAATCTTTTAGTTTGTAATGCGGTCTTTGTATGTGACACCTAAGAAATTTCTGCAGCATCTCAATTCCATCACTAGGATACTCCTCTCTAGTTCTGGTTCTGCAGTTAGCGTCCAAAATTCGTAAGCGTATAAGAATGTGGCCATGACCAAGGAATGCATCAATTAGATTTTGTAAACTTGTAAACCTAAGAAGAACATCTAGTCTCAGCGTATCAAAAATGACATTAATGTCATTGACTCATGTCTCATTACTGAAAACAGTTGTCCTTTACGATATTGTCACGGCTGGCAATAACGACATCAATGAAGGTCTCAGCATGAATATTGTTACAATTGAACCTAACTGACTTTTGAACGAGATCTTCGCTCAATTAAAAAGCCAACTTAAACTTAAATTTACCGATAAAAAAATAAGGAAAAATGACATTTAACAATGCTTTCTTAACTCGGACAATCAGCTCCTAATCAGTAACCAATTATTATTAGACTCCAACTGTCAATGTTTCTATTTAGAATGTGACAGAAGTTTTAATGTTTCTGAAATTTCGCAATCTGCTTTTTTGTGTCATTTGTCAATTTGACTTGTCACGGGTTCGCCGAGAAGAAATACTCAACAGTTTACCTTAACGTCTAAGAGCAGACGAATGAGAAATCAGGAGAGGAAGAGACAGAGAGGGAGAGACAGAGAGGAAGAGACAGAGAGGGAGAGACAGAGAGGAAGAGACAGAGAGGAAGAGACAGAGAGGGAGAGACAGAGAGGGAGAGACAGAGAGGGAGAGACAGAGAGGAAGAGACAGAGGGGGAGAGACAGAGAGGGCGAGACAGAGAGGAGGAGATAGAGAGGGAGAGACAGAGAGGGAGAGACAGAGAGGGAGAGACAGAGAGGAAGAGACAGAGAGGAAGAGACAGAGAGGAAGAGACAGAGAGGAAGAGACAGAGAGGAAGAGACAGAGAGGAAGAGACAGAGAGGGAGAGACAGAGAGGGCGAGACAGAGAGGGAGAGACAGAGAGGGAGAGACAGAGAGGGCGAGACAGAGAGGGAGAGACAGAATAATAAAAATACAGACAAGGAACAATTTCTCTCGAGTTTGAAGTCATTTGTACAATACTTCTATTCAAGTTATATTTTCATGAAGGAACCTGGATGGAATCTGGACACGGATCTCAAAAAACGGCTCTAACCATTTTCCTAGAAATGTAACAGTTGCTGTATATCACTGAGAAAAGAATTACTGGCTCGTTGGCCACATGGAGGGAAACTCTAGTTTGACTGTTATAATTTTTCAAAATAAAAATAAAAAAGAAATATATTTAGACTTGTCTAGAGAACTACGTCTGGATCCAGATCCCATATCGGTTTTGAAAGGACTATCGCGTTATTGGAATGTTTATCGCTCTATGAGTTGTATAAAGGAGGTATTGTCTTTTTGAAAAAAAGTTTAAAAAAAATATTTTTCTTGTTTTAAATCTAGATCTAGATTATGGCTAGGATGTGAACAGGTTTTTGAGAACTGACAAGATTTATCACTCTTAGGAAACTTACATTTAGGGTTAGTTTTTGGTTTCTATTAGAACTAAAGCATTTCGTTCAGAGGATATTCTGAGAGCCTGCATATGCACTGTTGGAGATGGACAAAAATGGGGAAAAAAAAAACTATAAATAACTAGGCTTTATTTAGTGTATCCGGTGTACAGGAGAACGGAAGTGTTGATAAGCTACATTTTTTTAAAGGGGAATTCTTTTTTTCAACTTTGTAATACTTCACATTCAAATGTTCTAACCTCTTCCGTTTGTTGTACAGAATAATTGCAATATGGATAACGCATGAGACGTTCACTCTAAGAATTAGAACTTCTTTAAAAAACAAGTGAACACCTAAACGGAGGACCTTTGATTCGAATATCAACTGAAACGCTTTAAGATAAAATGTTAATTTAGAGCTCAACTCTTTTTGTTTTTGGCAACAGAGTAACTCAAATTAGTGTCTTTGACATTGTTTAGCCATATTAAATTTATCGTGAGCATCTCCAAGCAAGCATTGTGTATGTGTGTAGGTAAGTGTGTGTGTGTGTATGTGTATAAAAAACCAGCGCAGTTTTGTGTTACGGGTGAAACATTACGTACTCGATTAAAAGTTGGCAGTGATCTCGACCTTCCCCATTTTCGCAGTTAAACTACAATTATCAATTACTTTTGGCTTGCAGCCACGCCTCGATCAGTTCTTCCTTGCAGCTATATGAATAGCCTCATTCACATCCTACTTGTAATTGCATTAACAGCATCCATGACATCTTACTCGCGGCTTTATTAGAAGCCTCAATTACATCGCATTCGAAGTTACATTAAGAGCCTCAATTACATCTTAATAGTAGTTATAATAGCAGGCTCACTCGTGGTATCCTGATGACACTGCCCATAACAAGTAGAAATGTAAACATTAGCTGGCTTTGATTTCAACCTTTTCCTGTCCAGTAGAAGTTAAACATTCGAACGGAATAAAACTGTACCCACAGACATTAAAATATATAACCTGGTCAACGAAACAATGTTTATGCGCTTATTTTAATATGTTATTGAAAGTAGTAGTGAAAAAACAACAACAACAACAACAACAAAACATCGATGCTAAAGATTCTTTGGATTTGCACCTAAACCAAAAGAAAATTTATGATCTTCAAAACCACAGTGTGCTCTCAAGGGATCCTTTTTTTTTTTTTGCTTAGTCATTTGTAACACTAGTATAGAACTCTGCTCTGAAGCAAAGCTTGCGATAACCAACACATTTTTAAATATCTATTCGCTATCTTCTTTGGCGTAATGCTGGGTCAAATGAGACAGCGATTGCTCGAAGGCATCTACATCCGGTTTCGTTCAGACGGCTATGTGTTCAATCTTCGACGTCTACTATCCCGTACAAGAACAAAGGAGATGGTCATAACGGAGCTTCACTATGCCGATGATTGCGCCCTGCTAGCTCACAATGAACATGATCTCCAGAACGCGGTAAACGAATTTGCATACGCTGCCGACTTTTTCGGTCTATCTATAAACCTCGGGAAAACAGAAGTCATGTTCCAGAAGTCACCCAATAAAACATACTCAGCCCAAAGGATCACAATAAACAGACAGCCCCTTGACGTGGTAGACCACTTCACATATCTAGGTAGTATAGTGTCAAATGACGCCTCACTTTCTAGGGAAGTTGATAACCGTCTGGCCAGGGCCAGTAGCGCTTTTGGACGCCTTCAGGCGAGAGTTTGGCGGAACAAATCGCTTCCCTACCTACAAAAATCAATGTCCACCAGGCTGTGGTTCTCTCAACCTTATGTTAATTAATGTGGAACAAAAAATAATATTTTGGGGTTGGTTCATCTTTCCTGGCTGAACGGATGAAAACTGTCGAGTGTGAAAGTGTCCCTTTAGTTCTGTAGACCAGAGAGTGTAAACCGCGACAGTTAAATTACGAAGGCTTCCATTTTAAGGTTGCTGCTTGATGGAAAATTTCCCATACACTTCTTCACATCTTCAGCTGTTACTTTTTTTTTTTTTTGACGTACGGCGAAAACCGTGCAATGTGTAAGCGTCCTTACTGTCGCAAAGACTGTGATACGAGAAAATAAAGCTACTAGGAAAAGTACATCTCTGAAACCAACAGTATAGGTCAAAGACCAGGTTCAACGCTTGGGGTAGAGTAGGTCATTACTAGTTAACTGTTTTGTTTCCCTGATGATGCTGAGAAGGTCAACACGTTTACAATTTCCAATCATTCTGGAGAAAATTATTGACTTAGCATTTTAGTCTGTCGTTTCCAGAATTAAAATTTTTTAAAAACTTGTATAGTACAAAGTAAATGTAGAGCGTGGTTAGGCCGGAAAAAAGTGTTTTTAAAAGCACTTATTTATTTAGAAGTTCACCAAATAAGCAACAACAAAAAGTGTTTTTAAAAGCAATTATTTATTTTAGAAGCCCGCAGCCAATGCATAGAAAAAAAAATTTTATAGACTCTGTTACTTGACACGTTCAGCGTGACTATATAGTAATACAAAAATAGGTCAAGTTGGGGAGTTGATTGGGGCAAAGTTAACGGTCTGACTTAAGACGACATCTACCTGACGTTTTGTGTACCAAGATGTGGATACCAATAGGTACACTTTTGGTAATGTTATGTATTAACAAATGCATTTAGCTTCAAGAGTGGTATTGGTCTGCGCGAGCCAATTATCAGTTTAAAAATACTCTGCGCAGGCTGGAGGCAATGCAGTAATTTGCCCACAAATGACTAGTCCCAAACGAGTCGATAAAAGGATCTAAATCGAGCACTTGCGGACAATGGTTATGCTTGTCCTGACTGTGGCAAAATATGTAGATCACAGCTGGGGCTGCGCATCCACGGGAAATACTGCATTCCTTACTAATCTTCGGACTCGAAGACAAGCCTTATTGTTTATTTATTTATTAACAAATTTTGACCATTATTAATTACCCCATATGAAATAACACCCACTGATCTTAATAAGTAGAGCCATTAACCGTAAACAATAACATACATTATTGTATATGTAATAATATTCATTGACCGTTTGTTAATATTATAATTGAGACCTATGTGAAACGAGTGGCGAACAGTCCTTGTACACTGAGGACAAGGCTTATCCCTTGAAGGAATTACATATTTACATAGCACATATCAACTCACTATGTCGGTCTGTCTGTATGTCTGTCTGGTACAAGATCAAGTAGAAATATTGTACAATTATTTCTTGTACCGGACAAAAAAAATATTTTAAAAAGAGATATTCATATTAGTTAATCAATTATTGGATATTTTTTTTCTGAATCGACAAAGGGAAATTAATACTACTTATTGAGAAATGAGGCTGTATATTTAGAGCTGTTTTCCTTACTGCGTTTTGTGCACTTCTTCCACCACTTCCCACTCTGGGATCAATTTAAATTTTGGGTAATTATTCATTGTCGAAAACAATATATGAATAAAAAAACAACAAATAATTTTTTTTGTCTAAAAAAACGGTGCTTAATCCTTCAGTATTAAGATATATGTCAGTAATTTTTGCGGTTCTTCTCTTTAGATTAGCTTTGTTTTAAATAAGGGAACAAAAACCGACATATTTAACAATATTTGTGAATAATGAAGGATTACTTTTCCTTGTGGGTATAGAACAAAATAATTAATAACCAGAGATTAATTGAATAATTGTTTTTTTTTTGTATTGATTTCTATCTTGTCTATGACATTGAATGATTGATCAACGTTGAACCTGATCCGGAAATGGGTGTGGTAAAAATAGCGTGTACAAAGTTGGTACCAGACAGACAGTGTGAGTTGATATAAACTTTGTAATAATACAAACAAATAGATAGATCTAGACTTAGTATATATATAAGGCCCTGTACTTTAAAGTGTTTTTTTTTTAAAACCTGTATTAGAAAAAAAAAACCAAGCAAACATCATAAAGAAAATTGTTTGGTGTTCAAAAAGATTTTATCTAACATCTGAAGCAGTGTTGGCAGCAGACGAAGTAACCACGACTGCCGGACATAACAATAGATCAGGAGATACAATTGTGCGGGACTTTGTAACATGTAGGTGTCTCTTCTCATGGTTTTTGGCCTGTGTGTGTGTGTGTGGCATGACTTGACATATGATCCTTGCTGACAATGAGACGTTGTCTTAAGTCTCTTTGAAGGTCGGATACATTTACCAACGATTGTGGCCATCTACAAAGGAATATAAGATTGGGTCCGGTGACTCCTAGAAAAGTTTACACATCTTCTTATATCCGTATGCTGCCAAGGATGTTGATATTAAAAAAAGGTTTGAGTTTCATACTTCAATAAAGCATTTTTAAAAAAAGCAGATCCGGGGGCAACCGAGTTGAGACGTTTCCAAAAACCTATAAACAAGGTATACACAGACCTATAAGCAAGGTATACAAAGACCTATAAACAAGGTATACACAGACCTATAAACAAGATATACAAAAACCTATAAACAAGGTATACACAAACCTATAAACAAGGTATACAAAGACCTATAAACAAGGTATACACTATAAACAAGGTATACAAAGACCTATAAACAAGGTATACAAAGACCTATTAACAAGGTATACACAGACCTATAAACAAGGTATACAAAGACCTATAAACAAGGTATACACAGACCTATAAACAAGGTATACAAAAACCTATAAACAAGGTATACACAGACCTATAAACAAGATATACAAAAACCTATAAACAAGGTATAAACAGACCTATAAACAAGGTATACAAAGACCTATAAACAAGGTAAACACTATAAACAAGGTATACAAAGACCTAAAAACAAGGCATACACAGACCTATAAACAACGTATACAAAGACCTATAAACAAGGTATACAAAGACCTATAAACAAGGTATACACAGACCTATAAACAAGGCATACAAAGACCTATAAACAAGGTATACACAGACCTATAAACAAGGTATACAAAGACCTATAAACAAGGTATACACAGACCTATAAAGAAGGTATACAAAGACCTATAAACAAGGTATACAAAGACCTATAAACAAGGTATACACAGACCTATAAAGAAGGTATACAAAGACCTATAAACATGGTATACACAGACCTACCTATAAACAACGTATACAAAGACCTATAAACAAGGTATACACAGACCTATAAACAACGTATACAAAGACCTATAAACAAGGTATACAAAGACCTATAAACAAGGTATACAAAGACCTATAAACAAGGTATACAAAGACCTATAAACAAGGCATACAAAGACCTATAAACAAGGTATACAAAGACCTATAAACAAGGTATACAAAGACCTATAAACAAGGTATACAAAAACCTATAAACAAGGCATACAAAGAACTATAAACAAGATATACAAAGACCTATAAACAAGGTATACACAGACCTATAAACAAGGTATACAAAGACCTATAAACAAGGTATACACAGACCCATAAACAAGGTATACAAAGAACTATAAACAAGATATACAAAGACCTATAAACAAGGTATACACAGACCTATAAACAAGGTATACAAAGACCTATAAACAAGGTATACACAGACCCATAAACAAGGTATACAAAGACCTATAAACAAGGTATACACAGACCTATAAACAAGGTATACAAAGACCTATAAACAAGGTATACACAGACCTATAAACAAGGTATACACAGACCTATAAACAAGGTATACAAAGACCTATAAACAAGGTATACACAGACCCATAAACAAGGTATACACAGACCTATAAACAAGGTATACACAGACCCATAAACAAGGTATACAAAGACCTATAAACAAGGTATACAAAGACCTATAGACAAGGTATACACAGACCTATAAACAAGGTATACAAAGACCTATAGACAAGGTATACACAGACCTATAAACAAGGTATACAAAGACCAATAAACAAGGTATACAAAGACCTATTAACAAGGTATACAAAGACCTATAAACAAGGTATACAAAGACCTATAAACAAGCTATACACGAAACATCCACTAATGAATGGGATAGAATCAGAAAATGTAATTAATACTTTTAGTGACATGCAAATAGAAGTCGTTGCGGAAATTACGCTAGAGAAGGGGGGGAAAAAAAGTCAACCAAAAGTGTAAACTTAAAATTTAATAATATTGTTGTATGCATGGGAGACAACTCAAGCTGGGGAATCAGACGACAGGAAGTTTGGGATGGGACGGACGAAAAAAAACAAAACACACACAGTCCATAGTAGTTCCGTCTTGGACTTATTCCGCCGTTACAGTCCAAAGTGTAAGTACTCTAGTTCTTCTTACTAGTCTTGTACTCACACACCTCCGCCATTACAGTCCAAAGTGTAAGTACTCTAGTTCTTCTTACTAGTCTTGTACTCACATACCTCCGCCATTACAGTCCAAAGTGTAAGTACTCTAGTTCTTCTTACTAGTCTTGTACTCACACATCTCCGCCATTACAGCTACTCAGTAGTAGCGTGTATGTAAAAAGTTAAGTCCCTTTCTGACCTTGCAGTCTATGGGACAGACGATGTTATGGCCATCTGTTTCTATGACTAAAGGCCAGCAGGGTGTCATGTGGCTAGCACAACAACCAACCACTTTTACGTTCCCCAACTAAAATCAGGTACCCATTAGAGTTTGATGGACACGGGAGCGCCCTAAAAATCTCTAATTAAAAATCCCAGTCTTCACCGAGATTCTAACCAGGACCACAGGTTCGGAAGCCGAGCGCTTAACCACTTAGCCATCGTGCCTCAAGTATGCGTGTATATATATGTATTTGTGTGTGTGTGTGCGAGCGGTAAACTATCAATGAAGTTCTTTAGACTCTTGTAGTAAACAACAAATAGTCCACTATGAAAATTTCTGTTTTAATGCCATTGTCTTTTATTTTGAGCTGATTTTGGAATGCGAGGTCAAAGTTCTGAGAGCATTATTTCTTCATTAAAACATTTTAACGGATAAAAAAAAAAGCTTTCTGTCCATTCATAACTGACCAGCCGTGACAGATTACGAGTGGAGCAACTCGGAGCAGTGAGCAGATCTCCCATCTAGTGCAGTGTTTCTCAAGCTTTTACTAGTGACGTCCCCCGTCTTCAGACCCTTCCCCAAAAAAAAACAACAACAAAAAACATAAAAAATACTTTAAAAAAAAACAAACAAGTTTATATTAAGCGTTCTTTTTTCAATGAGTCTGGATCAGTTATGTAATTAAATTTGTAATAGATCTAGACTAATAATAAAAAAGCTTTCATAAAAGTAAATTTAAAAAAAGGTGGGAGGGGGGGGGGAACAACGTGAATTTGAACTCATGGCTCAAGCCTTCTCAGGCTTCTCAAGCCAACATGCTAACAACTCTGCTAGTGGAGAGCATATGAACACGGAAGGTTGTATGGTATCTATTTATCTATTGTTTCTATAGCCTCGTCCTATTTTCATGTTTTGTTTTTTTACCCCCATGCATGACTATCTTAAATTATATATTACAGACGTTACTTCAAAAAAAGAAGATAATTACGTCTTATGCATTTAATATGTCAATCTAGTCATGCATGTTAATCGATGACTTAAAACTCTAAGTCGTTGGTTTTCCTGTCTGATTCAGGCAACCCATTCCATTCTTTAATGGCACTAGGGAAGAAGGAGCACTTGTACAAATCTGTTCTAGCGCATGGTATCAGAAATCTTTGTGTTTTTTTCTCAGTATTTTATTAGGTTTTGTTTTTTCTATTTGTAAATTATGGTTCATTGTTTTATCTATTTCATTGTTTTTCCTCTTTCCTGAAGTGTCTAAGTTTAATGATGTTACCCTAATCAAATTGGAATATCTTAACACATTATTTTGTATTTGTTCTAGTTTCTTTGTGTTTTCTTGGCATGACTACTTCCTGTGTCTGGTATGTGGTCAAACGAATTCACCGAGTGTATTTTACATCCCATTTATAACACTTCCCTTGTGTTCTGCGTCTAATGAAATGTCTAAATATGAGCTTCAGAGACGTGTTACAGCCACGTGTTGCAGTTACGCGTTACATTGAAACAATACAATAGAAAAAAAACTACAATAAAGAAATACAAGTCTCCAATATAAATGTCTTTTAATGCCAACATAATTACAACATTGATACTCAGATCATCAAAAAAAAACAAAAAAAAACAAGATCATGGAATCTGTACATCAACATAGGGACTGAAGTAGGCAGAGAAGTCTTTAAATACAATCACATGGGAATCAACTAGAAGGATTTACCAGAATGAGAATGTAAGCACACATACATATTTACACACACACCACACAAACATGTATAAACTCACACGTACACACACATATACATATATATATATATACACTCGCATTAACGCATATAAACTCACACATACAAACACACACATACAGAGTATAAATGAACATTAAGAAAAATACAAAAAAAAATATTATTATTATATATATATATATGAAAGAAGAAAGGGTCGGATAGCTGGTTACATTTGGTGACATCTTCTCAACATGAAATCTACTTCCTCCCAATTCCAGCCAAGGAGGAACACATTGTACTATTGCAAAGAATATCGGCATGTCATGCCAACTTTTGAGACAATGAAGTTTGAAGATTCTCGTACATGGCGGTAACAAACTATAAATAGCAAAAGCTTTTTGGTGTAACCGGTGTACAAAATAAAAATAAAAAGTTGATAATCTAGTTGTTTTTTTTTAAGTCTAGGTGACACTTTTTAGCACTGCATAATGACATTTTCTAAGCGCTTCTGATTGTAGCACAAACTAATTTAAATGAAGAGGAAGCATTAGACTTTGACTCTTATGACTTTAGTAGTGTTTTAAGTTTTAAAACAAATGGGTGACTATCCATCGGTAACAGAGGAGATTTGATGCGAAGATCAACTGTCATGCATTGATATCATGTTAAAGTTAGAGCCAAATTATTTTGTAGCTAGTTGGCAACAGTGAGGGTCAATTTTAGCGTCCTTGACATTGTTTCGTTTATCATGCAAATCACTAATTCAGTTTGTACATATATTAGAAGTATCTCGACTGGTCATCAGAAAATTTTGCTTCTATTCAAAACCAATTCTACTACCTCGCTTGTTGAGTCCACCCATGACATGACAATAGGTCACACTGCAATGAAGGACAGGGGCCTAAACTTTTTCTTTTCTTGCACGAAACCAAGAATATTGTTCATTACAATTTTTATCGTATGTGCCCTAATTTTGTATTCAGATAGACAAACCTGTTAGACCCATAAATATATATAGCCTATATTTTTAAAAAATGTATCATGTACAGACCTATGTATTTTTTTGTTACTTTGTTACAATACCTAAAATCTACTGTATACACTTATAAGTATTTAGTAAATATATATATATTTATATTGCACCGTTGGAATGACATCTGCTTGAGTTTCATGGCGTATTATCAGAGATGTACAATGAGAGAGAGAGAGAGAGAGAGAGAGAGAGAGAGGTTTCGCAAATAAAAAAAAATACTTATAAATGGTTGAGGGGAAAGGAAAAAAAAAGGGGGGGGGGGCAAACGTTGAGGGGCGTGAAATAGAGTGAAATAAGTGAGACAGACACTGCCATGGCAAGAAATGACACGGAGTGGAGGAGGACCATAGGGAGACAGTGGAGGGAGCCAAGGGGGAGTACAGTACAAGGGAGACAATGAGACAGTTTGTTTTCTCCTTTCCACTTGGCTTCTCAACCATAAATTATAGACATAACTCAATTTCAGCATTGTTTTCATTAATCAATATAGTTTTAGCACTTTTGGCCTAGGACTGCTCTGACTGTATCTACACGTGAATATTATATTATTATTAAAGTATTATTAGCAGATCAAGCAGATCTAGATTTAGATAGATATAATCAATAAATCCAGTCAATAGTAACAATACGTATAATATATAATACCAGTCTAGATACCCGATCTCTGGGTATGTAAATTCAATGACCTAAAAATAATCTAAGATCTAGCATTCTAGATCGGGTAGACCCATTTAATGCGGTACTTCTAGTCTAGGCAAAGATAGTCAGATAAATAGATCTATTCTGGATGCAAAGTCACAAATAAAGGCTTTACTCTTATTTGAGTCTAATTATTTTAATTATTAAACTAGACCTATAAGGCCAGATATTGTTAATAATAATAATACTAATCAAAAAACCTTTATAGCCTATTTTACCCTTTAGCCTTTGACTTGACCTTTGAAAACTAGAACCCCAACAACAGCTGCCATGAAATTGCCCTGGCTATTTATTCTAATATTTACCAACTATACACTAACTGAACACAGATCTACTTCAGTCGATTGTAAACTTAAAAATCACACTTATAGATCTATACAACCTCAAAAATAATTTACTTACTTATCCATAACATTAAAGAAGATTACCCATCACAAATGAAAGTTTTCAATTAGAAACAGTCAAAATAAATACTAACACTCTTAATATTAATAGCAGGAGACGTAGAGTTAAACCCAGGACCTAGATCTAAAGATAAATGCAACAACTATATAAAAAAGTAAGTATTACTAAGTTTGTCATTCAATGTGACACCTGTGACGAATGTATCACGCATTGTGTCTCCATATGAAAACACCTGTGTATTATGCATCAGGCAACAAAAGTCGTGGCACTGTGTACCTTGTGGGTTACCTCAATCTACATCAAGACTGTTTGACTCCTTTGATGCAGGCACTTCTAGCCCATACAGCATCTCAAATCAAATTCACCAACCGCTAGCCAGAACCACTCCTGTTAAACCCACTAAAACACCCTCATTAAACAAACCTACTAAAGCAGCAATACCAAAGTACCTCAAAACCTAGTAATAAGCTTTCAAAGTATTAAGAACAAATAATCTTGACTTAGAAATCTTATTAGAAAATGAGAAGCCAACCAACATACCTGGATTAGTGGTAGATTATTATATTATCCCTTAACTATCTAACCATATATCATTAAAATAAATTGGCTATTAAAAGCAGTTAGCAATCTAAAACCAAACTGAGAACTTATATCCTGAAGTAAATGTAAGCTTAACCAATTACACCAATCTGCATTTAACTTTCAAAAATCATTCCTATCAGAAAAAGACATAAATCAACCTGTTGATGAGCTCTGGAACTGTATTAAAAGCCATCTTAAAACATTACAGAAAATTCAGTACCAACTAAATGCTCGTGAAATAAAATAAATCAATACTGGTTTAGAAACAAATTAAAGAAACTTTGTAAGCAGAAAACCTTTTTAAAATATAAAAAAAAGTAAAGAAACTAAGGTAGAAAGAGTCCATAAAAAGTACCTAAATACTAAATACCTTAACCAAAAAGTTAGCAGATCGCAGAGTGAATACATAAATAAAGCAATATCAGAAGATAACAATAAAAGGGTATGGTCATACATGATATATAAGAATATGTAAACAACAGGAATATCCCTATTTAAAAGTGAAGTTAACTTAACACTTAATGATACTGAAATTAAAGCTAACATTCTGAATAAATATTTTGCATCAGCATTCTCAGCCCCAGGTGACAAAATCATATTAATAAATTTAAACTAAGTATAAAACATAGGAGATATAAATGTACAAAAAAAAAAAGGGATCCTAAAACTATTAGCTAGCATAAAACCAAGTAAAGCTTCTGGACCTGATGGTATTCCAGCTGGATTGCTCAAAGAACTAAGCCACGAACTAGCACCAGTGTTTAAAATACTTTTTTTCAGACTTCGCTTAATCAATTACCAAAGGAGTGGAAAGAAGCTAATGTCACTCCCCATTAAAAAAAAGTAGAAAATCTGATCCGGAGAACTACCGACCAGTATCACTCACCAGCATCACATGTAAAATACCAGAACACATAATATGTAGCAACATCATCAATCATGTAGATGAACATAATGTCCTCACTCCTTGCCAACATGGCTTCAGGAAGTATATGTGACGTGAAACTCAACAAATAGGATTAATTGAGGATTTTTTCCAAGGGATTAAATAATAGTGAGCCAATAGATACAATTTTATTATTTGCCGACCATTGCATAATATATAGAACAATAAAAACAACACAAGATACAGATATTACAAAAAGAATTAGAAGACTTACAGAAATGGGACTCAAATTGGAGCATGTCTTTCCACCCAGAAAATTGCCAGTTATTAAGAGTTAAAAAAAACTAAAACAAATAAAAACTACTTGTTTTATTCATGTTAAACCAGTTGCACAGACTAAAAACTAAAAATATCTTGGCGAAATGAAAAGCTCATCCTAAACTCCCCATATTGATGACATTGAAAATAATAAAGCAAAACATTAGAGTTTATTGAAATACAATTTAACAAATCAAATCAAATAGAAGCATAAAAATAAAATGCTATTTATCTTTAGTCCAATAATAGAATATGCATCCTCTGTTTGGGACCCCTCAACTCAAGAAAACATTAAGAAATTTAACAGACACAGGAACAGACACAAAATAGAGCAGTGAGATTCATAACAAACGAATATTCACATTTGATTAGAATAACACCATGAGTAAAATCACTAAACTTCGAGACACTACAGGACAGAAGAATTAAAAGTAAAGTAGCTGTAATACATAAAGTACGAAACCATAATTTACAGAAAGAAAAACAAAACCTTATAAAATACTCAGAAAGACACAAAGATAGAGGCACATTTCTTATTCCAAATGCTAGAACAAACTCGTACAAGTGCTCCTTTTCCCCTAGTGCCATTAGAGAATCGAATGGGTTGCCTGAATCAGCCAAGAAAACCAATAACTAAGAGTATAAGTCATTGATTAACATGCATGACTAGATCGACACCACATGAAATGCGTAGGAAGTAATTATCTTCTTTTTTTGAAGTAACGTCTGTAATTTATAGGATAAGATATATATATATAATTGAGATTGAATTTTAAGACTAAATTTACGTAAACAAAAGGTGACACATAATTTACTAATCAATGAAACAATTGAAAGAACACGGGAGCCTCAAACGACAATGCCACACTGACTGGGTTTGGCAGACGGCTCATGTGGCCAGATTTCACCAGCGACTTCGAGAGAAATCATATTAAATCACTTTTACGCCTAAACGTTAAAAAACACAGATCACAACCATAGGGTTCTCAGGCTTGGGTTGGTTTCCATTTGTTCAATTAAAGTGAAAAAAAAACAACAACACCAACAAAACTCATAAATAGTCTTAAATATTGATGAATAGAACAAGGGTAAAAAATATTCACAAATATAAAAATAATAATTAAAAATAACATAATACTCGTCTTGTAATGTCATGGAGTCATATATAAAAACAATACGTCTTCACAATGGTATGACATATCACTTGTATATAGTTTTATTTTGGATGTAAAACTTGTTTTTTTTTTAAATAAATTAGTACAGCCAATAACATACTTTATTTGAATAGCACAGAATTCGCAACATCTGTCCCGGACAAACACAGTTATATGCACACACAAGAACATGTCATACACGCTCTCAGACACACACACAGTGATACACACACACACACATATCAAGGTTCTCTCGGAAACAGGCACATTCAACAAAAGGTAGGTAATATATATATATATATATATATATATACATACGAATGATCTATTACACTGTGGGGTATCTCTTGTAGTCCAGTCTGTCACTCCTCTTTATAGGCCTGAATAATGATCAACGAGCTATTGGTCTCCACTGCCCACAGGCTGCGACGTCGCAGATCAGTGCTGAGGCCTATATTAACGACTGATCTTGCCTTCATCTATGTATTTCTCTATGAAGGACACACATTGTGTATGTGGGGGGGGGGGGGAGATGGGTCATATGCAAAGACAAGTAAGGTTTAACCAGTCTTGCACTATCATAATGGGGTGCTTTATGTAATTGTTTGAACTTGAAACAATAACAAATCATGACTTATTAATTTTTCTTGATACAAAATGTGGATTCAGTCTGTAGTTCAAGATGCATAGATCTTTAACATAAAGTCTAATAAAGCTTTACAATAGCTATTTAACTTTAAATATGCAAATGTGTACTATTTCAAATTATGAATATTATAAATTTCATTCCAATTAACATTTATAAAAAATATTTTCTAGGTGTTCTCAAAGTATAAAAAATATTTTCTAGGTGTTCTCAAAGTATAAAAATATTTTCTAGGTGTTCTCAAAGTATAAAAAATATTTTCTAGGTGTTCTCAAAGTATAAAAAATATTTTCTAGGTGTTCTCAAAGTATAAAAAATATTTTCTAGGTGTTCTCAAAGTATAAAAAATATTTTCTAGGTGTTCTCAAAGTATAAAAAATATTTTCTAGGTGTTCTCAAAGTATAAAAAATATTTTCTAGGTGTTCTCAAAGTATAAAAAATATTTTCTAGGTGTTCTCAAAGTATAAAAAATATTTTCTAGGTGTTCTCAAAGTATAAAAAAATGAATAAAAGAAACATCTTTAAATCCTCTTTTGACAAATGACAATAACATTTTTTCTCTCTTTTTTTTACTGTCAATATTTGAACGTAATTTGTTTATCATAATGACGGCTAATATTCACATAGATATTAACGAGTCCTTCTTACAGTTGTTACAGGGCCGGATGTAAGTTTATGGAGGCCTAGGGGCCGGATTTTAGTGGAGGCTGCAACAATTTTTCGATAGATTAAATAAAAGATCCATTTAGAAACGAAAAAAAAGCATGCTATATTTTTATATTTTAGTAGAGTGGCCATAGTATGGACATAGTCTTAATTTAATTTAGAAAATATTTAATATGCAGATTTGAGTTTTAAAACGTGTCTATATTGGAGTTTGTGGAGGGTTAAGGCCCTTGGTTGAGGCATTGTCGTAAATCCGGGGCTGTATTTACTTATTACGAACATGCTTTAAGCTTACACTTCTTAATTACATTTTTTAACAGTTGTAAAAATGCAAAAAAAAAATGTTAGAAAAAAAAATATAAAAAAATTTCAAAGTTTGTGGCCAGTCAAAATTCGAATATATTTTTATCTCTTTCGTGGAGGCCCCTTTCTTATGGATAGCCCGGGGCTGTAGCTCTGCCTGTCCTCCCTTAAATCCGGCCCTGAGTTGATAAAAAAAAAAGGACACCTCAATATATATACCTTGCATAACATTTTAATTAATCCACAATTGCGTTTAAAAACTAACAGATAGTACTAACTTTAAATGCTTTCTGTTGTGTTGGCAGTATGGCTTACATCACTGTCAGCAGCCTGTAGATACGCGTTCTGTTGGAGAGAACTCAGAACTCCCATTTAGTATCAAATTAGCCAATCTATGTTTTTAAAATAGCCATAAAAAAAGATTAAAATTACAATTTTGAAAAAAAAAAATCTGATCTGAAGCCTTATTTCAGATTACAAATGTCTAACACAGTATCAGCTTGGAGTAGAGCCATTCACCCGTTTTCTTCAATCATTGTGTGTATTCTAATAATAATCGGGAAAGTTCCATTCCCAGCACTGAGCGCCTGTCAGGGCCACCACATGCTTCACGAAGGGTCGCCTTTTATGTAGACGCTGTTACCATTGAGATCAGTAAACGTAAGTCTGTTTGTAAATGTTTTTGTCTTTGTGTGTGACGGCTCAGTAACACATACAACCCGTAACCAGCATGTCCGGGATGTGCCAGATCTCGTTATGCTTCTCCAAGATCAGATCCAAAGGCTCGTAGCCTGTTGGCGCGCACACGGGCGCCGGAACGACATTCGGTATTTTGCTGTGCAGAAGGTACTTGATGGACGAGAAGTCACTCTTGGGTTTGTACCTGTAAGGGCAGCTACCCTTGCAGTAGAAGAACTCCACGGTCTGTGGGTGTATTCCTAGGTTGTCCCAACCAATGTCTTTGATGTTGATGATAATGCTGTGCCTGCAGCATTTGTTCTGCTCGCAAGGCTGAGACTCCACCTGCCGCTTGTCTCTGCGAATGTTCAAGTCCCTGGTCATGGTGGTGATCTCGATCACCGCCTTCGACACCTGCACTTTCGGAGTCGACGCCTTCCCTCCTCGCTTCTTCCCCGAGGAGCCTGAGCTTTTAACACCGGCAGCGTTATAGTTCCTGACGACCTCTTCAATGGCCAATGAAAGCTGCAACGTGTTATCCTCGAGGTCGAAGATGTGGGAGAGCTTCTGGTAGTCAAGAGGGATCTCTACCAACTTGTAGTTCTGACCCACCAGAATGTCCGCGCTGCCCAGCGGGATGACCTCACCGTGATGCGCACGCTCCGGAGGCGATGTTCGTAGTAGGTAAACGCCCACATTGAATGTCTTTGCCGCCTTCTTCGCCTGACGTTGCAACTGATTCTTGTGGAATCGAATGCGCATGCGCAGCAAGGCAGACTTCATGACTAGCTCAAGATAGACATCATCTGGTTGTTTGACAGTTCTATGGAAGATGAATGACTTCAGGAAAGTTGTCATGGGTAAAGATTTCAAAAACATTTTGTTAATATCTTTCTTTTTTTGACCTGTGAACAGAAAAAAAAAATGTCTAAGAAAATGGCTTTTTATTTATTGAATTTCTACATGTATTGGAAAAAAAAGGGGGGGGGGGGGATACTCATCCTGAATTTAACCGCATTAAACCTGATCTAAAGAAAAAAAAAAGTTAAGTTCCCCAAACAGACCTTGCGATCTAGGGGGCAGATGATGTAAAGGTCATCTGTTTCTGTGTCCCACGGTTAACGAGGGTGTCATGTGGCCAGCACAACGACCAACCGCCTTTACTTTTCCCCAACTTATGTCAGGTTCCCTTTAGTACTGAGTGGACTCAGAGGCGCCCAAAAATCCCAGTCTTCACTAGGATTCGAACCCGGGACCCTCGGTTCGAAAGCCAAGCGCTTTACTGCTCAGCCACCGCACCTCCAAATCTGCTCTTCACCTCATTATTTTTAGGATCTGGATTACGTTCTATAATCAATAAATTATAATTAAAGAGATAAGAAGGGAAAAAGCTAAATAGGTAAATGTAGTGACGATATAAAGAAAAAAAAACAACAGGAAAAATAACAGATGAAGATTGAAAGAGATTTTTGAAATAATTTAACAAAATAATCCATGTCAGAGTCGCTATATCTAAAATCCTATCTCCCAACTAAGTAATCGAATTGATGTTACAGGATAGGCAAATATTTAATGTTCACGTTTTGGGATTGGGCATATATTGAATGTAAAAGTTTGTGGATTGGGCAGAAATTAATTGCACAAGTTTGTGGATTGGGCAGAAATTAATTGCACAAGTTTGGGGATTGGGCAGATATTAAATGCACAAGTTTGGGGATTGTGCAGATATTAAATGCACAAGTTTGGGGATTGGGCAGATATTAAATGCACAAGTTTGGGGATTGGGCAGATATTAAATGCACAAGTTTGGGGATTGGGCAGATATTAAATGCACAAGTTTGGGGATTGGACAGATATTAAAGTTACAAACCGGGCAGGTATTACTGCTACAAGTCAGGCATCACACTCAGATTTAAAGCTACAAGCATAGCAGATAATAAGGCTACACGTTATGTAAATAATAACGTTACAATGTTATGCAGCTACATGTTGACTAGATCCACGATAAAAGCCATCTATTTAAAATCACCTTTCCATACCCCATTTTAGTTCCGAAACTCTCGGCAAGATCTAGCCCAGGCCTCACACGTCACAGCTACTCCGCAAAACAAATAATGCACTGGCTAATTATAGCTGTAATTAACGGAGAAGTCATCGGTCACGAACCATTAGGTTCACGTGACAAGTCAGATCTGGTGAAATCCATCGAGGCTTTAAAAAAGCCGGGGCAATGACTTGGAATTAGAAAAGCAAGACGAGGAAAATAATTCGCGTCAAGACCTATCGATATAGAGATGCCTGAACACTGACCTGTGACGTGGCCACGAGCTATTGGTCTAAGCTGCCCACAGGTTTTAAAATGCAGCGAAAACTGAAAGAATGAATGTAAACGTTGGTTTACGTAATGTTTTGTAATTCCACATGTAAACAGACTTAGGGCTACAGGAATTCTCCATTTGTAGAAATCGCAATCTTAATTAATGTATGACAATTTTGATACTGGGACAAGAACACTCGTTTAGAAGACAAACACTAGACATAAAGGATGCTCAATATTTATTGAATCAAATTTTATAAACAATGCGGCAAGGTGGTAACAAAATATAATGAGACACAGAAACGCACGATGAGATTTTGATTTCCACATTGCTGTACAGATTTTGTAATGTCTTGGCAGAGTCCTAAAGACAGAACGATGTAGTGCACACGGATCTAGGGTCATGCTTTTTTCCTCTATGTTTAATACAGCAGTGATACAGAATTCTGTACTCGTCAAAGTACCGAGAGAAAAGTAAACAGGAAGTTTACTTACACATTGACTTTGCGAATATTCAAGTTTTTTTGAAACACAAGATTGTAGAGAGAAAGTGAGTTAATTAGAAATGAAAGGTGTACATATAAGTCTATGGTTTGTACTTTATTTCCAGTTCGAGATGCTTAGATTTGAAAACCTAGTAAAGGGGATACTAACAAATATGGAGTTCTCTTCGTTAATAAGCTTCAAGCTTCATGATACATACTTTTGAGCATTCAATTTTGCAATCTTGTTTTAGTGTGTGTTAATAGTTTGTGTTCAATCTTTTCGTGATATCTTCTTGGTGAATGAAATTGTTTTATGTTTTATATCTTCGCCTTAGTAATCTCTGACATAATGCTGGACATTTAGGTCACCTGATTTGAAACACATATAAGCACACCGTCAATGTATAATTTCATCGTTACGGGTAACATTATTACATATGAATTATTATCCATAGTTTCTTTCAAGGCTAGATGGCTAAGTAGTGAAGTGCTCGGCTTCCGAACCGAGGGGTCCCGTGTTCGAATCCTGGTTAAGACTTTTTAAAATATAAATGTCGGAATCGTGAAGGCGCCGCTCTAATGGGTACGTGACGTTAAGTGAGAAAGCGATTGGTCTTTGTGCAGGCCACGTGACACCCTCGTTAACCGTGGGCCACAGAAACAGATGACCTTTATATCATCTGCCCAATAGATCGCAAGATCTGAAAGGGAACTTTACTTTTAGGCCTACTATCCATAGTTTCCACTGCTCTGAATATGATTCGCGTGTCCTATTTTGCCCACTCCAGCATTATAAATGACTCATAAAGAAAAAATGATACTCTTATTTTTAGATATATGTTCTCTGTGAAGATAAACGCAACACCTTTTAATAGAATTGTACTTCTCTTCATGACTGTAACAGGAGAACAGCTTTCTGAATCAACTAGACATATCAGACACTTTGCCTGGAGCTTAGAGATCCATCTCCTATTATGACGTGCGCAACGGATGAATTTGTGCGTCTAACATAGATACATAGATAGACACGAGAGTTCTATCTAAGCCGGCTTTAAGATGTGTCTAAGTTCCCGTGCCTCGAGAAGCCCTCGCGCTGAACGAAATGTGTTTAAAACTGATGGCACAATACAAGACAGCCAGCGCAGAAGACGTGGCCTCTAACATATTGTTTACAGCGGATGTGTCCATAGAGTATTACTGTTAGACATGACGTCACTATTCTATGAGATGGGTCGGGAATTTCCAAATACTATTAATAGACGTCTAGAACTGGCTTTTGTTTCTGAGTAGCTTCCGGAAGCATGAACGTTGCTAGGATATAAAAAGGGAGAGAAGATGAATTGGAGAAGTCAATGTATAAAAATTCATTTTTTTTTTGTTTTTTAATAAATGCAATAGTATTATGCTTCACTGTATCTTTCTCATCTGTGACATGCCAACTTCGTCAAATATAACAGCTTCACTATATTTCACCTCCGTCAACTATGACCCAAAGCGACTGCCGTTTCTGCGTGTTCAACTTTTCTTGCCCCCCAAAAAATTTCCTTCTTGACCACTACTAAAGAATTTTCATACATGGAGGCAATCTCAAAAAAAAACAAAGCTTTTTTTTTTAGCTATGCTTAGAAACAAAATTTCCTTTTCAGACCTGGTGAGGAGATGATGTAAAGATCATCTATTTCTGTGGCCCACGGTTAACGAGGGTGTCATGTGGCCAGCAAACAACCGCTTTTATTTTCCCTAACTAATGTCAGGTACCCATTAGAAGTCAGTGGACTCAGAGGCGCCCTAAAGATCTCGAAAACAAAAAAATTCTAGTCTTCATCAGGATTCGAACCCGGGAACCCCGGTTCGGAGGCCAAATGCTTTGCCCCTTAGCCACCGCACAGGGCCTGCCTTAGGCATAGGCAAACTAAGCAGACGCATAGGGCCTCACGAAGGACTATATTTAAAATTTTTAATGGGAAACAAAAAAAAAAAAAAAAGAAAAAAGCTAAACTTGTGGCCATTGGTATTGTTGGAGTACTCCAGGTCTTAAAAATTTTTTTTTTCGCGTTTTTTAAAATAAATTTTTCTGTTTTATTTGGGAACACCAAATTCACTTTGCACGAGGCCTCCAATTATCTAAGGCCGGCCCTGCAACGCGCCTCTTTTTTTTTTTGATATTTAGGGTATAAAAAAAAATGCAGGATATCGTACACACTTTCATCATTTCATTGCACTTTTCTAAACCATTTCACTTGCAGCTCAAGGACATTTGTAGTATTTAGTTGGCAGCATTGACCTTTCAATATGACGTTGTTGTTTTTCTTTTTGTCTGTTTATGTAAAAATCTCTTCAGATCTTCATTCATTCGCATTTTAATAACGTTTCAATGTTTCTTTGGTTCCATTATATCACCACCGCATTTCTTAATATAGTTTTATCTTCTTTTTCTCTCTTTCTGAATTTGATTGTAAAATGTTTCGGATGTTCCTTCAGAGTTGAAGAAAATCTACTTCCTAGTCCAAACCTCACGCAGGACGACGGGGGATGGCAGCGGACAGAGTATGAACTCGGGACCATCGAGACAACCGAACAACAGTCCAGTGCGCATACCGCACGACCAGGCTTAAAGAACGTAAACAGGATCTTTAAATATCAATGTGAAAGTAACCAAAGAGCAGATAACTGTGATTAACTTTAATCCTTAAAGTGCTAAGCCTTTTTACAATGTGTGCATACACTATGCAATTATGATTCTGATGATTAGATTGAGGCTAAACTACCACACGCGTCTTTAAGGGTTAAGTGTGAAAATCCTGAATGAGAAAACTTACACACTTCCTCCATTCGATCTGATGGAAATGACACTTGAAAAGAAAAAGTTGTTTAATGGCTCAGTAAACAGAAATATTGATCTTATCTTATCTTATATAATACAGACGTTACTTCAAAAAAGAAGATGATTACGTCCTACGCGTCATGCATTTAGTCATGATCTCATTGAAGTACAGACTAATAGATGGTTGTTACTGGCCCAGAACTAAAACAGACCAATGGTCATACAGACAAATAGACACAGAGATTATAATTGACGCGAGGTTCTCATTCTGTTTCTGAACAGCACTAGCCAGGAAGAATGTCGTTGGTCGGGATAGTGGGGGAAACGCTATGTTTAGAACCGCTCGTATTAGGTAAGATGCTGAGGGTCACAAGGGGCAATGAACTCGCACTGGAAAAGTTCTGACTCGATAGGTCAATCATTCGCATTGGGTTTTATATAGGAACACCCTAATCCCCTCCACCCCCTCCTCTTTTCTTTACTTTTTTTGTTTCCATCACCAAAGAGCGGCAACCCAAGCTCTTGATTGTTACGTGTAAAACAAGGAAAACAACCCAATAAATGGACGCAAAACCACCGCACTAGGTGATGAGCATAAAAAGCAAGGGAAAGAACTAGAGTGTGCGAGGGACGTTCAGGTGTGGGAGGATAAAAGGAGGGAGGTAATACAAAGGTATACGTGGTCCCCAACCTCAAACCTCATGCAGCAACCTTTAGGTAACAACCCCCCCCCCCTTTCTTTGCTTTCAATACTAAATATAGGTGAGCTGAGGTCAATAGAAAGGTTAAAAAAAAGGTGCGAATGGGAGGGGGGGGGGGGAAGGGTTAAAGATGTTGGCTAAAGCTAAAGGCGACATTCAGGAATCCACCCACACCACAGAGTACCTGCGACCTTCACCTTAATATGTAGGTTATATTTTTCTTTTTTAGCTTCCAAGTCTTCATGGCTAAAAATAGAGAGTAAACTATACACACGATGAAGAGTGCTTTTTTTTTCTGAAACTTCGCTTCGGCATATCTAGGCCCCATTTCTTGGGACTCTATTACAAGCATTCAAAATGTTAATTACAACCGAAATCTAGTCATAAAAAATGTGTGTGTGTATGTATGTGTGCAGGGGCGTAGCTAGGAATTTGCCATCATATGGGGGCCCGGGGGGCTTGACCTCTTGGGGGGGGGGAATTTTGCGTAATATTTAATGTAAAAAAAAACCCACTCATTTTTGGAACTCCCTCCAAGTGGGGGTCCGGTGGGATATCCTCCCCCCACCCTAGCTATGCCACTGTGTGTGTGTGTGTTAAAAAAATGATGAAGAGAAATCATTTCCTTATCAGTGATGCTCACACTATGTCTTGCCAGACGCGGTGTTATGCGACACCCACGATGCACAATGAAGCCTCAGAGACTCTGTGGTCTGTTGGATATTTGGAGGTGATGAGGAACAAAACACGCCTACCCCCTCCCACCACCCGCAGGCCGAAGAAAAAAGGTTGACCACCAATGGTCTATATCGTCTGTTCAGCAAATGTAAAAACTGTTTCGATTAGTTACGAATGTCACGATGACAGGGCATCCATACTGACTAGCACTTTGGCAGCAGCAGCAGCAGCGACAACAAAAACAACTTGAATAATAGCAACAACAACAAAAAAAAACTCAACCGCAATAACAAAAAAAACCCAGCAATAACAGCACAAAAACAACAGTAATGACAATAATAGCAACAAAAGCAAATCTCTACAGCAATAACAACCACAACAGCAATAAAAACTGCAACAGCATTAACAACCACAACAGCAATAACAACTACAACAGTACTATCAATAATATTAGTAATAACATTAATAACAACAACGAACGCAATAGCAATAATAACAACAAAAAAATACAATAGCTACAGCAAGAACAACAGCAGCAGAAACAGTAATAATAGCTACAAAAACATAGCTGACACATCGCTAATATCTGTAACACAGAGATGTCAATCTCTAGGAAGTTTATTTGATTGACTTAAACTCTTCAACGAAAAGCTAATTGCTTATGTTCGTGCAAGCCACCACTTGCATATCGTGACAAAGTCTCACTTAAATGAACTGATAATAGTCTTTCCTTTCATCTGCGCAACTCTCACGAGATCTCGTTAAACCGACGCTCATATCTACATAAAAAGTTACAATTTGTACAGCTTCAGGTGTTTTTTTTTAAAGTAACTGTTAAATCAAATAATTACCTGGGAGTTAGCTCCACTTGTCTGACCTCTTTTTATTTCTAAGTCACATTCAGCATACAAGATTTCTGATCATTTTTTTCAAATGATGTGCCAAATTTAAGAGTTTAGCTTCAACGTCATTCACAATTTGGTAAACAATTTTTCGTTAAAGTTACACATTATTGTAGCTATTTCATGTCTTACAAAGTGTTTATATTGTGAACTACAGCTTTTGAATTCCACAAGCTAATGGGGAAAAAAGGAATCGGTTCTAAAAAAGGTTTATAATTGCTAGCATAAAACTGTGAATGAATTAGAATGTAAAATAAATGTTTTTTTTTGTTTTTTTAAAAGATCTTGTAACTGTGATACACTTGATTTTAGCTGGTATTTCTAGTGGTCCTATCTTATCTTATCGTATCATATTAATTTCACATCTTCCTTCAAAAGAGAAGATAATCAAGTTCCAAACGTAAACTCTGCTTAATTATTGGTTTTCCTGGCTGATTCAGGCAACCCGCTCCACCCTCTAATTGCACTAGGGAAAAAAGTAGCACTTACACGAATTTGTCCTAGTAAGCGGAATATGATCTTTGAGTCTTTTTGTGTGTTTTATTTGGTTGTGTGTTAGTATTGATAAGATATGGTTCAATGGTTTAGGTATCATTGAATAAAATATTATATAATATATAATAATATTATAACTTTCTTTCCATCTAACCATGATTCTATTCGTCAGGAAGTGTCGCCGCCATGATTCAATAACTTGAGCTTCATTCTCTTAATTAAAATGTTTCAGAAACAATAAGCAATATAGCTTCTGTAGGTCATTTATAAGTACTCTTGTGGGAGATACGCCCCTCTCCCACAGTCCACAACGCTTTCCCCCTTCGGCTTGTAGTCCACACCCCTACTTATTCACCGATACCTAAAACAAAGGTTGTTGATGATGATGCAACCCTTCCGTTTTGTTGACATTCTTGGCTACCGAAGCGGTTCAGATCAGTACAAACGATTACATCCCCATCAGCCTGCTAGGTCTATACTTGGTATCGACTACCTACTTCTTGCTATGTGTCCTAGACTGTGGTACTGCTACAAGACTGTGGACTGCGTTACACGCCACCAAGGAAATCGACTACTGAGCTGCGTTTTGTAGGCTTTCATTCTTTTAAAGCGTTGATTTTAAACGATAGATAGACATTGAAGGGGGGATAATTGTGAAACAAGGGGCCACATGATGGACAAAGTAACTGTGTAACAAGGGGCCACACGATGGACAAAGTAACTGTGGAAACAGTGGAGGCCAAATAAATGACATAGAGCAATGTTTCAGAACAATGTTTCCCAAACTGTGTTCCGTGGAACCCTAGTGTTCCGCGAGGCCTGAATAGGTGTTCCGCGAGGAGTAATTAACTAGTAGGCCACCTTGTGAATACACCTCTGAAAAAATAGCAAAGTTTTCCGCTAAATACTCAGAATGTGCGAAATGTTCCGTTAAGAAAAAGTTTGGGAACCATTGACATAATTATTTTCTACATAAATTTAAAAAAAAAGCTTATATTGAATTAAAGTTCATCAATTATTTTGAATCAATCATGTAAAAATTAAAAAAAACAAATTCTTATTAAATGTTTTTGTTACTTTACCGCAACTTTCATGCTTATTACATGCTATGGTCCAATGACTTATGTGGACCAAATTTGGGGGAGTAAGGTGTGCTTGGGGGTGCTGCCTTTTCAAAAACAATTTTTAAAAAAACGTTGCCCGAATCTGAATTGGGGCTCTGGGTTTCGATCCTCCATGATGGAAGGCCGGCGAGTTAGCCTTTGAGCTATTCAAGTATTTATAAAAATAGAAGGTTTTTATAGATTTCTATTGCTAGTTTCAAGTTTTTAACGAATGACCTTCTTTCTCTACACAAGCCTTACCTCCTCTTACCTCCCCTTAGCTTAGTACATTTTCAATATAAAACAAAATTTACTTATTACGACTAATTGACTAATTAATTGGTAATTAATTTTGTACTCAAATTGTGCAAAGTTTGAACTTGATCCTAGAATGGGAAGTGGGAGAAATAACGTGTACAAGATTCCTCCCAGAGCTGATATAAGCTTTGTATTAAAAAACAAACTTCGCGTTTCCTTCAGCTTTCAACAACTTCTGCCACACACCTCGCACAGACTGTTGCAGACGACAGAACAGAGGATGTGTTTTCCGTGTGCAACATTTTGTCGAGAACTAAGAATAAATGTCGCAATCTCAAGATCTTTCTTCCATTTTTATGTGAGCGTACACTTTGGGGAAGACCCAAGTCGTAAAATTGATCACGTTAATGTTAAATACAGAGTAGAGTTGTTTCTTTTTTTTTTTTGGGGGGGGGGGGGGGGGGGGGGGTTCTCCCGCGTTTCTAGTATCACCGATGTAGAAAGAAAAAAAGTCAAAGTTTTCAAATAAGACAGGAAGTTAAACGATCAGACGATGTCTACACCTTAGCTTAGCGCTTCTCTTCTGTCCGAATAATATATTACTGACGAACAGGGCCTAGAATTCGTCGGGAACAGGGCCTAGAATCCGTAGGTAGAGTGAAAGAATGTTGAAGCTGAAACTTCTTTTGGGACAAGACGAGATGCTGAGACAGTCTTGTGTAGTACGTGGAACGGAACGGGCAATGTGTCTTAAGGTTCCTTGTCCTTGCGCAAGGCCTGACCCCAACCATGAACTAGTTTCCTCTTTCAAAACATTGCCCCCCCCCCCCCCATCGTGCAAGACACAACATCAAAAGAGCCAGTCTACTGTTTCCTGACCTCTCTCTGCAGTGGCAGCATCGTAATTTGCATTCCCCTTTAAATCGCCAAAGTACTTGCCTCTTGTGCAAGTGATAAACTCCGAACTGGGCTAGTACTGCATTTTCTTCACGCTTAAGTACCCACCCTGCGTCCTTACGATCAAGTCATCTCAACTGCCTCCTAAACTCTCTTGTTTTATTGGATAGCGTTCTCCAAGCCTTATGCTATACATTGGGATTCTCACGTGGGCCACCATAGCCAAATGTGCAGAGGCATCAACTGTGCAAAGCCCTTACCCGAGGTCCGCATCCTCTTTGAGCTATGCAAATGTTAGCCACATACTGCCTTCTCGATTTCCCGCCTGTTGTTTTTAATTTGCAACAGACGACAAAATAACACAGTCATTATATTATTAACCACTGCTGACAAAGTTTAAAGGTCAAAATGGAGGTGTTGGGGGTGGATAATCGCTTGAGATAAATAAAATAAAAAAAGAAGGCATCGATTCCTCATGCTTCCAAGGCTGAAAACAATAGCCAAGTGTTTGACACGTCAACTTCAAGGCATTCTAATCTCAGACATTAACCATTCATAGTTATCAATAGAGAGAAGTTAGAGAGGGGGAGGGGGGGGGGGCGATGGAAGCGGGGAGAGCAAACAGACAAGAGCTGGTTTAAATATATTATAGTAAATACATTTATAGATCTGTTCAACAGTGCGATTACATAATAACACAGGAATCAGAAATAGCTTTCATTCCATGGCAGTATCGAGTCCAGAAAATGGATTTGTAAACATGAGATTCGATACCACCAGGCACCGATTCCAATTTGCCATGATGCAAGGACATTTCAATAAATCCAAACAATATATGCATAACAAAAGTAAAATAGTTAGCTTTTTTATGTACCTCGTAGCATTCAAATACATGTACCATTGGAGACGCCAATTCTTTGTTTACATTCTTGTATTTTAATCGCCAGTGCTACACAAGTGCACCATAAAATAAAATTGAAACAATTTTTTGGAGATTTTCACAATAAACTAGACAATGTCAAGGACTCTAGTAAAAGTTCCCCTTTCAGACCTTACGATGTATAGGGCAGATAATAAAAAGGTCAGCTGTTTCTGTGGTCCACGGTTAACAAGGGCGTCATGTGGCCAGTACAGCGACCAACCGCTTTTACTTTCCCCAACTAATGTCAGGTACCCATTAGAGCTTGGTGTACTCAGAGGCGCCCAAAGATCCCTTTAAAAAATTCCAGTCTTCACGAGGATTCGAACCCGGGATCTCGGTTCGGAAGCCAAGCACCTTACCGCTCAGCCACCGCACGCTAAATTGAACTTTTATGTTGTCAATTGATTAAAAGATGGAAGCGAAAGAGATAAAAAATTTGATTCTACAATATCACAAAAGTGCACACAGATAATAATAATATCGCTTTTTAAAAAACCTTGCTTGTGAACAGTCCCTTTGTTCTGTACATCGGATACACCAAAAAGCTCGCTATTTACGCAATAATATATTTGGTTCACTCGGAGGCGTCCTAAGAATCCAGAAATTCAAAATCTCAGTCTTACAAGGATTTCAACCCATACCTTTGGGTTCGCAAGTAAATTCTTCATTAGTTAGCCATTCTATAATAGGCAAACGTTTAAGAGATGAAACTTTAAAAAAAAAAAGAAAAGATATTTAACATTTTTAAGAACTAGAATGGGAATCGAGGCTGATAAAATTGATGCGGTATCGATATGATTCGAAATAACTAGAATAGTCCATTCCTTTTGTATACTTTATAAACGATTACTTTTGTATACTTTGGTGTAAACGATATTCACGTCTGCAAGTTTTGAAAATTGGTAGAAAGATAAAAGAGCTCCATCTGTCAGGAGATTTGTGAATGGAAGTGAGTAGATAAATCAGCGCATGAAGGCTCACCATATGATATATGTTTATTGGATTATTTATATCTCCGAAAGCTAGCGTAGTAAATATAAAAAAAGACGAAAATAGATTTTGATGATCGGGTGGTATAGGAAAGACGCAGTGTTTTTTTGGTTTCGTTTTCTTTGTCAGGCGTATAGAGGAAACACAGTAACAAAAGAGTCAATGGTCAGTTAAATAAATGCAACATTAATTAATGAAAAAGAGTCACTGGTCAGTAAGATAAAAGATGCCATAAGATACTAAGGTCATTGGTCAGTAGATGTAACATTAATTTAACGAAAAAGAGTCACTGGTCAGTAAGTTAAAAAAAAAAAGATACCATGAGATACTAAAGTCCGTGGTCAGCAGATAAGCGACCACAATGAGGAACCGAAAACATTGATTTGTAGAATTAATAACAAACAGTGAGGTAGTAGCCACTGGTCAGTAGAGCAGTAGAAACGCTGACATTCATGTGTCATTCATTGTCAACGGAGGTAGACAGGACCGAGCTCGTACAACACATGTGGTGGTCGAAACAGTTGGACGTAGGACTAGTGGCAACCTAACATTCTAAAGATGATGAAAATGATAGTGGTGTTGTTGACATTTGTGATGATGTTATGGTGATGATGATAATAATGATGATTACATTGATAATGGTGGTGATAAAGATTGAAAGTGGTACAAGGATGATGATGATAATAACGATTACAATGGCGCTAGTTCTAATAATTACAATAATAATTAGCATGATATTGGTAATGATATTCAAATTGGATCATTAAGATATGCGCCTAAAAATCGACCATGTGAATTTAATTATTTCATAGTATAGGAAAGTTAATTTAAGAGAACAGTATCTAAATAATGTAGTGGTCAGTATGAAATCGTTTAGTTACATTTCATTAAAAAAGTTCTCCTTTCAGACCTTGTGGTCTAGAGGGTAGATGATGTAAAGGTCATCTGTTTCTGTGACCTACGGTTAACGAGGGTGTCATGTGGCCAGCAAAACGACCAACCGCCTTTACCTTTCCCCAACTAATGTCAGGTACCCATTAGAGCTGAGTGGCTCAGGGGCGACCAAAGATCACGAAATTAAAAATCCCAGTCATCACCAGTATTCGAACCCTGGACCCCCAGTTCGGATGCCAAGCGCTTTACCGCTCAGCCACCGCGCCTCCAAATTTCATTGAAAATAGGCTGTAATTTCTGAATTTTCATAAGAAATGTTTGAAAAAAAACAAAACAAGCAAGAATGACCCCATTAGTTCCTGGCAAAACACCACCAAGGCCCGGTGATATGTCTTTCAGAGGTTCTGAAGGAATGTTTCGTTTCAGTGGTTCACGTCTTTGATTTGTACCACGTCCGGTTTAGTTACACATACGTTCTTCAGGGGAGAGAAACCACGATTAGTTAGTCCGATGTGTCACACTCCGGGAATTCCTTAACGACAATCACAACTCGAGCCAAAAGCAACAAACCCAGCCCACTATGACTTGCTTGTATGTCTTTCCAGTTGCCTAGTCTTTCCAGTTGCCTAGTCTGTCTGTCGAGCTCCTTACTCTAACCATTTTGCCTAGTTCTTCGGTCCAGTTGCCTATTCTCTCTGCCCAGTTCCCTAATCTGTCCAGTTGCGTAGTCTGTCTGCCCAGTTGTATAGTTTGCCCAGTTGTCTAGTCTGACCAGTTGTCTAGTCTGCCCAGTTGCCTAGTCTGCTCAGTTGTCTAGTCTGCCCAGTTGCCTAGTCTGCTCAGTTGCCTAGTCTGCCCAGTTGTCTACTCTGCCCAATGGCCTAGTTTGCTCAGTGGTCTAGTCTTCCCAGTTGCCTAGTCTGCCCAGTTGCCTAGTCTGCTCAGTTGCCTAGTCTGCCCAGTCTACCAAGCTGTCTAGTCTGTCCAATGTCCTAGTCTGCCCAGTTGCCTAGTCTGCTCAGTTGCCTAGTCTGCTCAGTTGCCTAGTCTGCCCAGTTGCCTAGTCTGCTCAGTTGCCTAGTCTGCTCAGTTGCCCAGTCTGCCCAGTTGTCTACTCTGTCTAATGTCCTAGTCTGCCCAGTTGCCTAGTCTGCCCAGTTGCCTAGTCTGCCCAGTTGCCTAGTCTGCCCAGTTGCCTAGTCTGCCCAGTTGCCTAGTCTGCTCAGTTGTCTAGTCTGCCCAGTTGCCTAGTCTGCTCAGTTGCCTAGTCTGCCCAGTTGCCTACTCTGCCCAGTTGCCTAGTCTGCCCAGTTGTCTACTCTGTCCAATGTCCTAGTCTGCCCAGTCTGCCCAATCTGCCCAGTTGCCCAGTCTGCCCAGTTGCCCAGTCTGCCCAGTTGCTCAGTCTGCCCAGTTACCTAGTCTGTCCAGCTATCTAGTCGTATCTCTAAATCTCTACCCAGCAACTTTTCCAAAGCCAAAGTCTCTAGCCTCTATAATAGTTCGGCCAGATGTCGAATTCAGGTTAAAGGCTGTCCCCTGATTAACACCAGTCCCTCTCTGCCAGTGAGTAGACAGATGCAGTTCTTTGTCTTGTCTCCAGTGCTTGACTGTCAAGCTTCATGCAGCATCTGGTGGAGTCTCCGCAAGAGTTGAACACTTCCAAGCGTCCTCACGTGTAAGTTTAGGACGTCTTCTGAAATGAGGATTTATTAGATCATATTCTTAGCTTCACCTCATGCAGGACGAAAGTGGTCGGTGTTGGGGCCAGGTTCCAAAGCGGGACTATCGTCACGACAGCGCACACCACACAGCCAGGCAGACACCCCGGCCAGTCGATGGAGATAGCTTTAATGGAGTGAGCAGAACCGCAATCCACCATCGACTCACCAACGGACATCGTGTAAAAGATAAAAAAAAAATATTCTATCAACAATGGAATGTGATCAAGTCAACGTCTATCAACAATGAAATGGGATCAAGTCAACATCTATCAACAATGAAATGGGATCGAGTCAACATCTATCAACAATGAAATGGGATCAAGTCAAAGTCTATCAACAATGAAATGGGATCAAGTCAACGTCTATCAACAATGAAATGGGATCAAGTCAACGTCTATCAACAATGAAATGGGATCAAGTCAACGTCTATCAACAATGAAATGGGATCGAGTCAACGTCTATCAACAATGAAATGGGATCGAGTCAACGTCTATCAACAATGGAATCGAACTCAAAGCCAAAGCGAAAAGCAAATAATGAGCATTGCTAGAATTCTCCCGCGACCATGTGTTGGACAAGAAAAAATGGTCCCCCTACCCCTGCCACCATCTATTGGCCGGGGCTGTAAGTCAACGCGCCGTGCTGATAAACACCGCTGTCAAGTGGTTCGAAGTGTTGGCCCTGGCCCATAGAACATAGGGCCAGGTGCTGGACCTGGCTTTCCCGGGGAAAAAAAAAATGAAAAACACGACTAGGCCCCACAATTTTTGTTCCTACCCATTGTCGTAATTTTGTGTGTGCATGTATTATTTCGTTTATGAGTGCGTGTGTTTTTAAACTTAAGGGTGGGCGGAGGGCGTTTACAATGAAAAAAAAAATATAATACTAGTGTTTATTTTACTAAATGGTTAAAATAGAGACAACGTGTTTATGTACAGATATAGATTGTGTATTGTGATAGGCGCAATGTGTGCAGGTGAGTTCTAAACATCGTACAAGAGGAAACCATTAAACACTGAGACGAGAATAGAAGTCTGTTGCACTGGTACCAAGTTATTGTTTACAAATTATACGGACAGCTTGTTTTAAAATAGATCCGTTTAGGAATGCCAATTTGGCCCATGTGAGACTGTTGATTGTAATCGCTTCAGGAACTTCTGGTCATCGCTTGAGACTGCAAAGTTGGTCCTTGCAGGGGTACAGAAAGTTGCGCAGTACAGGAATGCGGAATGTACTAAACAGCAGTGTGTTGTTATGGAGTGTGTGTGTGTGTGTGTTTCTAATGTCTGGTGTAACTTTTAGTAGAATTGATGCAGATGAGGGAAGAACTGAATAACAAAAGATGAACAGAGGAAGAGTGGGAAACTGAATCCGAAACGAATTTTTACTAAGCTTATATCAAGTCACTCTGTCTATTAGAGCATAGGATGGGTTGCCTGAATCAGTCAGAATTTAAGTCATGTATTAGCATGCATGACTAGATTGACCTAGGGACAAGCGTAGGAAGTAATCATCTTCTTTTCTTTGTCTTTTTTGTGTGTGAAGTAACGTCTGTATTTTATAAGATAAAAAGATAATACATTGTCCATCCAAGTGGCTCGCCGAATAGTAAACATAAGAAATTAAGAATCACTGTAGGGCAGGGCTATAACAGTATGTTGAAACATGAAAGCAGTAGTTTTTAAATGCGTTGAAAATATATTTATAAAATCATTTGGTACCCAGTTATTTAGTTTGTATTTTCTTATTTAAAACAACAAGAAGAAGTTTCCAAATACTAAAGCCTTTATTGAAGACTTATGACAACCTTAAGTACTACAAGGGTAAGTTGGATTAGCTGTCTGGAGCTACAGCCCCCCCCCCCCCACCCCCACCCAGCCAGCCCCATCAACATGTATATATGTAGATGTGCCAAGTGGATGTGTGTTAAGATATACAATGTGGGAAAAAGTGGAAGATAGAAAAGTACCACGAATAAACAGTGTAGTCGATGCTGGGAATGAATTTTAAGATGTACAATATAAAGGTCAATACATTTACTGCGTATGAATGTAAAAATGTATATTATTAGAATATAGTAGCAATATCGGAGTGCAAAGATGCACATTGGAAAGTGTAGAACAGTACGGTTTAAGAATGAATAGATGAACAGTTTAGCAATAATGAAATCCTCATTTTAAGAATGCTATTTTAGAAATGAAGAAATGCGCCTTTAAAGAATGAAGAGATGTACAGTTTCAGAATGAAGAGATGTACAGTTTAAGAATGAAAAGATGTACAGTTTCAGAATGAGGAGATGTACAGTTTAAGAATGAAGAAATGTACAGTTTCAGAATGAAGAGATGTACAGTTTCAGAATGAAGAGATGTACAGTTTAAAAATGAAGAGATGTACTGTTTAAGACTTAAGAGATAAACAGTTTATGAATCTAGGCATACAAATGAAAGTGTCAAGATGTCTATTGTAGAATTCAACAAACAATCCAAGTAAACGTTGTTTGGAAAATATGAAGTCTTTCTGTATATATCATAGTGACTAAACTTTTGTTTAATCAAGTGACTAAAAACTGATCATTGTGGTAACCTTATTGTTGTTACTATCATTATTGGGGCCTACTTTATTACATTAATATGACCTTAGCATGAGTACGTTCTGGAACGCTCTCATATAGGTGGCCACGTAGTTTAAACGTATTAGTTGTTTTGACAATCAATCTTACACATACAAGAAATAAACCGACGAGTTATAAACAATAAATGTGACTAATAAAATAATATATCTGACCAATGTAAGAATAGAAATCTGACCAATGTAAGAATATAAATCTGACCAATGTAAGAATATTAAATTGACCAATGTTAGAATATAAATCTGACAAATGTAAGAATATAAATCTGACCAATGTAAGAATATAAATCTGACCAATGTAAGAATATTTATTTGACCAATGTATGAATATAAATCTGACCAATGTAAGAATATAAATTTGACCAATGTAGGAATATTAATCTGACCAATGTAATAACATTAATCTGATCAATATAACTATACATATAGAAAGGATCATTGTCTATGCTAAATACAAAATAGGTAAATAAACTTATAAAAAGTATTATGTTTATGCGGATAAAAAGGCACATAGTCATGCACTGTTTAATGGCAACAGCTCTGATCAAGGAAGACAATTAGACCACTATAATTTTTGTATGGCATCTAGCTAAAATTATTTAAAATATTTACATTTACATCTGATCTTGATGATTTTGCTCTGGTACATACATCTAGGTCCTAATTAGTATTAATTATGACCATTGTGACGTGGTTACAAAACCGAGGTAACATTGAAATAACAGTGACAGAATTACTATAAGCGATGATTTTTGAGTACCTTAGTCATATTATCATCTTGACGTTTAATCATTGCGGTAAAAAGACATACCGAGACAGGCGACATTCATGACAACAATGTACATTTCTTGAAGTCTAATTCTTTAATGAAGACTGCAAGCACGAGCTATAATACTAATACTTGTTGTGCTTACCAGTGGGAAATGTGCCAAGAGTTTGTTGATGATTTCTAGTACTGGGACTCTCTTCAAATATTAGATGTTATATTCATATTTATGCATGTCTGATTTTAATTTAAAAAAATACTTATAGTATTTTAATAGACAGTGAGGTCTGGAAATTCCGAGAACTATATTTCTGGAGGAATTAGCAAGCTGACATACTTGACACTTTCAAAGTAGTCAAATTTAATAAATGATATTAGCCCGAAATCATGTCATGTTGCAAATTGGTTATATTTACCAAAAAAGTCTAATTAATTATTTATTTTTCTATTCTTTGTTTTTAATGAAATTGGTGATTATGGTATTTTAATGGACATTGAGTATTGGACATCATACAGACCATATAATTATATAGGAATTTACAAACTGACATATTTGGCACTTTCAAAGTATTCATTTTAACAATAAAAATATCATAAATAAAATACCTGGAAAAAAAAAGCCTAGAAAAAGTGTAGTTCTATCAATTAGTTTGGATCATTCATGTCATTAAATTTGTTATAGATCTTTCTAGACTAAAAACAATTAATCTGTGCGATTAAAAATATTTTTTACCAAATGTTTTTGTTTAGCGCTATCTCATGCTTTTAGCTTTCTCAATACACAATGATCCTATCATTTGTCTGGACCATTTGGGAAAATTGGGAAAGGGGCGGGGGGAAGAAAGGGATATCTGGGTGAATTTTAATATTATCGGTTTTTAAAAGCATTAAAAAAAAAAAGGGGGAACGACCTGAATACGAACTCATGGCTCACGCTTCCTCAAGTAGACATACTAAAACTAACCACTAAGCTCGTGAAGTGCTTATGAGTGCAGAAGATTGTATAGTTATCTATAGTTAGTCTCATACGTACTTTGAAACGGCGACCTTTAAAGGGAACTAATTCAGCTTATACGACCGTTTCAATCAAGTACAATTTCTTTCCCTTTTTCGAGATACCCCAAAAAACACCAATAGTTGGTAATATTTTTTTTATATTAAATCTGGTTTTGTCAAGTAAAAGATTGTATAGTTATCTATTGTTTCTTACTTACTTTACAGCGACGACCTTTAAAGAGGACTAATTCAGCTTATACCACCGTTTCAGTCAAGTACAATTTCTTTCCCTTTTTCGAGATACCAAAAACAAAACACACCAATAGTTGGTAATATTTTTTTTTAGCTTGATTCAAGAATGGGTGCAAGAGAAATAATGTGTAGAAACGTTTTACCAGACAGACGAACAGAGTGAACTGATATTAGCTTTGTACAATAGTAGCAAGGTTGTTAACGCCGGAAGTGGTAATGGTCTTAAGCCCATCATTACCTACAAAGTGCTTCCAATGGCACAAATAGCCTCTGACAACCAGTCCAACTCCTGGCCTTCACGTGTGGCTCAGCTACTGAGCCTGGCTGAACCGTTACCACAGACAGGAGAAGGGGCAAAGGCGAGCAACTGGCGCCTAAACCAGTAAGCTTCGGGCAGGAGGGGCTCGTTAGCCTTGGTAGGCTACCCATCTAGGAGAAGGAAAACTCTGAATCCAAACCTCCGCTGCACTGCGGCTATACCCAAACACGGGAAAGGCTTCGGGAGACAACCCCGAGGAAAAATCAGGAGCTGGTGACCCTTAGGCAGACTGTGGCACACCGTTCTACAGCCTGGAAAATCCTGCGGCGCTACTGATCCCAAACTGTATTGGATACTCCGTTCCTTTGGTCACATCAGCTGCGCGGAGAGGGGGGAACTGCTGTGTGGGCGACATCGTTCCGACCATAAACAATGCCCAGGTTTTCATCTCACTTATTCAAAGCCCTGCCCGTGCCCCCAAATGATAGGGAATTCCTAGCTACGCCCCCGATGAACATAACAGTTAGACATTTCAGAGGTAACTTCTGAGACCTTAAAGAAATGTCTTTTAAAAGTGAGCACAGATGCCCCCTTGAGCAAGTTTTAATTTATGAACCTTAACTATCAACATCAAGCCTGAACCAGGAGCTGATCTTGTTTTTTTTTTTTTTCAAACCTTATATTAGCCTACATTGTCTGTCTATATGTCTGTCTGGTAAAATATCCGTACACATTATATTCCCCAAACCCATTTTTGGATCATGTTGAAACTTTTCACAATTATTTATTGGCATAAACAAGACATGAATCAATAATAAAAATTAACCAACAAGTCAAGTAATGAATTATTTTGCTTGATACCAACAAAGGAAATTAATCCTAGATTTTTCACTGATGTGGCTAAATGTAAGGTTTTGTTCCATTAGATTATTGAGCAAGTTATTTCTCCCACACCCATTCTTGGATCAAGTTGAAACTTATTTTTTTTTAAACTTTACCTAACAAAACAGGAATCATTTTTAAAAAAATTAGTCATTATTATTGGTAACTAATTATTTTCTTAGATATCGATAAGGGAAATAATTTCTACATTATTGAGAGAGTGGAGTTCTTTCCCTTACATAAGCTTTATTATTTCAAGAAGGATTTTTCAAAAATATTTTACCTTGTTTATTCTTTCATCGGCAGTGTGTAATTTGAAGCCCCGTCTAAATCTTGTTATCAAGGCTGGCTACATGCTCACATTTTTAAGTGCTTTGTTTTGTTATCTCGTGAGCATCTCCCCTAGACATGCGCAGTTGACAGTAACATTTTTACTAAACATTACATGTTACGATCTGAACGTAACGTGCTCATAAAGTCACGGAAACACAGTAACCAAATTTTCTGTTTTTTACGCACTCTATACGGGTAAGTTCTGATTAGTTGTTTTTGAAGAATGTAGGTCGCTTTTCGTCCGACTAAGTCAGTGTTTCCCAAAGCGGGGTACGCGTAACCCGAGGGGTGCGGGGAGACTTTGGAAGGGGGGTACTCGTTGCACCTAATTAACTATGCTGAATTTGTTTTAAATGCCCATTTATAATGTTCAGTTATATATGCTATAAAATAAATTATCAGCAAGTTTTAATTTACATTCTTTAATATTATTTTATTTTCTATTTATAGAAACTCATAATCGTTTTCATTATACATCTTAACTCTTTCTCTACGTAATTATTTACCACATTCTGGTAGAATCAACGTTGGTATCGTCAGTTAGGAGAGAAAGAGTTAAAGATAAATTTCACAATGATCGGGTGATGAGTAGAAATGTTTCTCAAGGGTAAAAATGTTATATTTGATTTTACCGGAAATAATGAATTGAAAAGAAGAAATAGAGAAGGAAGATTTAGAGAAGAAATATAGAAGGAAGATTTAGAGAAGAAATAGAGAAGGAAGATTTAGAGAAGAAATAGAGAAGGAAGATTTAGAGAAGAAATAGAGAAGGAATATTTAGAGAAGAAATAGAGAAGGAAGATTTAGAGAAGAAACAGAGAAGGAAGATTTGAGAAAGAAATAGAGAAGGAGCATTTAGAGAAGAAATAGAGAAGGAGCATTTAGGAAGGAAAGAGAAAAGAAAGATTTAGGGAAGAAAGAGAAAAGAAAGATTTAGGGAAGAAATAGAAAAGAAAGATTTAGAGAAGAAGGCGAGAAGGAGAAGGCTGAGAACGAGATGAAGATGGAGTAAATAATGTATCCAGAAGGAGGGGTCGATGGTGGTATAAATAAAGATGGCGGACAAGAGGTGTTCAGACTGAAAAGTTCACAAAAGTCGTTAAAATAAAGCAGGCAACAAACAACAAACAACAACAACAACAACAAAAGGATTCAGAAAAGTCTTTGAGCCAATTTGTAAAAGACAAAAGGAAGCCCCCAACTGAAAGCTGCCCACTTGTTTTGTAATTAATACGGTAACTAGATGAACACCATACGCCCACTCGTTATTAGCCAATCAACGCCCCCCTCTCCCCCGCGTAGCTCATTTCACTCATTTCTAGCTGTACGAGAGCCCTCCAGCAGCATGAACTAACAGGTCCATCTGCCAGGAGATGGGGAACACTGGGACGATTACCGGTTCTCCCTGGATCCTGCAGGGCAAGCATTTTCAAATGTGCTTTCGCCTAAACATTGTCAGGCCAGAAAATGGCCCAATAAGACCCCGGGGGCCCTAATTCTCACATAGTCAACTATCGACAATTGGTAGTTCTCATTTTCATCTCCGAGCTAAATGAAAATTGTTACCATGGTGACGGACTAGTTATTTTTGCTTTTTTTTTTTTTATTGTACTATTATAAATGTTTCTTTTTTTAACTCCCTCACTCTCTCTCTCTCGCACTCTCTCTCTCTCTCTCTCTCGCACACATAAAGAAACACTCGCTCGCACGCACAAACACAGACATTTCCTTTTCTCCATTCTTCTATCCTTATCCCTTGAATATTATCTGAGGAATGAAATTGATAATCAATGAACACAATAATTAATCTACCATTATCTCTTTCTTATCTGACTATCTATTTTTTCATGGTAACTATCTATCTATTTATCTATCTTCCTAGATACCTACCAGTCTGATTATTACAATTTTTTTACTGTCAAAACAAACAAGATTGAAGCCAACAAAAATGCTTCGTCCCTTTGACAAACGCAAACATATTGTTGTGTTGTTTTCTATTTGACTTCTTCTCATATGCATTAAGTACAAAGATACCAACCTTTTATCAGAAGTTGTTTGTATTTTTAAATGCTTTATACACTATCTACGCCTACAGAAAGAGTAGAAAATACATAAATAAATAAATAAATAAATACTTTTTTTAAAACTAGAAATTTGAGAAATAAAAACCGAAGTTGGCAAATTTTTAGCATACACACAAAATGGAGCGTACAGGTGTGAGAGCATTCAGAAAATACTGATTTCTATGGACTGGGAAACCTATTTGAAAGTTTAACGACATAACCGCTTGACATAGTGTGTGAGCATTGGGTCTTTTATATATATTGTAGGCATTACCTTATTTTTTAGTTGTTTAATAGAGTCATAGTTAGATTAGGTAACGAATGGAGTTTGTGTTACACAAGCTTGAAGGCGGCCCCTGCGGCTCAGACGTTCTTAAGCATTAGGCCGCACACAAACTATCGCTTACTTTATAGCTAAAGTAACCAAGAATATAGATCAGTATTATCATTGAATATTTGGAGAAAAATTATAATCTTTGCCGACTTAATTGTTTATAAACTGCAAGAAAATCAAAAGTTGCCAATAAAGAGATTTTGATTTGTGAGTGTAATAGTATCTACGGTGGCTTCCATGACAGTGTGCGTAACAAAAATTGCCTACTTTAACCCTTGTTTTAAAAATGGTTTGTACGTTTGTGAATATAGTATGCATAGTTTTTTTTTTTAACAAGAGGAAACGCTTACAAAAGACCAAAAATAGCCGTTGCACATATTGTGGCTACGATAGGTCAATGGCAAAATGAGATTTAGCACAGACAGATAAACTGCACACTATCATAGCTCTGTATTTGATAAGAAGAAAGAAGATAAGAAATATGATAAGATACGATTAGATAACAATCTTCTATTGTCACTAAACTTCTTCACCTACTGTTTTAACTACGGAGACAATTTTTTTAAAACTATCTAATGAAATACTGTGACCATATTAGTAAAAAATAAATCTAATGAAAACATTTTTGTTTTTAAAATATCAATACTCTTGGTTTTATTTGGTTGCCAACACCTGGCCCGAGGGCTAAATGTGGGCATTGATCATAGGTGAAAAAGTGGTGGAGCTTTTAATTATTCACGACACAACATCGCCAGTATCTTATAATCTGCGTGAAGGGTTAAGGCGACCTCATGAGGCCAGTGTCACGTCAGTCGCATCGTTAAAGTTTCGAATCTCTGAAGCAGATCTAGTCGACTGCTCAATGGTAACCATGAACAACAATTATAACACCAAGAGGTCATGGCAACCAAGAGGTCAAGGACACCAAGAGGTCATGGAGTAGTTACGTGTTGATCAATCATTGAAATGTTTCTCCCAGAGTAAAATGTTCATTATGTTCAATTATTGTTATTATTATTATTATGTTAGAAACGAACGAGTATTCATTCTCTGGCACTGCCAGGGTCGAGTTTCGTTAAAGAGAAACAAAATTCATTGTAGTCTCTTTATCAGTGCCCACTAAGGAATTTTCTGTTGATGTGGCACGTCTGCAGCAGTACCGCCCTCTGACAGGCAACGAGAATCCTCTTAGAATGTTAAAGGCCTTGAAGGTATTATTATTATAAAAAAGAAATAATATTCATTCCGTTTAAAATCCAACGACTTGTTTGTCAAAAAAAGTCAGTTTAGTAGGTTGATTCGAGAACCTCCTATCATTATTATTATTATTATAAGATGTATTAAAAGTCACTCTAATGCACTGCTGGGATCAAATTTTGTTAAAGAGAAACAAGCATTCACAGTAGTTTGACAATGTCCACTGAAGAATGTCCTGACAATGTGGCAAGTCTGAAGCAAAGCCGTTCTCTGGCAGGTCTAAGAATAGCTCAGGAATGTTCAGGGCCCCAAAGAATTTCAAGGAAGTCCGTAAAGCCAGATGTTACCAGACGTTCAGAATATACAACAATATGAGTTTTCCCTGTGTGGTCAGTAAGCTAGTAATTTCTTTTCCAAAGATATACATCAACTGTCAAATTTCTAGGAAAATCGTTTTTGAGATCCGTGTAGAGAATTTTTTATGATTCCTAAACCTATGAAGAATTAGCAAGCTGATAAGAGGAATTATAGCGAAAAAGCAAAGAAAATGTGTAGTGACTCAATAAACTTTTCTGTGTTGTGTCTGTTCTCTTTTGTGCAATGTTGTTGGTTTTAATTGAAAAAAATATATTTTTGGAATCGCAACAAATTTCTAATTAGAATCAATGAATTAGTCTTAGTCTTAGTTTTAGTCTCGGTCTTAGTCTAAGTCTTACTTTATTACCTATGCTGCTGACACGGACATGTTTTCCCACCCACACATACGATCCAAATAATTAGGGACCTCGATATTGCTGAAAATCTCTCATAACATACAAAAAAGACGCATCTCTAATTTCCAAGATAATAATTACGAGACTTCCAAGTATTTGATTCTAATAGCGTTCCATGTGACACGTTATTCTAACCACTCAGTTCATAACTTCAGATTAATATCCAACTAATAGCTTCATAAAGTAGTTGCTAATGAAATCCAAATCATTTCAATTTGTGATCCATTGCCGTGGCAACGAATTCGTCCTTTGCAGAGGCGATGAGCTATAGACGTGAAAGGGAAGACAGTTGTGAAAATGCGCGACGCTACCCATGAATAAATCCATGTAATTTTCTTATTTAAAAAATATATTTAAATCTACATATTGGTGACTGGCCTGTCAGTAGCCTGTGAGTAACCTTGTGTTCTTAACACTTTTAAGCATTTTTTTTCCTTAAAAATTTGTAACAAATCTCAAGTTTCCGACAATGTTTCGAATATTTAAAAAATCAGCCTATGAAGGTATCCTCCTGACAAAGTGAAGATGAAATGAAACTTTCTTTCCAGTTGCGCTCAGATGGGTCTAAATATAAAATATAAAATGCACTAATTGCCTTCCCTGGCGAAGTGTTGGTTTAAGATATTACCTGGGCATGTCTTGCCCCAGAAGGCCCCATTTGGACCAGCATGTCTGGGAGGGTGAGAGAAGACGCTCGACCTGGTGGGAAGATGAAATGCGTTGAGTTTTATTTCGTTTCGCTCAAAATGAGCCTCCAATTAGAATGTTAGTGTTTTTAATTTGCAGTCTGTCATTGAAGTGAGGATGGTGTGTGGGGGGGGGGGGGGATGAAGGACGTTGAAGATGCAGTTGAAGCGTCTGTAAAGTTGATGTGGGTGGTGGATTGGGCGGCAGTGCAGAGTAAGCACCCAGGACAACGTCAGAAACCTGAGCTGATTGACAACAAATACAATAAACACGTTTTGATTTAGCTGTGAGAGGAAAGCCAGAAAAAAACAACAACGGTGGATTGGTTATATAAAAACATGACTCCTTTCACGAGACAAAACAAATGATATTTATTCGCTATTATTTTGCAGCTATCACAGGTAGCAGTTAGGGACAGAGTCATCGCCTTAGGGTGCGTGCGATGTGTTAGGACAGCCCAGTCATAAGTCACACAACTAATGTGAAAAATCACACAAACCAGTTATACGTCAAGGTGCCTACACAATTAAAAACAACAACATTAGAGCAGAATAAAAAAAAATTAAGTCTTATTGGATAGTTTTAGACCACGTGGTCTTTACAATAAGTGAAACAGAAACTCATCTCTATTTATATGCTAACAAGCAGGGCCGGATTTAAGGCAGGACAGGCCCGGGGCTACCACAAAAAGGGCCTCCACAAAAGAGATTTTAAAAGTCACCCTTGTCTTACCCTCCACAAAATCAAAAACATACACACTATTTATTTTTTATACTAAGATCCGGCCCCTCTAACAAGGGATAAGGTAAATCTGATAACTTAATTTTAAGTTTCTCTAGCCTGTGTTCTGACAGGAAAAACTATTTTCTCTCGGTTTCAAACCTTATCCCTACGCGTTGAAAGGGAAAAGCTCAGCCATCACGCTCCATTCACAGACCATTGTCTTATTTGTAATTGATTTTCGTTGTTAATTAAGACATGATGAATCGGGTCAGTGGGTATGACACATTTTATCGACAAACACACACATACACACATATCATAGGGTTATTATTGCACATCTATAGATAGATGTTGGCTGAGTGGTAAAGCGCTTAGCTTTCGAACCGGGTGACTCGGGATCGAATCCTGGTAAAGACTGGTATATCAAATTTCGCCTCTGAGTCCACCTGACATTAGTTTGTGCTGACCACATGACACCCTCGTTAACTGTGGGCCACAGAAACAGATGACCATTACATCACTTGCCGTATAGATCGCACAGGTCTGAAAGGGGAAACTACTTTACAGATAGATAATAGATAATAGATAGGCAGAGATAGATAGATAAATGAATCAGTCGATGCAAATGCTTAGGCGAAGAACTATGGCGTCCTTTTCTAAAAAATATTTCTCCCACACCCAATCTTCGAATCAAGTTTAAAGTTTGCACAATTATTTCTTGTACCTGACAAAACGAGAATCAATTTAAATAACTAACTATTGGTAATTAATTATTTTATTTGGTATAGAGCAAGGTAAAGAAATTGCACTTGACAAATGTGGTTGCATAAGTTGAATTAGTCCCCTAGAGGAGGCTTGAGCACTGAGCTCGAATTCTCAAGTTTTGCAATTTCACCAGACATTTCACCAAAAATTTCACCAGATAGCCCGCGCCCTCCCCCCCCCCCCCCACTACGACTCCCTTTTCGGACTGGTCAATACCAAGATCATAGCACATTGAGAAAGCTAAAAGCATGAAATTGCGCTAAACAAAAACAATTGGTAAAAATATTTCTAATCGCACAGATTTATTGTAGTTAATTTAGATCTATTACAAATTTAATGACATTACTGATCCAATGACACTTGAATATAAGTTTTATTTTTAAAGTATTTTAAAATGTTTTTCTTGTTTTTAATTTATTTTATAATTTAAGCAGTATTCGAAAATAATCAAACGATAAATGTGACTCAGCTGTTCAAGTTTGCCATCTATATATAAATTAAACTTGTGTTCATCTGCTGATCACTGCTTGCTATTTTAGGAAGCCAATATTGAAGTCTTTGTTCGAACGGCACCTCAGAAGATCAATTTTGTTGAACGGATGGGATGTGATGGTTTATACCAACAAGGGAAACTAATCTTTGAGAATTCACAGATATGGCTAAATTTGTTAGGTTTAGTCCCCTTTAATTGTTAACGCTATTATTCGCTCACGCACTATCCGATCAAGTTGAAAACATGAATCAATTTTTAAAAAAAAACACCCAATTAGTCATTTAATTATTGGTAATGTTTTTGATTGATTCATGTTTTTTATGAAATATGAATAATTTTTGCAAATTGTGATAAATAACATGTAAGACATTTGTACCAGTCAGACATACAGACAAACAGACAGACAGACCGAGTGAGTTGATATAAGCTTTGTAAAAAAAAAAACACATGTAAGCCAAAGTGAAAGAAAGAGAGAGAAACAGATATGGGGGGGGGGGGGGACAGAGAGTCATACAGACAGAAACACACACAGGGAGAAAGGGGGGGGGGGGAGTGGCGGATGGGGGAGTGGGGAAACGCAACTTAGAGCTCAGAGGTTTAAGACTTCAGACAGTGAAGAGTTCAGCAACTAATCTCCATGTAATCATGGCCAATTGTTTGGCGTAGATTTAAATTCGCCCAATTGAGACTTATGCATACACACCGAACAAATTATCGTTTATTTTCGGCAATACATTTTTTTTTAGCATTTATCGATTACTTCATGCATCTGCGTTTTTCTTAGATTTCTAATCCATTGATAGCGGCCAAATCACGTGTCTTGAAAGGATAGATGTCGGAATGCTTATTTTTAGATATCTATTATCTAAATTTGTAATAAAACTACTTATACTTCTAGGTCTAAGTATAGTACAGCATAGATCCGACATAGTGTAGTATAGTAATATAGTATAACATGTGTGAGCTTGCGCTCCCTGAGCTAGTTTTATATGTATTTTTGTTGTATAGGTTAGATCTATTTTTATATATTTTATTTTTATAGGTTAGTGTCAGATTTTATAATTGTACTTCCGCATATTTATATAGGTTAATGCTGTCTTAAAACAGTTGAGTGTACATTTGACCAGTGGTCAGTACCATATCTGTCTGTGTGACAGCTGAAGATCTTTGTGGTCTGTCGTCTAATCATTTTATTATTGTGTACCTGGGACGGCCTGTAAGTTTGTAACTATTTTATATTTTCTTTTACTAGATCTATGGCACACTGTGTGTATGTATGCTAGACATATTTTAATTTAGTTTTATTTTCTAGTTGGCAGTTTATGTTTTGAGCATGTGATTTAAAGATGGCAGCGTCCATCAGTCCTGCTTTGAGTTTTCTAGATCTAATAGAATATATGATTTTATGTATTGCAGGCTATTGTTACTGCTTTTAGCTGTTGCAATTACACTGCTTTTAGCTGCTGCAATTACACTGCTTTTAGCTGCTGCTATTGATTATTACTCTGCTGTAGATCTAGATTTATTTTGTTTCTGTACTAGATCTAGTTTAGTATTGCCTTAGTCAAGGTTTAGTGGCTTAGATTAGTAAACTTAGTTATAAGTTATAGTCTGTTTCTGTTCTTAGGGAATGCTAATAATAGAGTACTAAGGCTAAGGTATTCTTGTTTTAGTTATAGTTATGGGTTGGTTATAGTGTAGTAGTAGGATATTGTAGATCTAGACTAGTTTATTGTAGTGTGTTTGTGTAGATCTAGGTCTAGTATAGTAGTTGTCTAGAAGTGATTTAGTTCTCTTTAGTTAGATAGTTGTTTTGAACCAGTTTGTGTTAGATAGTTGGTTTGGTTAGTTTTTAGTGGCGTAGATTCAGAGAGTTTTAGTTAGTATTAGTTGTTTTCATTGTAGTGTATATATTTTATTATTGATTTATATTTTTGTATGTAAATAAAGTTTCGTTTCGTTTATTTATCCTAAACTAAAGTTTGTTATCTTGTTTTCATTTAGTTTAGGTTAGTATAGTTTAGTATGTCTGGTTACTTAGGCGACTCTAGCCCCTTGGTAACCATACCGATGTGCACAGATTGAGCCCACCCAGTAGTGCAAACATCTGCCTACTGTAATAAAATTTAATGTCTCTCCCAGAGCGCCTCCTGACCTGCTCACACATGGTATAGTATAGTATAGTTACGACACAGTTTAGTATAGTTAGGACATTGTATAGTTTAGTTTAGTTTAGTTGAAGAAGCACTCGATAGATCCACATGGAGAGCAAGCCAAAAGTAAAGGTCCTGGTTTGCAGATGGTATACACACCAGAAGTAGAAACAAGGGTGAAAATGATGCATCATCTGGTGATTATGGATGCACAACCCTGTGACTGCATTCGCGTATCTAGGATTAACCTCTTAAGTCACATGACACACTGCAAAGGGAAAAGATCGTCTCTTGAGACGTCAAACTCCATAATTTAGTTTCGTATCAATGGTGGATCGACTATAGCTTTACAAAACCAGAAAAGTAGATTGTAACTTTGAATGCTAAGCCGTAAAACCTAAATGCAATGGATGACAGGCTAGAAGGGCATTGGTGCACATGCCCGATGGGGAATACACAAACGGGCCAGTCAGCCAACGTTGAAAAGAGTCACTTGGATGAGCAATAATCCCCGTAGGGGGCCGTAGTACACAAAAAGATTTTATATTATTCCCATATAAAAGAATCCCCCACCCCCCGCCAAAGTCTCCACTCGACCTTGTAATACAATTTATACAAGTTGTTTTACAGTAATTACAAGGTAAATACTAGCCAACTAGTGTTTCGTAAACTTCTAATAGATTATTATGATTATATCCGTATATCATGCTTCTGGTGAGATTGAGAACTTAAGCTAAGAATTTCTTTAGCCAGTGTTTCCCAAACTGTGTTCCGCGAAACCCCAATGCTTCGCGAGGCCTGATTAGGTGTTCCAAGAACTACTGGAACAATTAACTAGTAGGCCATCAAGTGAAAGTAATCTCTCGAGAAAAATAATCAGTGTTCCACTCAGAATGTGCGAAGTGTCCCGTTATGGAAAAAGTTTGAGAAACACTGTAACTTGAGCAATCAACTGACAATAAAAGTCGTTTTGTTTCGTAAAGTTATATATAAACTTCTGCTTTTGCAAACGTTGGGGGTTGGATCATAATAAAGTAATTCCAAATAATTAGGGCTGCGCCTGTAGGCCTACGTATTTAGATCCGATATCTTTTCTACCAAACTACAAACCCACACATGCATGCATTCTATTTTTTTAATGCGCGATCAAACTTTACATATTATAAGAACGGGATATCCATCATTATCATGTGTGACGCTATCCTTGGGACGGATTGTATGGTAAGGCCTGATCCAATTTTGACACCCTGTCCGCCCCTGCCAGGATGCGAAATCCTTTGAGAAATACGTGAGGAAACAAGCAATAGAAAAAAAGAATACTTTTAAAAAACAAAGCTTATTTAAGGGAAGGAACGCTAAGAACTGCCATATATCTTAAAATTTGGGGGTTTATATCCCTTTCTGCTATATAAAACAACATGAATTAATTGTTTCTAAATGATTAACTTACTGGTTAATAATTTGGATTGATCCACGTATTGTTGTGGACTATGAATAATTATGCAAAATTTCGACTTGATCCGAGAATGGGAAATGGGGGAAAAAGCGTGTTAAAACGTAATAATGGGACTAAATCCACATATATATATATATATATATATATATATATATATATATATATATATAACCACATCTGTCACTAAGTAACATTTATTACTCTTTTTTTTTTCGAAATCAAACAACATAATTAATCCCCAACAATTAAGAAGATAATTGTTCAATTTTTTTTTGTTGATTCGTGTCTTGTCAGGTTTAATAAATAATTGTGTAAAGTTTTAACTTGATCCGAGAATGATAAATGGTAGAAAAAAAAAGTTTAAACTTTTTACCAGACAGACAGATATATAAGTTTGTAAAAAGACTTAAGTGCAATCTCCATAGCACGGGAGTGACAATCAGTCGTATCTTTTTTAACTTCAACAGTATAGAAAATTAAGTAAATACACTTATACACATGCTTACTCAAAGCAGGATTTCTTATCTGTAAGTTTATTTTATTTTCTAATGGAGATTTTCACGCAAGGCGGAAAAACAATTCATACCCCCTTGTTTTTTTTTTTGGTGTATCCGGTGTACAAAATAATGGAAGTGTTGCTAGGCTATCTTTTTAAAAAGTCAAATAGGTTGTATAGTGCGATCTTTCAACACTGCAGAATCAAATTCTAAGACTTTCACGTTTGTAACATTCATTTAGTTGGCAACTTTTCGAGTTCATTTTAGCGTCCTTGACATTGCTTAGTTTAGCGTGAAAATCTCCAGTATTGTTGCTCACCCCCGCAGCAGTAAATCTTTTTTTAATTTTCCACTGGAACGGCTATTTATATAAAAGAAGAAGAAGTGTTTTTTGTTTGTTTATGTGTGTGTGTGTGAGTCTATTTATTGTTCTCAATTCTAAAATAGATAACAGCAGCTTACCTGAACTTGGAAAGATATATTTTTTCGGTTCCTGGTTAACATCCTCGAAGCTGTCATTTCCGCGCATACTCCTCATTAAGTCCCGGATGTTTCTTATGATGGATGCGTTGTGTCGCGGGGTCTGGTGGTCGGCGTCGCCGCTCTGCTCCTGCAGGTTGACGTGCCTGAGTATCCTTCTCTTAAAGTCCGCCACCGCCTCCAGGTGCTCCTCCGACATGTACGGGGACTCGGAAGTCCGGCGTGGGGCATCCGTGGGGCCGATGACCTTGGAATGGGTGGTGCGTGAGTTGAAGGCACAGAGGACGGCGATGACCGCTAGGAGGTGGCAGGGGTGAGCAACCAGCGGCCCGGTGTAGATTGCGCGGCACCGAGAGCAGTGTAATCTTAGCTTCATAATAATAATAGTGTGTGTTTGTAGGCGTGGGCGGGTTAGTTATTTTCAAAATGCTTCCGTAAATCTGGCGAGTTTTCTTTCCCTGTTTCTTTAGTTGGTTTCCGTGGAGCTGATCTATCAATCTGTAAAGACACACACACAAAGAAAGTGAAAATATAGTAATGTCAGAAACATCTTTTAAATTTGAAATTAAGTCTTTTAAAATTGTTATAAAATTACTAATAATATCGCCGTACCACTGTCTCATAATTTCAGAAAAACTGAGATTGAAAAACAAAGAAAACATAAGAACCTTGGCTTGGAGATTAAGCGTCTATGGAAATCATCCAAAATAACAGTATACCACATTGTTATATCAACCGAGGGGATAATAACAACCAACCTCACAGATACCTTAAAGGCCCTTCCTAGAAATATCCTCGTTGCCTGTCAGAGGGCGGTACTGCTGCAGACTTGCCACGTCACCAGAAAATTCCTTAGTGGAAACAGATAATGGGACCACGATGAATTTTGTTTCTCTTTAACGAAACTCGACCCTGTCAGCGTTTCTAACATAATAATAACAAAAATCTTTATTGTCCATTTGTGCATTACACCAAACAAAACATTATAGCTATAAAAAAAACAAAATGTACATTCACATCAGACTCACTCATAATTTACATGTAAAAGGTTTACATCAGGTTCTTTTTCAATGATTTGATTGCCAGGGGAACAAAAGAATTTTTTTTTTTTTTTCTTTGCTATCGGTGTAAAATCACAAAATTTTGACTGATGTTTGTTATTGCTTCTTGAAACGTGGCATAAATCTGCTGTGACTAAACAGTCCAATTATGGAGCTGCCAACCTTTCATACATGAGACTGGCTGATCTTAGGAGCTTCTTCATCTGTCTTTTGTCTAAGACCGCCACAGTCCTTCTGTTCTCTGCGAGAACCAACAAGTACGATATTGGAAAAATCCCCACACCCCACGTACATGAATTGATAACCGTAGTCCTTACTATACATAAGCAGACATCTAAGGACGTGCCTTGGGTCTGGTTCCTTCAAAGGATGCCCTTAGGAATTCTTCCTTCCAGTCTGACATAACCAGCCAACCTAAATTGTGTATTTACCAATTTCAAAACTTGCTGGGGATAAACACAATGCGCTCTTTTCTCATAGAAATACCACTAATATTTCCTATCCTTCTCTGTCTCTTTATCTCTATTTATCTCTCTTCCTCTCTTTATCTCTCTACCTCTATTTCTCTCTCTGTCTGGTTATCTCTTTCTTTCTCTCACACTGTTATTCTAAGTTACTCGCTCTCTCTGTCTTTCTCTCTCTCTGCCACCGTCTCTCTCTGCATCTCAGCCTCTCTCAATCATTTACAACCTTATTGGAGTATCGGGGGGGGGGGGGGGGGGGGGGGGCGAAGTGGCAGACGTTGCTTGTCAGGCCTTAAACAGAAAGAAAATATCCTTTGAAACTTTCCTGCATGTAGCACTAAGTTTGAAAACATTGAATACATGCATTTAGAAAGTAGAAGTAGTGGGCTTCTTTTTAAAAGGACATGAATAGAGTCAGTGGTACAAGAAATGTATAGGCCTACACATTTGAAATTAAAGTCCTTATACCTACAATTGAAAAATATCGAATCAACCTACATGCATATCTAACTACCCACTTATCTATCTATCTATCTATCTATCTATCTATGTATCTATCTATCTTTCTGTCTGTCTGTCTGTCTCTCTGTCTGTCTATCGATCTTTCCAATCAAACAATACCAAGTTAAAAATAAAGAAATAATAAATTACGAGCTGTTTGACTACGTGAATGACTTATGACTTACTTCCAACACTTCACCACTATATCAAGAACTAAACCAACGAATCCTAGTTATGAGAATGTCAGCACGCGACACACGACCGACTCCATTCTAAATTCCAGCGAGGACAACTCCTGTGTGTGACGTCAGTTTTTCAGAAGAAATAAAAAATAAAAAAAATGTCAGACAGCGGTGTAGGTAAAGATCTAGATCTAATTCCTTTAGCACGCTCGTCCGTCGGATTCGTGGGGTGGCAGTTCACGTGGCCGCCACTCGAGCGAGACCTCCTCTCCAACGTCTCTTCGTCCTCCCCCCTCCTTCCCACATCCTCTCTCACTCACTGCCCTCATAGGCCTCTGCAAAAACAAGTCCCACCGACGGAAAGAAATTAAAAGAGTTTGAGAGAGAGAGAGAGAGAAAAAAAAAAGAGGGGGGGGGGGTCATAGACGTATCGTTTCAAACATACAATATGCGACATAGGCGAGTGACAAACTACAATTGACGAGGTTTTAAAGAGAGGGGTGTGGGGGGGGGGGGGGGAGTGCGATACAAATGAAAGAGTATTAAAGATGGGGGGGGGGGGGGGGAATAAAGTGTCCCTAAGTCCTCATACTCTTCTGGGGTACATTGATTACTTCTGATCTTATCAACAAGATGTTATAGGTCTCTGGGAGGTTTTCCATTAGCAGTGAATTCTTATAGAAAATTAAATGAATACTTCGGAGGTTTCTGATGTATACAGCCTTCTCCTTCTCTGTTGTTTACATCCATATGTTGCAGCTGATATAAACATTCGTTCACGCTTGACTCTGACATAGTCTCAAAATAACGATAATGCCTTATGCACAAACTCCATCAATAACATAACTCTGCCCTATGCATCTAAACTCCAACAATTATTTACCTCTGCCCTATAGACACACACTAAAAAACAATAATTTAACTCTGCCTTAAGCATAATCTCCATCAACAGTTTAACTCTGCCCTATACATCTAAGCTCCAACAATGATTTAACTCTGCCCCATACATCGAAACCCCAACAATGATGTAGTTCTGTCCTAAACATATAAACTCCAAAATATAATTTAACTCTGCCCAATACATAAATTGTAAAGACACAAAAGTGTACATACCTACGTCCTAGGGTTAGAAGGAAAGAACTTCAATACGAACTATGACTGATATCATATTAAATCTGTTACAGGCTGCTTCTCTCTACCCCACCCCCCTCCATTGAGAACCACTAGTGTTCCCCCTCAGTTCAGCTAATTGAAAAAGTGATGGTATCTGTTAATTCATACTTAGCTCACTAACTGTCAGTGTGAAATGGAGAGCATCAAAAGGGATAGGTGGTAAAAAGGAGAGGACCCACAAGAATTTTCGGTTAAGGACATAGCCGCGATGCATGTCTGTTAAAACTGAGCCACGAACATGCCTTGCCATGCGTGAAGAACGTCTGCGACCCCATCAACTTCCGTCTCAGTAACGCTGAAGGTATTACCATGTCAGTAAACGTGAAACCCAATTCTTGGCTTCATGTTGTAGAACGGAACGTCAAGTCATAGCCAGGTTTCTTATGAATAAAACAAAGTTAGTATGTTTTCCTTTTTTTGTTTTTGAGGACCACTGACTGTCTAGCCCTCATCTCTCCTGGGGGACGCATACTGGAATGCAGTGTATCCCATACGATTTCGCGGTCACGGGGTTAGAAGTCTACTACATTATGTGTGGGATTTTGTGTTTTTGAGTAGTGCTTTGTCTATGTTTCTTTGTAATCTTGTGTCGGAACTATACAATGCGGTGCACGCAGGCGGCCAAGAAAAAAAGACAGGTATGAGGATCCCCATATTGATGAAATCATTACAAATAGTTGTTATTTTCCCCACATGCTTCGTATGTTTCTTCAGAGTAGAAGTTTATTACATCTTAGCCCCATCCTCCCGCAGGACGCCTAAGGGGGGGGGGGGGGGGATAGTAGAGTGCAGGATTTGAACTCGAGACCATGAAGAGAGTTCATACCCCACGACCATGCAGCCATCTTTCATTTTAAACTGTTATTATTATTATTATTATCATTATATTATTATGGTTAGTAACATAGTCAAAAATTATAATTTTAAACACGTTGCATAAAGCTAGCTGTGCGTAAACATCATGAAGTTAGTGCCGCCGCTAGATGATTAGAGCAACAGAGACAACGCCATAATGATAATCAATCTATGAAACGTAAGAAGCCACATCGAGTACAGTGTACATGCATATCGTCTTCTATGCACATGTCTAGTTATCGGTTAGTAGCGCCTAGCGTAATGTAAACACGTGTTGCTATTTCTGTAGCTAGTCTAACATAAGGAAATATCGCCGCTCACCGGGGACTGCCTCAGTTTAACGTAAAGCAGATTAGCACTTAAGAAGTTGAGTCAGAAGTTTTGATAGAAAAATGATCTCAAAGAGAAGATCGACATAGTACTTGTTTGTTTGTTTCAACTACCACTTAATTATGGAAAAAAAAAATTAAGAAAGTTTTTTTGAAGGGGCAAGATGTGGTAACTCTAGAGAAAGTTGCATGAGTTACAGTTCTTTCAGAAAGCAAAATTATTCCTAGTTTTTAATGCATATTTCTTCAACCATTAATATTGCGCAGTTTAATATGATCTAGGTCTTTTTGTACTAAGCTTCACTCGTTGGATGGTTTCTAGCATTTTCAAACATCTTAACATAGTAACCACTGTTGTAATGGAGAGCTTATAAACATGGAAGATTGATTAGGTGTCTATTGTTTCTGAAGTCTAGACTTAGTTTTCATGTTTGTGTTCACTAAGACGCAAACGACGACCTATAAAGGGAACTAATTCAGCTTATACCACAACCTCATCCAAATATAATTTTTTTCGCTTGTTCGAGATACCAAACACAATTTATTACTAATAGCTAATTAACTAATTGTTTAATTTTTAATAAAAATGATTCTTGTGTTGTCAGGTAAAAGAAATATTTGTGCAAAATTTCAGCTTGATCCAAGATTGGATGTGGGAGAAATAACGTGTACAAACTTTTTACCAGACACAGACAGAGTTGATATAAGCTTTGCAAAAACAAACTATTTACATGCAGGACTTGAACCCACGATCACTCACAACAATGCGGAATAGCGAACACTGCATTTATTTTAAACCAAAACACATTCTATTTTATTACAAAGGTTAAACAAAATGTCACTTACTTTGAAAATGCTAAAACATAAAGACTCGTGAGGTAGCTAGCAAAAGGACTACAATAACAACACAAGTACTGATGACGTAATATTCATGTTATTAGCTTCAACGCAAGGGGAATAGCTCCCAATAGTACAGCATCAATTAGTTCGCATGTCCCCACTATCTGATAGTCCAAGTCATACCAAATAAAAAAAAAAAAAAGAAATTAAATACAACTTCAAGCTATTATTATATCCACATTTATTTTACATATGACCATCTTAAAAGGTTCAATTACATTTGAAGTGATTATAACAACCAATGGTGGTTAAACAGAAACTGAAAGAGAACTTGTGTATGTCGATTACGTTGTTACTAAATTTAGACGATAGAGATCTCGCGTGATGCTCACGAGATTTAGTGAGCTGTCATCGTGATTTGTAAGCAGACATGCCTACCCCCAAGACCCAGAATGTGGAACACTCAGGTTGAAAATGTGGAATTTTGGGCCCCAATGTGGAACATATGCGCGTTTACGTTTGTCAGCCATACTGTACGCAATACATAAAACTTCAATTATATTACTTTAATAACAATACTAGTTTGCTTCTTATTTTATAAATTAGATGTAAATAGTATAATTAAAAGTAAGAAAACCTTTAATTCATAATTATGTCCTTTGTTTGAAATCAATAGTTCTAACTCCTATATTGACCTATACGATGAATTCTAACCAAAATGTATTCTAATGACCTAGACTCAAATGTTACTAATGTAATCTATTTTTATTTGTTACTACTAGATCTAGATCTAAATCTAATGAATAGATCTAGATTATTCTAGATCTACTTGATTATCTATCCCTTTCTATGGCTCTACTCTAGTCACTCTAGTTCTAGATCTAAAATACGTAATTTTAGAGTCTACTAGTACTAGTCTAGATCTACATCTAATAAGTCCCCTACTAGAACTAGTCTAGATCTACATCTAATAAGTCCTCTAAGTCTAAGAACACAGATTATAATAATTATATTATAGTTTATAATATTTATGTCTAGATCTATAGACTTATTAAGAACTAAATTTATTACGTAATGATACACATAAATGATCTAGAATCTAGAGATCTATCCCCTTCTAAGTCTATTTCTAGAGCGATTTAGTATTGACATCTAGTTATCTAGATTCTAGTCTAAGTGCTAGTCCTACTTCTAAAAAAGGTCACTAAGTAAATAAATTAAAAATGTAATTATTTTAATTAGTAGATCTATAGCCTTAGCCTTACTGTGTCTAAGTTAATTAATTACATTTAGGTCTAGATCTAGATCTTTAATAACGTATTTTTGTTAAAAATCCTTTTCTTAGATTTTACTTAGAAACCAGTTCAGTTGAGTTACTCAGTTAGTTAGAATAGACTAAAAATAGATCTAGTCGGTATACTAGACTAGATCTAGTACTAGTTACTAGTAGTAGAGCCATTGTCAGGAAAAGAAAGGGATTTAAATGGAACATTTGGCTTATTAGCACTTACTAGATTCTAAGATTAAATCTAGACTAGTATCTAGACCTAGACCACTAGATCTAGATGTTGATCTAGCTCAACCATATCTTCGTAAATTTAGGACTCGCTGGGTCCGGGAGATGAAATGTAAACAATAAACACAGACCAATATATATTTTATTTTGCATTCAGTATTTTCATTTCGCACTATTAATAAATAATGAAAAAAATGCGATTTTTTTTGTGTGTCGGAATTCAGACTTGGCGGAACAAAAAATCTTGAATGCGGAACGGCGGAACATGTGAGCTTTTTTTTATGATTTTGCGGGACAGTCTTTTTTTGGGGGGACAGTTTGAATATATTTTTTTTTAAATGTTGTTACCTCTCACAATAGAGATAGCCCAGCAGATAGATAGATAGATAGATAGACAGACAGATAGATAGATAGATAGATAGAAAAATAGATAATGGGGTTAACAAGTGTGTCATGTGGCTAGCACAACGACCATTTCAGGTAGCCAATATAGTTGGGTGAACTCAGAGGTGTCCTAAAACCCCAAAAGTAAAAATCCAGGATTCGAACCCGGGACCCCACTTTGCCACAGCGCATCATAGTTGCCTAAATTCTAAGTATTGAAACCTTAAACATACTCAAGTCAAACTATAAATCGTGCACTTAAAAAAAAAAGACACACAAAAACACAGACATAAAAAGACTCTTTAAAAAAAAAGACACTGACTTTAAATGTATTAGATAACACATTAAGAAACAAAATATTTATTTTAAAACAATGACAACAATAACACAAAAGTTTGCCAAGAATGTCAGAAGTAAGTCTTAGAAATCTTTCTCAAAGTTTAGTTTGGATTAGAGTTTCATCTCAAGTTAAACACTGTGAGACCATGTTGATTGTTTCAAAGCCGTGTCTAATACTGAGATACGCCCACGCGGCGTTGCACTTCGACCTGGCCAATGCAGTTTTGAAAACCATGACATTAATATAAAAGTGCTTTTTATGTCATATTGTGGAACCCGCTTCATTGCAGTCACAGACTCGGCGTGTGGGAATGGATGTAGGTCGTAAAGGGAACGTATGTTTTCGTAATTTAATATGTTTGATCTACCCTTTTCCGGCCTGAGAGCGATAGAATACGTGTGTTTTCGTAATTTAATATGTTTGATCTACCCTTTTCGGCCTGAAAGCGATAGAATACGCGTGTTTTCGTAAGTTAATATGTTTGATCTACACTTTTCCGGCCTGAGAGCGATAGAATACATGTGTTTTCGTAATTTAATATGTTTGATCTACCCTTTTCCGGCCTTGGAGCGATAGAATACGTATGTTTTCGTAATTTAATATGTTTGAGCGATAGAAAACGCGTGCTGCGACCGCATGAAGGATTACAAAATCATTGATTCCATTAAGACCGGATAGGACCCGCATGTCGGAGCATGCGCATCACTAGTAAAGAATGTCGTGGCCTGTGAGCTATGTGCTTTTACTCCGGTTCGGAAGCCAAGCGCTTTACCACTCAGCCACCGCGCCTCATTCTAAGTGATACGTGATATCAAATTGTAATTGGGATCTTAAAATGAAATAGCGGAATGACTTTCAGTGTGACAGTTCTTAAAATGTCGACATATCGGTGATCAAAGTGGACATTCAGTTCATTTCTTTTCCTACGGTAAGGTCATGACCTCAATGTTTTTCCTTGTAATCACTCACAGTTATCAAAGCCCTATACCAAAAATGCGTAAAGCACAGTATCTCTGAACAACTAAATCGCTGGGTATCAGATACCAAAAAAAAAATACAAATGAGTTTGTACTGTTACAAGTCAACTCTGGCCGGCAAAGATGATGAACTTCCTAGTACTGTGAAATGGGAAGAGGTGAAAGCTGAACTGGTTCGGCCCTATTGTAAGACATGACTCACTGCCGAAGGTCATCCTTCAAGGTCGGTCAAGGGAGCACGAAGAAAGGATCGTCCAAAGAAAAGCTGGATGGACAGTGTACTAGAATGAAACGAGCTCTCTCTTGATACCCTGCTAAGAACCGGGAAATTTGGAGGGATTCTGTTACAAGAACTGTCACAGCACCCCAGCGAATTAAGTCAAGTACGGATGATGATGATTCACTTTTGAAGTTATGTATTTTTTCACTTAATCTATCAACACTAATTAGCATCAAAAGCTATAACTTCATACTTCAACGATCACTTGCATACCAACGTCATTTATCTCTCTCTTTCTCTCTCTCTCTCTCTTGTCTTATCTTATATAATACAGAAGTTACTTTAAAAAAAAAAGATTATGATTACATGCATGTTAACCAATGACTAAAATTCTGCCAAGTCGCCGGTTTTCCTGGTTAGTTCAGGCAACCCATTCCATGCTCTAATAGCACTAGAGAAGAAGGAGCCTTTGTACAGATTTGTCCTAGCATATGGAACGAGGAGTGCACCTTTATCTTTGTGTCTTTCAGAGTATTTTATTACATTTTGCTTTTGTATAATTTTATGTATAATTGCTATCTATCTATCTATCTATCTATCTATCTATCTATCTATCTATCTATCTATCTATCTATCTATCTATCTATCTATCTATCTATCTATCTATCTATCTGTGTTTCTTTAGTCGATAGATTGTTATGACAACTCTCGGAAGACTTCTCGTGGCTATATATTCATATCTTGTTAATCTATTCGCGCCCACATAGTATCGCAGGAGCGCGTTGCCTAAAAGTATAACTCTAGTGTCAACATGGTCAACGAAATATTCAAAGTGTATAGACAAAAACACAACTTTCGTCTTTTCCAGCTTGCGCTGATCTTAGTGTTGCCAACTCAACGCTCCATTCGTCCATACTCTTAGCAAGGACAATAATCCACGCTTAAGTGTAGATTTTTTTTTCTTCTATCCAGTAAAAAATGAGGCGGTTTTATCGTTAGGATTGTAAATCCAGTTTGACGAGCCTTACAGCGTATGCCCTATAGATCGCTGCGTCTGAAAAGAAGGCCCGGGGGGGGGGGGGGAAGAACTTTACTTATTTCACTTTGAAGAGCTCGAGATTGGTTTAACACTTTGTACCAATGAGGTTTGAACTACCCATAATGCTATCCAGGCAAACAATGCCGTGCCGATAACAAGTATAATTTAAGCCCTTTGTTTTTTGTCCTCACTAGTATGCACATTTCACATGGTCGTTGCATTCATCATATGAACATTTTTTTTGTTTGTTTGTTTTGTAGTTTGTTGTGTTTGGGGTAATTACCTTGACGCCAATGTATGGCGTCCCAACACATCAAGCGCTAGTGGTGTGTGTTTATATGTTTTATGTTGTTTGATTTGTACCTAGGTCATTACTATCTGATGCCCGTGCTACCTGAAATCTTTTTAAAAGCATTTAAAAAAAGGGGAACGACATGAACTTGAACTGATGGTCTCCCCTAGCCGACATTCTAACCACTCTGTTAGAGCGGTGCCTCTGAAAATTGAAGATTGTATAATTATCTATTGTTTGTATAAAGTTACGTTGAAGCGGCGACGTATAAAGGTGAATTATTCAGCTTATACCACCACTTCAGTCAAGTACAATTTCTTTCCCTTGTTCTAGATATCAAACAAACAGTTAATTGACAATAGTTAATTAATTAATAATTTTTTTTTTAAATTGATTTCTAGTGTCGTTAGATAAAAGAAATAAGTGTGCGAAATTTCAGCTAGATCCGAGATTGGGTGTGGGAGAAATAACGTGTACAAACGTTTTACTAGACAGACAGAGTTGATAGAAGCTTTGGAAAAAAAAGTAACTGAATAAAATGTGATAACTGAAGTGATGCACATGAAAACTCTGACTTTATCCTTGACCTTATTGCGTAATAATTGACAGGTCATGTCCGTTACAAAATATATTTGTATTTGCTTTAGTTTTCACCTACCTAAAGTTGAATGGCTTGACAAACTTCCGGGTCCCCCCCCCCCCACCCAATCGTGATTACATCGCATACAATCTCAGGAGTAACGATCAAATCCTTTAGATATAGAGCTCTGGCGTCTGTACCATTTCATTTATTTTTAAATAGAGTTTTTCTTTCGAAACTATTTCAAGTTTAAATGATGAACATCTGAGTTAAAAAAAAAACCCACAAAAAAAACTAAAGAGTTGTAACAAGAAAACACCGAGAGAAACGTTCTGCCCTTGATGGCTCAGGCACTCTCCTGCTTTCTCCTGACATGGAGGAACTTTTTGGTGTTGTTGTTAGTTACGTGTTGTATGATTCATGGTGTTTGTGTGTGTGTGTGTGTGTTTGAAATCTCTCTCTCTCTCTCTCTTTTCAATAGCTCTCTCTTTCTCTCAATCTTTCTCTTTCAATTTATCTCTCTCTTTCGATCTTTCTTTTTCTCTATTTCCATTTCTGTCTCTCTCTTTATATCTCTCTCTTTTTCAATCTCCCTCTTTCTCTCTTTCAATCTCTCTCATTCAATCTCTCTCATTCAATCTCTCTCTCTTTCTCTCTTTCAATCTCTCTCATTCAATCTCTCTCTCTTTCTCTTGCAATCTCTCTCATTCAATCTCTCTCTCTCTTTCTTTCTTTCTTTCAATCTCTCTCTCTCTTTCAATCTCTCTCATTCAATCTCTCTCTTTCTTTAAATCTCTCTTTCTTTAAATCTCTTCTTTAAAACTCCCCCCCCCCTCTCTCTCTGTTCCAATCTCTCTCCCTCTCTTTCAATCTTTCTTTCTCTTTTCTTTTTGCACATTTGTCTCTTGTTCTCACTCCTCGTCTGCAACGTTTCCTATTTACCTTTAGAAATGTGTGTGTGTGAGATAGAAAGAAAGTTGAAATCATGAAAGTAAAAAATTTTGATGTCTGATAATATAAAAAAAAGGAAAGAGAGCGTTTTGACATAATGCATCCAACATGGTGGGTGTAAAAATACATTTTTAAAAATCTTAGATTCCTGAATAAATCTATTTACCCTTGTGGAGCACCCTTTAAACAAATAAATAGAAGTGGAGAAGAGAGAGAGAGAGAGAGAAAGACATGATAGAGAGAGAAAGAGAGAAAGAGAAAGGATAGAGAGAGAAAGAGAGATGATAGAGAGAGGATAAAAAGAGAAAGGATAGAGAGATATAGAGAAAGAGAGAGAGGGGAGGAAGGATAGAAAGAGAAAGAGAGTATAGAGAAAATGAGAGGATAGATAGATAGAGAGATAGATAGATAGATTATACACTTTTGATAAATAACAAAACTGTACTCAGAAACGTTAGCATAAAAAAAAACGACTTTATGATAATAATCCTCACATGTATTTACAACTGTCAGCTATCTATTATGCTTACTACTCCTATATGCTCTAAAAGACTTTAACATCTAAGTTTGACGCACGGACAAACTGCTTATACGGAGGTATCTTAAAAATGCAATTAATTGATAATGAAGACTTAAAACCCACTTATTTATTTAAATCTTAAGTAGATCTGGTAAGGATAATGGAAGATGCTCTCGATGGCTATGAAGGTACTGTAAGCTTTGGAGGAAGAAGAATTACTAACTTGCGCTTCGCAGATGACATTGATGGCCTAGCAGGGACAGAAGAAGAACTAGCTGACCTGGTGATGCGCATTGACAAGACTTCCGCAGCATACGGCATGCAAATAAATGACGAACAGGGCTTTAAAAGTGGGCATCAACATTGGAGTTGAAAAGCTTACTGGTTTAGCAGCTTCAAATACCTCGGAGCTATTGTCTCAGATGAGGGAGGAACGAAACCGGAACTACAGCCCGAATTGCACAGTACACAGCAGCCCTTTCGAAACTTAAAAAAATATGGAAAAACCAAAATCAGACTGATGCGCTCCCTGGTCATTGCCAAATTTTTATAGGCTTGTGAGTCTTGAACGCTGACTGCAGAGCTAGAGAGGAAGATCCTAGCAGTGGAATTGAGATGCTACAGAGGGATCCTAAGTATCACGTCTAAAGACCGCATCACAAACCAAGAGATTAGAGACAGTGCCAGGTAAAAGAAGAAGAGGCAGACAGAGAAAGCGATGGGAGGACAACATAAAAGAATAGACGGGCCTGCCATTGAAAGAGATTCTATCTAAATCAAAAGATAGCGAGGAATGGAGAAAGACGGTAGACGAATCTTGCATGGTGTTCCAACGGTCCAACAGACTAAGGGATAGGTGAAGGTAAAGTAAAGATCTGGTGGTGATGTAAACTTAGAGATTGATGTGCTTGACATACACGTTATATATACTGTCCATATTTTTTTTTGGAAGGATCGAATCTGTTTTTTAATGATTCGCTGGCGAATCAATGCTTTTCATCGTTGTATTCGCCTCACTACACTCTTGTAGTGTCTGTATCCTAACCAATATTATACAATTACAAAACAAACTACTTGGTAAAATCATCTGATGCGCTCCCTGGTCATGGCCACATTCTTAAAAGCTTGCGAATCTTGGACTCTCAGGGAGCTAGAGAGGAGGATTCTGGCATAGGAATTGAGATGCTACAGAAAGATCTTAGGCGTCACATGCAAAGATGGCATCACAGGATTAGTGCAGCGATTGGACCCCATGATGACCTGATAACTATTATAAAAAACAAAAACGAACTCTATGGTCATGTTACAATTTCCTCAGAGCTCGCAAAAGACCTTCCTTCAGAGAACAGTATCAGGAAAAAAGAAGAAGAGGCAGACAAAGAAAGCGATGGGACGATAACATAAAAGAATGGACGGGCCTGTCATTGAAAGAGTTTCTATCCAAGGCCAAAGACAGAGGAATAGAGAAAGAGAATCAACAGATCTTGTGTGGTGCCCTAACTGTCCAATAGGGTCAGTGAAGATGAAGGGAGTCTCCTAACAATATGCTCAGGTCATAATAACACATGGCTGTCTATTTAAACAACATTTAAAAAAAAAAACAAGAATTGATTTTTAAATCCAAAAGAAAACCCAAATGTACTTGTTTTAAGATTCTTATTTAAAAAAGATTTTTTTTAAAAGGCAAATTAATTGGGAATTCCATTAATAGAGTAATTGATACATATGTTTGTTTGTCGTATGGTTTAGTTCAATGTACAGAAGAATATACATTGGCACGCCTTGTGACACAGTCAATGCGAATAAATTATTTAAGGCTACGGAATAAATCGAATTGAAAAACAAAAGATCTTCAAATAAACATATGATTTTGTAGCTGTGTATCTGAATCCCCGCGCAATCACCCACGCTGATTGCTGCTAGATAATTTGTGTGTGTGAGCGTGTGAAGGAGAGAGAGAGAGCGGGAATTTGTGTGTTTGGGGGAGAAAGTTATGTATGTTTCTTGTGAGGGCGTTGGGTCAAAAGAAGTTCATGAATCACTGTATTTTTAAAAAATATTCAAGACGTTTTGGTCAGGGCGCCAAGCACTGGTGGCGCTGCAGGGTGTGTATGTGTGTTTGCGTGTGTGATGAGCGTGTGTGAAAGAAGCCGTGTGTATGTGTTTGAGTGTGAAACAAGGACTGCGCGTATTGATGTGGGTGCTGTTACAGTGCTTAAAAAATGTCTATCCCTTTGGAATAGTTGAGCTTTTACAAAGCTTACATGAACTCAAGTCTTTCTGACAGGGAGGAACCGTGACCATCCCACTTTCACATTCTCAGATCAAGTTAAAACTGTGCACAATTATTCTTTGCCGTGATTTTGTTTTTATATAGAAAATGCTCTAAGCTAAGTGGAGATATGCCTTGTGTTTAGTTGTTCGCAAAAAATGTAAACTAATAATAGACTATAAAACTTATATTTATAGGGTACAAGTACTTGAAGAACTCAGTGGGCTGCCATCACGGAGGCTTGCGTTCGAATTTAGATTCAAGCAGTTTTCTTCTTTTTCTTTTTAAATAGTTTTTGAAAAGGCAGCACGGAAGCCTTCTCCCTCTCTTTTTCTCAATTCCCCTTCCCTCCAGAAAAAAAGAATCTTTCACAAAATTGATTGGACCATAGAGCACTTAACGTGCTTTAAGCATGAAAGTAGGGTTGAAAAATCAATGAAGAAAATTGTATAAACTTTATATAAACCTTTTTTTTTGTAACAACAGCCTACTATATCATATCTTCGCTTAATAAATTGTTGTCTTTCTCCATTGCTTGATATTGTCTTCAACTGAGACTCGAGCCGAAACTAAGACTTTATTCTATAACTATGAACAAGACAGTGATTCTTTGTCATTTGGAAGTTGCTTATTAAAGTTACTTATTATTAAAGTGTCCTTATATGGACAACATAAAAGAATGGACGGGCCAGCTATTGAAAGAGATCTAACTACGGCAAAAGACAGAGAGGAATGGAGAAAGACGGTCAACGAATCTTGATGTCCAACGGTCCAACAGACAAAGAGATAGGTAAAGGTAAAACTAAAGTGTTGCAAATTTCTGATCCTGGATTTGTTTGTGCTTCACTCATTTTGAAATCAAGTTATAATCTGTGTACAAGAGAAGGAACCGCAGGAATGGATTCTTCCAAGGGATTTAGGGTAGCATTTATATGAAGAGACGCAATGGACGAAATCATTTTTGTCTGTTCAATCTATATATTATAATCTGACACAGAGAATAACAATAAACATGGAATGAATGGAATCGGCTGACTGATCACACGTGTCGCCAAAATGCCCTAGCGCAGTGTTTCCCAAACTGTGTCCCGCGGAACCCTTGAGTTCCGTGAGGCCTGAATAGGTGTCCCATAAACAATTGGAATATTCAACTAGTAGGCTACCATGCGAATTAATCTCTCTGGAAAATAAGCAAAAGTGTTTCGCTTAATATTCTGAATGTACAACGTGTTACGTTAAGGAAAAAGTGTTGGAACCACTGCGCTAGCGACTTCGCGATGAAGGTCAATTAAACCACATTTCTCGTGATATTGTAAACGGATTTGTTTTATGCTTTATTAATTGACGGATACAGAACTTTAAAAGATCCAAAACTATATTGCTCTAGAATGATGATTGTAGATAACAATTGAGTGGGTTGCTGAGATTTTTATAGCACATTCTGAGATGTTTATAGCACTTATGTGGTGCTTATAGCATTTGGTGAGGCGGCAATTTCAAAGTATAGTCGCAAAATCGGAACATCAAGACTCTGGACCCAAAACCTTCCTATAGAAGAAAAACTATACGGCGAACTGCCTGATCTGGAAAACTACGCGGTTCGTCTCAGATATAAAGGAGCAGAAGAACAAGTACTTGCCCACACAGAATATAGAGTATACTGCATGAGCGCATGAATACATTGTCAGCACTGAGTGAAGATTCAGCTACCTCTGCCATTCTTTTCATAGTACCTAAATGGTAGAAAGCTACAAACTTATTTTTTGGGGAACAAGCGCGTTTTTAAAATGCCATCATAATATCTTTTTAAAATTAAAATACTATCATAATATCTTTTTATTATTTTTTTTTCTTCTGTCTGACAGCTTTGTTAAGTGGGTAATTGATTTTGACTCTCGTCGCAATGGTCCTGAGTTCAAATCCTACACTTAGTCATTGCCGCGTCCTGCAAGAGATTTGGGCTGTCTAGGTAAAGCTAACAAAGATCTCTCTGCCTCTTTCTGTCTCTGTCTCTTTTTTTTTTTTTTTTACATTCTTTCTTTCTCTTATACCTTCTCTCTCTCTCTTTTATCATCTCGCTTTCTCTTTTCTCTTACTCTTCCCAATTACGTTCTCTTTCTTTCTCTCTTTCTCTTCCTCGCTCTTTTTACATGCTCTCTCTTTCTCTCTCGCGTTTTCTATTTTTATTTCTCACTATTTTACCTTCTCTCTCCTCTTGCTTTTTCTCATTACTCTCTCTCTCTCTTTCTCTCTTTCTTTCTCTCACACACATGCGCATGCACATACAAAAACATATTTATCTTAGGGCGGACACCTGTGCGGCTGTATATGGTACATAGAAGGAACATATGAGGGTTTCACGGTATGCTCGGCCTTTGGCCTCTCTTCTAATCCGAACATCTTGAGGTACGAGCCATTGGTAATAGGTTTGTAATAAGTTACATCTGTTTGGATTTTTCCTCAGAATTTTGATCAGACAGACAGGTGGAGGCAAGCTTCTGTAGGCCTAGATTTCCAAGAGTCTTAGACCCAACTCTTAGGACTATTACAAAGATGAAGAGGAAGATTATTAGTATAATAAAGATATTTGAGAAACCAAGAAAACTCCTGAGAATATTTGAGGTTAAGTGACGAATTTTTCTCATTCAAATGGGCTACATTTGGTTATAAACCTAATGGTGGCACAGATGGGGGTAGTGGTGTGAGTGTAGTCAGCCGACGCAAATCGCCACAGGCCAGCGCTAGCCGAGCGGTCAGTCTAGACGAGTGTCAACACGACGGTTCGGGAAGGATCGGAGTCGTGAACAGAGCTCAGGAGCGTCACGAGGGATGTAGTCATGTGACGAAGCTAGAAACGTCGAGCGATGTTCCGTACGGTTTTAGAAGGCCATTAGGGACCCTATATAAAGAGCGGAGATGTCGCAGTCAAGAAGGTTCACGACAGAAGGTTCAAGACAGGGGTTCAGAACACGGTCGACCACAGCACAGTTCAACGGTGTGGTTCTGTACGGAGCATTACGACTGTTCAGTGCGGAGTACTGTCAAGTACAGTTGAGACGACTGGCGTCTTGATCTTGGTCTGCGATCGAGTCCGACACAACGAGCCTAGTGTGTAAAGTCAGTCCTGAACTGTTGAACCCAGTGCAAGCCCGGAACGAGACGGAGAGGCCAGTGCAAGAGTTGATATGGCGGAACGGTGTTATCGGAGAGATATTTGTACAGTGTACGTGTTGCCAATTGTACAGTATTGGCTGTTATTTATTCAACTGTTAAAGTGTTACGTTACTTTGGAGCCCTGAGTTGTCAAGTTCTCTAAGTTGGTGGTGTATGGTGCAGTTTGCAGAGAGTCTGGATAGTGAGATTCGTAACAATATAATAAGAAGGAAGTCTTTGTTATGTATGTATGTTTACATATTTCTATTGGGTTATAATAACTTATCGCTGTTTACCTGGACTGCATGCAGCCTTCACGCCAGTACGTTGTTTAAAGACTTTTGTTTTTTAAATGCTCAATCTGGACATACGCATGACTTCATGTTAGTTTCTTTCTTCCTCCATACAATGCTCGATTGCTCCCTCTCCTTAGCGTAATATGAAAAATGTCGAGTTCCTTGGAACTCATTTGTATAGACAAGTGAACTTTGACGTTTTGTAGGTCAGTGTTGTTTTTTGTTTTTGTTTTAGCTTTCCTGTTCAAGATCCCACTATCGAGATGGTTGCTCATCGTGTCCTACGTCGGCTCTCATAACGAAGGAAAAAACAATATTTGTTTGAAAAAAAAACGTTTCAATTCTTGACTGCTGCGCCGTGGGTACGAGGGGTGCGGACCGCACCGAGGTACATTTATATATTACTTTTTTTATTTTACTATCCAGACATTACCCTCTGCCTTCGGGCTTTAATTTTGTGTTTACTAATCTATTGGATTTGATTTAGATGTATGTTAAACTTAGCTAATGATCCTTTCATTTTTTTTTTCTCTTTCGCTACGAAAATAAAAGTAGTTTTGCAAAAATTGGTTTACCCGTTAAGCCGATACATTTACATCTATTAAAAATGAAAGTAGAGCGAGATGAATGGGAAATAAAGTACAATAAAAACGGGTTTACCCGATCTGTTATATGAATGGGTTTATAAAGTACGTCAGGGCGTAGAAATTCGCAGATATAAGGAACGAATTTATATAAAAATGCTTTTGATAGACAAATTTGAAGGTTAATTTTTTTAAATAATGAAATCAATAGACTATATTTTGTATTGTCAAGTATCAAATTTAAAAAAAACTATCTGTCCAAAGCGTAGTTATAAAAATTAGATCTAGATCTAGATCCTTTCAATCTTAACATGGCCTAGATCTATGAAATAATAATAATTTTTTTGAGGGTCTTAAGTTTGTTTTAGGGCTACTATACATACGTTATGGTTCCAGTTAGTACCCAAGGAACATTTATGCCAAGTTTTATCAAGATTGGTCAAACGGTTCTGATTTCTATGCAGGACATACATACATACATACTCCTTACATTATACTTTATATATTAGATTATTCTATATGATATTATTATATTAAGGGATGACAATAAAGTGAGGATTTTTTTATGTGTGTGCGCAAATATCAACAATATTTTTTAAAAGAACATCAGCTAGGTGCCCAAATACGCTTTTCACATTTGATAATAACGATAACATTTTCAGGGACAATTTTTAAAAAATAAGATGCGATCGGAAGTGGCGGGAGGATGTCACCACTAGCTAACCGCACCGGGTTACACGAACGCTAGCGACGCTTCCGACACCAGTTTCATCTCTTTCCTATATCTGCCTCTGATAGATTTTAAATCAGACTCAGTGATGTCTTGGTGTGTTATTATTAAGTCATTGTTTCTGTGAACTATGTCTGTGACGCTGAACTTAATGACAGTATTCGGCTTTGTTACATTTACTTAAATTTCACTTTCAGACGTTTTTTCAGATATGAAGTTTACTAGGTGAAAAACCTTGCAGTTCTTGCCTAAACCTTTTGTAGTTCTATCCCAAACCTTTTGTAGTTATAGCCTAAACCTTTTGTAGTTATAGTCCAAGTCTTTTGTAGTTATAGCCCAAACCTTTTGTAGTTATAGCCCAAGTCTTTAGTAGTTATAGCCCAAGCCAAAGCCTTTTGTAGTTCTAGCCTAAACCTTTTGTAGTTCTAGCCTAAACCTTTTGTAGTTCTAGCCTAAACCTTTTGTAGCTCTAGCCTAAACCATTTGTAGCTCTAGCCTAAACCATTTGTAGCTCTAGCCTAAACCTTTTGTAGCTCTAGCCTAAACCTTTTGTAGCTCTAGCCTAAACCTTTTGTAGTTCTAGCCTAAACCTTTTGTAGCTCTAGCCTAAACCTTTTGTAGTTATAGCCTAAACCTTTTGTAGTTATAGCCTAAACCTTTTGTAGTTCTAGCCTAAACCTTTTGTAGCTCTAGCCTAAATCCCTTGCAGTTCTAGCCTAAATCTCTTGCACGACAGCAGGGAATTTCTAAATTCAAACTCGGAACAGTCGTGAATTCTTCTTTATCTAGACAGATTTTTACTTCTGAGATGTAAGTTTTTTTGTTTTTTTTTTATGCCAAGAATAAAAGGCGTTCTATTAGTTTCGGTTGTTCCAACTTACCATCCAGAGTGTTAAGTTATGCTGTTTTGTTGTTGTTGTTGTTGTTTTTTGTGGTAATAGGGTCTGTCTTAGGTGACTAAAATTGAGACATTTTAAGAGGGTTTTGATTGACAGTTTAATAGAATGTGCGCAGTGTCCACAGTAGACGTGCCAATGCCATCGGAAAAATAAGATTATTAAGCCGCAACCCGAGTCTGTCATTGGACATAACGGCTGATAGGATTGGAACTCGGCTCTATCGTGAAGAACGGTCGAATAGCAAACAAATGTTCTACAGTTTGAAATAGTCAACACAACGAAAAAAAAACAAACAAAAACAAGTAGCACAATGTCATTCATCTTACAATATACAAGATTGAACAAACCACAAAAAAAACATTCATAATTCTTTAAAAAACAAAGATAGTACCTTCTTTTTAGTTCTTACAGAGCGATACATGTTCTTTTAATAACTAATGAATGTTAAATTTAAAACATTTTACCCCCCCCCCCCCCGGTTCCTCTCCCCCCTCCTCCACTGCTAACGAGGAAACAATTCTGGTTCAGCGAATGTATAGATGTACTAGACCTTATAATAGTCCAAGTATAGGTCTTTAGAAGGTGATGCGCCAAAGATTTCTGACCATTCATTTATTTAAACTCTTCAAGGAATGCGTAAATACCCAAAGCCGTATAGTCCGTTCAAGATAAACATTTTCGCATTTTCTAAACTTATTTAAATTTATTTTTTTTTATTTGAAAAAATTATAACGTCAAACTAAAGTTTGCCCCATGTGACTAACGAGATAGTAATTCTTTTCTCAGCGATATACATCAACTGTACATTTTCTAGGAAAAAAGTTAGAGCCGTTTTTGAGATCCATGTTCAGGTTACGCCCAGGCTCCAGCCAGGTTCCTAAATGGAATTCTGACTTGATTAGAGGTATTGTAAAAATAATACTGTCACTTATTGTAAGATTAATATGAAGCGTCAATACGCAGTCCATGACAATATTCGGTTTGTTTTTTAACCCCGTGAAATCTGGACATAAACCTAACTACAACGAGCTTAGGTATTTCTAACAGTCGTTTGATAATGTACAGCCAAATAGTTACATTTTATTGCAGAGGAGAGATGAAACAGTGGCGCAGCGAGGGATTTGGGAGCCGGGCCGGGTTAAGAGGCTTTGCCTCTTTAGGCCCCTGCATTTCGATATTCGACATGAGATAATGTACTTAATAAATATATAAGTCTAATGTGTGGAATACATGCAACTTGGTCAGCAATTTACATAACAACATGCATAGCTAGATGACATGGCATTGGCCTAATATTTAATGTAAAAAAAATTCAGAGGGCAGATTTTCAAATTTGAACCCCCCTTCTCCCAAATTGTAAGAATTAAAGATATTTTAAGAATTTTAAAAAATGTAAGAATGAAAGAGCTTGTGCCTTACCTGCTACGCTTGTTTCTAGAAATGTCTCGGAATAGTCAGTTATCACACAAGAGTGCAGAAATGTCATTAAATTCGTGTTTTCACTATTTCCTAAGTGTAATATAGCTCAGAGATAACTCTAATAAGCCTATCACTTGATCTCACGCAGTCGCTCATGATACACTGCCTTCGTTGCTGTTGCTTATATAGCAGACAAGAAGATAAGGTCAACGGTTAGGCCAAAAACAATAAAGTATTACATAGAAGGTGAGGAACAATTAATGTGTCCCGATTGCTTAAAATTAATATTTCTCACAAAATGCGGGGTGAAAGAAATGAACCCCACAAGTCCCACATCATTGAAGATGAAGGTGTAGCCTGGCGTACTGTGGGAAATTTCACACGACACACTTCATATTTCATTCAGCGATGTTGCGGGGTTTTTCTGTCGCCGACCAATCGGCTGCGTGAGTTTTATCGGAGGCCCGCCCATCATGAGCCACTTTTTTTTTGTTCTTTTGTTAGGGGGCTGACGGAGGAAAGGAGGTCCCGCGGACGTGATGCGTGGCACCCAGCACGCGGGAGTCACACCACGTATGGCGAAGATATGCCCGGCATCAGTGGCATATGTATATTTTTTGTTCATGTAATTATTTTTTTTTTGGCAAGATTACCCACAGAGCGGAGACAATCTACGTGCTTCAAAGTAGCTCATCTCAGAGGTTCTTAAAATCATCAAAGCTTAAGGCCCCCATCAGTGCCGTATTTAGACATGAAAAGCCTTTAAGCTATTTGAAATAGTTGGTCTTTAGACGAGCATTTGGGACCCTTTTTAAATGCAGATATTGTTTGTTAGTAGTAGTAGTAAAGTTCCCCTTTCAGACCGTGTGGTCTTTAGGGCACATGATGTAAAGGTCATCTGTTTCTGTGGCCTACGGTTAACGAGGGTGTCATGTGGCCAGCACAACGACCAACCGCCTTTACTTTTACCCAACTAATGTCAGGTACCCATTAGAGCTGGGTGGACTCAGAGGCGCCCAAAGATCCCGAAATGAAAATCACAGTATTCACCGGGATTTAAACCCGTCACCTTCGGTTCGGGAGTCAAGCGCTTTACCGAAATATTAATTGGGAGCCCTTTGCAAAGACAACTGTATGTATACATGTACATGATTCGGTTTGGTGGAGGGGTCTCTAACCGTCTGTTCACAAGCAAGATTACTTTAAGAGTGGTGACTTTTCTAGGTGCTTCAATCAGTTTGTTTCAGAGGTTCTAATGTTATCAAGACCAATATTAGATGCCCTATGCAAGAAACGAACAGGACGTGTGGAGATCAAGACATAAGAATTTGTGCGAATATACGCAGGAATATGAAAATGCGGTCGTCTCTTCATTATATCATTTTATAATAAGTTTTAAAAATGGTTTGCGGGGACTAATTGAAAAAAAAAAAAGCGGGGGAGGAGGGGGGTCAGAAAATTCCGTTGAAAAGAAGCATTGAACAAGAGGGGACAGAAAAATGATTTTTCTATTATAAGTTAACATTATTGCCTGACTACAAGTAGAGTGGACGTTGAAGTGTATAGCGAGACCTAAGAACCCAACAAGCGAATTATAAAAAAAAAAATCTTGAAAAAAAAAAAAAAAGAACAAAGATTATGTAAGGGAAAGAACCGAATAATTATTATCATATGTTTAGAAACTGCAAAAGTTTATCTTCTTTTTTACGTGAACCACAATTAAATAGTTTCCACCAATTAGTGAGCTCAATGTTTTTTATTTTTTTTTAATTGATTCATATGTTGACATTGACAATGTATTATAGTATAAAGTTTGAGCTCGATCCTAGAATGGGCATGGGGAAGAAATATCGCGTACAAGATTTTCTATCAGACAGACAGACAGATTGACTTGATATAAACTTTATTCCCCTGTATTGCAGAGAGATGGGGAAAAAATGAGGCGCAAGTCTTCCGGGAACTTTCCCGGATATGTTCGTGATTTTTTTTTAATTATTAGGCCAACTGTTTTATTTTGTCAATGTATCTGACTTTGTATTTAAGAGCCACCCCTCCCCCACTGTTCTATGAAAAACTGATAAACATCTTTTTTGTTTTTATAACGACTATAGGTTTTGAAATCGGAGCAAGTAAGACAATGTATAAAAACATCGCTTGTGTTAAGACAGATTTCATCTCCCCAGAAGAGTGAAAAATCCCTTCCCTCCCTCCCTCCCTACCCCCCCCCCCCTTTGTAAATAAACTAAAATTGTCAGAAGTCCTGTTGGCTACTAGTTATTGCGCAGATCAGATAAACATGTGTGTATACGTACATGCACAGTGCTTTTTTTTTGTGACGGTACGCACCGGTACGGCGTACCGGCACCTTTTTGAATGTGAGGACAAAAATATTACTTTTCTTGTATTTTAACGTATATAATTAATTTATTAATTGTTCAACATTAGACAATCCATCACTCAGTATATCACTGAGTACCGGCACCTATTTTTTTTTTTACAAAAAAAAGCACTGTACATGCATATGTGGGTATATGTACATTCATATATGGGAATATGCACATGCATATGTGGGTATATATACGTGCATATATGGGTATATGTACGTGCATATGTGTGAATATGTACTTGCATAAGTGTGAATATTTATTTGCATATGTGGGTATATGTACATGCATATCTGGGTATATGTATGTGCATATGTGTGAATGTGAAAATGTACTTGCATATATGTGAATATTTATTTGCATATGTGGGTATATGTACTTGCATATGTGTGAATATTTATTTGCATATGTGGGTATATCTGCGTGAATGTGTGATTTTATATTCTACATTACGGTGGATGCACTTTAAAAAAATATAAATTATGTATTTTAAAATAATTTTTTCAGTCCCTGCTTGCTGTTTGTAGGTCGTGGAGACAAGGATGGACATTAAATAACCAATGGATTATCCAATAAAGTGGGTAACAAGTCAGATATTACTAGTAGACTCTAAAGAAAACTTGAACGCCTAATCTGGTCCACTGTTACAGTATAACTTCGTTGATCCAGTCATCAGTTAAGTATCCGGACTGTCTTTTTGTTGCAAAGCTTATATCAACTCACTCTGTCTGTCTGTGTGTCTGTTGTTCAGGCCTCCGCGCGGTGGTGATGCTTGTAGATATATCTAGTGTAGATCTACGTCTGGCTGGAGGTACTATCGAACTCAAAACTACTTCAGTAACACCGGCGAAAAGCCGAAACAATCAAAATAGGTAGTTGACGCTGATGCTGTTTACAAATACATTTAATAACTAAGAAGGGAATCGTCCGATGTCAGCTATGTCCGTACATTCGTATCTCTATTCTACTGCTCTACACAAATCATCCTCTTTCTAGCGTCACTAAGAGCGTTCTTGTTTTTTAAAGATCTGTCACGTCATTTGTCGCTAAGTAAAACTTTCCCCTTATTCCCGAAACAAATAACTAATTCCTAATCATGCCATAACAACTCCTCCCCCTCCCGCTAAAAAAAATTGCCAGTCAATTTTTTATCTACTGTCTTAGTCTTACATTGTGCAAGGGCCAAAATGTAGGGAAACATAAAAGACAACACAACTTGAGTCTTGATTTCGGTTTCAACTTCTTCATCATTGTCCCAAACTCAAGTTGATCTGAACACATATTTCCCTCAAATGTCACAAAGTGATACAGTCCAATGTGATGTGCCATAGGTGACCGCCGACATAGTCCGTATATCCATACTTTATCACATCACATTCCAGAGGTTCCACCACTTTCCCTCACACGTCAGGACAGACATTTTACCTAATATGACAAATTGACATTTATCAATAATCGTTCTCCCACTATACACCTAATGTTCGTTCGGGCATTTACAAGTGTATTTTATTTCCTCTCTCCACTTACTTGTCCCAGCGCGACCTAACTCTTTACTGATGTATGATCATGATCAACAACAAGGAATAACTTATAAAACTTACTTTCCCTTGATATCAATACCTCGTCGCCTTATAAATGCCCTATCTATTCATACCTCCATACCTACAATTCATACATATTCATACATAATAAATAACTAACATGAGTCAATCTAATACTAACTAATACTACAACAACATAATAACTGCCTAGCTATGACTACTAGGTAAGTCAATTAATAAAGAATAAAAACTTCAAATATCAAACCAATCCTTATTTACACACTACGGTTGTATAGTGTTATGTTTCACAGGCTATCTACACGACCCATACATTTGTTCTCTCCAACTGGAGTTTACATCTCTTCTTACACCACTATAGCCCGCTTGCGGCCTTCTACCTTGGTATGCCTTGCGATTACCGCTACCACAGTCATCGGATATAGACCTGTGCCTCCTATCCGAACTCGCAATCTTCTGTTCAGACTGTTCTGCCCTACTCCAACAGTCTTTAGCGATGTGCCCATGTTTATGGCAGTTAAAACAAATTCTGTCCTTTCTAGGTTTGTCTCGCCTCCTGTTGCCATATCTGCTTTTCCAACTTCTAACCTGTTTATCAGAAGCGGCTCTGACACCTGCTACATTTCCAAGTAAAACATCTCTAGATAACCTCGGCATGGCTACCCCTTCACAATACCCTGTATACAATGGAGATCGAAGGAACACTTTGCATGCTTCGAACCTCTTAACTGCGCCATCTGCCAATCTGACTGATTTGGTATAGCCTAAATAATCATTGGACTTAACTAATCCCCCTCTAACCGCGAGTGTACTGCTAGCTGTGTCCCGGATCACCTTTATCTGTTTATTATTTATCATGCCCGGATATAATTTAAACCTATCTTCCCCACAATCAACGTAGTTAATTTCTTCATCTGGTTCACTATCCCTACTATCACGATCCCTGTCTTGGATGCTCCTTACAAAATTAACCCTATCTGGTGGCCGATTATCCCTCTCTTGTCTACGGTTTCCTTGATTACCTCTCCTATCACTAGTGCCACTATTATCCTGTGTATTCATATTGCCAGCTCTATTCCCCCTATGTTTCTTACACTGGTATGCCATGTGTCCCTTTTCCTGACAGTTAAAACATGTAACCTCCCTAAGGTTTCTATCACCCGCTCTAGGTCTATCTATTCTCCTATCATAACTTTCTTGACCAATGTTCCCACGTTCCCTGGACCTATCATTTCCCTTTACATAATTTACCAGGTCAATAACTTTTTTGTGGTCTCTAACTGAAAGTGGGTTGTTTGGATAAGCATTCTTAAAGATCCTAATAATTTCTACCAAGTCTTCAATTATCTTAGGGTTTCTTTCTTTTATAAAAGACTGTAGCTGAGGGTCGCACTTATTGATGAAATTGTCAATCAGAATAAAGTTCCTCAACCCCTCGTAGGTGTTCTCCACATTCTCGAATCCGAGCCATTTAGTGAAGAAGTCCTTCTCTGCGTTGATAGTTGTTTGTGGATCAACTTGGCTGGATGGAGTGTTTTCGTAATACTTCTTTCGGAATGTTGCCGCGTTGTGCCCGTATGCGTTTAGCAGTTCCTTCTTTAGCACCTGATAGCTGTTTTGCATCGAGTGGTCGTGGTTCTGGCAAATCGTGAGGGCTTTCCCATGTACGAAGTCCAACAAGATTTCGGACCACTCCCTCTCATGGACATTAAACTTTGCTAGTTTAATTTCAAAGCGTTTCAGATAGTCGCCGATGCCGTCCTTGTCTTCCGCAAAAGGTTGTATTTTCTTTTTCATCCATGCGGCGCTACAATGGCTTTCTATATTGGCGCTATTGTTGCTGTTCCCTTCGATGGGCACACTTACACCAGCCTCTATCCTCATCTGCTCAACTTGAATTCTCACTTTTCTGTCCGCCTCTTCTTTCTTCTCCCTCTCTGCACGTTCCGCCTCTCTAACCTTTTCCCTCTCCAACTTTTCTGCCTCTCTAACCTTTTCCCGCTCTATGCGATCTGCTTCTTCTTTTTCCTTTTCTCTGCCTCTAGCTTTCTCTCTCTCCAAGCGTTCTGCTTCTTCTTTTTCCTTTTCTCTGCCTCTAGCTTTCTCTCTCTCCAAGCGTTCTGCTTCCGCCGCCACCATCTGCTGCACATAGGCCGTTAGTTCTTTGCCTCGCAGTTCCAATTCTGTCTTGGCTTCATGAATTAGCTTTTTTCTAAATTCTTCTAGGTCGTAACCTGAAGTAGTTGCCATATTCCTTATTTGTTACTTTATCCTACGTTATGGTACCTCTTATACCAACAAACAAAACCCTTGGCGTCTAACTACCAACGTAGACTAATAACCACTTCTACACTTTCTCAAGATACACTTAGTATCCTTGGTACAAGTGTGTAGGCCACACTTTGACCCGACTGAATACGATGTGCGACACACGCACCCTCAACCGACACCGTGTTACTCAACACGAGTGGCCGGTAAATAGACCAACCTGTCTATTTACAAATACTAAAATTACCAATGGGCAATCAGGCTTCACCTCGATTGCTCCCCAGATCTAGTCTAGATTACGCTAGATCTTAGTTACTTCTTACCTGCTTTCACAGCCAGGAGTGTATATAACTTACAACTCATACAACTAAAATATGAAAATATAACTTAAATACGATAAACAACAAACTATAGATCTATAGATCTATGAATGAGACTTTCGTCTGACAGTAAGACTTAGGACGGGAGTATTGCAAACAATTAATACGTGACGTTACTAAAAAAATGCTTAACTAAATGATTCACACTCACATACAGGACGCATTAACAGCTAAACATATATATGGACCTCTTGCTAGATTACACCTAATTTTAAGGATATCCCCAATCCACCACGATTTAACCTGGTAGTGATAATCTAGCGAGTGGTCACTTCCCTACAGACTCTAATTATTCTAAGGAGAAAGTAGTTAAATAACACTTGACTTATCTGTCTAAGAAGCGGCGATAACTCCACAGTCAGTCTCGGGTCCACTCTTCCTACGCTAATGTCTGTCCCGGCGGCAAGGCTCACGGCGATGTCTTCCCTAGCGGTGAGACAAGAACAACGAACGTTTCGGCTCTCCAAGGTCCTTCAGTACTGGTCTGCAATGGCTCCGGTTCTTCGGTGGTACGGCGTCTGGTTCTGGTGTTCACGGTGATCTGTCGTCTGGCTCCGGTTCGTCAGTGGCGTATAGTCTGGTTCCGGCTGCTGGTTCCGACGCAGGTACAATGGTTCCAGGTGGTCGTCTGTCCAAAGTGAACCTGGAACGGTCCAACTATTGATACAGCGACAAAGTCAAAGTCCAGTGCTAAACTACCGGCTATCTGGCTATCTAACGTGTAGCACAGAATTCAGCCGAGCTGTAGATCAAATTAGCACTACTGTACTTAAGTGCCGTAGGCAGTACGATGTCTCCTACGTCAAAAGTTCTTTGGCGTGACCCTAACGGTCGATCTTGGCCTTGCAGAAGGTGACCTTCACGTTCGTTCTCACTATGCCGGGCAGGCGATATCTCTTCAGTACGGAATCGACAGGACGGTTTTCTTCCCTCCACAAACTGTAGCCTTCTCGATACAAGCTTCAATACGATGCCACAAGTATGGGCATTTACAAATCACAACTGTAGATCTAGATCTATATTTCGTTACCTCCTAGTTCTACGAGTCCAGGATCTCACTGGCTTTCCTTCGCCGACGTGGCTGTATAATCAGGGTCTAGCTGCAGACTAGGCCGATGACGTTAACTTCTGCCTCCTCCTAACAGAGGGCTTCTATTCTTCTTGATGTTGCTGCCAGTAAGCTCCGAGTCGGGGGTCGCCACGTTGTTCAGGCCTCCGCGCGGTGGTGATGCTTGTAGATATATCTAGTGTAGATCTACGTCTGGCTGGAGGTACTATCGAACTCAAAACTACTTCAGTAACACCGGCGAAAAGCCGAAACAATCAAAATAGGTAGTTGACGCTGATGCTGTTTACAAATACATTTAATAACTAAGAAGGGAATCGTCCGATGTCAGCTATGTCCGTACATTCGTATCTCTATTCTACTGCTCTACACAAATCATCCTCTTTCTAGCGTCACTAAGAGCGTTCTTGTTTTTTAAAGATCTGTCACGTCATTTGTCGCTAAGTAAAACTTTCCCCTTATTCCCGAAACAAATAACTAATTCCTAATCATGCCATAACACTGTCTAGCTAAACATTTGTACACGTCATTTCCCTGAGCACGTTTTTTTTTCTTCCCGTTTCCCATTCTCGGACCAAGTTCAAAACTTTGCGCAATCATTCATTGAACCTGGCAAGACACGAATCATGAAATAACAATTTCAATAAAAAAACAAAACAATACCTGTCACGTGTTTTCAACACTTGACCAACACATACATTTTTCAACTCAGACCGGGAACAATAGAATAAGACAACACATGGTAACGAAAAAATTGGGACTACAAAGATTTGCTTTCGTGGAGCATCAATTGAGAATGTTGACCATGTCCGTCAAAGCAGCATACTCCATCGACAAACCTGAACAAGACTCTGGCTCCAAACTCCAAACCCTCTTACCACCAAAAATTATAGAGAGAGCTGGCTGATATGGAAAGCACTGTGTAGTTCATTACAGATATAGGACTACTCGTCTGAAGCATCCAACAACAAAAATGTGAAGAAATAAACGTCTAACAGAAGTAGAAGTTGAACAGAAGAAGTAGAAGTTGAACAGAAGAAGTAGAAGCTGAACAGAAGAAGTAGAAGTTGAACAGAAGAAATAGAAGCTGAACAGAAGAAGTAGAAGTTGAACAGAAGAAGTAGAAGTTGAACAGAAGAAGAAGAAGTTGAACAGAAGAAGTAGAAGTTGAACAGAAGAAGTAGAAGCTGAACAGAAGAAGTAGAAGTTGAACAGAAGAAGTAGAAGTTAAACAGAAGAATTAGAAGTTGAACAGAAGAAGAAGTTTAACAGAAGAAGAAGAAGTTAAACAGAAGAAGAAGAAGTTAAACAGAAGAAGAAGAAGTTGAACAGAAGAAGTAGAAAATGAACAGAAGAAGAAGAAGTTGAAAAGAAGAAGTAGAAGTTGAACAGAAGAAGAAGTTTAACAGAAGAAGAAGAAGTTAAACAGAAGAAGAAGAAGTTAAACAGAAGAAGAAGAAGTTGAACAGAAGAAGTAGAAAATGAACAGAAGAAGAAGAAGTTGAAAAGAAGAAGTAGAAGTTGAACAGAAGAAGAAGAAGTTGAACAGAAGAAGCAGAACAAAAGAAGTAGAAGTTGAACAGAAGTTGAACAGAAGCAGTAAAAGTTAAACAGAAGTTGAACAGAAGCAGTAAAAGTTAAACAGATGTTAAAGCTGAATAGAAGAGGTAGAAGTTGAACTCTAAAGAAACTGCTGACATTCACATTTGTTTGTCTCCGCTGATAAGACAATCGTAAAAAGATTTGCAAGCAAGAGGCTAGCAGATACTTTTCGAGAATCGCTGGTATCAAGTTTCATTGTTAAGTGTCGAGAGTTGGTAATGTTCGCAGCTCGAGGAAACCTCACGTGATCTAATTATAGCTTGATCGTCTGCGTGTCGACCTACCTACGCGTCATACATGACGTCACTAAACCAGGAAAAAAAGTCGACGTTTCCTTGTAATGTCTACAAAGTCAAATGGTTAAGTCAAAGCAAATAGTTCAAACCGCTTCCTCTCATACAGACTCGACTGCAGTATTACACTTTTCCGGAAGGCGTCGCAGGAGAGGCGTTCTGTCTAAGGTGTGAACACGATATAGCGTGAGATATTCCTTTAGCGTCGCGTTGACACCATCAATTCATCCCTTTCTGAGTCCACCCATTTCTCAAGGGTACCTGACATTAGTTGGGAAAAAAAGTAAAGGCTGTTGGTCGCTGTGCTGGCCACATGACACACTCGTTAACCATTGTCCATAGAAACACGAGCTTTACCTAATCTGCACCATGTATCGAAAGTGTGGGAGCGCCTCGAATTTCAGTCCCATTAACAGAACATCCCTGAGCCCACTCTAATTTACTTAACAAAAAGTCAAAGCTTGGTCGTTGAGCTGCCCACACAGTACCCTCTTGAGCTCCTAATCAAATGATCATGTTATATTCGTATCATCAAACAAACCTTTCAATCCCCTTTAAAAATAAAGCGCTTAACCATCGCGCCTCAATATAATAAAGTGTATTAGAATGACAATCTCTTCGATTCCGAAAATTAAAGATGAGTGCAGTATTTACTGTGACCACACGACCTACATATTTTACCACACCTGATGCAGACAAACCTTTGTACGTTAGTCGCCTTCCTATAATACGAGCTTGGAGGACAGTGGAGCAACAGACGTACCCCATCCCCTCCCCGCTATAAAGATCAGCTCAGGTGCCACTTTGCCCTCACTGGCATAAAGGAAAGTAGCTAGCAGGAGATGGCCTCCAAAAGAGACAGTTGGTGAGCTCTCAGTAAAAGCGGGGAGCACACACATGAGACCCCCCCCCCCTCCCAAGGGAAAAAAAAGAAATCTCTTGTGGAAGACAGGAGCAGAAAACATGAAAATTAGATAGACCCCTCGGCGAACAACGGCTTTGTCAGCATCAGATGTGACAAAATATGCAGGTCGGAAGTGTCTTAGCGTGACCATGTGATGAACTGTATTCATCTTAATCTTCGGAATCGAAGACATTGCCATTCTTTATTATACTTTATTATACTGGAGCGCGGTGGCTGAGTTGTTAAGTGATTAGAGACAAGAGTTACTGCAGCGATTGGACCTCATGATGACCTGCTAACTATCGTAATAAAAAACAACACATGCTAAAAATCTATGGCTATATTACAATGTCTTCGGGGCTGACAAAGACTTTCCTTCAGGGAACAGTACCAGGAAAAAGAAGAAAAGAAAACGACGGGAAGACAATATAAAAGAATGTTCGGGCCTGCCATTGAAAGAGGTTTTAACTAAGGCAAAAGACTGAGAAATGGAGAGAGATGGTTGACATATCTTGCATGGTATCCCAACGGTCCAACAGACTAAGGGATAGGTAAAGGTAAATATATACGATTAATACAACTTGGTTAAAAAAATTAAACTTAGCCAATTACTTTGATCTTCGTTATAAAATAAAATATTTCAGCTGCTCCTCATTTGAGTAGTTTCTAATTAGATTCTCCGTTCATTGCGACTCCCACTCTCCTGCTTTGAAAGCGTTTTTTTTTCTTTTAAAAAGTATTTTAATATTGAGGTTATAAATAGCTGCACGGTTTGAACATGTGTGTGTGTGTGTGCCAGTCAGCGTGTATGTGCGCGCGTATGTACTCAACTACCTAAGTAAGTAAATAAGTCGTTCAGCCAAGCACTCGACAGTCATTAGAAGACAGGGATCTTCAGCTTTCAGCTTTTCATTCGCCGGCTCCACTTCCGCCCTCTCTTTGACCCACCCCCACCCCCAACCCTAACCTACGAATGTCACGCCCTTACTTTTCCTTTGCCTTAGAGTCGTACGCACTAATTTACTTAAAACCAACGTATTTCTTCTCCCCCCCCCCCCGCCACCCCCACCGGGGGGTCCTCAACCACCCGCCCTGTTTTTGAACCACGAATTTTTTTTTCGTGTGTAATAAATGACGTCACATTGCGAGTTCAACTTTTTATTTTAACAGTTGGGTGGACGTCGTGGGGCAAGGTCAGTGTGACACTGTTAGCACTGAAGTGCTGAACACTTGTATTCGAGTTGATTCTGTATACTTAAGATATATATATAATATATAACAGAATGTCTGGAAACATTTCACGCCCCCCCCCCCCCCACCTCCCCATTTCCGAATTCCCTTCAAATTTCTTCTTCCTTTTCTAACCTTATCGCCAATGTGACGAATAAGGTATTTGGTTGGGGGCACTATTGTGGACTATTTTAAAAAATTTACATCTTCTGATCTTTTGAGGGGATATGTCTTTGTAGCCTACACATTTAATATTAGAAATAAATTTTAAGAAAAAGATTCTATAAGGACAATTGATGAACAGAATATAAAAAAAAGACATGTGATGTTTGACATGAAAGCCATTCCCAGCTGTAGCTGTTTTTGAACATCGGCCTTTATTGTTGATCGATTCCATTGTCTTAAACTATTTTTAAACTGATACATGATCCACTAGCAAGACTTCCTTCTATAGCAGTCAACAAGGTTCCGTTATACTAAACCTGACTTCGCTTCCTGGTCTGTTGCCTTGATTCTGTACACCGGATACATCAAAAAGAAAAGTGAAAATCTCATTTAATTCTAGAACATTAAGCCAGATGTTACGATATGTCTAAACTTGCCATGGAAGGTTGAACTAGATATAGTTATCACTTTAAAAGAGCGGCAACTAGCAACGCAACTAGCAACACAGACCCCCTTCTATACGGTTCTGAAACATGGAGAGTTACAACAGCCTGATTTAAACTATCTGATATAAACATTTCACGTGTAAATTATAAGCGAGTCTGGTGTGAATGTATATTTTGGTTTTCTATGGTTATGATGTTTTGGTCGGTGATGCACAAATTGTAAGACCAATTTCATAGTGATGATACAAATTATTTTTATTTAAATACGAATATGGAAAAACTACCAGGCTTCGTCAACAGTAGCCTAAGCCAGATAACAGGAATTAGTTAGCCCAAAAATATGTGCACAGTGGGAGACAAACGCAGCGAAAACCCAGCAAAAACACAAGATATTCAAAAAGCAAAACAGATGCTGGATAGGACACTCAACTAGCAATGTTGCAAGGCAGGCACTTGATTCTAGGCCTTAAGGAGAAGAGGTCAGTCATGGAGTTGAAAATACTGGAATGACATGGGAGCGGATGAAGAAAGCTGAGGATACTGGAATGACATGGGAGCAGATGAAGAAAGCTGAAGATACTGGAATGACATGGGAGCAGATGAAGAAAGCTGAAGATACTGGAATGACATGGGAGCGGATGAAGAAAGCTGAGGATACTGGAATGACATGGGAGCAGATGAAGAAAGCTGAAGATACTGGAATGACATGGGAGCGGATGAAGAAAGCTGAGGATACTGGAATGACATGGGAGCGGATGAAGAAAGCTGAGGATACTGGAATGACATGGGAGCAGATGAAGAAAGCTGAGGATACTGGAATGACATGGGAGCAGATGAAGAAAGCTGAGGCTACTGGAATGACATTGTAGCAGATGAAGAAAGCTGAGGCTACTGGAATGACATGGGAGCAGATGAAGAAATATGAGGCTACTGGAATTACATGGGAGCAGATGAAGAAAGCTGAGGAAAGTGGAATGACATGGGAGCAGATGAAGAAAGCTGAGGCTACTGGAATGACATGGGAGCAGATGAAGAAAGCTGAGGATAGTGGAATGACATGGGAGCAGATGAAGAAAGCTGAGGATACTGGAATGACATGGGAGAGATGAAGAAAGATGAGGATACTGGAATGACATGGGAGCAGATGAAGAAAGATGAGGATACTGGAATGACATGGGAGCGGATGAAGAAAGCTGAGGATATTGGAATGACATGGGAGCAGATGAAGAAAGCTGAGGCTACTGGAATGATATGGGAGCAGATGAAGAAAGCTGAGGATACTGGAATGACATGGGAGCAGATGAAGAAAGCTGAGGGGAGAAGTTCGTAGACAGGGGCGTAGCTAACGTGTTGGGAGGAGGGGGAGAATTTGAAAATTCCCCCGGGCCCCCACTAGATGGGACCCCAAAATGAATGTTGTTGTTTTTTACATTAAAAGTTAAATATTAAGCAAAAACGCAGGAGCCACCAATGAGGTCAAACCCTCCGGGACCCCTAACGATGGGAAATTCCTAGCTACGCCCCTGTTCGTAGAAGTTCGGAAGGATGGAGTGGGCAACCGCCACTCTTCTGGATTCACCATTGTTAAATACTAGTTAGTAATTAGCGCCCACCAGCCACGCCCAAGACTTCATTAAATTTATTTCACATTAATCACCATTCTCTTAGAAAAAACAAACTATAGTCAGGGCTTTGTTGATAGATGCCCCCCACTTCGATTCTCCACACACCCTTTACCAATCACTAGGAGGTCTTCCACTGTACCAGCATTTAGAGACATATAAATCAATCGCCTCAATGTCAAATCTTTTTTAAGAAAAAAAAAACCTAGCTTATCTAAGAGAAAGAGCTCCCCACTTACAACTATATCTCTCAGTAATGAAGAAATTATTTCTCTTATTCGATATCAAACAAAATAATTAATTACCAATAATTTATTAATTTTTTTTAAATTCATGTTTTGTTAGATACAAGAAATAATTGTTTAAAGCTACTTGATCGAAAATGGGTGTGGGATAACTAATGTGTACACACTTTTATCAGACAGACATACAGACAGATAGACATACAGACTGACAGAGTGAGTTGATATAAACTTTGTAAAAACAAAACATGTATACACTTGGGATGTGATTATCTTATCTTTTGAAGGATCGTCTCAAATTCATAAGATAACATTAAAAACAAAGCAAGCCACAGAAGAAGGAAATATGAACTCAAAAGAAATCTGGATTATGTAATGTGCCAACATTTCAAATTAAGTCTGCTATACAAACAAGTGACTTTCAAAAGCAAACAAGGAAACAGAAACCCAACTTTAAGTATTTAAATCTAAAGTTTACCTACCGGCCACCCGGCACCCGATGGGTTAAAATTTTAATGTTGAAATCAACAAACAAATGGCCTTTCGGTGCCAATTACGGGACACACCCCCATGACATACCTGGATGTGTGTTTCAATTACCGGAAACACGCACACCCTGAAATACCTGGATTACCATGTGGACATGGAGATGTGAGTAATGAAGACTTTGATGCCCAGAGCACACACACGCGCACACACAGACACGAGAGATACACACATCACACGGCCTGACGTCCATCGCACCAAACTAAATCTAAAATAATACAGCATGGTGAGAGTGTGTGTGAGTACATATTTGTTTCTGCCTATTTGAGATCGGTTTGAGAAACTTAAGGTTATTTAGTACACAAATATATCTAATCATCATCATCATCATCGTCGTCGTCTACATCATCATCATCATCATCATCATTTTCATCTGCCCTTTGTGTTTCTCATAGAATAAAAGTCTGTAGTAAAAACACGTCACTCTCTACGGTCTCATGCTAGTCTTTTAATGGCTTCCCAGCTCTGTCCGTCCCTGGGGCGGGGGGGGGGGGGGTTCACTCTACGGACTGTCTAGCTCTGTTGTTCGCATCTTTTCTTAGGGTGTGACAAGTCCATCTCCTCTTCATAATAATTTAATTTATAGAGCGCTGTAAACAAACATGATGTAGGCTCAAGGTGCTGTGATAGCGTTACAAACATAATCACGACAGCTAAAATGATAAACTAATCTGAAAAAGTTTTGAACAGATAGGTCTTAAAGTTCTTCTTTAATGTAGTGTAGCAGTGTAGCATGTTGTCTGTCTGAGATCAATGGGGGTAAGCAACCCTAACCCTAACCTTTGATTTGTGCACTGAAAAAAGCCCGCAAACCGTATCTTTTGAGGGAGAAACGTGGCAACACTAGAAGCGTCGAGTCCTTGAAGCGCAGTGTTCTCTTGGCGACATATGTAGTGACCAGTGCAGATAGGTACAAAGGCATTTCTTTATTGTAAATGCATGATGACAAAATATGGCCACCTTGTAGTCAATTCCTGCTTTCACAGGAAGCCAATGGAGTGTGCGCAAGAGAGCAGTAGCAGAATTTTGTCTTGTTTTCTGAAGGACAATTCGTGAGCGTTGTTCTGAATTCTCTGCAATTTTGCAGTAGTCAAGGCGGGAGAGTATGAATGCCGCAGCTAGCTTTTTTGTTGACACCGTTGTCAAATAGGGTCAGATCTTGTCTAATCCGCGCAGCTGCAGATAGACCCTTGCAGAGCTGACGTATGTGTGGGTCGAAAGATTCGTTTTGAGCCAAAGAAAAGTCCAAGATTTCGAACAACATGAACAAAAGGAATCTGGCAGTTCGTGATAAAAAGTGGATCTATGCTTTCGACTTTTGTGATGTTGTTCCGAGTACCAATATAAATTTATTAATATTAATTGATTAATTATTTCTAAAATCTGCACCTTAATATTTCTGTGTCCACCCATCTCCCACAGTTTGGTGTCTCTGCTTTATCCAACCACTATATGTTCAAGACAGTCCTCAAACATTTCCTAATGAAGTCCTGTACATTTTTTGTTCTTGCTATGGTTTTTGTAACAGTATTTTCTTGTCATGGAATTGTTGTTATTTTAGCGCACATCCCCTATGGCCCGGGAAGGGTGATACACCTTGTCCCCATTCCTGGGTTTAAACTTAGACTTTCGTAAAAATGTACTATGACTTTTATACATATTATATACAATTTATATAGGCAAGTGATCAGATTAGGCTAAGACGTTACGTTGACGATCATATATATCTATATATATAATAAAATAATGGACCACACTGGTACTACTTAACAATGCTTGAAGTAACGCCAGTGATGCTAGCGTAGTCACAATGTAATAACCGCGGCCCTTGATGTGGTCTATCACGTTTAACTGTTTACACCAAGGATGATTAGTGGTTTTCATGAGGGTAGCCCCCCCCCCCCCACCCCCACCTTCAGTGCAGTCTCTCAAAGCAATTGTGAGCTGTAACGCAGCAGTAACTGATGTGTTTCAAGGAAAGGATTGGTTCGTATCCTGCGGGTGGTGAAACTTACTCAGCATTTGACATTCGACCTTCTGTGGGGGGAAATGGTCGTCGGGCGAATGAACGGGATTGCATCGGAAATACCCGAAGTATTTTAAAGCGACTGACCGCCGACACATTCCCGGACAATGGCGTCAAGAGTTATCCGAACCTGCTGAACTTCAGCTGCGCTGTTTTGATAAACAGACGACAAGGTTGTCTTTCCCTTGTCCTGCACGTGCTAAGCATCGCGTGCCTACCATTGGCTCCCAATCAAAATAAATACCACTAACAAAAGCTTTTTTTTTTTTGTTTGTTCGAAATTCCGAAATTCCAAACTGGGAAAGTTGAGTGCAATCGGAAAATGTCAAATGTTAAAAGCTTTCCTACTAATGATATTGAATTGACCAAACGTACGACTTATAAATACAATTGTTAACATTCGAATATGATTTTGACAATTTAGAATGGAGTTATATTTTTTAAATTATCAGAAAAAAAAAATCATTGATATATATCTCATTATTCTATAACTACCTACCATGTGACAACTGCGATGATTCGAACACCTACCATGTATGAGGGATGACCAAAGAGAACAGTGTAAAAGATATTCCCCTACCCTCGAACAGCTATAGAGACAAAATCTGGCGCCATGTTTTTCTCACTGGCAAAGAGGAAAGCAGCTGGCAGCAGACGACCTTTTCAAGAGACAGCCGTAGAGCCTTCACGATGGTCGCGGAATACATATTAGAGACCCAAAGAAGGGATCTCGCTGAACAGGCGAAGACGACGAAATGAATACTTAAATAGACCCCCATCGGACAACAGCTTTGTCTACATTACTTACTTACTTAATCCTGTGTACTCCCAGGGGAGTATAGGGCCGCAACCACACCTCTCCACCGAACCTGGTTCTGAGCAGCTTTCTTCATCTGCTCCCATGTCATTCCAGTACCCTTAGCTTCACTGATGACTGACCTCTTCCAGGTTTGCTTGGGTCTGCCCACTTTCCTTGTTGGTTCCAGTCAAGTCTACATTAGATGTGGTAAAATAAGCAGGTCGCAACTGGGTCTACGTAGCGCGTACTCATCGTTAATCTTCAAAGACAATGCCTCCTTTTTAGTATTACAATTTACCTATATAGAACAAAAGGGTAAGTACCACTGTCTCTATTACCTACGCTCTCACCTGTCTGGAAAACGCATGTGTCTTATTGGCCAGTTCTTAAATTTCATATCTAGCTTTTTTTTCCTTCAGAAAAAGGATTATTGCACATATCCATCTCTTCTAACTTATGATGGTAGCTTCCCACAATTCATCTTCACGTTTTTCCTGTTTCTCTGACCTAGCATCTTTTTTACGTGGTCTTACCATCTGATTACTATCTATCTATTTGTCTGTCTGTCTGTCTGTCTATCTGTCTATCTATCTATCTATCTATCTATCTATCTATCTATCTATCTATCTATCTATCTGTCTGTCTGTCTGTCTGTCTGTCTATTTATCTATCTGTCTGTCTGTCTATTTATCTAACGATCTGTCTGTCTGTCTATCTATCTATCTATCTATCTATCTATCTATCTATCTATCTATCTATCTATCTATCTATCTATCTATCTATCTATCTGTCTGTCTGTCTGTCTGTCTGTCTATTTATCTATCTGTCTGTCTGTCTATTTATCTAACGATCTATCTATCTATCTATCTATCTATCTATCTATCTATCTATCTATCTATCTATCTATCTATCTATCTGTTCATTGCTTTTTTTTAAACAAAATTAGATGCCGGTAGGCCTACTCGGTGATTGATTGCCTAACGTTTAATTACAAATAAATTAATAATAAACATTAAAATACAAAAAAAGTAAGATTTTTTCCCCACATTGATAAAGGTGCCGGTACGTCGTACCGGTGCGTACCGTCACAAAAAGCACTGTATCTATCTATCTATCTATCTATCTATCTATCCATCCATCCATCCGTAAGTGAACCTGGTTCTCAGTGGACCATTCCATCTAACCTTAGAACTTCATAATGAATAAGAAAAAGGACCTTTTGAAAAAAAAAATGATTTTCACATGTGCCTGACTTAAGCGAGTGGATGCCTTGGGCAGGATTTTTGTGGAGACAATTACTCCAACACTCTTCAAGCTTCAATGTAAATGCATTCAATAACATTAATACATATGAAAGCATTTTACATTTATGAAAGAAAAATAAAGTAATTATGAATTTAATCTTATTTAGTTTTTTTTTTCTTATTTATGCATATTTGTAATTTTTTATTTTTATGTGGAGGCCCCCTTCTAAGTATGAACCTCTGGGTGGCTGCACACTCTTGCACTGCAGTATATCCGGCCCTGTGTTGTCTCAAACATCTGAATACATTAAGAGGTTTATTTGTTTATGTTTGACATTCAGAAAAATCGAATGTCCGAGCAGAAGGCGCAACTGTTGAGTGGGAGTTAAAAAATTCGAATTATCTGTGCGATACAAAATGGCTAATGTATGTGATTTTTTAATTTTTGCTATGACAGATCATTACTAATTTAGTAATATTACATTATGTTCATACTTCCCACGTGACTTTCAGGCCTCCCAGTCCCATCCACATCTATAAAAAAAAATATTTTTTCTTTTTGTTAAATTCAGAAACCCCTATGAGCCCTTGACCTTCCACTTGATCCTGCAGACGTCACAGGAAGCAACAATGTCTTGATTTCCGCCAGCCATACAGCAGACGTGACTATATAAATAATAAAGGAGGAGAATATCTGCTTGATTGCCTTCGGAAACAAATGATGCTTTTTGTTTCGTTTAATTTAGTTTTTGGATTTCTTCTTTTGCTTGATTTTGTATTTTTATGGTGACCGGATCCATGCAAAGGCGAGAAATACTTTTATCACCACCCTGTTCCCTCTCCGCCGTCATCCACACACCCACGCGAACAGACATACTAAATAATAGAATAGGTTTTGAAATATTTTCTTAAAATATCTCTCTTGTTGAAAATCGTGATAGTTTTAGTATTAAATATTGTTTTATTGTGTGTGTCTTACAAAAATCCGTATAAAGGAAGAAGAAAGAAAAACAGAAGAAAAAAACTCAAGCAAAATATCGATTCCAATTTTGTGTGAATAGAATCTGCCTATTTTCCTATCACTTTGGATAGAATCGATACTGGCGGCGATTACATCTCTTGTTTGTCGCGTTGTATTGAAAACCTTTTTCATAGCACTTTTGTTTTTAAAGTTTCAACCACCTCTACGGAACAATTATTGTGCAAAAGAAACATCTCTAAAAATCGCGCATAGTAACTGAATATTTATTATGACATTCATTGTTTAAAAGAAAAAAATTATCAGTATAGTTTACTAACTTCAAAACTAAGACATTTTAAGATTCATTTCAGTTCACAAAAAAACACTAGACGATAATTCTGTTAGAGTTTTGTTGAAAAGAAAGCGTAGCATTTGATTTGAGTGTCATTGGATTTGGATGTCATTGGATTTGAATGTCATTGGATTTGGATGTCATTGGATTTGGATGTCATTAGATTTGGATGTCGTTGGATTTAGATGTCATTGGATTTGGATGTCATTGGATTAGGATGTCATTGGATTTGGATGTCATGTATTTATTGGTGTGAAAGAAGCGTTCATCTAGCTCAGTGTTTCTCAAACTTTTTTGTCTGCCGGCACAGTGAAAAAACTACTAAAATTTTGCGGCACACTAGGATGAACAACAGGTGTTTTATAATAAATTGAAAAAATTATTTGACCTTTTTAAGTATTACATTCAATGTGAAAGGTGTGCCTGTTTTTGAGAGGAAATGCGATCTAATCGAAGCTCCAAAGTCGATAGACAAACTCGCATTTCATCGTCTAGTGTAAAAAGTCTCTCTCTTTTCTTAGACTTGATTTCAGTCAGTGCTGAAAATCCACATTCACAAAACCATGAAGAGATAAATTGATTGCAGGATATAACTTGTTGATTGAAATCCATAACATAAACTAGGGCACATTCACAGAATTAAACTTAAAAACTGCAAAATTTTTTTAAATCAATGAGCTACTCTTATTCTTTAGTTGTAAGATTTGTAGCTTCATTGTTTCCAAATAGACAGCTGACCCATCCATATGCAGACTTTTAAATGCTGGGAAGCAATGCTGCAATGCTAACTGCAGGTGTGTCAAAGTGTCCATAATTTCGGGGGTGATTTCTTTAGTTGTAAGTAGGAAAGCAGGACTCCTTTCGAGATCTTACTTTGCCACAAAGACAATTTTTCACCAAGTGACTTCAGTTTTGAGGATGCAGTGATGGTGGTTTCCGATGGTCCGTGAAGAATTAAATTCAATGAATTTAATTTGTCAAATAAATTAGAGAGAAATGTCACCTTAATCCCACCAGATCTTGTTATGAATAGAAAATCCAAAGTATTTTTTTCTTCAACCTCCAAGAATGAAATTAGCTCAGCCTTGAGTTGGACGACACCTTTAACACTTTTCCCACTGGAGAGCCAACGAACGTTGGTGTGATACAGGAGACATTTGTAGTCTGAATCCATTCACAGAGCTGAGAGAAAAGTCGGGATGCAAGTTAAGAAAGTTCCTTTGTCAAATGATACTATCTCGCGCTGAATTGAAGACTTATCATCAGATTTACAAGATCAAATCTGCGAACACTTCGAAGTGACTAACGATGAAGTGTGTCTGCTGTGTTCTCTTCAAGTTGATAAATCCACTGACGTTAGCGACAAAGTCCAGATGCTAGCTTTTATTCGGTTCATAAAGGATGAAAAATGTGTCAACGAATTCTTATTTTGCAAAAACTTACCAACTACAACCAAAGGCGAAGATATTTTTAATGTGAACGAAAACATTTTGCTCTTCAAACTACAGTGGAAAAATTGCGTCAGCGTTTGCACCGATGGCTGTCCTTCCATGCAGGGAAATAGAAAGGGATTCGTCACTCTTGTGCGTCAAGAAAATCCAAATGTATTAGTTGTTCACTGCATGATCCTCGGAGAAGCTCTTGCCTTCAAATCTTTGCCGAAAGATTTGATGTCTGTTCTGGATCAAGTGATGGAAGCTGTAAACTTCATCAAATCTTGTATCATTTGACAAAGGAACTTTCTTAACTTTTTCGAAGCATCGGGTCCTAGAATAGTTTCAACAACTATTGCTAAAGCTGGTGCAATGACAGATGCAGCCTCTGTTTGTGCGTTCTTGCGTTTTGCTAATAACTGAGCAACCTTATAACTTGCAATCAATCCCTTTTCTGGCAGCTTTAGGTAGTTCGTAAGTTTCTTAGCTTGTTTATTTTGTTGAGCCCTGATGTTTTCAAAGTATTCCTTCGGTTGCGTTTTTACAGCTGGATGTTTTGTTTCCAAGTGTCTCTCCAATTTGATTGGAACAAGCGCCTCATTCGACTCTTCAGTTCCCGAAGATATAAAACCATATCCGATGTAATCTTCTTTGTAACTTCGTTTGGTTCCTTGCTTTTCATTGAACACTATAGAAGTTTCATTCTTGCTAACGTATTTCTCTCTGGATAGCAATGAATAACGCTTAGCGATAATTTGTTATTATTAGCATACACCTAAAAAATTTACATGAAACGCATCGCTTATTATTATCGTTACCAATGCAAAAATTGCTGAGCGTCTGCTTAGGTGGCCTACATTTTAGTCATTATAATAATATAAGTATAGTGGAAAATTTAATAACCTAAATGGCTAACACCCCTTTCCGTCAAAATGGAGCGATCCGATTTAGCAGGACATAGAAAAGGGGACAGTGCGGACTACTATTACCGGTCGTTACAAGTGGGGATGTCGTCGCAACGTAAAATAAAACTTTAATATTAGGTAGACCTTTGTAACGCTGCACGTATGGCGTTCTGAAAATCTCGCGGCACATCTGCAAATCTTCGGCGACACACTAGTGTGCCGCGGCACACAGTTTGAGAAACACTGAATTCTAGCTCATAAATCTTCAAATCACAACACTGACCTATGTACACTGAATTTAAAATAACCCCTTGAGTGGTCATTTCAGCTAACTTTACAGAACGCACGTGCGTGCAAAGTTGAAAACGCTCATACATCGCAACGGTTCTCATCCTTTTGAAAACGTAGGTAGCCCCGATCCTATCCCGACTCGTTTTTGAAAACTTGCGTCCCTGGCAGCGCGCTTAGGTGATGTTGATCTGAATCAAAATGTCAGTCACTCGCAGGGCGACCCAAGAATGACAGACGTCCAGGATATACTCTAGGTTAAAGATGCGTTCATGAAACTAACATTGTCAAATGAAAAGCGCAGTCTCTCGTTCAATGATCAATACATAAATGCCAGATTTGTCATACGCCAGCCTCGTGTGTGGGGTCACAGGGCATTTTCTAGTTGGCAACTTGTCGGCGTGAGATGTGTCTGTAAGAGACATTATCAATTAAAGTTGTACTTGAGAAATTCAGGGGCACTAAGTTCCTTTCACCTCTGGAGTTGAGTAATGGCCCCTGGATTTCACCCGGACTCACAAATGATTATCTAAGAATTAACCAGATTGTTGAGATGTAGAGCTACATGGAAGAGGTTGGGAAACATTGTTGTCACAATTACTTAAAAATACTACACCTTTAAAAAAATTAAAAAAAAAAGAGAATGTTGAAATATAACTTCCGTTTCATTTGAGGTGGGCGTGACCTACTTCTTTTATTCCAGGTTTTTAATCATTTCTTCATATTCCCCCCCCCCCCCCTTTTTTTACTAGTTATCATGCATGAGTTGTCAAAGCTCCCCCCTACACTTTTAATTGAACTTACTTGCCGGTGTGGGCTGTTCATCCTCAATTTGATTTAAATGAGTGTGTCATAATGTATAGGCAACAGATTCGAACCGCAACCCAAGAGATTTGATCCGAGATTTGGGTGTCGGAGAAATAACGTGTTTAAACTTTTTAACAGAGTGAGTTAGTATCACCTTCAGATATCCCTTAGCCTGTTGGACCATTGGGGCATCATTTGAGGCGTTTAAGGCACAGTCATCCTGTGAATAGCAGATCTCTGATGCAATGGTATTAGACCTTGGTGGCCTTAAGTCTCTGAGGGTTGTAAAGACTTGCGCCAGTGCGGGATTGTGTGTCAACCCCAACGCTCTCTTCGCGCAAGACATCTTACAGCATAGCAGTGAACATGTTGGAGCCAGCGCACAGTTCTGCTTCTCACCATTCGAGACAGGATCATATTTGGAATACAAAGAAAATACAGATAAAATACACACATCAGACATGCTGTAAATATGTTAAGCATATATGGAGCAAATATTCCAAAACTCCGTATGTGTGTATCTCATCTCTCCCTTTCTCTGTATGTGTGTATCTCATCTTGTCTCATCTCTCCCTTTCTCTGTATGTGTGTATCTCATCTTGTCTCATCTCTCCCTTTCTCTGTATGTGTGTATCTCATCTTGTCTCATCTCTCCCTTTCTCTGTATGTGTGTATCTCATCTTGTCTCATCTCTCCCTTTCTCTGTATGTGTGAATCTCATCTTGTGTCATCTCTCCCTTTCTCTGTGTGTGTGTATCTCATCTTGTCTCATCTCTCCCTTTCTCTGTGTGTATCTCATCTTGTCTCATCTCTCCCTTTCTCTGTATGTGTGTATCTCATCTTGTGTCATCTCTCCCTTTCTCTGTATGTGTGTATCTCATCTTGTCTCACCTCTCCCTTGACTTTCGTCGTAAAGGTGCTGTGACAGTTCGAGTAACTTAATCCCTCCACTTTTCCAGGTCAGCAGCTGTTCTTAAGAGAGAGGCCAGTTCATTTGTTTATGTAGTCCATCGAGCTTTTCTTTGGACGACCCTCTCGTCGTGCTCCCTTCACTGTTCCTTAAAGAATACATTTAGATTTCCTTCAACATTTGTTTCTTATACATTTTTTTTTTTGGTTTTGTTTTATAGTCACCACTTTAAACTTCACTTATCCCTAAGTCTGTTAAACCGTTGAGGCGCAACATATGATCTGTTGTACGTCTTTCTCCATGCCTCGTCCATTCTTTAATGTTATTTTTCAATCGATTTCCCTGTCTGCCTCTTCTTCTTTTCCCTGGTACTGTTAGCCGAAGGAAGATCCTGATGATATGACCATAAGTTTGAGCTTTTTTTTAGCAGGTCATCTTGGGGTCCAATTGCTGTACTAATCATGTCTCTAATCTATTCGTTAATGATGCGGACTTTGTATGTTGGACTTAAGATCTTTCTTTAGCATCTCAATTCTATTGCTATGAATCTCCTTTTCTAGTACTGCAGTCAGCGTCCAAGATTCGCAAGCATATGGCCATGACCAAGGAGCTCATCAGATCGTTGTGGAAGCCGTATAGCCGTTGTCATCGTTTTTCTGGTCTCTTTGTTTGTGATGTGATCGTTGTTGTTTGTTTTTTAAATGATAACTTTTAAATGCAGCCTATTGATAAAGAATTATATCAAAGCTTAATTTTATAAGTATTTTCTTGAATTAAATATACTTTTGATTTTGAGATACCGACCATACACGTTGCTCGTGATACTTGCAACAGCTAATGTTTAAGGACGCAGAGATCTTTTTGAAATAGTCAAAGTTACATTCCTAGCACAAGTTTAGATCTCTCAATGCAGTTTTGCCCACTCCTCCCCCCTCTCTTCCCATACCTGTAAGCCCACAGCACATGTGTGCTCAGTCCAGGTTAAATCCAGGTAAAAAACATATCAATGTCGTTGTAGCGATGGGTGACAGGGAGCCCCAAGGCGCCGGAAACTTGATCGGACGCTGGAAGTCTCGAGTGACAAAACGATAAGTTGATACCAACACGTGAAACTCGTATTTCTAGCTCGTGCGCTATTGGCAGTTCGTGATGTTGTGGAATAAAATGAAAGACTTTGGACGTCATGCGAGATGACGTAACATTAAGAGATGGTAAGATCAGTGGCGTAGCTAGGGATTTGGGCGCCTAGGGGCTTGAGCTCTTCAGGGGCCCTTTGCATTTTGACATTTGACATCATGACATGAGATAATGGTGTAATATATAATATAAAAACTAATTTTGGACACTTATTTGGGGTCCCCTCAAGTGGGGGCCTGGGGGATTTTTAAATTTGGACCCCACTACCCCCACCCTAGCTACGCCACTGGCTGAGGTAGGCCTACTTCTTATCCTTATTTTTTGCTCTTATCTCTTTGTGGGTGACTACCTGGTCGTGCGTTTTGCGCTCTGGATTGTCGTTCTGGGGGGGGGGGGTATCAATGGGTTTGAACCCTTTCCGCTACAAATCGTCTTTCGGGAGGTTTGGGCAAGGATAAACAAGTGCTAAGAAGAGAATTTCTAAAGAATAGTACTGGCCAAGCATGACCAGAGAGGTCAAGAAATACCTCCATAATTGTCCAGATTGTCGATGGAACAATCGTAAGAAGAAACAAAGTTAAAAAAAAAAAAACGTACCATAGTTAAAACAAAGAACAAACCAGATCACAAAAAGCCAGAACCAACAACAATGAATCTATGCCTTATGACTCATGCAAATCTACAGGGACATTCCTACCTACCACTATATGTCCATCCTTACCCGCCACTACATGTCCATCCCTTTCTACTACTTGCCCATCCCTAACCACTAATAATGATTCCATACCTCAGGACTTGAACAAGACTACATATAGATCTACATCACTACTTACCAATACTCTGTTATCTATGGACGATTCCTGCTACAATCAAGATAAGTCTCATCAACTAGAACCAGAAGCAGATACCCAAGAATATTGTCTCCAGTCAACTTCAGATACATCAGACAGAAAGAAAACTGTGCAACCTGACTCTGCTACTGATACAAGCTTTACATCAATACAGGAATGGGAGAAATTACAAGAAGACATTATTGAACATTTGACATGCTAAGTACCCATTCCTGAACTAGAAGAAGAAACATTATCAACATTCATTCAAAGTGACACTCAAAAGGTCACCTTTCTGAATAGCATAGCACTTCAAACAGTGAAAGACATTTATGTATTCAAGAATTATGCTGAAATGTTTACTGGTGTTCGTTACACAATCCCAGTTCTGAACAATGAAATCATCTCAGGAAGCAGCAACATCGACATTCCACATTCTCATCCTCCATCCATTCAACGGACAGATTTTCTTCGGAAAGAAACAAATGAACTATTCCGACATTGCTTTGTTGACAAATCGAGTTCACAGTATTCTGCTCCAAACATTTTACAGCGTCCACAGTCGTCAAAGAGAACATTGAGTTTCGGCACCGGACAGTTCTTTTTCTTTCGCAGAATGAACACATGTTTCATACAGACAATTTCTGTGAATTGAATATGGCATGGAGACAACATCTTCACAGTCAAGCTAGCCTTTTCTACACGTTTAAAGAACGCACATGTACAACCAAAATGTCAACTCAGAAGTGGTTCCGGACTTCACATTTTCTTTCTATATGTGTCATATATCAAATTGTGTGACACTAGCTTCACTATCATTCAAACTCATCAAGGAAGGACACTATCCAGATGTATTTCACTAATTTGTTTGTCTTCACACATTTTATTTTATTTTTATTTATTTTGTATTCCTCATTTCTGACTGGAAAGATAACTCTTGTGTAAGTAACAGTGTTCATACTCATACAGAAATAGTTGAGGAAAAATGGCAAAGAGTTGGTAAAGATTCAACGTTGGTACCCCAATAACACAGACAAAAGGAGAGAGAGAGAGAGAGAGAAAAAAAAAGAAGAAAAAAAAAACAGGTGCGAAAACATAGTACGATTTTTTTTTTATAAATGTATACGTCCCAGAGCAAGCCATCGGACTAAGGTCTGTAGATATTCACTTTTCTACGGTATAATGTAGTCCAAACTGGCAGCTTCGTGAACTTTGACGAGTGTCGCCTTATAAATATATTTGTTACCAACTTTTATTTCGTTTCATGGCTTCACTTTGTATTTTCTTTTTCCACATGTTGCTCTCTTTGAGTATCCAAATGAAGGACACACTCAGCGGTATATCTGTGATTCTGTGTAGTTATGTGTGTGATTGTGAGTGTGTGTGTATGAAAGAGAAAGTAAATGAAGGTGTGACTCTATGTGTCAATTAATTAAAAATGTGAGGAGACAAGATCAGTGGGCAAAATCCGCTTGACCTTTCCGCCACAATGATGACCAAAGTCCAGTCGGATAAAGCTAATCTAAATTTCTTCTTACGAAGCTCCAGTGACAAGATGGAGAGAGAGAGAGTGAGAGAGAGAGCATGCGAGTTAGAAAGTTTTACAAAACTACAAATGTCAGAATGTCAAAATGTCAAATGTCACAACTACAATGACAACAAATCAGCTTCATAAATGACAATCAAAACAAATGTTTTATTCTCTGTGTGAAGTATGTTGCAATCCCACAATCCGTTTAAATCAAGATGACGTCATTATATTATGGCTTCAAAAATCTTGGTTTTTCCTTTCTTTCTTCCCTTAAGATGAGTTTTGGTCCTATATCATGTTTATTAACTTTGTTTCCACATGTGGCCAGACTTGAATAGAACGAAAGGTTTCGCTTATCCCTAAATAAGAAAACCTATATCAAGCAATATCGAATCCTCTCAAACACTGACATTCTTTCATTTAACATTGTGAACGGTGAAGCTGAAAATATATATTGGTCTTTACGAGTGTTTAGATCCCTTGCTGTTTTCAGACCGACTCCCTAGTGTGTCAAACGATGGTTACGATAGACTTCTACAGTCTTAGAATTATTATGTATAATTACATTAATTACTATGATTATTATTACTATTGTTATTGTTATTATTACTATTATTGTTATTATTACTATTATTGTTATTATTACTATTATTGTTATTATTACTATTATAATTAATATTGTTATTATTTTTATTATTACTAATTAGATAATATGCTCTATGGTTTGATTAATTTTATATTGTTTTTATTTGTAACCTTGACTACCTTTGTAGCAATTGTGCTTTGTGACAAAGCAAAAATATTTTTTTCCAAATTGTTAAAACTTGTTAAATTGTCACAGTGCGTGGTTTCCAGATTCCTATCTTGGATCCTTTCGCCAACTAGTCTAACGCCCTACTCTCTCTCTCTCTCTGCCGTTACGCCCCCCTCATTCATTTTAAGTACAATTTCATATGGGCCTAACATCTAAGTTTTTCTAAGTATGTTTTTTTTAAAAATAAAAATGCATATATAAACTCAGCTTTTTAACAAATTATATGTCTCCCCCCTCCCCACACACACACGCCATAAAGACGCACTACCAACTCGTCAAACTATCCAAATGTTGCGTAATTTGAGACTTGAAGTCAACGTCAAAACGCTGGTAAGTGCAGTCATCAGGCCAGGTGCAAGAACTGTTTAGGGCCCTCGCTAAACAAACAGGGGTGGTGGGGACACGCGTGTCGTCCTCCGACAAGGTGGCTCTTTCATCTGTCCTCTCGTTACTGTCCCCCCTCCCACCATCTTCCACCCCCCCCCCCCACTAGCATGGGCGTGTCCAGCTAGCGTCTGTAACCCTGCTGTTCCCGCCTTACTTTTCCAGCCCTCTGTTGACTTAAGGTGGGATCAATCTATAAAGGTCAAAGATAGATACCTACGTGCATTCTCCTTCCCCCGCGACTTGTGCCCACTTTTAGTACTGTCATTACAGAGCACTTTTTGTTGTTATTGCCAGTATTTAATCATGGCCGGATTTAATTGCGAAATGCTGGGCTACTGCCTCGGGGTTTCCACAAGAGATAAAATATATCCGAGTTTCGAGGGGGCAGAAACTTTTTTTTTGTAACAAATTTCTTTCGCATTTTTACCGCCACCATTTTAAATATTACGTCGGCTGGCAACACTTTAGAGGTTAAGAAGTTTCTGTTTGGAGCATGCCCAAATGCAGCTCCGGATTTGCGACAATGCGTCTTCCAAGAGCCTTACCCTCCACAAACTAAAAAATATACACCTTTTAAAACTAAAATATGGATATTAGATTTTTTTTTAAACAAAAGGAAAATAAGATTAAATAAAAAAAAAAACAACTCCATTTCTATCTTCTAAAATATGGTGTGCTTTTAGAAAGAAGTATTCGGTTCATAATACTTGTATTAGTCATTAGTGGATCTTTGTTATTCAAGCTTTCCACCAAAATCCTGGCCCGGGCCTTCACATACGTAAATCCGGCCCTGAATATAATATTACGAGGGACAAATCACAGGTAACGATATTTTAGACTATTTAGTTGTGCACAGCGTCATATTACTTGTTCACTTGAAAATAGCTATAATTTATTAGATCTATACCTGATACAAGAACTGCCCAAAATCAATATTTCCCCATGGTCGGAGAACAAAAAGGTGTTGATAATGTGAAATTTCTTTTAGAATATACCAAAAATGTCTGATTAGAGATTTTAACTTTGGCGGAAAAACTGTCATTATTGTAAGCGTTGTTTTTTTTTCCTCCCACTTCCCGGATCAAGTTGAAATTTCACACAATTATTTATTGTCGATGATAATACATGATTTGATTTTTTTTTTAATTAAACAATTATTCAAATGATTAATGGCAATTTATTAATTTTGTTATACGTAGAAAAGGGAGATAAATTTTGTAGTATTTTTTATATACTTGGCTGTAATTGTGCGGTTCTTCCCTTCTTTTTTTTCCCCACAATTCAGCGATCCTTACATTTTCTAGTCAATCATGGATATCCCCAATGTGGCTATAATGATCCAATCGATCAATGCACGATTACGTCTTTACGCCATGCCATCATTAGATAGAAACACTGCAGGAAATGCGTCCACCAATTTAATTGCTCTAATCAACCTGATTTTTTGTCCAATTCTTCCCACTATCCCCATTTTTGCATATGACCGACCCCATGCTAAGGTTATTACATTATTGCAACATAAAGTTAGAATAGACCATCGTAGACAACTCCAGATAGTATCTCTTTTTTCCGGTATGAAATGTGAGTCCGAACAATAGTCACAGAAATGTTTTTTAAAATGTTTGACTTGTTTCGGATTTAGAGTTGATAACTTATCTTCATCCAAACCTCCCGCAGGACGGAATATTGCAGCAAGCAGGGTATAAACCCGGGACCATCGAGAAGTCCTAACGACAGCTAAGCGCGCATACCGAAAGACCAAATTTGGGCTGGTCGACGTGAATTGGTTTCCTTTGGTGAGAGACATATCTGTATGCCTATAATAAATACCATCTTCAATTTTGAAAAATAAAATTTCGCATTCAATCTAGATCTATTTTTGTTGATAGTTTCCCTGAACTATGGCCATTGCTTTATCATGTGCCCTATAGATCTGAAAGGGGAACTTTATAAGTGTTTTAGTTTCTATGGGCTCAATGAATATTGTCATTATTTTTTAGAGCACTTTTTATGAACTAGACTTGGTAAGATCAAAATAAGTAAAAGACTATTACCTCTAAAGTTTATTCCAGCCACACAGCACTAAGAAAACCTAGTAAATAAATACGTTACATAAATATAACCAACTGTCATCAATATTGACATGTTTGAATAACAATAATAATAAGGCTTGTCTTCGAGTCCGAAGATCAGTGAGGAATGCAGTATTTCCCGTGGCTGCGCAGCCCCAGCTGTTCACTACATATTTTGCCACACCCAGGGCAAGCATAACCATTGTCCGCAGGTGATCCATTGTAATAGTTTATATATATTGAATTAGTCAATGGATGAGAAATGGACCACTACTAGTAAGTGTAGCTAGTGGGCTCAAACATCGTGTTCAGTAGTTGAAACAATGCATGAATCACACAAACGTGCATAGTTTCCCCGCTTCCTCATTGTCTCATTAGAACTCCTCCTCCCACCGACACTGCATTTCTGTCATTGAATACATAGTGTCTTCCATTCCGAAGATTGAGGATGAATGCAGAGTATTACATGACCATGCAAACCCGTTTGTGACATATATATTTTGCCACTTCTACTGCAGACAAAGCCGTTGTCCGCAGGGGGTCTACTTAAGTTTTCTCTTCGTCGTCTGTGCCTATCTTGGGTATAGGCTCTTCTTTAGGTCACAAATGTGTCCCTCATGAGAGCTCTGCATCTGTCTTTTTAAGAGACCATCTGCTGCCATCTGCTTTCCTCTAAGCCAGTGAGGGCGAAATGGCGCCTAATTTTATCTTTATAGCGGTAAGCGGGAGACTCTTCTTTAATGCTGTCCTCCTTTGAGTTCCCCATACGCAAGGCCGGCCTTAGTCACAGGCTAACATGGCCTAGGGCCTCCGATTGGTGAGGACCTTGTACAGGTCTATAGCACAATTTCAGAAGCGTTCAGCTAGCGTTCCACAAGTTTCTTAAATTTATTCCTGCAGATGTCAAAAACATTGAATAAAAATCATCTTTTTTTTTTCTTTCATGGCAGCAAAAAAATAAATAAATAATGTTCCCCTGTCAGACCTTTGCGATCTATAGGGCAGATGATGTTAGGGTCAGCTGTTTCTTTGGCCAACAGTTAACTAACAGGGTGTCGTGATGGTAGCAAAGTCTCGAATAAATTGTGAAAAAAATCAGACACAGTATGAGATCTCGTGATGTAGATATAACTGCTAAGCTGTCCAGGCCATCTTGCGTCATAGGCGTTCTAAAATAGTTTTTGACTAATTTGAATTCATTAGTTTAGTTTTAGACAAATAAGTTTTGAATAAATTGCTTGCTAAGGTTTTTCTTCTTCATTATCCTAGTCCATTACAGGCTTGGAACCACCAAATTCATTTTGCTTAGGGCCTCCAATTACCTAAGGCTGGCCCTGCCATACGGGATAGGTATCTGACCGAGCGCAGCTGTCCTGTGTCCTAACTTAAGGTAAGAAAACTTGCACAAATTACAAAAAGGTCAGGCCATGTCTTCAAAGCAGGAGTCTTTGATTAGTAACAACAGAAACTCAATGCTATGGACATGCCATGTTCGCTTACAGGATATAACGCTGCAATCATTTAAACAAAATAATAATAATAATAATATCCTTGACACAGAGATTACATTTCTATCCATTAATTAATAGATGAGTTGTATAGATATATAGGGTGTTTATTGATTGACAAAAACTGGTTACTTTGTTTTAGTTTTTAGTGAATTCATTTGAATCGTAATCAATCGAGCCAGCATTAAGTTACTTGTACACAAGACATAGAAGAAGAGTTTCCATATTTAGTTACATACATGTGCACCACTGAATTTATAGTTTGAAACTTTAAAAAAGAATGAAGAATGTATAGAACGTTTGACAAATCTGTGGGTGTCTGAAAGTGGTTCCCACACTGAGACATAGCAGCCAACATAAAAGTTGGACAATTTCAAACCAAATCTGTAGGTGTCTGACAGTGGTTCTCACACTTGTACTTAGCAGCCAACATAAAAGTTTGACAACTTTAAACCAAATCTGTGGGTGTCTGAAAGTGGTTGTCACACTGAGGCATAGCAGCCAACATAAAAGTTGGACAATTTTAAACCAAATCTGTGGGTGTCTGACAGTGGTTCTCACACTTGTACTTAGCAGCCAACATAAAAGTTTGACAATTTCAAATCAAATCTGTGGGTGTCTGAAAGTGGTTCCCACACTGAGGCATAGCAGCCAACATAAAAGTTTGACAACTTCAAAGCAAATCTGTGAGTGTCTGTCTGACAGTGGTTCCCACACTGAAACATAGCAGCCAACATAAAAGTTTGACAACTTAAAGCCAAATCTGTGGGTGCCTGACAGTAGTTCCAACTATTGAAATTACAATTAGCATTTACAGAGCAATAAAATATTTCCAATTTGAAGGTAAAACAGAATAAACTTGAAACCTGGACATGGTGAGGACTATTTTTTTTCCTTCACTTGGCAAAGTCTTCTCTCTCAGTATAGTATTCTTACTTTCTGTTGCATCACAAGCATACAAGTTTTAAACATCAGGTTCCTGCAAAAAAATGTCAATTGCTGCTTTTTAGATTTGCATTTATTTGTATCTCCTCCTTCAGGACACTTTATCTAATTGCCTTCCATGAGACATAGGACATTGCTCCACTGCGGAGAGGGTGATAGTCGTGTCTGGTAGAGTCATTCTTAAGGCTAAGACTAAGACTGCTTTATTGATCCTTATGGAAATTAATTGTGATTACAAGGACAATTTTCTCATATACAGACACCACAACAGAAACATACACATAAATAGAACAGACACAACATAAAGAGTTCATTCAGCGACTACACACAGACATCTTGGTCCTTTTCATGTTTCCTGATCGAAGGGTGGCGTTGATAAAGTCTGACCGAGTAAGCTACGAATGAGTTTTTGTACCGCTCTGTTCTTGTATTGATTGACATAAGTCGCTTACTTCGCGACGACTTGACGTAGTTATGATAGAGCGGGTGGCTGTTGTCTTCCAAGATTTTTGCGTTTTTTCTTAAACATTTCTTCTCAAAAAGTTCTTGTAAATATGGTAATTTTGTGCGTGTGATTTTTTGATGCTATTTTAATAATGTTTTCTAGGCGGCGCAACTGTTTAGATGAGGAAGGTTGCCATTTGTTGGTGAGTTGTAGTATACCACCGTATGCCACGTTGAAAGAAACTGATCTAGGAAGGCATATATCTCAAATGTTATGGTCTCCAAAAAAAAGGGGGTAAACTTATTTGGACATAAAATACGTCTACTCTACTTCTTTGTTTTGTTGCCGCCTGTCTGGTAAAAATCTTGTACACGTTATTTCTCCCACTTTGCATTCTCGGATCAAGTTGAAACTTTGCACAGTTATTGATCGTTGATGACAACACACGAAACAATCCAAAAATTAACCAATAACTTCATCGTTGTAGTAATTAATTACTACGGTATTATATGAAAAATGCACTAAATCAGCGGAGGGACAATATCACGTACAGTCACACCCCAAGAAAGAAGAATACTGCTCTGGGATTGCACTCAGAAACTAAGGTACGCTGATAAAAAAAAACATCTATAAGACTAGGCTTAATTGTAATTAATTACATGCTTCAATGCTTGATTCAATTTAACTCAATATTTTTACAAAGTTTATATCAACTCACTGTGTCTGTCTGGTAAAAAGTTTGTACAAGTTATTTCTCCCACACCCAATCTTGGATCAAGCTGAAAGTTTACACAATTATTTCTTTTACCTGACAACACAAATCAATTTTTAAAATTAACCTATTAGTTAATTAACCATTTGTAACTGTATTATTTTGTTTGATATATTGAACAAGGGAAATAAATCGTACTTTACAGATGTGGTGGTATGTTTAATTAGTCACTTGAGCCCTGAGCTCCAAGTGACATTTTTTTATGCATTAAAAAAAACGATCATGTAAACATTCACAAGGATACCTCCCTCACCCCACAGTGAGAAATCTAAACGCTAAACAAAAACGATTGGTAAAAATATTTCTAATCGCACAGATTTTTTATGTCTAGTTCAAGTGCCGATATTATTACATGACTGGTTCAAACTAATTTATACAATTACACTTAATATAAGTTTGTTTTTGTTTTACTAGTAAAATTATTTGGCTGCGTAAATTGAATGTCATAGTTGCCGTCACGTGTGCTTGCCAAAGACCTAGATCTATGTTGCAAGCGTAAAGCCCACACAAGAGTTCTGTTATGAAAACACAATTCTCAATCACTGTGGATTATGCAAATATGTCCTAATTTTTTATTCGTTTTCTTTCTAATTCAACTTTCGCCTTTTTTCTTTCCGTGTGTTTATTTTGACTATTCGATGGGAAGACAACTCCCACGCTAGCGAATTGCAACAGACCATATGAAATGCTAATCCGTGAAAGTTACCGACGACCAAAACAGACGCCGTGTCTTTGGCAGCGTCATAATTTCAAGTGCGAGGATTTCTTTACAGATGGCGTTAGTAGCGTAAACCTCCTCTTTCTTGATTGTCATGGGCTTAACGCTTGCGGGTAGTGACTTGCCGGGCATGCTTAAAGACTTCGCTGTGTTTTTGTTTTTTTGTTGTTTTTTTTTATGTATTGTTTAGAATACAATTAGAATACATTTTTTTTTAAATAGCAGAGAGAGAGAGATGTTGATAAAATGGCAATTACTTCCGGGGTATAAGATAGTGTCATAAATTCAACTTACAATTTAGGAAGGCCACTCAATGAGGAAATGTCTTTATTTACAGGAAATTTCAAACACAGATCAACCCGCCTTACGCGTATTATAGTGCCAAATGGTATCACTGCACGCCACAATTCTTGTTAATGCTGAATTTGAGGTCTAAGTTGAGATAATGAGAGAAACAGCGGAACTATCTTATCTTATATACTACAGACGTTACTTCAAGAAATATTATTACGTCCTACGTGTCATGCATTTAGTCATGCATGTTAACCAATAACCTAAATTCTGCCAAGTCACTGGTTTTCCTGGCTGGCTCAGGCAACCCATTCCATGCTCTAATAGAACTAGGGAAGAAGGAGCTTTTATACAAATTTGTCCTAGCAGTTGAATGTGCCTTTATTTTTGTGTCTTTCTGAGTATTTTATTAAATTTTGTTTTTGTATTTGAATTTGAAGTCTAGAGGGCTATGAAGACGTTGTGATTATGGCTGACTGTCTTGATCTATGTTTGTGTTGTTCTGTAAATTAAGACCTGTCCTTCTTCGGTTACCTTCCTTTCATGTATAATATATAATCGGCAGGCGTGTCTGTACGAAGCTCCCCGACCTCCCCATTTTTTCCCTTTATTATAGAATGTCCAAAAAGAGCTGGGACAAAAGTATTTTTGCCGTGTAACATTTGACCAAAGCAAAGAATTTCGACATAAGGTCAGTAATGAGAGATTGCTTGGTTCTTTACCGACCCCTTAACAAAATCAACTAGATGTTCATTTAATCACATCCGTATTTACAAGGTCTGGAAACTATGCGTCACACCCGGTTCCCCTACAGAGGATAGGTCACGAGGGAGTCTTACACTGTACAGCTACATGACTGTCAGAGTGACACCACCAAAGCCTGTGACCACCGTAAAGTGGTGGACAAAGACCGGACTTTACTTTCTTACATCCTTCGCGAAGTGCAATGGACTCGATACTGGGGAGCTCACAGGAGGCAATGAACTGGATACTGGGGAGCTCACAGGAGGCAATGAACTCGATACTGATGGAGCCCATTGAGGCAATGGACTCGATACCGAGGGAGCTTACAGGAGGCAAGAACTCGATACTGGGGGAGCCCAATGAGGCAATGAACTCGATACTGGGGGAGCTTACAGTAGGCAATGAACTCGATACTGGGGGGGGGGGCCAATGAGGCAATGAACTCAATACTGGGGGAGCTTACAGGAGGCAATGAACTCGATACTGGGGGAGCCCAAATGAGGCAATGGTCTGTTCTAGTCATGTACATTTTTTGTTGCTCTTGATTTTATTTGAGAAAAGAGTCCTTGTAATCACACAAAAATCTCCAATACTGATCAATAAAGAAGTCCTCGCCTTTTCGGGGATCCAATTGATGTCCTATTGATTTTATGGACGTATGGATAGTTATTATGAGAAAAAAACAGATCTCTCTATAAGTTGTATAAAGGAGGTATTGTCTTTTTTTATAGGCATGATAAGGCAAGAAAAGTTATCTCCCTTCCCTAGGCAACCACGTTACTATAATAATAAATTAACTCCTTATGTAAAGGCCAATTAATATATAGGTAGAGACGCATGTGTACTAGTGTGACTGTCAGGGTCTGGGTTAGATAAAAAAAACGGAATGAGGGATATAGGTCGGTGGAGTCATAAGTCATTTTTTTTTAAAATATGAACTATTAAAGACTTATATAAGTCGTAGGCCTACTTACTGCAAGATCGAATGTGACAGTTTTATATTTAGGCTCCTGGCTCGGATCACTTCTGCTAGCCACTCTCAGGCATCCTCTTGCTCACACACACACACATATATGCACTGACAAAAATTCTATTTTCAAGTCAAAAAAAAAAGGTTTGCGGTGCATGGCATTATGATCCAAGCTTGTTCTATTTTGAACGTATATTTATGCAATTTGTAAACATAAAATCATGAATGGAATAGATGGCTGGGGGCTTGGAGTTCCTGAATCTGCTTCACGTGGTCTCTCCTCGTAACATAGGACACTCGGACAGTTCCTCAGTTGTTGTTTTTTTTAAAGACAGGATGGACTGTGTACTTCTTTTAGATCTAGCAGCAGCGCAACGATTGGACTACACTTCAAAAGTGTACTGGAGTTAGCACAAGTAAAAAAAAAAAAATAATAATAATAAAAATACAATACCTACTTTATACAGCTTCTAATAAGACTCGTCTTCGAGTCCGAAGATGTATGAGAAGTGATACTTATAGAGCAGAACGTCAACATTGATTAACTCTTTCTCTCCGTAATTATTTACCACATTCTGGTGGAATCAACGTTGGTATCGTCTGTTAGGAGAGAAAGAGTTAAATATTCTTTGGTTCTTAATTAAAACGATTTTTTTTTTGCATAGATGTAGATTACACTGGAAAGGAGTTTTATTGCGTCATCAAAACGTGATGTTCACTAACACACCGAGCGTAAAATTATTCTTTCAAAACCGGCGTTGAATCAAGATCTAGACTTAGTTTTTAAAAAAATTGAAATTTATTTATTTTGTATACTTGAAAAATTATCAAAGTCAAAATAGATTTTCCCGTTATGGTCAACGAGCTAATATATTTTTTCCCAACAATATACATCAGGCATCAACTATAAAATTTATAGGAAAATCCTTAGAGCCGTTTTTGATCTCTGTGTCCACCCAAGTTCCACCCAACCAGGTTCCTCCAATAAATTCTGACTTGAATAGCGGTATTGTTAAAAAAAAAAAAAAAGCTGAACTTGGTCGGGATCATCTATCTGACAATTAGAAAAGTCCATTTTGTACAATCCCATCGTATGTCAAAATAAAAGTGCAAAACAGTTAGTTGGTACGAGAATCTGTTTTAATAACAAATACTGCCTATGGTGTTCAAGGCGTAACTAAGATAAACACTGGAATGCCCGGATGTTGTTCATCTACACACGAAACATAGAGGTCGTTTTTGTTTTTTTACAACGGAAATCACGAGTAAAGTGAGTAAAGTGAGTAAAGTGAGTAAAGTGAGTAAAGTGAGTAAAGTGAGTAAAGTGAGTAAAGTGAGCAAAGTGAGTAAAGTGGCTTTGCCTGATCGTTTGGTGAATTTTCTGCTCTTTTCAAACCAGGCTGACAGACGGAGAGACGGACAGACACCCTCACTTCTTTGTACCAGAGAGGGTTCTGGCTACGACGTAGTTAGTTGCATTCGTGATGTGTTGCATTGTTATAGTAAATTAGTATGTTGTTTTAATATTACTACTGACTATTGAGTATGAAAAAGAACAGAGACTCGGCCAAGTCTATGGAACGTGATAATTTCGATGTTCTGGATTATGTTTTTAGAATCCCATTATTGAAATCATAAGCCACGCATGTTTCCAGAGCTTTCAGGCTGCACACGGAAATTCACGGATACCTCCAGGGCGTCTATCGTCTGGCTATCGTGCTGTGAAGAGAGAATAACTCACTGACTTCTAATGGAGCGATTACAAATTAAGTGCATCCCCACCTGTGAGAATGTAAGTTGTTTTTTTTTTCATGACCATCCCCCTTCCTCACTTCCTCATTTGTTTTCAAAGTGCCACACCTAAAGTACAACTGTCCCTCTCTCTTTTATAACGAAATGGCTTGCCCAGGTCATCGAACTCAGGTGAGTAGAAGGATGGTTGCACTGCGAAAACCTAACAGTGACATTGTGATGGGGTAACAGAGACCAAACGTGCCAAGGACAAGGAGGTATGTCCAGGGGCTCCTCTATAGTATTTTAGCCTTTTTTTTTTTTTTTGGCGACTAGGAAAAAATGCCCCCCCCCTTTCTTTTGTAACTACTAAACTACTCCCTCTGTCTATCTTTCTTTTTTTTTACTCTCTCTCTCTCCTTCTCATTCTCTCTCTCTCTCTCTCTTCGTCGTCTTTCCTTTTCTCTCTTAATAAGTCTACAAGGATGAATGTTATCTACAATTAGATCAGCGGAAGAACTGGCCAGCAAGAGTTTTACCAATTTTCATACTAATCAATCAAAAAGAAGAAAAACATTAAAAATACTTTTTCAAAAAAAAGACAAGACCTCCTTTATACAGCTGGTAGAGAGATCGGTTTCTCTTTTAATAACAAATGAATGTGAGATTAAAAAACAATGGAACATTTCCCCCCCCCTCCCCCTTCCACACGAGAAAGGTTTATGGTTAAACGAATGTATAGATCTAATACAATTTGTAATAGTCCAATGAAAGGCCTTTAAATCCTGACATATAAAACGTTGCGCAAAATGTTTCTGAACATTAAATTATTAAACTCTTTAATCAATAATGCCTTACGTTCGGGAATTTCCGAACGCCATAGTCCTTACAAGACCGCGATAGTCCTTTCAAAACCTATGCTGGATCTAGATCTAGACCTAGTTCCTTAGCCGAATTTTAATTAATTTATTTTTTACTTTGAAAAATAATAAAAGTCAAACTTGAGTTTTCCTTGTGTGGCCGACGAGCTAGTAATTCTTTTATCAGCAATATACAACAACCGTTACATTTATAGGGAAATCGTTAGATCCGTTTTTTGAGATCCGCGTCCAGGTTCCGTGTAATTCTGTTTTGAACAGAGGTGTTGTGAAAAGTTTTCAAAAGCGAGCTATATATTTTTTTGTTTTAGTTCTTGTCGTTACTTGTCACTTTCTTTGTCTCCAGGAAGCTTGGGAAAATTTGCCTTGACCGTCTGCAAGAATGCTAGGGTCTTCCGAGCTCTAGAACTACTTATAAAGTTTTTACAAAAATCAATTCGAGTTCAGAGAACTTGAGAAGACTCCAACTTCGATAACATCTGGACGTCCACGCCTGCAAATTCTGTTCGAACACAAAGTACAGCTAGTTAGGCCAGGCTACGGGAAGACAAATACTCCCTGCCTGCTGGAAGGATATAGAGAGGAGTGGTGGGGGGGGGGGGCCTCTACCGATGTCACAGAAGATGTAAGGGGAGAAGGGGTTGGGGGGGGGGGGGTTAAAAAAGATGTTGACGTATCACAATCACAGGGAAAGTGTGGAAGACAGAGGGAGTAATGGATTCGAAAACATTTAAAGATTTAGAACACTTTCCAAAATGTAATTATTTTTTGTTTAGATAGAAATATTATCCGTTTAGATGACCTCCTTCAGTCGCGAAGCTATAGAACATCAAACAGAAAGGACAATAATGCCTGGGCATTAACTATAATTCGAATCGATGTCGCCCACACAGCAGTTACCCCGTTTCCACCCAAAAGAACGGCAAGTGCCGATACAGTTTGAATCAGTGTGCTGCTAACTGCCTTAGGGTCGTCTGCTACTGATTTTTCCTAAGAGTTGACTCCCGAAACCTTTTCCCATGTTTGGGTTGAGCCGCAAGGCAGCAGAAGTTTGAATTCAGAGTTTTCCTTCTCCTAGATGGGTAGACAGTGATGGCTAACAAGACCCTCCAGCCCTCCTATTGGTTTAGGCGCCAGTTACTCGTCTTCACCCCTCCTCCCGTTAGTGCAAACAGCTCCGACGGAATCTATATCCGAGCCACACGTGAAGGATAGAATTTGGACTCGTTGTTAGAGGCTATTAGAGGCATTTTATAAGTGGTGGAGTACTTATATTCATTACCACTTCCGGCGATAACAACCCTACGTTAGCAAAGAAATAAGAGTGGCATTTTTGATGACTTCACAATAGAAGTTTAGAGCAAAGAAAGTGTAGAGCAAAGAAAGGTTAGCGTAGATAAAGTTTAGCGTAAACAGCTGTGGAACCAAAGTCCTCCGGACAATTTTCTACATGGACTAAGCAAACTACAAAGCTATGATATGAACCGTTTGAGCATTTTCACTTGAAGAAAATCATAATGTATAGAAAAAAAGATCTAGAATAATGTTTGTAATTTCATTGTCATATAACTGAATCACTCTTCGACAAACGCTATTTAAGCGTCCAAAAGTGTTTTCTCTGCGAAGTTAAAGTTATCCGTTTCTGTAGCGATTGAGGTTCTATAATTAAAAGGATGAAGTCGATAGCCCACCGCCTTCTCCTTTCTCACCCTGGCTTGGACCCGCAGATGGGTCAACGCCAGGATTCTACCTGGGACAGATCTTTGTGGAGACAGCTTTCCACCCAAAGCGCTTAACGGCGCGGGAGGATCTAAATCTAAGTCTGCTTAAATGGTATTCAGGTAGACTACATCCACTGGTTCCTAAATACAGTTGTTTTTGTTTTTTTTACTTTAAAAAGGGTTATGTTCCATATCTTAAAAAAAAAAAAAAATTAAACATATAAATTTTCAGCAGTTCTCAATAGCGAGTCGTGATGCCCAAGTTTTGAATTTGTTATTTATTTCTTTTATAAATACACAAAGAAAAGGTAACTGAAATACATCATGAAGTCCCTACAAAGTACATGTTCTAGAAACAGACCTCATTGCGCAAGATGTTAACGCCAGGATTCTAGCAGGGAGCCCTGAATAACCCTATTGTGAAATATTTGAGAATCACTGAACTGTCTCATCAGTTTTGTCATTCTTTTCTCGCTACAAAGCTTATATCAACTCACGATGTTTTCTGTCTGGTTGTACACGTTATTTCTCCACATTCGTTCTCGGACCATGTTGGAACTTTCAACAATTATTTATTTTACCTAGTAAAAACATGAGAACAATGAAAAAATTAACTAACCAGTTAATTAATTATTGGTCATTTATTATTATGTTTGATATCGAATAGGGGAAATAGCTTCTACATTATTGAGATATAGTTGTAAGTTCGTAGTTATTCCCCTTAGATAAGCTTTTTTTAAAATTGGATTTTTTAATATGTTGTTTACATCTCTATTTCATTACAGCGACATTTCTTTTCATCCCTAAACAAAAAATTCAGGGCGGTGCCTTATCTTACTTATTGGTACAAACGGCACTGGTAATAAGCTTTAGTAGTGCCTGTATTTATTCGTTATATACTCTGAGATAGCGTCTATATAGAAAGTTGTGAGATAGCGTCTATATAGAAAGTTGTGAGATAGCGTCGATATAGAAAGTTGTGAGATAGCGTCTATACAGAAAGTTGTGAGATAGCGTCTATATAGAAAATTGTGAGATAGCGTCTATATAGAAAGTTGTGAGATAGCGTCTATACAGAAAGTTGTGAGATAGCGTCTATACAGAAAGTTGTGAGATAGCGTCTATACAGAAAGTTGTGAGATAGCGTCTATATAGAAAGTTGTGAGATAGCGTCTATACAGAAAGTTGTGAGATAGCGTCTATATAGAAAGTTGCAGGACCAAGGGCTGGGGGGATTTCGACCTCTCCCCCACCTCCCTACCCCCATGTTTTTTTTTTAATTTAAAGTTCTTTCTTTCATCCGCCATTTATTTAACCTGTGTGATTCACCTCTTTCTGATGCAGGCGGTTCACGAGGGTGATGTGTGGCCGACTCACTGACCGATATAATTTACTTTTGCTGATAAATTTGTGTATCCAATAGAGCTGGAGAACGAGAGTGTTTGCAGGAGACAGAGAGAAGGGGGGAGACAGACACAAATAAAGAGAGACAGAGGAGAAATAGACAGAAAGAAACAGCGAGAGAGAGGGAGAGTGGGATTGGAAACAGAAAGGAATTGAGAAAGAGAGATTCAAGGGTGCATTATAGAATGAAAGCAAGAGAGAGAGAGAGAGTAGGCCTACGAGAGAGAGAGAGAGAGAGAGTAGGCCTACGAGAGAGAGAGAGAGAGAGAGAGAGAGTAGGCCTACGAGAAAGAGAGAGAGAGAGAGTAGGCCTACGAGAGAGAGAGAGAGAGAGAGAGAGAGAGAGAGAGAGAGAGAGTAGGCCTACGAGAGAGAGAGAGAGAGAGAGAGTAGGCCTACGAGAGAGAGAGAGAGAGAGTAGGCCTACGAGAGAGAGAGAGAGAGAGAGAGAGTAGGCCTACGAGAGAGAGAGAGAGAGAGAGAGTAGGCCTACGAGAGAGAGAGAGAGAGAGAGTAGGCCTACGAGAGAGAGATCGCAAGAAAGAAAAAAAGAGAGGAATGTATGTATTACGTATTTGTATATTTTTTATTACATTATTACAATATTTTACATTGAAACATCTTCAAAACATTTTCAAATCTAACAGTTAAAAACAAAAGAAATCACAATGTTTTGTACAATTCCTTTCCAGACCAGTTCGCATGCACGAACAAGTGGCCGCTGGTTTCATTCTTTTTAGTCCCCCCCCCCCCCCATCGCAGTGCTCGCGCTTGCTTGCGTGTGTGTGTACATGCGCGTGTGTTTATTTCTTTAATTTCACCTGGCCAAAAGTTTGGTGTATTTGGCACAACTCCATTGACCTTCAAACATATCCGCCCTGAATTGTTTGAATATTTCAAGTTAAAGAGTTCCTTGTCTGCATTCCCCAGCACCCCACCCCCTCCAATCTTTGTATAGCGATCACATTCCAGAGATATAGGCTATTGTCTAAAGATGGTCTCCCAACGACAGTGCGACGATAGCGCCCCCCTTTATCTCAAAAAGTTCCGACCGCTTTACGACAAAGTCAATAAGTCACGTCGGCTGCTCTGAAGAGTTAACCGTGAAATACCGGGAAACCCGGGGAAAAAAACAATAACCACCTAACATAACTATAATTTATTGTTTTAGTTAAAGAGTTTATTCAGTGATCCTCACATTAAAAACTATGGGTTTTTTTTTGTCTTCTTTTAAGTTTTTTTTGTGTGTGAGTGAGGTGTGTGTGTGTGTGAGTGTATGTCAGAAACATTTCTACATCCTAGCTGAAACCTACTGCGGGACCAAGGGAAGGACAGAAACATTGCTACAACCTACTGCAGGACCAAAGGGAAGGACAGAAACATTGCTACAACCTACTACAGGACCAAAGGGAAGGGAAGGACAGAAACATTGCTACAACCTACTGCAGGACGAAAGGGTAGAACAGAAACATTGCTACAAACTCCTGCAGGACGAAAGGGTAGAACAGAAACATTGCTACAAACTCTTGCAGGACTAATGACTGAAAGTGGTTTTCGAACTAGGGACCATGAGAACAGTGCGCGGGGACCTGGGTGAGTGTCATATCAGTTCCACGAACATGTGTACGATGACTAAGCGGTTGCCCCACTCGCCACCCCCTAAGGCCGCCTCTGCGCATACCACTCGAGCAGCCATTTAGCCAGACATAATGAATATAAAAGATATGGTATAGCTTTTCTCTTGTACATTCAATATAAATTCGTTCATATTGAAAGTTTTTCATTATAGAGAAAAATAGGAATATCAAAGTAGAGCTATAGTTTACAATAACCTATCAATATAAATATTTTTTACTCATATATTTTTACTCATGTTCTATTCAAAAATTACCAATATAACTAATTTCGCTAACTTGTAGTTTAGTACATGCTCTGGATAATCGTCTCTAACCTCCCCCCTCCCCCTTAGACAAGGATGTAGCAATGTTTATTTCTGTAGGTACATCCGAAGTTCAGAATCATGTCAAAACAAGCTTATAAATAACTATTGGCCTTCAAAGAATTTAGGTTGAGCGATTCTTATCTATATCAATTTGACTATTCTTCAAATTTAAACTACTATGTAACCTAAATTAAAAAAAAAGGGGGGGGGGGATCTAAATTATCACAATTGACAACAGCTTGAATTTGTATGTGGAATTTTAGTTGGCCTGGTGAACTGAGATGATCCTTAACTCTTTATCTGATATTATCTTATCTTATATAATACAGACGTTACTTCAAAAAAGAAGATGATTACGTCCTACGCGTCATGCATTTAGTCATGCATATTAACCAATGACTTAAATTCTGCCAAGTCACTTGTTTTCCTGGCTAGCTCAGGCAACCCATTCCATGCTCCATGCTTGATCTATCTAAATATTATTTAAACAAACGTATGGGTAAATAGTCACACGTAGGCTAACCTAGAATCTAGATTCAATGTTTAATATATAACATTTTCTACTAGCATTTTGTCATTCGATGCATGCTGTTATAATTATCTTAATCTAGATCTATTACTCTGGCTATAATAAATGTTCATACATAGCCACATAAGGATTACATAACATAAGGATGGCTGGAAGAGAGCTGGGCTTCCCAACCGAGGGGGTCTTGAGATAAAACCGCGAGGATTGGGATTTCGAACTTGGGGATTTTTAGGACGCCCCTAAGTTATTAAAAACTAGGGTACCTAGCATTAATTGGGAAACTAAAGATGGTTGTTCGTTACGTTGGCCACACAGCACCTTTGTCAACAGTCGACCACAGAATCAGACGTCTGCCATGCTCATGGATAGCAAAATCTGAAAAAGAAACTACTCACTATCTCACATAACGATTAGCCTCCAAAAATAGATTTAGGTTCAATAATGTGTAAAGGAACTGCGTTTAATTGTTTCATTTTGTAAAAAATCATAAAGTAAGATATACATTCTTGACAGTCTAAAATGAATTTGGAATTGGTGAAATGAAAAAAAAAATTATCCGCCATAAAAAATCTGACAAATAGAGGGGCAAAGGCGAGTAACTACCGCCTTAACCAGTAAGCTTCGGTCAGGAGGGGCTCGTTAGCCATGGCTGGCTACCCACCTAGGAGAAGGAAAACTCTGAATTCAAACCTCTGTTGCCTGGCAGCTATACCCAATCATGGGAAAGGCTTCGGGAGTCAACCCTGAGGACAAATCAGGAGCTGGCGACCCTAAGGCAGTTTGCTGCACGCAGTGCTACACCCTGGCAGAACCTGCGACGCCGCTGACCCCAAACTGTATCGGCACTGCCATTCCTTTGGATACATCAGCTGCGTGGAGAGGGGGGGGGGACTGATGTGTGGGCAACATCGTTCTGACCACAGCTAATGCCCAGGCATTCTTCTCATTTCCATGACAGCCTAATCCATAGTCCCTTCGCGACTGAAGGAGGCCATATACAACAGCATATATGTGTAACCTACGTTTTCTTCTTTTTAAATCTACTTAAATACCAACTAAAATAGTTTAATGACATTTATTAATTAATTGCAATGTCTTTGCTTTCGAAGATTAACGATGAGTTCAGTGTTTCACATTGACCATAAAAGTCCAATTGCGACCTATACATTTTTACGCTTCTCGTGCAGACAAGGATTATGCTATTGATTTATCTTAATCCTAATTAGATTTATGTCTTTTGAATCTTATTACTCATCGGGTTTATATCCATTGTTTAATCAAATTAAAACTGTAGTGGTGCGATTAGAAATTTGATGCGAAAATTTGTATCATAAAAAGGGAGAGTTTTGACGAATTAAAAACAAGACTAGGATGTAGGAAGTAAACAGAAGACTTTTGGCAGCCATATAGACATTCGCTCTCAGCGTCGACTTTCTAGTGTTGGCCTTTCGACTGTGTTACTTGATTTCGTTAAGTGCTAGGCTACCTTCGTTTGACTTATCTACACAGCGCGAAAGCGCCTAACAAACCAAATAAGGAAAATATTGTCATTGTCTAATTCTTGTAAGTCTCTCGATAAAACCATGAGAACCGCTGGTGTTATTACTCGCAGGCTATTTAGCATTGAACAATACCCGTTTTTTTTTTTGTACCTATGAAACATCCGCGAACTGTGATTGGACCATGCTGCTGGGTTATTTTTAGCTTAGAAGCTATAAATATTTACCCACAGCACGCAAAAGAATTTAATGAGGCTGGACGGGAGAGAAGGGTGGTTAAAAAAATGTTATGCGTTAAATGATACTATAAAGTAAGGACAACTTGAGACCATGAGTGAAGTCACGCTTGATAAGGCTGAGAGGTTCCCGTTGTTAGGTGGCGAACTGCTTACAGACCGTTGGGGGGCCCTACGGTGACACCCCTTCCCGCCCCCCCCCCATCCCCAAACAATCTATCTCTTGTTTCCACAAACACAAACATATACACTGTCAATTGTTAAGTCTTCCGCATGAGTGTCTTCAGTGCAGGTTGGGGCCACCCTCCCACACACTTTGACAAAGTTTCTTTCGGAGCACGCTTCAATAAAACACTTTATAACAGGGAGCAGACTGGAGTTCAAACCTGGCCCAGGCATTACATACAAAGGGTCTAACATAATATTAAAGTTGAATAATTAAAGAACACTGAACGCAAGCAAGCGTGGGTTGACATGACGTATTGTATTTCTACATGTAGGCAGACTTAAAGCTATATGACATTTCAATTTTGTAACCTACACACGCACAATACATTACTATTGCAACCAAGTTAGAAAAGATCTCATGCTTTTGAAATTTTTTTTTTATATTAATAAAAGTAAAGTACAGGCCTAACCAGTGCTTTTTTTTGTAGAAAAAAAATTAACATAGGTGCCGGTACTAGTGATGGATTGCCCAACTTTGAACTACTACTAAATAAATAATAAACGTTAAAATACAAGAAAAGTCATATTTTTTCTCCACATTGAAAAAGGTGCCTTCACACACAAAAAAGCACTGGATATATGTATATGCAGTGCTTTTTTTTTTTTTTAAAAAGGTGTGGTAGGTCTACTCAGTGATGAATTGTGTAACTTTTAATTACTAATGCCTTGCTTCCATGTTACAGCCACAAGTGTTTGTTATATATGTATGGTTACCATAACTATATTCCTAAAATTTATTTGACCAGGAAAACATAATTTTGTGCTAAATATCTTATATATCTATAGAAGCTTTTTCTATTACTACTATGTAGAGTGGCAATGCCTTCTATGTGATCACTGTGCCCATATCAATTAATAAATTTAGGAACCACTGTGTAATTTCGGACTGGTGTGTTATGTGCTCTGGAATGTTGTTCTGTGGTTTTGATTGTCCTGGGTTCAAACACTGCCTGCCGCTGCTATACTGGGGGGAGGTTTGGGCTAGGATGTAATAATCTTCAATTTTGATGGAACATCCCAAACATGTACAACAAACAAAAAGACCACTATTTCAATTGACATGCAAGGTAGATAACTCAGAAAATAATATCAAACTTAGGATTTTTATTTAATTTTCAAAACTGTGAAGTCCCAGTTATTATGTAATGTGTGATGATAGAGAGACTACAAAAACATTAGTTACATATCATCAAACCTGAAAACAATGCATTTTCTGCTGCTAGCCTGATCATTGAAACAAGTCTTCAAACATTCCATTACACTTGAGCTTGTAAATTCTAACAAGAAGTTGAACAGTCACAAATAACTATAATACACTAACATCTGCTGTTGAAACAATCTCAAATTTAAAATGTTTGTCAATCAGATAAAACAAAGAAACCATTTTGTTTTTAGAACAAAACAAAAAAGTAAAATAGAATAAAGGGAAACAACTTCACTGATGGTTTCATTCATGGTACAGCACTTGTTAGGCTTCTATATCCAAATTCTGTAGCATACAAAATGCCAACAATAGTTTAGGTGATATTTGTATACAAGATCATCATTTAGATGGTTATTAACATTTACAGTCAGAATAAAATTCAGCAATGATACAAATTTAGAATTGAGAAACAAACAACAATTGAGAGACTCGGTGAAGACGCACAGATGGGCTAAAAAAAAAAATGATACCCAACTCATTAAAAAAACAAAACTTCTGAACATATTTACAAATATAAACTGGCTGCAAAGACAATATCTCTCTTCATCTGTCGAATGCCTGAAAAAAAAGAAAAAAAAAAAAAAAAGAATTACTTATTATTTTAATACAGGATCTCTGAATTCAGAAACCCTGATCACACAAATGTAGCTTTTGCTATTAATCATTGTAATTCTAGATATTCTGTTTATTTTAGACCCCTTTCAAAAGAGTGTAAACTCTTGTCTCATAACAATGTTATGGTGATCACTGAGATAGATTAAGCCAAAAGAAAAAAAGTTAATTAATTAAAAGGACTAAAATCAAGAAACAGACTTAGCAGAATCAACAAAAAGAAAGTTTGTAAAGTTGATGATAAGATTGCTAGCCAATCACCACAGTAAGAGCTACAGTGACATAATATTCATCATCTGGTGAAACTATCTCAATGGACTCACCTTCTGAAAATTTATTTTCTAGTTCTGTGTTCCCAATAGCTTTAGAAGCTTGCACCATTTGTCTTAAAGTTTCTTCAAGTCGTCTCATTGCACGAATGATGCTGCCTGTAGATCATCAGGAAACAAAAAAATTTTTTACTATGTTATTGCCAAATTTGTTTAATTAACTTGTTCAAATAGAAGGTAAATGTAGTTTTATTAACCATTTCACAACTAGAGTCGCGTCTACTGGTAGACATATAGAGTCGCAACAATCACTGATTTTAGGTTGTTTCATTAAAGCACACACTGCTAGTTTACAAACTCTGACTTACGTGAGTGACAATGAAGCTATTTTACGTGTTTATTAGGTATCTCTGGCAGGTTGGTATGGATTTTTATGATTTTTTTTTGAAAATTGTTTTTTTTTGGATAGCCTACAAAAAAATGGAATATATTTAGGCTAATGTGTAGGCTTTAATTGTAAAATTCCTTGGCATTTAGTGAAGAAGAAGAAGTAGGCTTTAATTGAATATGATTTTAATGGGAATGATATTAATGTTTCAGCTGTAGAAGAAGGAAAAATGTTTAGAGCGAGTTAGAGCCATTTGAGACAGTAGTGAAAGTGAAGAAAAAAAATCAATGCTGGATCCAGTACTGATTATATTAGATCTAGTCAAATAGGAGATCGGAAGTGTTTATAACAACACTGTAGAATCATATATAGAATAAAGACTAGGCATGAACTTCGCTCACAATAAATATGCTACACCAGTTACAAACAAGAAATGCCAATAGTGGCACTAACATTGAAAATCAAATCAAATGAGATCAAATATTTTTAAAATCAATTACATTCTATGTTCAAGAAATGTATAACACTTTTTATTTACCTTCAAATACATCTGTCATTTTACAAATATTAGCAAAAGTTGAACCGTTGCACCAAGCATTAACAACATCCATAAGATGGGGCCGGAAGGAGTCAACATAAACTTCTTCATCCAGATCAAGTTTAGCTTCTCGACTGATCCTTGCAATACGGTGTGCTGTGTCCTGGAAACAAAATGGGTTCATTGACAAAAACCTTAAGATTACCAAGTTGACCAAAAAAAAACAAAAAAACTCAACCACAAAAGTTTACAAGCTTGAAAATTATGTCAATATTTGTCTATAAAAACAAAACAAACATGATTAGTTTACTGTTGCACTATCTCTGTTTTCCCCATTTTATTTTTGAATAACTGTAACACAATTTTTTTTTACAACTTAGTTATGTTTCTATAACATTTTCAGCCTGTTCAGATATTGTAACTATTGTGCCTTATCAAAACCATTATTAAATGATTGACAACTCTATTAAAAAAGATATGACATAAACTTAAGTCTGCAGACACATATGCTTATGTTATAATAATTATCTCCTCACTTTTTTAAAAAATATTTTTTTTTATGAATCAGATCATTGTACAGATAAAAGAAACTAGATCAATCTGACAAATGTTTCATACCCACAACTGAAGTATGCAGTAATATATACAAGTACAAACAGATGATTCATGCAAACACTGTAACGATTCCTATAATTATATTAAGATTCGACATACATTTTAAACAATATCAATTATGACAAAGTTACAAAATAAAAAAAAAAGGACCAAACTAACTTTAGTTCCTCCAGAATAATCAGCCAACATGACTCTGTAACCCAAACAATAAAACCTATCAACTAACCTGCATTATTCTTAATGGGCCAGATAGTTCTTCCCCCAGCTTGGGCATCTCAGAAGCTTTCTCTTGGAATACAAAGCAACTGAGAAGGGCACAGCACTGTTGGGGTGTAAGGTCATTGAAGACACCATTGAAAAGTAGTTCTGTTAACAGCAGCTCATCACCACTGTGGAAAGGACAAAGAATCTCCAATTATCATAACTCACTTATACAGTCCTTACCAAAAAACAATGTACAGAACTAGGCCTACCAATCAGCTGATTGAACAAAACTAGTGTACCATCAACATACACTTCCCATAGAATTGAACACTATTAGAAACTACCAAACAGCATATTGTACATAACATCACATAAGCAAATCAAAGAATAACTGCACCACACGACTAAGAACAAGCATCCAGAGTATGGGATGTGTAGCTAAATGTCATAAATAACTTGGCAGTTTTAAGTTGAAATCCTTGTGTATGCAAGGAATTTTTAATAGCAATTTGACTCAAAGCTGAGTTTGCTAAGCGCCCATAAGCCCATAGATACCCCATGTCATGCTTCCACATATCCACAAGAGATTTCACCAGATCACACTGAGCTTTTAATAGCATTAAAAACTGTTATACAAAGGAAATTTTTTAAAATACCTGCTAATTTCACAGGCAACTCGGCCCTTCAGCTCTATGACATCTGAGGCTGAACAGTAACCCATTCTACGCAAAACTCTCTTTCTACACTTCAGCTCATCCATTTGGAGGAGAGATTTCTTTTTCTTTAGTTCCATCTTCAATGCTTTGATATCATTGGCCACCTGTTTAATGAAGATAATTCAAAGTCAGTCATCACCAGTACTAGTCAAACATTATCAGTAGCCATGTCTTTTTGCCCAAAGCTTATAAGTTAAAAGCTAGGAAAGTGTTTCCCTTCAAAGGGAGTACCAGATCTCATTTTAAACAATGAACTTTAATATGTATCTAATATTTGAAAATATTAAAAAACAGTGGTATATTGAGACCAGACATGCATTTATTAAAAAGCAATTATGGTTACTGTGGAATTGGTGGCTATTCATAACAGTTTTCATTCACACAATTTAAAAGATTCATAAAAAAAATCCAATACCCCACCCACCACAAGCATTATTACATTTGCAGCTGTTTTTTTTAAATATGGAAGCAGTTAAAAAATTTAATACATGTACATGTACAGAGTATATTGATAAATATATGCAAAAATGAAAATGAATAATTAAAAAATAGATAAATAAATAAATAAAAAATTCAGTCCAATTAATGGAATTTTAAATATTTATTGGAAATACAAAAAAAAAATTATTTTTTTTATTGAGATTACACAAAAAACAATCAAATGTTAACTGAATTCTTTCTTTGCATTCTAGTTAATCTTTTTTTGTGTTACTAATCCCCAAAACAAATGAATTCAACATTTTGAAAACTAACTGACCTTTGTTTTCTTGTCATACTGAATATAGAGCTCTGGCAGCCTTGTATCTTTGTGTAAGGGATGTGAGTACAGACGTTGTTCAAATGCTTCTATTTTCTAGGATTTAACAAACATAAAAAAATTAAAAGCAGAAAACAAAGTATTCAAAATAAAAAAACATAAAAATATAATCAATGGAACAAGATATAACTTAATACATTTTCAATAATTTCTGTTAGTCTATCATGCAATCAAAATGTTAAATATTTCACCTTGATAGTGTCAAGTAATGATTTCTCTTTTATACCCATATCTTCAATGGGATCTAGGAGCGGCAAACCATCAGGGAATCTTTTTTCAACTTCCTGAAATAGTGACATTCCAAAATTGTTTGATTCCTCATTACTTTATGTTAGAGCAGTATAATTATACCTACTGAATAAACAGATATATTTAATAGTATAACATCAATATTGATTGTAAAATAAACAAAACTCTACCTGTAATGATTTCAACACAAGGAAGCGACTGTCTGGTGTTCTAAGATCATTGGGTATATACAGCCGAATAGCAGTCACAGAGTCTATTAGCCGAGTCAGAATTGGTACAACCTAAAGGTAATTAAAAAAATATATAGTTCACTTGCCTAAGCTTTAAAAAAAAAATCAGTGTTAATAAAAACTGAACATTGAACAATTGTCCATACCTGCATCTCTCCTTTATCTCCCTTGGGACATGGCATAATTTCTGCAGAGTTTCTTGTTTTCAAACTGTCCTTGGTTAGATTCAACAAAACCTCTACAACATACAAGGTGCCAGTTTCATCTGTTGCCTGGGGGACAAAACAAATATTAAATGTCTGAACAATCACAGAAATATACAGTAGTTTTTTTTAATAATACAGAACAAAAAAAGATGGGTTATTTTCAACAAAAGGTTGGCTTTGCATTAAATATAGAGCATTTAGATTTAAATAAGAGCGTTGGAAAGAACAGAGATGATCAGTAATCAGAAAGGCAAATATTAAAGAATGTAAGCACTAAGATATTTTACTAAAAATATGTATAGGAAATGAAAACTGTGAGTTAAAAAAAACACACAAATTGAAGAACTAGTAAATTCTAAAGACTTACAGCTGACTGATCCATTTTCTTATGGAAATTAAGTACAACACCCCAACCAAAGTCCATGTCTTCATTCTTCACCTATAATTATAGTAGGTTACATTATATAAAATAATCTAATACCTAATTTGTAAAAATTCTGTTATAGAAAATTCTAATATTTTTTTCTTTTTATTTCATACTTCAGATATAACTAGCAACTATCAATCTACTAAACACCGCAACTTACTTTGACCACTCTACCAGGCTGAAGGAATGGCAAAAGATATGTTGGTTTTAAAATAAAATGCCTGAGTTCTCTACCCAAAGTCTCCAACTGCTGCCTGATCCTGTAGTAGGCAGAAATGGAATCTTCATCTTCCACAGAAAGAGCTTTGTACTCGGATTCTTTGGCCTGCAATTCTAAGAGAATCATTGAAGGATAAATAATAGAGTAAACAAAGACTTTCAAATATAAAATTACACCTAAAGTATTCTGATCAGTCGCAAAAAAAAAACAGAAATGAATAGGAAGAGGGAAAATCCTAATATTCTATGCTATTCAATAATAAAAATAATTTAACATGTTAGTCCAAAAAAAAAAAGTTTGATACAGAATTTGATATTGAAAAAAAATTGTGGAAGTCATAACATTATGAACCTAGTAATCTTTCTTACTGAGGTAATTATCAAATCTATTAATGAGCAAAAGAAACAAAAAAATACATTTGTAGACCACAGGTTATCAATCCTAAAATTGTTTCATAAGAGCTAAACTATTTTCTTACTCTCTAAAAGTGCAGGAATGGCAGCATAATTCTGAAACTGAAAGAATGATCTCTCCAGCATGTACTCTGGGTTGATGTCCTCTACTCTCAGCAAGTTCAGAACCATGTTGTAGGTTAAATGAAAAGCAGAATTCAATGGATCAGGCTCTCCCTGGCAAAATGAAAAATTCAAATGTTGATTACTTAAGACCATCAGCATGTAAATATATTTTTTTTCCCTCTGAAACTTGTAGCAGTGCATCCCCAGCCCATATCAATAAACATACAAAAAGGATTACCTTTAAAATAGCCTTGCCAACATCAGGAGTTATCTTCTCATCTACCATTATAATGACTATACCCCTTTCATCAAGTCCTCGACGACCAGCTCGCCCAGACATCTGAATATATTCTCCAGATGTGACCTTCAAGAAATTAAACAGTTTCAGTTTATTCATATACTTATCAAGTTAGAAAACTACTTACTAAAGCTCAGAAAACTATTAACTTGAATAATGCTTAAAAATTAACTATATACACACAGTTCTGAAATCCTTGCCGTCAAATTTGCGACAACCTGTAAACAAGACAGTTCTGGCAGGCATGTTCAAGCCCATAGCAAAGGTTTCTGTTGCAAAAAGAGCCTGAGAGACAATAAATTAATTACAGAATTACTACACCAGCATTTTAACGATGTTGAAATTCAACATTTTAAATTCTGTGCAATTTATAAAATGATACATTACAAATTTTTTAAAAAGTTTAACTTATAATGAAAAGCTAACAAACAAACTATAAAATACCAGTGAAAATACTTTATCAACAAACTGAGACGTGTGTTTACTCACTTTAATTAACCCTTCAGAAAACAGAATTTCTATTGTTTCTTTCAAAAGGGGAAGAAGACCAGAGTGATGTATTCCGATTCCTTTCTTAAGAAGTGGTAGAACATGCTCGACCTAAAATAAATGAAGTAAGTGAACATACAAAGTAAATGGAATAAATCACAACCATGAAAATAAATTTTTTAAATATTGAACTGAGTCCATTCAAGGCTTACCTGTGGTAATTTTTTATCTTCATCTGATAAGGCATCAACTGCATTGTTAAAAACTTCCTCCACCAATGTCTTTTCTTCCTCTGAAAAGTTTTTAAAATATCAAATAAAAAATCTTTTTTATGCACCAACACAATCTTAAGAATAACAGTAGAAAAAATTGTTAAAACAACGATTTTATAGGTCACCTGTGTTGAAGTCTAGTTTGGACATCTGCATGCCGTAGCCTTCACAATCTTTACGACTGAAGCTGAACACAATGACAGGGGCAAAGTTTCTCTCCATGATAAGCTTCACAATTTTATAACAATCTGATTCATTTGCTGGAATAAACGGTGAAAGAACAAACTAATACATTGGTTAATTCAAATGTCTTGTGACTCATAGCTGCATTATCATACGCTTAGCCCATCACATTAGCTGTATGTTTGTGAACAATATTTTTTTTATGATTTTTTTTTTTAATTTTACACTTATTACATACATGCCTACCCCCAAGACCCAGAATGTGGAACACTCAGGTTGAAAATGTGGAATTTTGGGCACCAATGTGGAACATATGCGCGTTAACGTTTGTCAGCCATACTGTACGCAATACATAAAACTTCAATTATATTACTTTAATAACAATACTAGTTTGCTTCTTATTTTATAAATTAGATGTAAATAGTATAATTAAAAGTAAGAAAACCTTTAATTCATAATTATGTCCTTTGTTTGAAATCAATAGTTCTAACTCCTATATTGACCTATATGATGAATTCTAACCAAAATGTATTCTAATGACCTAGACTCAAATGTTACTAATGTAATCTATTTTTATTTGTTACTACTAGATCTAGATCTAAATCTAATGAATAGATCTAGATTATTCTAGATCTACTTGATTATCTATCCTTTTCTATGGCTCTACTCTAGTCTCTCTAGTTCTAGATCTAAAATACGTAATTTAAGAGTCCACTAGTACTAGTCTAGATCTACATCTAATAAGTCCCCTACTAGAACTAGTCTAGATCTACATCTAATAAGTCCTCTAAGTCTAAGAACACAGATTATAATAATTATATTATAGTTTATAATATTTATGTCTAGAGTCTAGATCTATAGACTTATTAAGAACTAAATTTATTACGTAATGATACACATAAATGATCTAGAATCTAGAGATCTATCCCCTTCTAAGTCTATTGTCTATTTCTAGATTGATTTAGTATTGACATCTAGTTATCTAGATTCTAGTCTAAGTGCTAGTCCTACTTCTAAAAAAGGTCACTAAGTAAATAAATTTAAAATGTAATTATTTTAATTAGTAGATCTATAGCCTTAGCCTTACTGTGTCTAAGTTAATTAATTACATTTAGGTCTAGATCTAGATCTTTAATAACGTATTTTTGTTAAAAACCTTTTCTTAGATTTTACTTAGAAACCAGTTCAGTTGAGTTACTCAGTTAGTTAGAATAGACTAAAAATAGATCTAGTCGGTATACTAGACTAGATCTAGTACTAGTTACTAGTAGTAGAGCCATTGTCAGGAAAAGAAAGGGATTTAAATGGAACATTTGGCTTATTAGCACTTACTAGATTCTAAGATTAAATCTAGACTAGTATCTAGACCTAGACCACTAGATCAGTAGATCTAGCTCAACCATATCTTCGTAAATTTAGGACTCGCTGGGTCCGGGAGATGAAATGTAAACAATAAACACAGACCAATATATATTTTATTTTGCATTCAGTATTTTTATTTCGCACTATTAATAAATAATGAAAAAAATGTCGGAATTCAGACTTGGCGGAACAAAAAATCTTGAATGCGGAACGGCGGAACATGTGAGCTTTTTTTTATGATTGTGCGGGACAGTTCCGCATAATGCGGGACTGTAGGCATGTCTGTTATTATCATAAGTAGACCAAACAAATCATTTTTAGATATTAAATTTCGTTACACAAGCTCTTATTTCCATGAAAATAGGTCATATCTGCCAGTCAATATGAAAATTTTTTTTAAATTAGAAAATTGTATTGATTACAAAAATGTAAGATTACCTTTGCTACCACCTCTCCTTCCTCTGAGATCACCCTTAGCTGCATCCCCAGCATCTCTGAGAACTGACATGGCAGTATTAAAATTTTCTTCCCTAAAGTCACCCTGTGGGATTATATAAAGTTAACATCATGATAAATTACTTACAATCATTAGAATAACTATACATAAAAGTAAGTTTAATTTCCTTTTGCTAGTTTCTAGTTTACGGAACAATGGCCTTTAATATAAAAAAAATAATCACAAAAACGTACCAACAATTTCTTAAGAGTGAACTTAACTTACATTTTCATCTACCACCAAATGTAGACCATCTCCACCAGCTGGGAAAATGTAATGTTGTAAAGGGATAGGACGGTAATCTGTGTACACTACATGGCACGGCTAGGGAAGACAAACATTAATTTGATTAGAATACAAGATCAAGAAAAAGATATATTGCCTTTATCAGTAAAAACATATCAGCAAACCTTGTTAGCCTCTTTTAATTTAGTGAGTTCTAGTGTACAACAATAAGAACAAGGATGTACGGAGAAGTCTCAGGGGAAATGACCCTCGAGCACGGCCTCCCCCAGGGCTCCGTCCTGTTAAGTGCCCTTTTCACGGCCTTCATAAATGACCTACCGGCTCTGCTCATACACACGAAAATGGAGGCTAGAAATAAACACCCCCATGACGGTCTATTCTCTGTTCACGCTCGGGACAGGCATTCTCAGGCAACCTTTCCAGCTCTCCCTCAACGGAGTGGCTCTCAGCATGGAAAAGCTACCCAAGTACCTTGGTGTAACTTTAGATCGTAAACTAAAAATGTGTGAGCACATCCAGGATGTTGCAAGAAATGCCTCAGGGAAACTTTGCATTGTGCGGAAGCTGGCATCAACGAAGTGGGGAGCCCGAGCAGACATTCTTCGATACCTGTATTTAGGAGCAGTCCGATCACAGATAGACTACAGCGTACCTGTGCAAATTTATGGCTCTAGGACTGCTCTTGAACAACTTGATAAAATACAGTCACAAGCACAAAGATTTGTCTGTGGAACCTTTAGGACAAGTCCAGTAAATGCTGCTGAAATAATAGCTAATATAGGTCCACTAAAGCTTAGGAGGGAAAGGTCAGTACTGACCTTTTATGAGCGGTATAAAAGGCTGGATGAATACCCCCCCAGCTAGAAAACTAGTGGATGGTTGGAGATGCAGAAGATGTATCCAGATGCAGTCTTCTATGCATCATGCTACTAGACTATCTGATGAAGCTGGCCTCTCCACCAACCGACAAAACATTCAACGCTTTCATCCCCTTCCCCCTTGGTGTCGCCCAACGACCTCAGACATACGTGTAAAACTAGTAGACCCTAATGCCACTAAGCTAAGTCGTTCATCTAACGACCTTCAAATCCTAGCTCTGGAGACTATTAATACCTTCAAGCCCAGTGCTATTTTTGCATACACTGAATGGGTCGGCATCAATAGATTCTGGAAGAGCAGGCTATGGAGCCTACATCGACTTTCTTGGCTCTTACTCAGTCAAAATCTTTGGACCATGTGGTAGTGTTTGCTGTTTTGATGCGGAGACCATGGCAGTCTGTGAATCCTTGAAGGTCATTGACTCTCAACTCGGCGAGGGACATTGCTTTGCAAAGCCCCAGACTATGGCCCCCCAATATCAACACTGTTATCATGGCTTCACATAACATTAAAGAACGCTATGGCACCCCTGTAATAATGTGTGACTGGCAACACAATTGCAGACTCTTTGGCCCACCAGGGAGGGCAATTTCCACCCACTGAACAGCCTGTAAGCTTTCATCAAGCCCTGGCTATAATACAAAAAACAGAAATGGAAAAGTGTTTTGAGTGCTGGGACAAGTCCCAAAAAGCCAGTGGAGTCTGGGAGCGCATGAGGCACCCTGACCGCACTTTCCAGTGGTGGAGTCTGTCCAGGCCTAAGCAAGCTATTATAGCACATTGCAGGACAGGCCATTGTCCTGTTGGCTCATATTTCTCGCGGCTATGGCCAAATTTTGATTCACAGTGCTCCCACTGCGGGAAAGAAGAGGAAACTGTGCCTCATATTCTGCCCCAGACTTGCTGATCTCCGTCTCGACAGGTCTGGGAAACCCAAAATTCTCTACCTGTATGGCTGCATTTATGCACTACGCAAGACAGCAGGGTTTCTGGCCAGGGCTTTTGCAAGAGAGGATTTGAGCCTCTCAAGCACTCACTCAAATGGAGTTTGATGATGATGAGTGTACTACATGATCGAAAATAGCACCAGTCTAATTTTAACTGCCCTTCATTCCACACTCCAAATTTTGAGTCTAATCTTAGCCTTCAAAAGCCAGTCAATTATGACAAAAGAAGATGAATCTGTTTTGGCTTGGTTCATATTAGCCTGGGTGTTGATTTTTTAGTAGTATCCCCCCCCCCCCCCACACACACTGTCACCTAGTCTTCAACTTAAAAAAAAAAACTTTAAATGTCAAGACTGGTTTTTCTTGCTTACTTTTACTTACCTGGTGATGTAAATGACAAATCCACTCTGCAAACTGTCGAGCATTGGGAATTGTTGCAGACAGAAAAACATAATGGACATTGTCAGGTAACAATATAATAGTTTCTTCCCAGACAACACCACGCTCTGAAACAAAGCACCAATTTTTTGGAAGAGTTTGACAGACAAACTAAACATTATTTTTCCCCTACAAAATATTTTTTTTTTAATTTCCAAAATCTATGTGAAAGTAAAGTTTCCTTTCCCCTCTATGTAACTAAAGCAAACAAAAATATACGCTGCTTCAAATACTACCTTTGTCTCTCATGTAATGGATCTCATCAAAGATAACCCAGGCCACTTCTCTCATTACTTCAGAGCCACGATACAACATGCTCCTCAAAATCTGGCAAGATAACATTTCTTAAATAAATGTCAACAAGCTTGAAATAAAAAAATGACTAATAATTTCTATTATTATCTTTTCTCTTCACAATCTGCAGCAACAGATTTTTGTAATGGTTAGAATGAAACACTAAAACTAGAGCATTATAGATTATCATGCTAGAACAAAAAAAAAATTTCACAGACACTCAAGACATTAGGGTATTTAGTAGACCAACGTCTTGGTGCTGCAGCCTTTGCAACGAAGCTTTTTTTTAAAAAAAAAAACATTGGCATTTGGGCGATACCTTTTCAGCGATTCTATATTGGACGATAGATTAAGATGTTTAGGGCAAAATAAGGTGTCAATTATTAAGTTGTATTTACTAGCTCTTGATCTAAATTTGTTAAATTTTTCTTCTAATATGTAAAATATTTATCTTTCAAAACTTTCTTTGACCATGCTTTTTGAAATTTTTGTTAAGGGAGATTTTCAGTAACACAAGTAATTCAAGTATATGACATACAAAACTTGAACATGTTGATATGAGTCAGGATTTATTTTAGGTTATTCCTCAAGCTGTAGATCAATCATTTGGAGATATCACGTTTGTTAATTTATGCTAATTGGGTGAAGTTTTAAAGAGCTTACTAATGTATAGTTTGTGTTTGAAAATTATTATGATGTATCAACAGCATTAATAATAATGTTGAACAAAAATATATTTATCAACTATAATTTCTTATTTTGAAACTTAAGTTGTTTTTTTATATAATCATATCTTCTTTTTTTAAATATGTAAATATACATAACTATCTTACCTCTGTTGTCATCACTAAACAACTTGCTGTTGGGTTGATTGTGACGTCTCCAGTCATGAGTCCCACATCTGTAAACTCCTCATACAACTCTCTGTACTTTTGGTTGCTTAGAGCTTTGATTGGTGTGGTGTAAATCACACGCTGTTTGCTGCGCAGGGACAATGCTATGGCATACCTTCAGACAAATTCAGTAAACTTTTATGAATCAAAACATATGGTCCAGTCCAGTTAACTAGTTCAAAATGTGTATTAGTCTCAAACTAAGAAGTTTAATCAGATGGTACTTACACTGCCACAACTGTTTTACCAGCAGACGTGTGGGCAGAAACAAGCACTGATTGGTTGTTTTCCAAGCAAAGGATGGCCTCCTTTTGAAATGGATCTAGCGTAAATGGGTATTCTTTAGCTGGTTCATTTGTTGGAGGTTTGAGGGGAATATACTCTTCATCTGGTGGAATAGCAACCTAAGAAGTACATAATACCATGTCATGAACCTTTATGGCAGAAAGCAGCAAAAATAAATCTGCATTTGAAGTGGCAGAGAGGGAAAAGGTCATATTACATTATTAGACATTAACTGTTTTCACTTTTTAAAATTATATTATTTAGTCTGTCTAGATGCCTGTAGATAGAACTGTTCAATACAGATATATGTAATAATTGACGTACACACATTGATCTCAAGTGTATGTCATTTTTATTAATGAATGCATTATTACAGAGAAAATGAAACTACCTCATGAGTACAAGCTTCAAGAGTTTCCACTGTGTGCACTTGAAGGCGTGGCATAATTTCAACACTAAAAACAGAAACAATATTAATTTCATAGTCAAACACAGAAACACAATATTAACTTCAAAGTTAAACAAGGTTTTGTTTTTTTTTAATTAAATTTTTGTTCACATTAATATTTAACATACAAACTCAAGTAAAAGATTGTGATTACATTTTTTCTTCATTTCTGGTTCGTTTGGTAGCTTCCTCAGCATCTCCCTCTGCTTTTCTTTTCACTGTTATTTCATTAAATAGTTTTTCAGCTCTGTAAAACAAATTATTTGAAAATTAAAGGTGTTTTAATTAAAATTTAATTGAGTTCAATAATGTCAAGGAAGCTTCACTGGTACCAAAGAAATAAAAATTGAACTGTAATTTTAACAATATCTCATATTCTGACGATTTATCTTCATATAAAAATCTCCTTTATTACTTTTAATTATCAATCCCTTTATTCTGTACAATGGATACACAAAAATCTGAAAATCCCCAATAGTTTAGACATAATTTTTACACGTTCTATCTGCTTTGTGTCATTTACTGCTGAGCCTATATAGTATTTGTAAAATTGAATACTTTCAGAGTTGCGATACACTTGTTTTATTACCTCTGTTAAGAGTTCTACCTTGGGACAAAGGTCACTGGAATGAAATGTCAGGTACAGGCTTAAGGAGAATTTTAAGTCCCATGATGCTAAACAAGACCCAGGTTTCGGAATAGGTAAGGAAATGTAAATCACATACTTTGCTGTCTATTTAATCAAAATAAAATAAATCTATAGGTTTGTTGAGAGACTAGGAATGTTTGTTTGATTAACATGTTTCGGATGTTCCTTCAGAGTTGAAGGTAATCTACTTCCTATTCCAAACCTGCTGCAAGACAACAGGGAATGGCAGCAGGCAGTGCATAACCTAAGATCATCGTGATGACTGAACGTCAGTCCAGTATGCATACTACACGACCAGGCAATGGAAAGAGATGGTGCCCAAACACTAAAAGTCCTACAAACTAAGGTCTAAATGACTACTAGCTTTATTATCAAATCAGAGCTGGTCTGCTGAATGGGAAAAACTGAAAATCATATGAAACTAAATTAGCTACTTTCATTTATTAGAGTGATCATACACTATCATATAGTCAAGGAAAGATTTTAATTTAATACTTTTTAATACTAATATAGTAAAGTGATTCATTCAATTATTGATTATTTTATATTTTAATGATCAAGATTCAGATTCATTAGAATTGTACTGGAAAAGATTTTAAGTGGAATTTGATAAATTTAAAAATTAGTTATTAAACTTATTTTATTTTTAATAGATCAAGTTATTTACAACTTATTTGGCTGATTAGTAGAATCTTATCTAGATTTCTCATTTTAAAATTTGTAGCTAGGTGAAAAAACCCGGAAACGCTGAAGTACAAAAACGACTGATAATTTAGAGATCGCATTTTTTATGTCTTTTCACAATTTTGAATGAAAGGAGAGGTTTTAAAGTTGTGTTATCAATTACTTTAGACAATGGCCTAATTGATGCTCAATTAGAATTTTTTTGAAGTTAATATTTTTTAAATTTATTATCAAAAATACCCCCCCCCCTATTTTTTTGGTTTTTATCACTACGGGGTCCAGGAAAATAATCGAACATTTATATATTTTTTACACACTAGATATCATGCCTGGCTATAATTCTACCATGTTTTATTGTGCTATCTTATGTGCTTCATATTGAAAAATTGAAAATAGGGTTAGCATTGTTGGCTATGGAATTTACAGTTTTTGATAAAGAAATTTCTTAAAAGAAGTAAAACCACTTCAGGCCATGTAAGGCCTAATATTCTGCATTTATTCAAATAGTTTTTGAGTACTAAAAATATGCACACAAATTTTTAAGCACATTTGAAAAAAAAATTGTTTCAGGCAATATTGATTCCACTTTTTAAATATATATTAAACATAAATGAACAGCAGCACCAGGGACCAAGTTTTTAAATGAGAAAAAGTAGTGAGTTAAATGAGACGGAAATAAGGGACTGTGCCGACCAAGGCTAGAACCAATGACCCTGGAAACGTTAAAATATATTTTTTTATTTCTGCCATCACAGCGCCGCCATTTTGTCCACACCTCTCTGAAATTTCTTGAACTCAAAACCCGATAATTTTTTTATTTCCTTCAATATTTCCATTCCAAACAAGTAAAGTTCATCAATCATAGATCTAAATATAAATGCAAGCTTAGTGAGCTAGAAATTTACTACTAATACTAATACTAGAGTTAGATCTACTATTGAATTACTTATTTATTTATAAGTAGAGCATTCGTCTATGAAACTCAACTTCAACTTTGAACTTTTGACCTGACTTTAGCCAGTGGCAAGCTCTCCTTTCACTTGTTCCATGTCAGCCAATGTTAGTATTGTTCTTAAGGTCAAAATGCCACAAAATAAATTTTATAAATCAAAACTTTATTACTGTTAAACATACAGTCATAATTATAATGTATAATAATACACCATTTAGTTAGGCGAAAAAAAAAACGGAATTGCAGAAGTAAAAAATGACCGATATGTTGAGATTGCGTTTTTGACTTTTTTTTTGCATAGGCCTCACTTGCAAATTTATTACACTTATGAATGAAATGTGAGAAGTTTTTAACTTGTGTTCTATTACTTAAGACAATGGCCTAATTAAAGCTTAATTATGTTTTTTTAAAAAGTTATTTATCATTTTTAAATTTATTATCAAAAACACTCCTTTTTTGTTTTTAGCAATACAGGGTCCAGGAAAATCTCCCATTATTCATATTTTCTTTTACCCTAGATATCATGCCTTGCTATAATTCTACCAAGTTTTATCGCGATATCTTCGTTGCATCGCTCAAATCTTGAAAATACGGTTAGCATTGTGGGTTATGGTATTCACAGTTTTTTTGTGAGTTTTTGATAAGGAAATTTCGGCACCGACATAAAACCACTGGAGGCCATGTAAGGCCTAATATTCTGGATATATTCAAATAAATTTTGTGTACTAATCGTTGTCGCATGAATTTTAAAGCGCATTTGAAAAATAATTGTTTCAGGCGATTTTGATCCCACTTTTAAAATATTTTGTTATTTTTTGCCATCACAACGCCACCATTTTGTCCCCACCTCTCTGACATTTCTTGTAGATCTAGACCCGATAATTTGTTTATTTCATCAATATTTACCTTTTAAACATATAAAGTTCATAAATATAAATGAAATCAGATTTGTGAGCTAGAAATTCACTATGAATGCTAAATCTACTATTAAATTTCTTATTTAATAAGTAGATTTATCCTCTACGAAACTCAATTCCAACTTTTTAACTTTTTTGGCAGGGGGTGTGTCTTGCTGGCTTAGCGAGCGAGACGCTCTCTAATTACTTGTTCCATGTCAACCAATGTTAAGCCAAAACGAAACAAAAAAAAAACATAACTTTCTAACTATTAAAATTAAACATACAGTCATAATTTAAACACCATTGGAAAGTTCTTTCACAGTATTTTAATGATGTACTAACGAAAAATTGTTTTTTTTTTCAAAGATAAATTTTTTATTTCACCTCTCTAAAATTTGGACTTGGGACTTAGATCTAATTACTTTTGTCTTTAGCTTAGGAAGTGACAGTGGCAACAGTGTCAGTGTTGCCTGTTGTGACATTAATATAATACATTTATGATTTATATTGACGATTTGACTGATTAATTAATTCACTTTTGTACTTTCAGATTAATATTTGACTTGTCATTTCTTCATTTCACATTAACTTTGATTAACATTTGTGTGAAACTGAAACACTCAAACAGGCGAAGTTCTAGAGTTTTTTCAAGAATTCAAGTCTCATATAGTACTAAAAGTTAGTTTATTTCAGTTAAACATTAATTAACTTACTTGGCTTCTTCACTTTTGTCTTTTGTTTGCTCTTTCGCATCTTTTTTTGAAGAATCTTCAAAAACAGCAAAAAGATCTGAGCTAAATGGGTCCGCCATGTTGTTAAGAGAATATGACCAGGTAATTTAAGATCTAGATCTAATCTGAGCAAAAAAATTTTACAATAATAATGTTTTGGATCAAATTTTTAAATAATTAGATCTATTTTGAAAACATTGAAAATTTGTAATAATAATTAGTTATAAAATTTAGAACAAGACATTTTTCAGACGTTAAAATATCTTTTAAAAATTTTTGTTCTCAATATTTAAAAGATAAAATTTTTTTTTTTATTTGGCAATCAACAAAGCATGCTTGAATTTTATTTTTAGGTTTTTGATAAAGAAGAGTTATTATAGTTTTGCGAAAATGGGTTGTTATTATTGCTCTACTCTATGATGACTATGAAATTGTTTTACTTTACATGTTGTGGATGTTTCTTCAGATTGAAGATTATTACATCTAAATCTACATATCCTCTAGAGCTCAAACGTTCTGCAGGACAGTTGGCAGGGTTCAAGCTAGTTTTTTTTTAGCAGGGACTTATGAGACAGACAACCATTGTTTGTTTTGTAAATTTCTTCATGAAACAACACTGATATTTTAAATATTTATCATGCTGATTGTTTTGGCAATCATATTGACTAACTGAGTCAACAAATGACCATTGCACAAAGGACAGAAGAGCTGGGAGCTAACCTCACTTCTTTTACTAGGACTTTTGAGAGTCCTATGTTCACTGTCTTTTTCTTTAGAAAATTGTTTACCTTTAAGAAATTAATATCTCATTATGATTATGCTAGCCATACAAGAATAAAGTTGGGAGTCTACCAAGAGTCTAGATTTACAAAATAAAACTTGTTTTTCTACCATAATATAAACAGGGTGACTTTAGAAAGAGAGAGATGTAACAGTCCAGAAACATGTCATTCACTCTATTCTCTTTATTTCATTTTTATACATAATATACAGGCTATAATAAGCTGCATCTAGTACAGGTCATTGTTTTAGTACTTATATGAAGAGAATTATAATAGATTTTGCAAGAACATTTAAAAACATGTTGGAGTTTGAGAATCAAATATTTCTGGATACTTTCCAAGAGGATGGTTTGCTGATAATGTCAAGGTGAGTCATGCAGGTCCTAATATATGTGTATGTGATTATCAATGTTTATTGTTGTTTTAAAGTTCTTTGATGTAAGTAAAATACATTAAATGTAAATAAATAAGCTCCATTTTTCTTACATGACGAGGACACCACTATAGTGATCTTGAATAAGGCTAATATGAACACATACGCACCATTATATATACTATCTCTTTAACTAAATGTATTTAGGTTTAATTCATAATCATATTTTGTGGTGAACTGGTAAAATAAACTTTTTCGTTTATTTTAATAGTTTAAATATTTTGAGGAAAAATACAAATATACAGGATCACCTGTGTTTCTGCATATATGCACATTTAATTAATTCTATTGTTTCAACTCTTTCATATCTAAATTTTTAAATTTATTTTAGAGGCAACTGATAAAGCATGCTTTTTTTTTTCAGAGGTCTTGGTATCAATCGCATATTTGCAGAATTTTTGAAAGTGTACTGTGACCCTGCCAGTTTAGTCCTAGTTTTAAATACAACACCTGCAGATGAGGTAGCGCACTAGTTTTTTAAAAATCCTTTTATCTATACAAATTCTTTTAAGAAGATGTCAATTTTAATTATTTTTTTTCTCTTTAGTCGTATTTCACAGAGCTTCTTGAAAAGCAGGGAATCTCAAATGCACCCAAAATAATCACCAATGAAATCAGTGCTTCAGAAAGGTATGCAGCTTTACTGATCAAATAAAAAAACAAACCTTTAATGTGTTTATAATATGCTGGCACTCCATATCTATTTAACTGCTTTTTATCTTAGGTACCATCAGAATCCTAAGTGCTTACCAAAACATTTTCTGCTGCCTTAAATTCAATTTGAGAAGTACATATATATATATATATATTATTTGACTTTATGTTATGTAAATGGATTGTTGTTGTTTATTAGTAAGTCTTTCACATGACCTGATATAGTCAGAGTAAAAGATCTCATAATTGCAGTAGTCTCTCATTTCTAATCAGATAGGGTAAATGTTAACTAGACACTATTAATATGTTCAAGACACTAATGATTCAGTCAATGATCTGCAGTTCTTTTTTGTCATCCATGTTATTATTGTCTTACAATTTCTTTCTGGTTTATAAAATGTATTTAAATACCTCATTGCTTTAAAGTAACTAAACCTAAGCAAGGCTGCACTATGAAAGGTTGAAATATTAATATTGTTTATAGAATACTTGACACTTAAATTACTTTTGAAGGATTTTCTAAGATTTAACATTAGATGTTGCCCACCTTTGATATCACACTGACGTGGTCCTGTGGTTAAAATTTTTCAAGCAACTCTTTTTTTTTGTTGTTGTTATTCTTACATCCTCAGATTTGCATTCCAAAAAATGTTTATTGTTTTAATTCTTTTGTTGTACATGTCATCATAGGTCGTCAGTTTATCTTTCCTCTCATTGTTTTCAAGCTGATAACTTATATTATGCCATTTATATTATAACAATAGAATGTTATATAATTGTCTTGAGCACCATATCATTCCAATACAAGTTTACTGAGATACTCTTTCATTTTTTTCAGGCAGTTAACATATGCCCAAGGTGGTGTTTTGTTTATAACATCCAGAATTTTGGTAGTTGACTTTTTGACTGACCGAGTTCCGGTCGAACATGTCACTGGCATCATGGCCTATAAAGCTCACAAGTAAGTTGATAAAATATCACAGTATCATGTATTTTCTCATTGATGTACTAGTCCATTGTAATTTTGATACTTTAGATAAAATTATATACATTTATGTATTGTTGTTTCTCTATGAACAGAATTATTGAGTCCTGTCAGGAGGCATTCATTTTACGGCTGTACAGGCAGAAAAACAAGGTCTTTTTTTTTTTTTGTTATTATAGAGTTTGTTGTTAGTCTATTAATTTTGTTTGTGAGAGCGGTGGTTTTGAAAACAAATTATTCTGGTGCAAAGGTAGAGCTCTACTCATTAGAAGCCAAGATAAGTAATGTCAAGTTTAACTGTGTGTGTGACTAATATGAACAAGGCTTGTCATGTTACTAGCATAATGACCAACCACCTCTTCTTTAGCCATAAAATGTTTGGTGCACATTAGAACTGGGTGGTCAAGTGGGAATGTGTTAAATGCTGAATGAGGGGGTCTTTAGTTTGAAACCCAGTAAGGGCTAGGGTTTTTAATTTAGGGTGTCCCAGAGTACATAGCAAACTATAATGTGACAAGTGATGAAAGTTTATTTGAGACAATGTTATTATGTTTTGTATTTATAAAATTATTACAATTGCAAGATGTTTTAAATTAAATTTTTATACAGATCTAGTTTGAGGACAAGGCTACTCTCTTTTGTTTAGACAGACCTTTTGTTTTTTGGCATTAGTTTGATTTATATACTTTTTACTATTTGTTTATCTTCATGTAGTAATTTAAAAACAGATAAATAGCTGCATGATGTTAATTCAGATTGGTTAGTTTGTTGAGAATCTCCTTCAGTTTGTATTATGCTGTTATTAAATAATTTTTTTTTCTTAAACCTTGTTTGTACATTTTCTAGACTGGTTTCATCAAAGCCTTTACAGATGACCCTGAGTCTTTCACTAGTGGGTTTTGTCATGTAGAAAGAATGATGAAAAACCTGCATGTCAAAAAACTGTTTCTTTGGCCAAGGTTCCATGCAAGTGTTGTGTCTTCATTAAAGAAACACAAGGTTAGCCATGTGAATTATTTTTAACTTGTTTGATTTGTTATACTTGACCATTTTAATTTTCCCCCTTCTAATACAAGAACATAAGGGCTTGGGACAACTTACTTAGCAACAAATATCATAGAGGCATGGGGGAAAAAAATGAAGTAAAGGACATGAAAGCTGAGATATTAGATCTGAATCCAATTTTATTAAATCAGTACTCTGTGGAGTCAATACTTCATGGAATCAGTACTTTGTAAAATCAGTACTTAGTGGAATCAGTACTCTAATTTATAGTTTTATCTCCAAAAGTTGGGTCCAATGTATATAGACTAAGACTAGTACAAAATATGAGTCCTAGCATTGAGGTGATAGAATTAAACTAATACAGTTTATTCCCCTGTGTCATGATTAGGATAAATAAATGATTGAAAATACAATTAGACATTTGCTATATATTGACAAATTGAATGAGTCTATCATAGAATTAGTTCATGATTAGACATTATGATAAAGAAGTTTATGAATGTTAGATTTCAACTCTGATCTTTCACTAAAAAATTTCCTAAAAATGATGTCAACAATATAGATCTAGCTGGGACAATATAAATCTAGCTGCAAGATTAAATTAGTTTAAAAAATACTTGTTTGGCTTATCACTATGTACTCAACAATTTGACAGTGTTACCGTACAATCTCCTTGGGAAGAGTTTAGTAAAGGTAGTTCCTCATTGTACTCTACCATAAAATACTTAAAAAGAAAATCTGTATTTCACCTGATTGGTTTTTAAATTCTTAAAACTTTACATTAACAACAGTGGTACAAAAGTATCAATGCTATAATCATTAGATAGTTGTCTGATGTTTTCTTTCCCTTAGATAGATGTTGTGGAGGTCCATCAGACAATGACTCCAGCAATGACAGCCTGCCAGACGTCTTTGTTGGATCTGATCAATGCCTGCATCACTGAGCTCAAACGCTCCAATCCAAGCGTAAGTTCAGCTTTTCACTAAAAGTTATGAAAACAAAGTAATGTTTATTGAAAAAGCCATTAAGCATGTGGGGGCATGGTGGCTGAGTGGCTAAGCGCTTGACTTCTGAACCTGGGGACCTGGGTTTGAATCTTGGTGAAGACTGGGATTTAGAATTTTGGGATTTTTATGGTGCCCCTGAGTTCACCCAACTCTAATGGGTACCTGGCTAGTTGGGGAAAGTAAAGGCATTTGGTCATTGTGCTGGACACATGACACCCTGCCTGTTAACCGTTGGCCAAAGAAACAGATCTTTACTTTGCATGTTTAAATAATAAAATTAATATCTAACTAAACTTTAAACTTAATAGTATTAAATATGATTAAATAAAGTTTTCAGATGAAATACTATTCGTACTGTACAGATTGACACAGATGAAATAACAGTGGAAAATGCGTTATCAAAATCATTCCAAACTATTATTAGACTCCAGCTGGAGCCAGTGTGGCATCAGCTTAGTGCTAGGACTCGACAACTCGTTGCTGATCTTAAAACACTCCGGCTAATTTTAAGGTTAGTTTCCAATTTCAATTACATTTCAGAAAAACTTATATTTTTTCCCTCTGAAAGGGTTGTCTTAGCTTTAATCACTCAACTTAGTTCTTTTAATAGGTTTAAAACTTCAATAAAATCTGAGACATAAAAATATGTCATGACAGGGACTTTCTAATATTGAATGTCTAAAATATGAACTGAAAGTTAGTGGGATGTTTTTGAGAAAAAGTAAAAAATAAAAATGTATTATAAGAGGGGAATTTTTTTACTTTCATGTTTGGTTTCCCAAATATTTTGTTTGTCCTTTCAAAATGAATTATTGAATAAATTGAACTCTGTTATTTTAAATGATGCCTGTCTCTCTCTCTCTTCTCCCCCCCCCCCCCCCCCCACACACACACACAAAGTAAAAGATGCACACAACTATATGATGTAAATATTCCATTGAGAAAAACAAACATTTTGGGTCCATCTCATCACATGTATCTTTATCTTAATGATAAAATTATACACAAATGTTCTTTGAGACTGACTATTACTTCAAGGTGTATTCTTTAAATCCAGCTGAATCTTAAGAGTCATGTTTTACATCTCATTTTATCAAACTATCTGTTAAAGTTCAGTGTAACACATTGTTAGGGTTTATGCTCGAAGTCTTGTAATATTTAGCATTTAGTTTAAAGTTATGATTTAATCAACTGCATTGAACAATGAAGACTTAAAATTGTAAAACTCATCAGCATCTTTAGCAAGTTTTTTTTCTTTCTCAGCTTTAATTACTGCCTTAAAATAAGATAAGTGGTCACTATTACAAATCTCTGAATCTGTTTCTTTAGTTTTCAGTCCAGCGTCGGTTTTAAAACTTGTATAAGTTAATATTTAGAATCCTTGGCCAAACTTATTTTAAACATACATTCCATTTTGACTCTCTGCAGGCACCTGACTCAATATGATGCTGTTACTTTCTTCAGCTTAGTTCAGTCTATAAGGTAATTCCAATGATCATTAAAATCTAGCTAGTCTCTCAAATAAAATGTTACAACAGACATATGTATATTATATATACTTTTTTATTGGTGTGTGTATTATAACAAATTATCATTTAAAAAAATATTTTTCAGGACTAGTGAAAAACTTTTTGGCCAAAATACAGGCTGGCTGTTTCTAGATGCTGCTGATAGTTTATATATGGTAAGTAGAATAGATATGAGTGCTGAGAGTTTATATATGGTAAGTAGAATAGACATGAGTGCTGATAGTTTATATATGGTAAGTAGAATATATATGAGTGCTGAGAGTTTATATATGGTAAGTAGAATAAGGAAAAGTCACACCTATCAAGATAGGCAACTGAATAATTATAGAGCTTGGAGACCAGTATTTGTGTTCAGTATTTGACAATTCTATTTTAACTGCCCTATTAATCTATAGATCATGGGCTAAGTAAAAAAAAAAAAAAAAGTAAAGTTTCCCTTTCAGACCTTGTGATCTATAGGGCAGATGATGTGAAGGTCATCTGTTTCTGTGGCCTATTGTTTGCAAAGGTGTGATAACAAACCAGCACAACAAACAACCGCCTTTACTTTTCCCCAACTAATGTCAGGTACCCATTAGATCAGGGTGGACTCAGAGGAGCCCAAAGATCCAGAAATTAAAAATCCTAGTCTACACCAGGATTTAAACCCAGGACCCCTGTTTCGGAAGTTTAGCGCTTTACCGCTCAGCGACCACGCTCCTAGATCATGGGGTAAGCAAATTGAATATTTTATACTACCAGTCAAGACTTTGTTATTTTAAATTTAAAAAAAACAGGACTGAGATTTTAGTGCATCTGGCTAATTAGAAATGGGCAACACATATATATATCTATATATATATATTATATATATATATATATATTTCAATGAAGATTCATGTGAATGTTTTTAGGTTAACTAAATTAGAATGTTCTAGCTAGACTTACTGGCTTGTTTTTAATGCTTCTAACATACAAAAAAAAAAATCAATTCTTCTACCAGATTGGGTTCTAAATTTACTTAACCTACTTGTGATTTTTTCTTCTTCAATAACTTTTTTTAGCTATAAAAGAATCATAAATGAGAATTATGTTGTTTTTTTTTAAATTTTTCTATAGCAAGCCAAACTCAGAGTATATGGGAATGTGCAATGCTCAAAATCTTCCAGTAAAACTAAAGAGGACAATAATGGTCAAGAGAATTCAGATGAAGATGGTTTGTATGTGTCTTATTGTGTTGCTTTTCTATTGGAAATTTCTATGCATGGCAGAAAAACTATAAATAGCCTGTATTTTGGTGTATCCGGTGTACAAAATACAGGAAGTGTTAATTAAGGTGTTTTTTAAAAAGATGTAAGAGCAACTTTTTGTGCACATTTTTAGAACCGCAGAATCAAGTTTTCTAAACTCTTCTATTTGTAGAGCAAAATAAATTCAACATGGAGGAAGCATTAGACTTTCACTGTATAACTTAAAAACTTAATTCTAAAACAAAATGGGCAACTAAAAGGTGGTAATCAAGGAGATTAGATATGAAGCTCAACTTCCATGCATTGAGATATTTGACAAAATTAGTGCTCAGTTTTTGTCTTTCAGTTGGCCACAGTGAAGTTTAATTTAGTGTCCTTGACATTGTTTTAGTTTATCATAAAAATCTCCAATTAAAAATGTTTTAAATTTCTATCCATTTGTACAGAAGAGACCACCAATGGCCTTGAACTCTGCCCCAAATGGCAGACACTGAGTGAGATCTTGGAAGAAATAAAACAAGAGGAAGATGATTGTGTTGAGATATCTCTCCCTGGTCCCAGTTCAGCGAGTGATCTTCCAAAACCAGACGCTCGCATTCTAATTTGTGCTGAGGATGACCGCACCTGCAATCAAATTAAGGAGGTTGGTATCTAGAACCTTATTTAGCATTCAAAACCTTTTTTCATATTGTGTTGTTTTTTTTTAGAATATAAAAGCTTTTCTAAGTTTGAATTGAAATCAAATAGGAACGCTTTTTCATATTTTCATGACTAATAAGAAGCTACTCATATTTTTGTCAGTTATTTTGTTTTCATTTCAGTATTTGTGTGAAGGAGGAGAGGAGCTTATGAATAAATTATTTCAAAAGTATGTGGCACTAAGGGCTGGCACCAAACAGCAGAAAGTGAGTTCAAACTTTTAAAAAGAAAGTCTTCCCTTAAGAAATATTTATTTAGTTTTAAATTCTTTTATGTTTTTAAAGCAGTACATCAGATTTGTTGTAAAAGTGGCAAAGCCCTGTTTCACCTCATAGATAAACTGTATGATTGAAAGAGAGAGCCCAAGCTATATTTTTAGTAATTATTCATACAATCTCAAACAATGTTACTCTCTTTTTTTTTTATTTTAATAATAAACACAATTCAACCTTGGCAAGGCCTGCGATGCAGCTGTTCCCAAACTGTATTGACCTTGCCATTCTTTTAGATAGATAGCTGCACGGAGACGCGGAAAACTGCTGAGTGGACATCATTCCAACCATAACTAATGCCTAGACATTCATCTCATTTCCATGGGATGATACATAGTCATTTTGCAACTGAAGGAGGCCATATTCTATTACAATTGAACATGTTCTCTAATACTCTCCTTGCAGCCCAATGTTGAAATAGTGAAGAACAAAGAGGATAAAAAATGCTCAAAAGTTACCAAGGAGGATCCTGTCAGTCTGACCTTGACCCAGATGTTGACAAACTCCAACGTGGAAGATGCTGGTAATGACAAGGTGAGAATATTGATTATGTTTGCGATTTATTGATTAGATAAAAGGTTTTGCACTTTCTCCCAAAACAAGTATTTTGTTTATTGTAATCAACTATATTTGTAGTCATGTACTTTCTTCTGAAGTTGGCTTCCAAGTCTTTCTACTTTGTAGACTCACTAAATCCCCTGAGTGCTTAGAAAACTCTCAAACCATAGCTACTACTATTTGATCACCAAAGTTCTCTAAACCATTGTATTAATAATTAGGTGCCAGTAATAGAGAGATACATAGTGAAGACATTTTAAAAACTCCAACTGTCTCTCACAAAGGTTGTGAGACACACATTTGAGACCCAAAGAAAAGTCCTTGTAGAAGAAAGGCGCAGAAGACAAAAAAAAAAAAAACTTAAAATAGACTCTGCTCACAACGGCTTTGTCAGCTTAAGGTATGGAAAAATATGCAGGTCACAAATGGGTTTACATAATGTGAAACACTGTTCTCAACATTTTAGGAACTAAAGTGAAAAAAAAAACGTCTTAAATTAAATTGTGAATACCATTATAAAAAAACAAAACAACTATGATGTACTATTAAATTTTCCATGTTTGACTCGTGAGAACTTTGGGAACCTTTTTTCTTACCCAGCTGCTCAACTTTTGACATCACCTATTTATTATTATTATTGTGTTGTATTGTCTGGCTTGTATTTTATCCCATCACATTGTGTTTCAAATGTTTGGTCTTATGTTAAATATATTTTTTTTATCTCCACAGAATGGAATTGAACCATTAGCCACATCTAAAGATATTTACTTTAGCATGGTTTTATCAGCCATGACCATTATCCATCCACTACATGGGTGTTCTGACCCCCATGGCATGAGTCGCACCCTGGAAGAGATCCAGCCCAAATATGTCATTCTTTATGACCCTGAGATAAGTGTGGTCAGGCAGCTAGAGGTCAGTATTTTGAATATTGTCATTTCTATAATAACAATAACAAATGACTTTTTAAAATATCAATGCTGTTTACCTGTGTCACAGAAATATTAAATTCAAATGTATGTTCAAAACACTCAGATGTGGCAAATGTTCCGTGTACGCTCCTGCTAGGATCAAAAGCCAGACATTGTTGTTTTGATACTTAGAGACAGCCATAATTCTTATAATATCTTATTTTATAAATTACACTCTGAGACATACTGATGAAGTGCACCTGAAACTGAATATTTTAAGAACATTTCAAATAATGGTTAACACTTTAATTAGGAACATATCATTCACAGTGGGCATTCTCCCTGGTTGTTTTAAATGTCACCATTCGAAAGAGAAATGTGTACATGCTCTATTTCAGGTGTACAAAGCTTCTAGACCCAGTCAACAACTCAGGGTATACTTTATGATGTACAAGGAGTCTGTGGAGGAACAAAGGTACTTGACAATGTTACGCAAAGAAAAGGAATCGTTTGAGTATCTTATTAGAGAGAAAGCTGTAAGTTTTATCAAAGAAATTTTTTTTCCTATATGTTAACAAAAAGAAATTTCATTTTGTTGTTCTTTTATTGGTGGTCTGACTTTACTTTATAAAATATTACATTTTATTATCATAATTAAAATTTTAAAAAAACACAACACTTATTTTTCTGTAGAGTTCACCTGTCTTTGTGTCCAGCGCTAAGGAGTATAACCAGAACGCTCTATTACTCTCCTTAGCATATGCTTTACTCATTATTGTCTCATCTTAATCTCTGACTCAAATTTCTGGACCCTTGGTTTTGCAGTGACCAAGCAGTTCAACCGGTCTGGTACCATTTTCTCATGATGGATTGTAGCTTGTATCACATTATGGTGTTTGATTTAAAGAAAAGATTGAGATCTTATAAAAACATCTATTTACTCATTGCATAATGACACATAAAGGCTCATCCTGATTTTAATTTCTAATACAGACAATGGTAATAGCAGAAGAACCAGATGGTAAAAGTGAAGATACTTCGGTGCGTGACCGAGGACAGAAAGCTTCCAGCTCAAGGTCAGGAGGCATTGAGCCTCAGCAGACACAGAAGGTATAAACATATTACCTTACCTAGCCCACACATTTTAAATTATACAAGGCCTTTAAGAAATCAATGACCTTTATATTTGTGCCCATCAATAACATTCTATAGATCATTGTTGACATGAGAGAATTCAGAAGTGAGCTACCATCGCTGATACACCGTAGAGGTATTGAAATAGAACCAGTCACACTAGAGGTCAGTTATCATTTTTACAAAGCTAAAATATCAACTCGTTTTGTCTGTCTGGTAAAAAGTTTGTAATCGTTATTTCTCCCTCACCCCTTTCTCAAAACTTGGAACAATTATTCATTGACATAGACAAGACATAAATAAAAAAAATAAAAAATTAACCATTAGTCTGTTGATTACTTGCAATTAATTATATATTTTGTTTGATACCAACAAGGGAACTTAATCTGTCAGTATTCAAACCCTAAATATGTAAGGATCTGTCCCCTTAGATCAGGGGTGGACAAATTACAGCCAGCGGGCCAAACGCGGCCTGCGGGAGTGTTTTATGCGGCCCGCCAACCCCCTACAGAAATCAGGTGTGTCCATAGTATATATATACAAATAAAAATGCAAATATATTAAAAATAATATCTGTATAAATTATTGAAACTGTTTCATTATAAAAAGTGTTAAGTAAACTAAGATTAAGCTAATTGGCTTATAGATCAATACACTCAGTCAAAGACACAATCTCATATCAGTATTTATTCAATGCTATGAAGAACTGTGTTGAGTATTGGATATGCTTGAAACGAGGCAAGTGTAACAACTGATGAGTTCGTGCTTTGAATGAGAAAAATAGTTGTTGTTTTATTATTATTATTTTGTATATATCCCAACCATAAACTCTAAACAGCAAAGTTTGCACAAAGCTGCATAAAATTACTTATTAGGGCAAGGGGGTGTTAACCACAGGTAATTAAGATTTAGGAACAAAAAAATCCAATGTATCTGATAGGTAAGCATGTGCAAGGCAGATAAGAAAATTATGTTATGTTACTTGGAGGACATTAACCGTGACCTTACATTGTCTCATTCAGTGAATAAGCATTTTTTTAATAACCTAAACAGGTATAATCACTGCTCGAAGTTGACTGACTGTTATTTGACAGCAGTCACAAGGGTAACAACTAGTAAGCTAGTTCCACAGTTCCGGAACATTATGCACGAGTGTAAAAAGTAAAATACTGCACAATATGTACAACTGTATATTTGCGGGGGATATTGTTTTTATAAAAAGACAACTTCAATTTTCAAAAAAAATCATATATGCGGCCCGCCATTCCCATTTTTTTAAAAATGCGGCCCTCGATACAAAAAGGTTGCCCACCCTTGCCTTAGATAATTAAACATGTTATTTCTCCCATACCCATTCTCAGATCAAGTTGAAACTTTAAACAACTATTTATTGCACCTAACAAAATATAAATCAATAAAACAAATTAACCATTTAGTCAATTATTCATTGGTAAATAATTATTTTGTTTGATCTAAAGTAAGGGAAATAACTTCTACATTATTGAGAGAAATAGTTTTAAGTGTGAAGTTCTTTGTATTAAATAAACTTTGTTGTTTTTTTTAAAGGATTTTAAAAAAATTTTGTTTATTCTTTTCTTTGCATTCACTGGTAATTTCATTTTACATTTCATAGTTGGTGATATAGCGTCATGTACATTTTAAAGATACTCAGAATACACACTGTGCACTTATAAACTTAATGTCATATTGTCCAGTTCAGGTTGGAGATTACATCTTGACCCCTGACATCTGCGTGGAAAGGAAAAGTATCAGTGATCTCATTGGTTCGCTGAACAATGGGCGCCTGTATCAGCAGGCATTGTCCATGTGCAGATTTTACAAGAAACCCATGGTCCTGATAGAGTTTGATACCAACAAACCTTTTGCTTTACAGGTCAGTAACTTATTATAATAATAAAAATATTTCTAAATAGTATCACATAGTATGCTTGTCTTGTGTGACAAAATAGTATCACATAGTATGCTTGACTTGTGTGATAGAATAGTATCACATAGTATGCTTGACTTGTGTGATAGAGTAGTATCACATAGTATGCTTGACTTGTGTGATAGAATAGTATCACATAGTATGCTTGACTTGTGTGATAGAATAGTATCACATAGTATGCTTGACTTGTGTGGAGAATGAAAAAAAAGTTACTTGTATTGGAAATAGATGACTTTGATGGCAAATAGATTATCTGACCTGTGTGGGGGAATTAAATACCTGAAATCTCTGGGAAATATGGTACCTGACCTGTGTGTAGAATAGATTATCTGACCTGTGTGGGGGAATTAAATACCTGAAATCTGTGGGGAATATAGTACCTGTCCTGTGTGTAGAATAGATTACCTGACCTATGTGGGGGAAAAAATAAATACCTGAAATCTGTGGGGAATAGAGTACCTGACCTATGTGTAGAATAGATTACCTGACCTATGCGGGGGAAAAAATAAATACTTGAAAACTGGGGAATAGAGTACCTGACCTGTGTGGGGAATAGAATAATTTATTAGTGTGTGTGGAAAAGAATACTGACCTTTGTTGGGAAAAGACTACATCATCTGTGTAGGGAATGGGAAGAGCAATGTGAGTTTGGGTATGAAGATTCTGGTTTGTCTTCAAAATATTTATCAGACTTTCATTCGTTGTTGCTATTTCCATTAAAGTGTCAGTTGTGTTAAAATACAAATTAATAATAATAATAATATTTGTCACTGGTATTCCTTTAGGTGAAATCATCCGTCAGCGGGGATGTGTCACTAAATGACATTACAACCAAACTGGCCATCTTGACCATGCAGTTTCCTAAGCTTCGTCTTTTGTGGTGTCCTTCACCATATGCATCGTCTGAACTTTTTGAAGAGCTCAAAGTGAGATTTACTTTTTTAATTAGTTTGATTATATTGATATATATATATATATATATATATATATGATATTTTCTAAATTAAATCTTGTGATTTAAAAGATTCATTAATTAGAAACCATGACTGGGTTTCTTGTTTGTCCACACCACCTACAGTCTCTTTCTTTGTTCGTTCTCAGTAAAATTAAATTTTTTTAAAAACCTAATTACTTGATTTCAGATTAGCTTTCACAAATTAAAATACTATTTTATATAATTTAAAAAAAAAAAAAGCACACGGTTAATTCAGAACCAGCTTCCATTTTGTTTTTAAAAGGCAATCATGATATCTTGTTATATATATTGTTGTTATCTAGTTATGATCAAAATGTATTTGCCATCAAATTATTTTTTTTTTATTTTTCAAGTTGGAAGGCATGGTTGGGGTGACAGTTTCTTAATTACAAAATTAAAAAGTTGATAATACCTATGTAATGATCTAGTTTTTAATCTATGTTCCTACAGGAAGGAAGACCTCAGCCCAATGCAGAAGTAGCCATGACAGTTACTGCAGTATCTTCAGAAATGCCAGACTGGACAGACAGATACAGTCATGGTCCACAGGTCAGATATTTTTAGTTTCTCATGGTTATTTACTCTATTTGTTCATCCTATGCATTCTTGAGTTTAATAAAAAAAACTACCTTGTACAAGGTTTGAATCAGATTAAATTTAGCTCATTCCCATATTATTTTCACTCTGTACTTTGAAGGGTGCCAGGACATCCGCTCTGTTATCAGCAGCAGACGCCATGGCTGGCTTGGCCACGTTCGTAGAATGCCAGTAGGTCGACTTCCACAGGACATTCTGTATGGCGATCTAATAGAAGGCAGGAGAACCACTGGTCGCCCACTTTTACGTTATACGGATGTATGCAAACGCGACATGAAGCTCTTCAAAATTGACACTAGCAGCTGGGAAGAGGTGGCACTGGATAGATCCACATGGAGAGAGAGCATAAAGGAAGGGTCACGGATTGCAGATGTCATACACAATAGAAGCAGAAAGAAGGGTGAAAATGCAACGGCGATCGCAGCTGTGTATCAAGGATTGGCCTCTTTAGTCACACAAGAAGTTGCGAAGGGAAAAGATCGTCTTTCGAGACGTAAAATGCCACAGATGTACTTTGAAGTGATGAATCTAGCAATCAATTGGTGCTTAAATAAATAGGTTTCAAGGGAAAAATTTACTCTTCAACTCACAAATATTGATATTATCATGCTGTTGGTGTGATCCACACTTATAGACTCATAGTGTTGGTGTGATCCATTGTAATTATAGACTCAGTTAAAATCTTATTAGCCAGAAAAATTTATTTTTATATTGGTCTAAAAATTTATTATAACAACAGAAGACATAATCAGGGTCTTAACATTTTTGCATTTATATACTTATAGTTAACATCTTAAAAGACAGAAAAATTTATTTTTTTTATATCAGTCTACAAATTTTACTTTAGAAAATTGAAAAGATTGTAGGCTTTTTTTGTTTATAAAAATTGTTTCAATACCTTTTTCTGAACTATTTCTGTGAAAATTAAAATGTTTCAGGTCTGTTATCTTAATTATTTCAGTGTAACTAAAAATTGTTTCATTAGCCTTTATGTTAACTATTTCTATCTGACAGGACTTTGTTCTACGAATGCCTGGCATCAACTCTAAGAACTATCAATCCATACTGAACAAGTTCAAAAACCTTTATGAAGTCTCACAGGCCAGTCTGGAACAGCTGACACAAGTTCTAGGAAGTTCTGTTCATGCTCAGCAACTCTATGACTTCATGCATAAGGAGCAGCGGGTTGCCATAGAGACAGGGGCTGCTGGTAACAGCAAGAAAAATTGGAAAGGAAAAGGCAAAGAGTTCAACAGTAAAAAAAAGGGAGTTAAGAGAAAAAAATAAGGGAACTGAATTGTCTTCTCTTTGATGTATGTTTTATTGTACATGTTTCGGGTGTTCCTTCAGAATATAAGATCATTACAACCTAGTCCAAACCTCACGCAGAAAGTCGGGCAAGGTTTGAACACAGGGCCTTCAAGTTGACAGCTCAGAGCGATGACCACACGACAAGGCAGCCATATGTACATAAATAATAATTACCGTAGGATTTAAGTGGGATTGTGTGTGAGGGTGTTAGTCTTGAGAGAATCATTTTATGTGTGAAGAAATGGTCAGTGTAATCTTGAAACCATCAATCTGCATTCACATGTTTTCAATGAAAATGTATGTAAACCCACTGTAAAACCAGTATGTTTGATCTATGGCCTCTGTCAGTTTCCCAGCAACTAGAGTTTGTCTCATGAAAATAAGATGAAGTCTGGGCATTAGCTTTGGTTGGAATGATATCACCCGTTCATCTCCACGCAGCTTATGTGTCTAAAGAAACTATACAGTTTGAGACCATTGTCATCGCAAGCTCTACCAGAGTGTAGCACTGTGTGCTGCAGGCTGCCTAAGGGCCACACTCTTTAGGGATGACTCCCCCAAGCCTTTCCCATGTTTGGGTCTAGCTGCAATAAATAAATTGTTCATTTATATATCCTTTAATAGGACTTATGAAATAATTCTACAGAACCTAAATAGTGTACTATGAATAAATTATGCAATTTAATGTTAATATGTTTAAAATTGTCACTTTATATTTGCCAGTGCATCAGAATGTAATGAAAACTTATGACACTGGAGAGTTACACTATTGTGATGAATATAATGTATTTCTATATTGGTAATAATTGTACATATCATATTTTGTTATTGATGTCTTTAGGCTTTGTTATTAACAATACATTAGATACAAACAAACAAAAAAAACGTTTCAGCGTTATTTGCCATAGTTATTGTTACATGGTTATGGTTTTATTGTTATAGTTATTTGTTATAGTTAATTGTTTCATAGACTGGTACACACAGACTAGGAAAGGTTACTGTTAAAATAAAATGTATACATTATTTCCCCTTTTATGTTCTGATACGTAAGACTAAGAGGATTCAACATTTTGACCTTTAAAAAAAAACAGTTAAAAAATCAGGTCTAATTTGAGATACACAAATTAATGGGGGAAAAATTCTTTCGTTTGAAAAATCTTAATGTATTCTACCAGGTCACAATACATTTTCAATGTCATGTCGCACAATATTTAAACTACCCAAGTGATGGCTTTAGCAATGAATAAACAATCAATATTATGGATTACTTTAGTTGCAACAAAGTAGTGCTTTGTCAGTTTCTCTAAAACTAAAGTAAACAAACTGCAAGTATTGACTAGGGTAAAAGAAATAAAATTCAGAAATAGAGGGCATCTATACGTATTTTTAAAAAAAAGTATTTGAAAAGAATAATTGACTAAGAACATTTTGCTGGAAACTGCTCATTGAATATTTAAACAAGTTTACCACCATGGTCAAGTTTTTAAAATCTTTGTCTCTAAATATATGGCGAGATAAGTTAACCAACGAAGAAGTCCTGCACCGTTGCAAGTGAGCGCACACACTTAACGACTTCACTGCTTTCTTGGTCCTTGACCTTTTTACAATGGCGAACCGTAGTTCTGCCTAATGTCTTCCAAGACTAAATCAAGTAACTAGATAAACGAGACGAAGCCCCCAAAATATGTTACAGCTTTCCTAATATATATTTATTTATAATTCTCTAGCAACTACCTTCACGATGCGTCTAGGTGTCCCGAGGTTCCGCTGTAATTCACGAATAAAACAACTAGATCAAAACACTTTAATGAACTTTTCCGGCATATCACACACTGCACTCTCTACTCTTGACAACTAACTCACTTCCGGTGATTCGCTTCTTTGTAAAAATAGATCATACATACATACACACATTCACCTGTGACTTGTGACAGACAAGTTTTTAAAATCTCTGTCTCTAAATATATGGCGAGATAACCAACGAAGAAGTCCTGCAGGATGCCAGGACTTCCAAGCTTTTATCAGCAGTAGACGCCTTGGCTGGCTTGGACATGTTCATAGAATTGCCACAAGGTCGAATCAAACAAGACATTTGTATAGTTATCTAGTAGATGTCAGGAAAGTCGCTGGGCGCCCATTTTGAAGGTAGACTGTTTTATGCTAGAGCGTCAAGAAACTCTCCAGAATCGACACCAACTGTTGGGAGAAAGAAGCACTGGATAGATCCACATAGATAGCAAGCATAAAGAGTGAAAATGTTTCAGTTTCTGGTGAGGCCCAACCTGTGACAGCAGCTGTGTATCGAGGATTGGCCTCTTTGGGAATTTCGGAGGTAGAGTTGGTAGTAGAGGTTAACTCCTCTTGCCAAAGTAAATTTAGATCCTAGAGACACGCACGCACGCACATACATACATGGGCGTAGCCAGGATTTTTTTTGGGGGGGGGGGGGAGGGGATTCCCGCTCCCCCCCCCCCCCCCACACCCGAAAAAAATTATATATATGTTTGTATGGATGTGTGTGTGTGTGTACATAATTAATCTCTATCACATTCTGACCTTTCATTCTCTAGGAAGACGTTTTTTTGTGCCCTTGAATAGGTTCTTCCTGGAGTTAGTGAAAATATTGTAGACTCCTCGCCCTTGCCAGCAAGGGGTCTGGGGGAGCGCTGAGAGCCTCCAAGCACTATTTCTGGTATTAAAAATCAACTAAATGCATATTCTGAGGTACCTACAGTGCATTATTTTTTTGCTATTAAAAAGTTTTATTTCAAAAACTTAATGTGCTGTTCTTACTGACTTAGACCCTCCCGCGCCGTTCGGCGCATTTGCTGGCAAGCTGTTTCTACAAAAATCTGTCACTGGCAATGTCTGAAGCCTCTTCCCACCTGCTCTGAGGACCTCCATGAAAGTGTGGCGCCAAGTTGTACTAGGATGTCATCGCAACTCTTATTATGCATAATTCATTTTGTCGGAGAACATGTCCCGCAAGTCTCATGCACAACCTTACTAAGGGGTCGACTCCCATTTCGGCATAGGATTTCCTTGATTTAGACCCGATCTCTATAACTAACTCCTAAAATCCTACTTAGCCATCTTTGTAGAGCCACGTTTAGTGCTTTTCAATTTCATTGCACTTTATTAATGGAGCCCAGCCACTGGTAGACATGTGTAACTTCTCTTGACTACGATCTTGGAATTAGGTGACTATTTTGCTTTAGATGTTATATCGAAAAGGGAAGTTTTATCGTCAAAATCATCTGTTGGGAGGTTTGAAACTAAAAGATATCTGGAGTTGTTTTTTTCTTAATTCAAAACCACATTTAGCTACGGTCATATAATTTGGTGACTGTAGTTTGCTTTAAAAATAATATTGAAGAGAGAGGCTTTCAACCTTAAAACGCTCTGTAAGGGGATTTTAAACTCAAAACTATCTTGAGGGGTTTTAAACTTTAAAAAAAGCCATCTGGAGAAGAGGGATTGAAACTCAAAACTCCCCATTGGCTTGGCTACGCACAAAGAATTTTTGTGTGTAATTTGCTTTTTTTTATATTGAAGAGGTATTTTTGAGCATCAAACCCCTCTGAAGGGAAATTTAAACTCAAAACACCCAACAGGCTTGGTACGCTCATAGCATTTTGATTGCGAAATTTTTAATTTTTTTTAATTTTGAAGATTTATTTTTAGCTTCAAACCTCGCTGGCGGGGGGTTTAAACTAAAAAAAACCTTTGCCTATACTCATAGCATTTTGAGTGCGTTATTTGCTTTTTTTTTTTTTATATTGAAGAGGTATTTTTAGCTTCAAACTCAGCTGAGGAGGGGGTTTAAACTCAAAACCCCTTTGGCTACGCTCATACAATTTTGAGTGTGTAATTTGCTTTTTTATATTGAAGAGGGGTTTATCGTAAATTTCGGAGAGGGGTTTAAAATCAAAATTTTCCTTAGATGTGCTCTTGGAATTTTGGGATTGTCGTTTGCATTTTTTTTTTGTTTTATAGAAGATGGGGATTTAAATGCAAAACCTTCTGGTAGGGGGTTTTAAACTCAAAACCCTTGGTAGTGGGTTTCAAACTCAAAACCCCCTGGTAATTAAAAACCCCTGGTAGGGGGGTTTAAATTCAAAACCCCCTTGGCTGTGCTAGGGCAAGTGATGGTTTAGTATTAAAATTTCACCTAAAATAAACAAAATTAAAGCAAAAGATCGGTCACTAAACTCCGACCCCCCCCCCTGCGGGGGAGTTTGAACCCCCCCCCCCCCTGGCTACTCCCATGATACGTACATACATACATACATACATACATACATACATAGAGAGAGAGAGAGATATGGGAGGAGACAGACTGGACGTGCTGGTACGAACTTCGCCGAGTACAAAAGAAACGAAGCCTGCATCAAGAGAAAACAAAAAGAAAGTTGCCTCCCTGTCAGCCAGCCCTAAGACAGATGCATAGACATGCACGAACTGTGGCAAACTCTGCCGCTCCAGAATTGGCTTGATCAGTCTCTCCAGATTCTGCCCCGTCTCAAGACCAAACTAAAGCCAGTGACTCATCTGGGCGCATCCATTGTTTTCCGAGAGAGGAGGAGTCATATACATGTATATATATATATAATCGATACCATCTTTTCAAATACAAGTACATATTATTTATTATATCTTTGTTATGTCTACAGTCTTGAAGGGAAGGGCAGGTCTTAGGGCACTGCAACCTATGCGGCCGCAGTGGGCCCCGCACTTTCATAGGCCCCGCGCTAACTCTAATTGTAAATTATTGAATTAAATCATTTTAACTTATAACAGGGTTTTCGCAGTCTTCTGATTTTCCAGGAGCTCCAGGAAATCTAGTGAAATTGCAAAGTATACGAAAAAAGTCATGAAAATCTCCTGAAATTATTAGAATATCCTGAAAACTCAAAACATGTTCTGAAAAATAGACAAAAGTGTAATTTTGATGTGTCACCCAATATGGAAAACGCCAATCCTGCACGCGATTAAAAAAAAAAAGGCATTGTCAGCTTTCATTTAATAAAAATAATAGGGCGAATTTTAACCAAAAAAGTACGTTCCAAAACTTTATTTACTGTAATAATCAATGGCATTTAAATCTATCTCGATCTCTTAAAAAAAATCAAAAGAGATATTTTGCTAGTTGATAGTAAATCTAAAAGGCAGATCTGAATGTTTATCGGTTTTATGTTAGAAATCTATCTTCTATTGTAGATGGCTCGTCAAGTTAATTTGATCTTGATTGTGCACGTAGTAAAGTTTGAATAAAATACCAAGACGAGTTTATTTTCTAACAAAAATCTTAATTTTCACTTATTATCCTTACCCCTACCCACACTAGGCCCCGCGCAATCCGTTTCACATAGGGCCCCGCAATCTGTAGGACCGGCCCTGCTTGGAGGCCCTTTGCTTGAGACTGTAGAATTAGAGGCGAGGATCCAAGCCATAGAATTGAAATGCTATAGAAGGATCCTGGGTTATTATGTATTAGTCTTCTGATATGATGAGACCCTTTAGCGATACATCAATATGAAAACGAAAAAATCACAGTTTATAAATACTTCAATCTTTATTAACACTGAAAACACTTTCTTGTTCATATTCCTCCATTTTTGTTTTGTTTTTGTCTCCCTTTCAACACGCATTCGCACCATTTCACATTTACACTACCACATGCGCACGTAACTGTAGGTATCACCTGCAAATATCGCACCACATGTGAGAAGTTAGAAACAGGATCACAATGGCAATCGGCACCACAATGACATGTTGACCTCTGTAAAAAAAAACAAAAAAAAAACACAGAAAACTTTAAAAAAAAACAGTATGGCCATATCACGAGATCCTTATTACTCATAAATACCTTCCTAAATGGTTCAGAAGCAGAGAAAAAAGAAGAAATGGCGGACAGAGAAAGCAATGGGAAGACAACATAAAAGAATGGACAGGCCTGTCGTGATAATAAGATTCTAGTGAAGGCGAAAGACAGAGAGGAATGGAGAAAGACGGTCGACAGATCATGTGTGGTGCCCAACAGACTAAGCGAATGAGTTCCAAGTGGTTCTTACGTTCTGCTGACTACGATTGTTTCAGCTTGAGCCTTTAAACTTATTAAAGCATATAGCCTGTAGCTTAATTAAGATTTAGTTTAATTACTATCAGGGCCGGCCTTAGGTAGTTGGAGGCCCTAGGCAATGTGACTTTGGTGACACCAAACGAAAATTTAAAATAAACGATTAAAAAATAAAATCATGTAATTTAAAAAATATCTCTATCTATATCGAGATCGACAATAAGATTTCGACTCATTCTAACAAGTAAATCTAAACTTTCGTTAATAAACTTTGAGTCATAGTCTAGCAGACATAGAGCAATGGAGCTTTGCTTTGTTTTCAGGTTTGAACCATTTTATGCTATTTTTGTTCTTTAAAAATTGCTTTTAGTCTTAAGCGTGGCCCTCAACCATCGGCGGCCAAAGGCGGATGCCTAATTGGCCTATGCATAAGGCCAACCCCGTTACTATCACTACCAAAGCTGTCTAGTCGTAACTGTACTGATGTTGTCCTGTGGCCTCTGGAAGACGTGACCAATTAAATCTTTACATTGGAAATATTGCTTTGTGTGAATGTCGATATTCATCTGATCTCAACTCCTGGGTCGCTACCAGGTGGTGTAAAGTCCGAGGTTTAAGTCTGGGCATACATTTGTTGCATAACATTTTCTTCAAAATTTTCTCTAGAACAATTCTATTCTAGCGCTTCAGTTACGCATCAGTGACGCTTCAGTTACATCTTATACCTTGATAGTCGAGCTCATCATTCGTTTTTGCATAAAGATTTATCTGTTTATTACTAACACAAATTAGGAGCTTATAATCGTTTATAATCGTAAACCTTTTTTTGTTTGTTTGTGTGTGTTTGCGTATGCGTTTTTTTACGATTCCTCCTATTAGCTTGCGAATTCGTCATGGATTAAAAAAGGTGGGGAAACAATGGGTGGAACACGGACACGTCGATACCTTTCAAAAACAGCTCTAATAATCTTCTTATAAATTTGATAGTTCATATAAAGACATAAAACTAAACTACGAAGTAAATCGTCAAAACCAAAACAATGAAAACTCCGGTTTGGTCGTTATATTTTGTTCAAACTATACTCCTCCTAAAATAAAAATTGTGTTACTTGGATCAAGCTTTCAGTGAGTATTCCAGCACTCTATACAAATATGTCTTTGTATTGTGTAAAGAGTTGAATCAGACTTGAGTAAATCAATAGACGTGTGCATTTTACACACCGTCTTATGTAGAAATCTGCTGAGCTGTAATAGAAGGACTTGATTGTGCAACGCTCACTGGATAGACTCCTTGCAATATTACAAGAAATAGAACTAAGAACGAGAAATTAGAGACGAGTCATCAGTATCAATAAAAGAGAAATTGATTAAAAATAACAACTTGTTATGGTTACTGATTATTGAGTTAAATTGTGACGAATTCTTAGCAGTCATGCGCTATGATCCGAGAACCTCTGCGAGACATTTCGTCACGTATGACCTCATGAAGACATCAGCAAGTTAAAAATACGGAAACAGAATCTCGAGTAGTCTCAAATGAGCGCAGTAATTTCAGACACCTTTATTATTAAAGCTTTTCTTTAGAGAAAGTGATTTGATAAGTTTCTCAGACCAGGTGTCAGAAATGTCACAAAAGTCCTCCTCTACTATTTTTCCCCGCCAAACTTTGAAATATGAAACACAGGAAACAACGTTGAGACGTGTGTATGTGAAGGAGGGGGGAAGTCATTTTGATTTATGCTACGCTGTGACAAAGACTTAAAAAGAAAAATGATCTTTCTTCTATTCATTTTTTGTTTTGTTTCGGACTTTTCTTTGTGTATAGCTTTATTCAAACCCACGACAGACAGCAGACAGAAGGATGGAGTTAAGACGTGAACTTTTATTGGCCGTACTAGTGGCTTTAAGTAAGTTCATTAGTTAATATTTGCAGTAATTAATCAATGCAGGGCCGGCTCTAACAATTGCGGGGCCCTGTGCGAAACAGATTGCTCGGGGCAAAGTCTGGGTAGGAATTAGGATCATAAGTGAAACATAAGATTTTGTATTACAAAATAAACTTACTTTTCTTATTCAGTTTTCTTACTAAGTAAACAATCACGATCAAAATTCTGTTTCCTACATAGATCATGCTCAATAGCAAGAATTATCCAATTGTTCGTGAATTTTTGACCTCAAGTAATTCTTGATTAGTGTTCTCTCTTTTTTCACTTTTCCCTCTCTCCTCTAATCTTTTGTACCTCATTCTCTCTTTTTTTATCGCTGTCTTTCTCTCTCGATCTCTTTTACTGCAAGTTTTCCCTCTTTCTCTCCTGCAGAAACACCAACAATTATAGATAGCTATTTATTGTTATCATCCTAAGATGTGAAGATTCATTAATCTGATGATTAGGTAAAGATTCAATACAATCATTCTATTAATATTTAAGCGTCCGGACAAATCCCTCCCCGGCCTAATATTGCGATCAGTGGAGTACCCTGCACCCAGTCGGACATCAGCAACATGATAGGTAAGTGTATGATCAAGTTCTCCCGCGGCCACGGTCCAGCGGTCATGGTCAAGATGAGGAAAAGTCTTCAGTGCGAGACGTCTATGATAAACTGCACGTGAGTTGTTGTTTTGGTTAACTTCAAGGCGTGACAGTTTTGGCTAAAGTCAAGGCGTGACAGTTTTGGTTAACTTCAAGGCGTGACAGCTTTGGTTAATTTCAAGGCGTGACAGTTTTGGTTAACTTCAAGGCGTGACAGTTCAAGGCGTGACAGTTTTGGTTAACTTCAAGGCGTGACAGTTTTGGCTAAAGTCAAGGCATGACAGTTTTGGTTAACTTCAAGGCGTGACAGTTTTGGCTAAAGTCAAGGCATGACAGTTTTGGCTAAAGTCAAGGCGTGACAGTTTTGGTTAACTTTAAGGCGTGACAGCTTTGGTTAATTTCAAGGCGTGACAGTTTTGGTTAACTTCAAGGCGTGACAGTTTTGGTTAACTTTAAGGCATGACAGTTTTGGTTAACTTTAAGGCATGACAGTTTTGGTTAGCTTTAAGGCGTGACAGTTTTGGTTAGCTTTAAGGCGTGACAGTTTCGGTTAACTTCAAGGCGTGACAGTTTTGGTTAACTTCAAGGCGTGACAGTTTTGGCTAATGTCAAGACGTCATAGATTTGGATAACAAAGAAACAATATGTTATAGTTTTAGCAAACTTCAAGGCGTGACAGTTTTGGATAACGATAACTCATGATGCGACAGTTTTGAATATAAATGATTCATGCGGAGAAACATAGAATGGAATAGAGAGAGAAATTGAAAGAGAGATGAAGAGATAAAGAGAGAGAGAAAAAGAAAGAGATATAAAGAGAGAGGTAAAAGTAAAGAGAGATAAAGAGAGAGAGAGAAAAGGAAAGAGAGACAAGAGAAAGAGAGAGAGAGAAAAAAAAGGGTTCGGAAAGAATCAGGAGAGAAAGACATTTAAAGAGGGGAATACCAAAAACAAATCTTTAAAGAAATGAAAACGAGAGTTTGACTTGTTTCTTAAGTGATAGTCAACAGAAAATCTTTTTTTTCTTTTCTGAAGTATATGCTTACTAATTAGTCTTATCTGACCTTGCATATAAAATATATCAAAAGCTATTTGACCAGCTCGCTGTGTAAATACCATATTCCCATATCTCAGCGCTGTGTACATTCAATAGGCCCGTATCTGATGATATGTGTAAATTCCATAGGCCCATATCTCAGAGCTGTGTAAGTTACATTACTTTTATGTCTCAGAGCTGCGTAAGTTACATTACTTTTATGTCAATAAGCTAACATTTGTTTTCTACGAGGTTTTTTTAACTAACTAGTTAATTGTAATACTGTAACGTAAACAAAATGATGAACAATGCTCAAGACTGACTAGTCTGGCTGGCGCCTCTAAACCCTTTTAATCTCTGTCGGAGAAATCGGCATCTCTGGTTCTGTCCTGTCTGGGTAGACTATAAGGGCCCCATACCCAGATCTATCGGGGTCCCTTATTACCGACTCATCGGTATAACAGAAAATGGCATCTGATGGGTAGGACTTTAGTGTAGCTGATGCCAAGTTTTGGAGTATGGCAGGTGTTAATCGCCTCTTGGTGGCTCCCTCTTGCCCTTTAAGGGACATGCTTATTTGTGGGGCTGACTTCTCCTCCACGGAGGGCAAGTACTAATTATTCTAATTGGGATTCTATCAGTGGAGAGCCCAGCTGATTTTGACAAATTGGCCGCAATGTGGAGGAACGATCGCATTTTATGCGGTTCCTCTCTCTCCACTGTCGCACTAATATTGAGGTGGGTAGCCTAGAGTCGCCCCTTTTATAGCGCTCATAGGCTGTAAGTACCGCCCTCTCCCTCCTTAAATGTAAAGGGGCCACGTTTGTTAAGATCTCAGCAGCGTTTGTTTGGGCTTGTCCGAAAGGTGCCAAAAATGAACCTTAGTGCCTGTGATTGTACTCGGTCGAGTGATTCGAGGGCAGTTTTATTAGCATATACTTGAGCTGTACTCAATTTGTGATCTGGCTGCCCCTAAGTAAAATGTGCGAAGCATGTCAGCTTTGGCACCCCACTTTGTACTGGCCAGCTTTCTTAGTAACGCTAACTTCTCCGAGGCTTTTCTTTCAACTTCCTGGACGTGCTGGAGCATTGACAACTTTCTATCCAGGGTTACCCCTAGATATTTGGCGTGTTTTCACGTTGGAGTCGCAGCCCACCGAGTTGAAGCTCGAATAGAGCCTTAAGAATGTCGATCCCTAGGCTGAACAGGGACCAGGTCGTTTTGGCAACGTTTATCTGAATCTGTCATTTGTCGCAATACGAGGAGATGGTTTAGAGGTCTGCTTGTAATGCCGCCTGTATTTGGTCGGCTTTCTTGCCGGTTGACCAGAGGACAATGTCATCCGCATAAAGCAGTTTCTTTGACCGCAGTGAGGTGCGTTTCTTAAATTTTTTAAGTCTAAAGAAGCATCGAGACAATTTCAAGTCATATCATTGCCAGAGTCCACCGACTATAGGCGAGCTGTTAATGGGTATGAATTAACTGAACAATTAAAAGCAACAAAGCAAGATGAGACGGTTATTATTCAATCCAGAAAAAAATGATGAGGCCGACATCGTGAAAAGAAGAAAATACTTCAATACCGCAGGTTCTAGAGACTAAAGGACAGCACACAAGCATGTCCTCAAAAATTCCTACTTAAGAAGCTGAACCATCAGACAGTGTAAACAATACAGAAAGCAGGATAATAAACTCTAGACTGAATGACATTGGAGATTGGCCTGATGTCATCACAGATAATATTTGCATACACCTTCTCACTCAAGGATCTGAAACAGTTCAGCGTAAGGACAGTCAATTCAGAGAGGCGTATAGACATCAAGAATCAGCAAAAATAAAGGATAGAAAGCTTTCAAAGGCTTGGTTTTTCCGGCAAATGTCAAACGGCGAGAAAGTTCTTAGAAAGTGGATGTGTTATTCGCCAAAAAAAAAAAGAATCCTTATTTTGCTTCCCCTGCACACTCTTCTCAACAAGATCAAGTACCAAATCTTCATTTAAATCCAAAGATGGATTCAATGAGTGGTGGAGGTTATCCCCGAAAATAGAAAAACATGAGACCAGCAGAGCTCACATTCAGTCATCGCTTGCTTGGAGGGAACTTGAAGTTTGCCTGAGAGTAGGGAACAACAAGGCCCAAGAATTGATTATGCAAGAGACGAAAACTTGGAGAGTTAGTAAAATTACTATCAAAGTAACTATCCCTCTTGAGGGATCATGTGCTTCGAACTAAGCTTTGTTCCAGACCGATTACATACATGTCTCCACAAATACAAAATGAATTTATTACAATATTGGGGGATCACGCTTAAAAAACAAATCATACAGCAAGTAAAACAAGCCAAATATTTCTGTATTATTTTTGACAGTACACCTGACATCTCAAAGCTGGATCAAATTTCCCAAATTTTACGGTATGTTGTCATGGAGAATTACGGGGTGCAAGTTCGTGAGTCTTTTGTTGACTTCATCGACACAAAGGACACGCGTGGTGCTGGAATCGCTGAGATGATTCTAGAGAAATTGCGTTTGGATGGCTTAGACATAATGGACTGCAGGGATCAAGGCTATGATAATGCTGCGGTCATTAAAGGTCATTAAGGTCATGAAAGAATTAACAATATTTGATTAATGAATACATATTATTTTGAAAAAAAAGTAAGGTTTTGCAATGTTATTAATTAGTTAGTTTTTTGTTTTTTTTTTGGGGGGGGGGGGGGCATCAAGATGAGGTACCATACCAGGCATCATATACTCTAGCTACGCCACTGCTCAGAGCTGTGTAAGATACATGTCTTTTATGTCTCAGAGCTGTTTAAGTTACATGTCTTTTATGTCTCAGAGCTTTGTAAGTTACATGTCTTTTATGTCTCGGAGCTGTGTAATTTACATGTCTTTTTTTGTCTCAGAGCTGTGATGGAAACCAGAATTTGTCTAGCAAATCTCGGTCCACATGAGTTGTCTTCACCATGCCGCCCTTACATTGACACCGTGTCTGATCATCAGTTTGGTAAGTACCGGTACTCACTGTAAGACGGAGCTTACTGACATTGTACCATCTGGTTTACATACTACAACAGACTGATACAATAAAGATGTCTAGTTATAACTTATAACTTATATAACTTAGCTAAATAACATCAACGAAAGGATTATAAAACAGCACGTTTAATCATAAATAATAAACATAATAAGAAAACTAGAGCCAAATTAATAACAGCTAAGGCGTCTTTGTTTTACATCCTCTTCTCTGTTTCTCTATTGTGTCCCACAGTGCACAGTTTCGCGCCTAATGACAGTGTGCACTGCAGGCAGTAGCGGCTTTAGGGGGTGGCAAGTGGGGCAACCGCTCCAGGCCCCACGCCTGAGGGGGAGCCCCGCGATCGGAGATTTTATTATCACAAACTTGATCACTACTCATTTTCATGATAAAACCCGATTGGACGTCGATGTTTATATAGGCCTACAAAATAAACTCTTTGGATTGGCTGCTTCCGCCTAAGTGTTTTATAGGGTACTGTGCTTAGACATCATGCGGCCATGGGAGTATTTAAAAAAAAAAATTAACTTGAAAGAAAAATCTTTTATGCAGAACAATTACAATACTGTATACAATGCATTTACACAGCCAATAGTAGGCCCAACAGTACCTAGGTAATGTTCTATGTTTTGTAACAAACACAAAGGCAAACAGCTTAGAGGCGGACATGCTAAATTGTTATTGTTACATCGTTAGAGACGGATTAGCCCGTAAGCGTGTTATGGTACGGTGTATAAAGTCTACCCTTATCTTATATAATACAGACGTTACTTCAAAAAAAGAAGATGATTACGTCCTACGCGTCTAGCATTTAGTCATGCATATTAACCAATGACTTAAACTCTGCCAAGTCACTGGTTTTCCTGGCTAGCTCAGGCAACCCATTCCATGCTCTAATAGCACTAGGGAAGAAGGAGTATTTGTACAAATTTGTCCTAGCATATGGGACGAGGTATGTGCCTTTATCTTTGTGTCTTTCAGAGTATTTTATTAAATTTTGTTTTTGTATTTGAAGATTATGGTTCAGTGTTTTATGTATAATTGCTACTTTACTTTTGAGTCTTCTGTCCTGAAGGCTTTCTAAATTTAGTGATTTTACTAAAGGTGTTACTCTAGTCAAATGTGAATATTCGTTTGTTATGAATCTCACTGCTCTATTTTGTGTCTGTTCCAGTTTCTTAATGTTTTCTTGAGTTGAGGGGTCCCAAACGGAGGATGCATATTCTATTATTGGCCTAACCAAGGTTAAATAACATTTTAGTTTTATGTTCTTATTTGATTTATAGAAACTTTTTTTTAATAAATCCTAATGCTTTGTTTGATTTTTTTATAGTTTCATCAATATGTTGATTCCATGACAGTTTTTCATTTATTATAACACCTAGGTATTTTGCGTTTTTAGTCTGTGTTACTGGTTTGCCATGAATAAGATAAGTGGAATTAATTTGTTTTAGTTTTTTTGTTACTCTTAACAACTGACATTTTTCTGAGTGGAAAGACATGCTCCAATTTGATTCCCATTTCTGTAATTCATCTAATTCTCTTTCTCCCGCGCTTTTATAGGCCCCACGCTAATTTTTAAGTGTACATAATTAAATTTAACCATTATAAAGTATATAAAATAACAGGGTTTTCGCGGCCTCCTGATTTTCCAGGGCCTCTAGAAAATCTCATGAAAAGGCAAAATATACGATAAAGTCCTGAACGTTTTTTGAATTTATTCAAATCTTCTGAAGAATAGGCGAAATTGACATTTTGCGGTGCCAATAAATAAAAAGTGGCATTGCGAGCTTTCATTTGATAAAAATTTATTGCAAAGACGAAAGTAGGCCTATTTTCTAATTTAAAAAAAATAATTTTGACATTATGCTCATCCCTACCCAGACTAGGCCCCGCACGATCCGTTTCGCATAGGGCCCCGCAAATGGCTAACCGGCCTTGCTAGTAGATATCACTCTTAAGAACTTTAAAAGGAAGGGTATGATAATAACTTCAAAAGGAAGGATGTGCTAATATTATATGATATTACGTCATTGTTTTTTGTTTATGTTTTGTGCGAAAGGAAAAGGATTAGATGGAAATAAAAAGAGAGTTTCCATTGGATTGATGAAAGATGAATAGAGGGGTAATAACTCGAGTGTGAAGTTTAATTCTGAAATTATAGACGCCAAACCCGAATAATGGACTATTCTAGCATTATTAAGAATAACTTTTGGATCTGTTATACTTGATTCTGTAAATTTTGCTTCAAGGTTAATTAGTGTAGCCATAAAATACTCGCCATTTAGATCTATTATTAGTAAAGGTAACAAAATACCTGGAATTCGCTGTATATCATGCAGTTTTATTCGTGGCAACAAAGTTTAAATGTAAAACTAACCTTAAAAGAAAACTTTGATCTCTGGGGGAAAAAATATCTTTAAAATGTCAACAAAGTCAACGTACTGATAGACCTAGATCTAGGTTTAGTCCTTGTGATAAATTTAATCCATAAATGTTGAAAAAAAAAAGACACCCGTTGACACTATTTGTCAATCAAATAAATATATACAAATAAATTTCGACACCCATTTGGGGCCCCCCAGGTGGGGTCCCGGGGGATTTTAAAATTCTCCCCCCTACCTCCCTTAGGTATGCTACTGGGAGCTTTACATGTTGTCATCACGCACTTTGGGTAGTATTCCATCACTGGCATAGCGGATATTCATGTGTTGTAAGGATTGAATAGTGCTGAATAAAAGTGAAAGCAATAGAAGAAAGGTTGGCTGTTTCTAAGAATTTAGATCATTTTATAAATTACAGACGTCCCTTCAACGAAGACGATAATTACTTCCTAGAATCTTCTCTCTCAGAGACCACTAGTGAATTTTGTAATATTGTAAGTGTAATTATTCAAAAGTGCAGCTAAAGTGTAAGCCTATTTTAACAATGGGTGGTTAATACCACTTGGTATTTTTAGATCTAATCTAAATCCAATGCACTGGCGTCACTAGGGGTGCGGGCACCGGGTGACATACACACTAGGGACGCCACTGATCCAATGACCAAAACTTCACTGTATTTCTGGAGATCTTTGTTTAGGTGAGGAAACGACAGAGATCCTCGTTACGAAATAAAACAATCTCTTTCTTCAAGGGGAAATCACAACAAGAAATAGAAAAAAACAACAAAACAAACAAAGGGAAAAAACATGAACTACTGCCATTTATCTAAAATTTACGGGTTTAGCTCCCTTTCTGCTATGTAAAACAAAATTAATTAATTAGTACTAAATCATCAATTAATTGGTTAATTTTTTTTGATTGATTAGTGTATTGTTATCGACTATGAATAATTGAACTTGATCCGTGAATTGGAAGTGGGAGAAAAAACGTGACAAAACGTGATAAGGAGGACTAAATACACACACATACACACACACACACATATATATATATATATCTCAAAATAATTAATCACCAAAAATTGATTAACTAATTGTTTAGACCTAATTGTTTATAGTGATTCATGTCTTGTCAGGTTAAGCGAATAATTGTGCAAAGTTGATCCTAGAATGGCAAATGGAAGAAAAAAATATATTTTCAAACTTTTTACCAAACAAACAGACAGACAGAGTGAGTTGATAAAAAAAGATTAATGTTACACTTTTTCATGGTTTGCTGCGACCTCATTTTTATGTCGGAGAGTTTAGGTGACTAGTCCAATATCTGGGATGAGCTACCTGCACAGTAGTTTTCAAGTCAAGCAGCTCTCTCTCTCTCTAGTTTTTCTTCTATGGTGGTGTTTTGGGGCCAGTGTCTTGCTCGATAAAGAATACAGTTTTTAAGGAGATTCTCTGGAGAGAACTGCTAATTTCACTGGTTCCAATTTTCAGCTTCCGAACATATGCTGTCTCATTCTGTTGTGTCTAGAACATATGTTGTTTCATTCTGTTGTGTCTAGAACATATGCTGTCTCATTCTGTTGTGTCTAGAACATATGCTGTCTCATTCTGTTGTGCCTAGAACATAAGTTGTCTCATTCTGTTGTGTCTAGAACATAAGTTGTCTCATTCTGTTGTGACTAGAACATAAGTTGTCTCATTCTGTTGTGTCTAGAACATAAGCATTCTGTTGTGTCTAGAACATAAGTTGTCTCATTCTGTTGTGTCATGAACATATGTTGTCTCATTCTGTTGTGTTCTTCTGATCTGAAGTTAAAAATTATAAATTGAGAATAACTAGAAAAGTCAATTGCAACTGGTGAGCTCTCTGACAGACATAGAGCTGAATGGAGAGCTCTATAACTAACAGCTGCCACACAACAGACAGATTGTCTTCCTAATAACCAAACAGTCCTTCAAATCTTGAAAAATTCTGATGCATCCTGTGTGAAATAACTCAAGACAGCCTAAGTAAAGCTAAACAACAATTGCAAAGAGAACATTTCTCCAATGGATCCCAGAACACATTGAAATTGAAGGAAATGGAAAATCTGACACACTTATAATACTTTTGGGAATGAGCAAGCAAAAATTAAAAATTACACTTTATCCGGAAAAAATAAAGAAACTAATCGTGAGTAGAACAAACCAAAAATGGACAAGTACAAGAAAGACGACTCCTAGTATAAGCCACACTCACACGACCAACTGCCCTCTTTATAAATTGGTCTCCCCAACAGAAGAAGAAAGTTAAACTCTATTAATTGAAATTAACCGTTTTTTCTCGAAACAAATGTGTAAGTAAACATTGTTTACACATCTCTGGAAACGTTGACACTGTTACTTCATAATCAGCTAAGAATCAGCATAACGCGCAGCGTATCACTAGACGAACAGAGTGCATAGAATGTGAGTAGCTCTTGGAAACTCCAGGTAAACTTTGGCTGCTGTGACATATTGAGCTTACAGAGAAGGGGGGGGGAGGGGAAAGGAGAGAGGAATTAAAACATGGTGGTCTAGGGTGTGAGATAGTAACGTCATGAGTTGAAATAAAAGACTTTTTGCCATATTCCAGGTCTGTTCAACTTGCCCTGTCATGTTCGGCATCTTAAAGCCCACTGCATGGATCTATTTATAAAGAATGGGCTGACACAGTTTGTAAGTTAATAGTTTACTGTTTGTTTTCTATTTAATAATATTAGCCCTCACTTTTCTTCATAGTCAAAACCACAATTATAACAAGAAAATAAAAAAGAAATAATAACAGCCCAAGCCAAATTTGGGAAGACGGACTCACAGTTGTCATCAATCTGGTTTTAGTACTGTCAAAAATTAAAGGAAAATCACAAGGGGAATACCAACTAGTGCAAGATTTGGTATAAGTTACCTCCCTAAACGTCCATGTTTTACTAAAGAAATCTGTTTTTATGAAAGAAATACTTACTCAGTTATTAAAGACACTATTTTGGTTTCATTTCAGTAAGAAACAGGCCAGTGTGATTTCTCTGCAGAAACTTTGTCAGTTTTATCTTCAACTGTCTGTCAATGGTTTTATGCTCAACACAATGACAGTTTCAAAGACATAATTTTAGTTGGAATAAACTTTAGTTCAATGTTTCATGTTATTATGTGGGTTCAGCAACAACTCAATCCAATATCTATTATACGTTGACATATCCTATAAGTATGAACAAATACAAATAATTTACTCATTAACGGCATTTTCTCCTAATTTATTTTTCATATATTTCAACATAATAGAACTTTTAAACCTAAAAAAACTTAACAAAAAGAAAAAAAAACAACTAATCTGCTGGTACTTTGAAAAAAAAAAAGCAACTAATTATCCGTTATTCTAAGATTCTTATGATTCGCTGGCCAGACACGATGTCGAATGAGAAACTGTGGCAAAGAACAAAGTAGCAGCCCTATTTAAGTAGACACTGGAGATGGATAGGTCACACCCTTCGCAAGCATGCATCCAACATAACAAGGCAAGCCCTAACCTGGAACCCCCAAGGAAAGAGGAAGAGGGGACGGCCCAGGAATACATGGCGCCACGATTTGGAAGCAGACGCCAAGTAGAGGGGCAAGACGTGTGGGACAGCTAGAGCGCCTCGCCCAGAACCCAGATGCCTGGTTGGTGGCATATGCCCCAGAAGGGACCACAGGCAGAGATAAAGATGACGATAATCCCTTATTCTACGAGAGTTGTTTGTACACCCATATGTTTTGTTAATGTTTGTACACCCATATGTTTTGTTAATGTTTGTACACCCATATGTTTTGTTAATGTTTGTACACCCATATGTTTTGTTAATGTTTGTACACCCATATGTTTTGTTAATGTTTGTACACCCATATGTTTTGTTAATGTTTGTACACCCATATGTTTTGTTAATGTTTGTACACCCATATGTTTTGTTAATGTTTGTACACCCATATGTTTTGTTAATGTTTGTACACCCATATGTTTTGTTAATGTTTGTACACCATATGTTTTGTTAATGTTTGTACACCCATATGTTTTGTTAATGTTTGTACACCCATATGTTTTGTTAATGTTTGTAACTCTTTCTTTCCTAATTGACGATGCTATCGTTAATTTGACCCCATTAAACTAAATTGTTTTTTTTTTAATTTATAAACTTTAATTTGTGTTGTGTAAAAATAGCATGCATTCCCTATTATTCAATATCAAATGTAACATTTTCTGATAAACAAAATAAAAAGTTATTGAAATTTAATCATAACAGGATAGTGAAATACAAATGAGCAAAATGTATCATTCTATAAGAACAAGGAAAATAATTACGGAGAGAAAGAGTTAAACTTGTAATTTACTGCTAAGAGATACCACCGGAGTCACACCAGAATGTGTCTCTCTCATCGCAAGGTATTCGATACTGACTGTTGACAGAATTATCCTGAGATTAAACCTTTTCCTTTTAATAGGAAGCGAAGAAGACTCATTTGGATTTTCAATAATTTAATTATGACAGAGTTTGTCAAGCACAAATTTATTATCTTTTAAATCTTCTTTACAGAACTTCCATTTCTTTATAAGTTATACACTAGGAGAGCCAGCTTCTTTTAATGTTTTCTTATTTAATTCAATGAAACATCTTGGGTTATCTCTACCATACCCTAATATTTGGCAATATTTTTTAGCACAAAATTCCATGCCAACTGATTTTGATGCAGCATTTAGTTTGGAATCGCATTCTTGTACTCGAAAGAGTTGAAAAATGAAAATATGTATAAACGTGTATATTTCATTTCGGGGGTGCGGTGGCTGAGTGGTTGAGTGCTTGGCTTGCGAACCTGGGGTCCTGTGTTCGAATCTCGGTTTTGAATTTCGGAATTATTTTTTTTTTTGGGCGCCCCTTAGTCCATCCAATTATAATGGGAACCTGACTGGCCACATGACACTTCGCTCGTTAACTGTTTTCAAAGAAACAGATGACCTTTAACATCATCTGCCCTACAGCTTGCGAGGTCTGAAAGAGGAACTTTTTATTTTCATTTCTTTTCACTTTGTGATGGCATTTCAAACAGACGGATGACAACGATTCTCTAATTATGAGCATGGGTGGATCAAATGATCGAATACCGAATGTTGCACAATGTGGTGATATACTGCCATGTTGGTTGCAGATGTTTTTTTCCTATTTATATAATAAAAGGTACTAAAAGTATAGTAGTTTTCAATATACATTTTTAAGTATATTAATATGTATTATAATGATGAAATAGTAATATTTTTTTATATATTTTAAATGTTTAAACATATAAAAGTATTATTAATTTTATGCCTTTTTGAATATTCACTAAATAAATTTTTTTTTTAAATGAGTAAAACATACAAAATATTGTTATTTAAACAATTTAAGAATCATCTATGCTATATCATTGTACTATCACTAAACTACGGTGGTTTTATTACGGAATATATTCTAAGGAAGATATCTATTGGAAAAAATGTTATCTGTTTAAATTTATATAAATATTATAAAATTCAGAACTTCAAAGGTCAACAGCAGGATTTAGCATTAAACAATAAATTTTTAAAATAATGTTTTGCATCACATAGAGCTCATTCTTTTGAAGCAATATTTGCAAAATAAATGTTATTTATAAGTGCCTAGAGGTGCTTTTGATAATCAGTACCGTTTAAATAAAAGTATTTAAAAAAAAAATTATTGGCTAATAGTTTTAACTGCAATCTTCTTTACATGACACATTTTTTTTTTCTTCTGCTAGCAAGCGCTTTTTGACACATTCGTGGTCGAAAAATGGCCTTATCTGATTATTTCAATGCTAAAAAGTAGGTAACTTTTTATTACCGCCGCACATTTCTTATAGGCCAAGCACGTTGGCGTGTCATATCTTCAATATAAAAAAAAGGTGACATCTGTTTTAATGTTCTTCAAGTGTTATTATTTATTTCTCACGTTTGAATACGTTGTTGACGTTGTTTCCAGCCAAGAAAAACCCCAAATGCAAAAATGATGCAAAAAGTCCAAAGGAAACGATGTCAATGACACAATTATCTTAACACAGCAAGGTGATTTTCCAATGACAAGCAGAATAAAAAAATATTTTAAAAAACAACAACAACCTAGTTTATGTAAGGGGGAAAACCTCCACATTAACATCCATATATCTCTATAATAAAAGAATAATTTCCTTTTTTTTTGTATCAAACAAAAGTTATTATGTTATCAATTTAATAAAATAATTTGTTCATTCCTTTTAATAAACTCGTGTTTTTCTTTGAAAATGATTAATTAAGTAAAATTTCAGCTTGATACGAAAATGGGAAGTTGGATAAATAACGTGTTAAAATGTGTATTAGACCCACAGTGAGCTGATAATACAAAATGTATGTTCATTTGTCACTTTTTGACATTTCGACACGACAGTTGTCACAGTTTCCTGTTTATGTGCATGTCTGGGCCAAACTAATAAAGCTTAATTTATGGGTAAAAATAGAATAATTTTGCTATTGACGGTGTCCATCAGACGGGACATACGTTTTCTATTTATATAAAAAAGGCATTAAGAGTAATTCTGGTTTTGTATAGAAATGTGCAAAAGTGATAAGGTTAAAATTTTAATAAAAAAGAGAAATATTCATATTTTTAGTGTGTAACTTTTTAAAAATATAGAAACATATGAATGGATTATTATTTTTACACCACTTTGACATTTCATTTTGAGAAAACGTTTTTCTTTTCAAAAATATTCAAAATTTTGTTATATAAACATCTACAGAGTTCTCTTTGTCATTGTACTACGGAAATAAAAAACGGAAAGGTCAACTACTGAAAGAAAGATAGCTCTTGGAAATGATGTAATCTATTTTTAATTTCTATCGATATTACTAACATGTAAATTACAAACGTCAACTCTAGTATTGTATTATACACTATATTATCTTTTTTTAAATACTGTTTTAAGCAACAGGAGACCCTATAATAAATTTTAAATTCTTGATCACACACAATATTTGTAAAAAAGTGTATATTGTAATTGTAGATTCACATCTTTAAAAAGCTATTGAAAATTATGTATAATTAACTAAAATATACTCAATTTACATAAGCTGTTTGGCGCTTTTCTAGAGCATCAGAGCAAAATAGTAGGTTCGAAACCCAATGAGGGCATTTTTTTATAATCATTTATAAAAAAAATTAAAAACTTTATTTTAGATAACCAAAAAAATTGACGATAATTAAATATTATTTATGTATGTATAAATTAATATCTACACATGTGTTACTAGGAGCCCCTGGCTTAATGGACTCGACGTTTTCTGTCGTTGGGCATTTCACCATCAAATGTTTCAGTTAGCTTGCTTTATCAATGCAGCAACGAAAGGTTTGAAACTCGCTCCCAATCGCTCTGTGCATGATAGCATAATTTATCACATGAAGACCTTTTTTTTAAAACAATCCTTAGATAAGTTTTAAATTTCAGCTGTCATATTTATGTCTTCAGGTTATCAGAGCGCATTGAGCCTATATTCTGTTTGTTAATAGAGTTTAATTATTCATAATATTTTGCAGACTTGAACTTTTCTAGCTTTTCTTTCCTGCCAACTGCTTTAACTGCAACACATATTTTTGATTGGATATCTTGTATGAGATTTCCTTTTGATTTTTATAAAATCTATATAATGTGCAAACTTGAGATAGGAAATCGGCCACCCATTTAGTGTGAAGCTTCAGTAAATCATTCTAGAAAATCTATCCTAAAATGTACTAGGAAATAGTAAGACAAAACGGAGGAGGAAATGCATTTTTGTATTTTACTTCTAGCAAGCAATGTGTTTACATTTACTGTCGAAAGATGGCCTTATTTCAGCGTTTAGTTGTAAGGATAAGCTGTTATTGTACTAAACTTGAATAAGGTCATTAGGTGTTGAGGCAGACCACGTACACTTTATTATAGGCTTGCAATTCTTTGCTCTGTAAAGAGTGTGGGAAGCGTGGTCGAAAGGCTAAGTACCCTTAACTTGGCTTCGACACCCTACTCAAGCAGAGTTGTCTTTCCTCAGCACCTAAAGGCCGCACGGAAGACCTTCTCTCCCCCCCCCCCCCCTCCAGGTCCTTAGCGCTCTGACAATACTTTAAGCATGAAAATAGCGCTATATAAAATCTATAATAATGATAATTATTATTATTATTATTATTGTATAGCACGTTGGTCCCGACGATTTCTTTTTATTTGCACATAATTACATTTAGTTTTATATTTAGTTAAGGCCTAGAATATGATAAGGTTGCCTTGTTGAAGAAATCCTTGCAAATGCCTTTCGATCTGATAAATGAGAAAGTTTTATGGAACAAGAGGGAATAACCCAGTGCAGTTGTATTGGTAAATATATTTACGTCTTGAAGTGTTGCGGTCGGTGTTAGCGCTCGATCAAATAGCAGGTGAAACACGTCCAACAGTTTACAGTAGAAGAGATATCAGAAAATTCTTCGCATCGTTGATTTGTATCGAGCCAGCACTGGCAGCAGCAAGAAAACAAAACATATAGTAGGAACGGAGCATCTTGAATGTACTGAACTTGCTGGATATCTTGGTGATGAAACTGCAGATATCTTATTAAGTAGCATTTATTTCCCTTGTTGTGAGATCAAACAAAATAATTAATCACCGACAATTAATTAACCAAGTGTTTAATTTTATTGATTGATTCCTGTCTTGTCAGGTTTAATGAATAATTGCGAAAAGTTTTAACTTGATACGAGAATAGGAAATAGGAAAAAAAACATGTTCAAACTTTTTACCAGACAGACGCATAGACAGAGTGAGTTGATATAAGCTTTCTACTAATTTTTCTTTCTGGTGGAAATGTTTTGTTGACCGCTATCACTAATGTGTGTGTGTGTTCACTGATGCTCTTGTACGTTGGAAGAATGCAAGTCATACACAGTTTATTTCGATCCGTTTCTATTTGACTTTCAATCATAAATATCTAGAAAGCGGTAAAGAAAAATGAAGTTAGTGAATTTAACCAAAAATGCATAATTTACTAGCAGGGAGTCTACCGAAAGCTAGAAAAACATAGCAAGGGGTCAAGAGACAAAACAATTTGGGAATAATTGGTATAGAGCCATTAACCCTACATCTACATTTAGATGTACTAACAAAGTGCATTTCCTGTCCTTTGAAATACTATGGAACAAGAATTGACTTGTAATGAAGCACTGTTGAACAGATCCGTTGACTTAATTTAGCCATTGTTTGCATTGGCAAGGGCAAAAGTGTTTTTTCTTTTTGACTTCGTATTTTTAGTTGAATTATCTACCTTAGACCCATATTTAAGCATGAAATGCTATTTTTAGTCCAATTTGAATGGTACGATAAAACAGTTTTCTTTTGAACTTTTATTATTTACTTTAGACCCATATAACCTTAAAGCTATTTTCAGAACTATTTTATAATCACCGCAGAACTTATCGGTTAATTTTAGAAATGCACCAAAGACAGTTTTTATCGTTTTGTCGGATCTATCAAATTGGTTGCTTTGTCAATAAATGGCTGTAAGTTTTTAGATGAGATTTTTTCGAAGCTTTTCAGACTAGTTATGCAAGAATTGAGTCTTTAAAAAAACGGGGTGGCTTTCTTGCAACGATATTCCAGTATATGCTCAACTTTTCATAGGTCTGTGATAAAGTAAAAGAAAAAACTAGTCGGTGGAGAGAGAAAAGAGAGACAGAAAGATATATGAAAGGGAGATTTCAAAAGAGAGAAACAGAAGTACGGAGAAAAAGAGAGAGAGAAAGAGAGATACATAAATAGAAGAAATTAGAGAAAGAGAATGAGAGAACAAGAAAAACAAAAGAAATCTTGTTTGGAAAAACAACAATGCTTAGATTAAGTGTAACTGTATCAATTTGTTTGGAACAGTAATGTAAATACAATGAGATGGTTATCCGACATATATTAAATCTGTGCGATTAGAAATATTTTTACCAATTGCTTTTGTTTTAGCTTTGAGCTTCCCCAATGCATTTGTCTAGGCCAGTTGTGAAAGGTGGAGGACACAGAAGGGAATTATCATGGTGAATAGTTACATACATAAAAAAAATAAATTCACTCAGGGCGCAAGAGTTCTCAAGGGGACAAATTCAACTTATATCACCACATCTGTCAAGTACTGTTTTTCTTCCTTTTTAAAGATACCAAGGAAATAAATTGTTAATTAACTAATTGTTAGTTGTTGTTGTTTTTTTGTTTTGTTTTTTAATTGATTCTTGTGTTGTCAGGTAAAAGACCTAATTGATCTAGATTCCGCTTAATGCGAGATTGGTTGGGGGAAAGAAAGAGAGAACGAGACAGAGAAAGGGAGAGACAGAAAGAGAGAGACAGAGAAAGGGAGAGACAGAGAAAGGGAGAGACAGAGAAAGGGAGAGACAGAGAAAGGGAGAGACAGAGAAAGAGAGAGACAGAAAGGGAGAGACAGAGAAAGGGAGAGACAGAGAAAGGGAGAGACATAGAACGAGAGACAGAAAGAGAGAGACAGAGAAAGGGAGAGGCAGAAAGGGAGAGACAGAGAAAGGGAGAAATAGAGAAAGGGAGAGACAGAGAAAGAGAGAGACAGAGAAAGGGAGAGACAGAGAAAGAGAGAGACAGAGAAAGGGAGAGACAGAGAAAGAGAGAGACAGAAAGGGAGAGACAGAGAAAGGGAGAGACAGAGAAAGGGAGAGACAGAGAAAGGGAGAGACAGAGAAAGGGAGAGACAGAGAAAGGGAGAGACAGAGAAAGAGAGAGACAGAGAAAGGTAGAGACAGAAAGGGAGAGACAGAGAAAGGGAGAGACAGAGAAAGAGAGAGACAGAAAGGGAGAGACAGAGAAAGGGAGAGACAGAAAGGGAGAGACAGAGAAAGGGAGAGACAGAGAAAGGGAGAGACAGAGAAAGGGAGAGACAGAAAAGGAGAGACAGAGAAAGAGAGAGACAGAAAGGGAGAGACAGAGAAAGGGAGAGACAGAAAGGGAGAGACAGTGAAAGGGAGAGACAGAGAAAGGGAGAGACAGAGAAAGGGAGAGACAGAGAAAGAGAGAGACAGAGAAAGGGAGAGACAGAGAAAGAGAGAGACAGAAAGGGAGAGACAGAGAAAGGGAGAGACAGAGAAAGGGAGAGACAGAGAAAGGGAGAGACAGAGAAAGAGAGAGACAGAGAAAAAGAGAGACAGAGAAAGGGAGAGACAGAGAAAGGGAGAGACAGAGAAAGGGAGAGACAGAGAAAGGGAGTGACAGAGAAAGAGAGGGACAGAGAAAGGGAGAGACAGAGAAAGAGAGAGACAGAAAGGGAGAGACAGAGAAAGGGAGAGACAGAGAAAGGGAGAGACAGAGAAAGGGAGAGACAGAGAAAGGGAGAGACAGAGAAAGGGAGAGACAGAGAAAGAGAGAGACAGAGAAAGGGAGAGACATAGAACGAGACAGCAAGAGAGAGACAGAGAAAGGGAGAGACAGAGAAAGGGAGAGACAGAGAAAGAGAGAGACAGAGAAAGGGAAAGACAGAGAAAGGGAGAGACAGAGAAAAGGAGAGACAGAGAAAGGGAGAGACAGAGAAAGGGAGAGACAGAGAAAAGGAGAGACAGAGAAAGGGAGAGAGTGTGTGTGCGTTTAAAAAAAACGTCTTTAGTTTTTCCTTGGTCCACTTTCACTCTAGTCGTGAACAAACAAAGGGTGGCCTTAGTCACGTGATTTGAAGATGTCTTTCAAGGTTAGGGCTCGTGAATATCTGCCGCTACCAGGTGGCGCTTGGCTTCACTTTTACTCTGAATGGAACCTTTTTTTTTTACCTACTTGCAGAGGCGTAGTTAGCAAAACTTGCGCTCGGGGCAAGGTACATTATTGGCGCCCCCCTCTACCTTTCCCATAAATATTACATAGAAATATAGACTGCATGTAGCGCCCACTGAGGATGACGCCCGGAGCCACGTTCATAGTATGCATTTAGGTCGCCCACTTTCAGGGTATACTGATGTATGGAAATGCGACATGAAGTTCTTCAAAATCGACAGCAGAAGCTGGAAAAAAGTGACCTTGGATAGATCCACATGGAGAGCAAGCATAAAGGAAGGGTCCCGGATTACAGATGCCATACACAACAGAAGTAGAAAGAAGGGTGAAAATGCAACAGCGCCTGGTGATCACATATGCCCAACCTGTGTCCGCATCTGAGTATCATAGATTGGCCTCTTTAGTTACACAAGAAGTTGCAAAGGGAAACAATTATCTCACGAGACGTAAAATGCCACATAATGAAATGATATTGCGAAATTTCAACTTGATCCTACAATGGGAAATGGGAGAAGAATCCACCCAGACAGAAAGAGTGAGTTGATAAAAGCTTTGTTAAAATAAAAATGCTATTTAGCCCTGTTCCGTATTCAGATTTTGAACTTCAAGTTTTTCAGATCTGTCCACCTGATTTGCTATTGGCCTGCCTAATAGTCGCCTCGTTTTCATCATGTTGTCAGTTTGAGGCTCAAGCTTATCTTACTACAATAATCCAAGGAATGTTAGTGCCTGGTCTTATCAAGAGTGGTCCATTTGTGATGATTTCTATAAATAAAATAGAACTGCACATTACTGTTTGTTATATGTACTGGGTTGCGGCCACGTACAACAGCGTGGTTAAAAATATCCTTGGAGTACAGGTGTAGACCCAGTACATCGGGCCGACTTTCCTAGTACAGATTTGTTGAAGTCAATATTGTCTTTGGCCCACCAACCCTTTGACAACTAACTGAGGCCTAGATGACATTGAAGCTAAGTACAAATAGGAAAATTGTCAAGCCAGCAAATCTTTCAATATATACACAGGCAATCTTAGCCCCAACTGTCTCTTCTCTCTCTTTTTTTTTCTCTCTTTCTCTTTCTCTTCCTCTTCTCTCTCTTCTTCTCTCAGCAAATCTTTTATAATACATAGGCCATTTCCCCCCAACTGTCTCTTCCTATCTTTTCTCTTGCTCTCTCTCTCTTTCTCTCCTTTTTTAAAACTCTTTATTTCCCTCTTCTCGCTCTCTTCTTCTCTTTCTCCAAATCTTTTTTTTTCACTCTTTCTCTCCTTCTCATGCGTACTCTCTCTTTCTCTCGCTCTCTCTCTCTCTCTCTCTCTCTCCTCCGTATAGCCCACACACAATGAGCACTTGAACTTATATAGACACTAGTCTAACGTTTCTGATCTTAGGTCATATAACTAGAGACCTAGACCTACTTCTGAACCAAAAGGAAAGGGATTTGTTTTGTTATTGCTGATTTTTTACCTGCACTGCCAGAATGTTCGCTGGACGGATGTAGATTTGACCGTGTACGACTCATCGCACAGAGGCGCCGTGTTGAGAACACTATTCTCTGACAACACGACAAGGAAGGCGGAAGTTCTTTGTAGAGTTGCCTTGACTCCCTACAGAGCCAACTCACCATGCATACCAGATATTTTGCTCAAAGGGACATTGTTGTTTATGTAGTACCATACACACTTATATAGCAAGTGATCTAACGTCTCTTCGCCCAGTTGACAGTGTCGACAACGCGAGTCGAAGTTCGCCTTGAATTTGACAAAGTATGCTTCGATCGGGCAGTGCCCTGTTCTGAACCTGGCAGTCGTTACCTGTTCTTTCCTGCCTACCTGCCACCATTCCTCCGATTTAGTGGGTCCTTTCAGATTCTTTCATACCTCGATGCCTGTGCTTCCATTTCCCCAGTTCTGGCGCCACTTCTCTCTGGTCCATTCGCAAACAATCGCCCTGTGCCTGCTCTAACGTCTGTAGATTTGACCTCACTTCAAGATGGAGAGCAAGTTCGAACTCTGCTCGCCCTTATACCCCCAACGCCATATCGTCTTGTAGTAGACGCAAAGAAAAAAGTCACCTCACTCTCTACTAAAAAATCAAGCAACCCCCTAACGAGCCACAGGAACCAAGTCAAGTCAAACGAACCCCTGACACCATCCTATAGTGCTTTAACGCGGCTAGTTGGGGAAAGGAAAGGCGGCTGTTCGTTGTGCTAGCCACATGACACCTTCGTTAACCTTAGACATTTACATCATCAGCTCTATTGATCGCAAGGTCTGAAAGATTTTCTTGCCTTATTTATATAATAAATAAATATTACTTATTCTATGTTATTGCTATGTAGCTACTGAATGTCATTTCGATCTTTAGAAAATAAAATGTTTCTAATGCTATCGAAACGATGAAAAAATATCACGTTTTTCGTGTCAAAGGTATCTTTCCACCTCGGACTGAGGTGTTGTCATTAGAGTAATAACCTCGTAATGTTGTGTTTTTTACACTATTACTCAACTTCCCCCCGGCCTTTTACTAAAGTACACACCCATATATTTATTCTGTACCTGTATATACATTTATACAGTCTGACGTGCAAACTAATCAAACACATTCGCATTGACACATATTTCACACGCACATACCGCTTGTGGGTTTTAACTAGCTTGAGCTTGTGTCTGTGTGAGCGTGTGTGTGTGTGTAAATACTTCTGGCCTGAATAAAAGGCTTTCAGGGTCACTACATCATCTATACCTTGTGCAGGTGACGTCGTGTCAAGGAGATTATGACCATAACCACGCCATCAAGAAATAATTCATGTTTTGCCTCGTGAGTACAATGTAATGAGAAGGCGAACATGGAGTAATACTGTTTAGGCCTATTTATTTCCTTTTTTAGAAACTCAAAATGTTTTTTTTTTATTTACTCTCTCTCTCTCTCTGTATATATATATGAATTATATTATAATTATAATTATATATATATGAATTGCCCAAAGTGCAAGCCAATAGGCCAATGACCGACTCTGAACTGGGCTGGGGCAGCCTGTTCTTCTCTCTCTTATTGCCATTATGCATCTTTACGGTCTGGTTTCTTCTTCTGACGCCATAATTCTCTGTCCTTTACTGGCTCGTCCCAGTTATCCCAACCTAGAGAACAAATGTCCAGCTGCCCACTCCAATGTTTTTCTCTACTTTCATTTCTTCACGTAAGATTGTATCTACTCTGCTGGGAGCGTGTCTTTGTGAATGTTGTTAATTACTAACTTCAAAATGTAATACTCTATATCTACAAGTTTAAATGATGAAAATACAACACTTATTTAGATTCCTTAATAGTGCAATTTATAAAAGCAAATTTTAAGACGTCAACAACCATTTTGCAACACCATCAGCTCACTAGAAGCTGATTCAGCTCCAGAGGACATAACTTCAAGCAAAGAAAAGTTCCAGTCAGTACTTCCACGGGAGTCTTTTGGGTGCCTGAAGCTGTATTTCCGCACTTAAAAAAACTTTGCTGCTGTTCACACTATTTGTGTACACATACATCTGTTCTTCTTCTTCTTCGTATTCATTTTACATGTTGGCTCTGAGACCTGCGTGCTCTGTCGAAGGCATCTAAAGCTCCTCGAACGCTTCCATCAAAATTGCCTTCGCTTACGCTGGCAAGACTACTTTACAAATAATCATGTTCTGATGGAGGCCTGGTGTTGACAGAATAGAAGCCCTAATCATCAGTCGACAACTTGGCTGGGTCGGATATTTATCCCGCAATGGGGACATCACATGGCAAAGGCAATCTTCTTTGGCGCGCTTAAAGTGAGAGCCACGTATAAAGATCAACTCAGGTGCTTTTCGCCCTCACTGGCATAAATAAACATAGAAAGAGACAGCTGCTGAAGAGCTCTCACGAGACTTAAAGAAAAAAAAAACTTAAATAGACTGCCAACGGACAACAGCTTCGTGTGCACCAAATATGGAAAAATATGCAGGTCACAGCTGGGTTTGCATTGCCATGTGAAACACTGCACTTATCTTTAATCTCAATCGAAGACAAAGCCATTATTATTTATTAAATACTTTTATACAACTTAGAAAGATACGCTAGCTAACCGTGTAGTATGTCTTTTAATTCATATTTACACTGTATTTTATTCATGTTTCTTTTTTTTTTCACACTACACGTTGAGGAATTACAACAACAGCTAGCAACTTTTGAAACCAATTTTACGATTTTTAAAAAAAAAATGCTGTTGTCTTTTAATATCACATTATCTCCACAAATATACAGTTGTACTTATTGTGCAGTATTTTACATTTTACACTCGTGCATTATGTTCCGGAACTGTGGAACTAGCTTACTAGTTGTTACCCTTGTGACTACTGTCAAATTACAGTTTGTCAACATCGACCAGTGATTATACTTGTTTAGTTTCCGCACAAAAAAAATGAAACAATATATGTTCCGGAAGTTAAAAGTCGGGACGAGCGATACCTGCCGTTGTGGAGCATCACCAGAGAATGCTGACCATGTCCTTCGATGGTGCATACTAAATCAAGAGACCCGAATAAGACTCTGGCCCGCCCCCAAACCGTCCTATATAACAGAGTCTATTCGAAGAACTGTCATCTCAGATATAGGATTACTGTTCTGAATTCTCCAACATGTAAAATGAATACGAAGAAGAAGAAGAACAGATGTATGTGTACACAAATAGTGTGAACAGCAGCAAAGTTTTTTTAAGTGCGGAAATACAGCTTCAGGCACCCAAAAGACTCCCGTGGAAGTACTGACTGGAACTTTTCTTTGCTTGAAGTTATGTCCTCTGGAGCTGAATCAGCTTCTAGTGAGCTGATGGTGTTGCAAAATGGTTGTTGACGTCTTAAAATTTGCTTTTATAAATTGCACTATTAAGGAATCTAAATAAGTGTTGTATTTTCATCATTTCACTTGAAATAATTTCACCTTTCAGCAAAGGAAAATGACAAAACCTGTTTTCCTTTTTTTGATTGTAGAAATGGGAAAGCTTTGTTTGAAAAGATTTAACATGCATTTACATTTCATATGTAAACAACCAAGTTGCAATAGCACCTATAACAAAATCACGAAATCTGTCTTCCACTTTTCATTAGAAATGTTTGTAACAAAGTCCATGCTAAGCTAGCGAATTCATTGGGTTGTTGTGTTACTTAATAGGAGATTCCTGTGGTTAACATTCCTAGATCATAGAAAGGTTGAGTATTCAGTATTATCACTGAAGTTTTGTTAGATTTTTTTGCAGCTTTGTGCAAACTTTCCTGTTTATAGTTTATGGTTGGGATATTAAAAAAAAATAATTTTAAAAATTCTGAGTCAAAGATCGAGCTACATCAGTTGTTGCACTTGCCATCTTGTTCCAAGCCTACCCAACACTCAACACAGTTCTTTATAGCATTGAATAAATACTGACCAGAGATAGTGTCTTGAATTGAGTGTATTGATGTATAATCAATAAGCGTAATGTTCGTTACTTGAAACTTTTTATAATGAGACAGTTTCAATAATTTATATAGATATATTTTTAATATATTTGCATTTTTATTTGTATATATATACTGTGGGCACACCTGATTTCTGTAGGTGTCGGCGGGCCGCATAAAACACTCCGGCGGGCCGCATGTGGCCCGCGGGTCGTAATTTGCCCACCCCTGAGATAAATAAAAAAAAAAGTACAACATCAACAGTGAACAATTTGACCTGGCAGCAAGGTTAATCAAGCACGATTTTAATCGTACTAGCAATGTCCCGTCAAAAGGTGGCATCTAAACTTGTAACATTTAAGATGAAGAGAAATACCTCTTGTCTGGTCGTGTGGTATGCGCCCTGGATTGTCGTTTCATAGTCACGGTAGCCCCTGGTTCAAGCCCTGTCCACTGTCCTACAGAAGGTTTAAACTGTAATTATCTTCTAATGGGTGAGGAACATCCGAAACAACGAACAACAATAAACTTACGATCATTTAATTAGTCCAGTGGCAATGAGTGAAATAAAAATTTAAAAAAGATTGATTAATGTACTTCCTTAAAATAGCTAGTAAGACGGGGTTTTGTATGGTATTTACACTGAACTATTGACAACATCTGACAGGGGAACTTTTTTTTATTGGTGACCTTTTGTAAAATTCTTTTCTTGGGGAGAGGGGCGGAATCAGTTCGAAACACGTTGATAAAGTTGCAGCAGTCAATTACGGGGCTAACGTTGAATAATTCACCGAGACTCACATCATAGCACATATTGAGAACCATGCATCACTGTACAATTTGAGAACCTTGCAATAAAAAGATTTTTGGCGGACACATCACAGTGCGGGTTGAGAACCTTGCACTCAAAAGATATTGAGCGGACCCATCACCGTACACTTTGAGAACCTTCCACTCAGAAGATATTGAGAGGACCCATCACCGTACACTGTGAGAACCTTGCACTCAAAAGTTATCTTACGTAGACGTTCATTTCTTTCTAACCAGGTCAATGATAAAGCCTGAATATTATCTGACCGGGACCGGGACACTAGATCTCCTGCCTCGTTTTGCAATGTTGATAACATTGAGATAAATACAATACCTACATACACACACACACACACACAAAACTATACGCACGCACACTACTAGGAGATAACAGTGTTGATGTAACTTCACCGACTAACTGTTGACGACGTCCCACAATACTTAGAAGCATTTCAAATGTTTTGTACAACGTGGCGTAGCCCCCCCCCCCCCCCCTCCAAGCAAGGAACTTTCGCATCCAACTTCTATTGGACTCCACACCTCAGTTCCAAGCAATTACTTAAGATAGCTTATTTGATGTTATCAATTCTTTAGATGTTAGGATACGTTAATAATTGTTAATTTTACAAAGCTTATAACAGCTTACTTGTTGTCTGTCTGGTAAAAAGTTTGTACACGTTATTTCTCCGACACCCAATCTTGAATCAAGCTGACATTTAGCAGGCATTTTTTTCACCTGACAATGCAAGAATCAATATTAATCAATTAGTTAATAAAATATTAATAATTAATGATTTTTGTTTGGTATCTCGGACAAGGGTAAAAATTGTACTTGACTGAAGTGGAGGTATAAGCTGAATTAGTCCCCATTATAGGTCGCCGCTTCAAAGTAACTTTATACCAACAAGACATAACATTACAATCTTCCATTTTCATAAGCACCTCACTAGCAGAGTGGTTAGGGTGTATGCGTTGAGTACATAAATGCTAAGGCTGCTGGGCGTTGTGCTGTCCACAATATCACAAAGCTCGCATTACTTATGCCGCCCCGATAGATGGCGAGGTCTGAAAGGGTTAGTTACAATTTTACCAATTGAACGTTGTCGTTTTTCTTGGGCTGTCAGCAGACGATAATTATTTTCTTTTTTTTTTATCTTGTAAATAAAAATACTTGTTCGATCTACTCTCTAAAAAAAAACAACCCAGTTACTTCTGCGATAAACCCAATTTGTCAGTTATCCAAATCCTTGCATCATCTCTGACTCTGTTTTTTTTTCCCGCGAGTGCGTGAATAAGCAACGTCCTTGAGAGTTGACTGCAAGACAATACTGTCTCCTGATTGGTCGAAAAGGTCAGGTCATCAATACTTTTCCGTTAGGCCTATAAGACGTCAACATAGGATGATCTGACCCAGTTATTGCTGGCGTAATCAGAAGTCAGCAGTGGTGTCTAGACTGACAGATAGATTGGTCGTGGCAGGGATGAGATAGTGACCACGATGTCAACACCATCATGTGACCGTGGTGAGTGGTTTGTTTATGCGCATTCCTCGTCAAAGAAACAAGCTGGGCGAGCAACAGAAGGCGCCTTTCCAACTTTGTTTTCTCGCGGTTTGTATAGAGCAGCGATGCTCAAAATATGGCCCATTGGACCTGATCCGGCCCTTGAGGTGATTCCATATGGCTGCCAAAACGTCGGCGCAAAGTTTAGAAAATCCCCTACCCAATCCAAGGTTGAAAATGTATCTTACTTACGTTAGGGCCCTCACTTTTTCTCTGATTTGTCATTTTATAAGTGTATTAAATGGGAGAGCCGATGAAACTACAAATGGGCTCTGTAATTAGAATCTACCAATAAAAGTATACGGATCTTTACTTTTTTGTGGAAAATTAGTAGTAAGCCAACATTTTTTAATTTTAAAATGGGAAGAAAAAGACAATCATGAGAATATAGACATCACAGGATTCGCGGGAGGGGAGGTAGAGATGATTCTCCGCTCATTGCTTCAGTCCATCACCAGCCCCTAAAAAGTTGACTGGTGAGTTTTTTCAATTGATGATTATGCAATCTGTGAGTGCCACTTGGTTGCAGAAAAAACTTAATGAACAGGAAAAACACTCTAGTAGTCTGTATCAAAAGCTTTCGAACATTTAGACTTAGTAGTCGCAGAAGCAGCTTTTATACATTGACCTGCTGAAAGAGACCACTAACACTGGACCACAAATCGACTTTGATGTAGCTGGATAAAAACGTTTATTGCATCGGCATGATATTTCGCAGGTCGCGGAAAAGACTTGATACATTTCGAACCCAGGAGTCTCATAGGATCAACAGGTGGACCCATTTTGTTTTGAATTACCCGCCCGTGTGAAGGAGCCTGATTCATTGTTTTATCATAAATTGTCAACATAATCATCATATTAAGAACTTTAAAGATTTTCAATGAAATGAGACCACTATTCCAAAAATTAATATAGAAATTTTCATCTCATCTGTCTTTTCCATAAACTCTTTATTTTTTTAATTTCAAAACATTATATTTTATCGCGATTTCTAGCCATTTTGCAATGTCCAACCATATATATTTTATATAAATATTATAGCACACAAATTTGCATATATTGAATATATGCGTAGGTATAGGTAAAAATTAATTACCACAAAAAACAATTTGAAGGAGGTAACACACCTATACACTTACACAATAGATCGTCCTAAAAAGGTTGATAATAGAGATTAATGCTGTTATAAAAAAATGAATACTACTTTAGTCTATTAACACATCTAATCCCCATAAGTAACGCAAGCAAAGCCTCCTCCTCATTCCCATACTCTTTTTAAGGAGACAAGTTTCTCCAGACTTCCAATTTAACACCTATGCTGTTCCATACCCTAGACCCCAGTGTGTAGCCTTAAGATTCACTAAGTAACTTTTACGACCAAGTTTACATCTATCTGCGAGAAATCCTCTCCCTTAAGTGGGAGTGTGTGCCCCCCCCCCCCCCGCCTATCCAATTTTAAAAGTACGACCCCTCCCTTTCCCACAAGCAGAGGGCGATTGCGATTATATTTATCGCCAACACTTCCCGACGTAATAAAAATATTTTATAATACTTTTAAATCTAAACTATTGACATTAGTAACTAAATATTTACACAAATAGCATAACCATCAATTAAAAAAAACTCATCAGTCAACCTTAGGAGTTGGTGATGGAGGGAAGCAATGAGCGGAGAATCCTCTCTACCTCCCCTCCCCTGAATCCTGTGATGTCTATATTATATAATGACTCAGGAGTCATTTTTTCCACACATTCTCATGATTGTCTTTTTCTTCCCATTTTTTCAGCTTTTCTTTAGTAAGAATCGTTATAGTTTTCTATTTATTATAACGTCACCGATAGCCCATAGCCTAAGGATAAAATATACGTTAACATTTTAAAATGATTTTCAACATTAAGGACGCTTATTAAAGAGTGCCTAATTATCCGGTGCCTAATTATCCGCCTTGTCAAAAAGTGCCTAATTATCCGGTGCCTAATTATCCGGGTGCCTAAATTTCCGGGTGCCTAAATATCCGGGTGCCTAAATATCCGGTGACTAAATATCCGGTGCCTAAATTTCCAGATACCAACGCAACATAACCTCGAGGGCATTGTCGCGTTGGAAGAGCTACTCACCATCCTTTTCGCAATAGTCAAAGTCATTCCTTAAAGATAAAGGCACATTCATCGTTCCATATGCTAGGATAAATTTGTACAAATGTTCCTTCTTCCCTAGTGCTATTAGAGCGTGGAATGGGTTGCCTGAGCCTGCCAGGAAAACCAGTGACTTGGCAGAATTTAAGTCATTGGTTAACATGCATGACAAAATGCATGACGAGTAGGACGTAATCATCTTTTTTTCTTAAGTAACGTCTGTATTCTGTAAGATAAAAAGATAAGATGACCATTTCACTTGTAGAGTAGAACTTAATGGAACAATGCACGAATACGATGAAGGCCGCTAATTACTTTGATAACAACTATAACGGACAATGGTCGATAAACGAGTTCAATGAAGAGACAGTGGGTACGATGGAATGGATGGCCAACACTATTTAAATCCATTAATTCATCCCGCTTTAAGTTATTTTAAATGGGATAGTTTTTTCCCAAATTGGTCTTTTATGAATCAAAAAATCAATAATGTCACTCTGGGAAACCTTCACCATCAGGTGTCCCCCAGTCTACTGGACATTGGGGCACCACACGTGATCTAGCTTCATTCCTCTTTGTCCTTGGCCAGGATAAGAGTCTCTATCAGTGACATGTCTGTCTTTTTCTTGATGTTGTCTTCCATCGCTTCTTGTGTCTGCCTTTTCCTTGGGAATAGTCAGCGCTGCGGGATCTTGTGCTATGGCCATAGTCTTGTGCTATAGTTCTTTAGCTTGCGGTTTTTTGGTCGATTATTTTTTTTTTTTTTACAGTGATCAGAGGGGTCGTAGCGGAGGGTTCCAGCTCGTCAAGTCGGCGCCCCCGCCGGGAAAGTGAAAAGGCTAAGAGCGAGAGCAATCACAGCCTCCAGTAAGCTACCACAGTTTAGCGAGAGTACTTGCACGTGGCGAGGATGTAAGAAAGACTTGCCAACCCGTCCAATGCACCATTTCCCAGGGGGGGGGGGCTCATACGGGCAGTGATGACCCCGCCCCCCCCCCTTTCCCACGGACCGCAGAGGTACAGTATAGGGATATGTTCTTGTTCCTCTCGTGGACTCGGGCTCAAGCCTCGCATGTAATGGGGAAACTCATTGCATTGGCTCAAGGAATCGTGACCCATGAACAAACAGATGTGATTAAATGATCATCTTGTTGATGGAGGCCTCCAGACAGAGGAATCGATGAAGTGCCAATCCTTCATCCTGGTCACAGGATAAAATCCTTTCCTGGGTCAAAGGTTCATAAAAAAGGATTTATCTCGAACCTTTTTGGGCATCTCAACGGGTCATCGCGGGGTGGCCAGATTGTCATTGGGATTCTGTTTTGGAGTTCCTCATTCGTGATGAGGTCTTTGTTAAACTAGAACTGTATATGTGCATAATGTGTTATCTTATTCCACAGCATCACAACGTTGCACATTCACCCATTCGTTTTGAGGATTAGAGATATATGGACAAAATGGCTCCAAGTGAACTGAAGTGTGGCAGTAGGCCTATAGTATGTTCGGTTTTAGTCGCAATACTGCAATCAAGTTTCTTACATAGATTTGGTAAATCACTGCGTCTGATTTAGATTTAGAATCCATAGTAGACATCATATCTGCAAGAAATCACAACGAACTATAAAATGTAGAAATGTACATGCAACAAGAGTTGGGGGTTGCTAAATAACATAAGCTGGTGAGAGAGAGAGAGAGAGAGAGAAAGAGAGAGAAAGATATATAGGCCTAGACTATGTGTCATTATTGTGTCTTTGCGTTCCACCATCACCAAGTGAATTCTAGCCCCGGATGTAGGTCACTCCACGCTAAACAATGTATCTAGTATGCAGCACGGCTGTAATGCGATCAACACACATCTCGTGCACAACTATGAAAACAAACTAAATAATGCACATTGTAACGATATAAGAAAGGGGTGAAGAAGAGTGTGACCCATGACCTGCAGCAGGCGAGCGCGCGCATTACATAACTCCTACACCAGGTAAACAGTGGATTATTTCCCTCCCAGTGATTTGATTGCAACTATTTCAACCTAAATGCACACACACACACAGGACAAGATGTCGGGCAGCCAAGAAGAACTAGGTCTGACCTTTCACCTCCGGTTAGTCTTGCATCTATTCCAGTACTTCTAATAACCACAACGTCAGTTAATGAATTAGGCCAGTGTTTCCCAAACCATAACATAGGAGTGGATCTTCCACGCTCCAGCAGAGACCCCCCCCCCCCCCTTTGCCTTTTTGACTTTAATCATAAGCATTCTTTTAAAATTTGCATTTTTCTTTACATTGATATAGGCGACAGGATAATGGATATCTTCAGCTTCTTATGAGGTAACAAGTTAAACGTGCTGGCTAAATGTATAGGGATGTCATTATTACCAACAAACACTAGTTTTAAGTATTTTGTGAAACTATCAACTATTTGAAAATACAGTTGACACTAAAACTGCTTCCCCTTCACCTATCCCTTAGTCTGTTGAACCATTGGGATCTGTCAACAAGATCTGTCAAGCGCCTTTCTCAAGTCCTCTCTTTCCTTTCATTCACTGGCAGGCCCTGTACATTCTTTGATGTTGTCTTCCCGTCGCTTCTTCTGTCTTCATCTTCTTCTTTTTTCTGGTACTGTTCCCTGAAGGAAGGCCTTTGAGAGCCGTGAGGACCTGGTGATATGGCCATAGAGTTTGAGTTTACGTTTTTTTTTTTACAGTGGTTAGCTGGTCATCGTGGGGTCCAATTGCGGTTTTATTTGTTGTTTACACCTCTGAAAACATTTTATCTTTAAATTTATTGTTTAATATGTCACTGCTATTTTAAAATGTATTATAAGGAACTCGAAGCGTCCGAATAGAGCAATTACTTGCGTGCATTTTGAGCATGCAGAATTTTTTTTCTTGCTGGCAGGTTCTGAACCTCTCTGTTGACTACCCAATCAAACTACGTGTAAATAGATCATATATATGGGAGGCCCACCTCCAAACCTCAGATCACTCGAACAATGCTTTAGGACAAGTAGCTTGATGACGGTTCCCTCTCTCTCTCTCTCTCTCTCTCTCTCTCTCTCTCTCTCTCTCTCTCTCTCTCTCACCCACATATCTGGGAAGTGCTATTTTTTTCTGGCGTTGGAGCTTCGACTAAGCAGCCTTGTAGATTCCCACAATTGTATGATACATGTCACGAATCTAGAGCTTTTAGAATGTGATGCTCGCTTGATAACTACATTAATAAAAATATAATTGATCTACAGAATATGATTTTATGGTATATGCCATGAATACATGCCTAGACTCATTTTAAGTTACATCAACTATGATAATGTTGAAAAGGTCTCCAAGTGTATTTCTTGATTGCATGTTAATGAAGTATCAACCGTTCGGAACCCATTGGATATGGGCATTTTTCAACGGTCATTTTTTCACATTTAGATATTTAACTGGTGGAGAAGTATTATGGTTTGCTAGAGAATATAGGGATTCATTTGTGAAGATGTCTTTTTAGCGGCTCCCGAAAGGGGAAAAGGCACTATTAGTTTTGTGTGACCTGTCCGTCCGTCCGTCCGGTTTAGATTTCAGAAACTAGAAGAGATAATGAAAATTGGACATCATGATATTTTAGATCATTCAATGTTCTGATGAGAAAATTGTTGTCTATGCAAGAGCTAACGAACTATCTTAGGAACCAGAAACCTTAATTTATATTGCATGTTACGTCTCATATCAGAGAGTAGCATGGATACTTTTGTGAAGATTTCTTTTAAAAGTTTCGTTCCCATTTTCCTATAAATTTGACAGTTGATGTATATCGCTGTTAATGATCCGCTGGCTAGACAAGATCTCGTATGAGGAACTGTGGCAAAGAACAAAGCAGCAGCCCGTTGAAGTAGATATCCTTCAAAACGCTGGAGATGGATAGGCCACACCTTTCAGAAGCCTGCATCCAACATAGCAAGGCAAACCCTAACCTGGAACCCCCAAGGAAAGGGGAAAAGGGGGACGGCCCAGGAATACATGGCGCCGCGATTGGGAATCAGATTGGCAAGACGTGGAGAGGAAAAACTCGCCCAGAACCGAGACGCCTGGAGGAAGCTGGCTGGTGGCCTATGGCCCAGAAGGGACCACAGAGCTCAAGAGTTTGGACACGCAAGAAGTATAGAAAAGATCACTCTTTTATTTCTGCTAGTCGTACGGACTAGAGTTACCCTACAAAACAAAAGAGGGTTGGAGAACAAGTAGTATTCACCCGTCACAAAATAGCTGGCCGGACTTAACTGTTGTAACCAAGAAGTCATGGAAAAATCACTCATTTTATTTCTACCCATAATGCATAATGCCGTTGTTGTCTTTTTTTCATCGCGCATAGGATTGGCGTTTTTAATTTTTGAATGATCCCCCAATGACAGTTTTTTTTTCTATACATTTCAGATTTTTTTTTTTTGAGTTTTCAAAAGATTTTAATAATTTCCAGAGGTTTCCAGGACTTTTTCGTATATTATACAATTTGAGATTTCAAGGAGCTCCTGGTAAATCAGGAGGCTGCGGGAATTCTGTTATAAGTATAAAATGGTTTAATTTAATAATTTACACCTAGAATTAGTGCGAGTCCTATGAAAGTGGGGGGCCCACTTCGGTCGCATAGGTTGCATTGGCCTAATGCCGGCCCTGCAAAATAACGGCGTATGCTACGCCGTGGGTCGACTAGTATATATAATTATATATATTTCTCTTCAAATTTCAAAGCAGCACAAGTGTGAGAGCCTTTACAAAAGAACGAGCTATTAAAAACAAACATCTAAACATTAACAAAAATACTTGAATTGTACTGTCTGCCAATTGGCACACTTTGCGTAAGAGGAGTTGGCTTGGTAAGAAAACGGACGGGTGCAATTTTTTTTTTTTTTTTCTGTGTTAGCAGCGACTATAAATAGATCGTTCTAAAGTAAACACGGCTAACCTATTTGAATCCACCCTGTGACTGGCATTGCTTTGAATGGAGGGAGTCGGCCTTGTCCTTGTCGTGACCCTGAGCCTCTTAATTCTGTTAGCCATGCGCCTCTTTTTGTCAAGCTATAAAAGAAGGCTTATGTAGGTACATGGGATTGTAAGTGGTAGTGTATATGTGTGTGTGTAAATGTGCTTACTTGCTGGTATATGCTTTAAATTAGTGTGTTTATTTACAATAAAAAAAAGGGGGGGGGGGGTATTCAACCTACTGGAAGTTAATAGAAATCCAAAACACAGCCATTTGAAATAGCACTACCTCGACACTTTCAAAAATGGATAGATCAATATTTAGCCTCGTAATCGCGGTGGCTGAGAGGTAAAGCGCTTGGCTTCCAAACCGCCGGTACCGGGCTCAAACCCTTTTGAAGACGAAGATTTTTAATTTCGGGATCTTTAGGGCGCCTCTGAGTCCACCCAGCTCTAATGGGTACCTGACATTAGTTGGGGAAAAAAAAATTAAAGACGGTTGGTCGTTACGCTGGCCACATGACACCCTCTTAACCCGTAGGCCACAGAAACAGATGACCTTAACATTATCTGCCCTGTAGACCGTATGGTCTGAAAGAAACTTCACCAGCCTTATAATTGGCCTTGACCTATTTTCAACCAATGTAAAGACCACAGATTGTGACGTTGCAGGTTCAGACTTTCTCTGACCATTCTCTGACCATCGGGCTAGCACTGGCACACATAAAAAATATCGTACATCTAATCGTCATAGATGTGACACCATGGACTCTACCTTTTTCTTTTAACACAATCAGTGTTAATACTCGGTCGTTGGCTTGCATCTCCAAACAGCTAGCACAACTGAACCGATGTAGGCGTATTCAATCCTCTATGAGGAATTAAACAAAAATAATCCCCCTGTCTGTGTCACGTCTTTCTTCAACGTTCATATCAGTCTTTATTTACTTCAATTACGACAGACCATGTCGTGGTTGCATCAGAAACTTTTCAGCCAACAAACACCTTTTTTTTTCTTCTCTCAAGGTTACATCAAAAACACACACTCCATAAAAATCCTATACATTCTGACATATCATCGTTTCTGTGGAACAAAAGCCATCCTAAAGCCTCTACGAAACACACTGATAAAGTGAGGAAACATAATTTGTGATTTGAACACAAAATAGGAGATTGGCAACAAGATATTGGTCTAAACTGCCCACAGGTTTTGACGTTGTATGTCAGTGTTCGGGCCTGCTATAACGATTGGTCTCGAGCCGACTCGGTTGTTTAAAAAAAAAAAAAAAGAAAAAAGGCTGGTGTGTGAGAAATACTTTTCCTGTCTGATAAAATCGTGTAGACGTCAATGAAACTCATGAACACTATTTTCTTTTGTTTCTTTCCACTTTTCATAGTCAACATTTTTACTAATCCAATTCAATTACATATATTATGTTTGAGAAAAGTAGTCAAGTGTTTCCCAAGCTGTGTTCCGCGGAACCCAAGTGTTCCGCGAGGCCTGAATAGGAGTTCAACGAACTACTAGAATAATTAACTAGTAAGCCACTACGTGAATTAAGCTCCCTAAACAAAAAGTAAGCAAAGTGTTCCGCTAAATACTCAAAACGTGCCAAGTATTCCATTAACTCTTTCTCTCCTTTTTTTTAATTTTTCCACGTTTCGACGGAATTTTTCATTTTGCTCATGACTTTCACTCCCCTGTTAGGATTGGGCTTCAATAGTTGTTTTTTTTTTAATCAGAAAATGTTTTATTTGGTATAGAATTTAAGGGGATTGCATACTCTTTTTATATAACACAAAGTCAAGTTTGTAAAGTTAAACATTAATTTAATTCAATGAGCTCAAATAAACGATGGTATCGTCGATTAGGAGAGAAAGAGTTAAGGAAAAAGTTTGGGAAAGTAGCCTATGCTATTTATTTTATAGAGGCCTATACACACAAGAAGATCTCAAAATGTGATATTCTATGCCACTTATTGACAGCATTTTATTTGGATACATGGGAGACTCTTACGTACTTCAGCACTACAGCAATCTTTCTTGCCGAATTCTTGTTCCACTGAGACACACAGGGCTGCATTTTCCATAGTTCAGGACTGCAACTTTTTTGGTATCAAAGCTTGGAGTGGGTAGGGGGCGCCAGAAAAAAAAGTTTTTTCAGTGCTTTTACTTACTAAACTCCGGCACTGCATCTATGACATTTTAACTTTAAATAGTTTGAAAATTCTCAGAACCAGACTAGCTGATACCCGCGCTTCACTAGGATGGAAAAGTTGTTAGAGAGATTTTATTTTGTCTGAGTGATAGTCTCAAAGTGTACACGTTTATTATGGTTGGAACGATTTTTTTTTTCAATTTCTCCAAAGTAGCTTTCACAAATTTTAAGTCCCCCACTAAATACTGAGGCCCATTAATTGTATTAGCTATTAAAGATCATGTTTTTCTTTAAAACGTTATACAATATTAAATATTGGTGAATATTACAATATTTTTTAATTTTCCTTCTAAACTTTGGTCTGACTTTAATGAGGAAAACAAATGTTTAGGTAAGACTTTGATGACGATGTAATGTGTAAAAAAAAAGGGGGGGGGGGGGATCCTGCTGCTTTTTTTTTGGTCAAGTGAAGTGAAAACATATTTATACAACATTTACACAAAGAAACATTTTTATTAGAAAACAGGTCGTTGGGTAACAACTCAGCTTAAGTGACTGATTTGGTAGCATGTGTTTGCTGATGTTTTGTCCTTCGCAGTGATTGAGAAACTTGTTCTTAGTGAAACATGTAGAAACTATAACTTGACACTCCCGTCACAAAATAAACCACCACAAACCCCAACATCTCCGAAAGGCACATCAAAACAAGAGTCACCGAATGATTATGTATTGTTATAGTTATTTTTATTATTATTATTTCTTGTTGCTATTTTCATAGCTTTACTAAACTTTATTTGAAAAAAAAAAGATTTCCTTTGAAATAAACAACATTAACAATATACATAAAAGCTTTTTTAAATTTTCTCTCTCTCTCTCTCTCTCTTTCTCTCTCTTGAAATGGTCCCCCATACCCCTTACGAAAATTCCACTTCCCAACTCTAAAATTCTGGATACGCCCTTGCAACGTAGACTTAGCCTCCAACTATTTTCACTATTTTATTTGAATGGCAGACGTTACGTAAACAAAACAACGACACGTTGTCACGTGATTCAAGGTTTGACAGAGCATGAAAACTCCCTTTATTAAGGCTGATTGATTAGATCTCGTGACACGAACGAATAACGCCGGGATAAGGTCCGTTAGGCCCAGTGTAAAATTTTACTGCGAAGTCCTACTCTTCACACTCCAAACAGTTATCTGTCACTCTATTGGATCGAGACCACAAGTCATAGCAGGCCTTAACACTGATCTGCAACGTCGCCACCTGTTGGCAGTTTAAACCAATAGCTCGTTGCCACGTCACAGGTCTATACGACGTGGCAACGAGGTATTGGTCTCCCCACAGGTTGTGACGTCGCAGGTCAGTGTTGAGGCCTACTATAACCAAAGCTTCCAATGCATGCTGTTTAACAAATGTTGATATAACGATCTAATCAATAGTAATAGTTGCTATTGTAAAAAAAAAAATTAAAAAAAATAAAAATAGGGGCCTCATAAGTATCCACTAAATTGGACCCCTCAATTCGTAAGGCTGGCCCTGACTATAACGATTGGTTTCGGTTGGATACTAAGCTTTTTTTTTTCCCAAATGCCCATACACTTATTATTCATCTGTATTCTCAAAGGAACCGTACTAAGAACCATTTTACTGTCAAAAGAGTTGATTCGAACTTCCAAAGACTCTTTGAATTCTAAGCTTGTAAGTCTGATTAAACAAACCGCTCTATCTGGAAGAGGTCCAAGCAAATATCCATATTAAACACTGCTATTCCCAATGGGTCAGGTCTGCGGATATAGGGCCTATATCCTGTCCTGTGATCATTGTAATATACGTGGCCGAAGTCCGAGCAGACCGCGAACCCACACCATTTTTCTATAGATTACCAAGCTAACTGTGCAGGACTCGCCATTGTTGATACGGTCCCTTGAGGAACAGCGCCTGGATTTCTGAAATGATCTTGGGAGCTTTCTTAAACTCCGCACTGTGCAATGGGAATGCTCTCGCACTCCCTTTAGACCAGGGGTCTCAAACACGTGACCCGCGAAACAATTTTGTGTGGCCCGCGAATTTAAAAAAAAAATAGATAAAATTTACAATGACCACATATAAGCCGTGAAATGATTTACAACTGCACAAATCAGTAAATGAGGTGTCCGCCCACTGCAAGCGAAGATTCTGTGAAGGCAAGCTTTGTTGTTAGCGAGATGATAGCAAAGGCATCACGACCATTCACTGAAGGCCAGTTTGTAAAAGAGAGTATGCTACAGGCGTGTGAAATTATCTGCCCCAGGAAAAAGAAACTGTTTGAAGGCATAAGTTTGTCTTCGATCACAGTTTGAAGCAGGATCACCGAGTCAGCGACAAATGTTCAACAGCAACCGATTGCCACTGCAAAAGACCATTACACTGGACGAGTCTACTGGTGTAACAGACACCGCATACTGTGCCGTATTCAATCGTGGGGTCGACGAAAACTTGCAACATTGTTGAAGAGCTATTGGACTTACTACGACGCGACGCAAGAACTGGAAGCTTGTATTGACAGTGTGTGGGCTACCGTGGGGAAAAAAACTTGTTTCAGTGGCTACATTGCACCAGCAATGTGTTCAGAGAAGGTTGTTGTTGGATTAATGGTGGAGAAACGGTATCAGCTCAGCTTCGCGGGACATTTTGCAGCAATACACTGCATTCTGCACCAACAAGCACTCTGTGGCAAAAGTCTACAAATGAAGAACGTGATGGATGTTGATGTGAAGACGGTGAACTTCATACGTGCACGGGGTCTCAACCACAGACGGTTTGTATCATTTTTAGCTGATTTAGAAACGGAATACGGAGAGTTGCTTTATCATACGGAAGTCAGATGGTTGAGTCGCGGAAAAGTGCTGCAGAGATTTTTTTAACTGAGACGGGAAATAGCATTGTTCATGGCAATGAAAGACGGAGACATACCTCAGCTCAGTGACCCAATGTTTTGTCGGATCTTGCTTTTCTTACTGACATCACACAACATCTCAATGCACTCAATTCACAACTACAGGGCACAAAGCAGCTGATTACCGTGATGTTTGACCGCATCAAATCATTCAGATGCAAGCTGACTTTGTGGGCCACTCATGGCAGATGGAAAAACCTGGCTCATTTGTCTTTTTCTACAGAGCATAACGGTTGAACCACAGCGCCTGAAAGACTACGTAGACATCCTCTCCAGACTACTGGAAGATTTTGAACACCGCTTTTCAGCAATTCACTGCTCTCGAACCTCAGTTTTTCCTTGTTGCATTCCGTTCCCAGTTGAAGTGAAAAACGTTCCAGAGGAAGTCCAGATGGAACTACTGGACCTGCAGTGTGACACTGTTCTGAAGCAAAAATACGCTGATGTTGGTGTTCCAGATTTCTACCAGTGTCTTCCCAGAGAGAAGTTTTCCAAACTTATTCTGCACAGCTGCTAGAATTCTAGCGATGTTCGGGAGTACGTACGTTTGCGAACTTTTTTTTTTTCCAGAATGATCAACAAAACAGCATTCGATCAAGACTGACTGATAAGCATCTGAGAGCAACCTTGCGGCTCGCCACTACACGCGACTTCAGGCCTAACGTCGATGGTCTGGTCTCTGCCAAACGCTCTCAGTTGAGTGGACAAAAACATGAGTGACGAGCCATCTGCAGAAAGCCAGAAATTATAGTTGTTGTTTTTTTTTGGGGGGGGGGGGGGGGAACTACAGTTTCTGCTTTTTAATAAGTGACAGAGACAACGTCAACTTATTTTAGTAAACTAAACTGCCTGTGCATGTAATAAACTACACTAAATGTAATCAATAATTACAAAAACTTTATTTTAGCATTTAACTGCAGTGACAGTAGTGTTCGTAAAATTTAATGAAAAAACATTCTCTTTTGTAGTGCCCCGCTGAGTGGTTGTTACTTTCCACAGTGGCCCACATGCTGAAATGAGTTTGAGACCCCTGCTTTAGACACTCTCACAGGAATTTTGTTTTACAACCCGTTTATCCTAATCGTTTCCAGCGAGTGCCACCTTAAGGCAGGGTACTGTACCCGAGCGTATTGAGAACCTGACCAGCCCTTGGAACTGCGCATTTGTGGCATTTTTTTTTCAGCCGGAGAGGAGGAGGGAGAGGGGCATAGAACGTGGGCAGGAGGTTTCCAGATAATATCGCATCATGAGCCGGTTATGGCCCGTAGACCGTAGGTTTGACATCACTGGCGTACGTTCTTGCTCGAGGCCATCCCTGAATCATGCAGATATGGGGTGGGAGAATTATATCAAATGTAAATGGTTCAGTCTGGTCTTGCAGTGCTTGATGTATCTACAAGCTAAGGGCCCCTTCTTGACGGTGCCCCCGAACAATTGCTCTTGAGATATTTTCAATAATGATTAATGAAAGAGTAAAGGAAACGTGTCTTACTTTGATTACATGGGGCCCTATAGCTCAAAAAGTTTTGGGCCTATATCCGGTCCTGTGATCATTGTAATATTGTTTCCCCATGGGTGTTTATTTATTATTATTGTTGCAGAGCTTATATTAACTCACTCTGTCTGTCTGTTTGTTTGTGTGGTGAAACGTTTTTACACATTATTACCAATCTCGGAGCAAGTTGAAATTCTGCACAATTATTTCTTACACCTGACAAAGCAAGAATCAATTTTAATAAATAACCAATTAATTAGTTTGTTAAGTATTAAACAAGGGAAAGACATTGTACTTGACAGATGTGGTGGTATACGTTGAATTAGTCCCCTTTATACTTGGTGTAATTAAAAGTTTGAAACAAACAACAGATAACCCTTAAACCTTCTACTTTCAATAGCATTTCGCTGGCACGGTGGTTAGTGTGTCAGCTTGAGTAGGTCTTAAGCCCATGAGTTCGAATTGAAGTCGTTTACTTTTATAAAAAATATATAATGCATTTAATAAGCGACCACTGCAACAGTCTCACAGATACTCCCTTCTCCATCCCCCCTCCTTTCCCAACTGGTCCAGACGTGATTTAACCATAGCGCATCAAGCAAGCTAAAAGCATGAAATCATGCTAAGTAAAACATGTTTCTCATCGCACAGATTTCATGTTATTAGTGTTGATCAAAGTAATAAATACAATTACTTTGTTGTTTTTTTTAACCCTTAAAACGCGTGTGGTAGTTAAGCCTCTAAACAACACAATTGTAATTCCATTTTGTATGCCCTCACTGTAAAACAGCATTTTAAGGGTTAAGTATTTTTTTATTTATTGTTCTTGTTATTATTATAGGACACATGTGTTAACGCCGCCTAATTAATGATATCAACTATGTGTACTTCTCAAGGATAAATAAGGACTAGTATTCGATATACACGACTTTACATACACTAGAAATAGCTACACGATTACCGCCTGGCCGATATCCGGGCTTCTCGTCACGTGTTGTTATTGACACCGCAAACTTTCGCGCGTATTTCCGAATACTAGGTGTGTGTGGTGGACTCTGGGCTGCTCTGTCGGTGTGTGTGTGCGTGTCAATGTCGGCTAGTCATTTGCTTGTAACGGGGAAGGTGTGTGAGTATTAAGGAAGAATAAATTGGTAGATCGAGATATGTTAGTTGTAATTTTAAATCGGTACAGTATATGGTTGAATAAGGAGGGGGAAAATGCTGATTTGGGTAGACAAGGTCAAGGTCTTCCGCTAGGAGTCGCAACAACAAGCTTTTTTTTTTTTCACAAGTGCTGTCTAGTGCCGTGTTTATAGCTGAAATCTTGCAGTGAACTTGGACAAGGTTGAAAAACATGGCGCCTAGTGTACTTGATTTTGTCACTGTATCTAAGTAGGCCTTAACTAGTCAGGAATAGAGCGAGGCGAGGCTTGATGTGCACCATGAAAATAAAAAGGAGGGGGGGGGGGGTCCTTCACTTCTAAACATAGGGAGGGGGGGGGGGTCCTTCATTTCTAAACACAGGGAGGGGGGGGGGGGTCCTTCACTTCTAAACACACAACGTATGACAAGTGTTTGATTTATTTGGCTCAAAATGTGAACCTTTTTTTTCTTCAATTTGGCATGTAGGCCTACTGTGGTAGATTAGTGAAGTCATAGACAACGGATAGTGTATTAGGGTCTAACCCAAACAAATTGTGACATGAAGATCTGGAAGGCTGGCCAAGTTGAGCTCATCCACTGTTTGAGCTCCACTAGCTAACAAGTGTGTCTTGAGGCCAGCACAACGACCATTGTCTTTCTGCTCCAGGGCAGACTTCAAGGCTGTGCCTCGTAGACAATCGATGAAACCTCCGTCAAATACAAACTCTTTGATGATTACAGACTTGACCGATGTTCAACAGGCAAAACTTCTGTCGGAAATAATCCCTTAGCCATGCAAGATCTATTTTGGTGCAAGCATTATTTCGCATAATGTCAAATGTAAAGCGATATGCAGTTGGCTACAATAAATAATGATAATTTTTGTTCAAATCATGGACAACAAAGATTTATGAATCTTTTGTCGGATACTTTTCAAAAAGATGTAGTCACCCACAAGTTTTCTCTTTCATCCCCACCCCAAACCGGCCCGAAATCATGTAAAATGTTCGTATTGAAACACTATCACTTAAACAGCCATAGTATTTTAAAAACAATAGAAACGCAATGTCCATTTATCCTATAGTTTAAATTTCTATTTCAAATTGCTCTCGTTTTCTTTAGGCCCCGCCCCCCACGTCCAAGAATGAAACTCGAACTTGATGCCACAAACTTAGTCAACGCTTAACTTTTGTTTTTGTGGATTCCTCTTATGCAAATCAACCAATAAATGAAACAAAAATCAAAACGTATAATTAAACAAGCAAAATATGCAAACGCTTTTTTTTAAAAAGGCTATAATGAGGGGAAGAATTCCACATTTCCACCTATATTTCTCAATAATGTAGGATTTATTTCCCTTTTTATATCAAACAAAAAAAACAACATAATTAATAATTAATTGACTAATTGGTCGATGTTTTAATGATTCGCATTTTGTTAGGTACAATAAATTATTGTTAAAAGTTCCAACTTGATCCGGGAATGAGTGTGGGAGGAATGACGTGTACAATTATCTAAGGGGATAAAACCCCACATTTTTTATCTAAATTCTGAAGGATTAATTTCCCTTTTTGGTTTCGAAAAAAATAAAATAATTACCAGTACTTAATTGACTAATTCGTTGTTTTTTTTTGTTGTTGTTCTTGTTTTTAGCGGCCCCCGAAAGGGGAAAAGACGCTATTAGTTTTGTGCAAAATGTCTATTCGTCCGGCCCGTTTAGATCTCGTAAACTAGAAAAGATATTGAAAATCCGACATCACAATATTTTAGACCATTCAAAGTTCTGATGCAACGGCTACTTTTTTTTTTCTGAAAGCGAAAAATCTAATTTTTAAAATCAGTTATGCAAGCAGTTTTTTAAAGAGAAAAAGCTAATTAGTATACATTATAAGTTAGACCTAGATTAAAACGAATAGTAATCTTGTAAACCTCAATATCGTGTAATTTCTCCAATACACACAATGAGCTATTGTTTTTTTTTGTTTTTTTTTTAGCATTCGAATAAGAGAAGAGATTGAGCCTTTTCAAAACGATTACATCAATTATTAGACTTCAGTAAGGCCAGGAGAGGCGCGGTAGCTGAGCGGTAAAACGCTTGGCTTCCGAACCGGGGATCCCGGGTTCGAATCCTGGTGAAGACTGGGTTTTCAACTTCGGAATCCTTGGGCGCCTCTGAATCCACCCAGCTCTAATGGGTACCTGACATTAGTTGGGGAAAAGTAAAGGCGGTTGGTCGTTGTGCTGGCTACATGACACCCTCGTTAACCGTAGGCCACAAAAACAGATGAACTTTACATCATCTGCCCTATAGACCACAAGGTCTGAACGGGGAACTAGTTAGGCCAGATTCACATCTAACTTTGCATTCACTTGCACCTATCCTTTGATCTGCTGGACCGTTGGGGCACTACACAAGATCTGTCAACCTTCTTTCTCCATTCTTATCTCCCATTTGTCTTTGATATAATTTTATTTGGATGTTCTTTCTGAAAATATTGAAGCCTGCCTGGGTGGACCACTTCGGGAGCGATTTTGAGTTTGTGAGTTTCCACACAAACTGTCTTTGTAACCTTGTTTTTATTTATGATCTGTTAGGTAAAAAAAAAATAATTATGTAATTTTTATAAATCTGATTCGAGAATGTGTGTGGAATAAGAAATGTGTTCAAAATTTGAACCTGATAGAGTGAACACGAACTTTGTGAAAATACTTAAAGAACGGAATGAGGAGACTGTTCTATAATGAACGACTAACAGTTTAACATTTTATATTTTCTTTGCACTAATCATTTTTATCATTAAATACACACAAAAAATGTTACTCTTCATTCATTCATTTCGTTAAAATGAGGAAAAGAGATAGTCGCATTGCATTATGGAAATAACTGTTCAGTAGGCCTATATTTCTGGTGATACTCCAGGATCCAACAGACAACGGGCCAGGTGACAGGGCATGCATATTCATGACTGGCCTATCTTGCCTAGCAGAAGTGCACAATGGTTGTACCTTGTGATCATGTGATCTCATCGGCAGGTGTTTACTGTTTAGAGTTAGATGATAAGTTATGTAGGTCACTTGATATCTCAATCACCCGACTGACATTCTTTGATGTCTAGCGAGCAGAAAACATCCGTTTTGTTTTGCTGATCTGTTTTGACAGTGTAGCAGTCCTGTTTTTTGGACGGAACACCGTCTCCAACGTCGTGTTTTCCTCTTCATTTCCATCTCTAGCATTGGAAAAGTCGAAGAACTACTTTCTATTTAAAATGTGTAGAGGGGAATTTTGTAATGCTTCCAGATTTAACAGGAGGCGCGGTGGCTGAGTAAGGCCCTTGCCATCCGGAACGGGAGGTCCCGAGTTCGAATTCGAGTTTTTATTTCGGGATCATTAGGGCGCTTCTGATATCACCCATTTCTAATGGGTACTTGACATTAGTTTGGGAAAGTAAAGGCGTTGATAATTTGATGATAATCAAAATTTGGCGGTCATAATTTTAATACAATAACATTTTTGTGTTTCTTTCTTGAACATCATAATCTTTTTTGCGGACATTTTAGTTGGCAATGTATAAGGTTCCAAAATACAGGGTGTCATGGGCGGCTATAGGTTGATTGTTGATATTCAATGACCCTGGGATAGCTTTAGGTGAACGTGACGAGAACCCCGATGTCCATCGAGTTACTGGGGCGTAGAAAATTGACTTGACACATTTCTTCTTTGTCCGTGTTTGTCTTGCTTTGTCGAAATTAGCGCGCTTGAAGGAAAGTGCTAGTGTTGCCAACTCATGACATTTTAAAGCCAGATTTCATCAATCTAGAAACAGCTTAATTTAAAACACTGGATGCCACGGTCAGGGAAAAAAGAGGGTTGGGTTCAGTTTTGTTTAGCAATACTATTTTAAATACGCAACTAGAAAATATTCAGACAGTGAAATTGTAGTTGACTTTAGATTTTGCAGGTTTCAGTTTCCTCCGTTATTAAGTAAACAAACTACCCTAATAAGTAATAATGAATCATGTAATCCTTTAGTGGTATAAACAAACAAATATATATATATATATATATATATATATATATTTGATGGTCAAAATCTTTTTGATATCAAGCATTTCAACTAGTGCATTAGAAGAGACATAAGACGTCTTTGAACCCTTCAAAAGATATGACTCACTGAACACCAGAAGATGCAAAAAAAATGCTATAGCTATATATGCATACTTTTAAAAGCTGAGCTTTAAAGCGCTTGGTTTCCGTAACGGGGGATTTTAATTTAGTTCAAATCCAAGTGAAGACTTGTATTTTGAACTTCCGGACTTTAGGGTGGTGGGTCACATGACACCCTCATAGAAACAGATGACCATAAGGCCTGACAAGGGTAGTTTAAAAGTCTAAAGGTTTTTTTTTAGCTAGATGATAATAGTTTGCTATTTAGATTGGACAGTACTTCTTTAGAACTGAGTAGAAAATGGTAAGCTTGACAACAGAAAGAAATGTGAAAGGCAATCTGTTTTGATTGTATTCAGTGATTCTAACACGTTTAAAGATTTTTTAAATACTTAAATTTATTTATTTTTCTCAGCGATTGTTTTATTTTTTTAAATAGCTTTAAGCAAAAACAAAAAAACACTCATCAGAAACTAGCTACAAAATGTTTAGATTGGCAGCTGTGATTTCACTACTGGTAGTGCTAACAGGAAACAAGTCCCAGGTTTAGCTGTTTTCATGTCACTTGTCGGTCAAGGCTGGGCACATGTAGATCAACTAGTGCATGCTTAATCTGTCACGTCCATTCTTCCGTTTTAGTTCCAACAATGTCTATTTGAATTATTGGGAGTCTTTTTTTTTTGTATATGATCTCAACTTCTTATGATTGTCTTTCCGCATCGCTATCCATTACATTTTACAAGTTGTTAAATAACTTTTTCTTCTTTGCATAGAATTAATTGTAAAATAGTACATTGACTTTCAATTTTACTTTAACAATTTTTATAAATTAAATTAAATATTTTGTTAAATTTTTGAATATTAATCTAATTCATTTCAGTTTTATTACATAGAATTATTGTACCATCATTATTTATTTCAAAAACTATGTTTAGTGATTCATCAATAATTTTATTTTTTTAAAGTCGAAAGATGACCTTTACATCATCTTTTACCCTATAGATCGCAAGGTCTGAAAGGGGAGCTTAACTTACTTACAATAAATTAACATATTGTGTTTTGCCACAATGCTAGCTTCTATTGACGTAAAATATTTCTCAACCATTGTCACTTTATGAACTTGACCAAAATTTCTTTTCGTATTTGTTTTTAGATCTAGATCTAGGTCATACTACTAAAAAAAAAAACTAGCACACAAACCGGTCCAGACAAAAACAATCTTCTCTATCGCTCTGCATTGACGTCATTCAGTCATCAATCTACATCCCACTGGCGTCAAATCGTGTTGGGTGGCTTTGTGCTTACGATGGTCGAGTGATCAAGGTCCCCGGAGGCCACAGCGTCTCGTGTCGTGGTTCAAATAACGCCCCCGAGATTGTTGATACTTTGCGACAACATTTTTTTTGTCATTTTGTGGCAAGGATTGTGGTTATTGTGTGACTAGATTGTTGTTATTTTGTGACTAGATTGTTGTTATTTTATGGCTAGATTGTTGTTATTTTGTGACTAGATTGTTATTATTTTGTGACAAGATGATTGTTATTTTGTGACTAGATTGTTAGTATTTTGTGACAAGATTGTTGTTATTTGGTGACTAGATTGTTATTATTTTGTGATAATGATTTTGAAGTAGATTTATGCCATTCGCGTAGATGTTGCATATTAAAGACATAATTAATGCGGCCTCTCGTTGGGGTCACTCCGACCCCCCCCCCCCCAACACGCTAAAACAAAAAGTCGACATGAAATCAAAAGTCTGCTAGACTAAATTTCTTAGAGTGATACCTCCCCTCCCCGCAAACGTATTTCTCTTTGCGGTCCGTAGTACAGTAGGTGTGGGCAGAGCTTATCTGTTTCTATAATTATGAATGGTAACGATCGAAGGGTGTCATGTGGCCAGCACAACGACCGACCAACCTTACTGTTTTCTAAGGTGGACAGAAGCGTCTAGGCAGCTCGCGGGGCCCTGGGCGAGTGTCATTGCATTCATAGGTGGGCCACGAAAATGTGTACGATGGGCTAACGATAACAAAAGATACTCTTTTTCGCGGGTTCCCAATAACGCGCTAGGCCTGGGGGCGGTTTCCCCATCTTCACCCCTAAAGCCGGATATGAGGTGGACGTCCTGAATGCTTGTGATCACCACATCGCCATCCTCTTCAAATAAAAACACAAAATCTAATAAAATACTCTGAAAGACACAAAGATAAAGGCACATTCCTCGTTCCATATGCTAGGACAAATTTGTACAAATGCTCCTTCTTCGCTAGTGCTATTAGAGCATGGAATGGGTTGCCTTGAGCCAGCTAGCAAAACCAGTGACTTGGCAGAATTTAGGTCATTGGTTAGCATGCACGACTAGATGCATGACGCGTAAGACATAATCATCTTTTTTTTTTAAAGTAACGTCTGTATTATATAAGATAAGATGACGTGTACGCGCATTAATAAATGATGGTATTTATTTGTGTACGCTGTTTTCTTATAATTTGATAAGGAAGACTCTAAGCAAAGAATTTAAATTATAGTCTCAGACCTAAACATTTGAGCATGCACGCCCGCACGTCTTTAGTGGCAGAAAATGGAAACTAAGTCCTATAGAGTTCTTAGTCCAGTTTTTCTGCTTTAAAAAAAAATAGAAAAAAACATATTTTTATGTCTTTTAAGTCAAGTCTTTTAAGTCAAGTTGAGGCAGTCATCAGTTGGGTCGAAATAAAACCAATAAAGCTAATCTAAGCTATTTATTAGTCCACTGAGTCTGAGATGTGTCCATTAGCGCAGCACTAAGCTCGTAAATACTCAAGATGTAGATTCGATGCTGCACGTCACGGACACGGACATGGACACAAAAAAAAGTGTAATTGATTTTTTTTTTTCTTTATGTCTTCACCTAGTCTGTTACAACATTGGATCTGTTGAACACATTTCCCCATTCCTTTCTGTTTTTTTTTGCCTTGGACAATGGGAAGCGTGAACTTGGCTTGGCTACCTAGAAGGGGGCTCGAGGTTCGACACTCGACTCGGGCAGATTTGCGTTTACTGAGCTCCTAAAAGGCAGCACGGAAAACCAACTCCTAAATACCCCCCCCCCCCCACCCACCCCACTGGTCCACAAATCAGATTGGACTTGAGCGCTCTGAGCATGCTATAAGCTTGAAAGTAGCGCTATATAAAAGCTATAATAATAATAATAATGGCAGGCCTGTCCATTCCTATATGTTGTCTTCCCATCATTGTCTCTTTCTGTCTCTTCTTCTTAGTACGGTACCACTTGCGACCATCTCGAAGATAAACTTGTGGTGTCCTGTTACTTCCGTTATGCGGGGATGCTGGCGTCGTTTTGACCAACTTTGTTAACGACCAGTCGACAAGACTTCAGTTTCTGATCTTTTCTTACTCGGATGAAAGTCATTTCGGCCGGTGGCCACTCCCACTGAATGGTCTGTCACGTGTGTCTAATGGGGACGCACTAGTTCAAGTCACGTCGACCCCATCTTTGACTCGTGCACGGGGGCAAGCATAGCTTCTGGTTGGTTTCGCTGTTAGTCTACGCAAGACCGCCGTTATTGTATTATCATATAGGGGTTAGGCCCAATATAATATAATATAATATATATTATAAAGTAGAATGTGAGGTTATGTATGTATGTATGTATGTTACTTATAGACATCAAAACCGCTTGACCAATCTTGATAAAACTAGGCAGGAATGTTCCTTGGGTACTAACTTAGACCGTAGTGTATGTATTGTAGCCCTAAAACAAACTTAGGACCCTCAAAAAAAAATAAAGTTGTCCGACTCTATTACAGCAATAGTATTTTATGTATCTAGGCCATGGTTAACAATGTTGACATGAGAAAAGATCGAAAGGATTTAGGCCTAGATCTAATTTTAAGAAATACACTTTGCGCACATAGTTTTTTACTTTGACACATGAAAATACAAAAAAAGATCCATTGATTTCATTATTTAATAAAATTAACCTTCAATTTTGAGTTTCAAAAGCATTTTTTACATAAATTAGTTCCTGATATATGTGACTACAGATTTCCTGGCGAACATTCTTTCATTAGACATTACCAATTGGTTACACATTAATACATCTCTCTACTGAGTCTATTCCTAGGTCTAGGTCTAAAACTCTTATTGAACTCTATGATGATAAAACTTCTTTTCGCAAAATAAGTTTTGTGCTTTAACACATAAACATACTAATTATTGTCCATTCATTTGATATTTTAATCAATTTAACATTCAAATTTGTTTTTCTAAAGCATTTTTAATATATTCGTTCGCTGTTCGCTAAAGTTGCGTAGCCGTGTTGAGATAGGCCTATATTCATTAATTTAAAAAAAAGGTCACGCATGCGCAACACAGAATGAACTCTATAAAAGGAGCTAACCATCCTGAATTTTGCTATTAAAACCAATAAGAAGGCTAATCTGTTCGTTGTAACATTCTCTTGACTCTGGACCATGGCTCAGTGAATCAGTCAGTGGTTCTAGGTGTTTGGGAATGAAATAAAATTAAGACTTATAATACTGCTGCACACCGCTATTCAAAGTGCAGAATGTACGCTCTAAGTTGTGCACTGTTAGGAACTAGACGGAAAAGGAATGTTGACGTCTAAGTCGAGGAGGTATAAAGTAGCTATACTAAAGCTAGACTTTTTGATCTATGTTTGTGATGTCCTGTAAGTAAAGGTCTCTTCCTCAGTCAGTTGCCTTCCTTAAATCTATACCAAAGCATTAGAGTTCTAGACCAACAAGAATGGCATCTGTGTTTTTAGAAATATTTTTACCAATTAAGGGGTGGTGGAAAACGGGGTATCTGGAAAAAGGTTTCCGTGCTTTGAAAATACGCTTTGTTTTTGTTTTTTTTTTCGCTTGTCTGACCAGTTGGGAAAGGGGAGTGGGAAGGGGTGTATCTGAGTGATCGCTTTTTAAATGTATTTATATAAAAAGTGAGCGTCCTGAGTTGGAGCTACAAGGCTAAAGCCTCCTCAAGCGAATACGGTACCTGTGCCAGGAAGCTGCTTATTCAAATGAAGTTTTATAGCTTTTTTACAAACGTTTCTTTCTACAAACAATAATGGGAACTAATTCAACTATAACACTTTATCAGTCACACACAAACACCTTTCTTTTCTTTTTTTTTTAACCAACTTTTGACTTTAAAGAAAGAGTGAGCCAATAGAAGAACAATTTGACTTCCTAGTCACGCCTACGTTTGTTTGTTTTTTTTACGGTATATATAGTGTTGTATTTCTTAGATGTAATCTAGCTGCACAAAAAGTCAGTCAAGCGAAATGTCCTTGAGTTTAAAAAAAATATATATGTATGTATAATGAAGTCTTATACTAAATAGAAATGTTTCGTTTTGGTCATGGGTTCGTTCGAACGACAGGTGGCGTCTTGTAGTAACCAGGCACGCATCCGCACACACACTTATACACACACATACACACGCACACACTTATACGCTCACAGAAACGTACTATACAACTCCTATTCCACTCAAGGAATATTCTTTTATGTTAATGGGGGGAGGGGAAGTAGGTTGTTGGTTTATTTCGCTTATACCTAGACCTAGATTTTCTAATCGGAGGGCTATATTGTAGAGTTTTGGGGGTCTTCATTAAGATTTCTACGAAGGATTTGGCTATGCCATAATTTTTTGAATGTAAAGAGAATCCATGGGGGTGCGATGGCTGAGTGGTTAGACGTTTGTTGGCTTGAGATCAAAATTTAATGAAAACTAGGATTTTAAATTTCGGGTTTTTTTTTTTAGGGCACTCCTGAGTCCACATAACTCTAATGGGTGCCTGTATTTAGATGAGTAAAAGTAAAGACAATGGGCCGTTGTGCTAGCCACATGACATCCTGCTCGATAACCGTTGGCCAAAGAAACAGATGACCTTACACATCATCTGCCCTATAGATCGCAAGGTCTGAAAGGGGAAATAAACATCCTTACATGCCAGCCGTCCAAGTAGTATGCTGGATTATTTTGTTTTCATTTAGAAAGTGAGTCGCCATTGTTACTGTCATTGTTACAGCGGGATATGTACTATTTTGTAAATCATTTTCTCTTAAATAGGTCACCAATAATAATGTACTTCCTATCCCATTATTAGGCAATAGCAGGACGGCCTTAGGCATAGGTAAATTGGGAAGCCACCTAGGGCGTCCGATCTCACAGGGCTAAAAAAAAAACTATTTTAAAGAGTATAAATAGCTAAACTTCTGCCCAATGTTGGTGTACACTAGGTTTTAAATTAATAGCGTAATTTTATATTTTGCTGTTAATTTTGAAAAATTTCCTTTGGGATACATAGGGCCTCCAATTATCTAAGGCCGGCCCTGGCATTAGATGACGACATGGATTCGGATATCATTGTTCAAAACAAAAGGCTATCGTATACTACGGTATACTGATTTAATGTCATTTCCATCGCTCAGAATTTGCTTTCTGCTGTACGGAAAAGGGAATTAACTGATGAAATTGTATCTGTGTAACGTAAGGGACTGTATATTTTTAGTTTTGCTCATTTATTTTTTATTGTTATATTTAATAAAAATTGCAATAAACTATAATTAAAATTATATAATTTTAAATATATAATGGCAAACAGAAAACTAAAAAAATATTCTCACTCACTATATTTTATTTTATTTATTTGGCTTATTAGAATTTTTATTTTGCCAAAATAAATTACTTGTTCTAGCAAGTATTTAAATCTGTACATAACAGTTGACAATTTTACTCCGTATTGGAATTTTGTTTGATTTTAATACAAGAATTATTTGTAGACGATCTTAATCGTTGATTAATAGTTAGAAGAAATTATAATAGCTGTAGTCGTTAACAAATCACACAGAACACCGTCACACACTATATGAAAAGTAAGGGAGGTTTGAAAGATTGGTCATTATTCGCAACGCAATGGAGGGAAAGAAATATGTGCTAATATTTCTCCTTGAGTGTTTCTGGGATTAGGAATATTTCTTTATAGAAACGTTAAACCATGTTAATATACTATTAAAACGCTAATTACACTTTATTGAAACTGCAATTTAGAAGATTGCTTCTTTCTTATTTTATTTCATGCATGTACATAGAGGTTGAAAGCTGTCAATGGGGTTGTTCCGTATTTCTGCACGTGGTAGTGCTGTTTACATTATATGCCCTCAATCACTTCATGGTTTGTTGTTTTAAATGCGAAAATGATCTCTTAGGCTTAAAGTGTATGTAAATGCTGCGATAATCATTATTATTATTATGTTAGAAAAGAACGTATATTTTTTCTCTAGCGCAGCCACGGTCGAGTTTTGTTAAAGGGAAACAAAATTCATCGTAGTCCCTTTATCAGTTTCCACCGAGGAATTTTCTGGTGATGTGGCAGGTCTGCAGCAGTACCGCCCTTTGACAGGCAACGAGAATGTTCCTAGGAATGCCAAAGGCCGTGAAGGTAACTGTGAGGTCGGTTGTTATTATCCCCTGGGTTGATATTACAATGGGGTATATTATTGTTTTAGATAACTTCCATAGACGCTTAATCTCCAAGCCTAGGTTCCCTTAGTTTCTTCGTTTTTCTATCTCAGTTTTTTATGAGACAGTGGTAGGGGGATATCATTAATGGAAGAGGCTTTTTCTTTTCTATCGATGAGAAGCAGATCAGGGCGATTAAAATCGACCGTTTTGTCGGTCAAGATAGGCCTGTCCTAGTATAGCAAATGATCAGTAAATTTGAGAACCTCTTGTGGTGAGTTTTTGTAATTAGGAGGAGTATCCTTACCGATCAAATTATGTGTCAAAGCCAAGTGATTATTATTATTATTATTATTAATATTTTCACTATTATTATTATTATTACTACTACATTTATTAGCAGTAGAAGTAGTAATAGTATAAAGAGTGGTATCATCATGACTATTTTGATTACTTGACAATACTTAGATAAATGTTACTGATTAAAACTTCGACTGCCTTTATAGACATCTGTAGTATGTAAGTAGTATGTATGTAGTATGTATGCAGTTATTTTTGTAGTATGTATACTTTGTAACCAAACATAATACAGTTGTGAAACTGTTATGAATCTTTAATTAGCCTTAAAAAATGGTTAGGGTTAGGGATCAATTCACTAATGGATCTGATGGTTTAAATAGAACTACTAGACCTAGGCCAAGATCTAGATCTTCTTCCAGTCATAGAAAGACAGAGATATTGTTGTTTTTATTAGACCATATAATATCCACGTGACTTAAGTTATGGTTGGTCAGAGATACGGAACAACTTCATTAAAGTTAGGCTCATTTTTCTTTAGATTCTGTATTAACAATTCGCATTCGCGACAATGGCATAGGCCTAGTTGTAGTAACTGTCCGGAACAACTGCCCCAACCACCGAAACACAAGGCTGCAAAGTATTGACCAACAACCCGTTTTAGAGGCTGAGTTTCTGCAGGTTAGTTATTGACACCAACGGAGTTAAACCCGTTCTAGAGGTTTCGTCAGCAGATTAGTTACCATAATATTGAAAATGACCAGGTGACGCTGGGGGTCAGCAGACCTATTTTCCTGTCGCGCTTGACTGCCTTTCTGCAGGACAGACGGACATCGCGTGAGGGGGGTTTAACGTAGTCCTTTTGATGTAGTCCTTGACCTTCAGGTCCTCAAACTTGTGCGTGTTTATGATTGTGGAAGAAAACCAAAGAGGGGCTCACACGAGGTTGTGTAGGTGTGCAGATGTCACACGTTTAGGTGTTTATGTTAACAAAAAAGGGAGGGAAGAGGAAAAAAAATGAATATTTAAAGCAGTGAAAGTGTCGAAAGGCTTGAGCAAATAATAAAAAAAGATTGCTGTCTCCGAATTCCCTTGATGGTCGTGACCTTTGCACTTCGAACTGTCAACACGATGTAAAAGAAAGTACACCTTTCAGACCTTGCAATCTATTGGGCGGATGTTATAAATGTCGACTGTTTCTATGGCCGCTGAAGTTAAGGAGGGTGTCATGTGGCCAGCACAACATTTAGTTTCCCCCAACTAATGTCAGGTACTCATTAGGGTTGGGTGGACTCAGGGGCGTTTTAAAAAGGCTGAAGTTTAATGTCACAGTCAACACCAAGATTCGAACTCGGACCTTTCGGTTTGGCGGCCAAGCAATTTATCATTCATCCACCACACCCACCCATCACGATGGTACTGAGTTCAAAACCTGCCCTACCCATTCCATGCAGTCCTGTAGGAAAAAAAAAGGGGGGGGGGGTGATGGACTTATGACTAGAGCGTAACAATATTGACTTCTGAAGGAATATCCGTGACAGAATAAAACAAAACAGTGATCATAGCTAACTATTTGTCCTTAAAACATTGAGGCTAGAGGCCTGGTAAATCTAACCTGAGTTGTTTCTGTAACCAATGTTCTGCGCGGAAGGTATGTGCTCATCACATACAACTTAGAGTTGTTTGCTTTATAACAAGAAAAAAAATAATTTTATAGACAATATCTCCTTTAATCAACTTTACAGCGATTAATAACTAATAAAAAGTTAAATTTAAAAGCGATGGAAATTTTTTTACCCCACCCCATCCCCTAGAGAAAGAATCCTGGTTAAGCGAATGTATAGATCTACTACACTTTATACTATTCCAATGATAGGCCTTTAGATCTAGACTTAGAAGACGATGTGCAAAATATTTCATGAATATTGATTTATTAAACTGAATTGAATAATGCACACTTGCGGAAATACCCGAAGACGTAATCTGTTCAATACAAGTATTGTCTTGTCCTCTAGCAACCTTTTTTCCCTTTCAAAAACTTATAACAGTCAAACTAGAGTTTTACCAGTGTGGTCAACGCGCTAGTAATTCTTTAATTCTTTTCTCAGCGATATAGGCCTATAGCAACTGTTAAGTTTCTAGGAAAATCATTAGAGCCGTTTTTGAGATCCGTGACCAAGTTCCAGCCACGAAGTTATGACTTGAATAGAGGTATTGTAAAAAGGAAAAGAAATGCCGCCAAATGACAAAGAAGAACTGGAAATAATTGTTGCTTCCCGAAACACTAACAAATGATGTTGTAATAACTTAGATGCGTATAGTTTTTTTAAAATGTCACATAGATATTGTCTGTGTCTGACTGGGGAGGAGGCATATTTTTTTTTCACATTCATCAACGCACTTTTTAACATCTGTGTTTTTTGGTGTTTTTTTTGTTTTGTTTTTTTTTGTAAAGAAAACGTGTTTTAAGAACGGCAGGAAACTGACCCAAGTGGCAGCTCGCCTTAGCTTGAGAGTCTGCGTGGGACGAGTTGGCAAGTGGGCGCCAGCAGTAGACGTCAATCTGAGACGGGGAGGTACTAATACATTCAAACTTACTAGATGTGTATCTTTCAATCATACACTTTGACATCCAATACTTAAGTCGTTAAATATACTCTAACCTACGTCACGAGTGAATCTAGGCTAGATATAGAGCTCAGTCGCGACCCTCTAGCAGGTATATGGCTTATTAGACCTTCTATTAGGTAGTCTATAACTCGATATACCCTTATTAGTTAGTTTAATCTATGGCTGACTAGACCATCTGTCAGATTGTCTATGGCTCAATATACCAGTTATTAAGTTGTTTATGGCTCAGAACACCCTCTAGTCTATGGCTCAGTAGACACCCCATTGTGTAGTCTATGGCTCAGCAGGCCCTCTATTAGGTATTTCATGGCTCAGTTGGCCTATTTCATGCAGTCTATGGCTCAGTAGACTTTCTATCAAGTAGTTTATTGGTTCGTAGACTGCTGCTAGTGTAAATATTTTGAATTTTTGACTTCTGGTCGCCAATTTTGTTTAATGATCGTTGCCAATGAATGACCAAAATAGATGCAAAAGTGTCTTATCGCTAAGGTTGAAATAGACAGACAAAGTAATAGAAACAGAAAAGATGCTTAGAGAGAAAAGAGAGTGAGGCAGAAACATAAAGAGACAGGGAGAGAGACGGACATGGAGGACAGAGAGAAATTGAGAGAGAAAATAAGATGTAGATAACGAGAATGTAAAAAGACAGAGAGAGAGAGAGAGAGAGAGAGAGAAGGAATAAGAGAACAAGGAGAGAGAGAGAGGGGGGAGCGAAATAGAGAAAAATAGATAGAGAACTGAAAAGAGATAGAGAGGTAAGGTGAGAGAAAGATGAAGAAAGCAAAAAGAAATTTAAAAAAGGAAGAAACAAATCCAAAATATTAGGGAGTGCGATGAAGTAAAAATGCCAAAATGCTTCTACTTCAAAGAAAAACTCAGCACATCTTACGTAGAATCCAAATACAAAATAGAACAATGTCACAATGTAGAGCAGCAGACAGCAGTGATCCGTGTTTAGCAGCACCTCGTCCGTTTCGGTGTTCTGTCGATTGGTCAGCACTTCCGGTCAGTAATGATCATAAACAACTAAATCTATATGTATCTGCCGGATTGGTAAGGAGACACAAAGGAGGAATTTAAAATTAAGTTTTGTTAAAAATTAATCAATGAAAAGAACAAACCTAACGTACATTATAAACTAATAGACATTCGAAATTTTACAGCAATATAATGATAATGCAGAGCATACATTACTTATGAAAGCCCTGACCACTGACATGTAACGTCACAACTTGTAGACAGTTTAAACTTTAAACAAATAGCTCGTTGTCAGGTCGTAAAGACATGTGACGTGGCGACGAGCTATTGGTCCAAACTACCCAAAAGTTGTGACGTTGATGGTCAGTGTTCAGGCCTTCTATAACGACTGGTCTCGCTATAGCACACGGTATGGGTCACATGACACTACACATGTCATCATTCGAAATTTCGTGTCGTTGTTATAAGGACTTTATAGAGTCTTAATTCTACTTGTCCTACAGAGATCCACTAACACTTTAAGGTCAAGAATACATTAACGTTTACAATAAGCAAAAAAATTATTTTTTTTTTTGGGTGGGGGGGGGGGGGGAGGCTTTCTCTAGAAATATTTTCTGAATTCCTCATGCTTTCACCATTTCCTCATCATGAATCATGGAGTTTATTTTAGTCCCTATTGCTATATGTCTATACATTATATGGATCATAAAATTAGTGCTTACATTTGTTGTGAAACGCAACGTGAGATTAATAATCACTCGGGTTTTTTCCTTGAAGTAATAATAGCTCAGGCACAGCTATGCAGGCTTATGTTTTTGCAGTGTATAATAATCTCAGAGTTTCGAATACCTTTAGGGAAATCCCGAATGCTTATTTTAGGGATAAGCTTAAAATGCTCAGTAGGTTGAAAAAGGAAACAACTTCCGGAATTCCCGGATTCTAATCTTGTTAGGCTGTTTGCGAGGGCGAAACAAAAGTTATGACAGGTTTCGACGGACACCGCCCCTACTCAATGTTAGATGTATTTTTCCGTCACCTGTCCATCAGAGGCTGTCCTAGTCCAGTCCACAACAACTGCAGTGACGATGATGTATTATCTTAACAATAGAGAGTAACACCTAGACAATTTTTTAAAAAAATGACATTGCACTTTAAGAACTTTGTTAGGGCGGGCTTTTTGAGAGAATACTGACCTTTGACTTAACAGTGTTCTACCTGATTTCAAACACACAAAAAAAATCAAGCGACAAACAACTTTTCAAGGTTACACGCCTTTTAAAAATAATTCTCTAATCATTTTCGCTAAACAAAATAATAAGAACAGACATTGACGTAGTACTACAGAAAGTGAAATTGGCTTTGAATAATGGGACAGAGATTTTCAGGCATTTCTTCCAGTTTTTATTTTTGACTTTATCAGGGTGTGGGGAAGGATTCGAACTGCCAAATAACTTTTAAGTTTCTAATGGTTTTCTTCATGGAAAGGATGCTTCTTGATAAATAGTTTCGTTGGTGCTCTATGTTAATGAGTGATTCGTACCCTAGTCATTACTATTTTTTACATGTTTAAAATCATAATCCAATAAGAGTTTTTAAGTACAATTGGTAGCAATAAACAGCCACTTTCAAATATTTATGACTTTTAGCAATGCTTTTCTTTCTTTTTTTTTAAAGATAGGTGCCGCTACTCATTGATGGATTGCGTAACTTTTAACTACTAATAAATTAATAATAAATTAATAATAAACGTTTAAATACAAGAAAAGAAATAATTTTTCCCCACATTGAAAGAGGTGCCGTTCCGCCGTACGGGGTGCTTACCGTCACAAAAAAAAGAACTGAGTACTTTTCATTCCATAGGATTTAATTATTGTCATTATATGTATTTAATTCATAAGATCCAATTGACTGTATGGACTGTGTAAGTTCATCGATTATGGCATATGACTGGTACATCGTTAAATGCTATTGATGTATCAAATTTTTCAAATCATTTCTTTAGACAATAAGAAATACACATTTTAAAAATATTTTAAAACAATTTTGTTGTTTGTATTTGAGAAACATGAATTGCTTTGTCTTAATATGGAAGCTTAATTTTTACAAAAATTACTATAGGGTTAGCTCCCGTAGTCTAGCACGGAAGAGAAAAAGAATGGTGTTTAGGCTTTGAAATAATTAAAACTAATGCCTGAAAGAAGAAAATGTTTTAATTTTAGCCCATTCTACTTATTACCTCCCTTTGTCCTAATTTGGTAGGGAAAAAAAACCTACTGAAAACAATTACTTGTTTACACTATATGTAATGACATCATCATTTGAAGAGAATCTCTGTGACTGACCTGCGAGTGCAACTTTCAGTGTACCAAGAACGTAAATCGGGCTACTATTTGAGCGAGCTGGAGAAGTCGCAGTATCGTTGGAAGAACTGCATCGATCTTACAGACGATTATGAATATAAATTAAAGTTTATGTAGAGAAATAGGGACCGTTTCATTATTTGGTCGGAGAATGAAAACTTTAGGTAACAGTCCTACAGGTCCAGGAGTGATTGGAAAGCCTGAGAAAGACAGGTCAACCAGTCTACCGTCTACATATTTTTTTTGTTTAAAAATACACTCACTCACCCCCTTTTTAAATCCAAATGGGATGAGGGGGAGGGAAACGGTTTGAATTTTTAGAGTACGCCGGTTACCTCACGTAGGATACCCAATTATTTCCCTTTCTACCCAACGAAAATAAGAAAAACACCAGTGCTTTTTCTCACATTCATACCCGACACATACCAATACACAAGAACAGCTAGTTGAAGAAGTAGGTCACGCATGCGCGATGTGCCTGCCGGGGAAAAGGAAAAAAAAAACAACATAAGGGATCAGGGGAATTTTTTTAATGATATCATTTGATATATGATACAATCATGATGATATTTTACTCTTCGCAAGAGGAAGACTCTTCACTTAAAGTGGCTAGGACTGGGAAGGGACATATCAGCAATCCTACGCGTAGTGCAATCGAAAAAAAATGTGTTCTAAAAATAAAATCCGCTGTCCTACATTTTTTTTTTTGTGTATTGGAACACATTTAACCCGAAACGCGTCAGCCTTGATTCTATTTTGAAAACAGCAACAAAAGCTGATGCAAGAGGGCTGCGCGTGTTATTGAGTTAACCAATGGGGCTGGTCTACAAGACCAGAAGTGAGCCCACTTGGCACATCCGCAGACGTCGTAACAGAATCTTGTTATTGTGAACGCAACCAGGCGTGTTGGAATAAGGGTGAGGCGGGGGGCACAATCTGAACCAGCTTCATTGACATTGTATTTTTACCTCTTTTGGGATTTCCGATTCTAAATTTAACTGGAAAAAAATCCGATATTTGTGAGATCTTTATCTACATCCCCTAACCCTAGTCTACCCATACTATGTTAAATCACTACACTCGGTATTTGTTTTTGTTTCTCTACTTAGGTTTGAAAAAAAAAGGGGGGGGGGGAGGAGAGTCCCTTCTCAAAACATCCTTCGATGTCAACCGGCATCTTCCCTGTTATTAACATCTCATGGAGATCATAGTTCGAGGCAGTCTCCTTGTGCTTGTGGCTAAGCATGTAGAGCTTGGAGGGTACTCAGCGGTTCCAATCTTTGGAACGTACCCTCTTACAGACCTTGTTTCAATGTTGTAAATGTCTTCCGTTTCTGTAGCCAACGGTTTACGAGGGTGTCATTTTGACCAATACAAACAACTAACCGCCTTTACTTTCCCCAACTAGTGTCTAGTATCCGTGAGAATTAAGTGCAGTCAGGAGCTTCCTGAAGATCTCGAAATTCAAAATCTAATTCTTCAAAAAAAATTTCCGATTTTTTTCTTCCATCAACAATATGGGTCAAAACGTTTTCAAGAAAACATTTTTAAATGTCTCCGCTAATGCGATTTTTCTGGATTTTGTTTTGTCTCAGAATAGTCAAATGTCTTCCGCCTATTGCACTTTATAATAGTGCCGACTTTTGTGTGACAAAAAACCTCCGCAACAGAGACGTCTTACTTTACACGAAGAATATTGTTAAAAAGCTCACGCCCATTACAGACGTACGTACGCAATATGCAGGTCTACCTAGAATGTCCCTCGCATAATTCTATTGGCCAGGGCTGCCTCTTTAGTATTAGATTTAATATGGCCCTCGACTTTTTTTTTCATTAGGATGAATAGTGCGTTCTGAAAGAAAACACATTTATATTAGCCAATTAAAAATTCTCTCTTCTTACTAAGAGAAAAAGGCCAGAAGACGTTTAGCGCAAAGAGTCCCGTTCGGAATCAAACCCTTTGCAGACTTGATCGAAAACCTGCCGCATCTTCGATTCTATCTCCATGAAGAAACTTTTACAACGCTTACAAATAATGTAGGCAACACTATTCCGGAAAAAAAAAAAAAAACTGACCATAGACATATTATATATAAGCTTGTGAAACTGACTCATTTTAGTAAAATTTCATTACCTAAATTTGGATTCAATACATAATGTTAAAAATATAAATGAAAAAAAAACCACTAAAAAGTTATAATTAAAACATAATTTCCTTTCTTTTTCATAACATTCTTTGCAAAAAATGCTAAGTTAAAATTGAAAATGAAACATCTTAGAGGGAATGGGGATACGACAACGATGCGAATATGAAAAGAAAAGGAATGGTACAAAAATGGATTTAAATCAAAGAGCGCTTAAGGTACAGTGTCCAGCTCAGTCTTAATGAATTTTTTTTTCTAAAATAAAAAGAGGGGGGGGGGGGGAGTGCGGCATTTTTTTAACTTCGCACGCATGCGGCCACAACCCTCGCGGCGGCCCTGTACGTAATTTACATTGTTTTATCAATATTATCACGTGGCTAAATGTTGTTTGTTTACGATTGGTAAATGAGGTCCATTCCTGAAGTTCAAAATCGTTCGATTCAAACCCGAGACACTAACGTGACTAGCCATTACGTTTTGCCACACGGTCGCCACGCACTATCGTATGTTATGATTATCTGTTGATCAAATATCTGTTTGTAAGCCCGCCTTTCTGAAGAAATAGAACTAGTATAAACATAAATATTGACTACTGATTGGCACACTTATCTATTTATATCTAAGCTGTCAATGTGTCATTGCAGGTAAATGATTCAGCTAATTCCTTTGTGAAATTTTTTTTATGAGTCACATCCGGTTCAAAGGTGGCGATTGCCAATGGTTCTGGACCATTCACCCTGGAACGTTCCAGATTTACATGTTGTAGGTGGAGCTTAGAATGATAGGATTATTTTCAAGTACCCTCATAGAGTAGCCCAGAGTTGGTTCAGTCAACCAAGGGGTCCCACGTCACTGGAATCAGGGATTTAGGTCAGATTCAACAGGGTTAAAGGGAGAGAGAGAGAGAGAGACTTCACCTGCAATAAAATGGATATGAAATGTTGCTGACGTCATTGAAGAACACACTAGAAAAAAACAACAACCCTAAAATAAAATAATACATACTAATTGTCACCAACATTTCTATTAAAAAATCTTATGTACCCATTTGTGTTCAATATACATAGTATTTATTTTATAATTATTATTATTATGTTAAGACTTGACTGCTACATTGATCTTTATTGGAAATGGGATTACAATAGCTACATTTATTTGTAATTAAAAAACTACAACAATCATATTCCACAAAAAGAAAACAGACAAAACACACAATGAGATAAAATGCGATAATTATAGAAATGTCATAAAAACAATATACAGTAGGCTTCCTTTTTTTTTTTATTGTTCCTATGCTTATTTTATTAAACTCTTCTGTTAGTCCTAGTTCAAGATGAATTCGAGAAATATTGTTTTAATCTCTATCCTGCATGTAATCACAAGAAGGCCGCACACTTGATGATTTACAGGATTGGTTTGCCTGTATTTAAAAGCTATGATGTGATGTGTTATGTTTTAAGGTTTATTTCTTAATAATTTCTGAGGAAAATTGCTGAATTATGTATGCTTAACGCATATTTATTCAAACCTTTCAAAACTAAACGTGAAACTATACATTCCACCGTATCTTGTTCTTGTCACTCTAAATAGTCGTAGCCTCCATACACCAGTCATTAGTAAGGCTAAATGCAACAGGAGTAATGAGTGGGGCAATCGGGCACGATGCCCCCAGCGCGACAATTAAAGGGGCGCCACAGGCAGAGAGGCGCCCAAAAAATTAAAATTATTGTAGGTATTTTAGTTAGGTAATACATTCTACGGTAATTTGTGTTATATTATTTTAAAATACTTATAAGCCTATATTTCTATGTGATGTTCATGGAAAATGGGGGGGGGGGGGCGCGCCAATAAAGTTTCTTGCCCCGGGCGCACGTTTTGCTCACTACGCCTCTGCTAAATGCATATTTAGTAATGCGTAAGGTCATGTTGGCTCTAAAGTTTTGTTTTCATTTTAACTGGTTTTGGCCCTAGCACCAGGATATCATCAAAGTGTTGACGGATTTTAAAATAGTTGCATCACCATATTGTTTCCTTGTTGTGTTTTTTTTCTTCTTCCATACACAGTCAAACTCATCCCTGTTGATGGTAATCGTGAGAAAGGGCACGATTCTCTTAGCTGGAAGATCCTTGGTTTGAACCTTGTTATCCTGAAGTTGTTCTAGACATGTTAATGTTCCTAAAGTATGTCACTAGACCATCAAATAAAAAAACTCTACGTGTTTTGAATTTTCATGAGGAAAGAATTTTTGAAAAAAAAAAAAAAAACCCACACACCTGATAATAGATCATGTTAGATATACTGTACCATACGTAAAACTGGACCAAATGGGCGAATGTCTATGGTTCCGATTTTTATTTATTCGTAGAAAGTCTCGACAGACTTATAAACTCCACCTTTAGTCTATCCCTCATATCTCAAGAGTCACACACCTGAGCTCTCTATCAAAACTTGACTTATTTCCGTGAACCCCCCCCCCCCCCCCAATTGGAGCATAGGGCCGTGACCTCCGTGACCCCATATCGAAGGCGCCGATATTTCTTATTTCTCCATCGACCTCGGTTCTCAACCACTTTCTTCGTCACCCCTCTCCACCGTCATCCCAGCATGTTCAGTTTCACTGATGTTCGACCTCTCCCCCGTCATCCCAGCATGTTCAGTTTCACTGATGTTCGACCTCTCCCCCGTCATCCCAGCATGTTCAGTTTCACTGATGTTCGACCTCTCCACCGTAAGCGAGATTTCAATTTGTGAAATGAGTTTTTACCCTAAGGTGAAACTCAGTTGAACGTCTACGAAGTCTGAAGACATACAGCACCGAAAGCTCCAAATGTAATATAATAGGAGAGACATTACATGAAAAGAAGAAAGGCGTACATTTGATCAGTGCTCGCGCCTGAACTCAAACCGTCGTCAACATCGTCCCGCGACACCTCTCTGGTAAAAATGGAATAATGTGTAAAAGTTTTATTGAATGGATGTAATTATATCCTCATTTGCATATGCATGAGCACTAATTAAACTATTCTAATGATACAAGGAAGAAAGGTGTATATTTTCACGGGAACAGCATTCGGGAACCAGACTTGCATAACCCAGTTCCGTCCTCTTCTGATTACCTACCTCCATCCTGCTTCCTTTACCTACATAGTGCGCTCCCTTAACCAGACGTCTGCTGAGTTCTCGCGATCAGGAAAAATAAGAATCAGAGAAAGTCAGAGAAAAAAACACAATGTGTGTGTGTGTGTGTGTGGAAGCGTGAGTTGGTGGAGGTGGAAAAAAGGGAGAAAAAGCTAAGTAGCTAAGGACTAGAGAGAGAAAGACATACCAGAGAGGAGGGGAAATGAAAACACATGAGTGTGTTAGGCAGACAGAGAGAGAGAGAGAGAGAGAGAAGGAAGAAAATGTCAGAGGTAGAAAGAACAGAAAAGAAAAGAGGGCAAGGAACAGAGAGTGAGAGAAAAAGAAGAGAAATAAATAAAAAATGAGAGAGCGATAGAGAGAGCACAAAAAAGAGAAAATGGGTAAAAGAAATAGAGAGAGAGAGACAGAGAGAGAGAGAGAGACAGAGAGAGAGAGAGACAGAGAGAGAGAGAGACAGAGAGAGAGAGAGACAGAGAGAGAGAGACAGAGAGAGAGAGAGACAGAGAGAGAGAGAGACAGAGAGAGAGAGAGACAGAGAGAGAGAGAGACAGAGAGAGAGAGAGACAGAGAGAGAGAGAGACAGAGAGAGAGAGAGACAGAGAGAGAGAGACAGAGAGAGAGACAGAGAGAGAGAGAGACAGAGAGAGAGAGAGACAGAGAGAGAGAGAGACAGAGAGAGAGAGACAGAGAGAAAGAGAGACAGAGAGAGAGAGACAGAGAGAGAGAGACAGAGAGAGAGAGAGAGACAGAGAGAGAGAGACAGAGAGAGAGAGACAGAGAGAGAGAGAGACAGAGAGAGAGAGAGACAGAGAGAGAGAGAGAGAAAGAGACAGAGAGACAGAGAGAGAGAGAGAGAAAGAGACAGAGAGAGAGACAGAGAGAGAGAGAGAGAGGAGATTTGCAATGATAATAAGTTAGGTCGATTGCATCATGCGCCTACGTGTTTCACCCCACTGGAAAGTTTCATCCTCTCCTAAGTACGACATTCATGCAGTTCACACGATGAGCGCCCTTAAGTACTCACTCCAGGCAGACCGCGCTGCACAAGTGACTGAGTTATGTGTCTGTTGTACGACTAGATCCCTGCATATATATCGCATGAACACACACACACACACATACACAGACGCTCACTTCATTTACCGCGAACACACCTGCTCATAAACATAAATAACCCAAACATTATGTTTGTTGTTGCTGGTGTTGTTGGGGGTTTGCTTCTTCAGACGTCTAAGTCAACAACAACAGTGATCCGCGACCAAAAAAAAGGGCGATAATTGAGTACTCTCGTTCACTGGTTTGTTTTTGTATCTGCGTTTTTTAAACTACAATGTGTCTGTTCTAAACAGAATCGGACACAACAGAATGAGACAACATATGTTCCGGGAGCTCTAAATTGTAACCAGTGAAATCTGCCCAATGTTTAGTGTCACCAGAAAATGCTGACCATGTCCTTCAAAACTGTTCTCTTTACCTAGAGGCCCGAACAAGACACTGGCTCCAAAACACTTATATATAGAAAGAAAACTATCTGGAGAGCTCCCTGATTTGGAAACCACTGCGCAGTTCATCTCATATATTGGTCTCTAGTCATCGGAACGCTCCAACATAATAATAAGAACGAGGACGATGAATGTTAAAAACATTCCAGTGAATGCAACCTTTTTTAAGCTGAACTATTACATAATATTAGAATTAACACTATTATATAGGAATGTCACGATATGACGGAACATTGTATTGTCTAGCTATAACATTAGAGTGTTTAACTATAACATCGGAATGTCTAACAATAACTATAACATAACATTGTAATGCCAGCTATAGCTATAACATTGTATTATACAGCTATATTGCTATAACAAAAGCATTAGAATATCTAACTATAGCCTAACGTTTTAAAACCTAGCTACAACATAACATTGTATTGTCCAGCTATAACTATCTTATCTTATCTTACATAATACAGACGTTAATTCAAAAAAGAAGATGATTACGTCCTACGCGTCATCCATCTAGTCATGCATGTTAACCAATGACTTAATTCTGCCAAGATTGTAATGTCTAACTATAACATAATTTGTAATGTTTAACAATAATTATAACATAACATTGTAATGCCCAGCTATAGCTATAACATTGTATTATACAGCTATATTGCTATAACAAAAGCATTAGAATATCTAACTATAGCCTAACGTTTTAAAACCTAGCTACAACATAACATTGTATTGTCCAGCTATAACTATCTTATCTTACATAATACAGACGTTAATTCAAAAAAGAAGATGATTACGTCCTACGCGTCATCCATCTAGTCATGCATGTTAACCAATGACTTAATTCTGCCAAGATTGTAATGTCTAACTATAACATAATTTGTAATGTTTAACAATAATTATAACATAACATTGTAATGCCCAGCTATAGCTATAACATTGTATTATACAGCTATATTGCTATAACAATAGCATTAGAATGTCTAACTATAACGTAACGTTTCAAAACCTATGGCTACAACATAACATTGTATTGTCTAGCTATAACTATGAGATTGTAATATCTCACTATAACATAACATATTGTAGTACCTATAAATGTCATAATTTAGTAAGTCTAAATGGAACATTCAAAGTGGACTATAATTATGATGACGTTGACCTTTAAAAAGACAAATGGTGTGGTATGTTTTTGTGTGCAACAATCAATATACCATTTGAATGTCGTTATTTCTAGTAGGCCTACTGTCTACTTAAAACAATAATAAGGCAGAGTATTCATGTACACTGTATTACTGTCTTTTGTTTCGAAAAATAATTTTTTTTTCTTGTCTGACGGAGCATTCCGTGCACCATTAGCCTCGAACCCAGTTGACTTTGATCGTTGCACATTACCCCAGCAATGTCTGTGGCATGTTCAAACTGGCCCCAACTGCACAATAAATAAACACACATCTATTAATAACCCGAGGCGTTTAAACGATGTGTGCTGAAATTAGGACATTGCTTTGAAGGAAGCACATAACAAAGAGAAAATCATTGTTTGTGACGCTTCCTCTGCTTCGTCTACAGATCGATTCCGTGGAATTGCCTGGAATATACTATTGCATGACAAACGTCTATTTTTAGAAAGAAAGAACACGTACGTTCCAGTCTGATTGGCTAGAGTGTCTTTCGGTGTGCTTCTAGAATACTCCACGCTGACGTGACGGCGCGTACGATTATTAATAGAACTTTTGGTTAACCAATCCGGGTTAAGCCCAGACGCGAACGTGGAACTAAGTGAAAGTTAAAAATAGAAACTGACGTCTAAACATTTAGCCTAACGCAACGTGGAGTAAGACTGTCATTGTCGCACGCGCACTGAAGGAAAAGGATTTGAATGTTACGTCATCAAATCGTCTGCCCATGTTTTGCATCATGTAAACTGTAAAGACTGTTACGCCAATCCTAAAAACGTACGCCCTGAGTTCTAAGGATAGACCAGCATTCTGGACAACGCGTCATAATGTTAGGTCCTAGTGTAACTTAAGACGAATGGCTAACTGGGGAATGATTCCATTGTCTTATTGCGTTCTTTTTATTAAACAGAAAGTTGAAAACGTCAATAATTGTTGTTCTTTTGGTTAAAGATACATTGAATATTAAACATATCTGGGGTTGTTCTTTTGGTTACAGATACATTGAATATTAAACATATCTGGGGTTGTTCTTTTGGTTACAGATACATTGAATATTAAACATATCTGGGGTTGTTCTTTGGGTTACAGATACATTGAATATTAAACATATCTGGGGTTGTTCTTTGGGTTAAAGATACATTGAATATTAAACATATCTGGGGTTGTTCTTTTGGTTACAGATACATTGAATATTAAACATATCTGGGGTTGTTCTTTTGGTTACAGATACATTGAATATTAAACATATCTGGGGTTGTTCTTTGGGTTACAGATACATTGAATATTAAACATATCTGGGGTTGTTCTTTGGGTTAAAGATACATTGAATATTAAACATATCTGGGGTTGTTCTTTTGGTTACAGATACATTGAATATTAAACATATCTGGGGTTGTTCTTTTGGTTACAGATACATTGAATATTAAACATATCTGGGGTTGTTCTTTGGGTTACAGATACATTGAATATTAAACATATCTGGGGTTGTTCTTTGGGTTAAAGATACATTGAATATTAAACATATCTGGGGTTGTTCTTTGGGTTAAAGATACAGTGAATATTAAACATATCTGGGGTTGTTCTTTTGGTTAAAGATACAGTGAATATTAAATATATCTTGGGTTGTTCTTTTGGTTAAAGATACAGTGAATATTAAACATATCTGGGGTTGTTCTTTGGGTTAAAGATACAGTGAATATTAAACATATCTGGGGTTGTTCTTTGGGTTAAAGATACAATGAATATTAAACATATCTGGGGTTGTTCTTTTGGTTAAAGATACAGTGAATATTAAACATATCTGGGGTTGTTCTTTGTGTTAAAGATACAGTGAATATTAAACATATCTGGTGTTGTTCTTTGGGTTAAAGATACAGTGAATATTAAACATATCTGGGGTTGTTCTTTGTGTTAAAGATACAGTGAATATTAAACATATCTGGGGTTGTTCTTTGGGTTAAAGATACAGTGAATATTAAACATATCTGGGGTTGTTCTTTGGGTTTAAGATACAATGAATATTAAACATATCTGGGGTTGTTCTTTTGGTTAAAGATACAGTGAATGTTAAACATATCTGGGGTTGTTCTTTGGGTTTAAGATACAATGAATATTAAACATATCTGGGGTTGTTCTTTTGGTTACAGATACATTGAATATTAAACATATCTGGGGTTGTTCTTTTGGTTACAGATACTTTGAATATTAAACATATCTGGGGTTGTTCTTTGGGTTACAGATACATTGAATATTAAACATATCTGGGGTTGTTCTTTGGGTTAAAGATACATTGAATATTAAACATATCTGGGGTTGTTCTTTTGGTTACAGATACATTGAATATTAAACATATCTGGGGTTGTTCTTTTGGTTACAGATACATTGAATATTAAACATATCTGGGGTTGTTCTTTGGGTTACAGATACATTGAATATTAAACATATCTGGGGTTGTTCTTTGGGTTAAAGATACATTGAATATTAAACATATCTGGGGTTGTTCTTTGGGTTAAAGATACAGTGAATATTAAACATATCTGGGGTTGTTCTTTTGGTTAAAGATACAGTGAATATTAAATATATCTTGGGTTGTTCTTTTGGTTAAAGATACAGTGAATATTAAACATATCTGGGGTTGTTCTTTGGGTTAAAGATACAGTGAATATTAAACATATCTGGGGTTATTCTTTGGGTTACAGATACAATGAATATTAAACATATCTGGGGTTGTTCTTTTGGTTAAAGATACAGTGAATATTAAACATATCTGGGGTTGTTCTTTGTGTTAAAGATACAGTGAATATTAAACATATCTGGTGTTGTTCTTTGGGTTAAAGATACAGTGAATATTAAACATATCTGGGGTTGTTCTTTGTGTTAAAGATACAGTGAATATTAAACATACCTGGGGTTGTTCTTTGGGTTAAAGATACAGTGAATATTAAACATATCTGGGGTTGTTCTTTGGGTTTAAGATACAATGAATATTAAACATATCTGGGGTTGTTCTTTTGGTTAAAGATACATTGAATGTTAAACATATCTGGGGTTGTTCTTTGGGTTTAAGATACAATGAATATTAAACATATCTGGGGTTGTTCTTTTGGTTAAAGATACAGTGAATATTAAACATATCTGGGGTTGTTCTTTGGGTTAAAGATACATTGAATATTAAACATATCTGGGGTTGTTCTTTGGGTTAAAGATACAGTGAATATTAAACATATCTGGGGTTGTTCTTTTGGTTAAAGATACAGTGAATATTAAATATATCTTGGGTTGTTCTTTTGGTTAAAGATACAGTGAATATTAAACATATCTGGGGTTGTTCTTTGGGTTAAAGATACAGTGAATATTAAACATATCTGGGGTTGTTCTTTGGGTTAAAGATACAATGAATATTAAACATATCTGGGGTTGTTCTTTTGGTTAAAGATACAGTGAATATTAAACATATCTGGGGTTGTTCTTTGTGTTAAAGATACAGTGAATATTAAACATATCTGGTGTTGTTCTTTGGGTTAAAGATACAGTGAATATTAAACATATCTGGGGTTGTTCTTTGTGTTAAAGATACAGTGAATATTAAACATATCTGGGGTTGTTCTTTGGGTTAAAGATACAGTGAATATTAAACATATCTGGGGTTGTTCTTTGGGTTTAAAATACAATGAATATTAAACATATCTGGGGTTGTTCTTTTGGTTAAAGATACAGTGAATGTTAAACATATCTGGGGTTGTTCTTTGGGTTTAAGATACAATGAATATTAAACATATCTGGGGTTGTTCTTTTGGTTACAGATACATTGAATATTAAACATATCTGGGGTTGTTCTTTTGGTTACAGATACATTGAATATTAAACATATCTGGGGTTGTTCTTTGGGTTACAGATACATTGAATATTAAACATATCTGGGGTTGTTCTTTGGGTTAAAGATACATTGAATATTAAACATATCTGGGGTTGTTCTTTTGGTTACAGATACATTGAATATTAAACATATCTGGGGTTGTTCTTTTGGTTACAGATACATTGAATATTAAACATATCTGGGGTTGTTCTTTGGGTTACAGATACATTGAATATTAAATATATCTGGGGTTGTTCTTTGGGTTAAAGATACATTGAATATTAAACATATCTGGTGTTGTTCTTTGGGTTAAAGATACAGTGAATATTAAACATATCTGGGGTTGTTCTTTTGGTTAAAGATACAGTGAATATTAAATATATCTTGGGTTGTTCTTTTGGTTAAAGATACAGTGAATATTAAACATATCTGGGGTTGTTCTTTGGGTTAAAGATACAGTGAATATTAAACATATCTGGGGTTGTTCTTTGGGTTAAAGATACAATGAATATTAAACATATCTGGGGTTGTTCTTTTGGTTAAAGATACAGTGAATATTAAACATATCTGGGGTTGTTCTTTGTGTTAAAGATACAGTGAATATTAAACATATCTGGTGTTGTTCTTTGGGTTAAAGATACAGTGAATATTAAACATATCTGGGGTTGTTCTTTGTGTTAAAGATACAGTGAATATTAAACATATCTGGGGTTGTTCTTTGGGTTAAAGATACAGTGAATATTAAACATATCTGGGGTTGTTCTTTGGGTTTAAGATACAATGAATATTAAACATATCTGGGGTTGTTCTTTTGGTTAAAGATACAGTGAATGTTAAACATATCTGGGGTTGTTCTTTGGGTTTAAGATACAATGAATATTAAACATATCTGGGGTTGTTCTTTTGGTTACAGATACATTGAATATTAAACATATCTGGGGTTGTTCTTTTGGTTACAGATACTTTGAATATTAAACATATCTGGGGTTGTTCTTTGGGTTACAGATACATTGAATATTAAACATATCTGGGGTTGTTCTTTGGGTTAAAGATACATTGAATATTAAACATATCTGGGGTTGTTCTTTTGGTTACAGATACATTGAATATTAAACATATCTGGGGTTGTTCTTTTGGTTACAGATACATTGAATATTAAACATATCTGGGGTTGTTCTTTGGGTTACAGATACATTGAATATTAAACATATCTGGGGTTGTTCTTTGGGTTAAAGATACATTGAATATTAAACATATCTGGGGTTGTTCTTTGGGTTAAAGATACAGTGAATATTAAACATATCTGGGGTTGTTCTTTTGGTTAAAGATACAGTGAATATTAAATATATCTTGGGTTGTTCTTTTGGTTAAAGATACAGTGAATATTAAACATATCTGGGGTTGTTCTTTGGGTTAAAGATACAGTGAATATTAAACATATCTGGGGTTATTCTTTGGGTTACAGATACAATGAATATTAAACATATCTGGGGTTGTTCTTTTGGTTAAAGATACAGTGAATATTAAACATATCTGGGGTTGTTCTTTGTGTTAAAGATACAGTGAATATTAAACATATCTGGTGTTGTTCTTTGGGTTAAAGATACAGTGAATATTAAACATATCTGGGGTTGTTCTTTGTGTTAAAGATACAGTGAATATTAAACATACCTGGGGTTGTTCTTTGGGTTAAAGATACAGTGAATATTAAACATATCTGGGGTTGTTCTTTGGGTTTAAGATACAATGAATATTAAACATATCTGGGGTTGTTCTTTTGGTTAAAGATACATTGAATGTTAAACATATCTGGGGTTGTTCTTTGGGTTTAAGATACAATGAATATTAAACATATCTGGGGTTGTTCTTTTGGTTAAAGATACAGTGAATATTAAACATATCTGGGGTTGTTCTTTGGGTTAAAGATACATTGAATATTAAACATATCTGGGGTTGTTCTTTGGGTTAAAGATACAGTGAATATTAAACATATCTGGGGTTGTTCTTTTGGTTAAAGATACAGTGAATATTAAATATATCTTGGGTTGTTCTTTTGGTTAAAGATACAGTGAATATTAAACATATCTGGGGTTGTTCTTTGGGTTAAAGATACAGTGAATATTAAACATATCTGGGGTTGTTCTTTGGGTTAAAGATACAATGAATATTAAACATATCTGGGGTTGTTCTTTTGGTTAAAGATACAGTGAATATTAAACATATCTGGGGTTGTTCTTTGTGTTAAAGATACAGTGAATATTAAACATATCTGGTGTTGTTCTTTGGGTTAAAGATACAGTGAATATTAAACATATCTGGGGTTGTTCTTTGTGTTAAAGATACAGTGAATATTAAACATATCTGGGGTTGTTCTTTGGGTTAAAGATACAGTGAATATTAAACATATCTGGGGTTGTTCTTTGGGTTTAAAATACAATGAATATTAAACATATCTGGGGTTGTTCTTTTGGTTAAAGATACAGTGAATGTTAAACATATCTGGGGTTGTTCTTTGGGTTTAAGATACAATGAATATTAAACATATCTGGGGTTGTTCTTTTGGTTACAGATACATTGAATATTAAACATATCTGGGGTTGTTCTTTTGGTTACAGATACATTGAATATTAAACATATCTGGGGTTGTTCTTTGGGTTACAGATACATTGAATATTAAACATATCTGGGGTTGTTCTTTGGGTTAAAGATACATTGAATATTAAACATATCTGGGGTTGTTCTTTTGGTTACAGATACATTGAATATTAAACATATCTGGGGTTGTTCTTTTGGTTACAGATACATTGAATATTAAACATATCTGGGGTTGTTCTTTGGGTTACAGATACATTGAATATTAAATATATCTGGGGTTGTTCTTTGGGTTAAAGATACATTGAATATTAAACATATCTGGTGTTGTTCTTTGGGTTAAAGATACAGTGAATATTAAACATATCTGGGGTTGTTCTTTTGGTTAAAGATACAGTGAATATTAAATATATCTTGGGTTGTTCTTTTGGTTAAAGATACAGTGAATATTAAACATATCTGGGGTTGTTCTTTGGGTTAAAGATACAGTGAATATTAAACATATCTGGGGTTGTTCTTTGGGTTAAAGATACAATGAATATTAAACATATCTGGGGTTGTTCTTTTGGTTAAAGATACAGTGAATATTAAACATATCTGGGGTTGTTCTTTGTGTTAAAGATACAGTGAATATTAAACATATCTGGTGTTGTTCTTTGGGTTAAAGATACAGTGAATATTAAACATATCTGGGGTTGTTCTTTTGGTTACAGATACATTGAATATTAAACATATCTGGGGTTGTTCTTTTGGTTACAGATACATTGAATATTAAACATATCTGGGGTTGTTCTTTGGGTTACAGATACATTGAATATTAAACATATCTGGGGTTGTTCTTTGGGTTAAAGATACATTGAATATTAAACATATCTGGGGTTGTTCTTTGGGTTAAAGATACAGTGAATATTAAACATATCTGGGGTTGTTCTTTTGGTTAAAGATACAGTGAATATTAAATATATCTTGGGTTGTTCTTTTGGTTAAAGATACAGTGAATATTAAACATATCTGGGGTTGTTCTTTGGGTTAAAGATACAGTGAATATTAAACATATCTGGGGTTATTCTTTGGGTTACAGATACAATGAATATTAAACATATCTGGGGTTGTTCTTTTGGTTAAAGATACAGTGAATATTAAACATATCTGGGGTTGTTCTTTGTGTTAAAGATACAGTGAATATTAAACATATCTGGTGTTGTTCTTTGGGTTAAAGATACAGTGAATATTAAACATATCTGGGGTTGTTCTTTGTGTTAAAGATACAGTGAATATTAAACATACCTGGGGTTGTTCTTTGGGTTAAAGATACAGTGAATATTAAACATATCTGGGGTTGTTCTTTGGGTTTAAGATACAATGAATATTAAACATATCTGGGGTTGTTCTTTTGGTTAAAGATACATTGAATGTTAAACATATCTGGGGTTGTTCTTTGGGTTTAAGATACAATGAATATTAAACATATCTGGGGTTGTTCTTTTGGTTAAAGATACAGTGAATATTAAACATATCTGGGGTTGTTCTTTGGGTTAAAGATACATTGAATATTAAACATATCTGGGGTTGTTCTTTGGGTTAAAGATACAGTGAATATTAAACATATCTGGGGTTGTTCTTTTGGTTAAAGATACAGTGAATATTAAATATATCTTGGGTTGTTCTTTTGGTTAAAGATACAGTGAATATTAAACATATCTGGGGTTGTTCTTTGGGTTAAAGATACAGTGAATATTAAACATATCTGGGGTTGTTCTTTGGGTTAAAGATACAATGAATATTAAACATATCTGGGGTTGTTCTTTTGGTTAAAGATACAGTGAATATTAAACATATCTGGGGTTGTTCTTTGTGTTAAAGATACAGTGAATATTAAACATATCTGGTGTTGTTCTTTGGGTTAAAGATACAGTGAATATTAAACATATCTGGGGTTGTTCTTTGTGTTAAAGATACAGTGAATATTAAACATATCTGGGGTTGTTCTTTGGGTTAAAGATACAGTGAATATTAAACATATCTGGGGTTGTTCTTTGGGTTTAAAATACAATGAATATTAAACATATCTGGGGTTGTTCTTTTGGTTAAAGATACAGTGAATGTTAAACATATCTGGGGTTGTTCTTTGGGTTTAAGATACAATGAATATTAAACATATCTGGGGTTGTTCTTTTGGTTACAGATACATTGAATATTAAACATATCTGGGGTTGTTCTTTTGGTTACAGATACATTGAATATTAAACATATCTGGGGTTGTTCTTTGGGTTACAGATACATTGAATATTAAACATATCTGGGGTTGTTCTTTGGGTTAAAGATACATTGAATATTAAACATATCTGGGGTTGTTCTTTTGGTTACAGATACATTGAATATTAAACATATCTGGGGTTGTTCTTTTGGTTACAGATACATTGAATATTAAACATATCTGGGGTTGTTCTTTGGGTTACAGATACATTGAATATTAAATATATCTGGGGTTGTTCTTTGGGTTAAAGATACATTGAATATTAAACATATCTGGTGTTGTTCTTTGGGTTAAAGATACAGTGAATATTAAACATATCTGGGGTTGTTCTTTTGGTTAAAGATACAGTGAATATTAAATATATCTTGGGTTGTTCTTTTGGTTAAAGATACAGTGAATATTAAACATATCTGGGGTTGTTCTTTGGGTTAAAGATACAGTGAATATTAAACATATCTGGGGTTGTTCTTTGGGTTAAAGATACAATGAATATTAAACATATCTGGGGTTGTTCTTTTGGTTAAAGATACAGTGAATATTAAACATATCTGGGGTTGTTCTTTGTGTTAAAGATACAGTGAATATTAAACATATCTGGTGTTGTTCTTTGGGTTAAAGATACAGTGAATATTAAACATATCTGGGGTTGTTCTTTGTGTTAAAGATACAGTGAATATTAAACATATCTGGGGTTGTTCTTTGGGTTTAAGATACAATGAATATTAAACATATCTGGGGTTGTTCTTTTGGTTAAAGATACAGTGAATGTTAAACATATCTGGGGTTGTTCTTTGGGTTTAAGATACAATGAATATTAAACATATCTGGGGTTGTTCTTTTGGTTAAAGATACAGTGAATATTAAACATATCTGGGGTTGTTCTTTGTGTTAAAGATACAGTGAATATTAAACATATCTGGGGTTGTTCTTTGTGTTAAAGATACAGTGAATATTAAACATATCTGGTGTTGTTCTTTGGGTTAAAGATACAATGAATACATGTCATTAGTTGTTGTTCTGATCAGAGATACAATGTTGCACTTGATGATTTTTTATTCGTGGGTGCCTACCTCCATCCTCCCTTCCCCCTTAAGACACCACTGTGGAATAATTAGGCTGCACCCTCTTGTCGCCCATACACACATAATATCTAGTCTTGATCTGTGGACTTAAAAAGAACACAAATTCAAAACTAGCGATCCTATCGTCATCTAGGTCCCTTTGTTGTCATTCTTGTCTTGCAGACGACACTGTGACCTTGACAACGATTGGGTGACCTAGGACCAAACCAAAACACTCCACCGCTCGGACAAGTACTTTAATTGTTTGTTTCCTCTGCCAGGATGTTCAACTGAAAGCCAAACCAGTTTGAATATTTGAACATCCTGCTTGTGTGGGGAGAAACCAGCGATATGACATGTAGGTCAACCGAGTTTCGGTATTTCAAGTCTTTAAAGAGGTTAATTCAATTTCAGGCAGAAACGGGGGAAATAAGGGGCGTGTGGGGGAGGGGAGAGAGATGAATCTATAAGACTATGACTGTGATGATGTCAATGGAGCAATGAGACAACAGTGGCGTAGCTAGGAATTCGCCATCATTTGGGGACCCGGGGGCTTGACCTCTTAGGGGGACCTTGCATTTTGCGTAATATTTAATGTAAAAAACAAATCGACCACTCATTTGAGTCCCCCCCCCCCTCAAGTAGGGGCCCTGGGGGAATTTCCATTTCTTCTCCCTCCTCCCCCGCCCTTAGCTACGCCACTGTGAGACAACACGAATACCGGACGCCGTATTTTCAAAAAATGTAGATTGAGGTCTTGTTAAAGTTGTTAATTACATCTAGGACGGAAAATAAACTATTAATAGCTTAGAGTTGTTTGTAAGAGCAATGTTTGTCTACTGGAGAGCTCTTCCGTTAGTAGATCACTATTTGTGCTATTTAACATTAAAGTTTAATTTAATGTCCTTGACATTGCTAAGTTTATTGTGAAACCCCCAATAACGTACATAACATTGTGATTCGGCGGCGCGGTAGCTAAGTGGTTAATAAGCGCTTGGCTTCCGAACCTGAGGTCCATGGTTCGAATCTCGGTGAAGACTGGGATTATGAAATTCGGGATTTTTAGGACGCCCAGAGTCCAGAGTCCACCCAACTCTAATGGGTACCTGACTTTGGGAAAGTAAAAGGCGGTTGGTCGTTGTGCTGGCCACATGACACCCTGCTCGTTAGCCGTTGACCAAAGAAACAGGTGACCTTAACATTATCTGCCCCGAAGATCTGAAATGGGAGCTTTACTTTGTTTTACTTTTATATTAGGATGCGGAATAAAATTTATTTCAGTCCGGGGTCAGAAGTAGGCCTAACGTGTGCCTTGGTTTGGGCTTCACTGACTATAGTGTTAAAGAACACACACAAAAAACATATTTGTAACAAAAATTAGGCCTGAAGTCTGAAACCTATAAGTAAAAACGAACGGCTAATTAGTTTAGCATTTTAGTGCTAATAGATTGTGTTTTCAAATATGGAGTATCTTTTTTTTAAGTATACATAAGATGTATGAATCTTTTTAGGTAACGCCGTGCAACCATGTTGTATAATAAAGGTTAAAATAAAACAACAACACGCCGTCATGGCGCTTATTATGAGCTGCTCTAGTATTATTACTTCAAAAATGTATACCGGTACTTGTATCATTACTTCAAAAATGTATACCGGTACTTGTATCATTACTTCAAAAATGTATGTGACGTATTTAGAGCACACTTCACGTCTGCTTCCTTTAGTTTCAGTGACGCCCGAGATTTTACGTCCATGTAAAAGTGGATTCCCACTTTCAGGCCTAGCGATCTACAGGGCAGATGATGTGAAGGTGAGCGGTTTCTAATGCCAACAATTAACGAGAGTGTCTTGTGTCCAGCACAACGACCACCGCTTCACTTTCCCAAACTAATTTCTGGTACCCATTAGAGTTGGGTGAATTAAAGGGTGCCCCCTCAAAATACCGAAATTAAAAATCCAAGTCTTCACCGAGATTCGAACCCGGGAATCACTGTTCGAAATCCAAACGCTTTATCGCAAGGCCAAAACGCCCCCCGCCCCCAAACTAGAGCACTTAAAGTTCCCTTTTTGGGCTGCATCAGTTCTAAACGTCTTTTGGAACCTAGCCTAAACGGCTTCATTATGCATTGTTTGTCGACGTTTCGCATGGCCGAATAGCCTATTGTAACGGGCCGGAAATGGGCCACGATTTGCATTTCGGGAATCCTTGCTTTAGTTAATACTGGTTGACCTATTTAACCGAAAAAAAAGTGTTGTTTTTTTTCCCTTTGAAGTAGAGAAGTGAGGATGGCCTTGTGTTATCTTCTTTGGTTTCTGTGACCAGGACGCCATCTGCTGGATTTGGTGTCTGCTCCACTAGACAAATAGCACTCACCCACGTGATCCACGTGACTGGAACGCATCTTCTGCATCTGTTGTAACGTGAAGAGTTCAAAGGTTAATGTGTGCATGATAAGTTAAAGCAATAGCTGTCAACCTTTTTCAGACTACTGGAAAGAGAGACTACTCTAAGTTTGTTGTTTATGCAGACGAAAAGTTGAACTTTTGATGATTAACTCTTTCTCTCCTAATCGACGATACAATCGTTGATTTGGCATCATAAAATTAATTTTTGGCTTATAAAATAAAAAACTATAAACTAATATGTGTTTTATAAAAAGAGCATGTATCCTCTGTTAATTCTATACCAAAGAAAATATTTTCTGATAACAAAGTTATTGAAGTTTAAATATAACTGGGAAGTGATCTACATATGAACATATTAATAAATAATTCCGTCGGGTCAGGAGAAATAATGAAGTGAGAAAGAGTTAAAAAAACACAGCTGAGATTATATGATTCGTGATAGATATAGAATTCTGGATGAACAAGCGTTTGGTTACCTGATGTCTTTCTGTCTTCAAAATAATAATAATGATAAATATTAACAATGATAGAGGATGACGTGTAGCTAATTCGTAGTCGTCGATAGTGTTGGACTAGAGGGGAGTCTCTAGCAGTTCCAGTGGGTCATACATATGCTTGTCAGCCAAGGATGCTTACTGCAAAGCTAAAGAGGAGGATCCCAGCAATGGAATTGAGATGCTACAGAAGGATCCTAGGCATCACATTAAAAGACCGCATCACAAACCAAGAGATTAGAGACAGGGTTACTGCAGCGATTGGACCCCATAATGACCTGATAACTATCGTAAAAAACGCAAGCTTAAAATCTATGGCCATATTACAAGATCTTCGGGGCTCTCAAAGACCTTCCTTCAGGGAACAGTACCAAGAAAAAGAAGAATAGGCAGACTGAGAAAGCGATGGGAGGACAACATAAAAGAATGGACAGGCCTGCCAGTGAAAGAGGTTCGAACTAAGGCAAAAGACAGAGAGGAAAGGAGAAAGACGGTCGACGAATGTTGCATGTTGCCTCAACGCTCCAATAGACTAAGGGATAGTTAAAAGTAAAAAAAAAAAAAGCTGACAATCGTGCCATTCCATTGTCAAAGACAAAAAGATAAATATGTATGTGTGTCTGTAATCATTGCAAGGATTTGTGTGAGTGTACTCTTTTATATCAACGAGTTAACCAAAAGTATTATTATAATTACCATCCTAGTTCAGAAATAACTGTACTGTCCTGCAATTATAATAAAGTACTGCACAATCCTAGCACTGTTCTGGTAGTATCTGGTACTATCTTATGTATTCTGTTATGTACTAGTTTAGAGAGTATGTTAGTTAGATAAATATATTGTGTATTGTTTTAGCGACGGTAAAAGTAGTGACGTAGCCAGACAGACTAATGACGTAGTAGACTTAGACGAACAAGAGACCAACATGGCGTTATGTTAGAAGTAGGTTGTTCGGATGATAGTTAAAGACGATTAAAAACAAATAATAAGGTTACAAAGAGAGTTTGTGTGAAAACACAAACTCAAAATCGGGACCCCCGAAGTGGTCCACCCAGGCAGATAAAAAGGCAGATTTCAATATTTTCAGAAAGAATATCAGAATGAAATTCTATCAAAGGCAAATAACATATAAGAATGGAGAAAGTAATAGCGTCTATTCCCATTTCGGGGACCGCTAAAAACTTGACAATATAACTTTTTTTTTTTACAACGAAAAACAACAACAACTGGACAATAATAACAAAGTCAACGACCTGGAAGTCTTCGTTACGTTAAAGTGTGCATGTTTAGTGTATGTGTTGGCATGTATAGCGTATGTGTTGGCATGTATAGCGTATGTGTTGGCATGTATAATGTATGTGTTGGCATATTTAGCGTATGTGTTGGCATGTATAGTGTATGTGTAACTGGTTGCTCGTGTATGCTCGCTTATATGCTTTCTAAATTTAGTAATTAAGATGAAAAGCCATATCGAACAAATACGCTCAACCAGGCTATAAAAAATATCAGCATTGTAGCAGCAATACTTGTCAAGACTGCACTTTAGAGGGTAAGGCTCTATTAATGTTTTGTCGTCTGCAGGTGACCCAAACTTAACGTATCGAAGAAAGCAATCAATGATTTTGTTGTATTTGGTTTTTTGGGTTATCATTTTGAAAGGGAGATGACTTCTTTGAGCGAAATGAAACATGTCCAGAAAGACACGTTGGCTGCTGCACCCGTAAATGTCATTCTGAACTGGAACACTGGTGGGGGTGTTGTTATTTTTAGTTGTTTTGTCTCATTTGATTGTATCCAGTTATTGAAGGTTGTATTGGCATACATTGTGATACTCTTAACTAATTTAAACAGCCTTCGCCATAAAAAAAAAAGTTTTCAGTCGTTTGAGTACAACTTTTCTTTTTGTTTGGAAGTACATGGGACTAGACTTCAATGCCTCTAGTTTTACGACATAGATCTATTTCGCCACCTACAACTTTACCCCAGTGGTTGTTAAGTTGCAATTTACGCCACAGAATTGTAATTTTACCCCATGTAGGCATAGCTCGTCCATCGTGATTCGATGATGACCCCTTTTGTCATCCAGGGGGCTGAGGGCTTTGCACTGGGGTTTTGTGCCTCCTCATGTGGCTGGTGAGACCTATGTGAGCCCGTAATGTTTGGCTGCTCACTGGGCAGTTTATTCCAGCTAGAGCTAGTGTCATTGACCTTGTTGTTGTTGTTTTTTTTCCTCTAGCGCTTTTTCTTCTGCCAGCGTCGTTCTCTTCTCCTGTGCTATTTTTTTTCGCTTCCGTCTCCTAGGTGGCAGGGTCGATGTTGACAACTTTCAGAGACGCTTTGAGGGTGTCCCTGAAAGCATTTTCTTTGTCCACCTTGTGATCGCTTCCCTGTCAAATTCACTATATAGGAATCTTTTAGGGATGTTGGAGTCTTCCATCTTGCAGTTGCACACGTGTCCTTCTCAACTGAGACTGCATCAGGATTGTGTGAAGGCTTTGCAGGCCCGCTCTTCTTTGGCCCTCAGTGCTTGGTATTTTGTCTTGCCATTTAACATTATGTATTCTTCTTCGTTTGGGGATTTAACAACCAAAAGCGCTATTAAATTGGGCATAAAACTTGTTTTGTTAGACCATAATTTTTTTTTACTGATTTTTTTTATTGGAGCTGGTGTTTATTCTGATAGGGATACAAGACTTTGTAACAATGTTAGAACAGCGAGATAGAGACAAAATATTGTCCCGTTGTTTCTAGGGTTAAACACCCAGGCAAAGCTTCACACACACACACACAGACACACTTACTCATACATGTGTCAAGCTGACATACTGTTTCTCTTAACTCCTCCATCGCCTGGTGGTATTACATTAAACGAATTATCACTCATACTTATTCAGCCAAGCCCAGTCACGCGCGTGCGCGTGGACTCACGGTTATCACTCACGCGATGGGGCGCGCCACCTGGTGAGCATTTTATCAAACATTTTCACTCACCAAAATATCATCGGAATTTATAGTGTTCCCCGCCCCCCACCCACCCAGGCAACATCGTCCTCTCCCCCCCCCCCCCCAACAGTTTGTCACGTTGCAGTCTACCATCGATTTTTACCTGACCTCTCGGTTTAAGTAAAAAAAAAAAAAGTTGTTTATCCACCGGCCACGCCCGATTCTGTATATATACGTTCGGCGGTGTTTTTAATTTAAGGCACTACAATAAAACATAGACATATATAAAACATATAATAATAATAATATAAAACATATCATAATAATGTAAAATATATCATAATAATATAAAACATATAATAATAATATAAAACATATAATGATAATAATAAACATATAATATTAAAAAACATATAATAATATGAAACATAAAATAATAATATAAAACATAATAATAATATAAAACATATAATAATAATAATGGCAATGCTTTCTATATCGAAGATTAAAAATTAATGCGGTGCATACAAACACAGACACACATAGAAACACACACACACACACACATGCGTACATATATATGCATACATACATGCATACATACAAGTATTACATAGTGGCCTATATAAATGTTTACATACATATATTCATTACATAGGGATTGCATACATACATACATACTTTACACATTTGCTAACAAACATTAATACTTGGATGCACACAAGTATTACTTAGTGGCCTACATAAATGCATCCATCCATCCATCCATCCATACATACATACGTACATACATACATACATACATACATACATACATACATATATAAATTACATAGGGCTTACATACATACTGACATACATACATTACATAGGGGCTTACGAACATGCATACTTGCATGCATACATACATGCATACATACATATATAAATACATACATACAAACATACATAAATACATACATACACACACACATACATACATATATACATACATACACACACATACATACACACACATACATACATACATATATACATACATACATCTATACATACATACATACATACACACATACATACATACATACACACACACATACATACACACACACATACATACATACATACATACATACATGCTGATCAGTTCTTACTCATGTCCACGTGAATCAGACTTTCCACTTCTTGACCTCGTCAACTAACCCCGCCCTGGAGGCTTCTCGTGGAAAAAAGTGACACCGTGGCCCCTCCAGGGGAGACAGCAGTACAACAGGTAGCCAGAGGCGTGGCTCTTTTTTTTTTTTAACAAATGGCGGGGTTACTTATATAGGTAACAAGCCTATTTAAAGGTTTTGTATTACCTACATAATACTGGCCCCTGAAACAAATAAGATACGGCTACGTTTATAAAATATCGTCTTACGCCAAGGACTACAGGTGGATGCGACTTCCTTTAACGACATGTTCATTCAGACTGCTACACTTCTGCGGGTAACAGGTGGTGACTAGTAGAGTGGTGTGGTCAAATCGTCAGGTAATCCCAGGGATTGAACCTTGGGTCTGTTTTTACATAAGGTACAGTTATTGATTTTTTAAGTGAAAACATTTTCTTTGTTCAAGTATATTATCTATCTATCTATCTATCTATCTATCTATCTATCTATCTATCTATCTATCTATTTGTCTGTCTGTCTGTCTATCAATCGTCTATCTAGTCTTGTTTCTCTCTCCTATATGTTCTGTCTATACATCTCCCTACAGCTTCTCTCTGTCTACCCTTCTCTGTGTGTATTTGTGACTCAAACATATGTTTTACTAGGACAGTGATAGCCAGATTTCAAGGCTCATCCCTTAAGACCGGGATTATAACATAGACAAGTTCTGATTCACTCAACATGACTGAGGCATACCTTATCCACTAAGTCATGGCCGGGAGTGAGGGGAGGGATGTCAGTCACCATGTCAACTAGATCTACTTAGAGTGTGCGAAAGACTTTGTGGCGATATAGGCATAACTCTCCCACCTCGCAATAACCAAGTCGATATCTGTTTTCCCAGGCCTTATTTCATTCAACGTTCTGTGCAGTTCACAGGAAGACAGTACATCGCCTGACATAGTACATTGCCTGACATAGTACATCGCCTGACATAGTGCCTGACGGAGGATCCAAAGCTAAAGTATTTTTTTCAGGATCGTGGTGGTTGAGTAGCAAAACGCTCCAGGGGCCGAGGCGTCTCGGGTTCGAATCTCAATGAAGACTGGGATCTTGATGTCCATGATTTTTTGGAAGCCCCGGAGTGCACGCAACCCTAATAGGACCTGACATAAGTTGCAAATTGTACAGGAGGTTGATCGTTGTGCTGGCCACGTGACATCATCGTTAACCATCGGCCATAGAAACAAATCAACTTTACATTATCTTGTCTGAAAGGGTTAATTTACTTTAAAAAAAAAAAAGACTTTAACCAATACAAGCCCAAACTTGGAAGCCCCTCCCCCCCCCCCCCACCGAAGTGGTCCACTCAAGGAAGTATAAAGGCTAGGTTTCAATATTTTCAGCACGAATACGAGAATGTATGAAACACAATCTATCAACATCCTCAGGCCTGCTACCTTTCTCCAGACAAAACAGACCTGGATCTGTTCGATACCAATGTATTGCCGGCGTGATTGTATTGTAAACAATAAATTAAAACAAAATAATTTTACTTTTGAAAAAAAAAAGCTTATAAAAGGGAGAGAAATGCACATTTACAGCCATATATATATATATATATATATATATATATATATATATATATATTGTTACGAATCTCACTATCCAGGCTCTCTGCAAACTGCACCATACACCACCAACTTAAAGAACTTGACAACTCAAGGCTCCAAAGTAACGTAACACTTTAATAGTTGAATAAATAACAGCCAATACTGTACAATAGGCAACACGTACACTGTACAAATATCTCTCCGTTAATAGCCGTACCGCCGTATCAACTCTTGCACTGGCCTCTCCGTCTCGTTCCGGGCTTGCACTGGGTTCAACAGTTCATGACTGACTTCACACATTAGGCTCGTTGTGTCGGACTCGATCGCAGATCAAGATCAAGACGCCGTTCGTCTCAACTGTACTTGACAGTACTCCGCACTGAACCGTCGTAATGCTCCGTACAGAACCACACCGTTGAACTGTGCTGTAGTCGACCGTGTTCTTAGCCCTGTCGTGAACCTTCTCTCGTGAACCTTGCTGTATTGAGCCCCTTTTCTCAACCGTCTTGACTGCGACACCTACGCTCTTATATAGGGTCCGTACTGGCCTTCTCGAACCGGACAGAACGCCGCTCGACGTTTCTAGGTGGTCAGATGACTACAACTCTCGTGACGCCCCTGATCTCTGTTCACGACGTCGATCCTTTCCGAACCATCCTGTTGACACTCGTCTCGGCTGACCGTCGTAACTCGTCATGGTTGACCGCTCCTCTAGCGCTGGCCTGGGGCGATTTGCGTCGACTGACTACACACACACCACTACCCCCATTTGTGCCACCACCAGGTTTATAACAATATTGTAAGATTTCCCATATCAAACAAATTGACTCATTATAAATAATTAATTAATTAATTGGTTAATTTTTTAAACTGATTCGTGTTTATTTTAAGGGGCATTGAATTTTGCAAAGTTTCATTGAAATTCAAGAATGGGAAGTGGGAGAAATAACGTAAGCACAATTTTTACAAGACAGACAGACAGACAGACATAATGAGTTTATATAAACTATGTTATTAATGAATAAAAAAAAATACGTTTCAATTAGCAAACCATAAATTTATTCTCATATTTGTTCAAGTATTTATAAAGATATAAATATATTTATTTCATGTTTTGATTTCTTCATATTTTGAAATAATGTAGTTGCTTTGAAAAAAAACAGTAGTCGTTTTACTAAGTTTCTTTCTTTTACTGAGTTTCTTTCTTTTGACTGAGTTTCTTTCTTTTACTGAGTTTCCTTCTTTTACTGAGTTTCTTTCTTTCACTAAGTTTCTTTCTCTTATTGAGTTTCTTTCTTTTACTAAGTTTCTTTCTTTTGCTAAGTTTCTTTCTTTTACTGAGTTTCTTTCTTTTAATAAGTTTCTTTCTTTTACTAAGTTTCTTTCTTTTACTAAGTTTCTTTCTTTTACTAAGTTTCTTTCATTTACTAAGTTTCTTTCTTTTACTAAGTTTCTTTCTTTTACTGAGTTTCTTTCTTTTACTAAGTTTCTTTCTTTTACTAAGTTTCTTTGACATCTGAAAGCCTATCAGAAATGATTTGAAGACCTTATTTACTTGAAATGTTTCATCAGATGACCTCAATGTAAGTTGATCAGTTGATCTAGGTCTGCCCTATCACGCTATATCACACTTATTTATATCTTCACGTCTGCAACAAGAACACGCGCTCGCCAGTACACGCACGTGTTCTTCATTCTAAATTGTTTTTTTTTTTCCCCTCTTGTTATTGTTTCATCAAGGTGACGCGACTTGAACAAATCAATTATCAAGAATGACGAATGTGTCTATTCATATCCACCTGTCACACACACACACACGCATATATATATATATATATATATATATATATATATATATATATGTATAGCAATGATATATATATCACTACTAAAAAAAAACAACATTCTATTACTGATCCCTCTTTTTTTAAACCACCCCCCAATCCTCTCAACCTTTTTTGAATGATCAACCTCCACCCCCCTCTCCCGCTATCTCATGGCAAACCCCCCCCCCCCCCCCCAATGACTGTTTGTTAAACAGATGCGTTTGAAAAACTGCTTTTCCACAGACACCATTTTATCATCATTCAGATGGGAGGGGAGAGAGCGGTGAGGGTGTTGGTGGGAAGAATACATCGCCAGCAGCATTCCAGAAACATCGATTCGTTTTGGCCTAGATTTGAGCAGCCATTGAATACTTTCAAACCTATTCCTTGTTCGTCGGGACTTATCCACGCGTAAAATGTTGTCTAGAAGTAAATTGTTGTACGAGTGTAAATTATCTTTTAAACATTGCATATGCGTTTTAGATGGACAATTTTACACGACTTTTCAGCTAAGGTATTTAAAAATGCTTACACAGCAAAAAAAAATATTTCAAAATTCGGCTTCCAGATAGCCAGTTATTGAGTAGTTCTAATCAGTAGTATAGGGACCTACACAAATAATTTAAATAATTATAATCAATTTTTTATTTAAAAATTTGGAAAAGAGACTTTATTGATTGATATATTTTTTTAAGTGTAAAGGTCACAAAAAGTTTTACTCGTCTGCTTCTCCATCTTTGTTACCTGGACCGGACTTAGGCATAAGTATACACATTTTTGTTAGAGAAGAAATAGCGAAAGTGGTGACCAACGCTAGTGCTGGAGTACACTTGGTTTCAAAGAAATGTAAATTTATTGTTACGCTGTTTTTATTTTTTTCTATTCCATTTGGGGACCATCCAAATCACTTCGCCTAGGGCCTCCAATTATCTAAGGCCGGCCCTGTTGTTAGAAACAACCAATCTTTAATCTTTTTTAACATAACAAACCTTTTTTTTTTCTTTAAATATTTTGAATTATATCACTTTGTGCTTGCATACTTTTTAATTTTGGGTCATACACCAAGAAGACTGGCCGGGAAGTTGCATTTTAATAACAAGCGCCCCCTTTCGGCAGCAGACGACGAAGCATGAGTCATCCTCTGGTTACTTGGTCGCTGATGTGGCGTCCTTGGAAAGAGGCGATCGATACTAGTCGATAGATCATACAGGGGTCAGCGCTGTGAGGGGGCAGTGGGGAGCAAACATGACAAACGAGAAATGAGAGAGAGATGGACAGATTGCGCGAGGAAGTTCAAAACTAGACTAAAACTAACGATTGCAAGGAGACATGTAGTCGATGTAGATCACAATGAAAATTAGTGTTTTATACATAGATCTGAGTTAATCCTCCTTTGTTGTTCCAATTTTTTTCCTAACAAGCAAAAGTGTATATCCTAATAAAAGCTGGTGTTTTATACATAGATTTGTGTTAATCATCCTATGTTGTTCCAATTTTATTCCTAACAAGCAGAAATGTAGATCGTAATGAAAGCTTCTGTTTTATACATAGATCTGTGTTAATCATCCTATGTTGTTCCTATATATTATTCCCAACAAGCAGAAATCTATATCCTAATTAAATCTGCTGTTTTATACATAGATCTATATTATTTCTCCGCCGTGAATGATGATAATAACGTCTTGTCATTCAGGAGAGGGGCTTTGGGGATTTTTTTTAGCAAAGGAATAATATGCTTGTGAATGTGGCTTGTCTTTGTGTGTGCGCCCAGATTGCAGTCATAAGTTTTGAGGCACATATAGATCTAGGTTTTTAAACATATGCGAAATCTCTATTCATGCAGCTTACTTCATTGATTGGCCGATCGTACGTCTTTCTCTAGCTTTTTTTCAAATATATTTTTTCCTATTAGCTTGTACACTCTTCATATGGGTTCTGGGTGGACGTGTATTTGGAAAACGGCTAAACAATTTTCCCAGAAGTCTGACAGTTTATTTATATCTTACGGGGGAAAAATCTAATTGGCCACACAAGGAAAACTCTGGTTTGTCCGTTGTCATTTTTCAAAATATAATCATCTTAAAATTAAATTTGGCTTACGACTTTTATTTTGCACACATTTCAACAGGAATTCCCGCACTCGGCTTCAATGTTGTTTTTGTATTCAGTAAGAAGTGGACTAAATAACTAAACGTGCATGAATATTTTGTGCATCTTCATAAAAGCTCCAGTCCAAGTGCCCTTGTCAAATCATTAGATGGACTGTTAATAGAAGAACTTGATTGTCCAAAGCTCATAGCAGAGATTCCTCGCAGTAGTGAAGTATTAAGTCTTTATCTGCGTAATTGTTTTTCCATGTTCTGGAAGAATTGTTCATGTGTACATTCTACCCTGTTACGATTAAACTTTAATAACATTTTGGTTTGTAATAAAAAACAACAACATTACTCTTGGTATATAATTATAGGAGAATGCATGCTTTTTATATAACACAAATTAAATTTTATAAATAAAAAAAATGATTATTTAATGGGGTCATATCATCATATCGTTAATTAGGAGAGAAAGAGTTAACAACTATTAATAGAATAAGAAATGATAGACCCCATTAGTTTTCAGAAAGGAGAAATCAATTTAAAAAAAAACAACATCTTTTGTTGTGTTACTTGTTAAACAGTAGGGTTAAATGAAAGGGTGGTCAGAAATATTTCTCAAGTTTGTTAATGTGTGTACAGACTTTCGGCAATCCAAATACTTGCAGAGCCAACCTTCAAACTGCACTCTCCCGCTCCATCCAAATGATGCCTAAGACTTTTCGCTTAATTCTAACTGCTAAGACATGACAAAGTAATAATTGAGCGAACCTAATGGAGCTTTAAGGTGCTCAAGACTAAACTGTCTTTATACATAGAGCGAACCTAATGCAGCTTTTAGGTGCTCAAGACTAAACTGTCTTTATACATAGAGCGAATCTAATGCAGCTTTTAGGTGCTCGAGACTAAATTGTCTTTATACATAGAGCGAATATAATGCAGCTTTAAGGTACTCGAGACTAAACTGTCTTTATACATAGAGCGAACCTAATGCAGCTTTTAGGTGCTCAAGACTAAACTGTCTTTATACATAGAGCGAATCTAATGCAGCTTTTAGGTGCTCAAGACTAAACTGTCTTTATACATAGAGCGAATCTAATGCAGCTTTTAGGTGCTCAAGACTAAACTGTCTTTATACATAGAGCGAATCTAATGCAGCTTTTAGGTGCTCAAGACTAAACTGTCTTTATACATAGAGCGAATCTATTGCAGCTTTAAGGTGCTCAAGACTAAACTGTCTTTATACATAGAGCGAATCTAATGCAGCTTTTAGGTGCTCAAGACTAAATTGTCTTTATATATAGAGCGAATCTAATGCAGCTTTTAGGTGCTCAAGACTAAACTGTCTTTATACATAGAGCGAACCTAATGGAGCTTTTAGGTGCTCAAGACTAAACTGTCTTTATACATAAAGCAAGCCTAAAACAGCAATAACTAAATGACAAAAAAAAAAAGCCACACACTCACATCCACAAACCAGTATAACAACTTACTTATTTTTATTTGTATATAAAGTGACTTTTTTTTTCGAATTTTATAGTTCACTTTAAAGTCTTAGCAAGTAGTTCTTTAACACATTTTGCTTCGCAAGCTAAATTTTGTTTTCGAATAGATCAAAGAGAGAGAGAGAGAGGAGGGGGGGGGGATAAAAAATGTTAAAAGTTCTTTTTTAAGCCCTTAATCTTGAAATGAAAATGTTTTGTCTACATTTCTAGAGGTCCTGGACAAAGATTCTGTAGGCTTTACACAGATCAAGTCTTTGTCTTGTGTGCACTAGTAAAGTAGCTTAAGACACTTCGCCCCAGACAAGTTAGAGCATTTGGAGAAAATAAAATAAAATGGAAAAAAAAAGGGAAGGGGGGGGGAGGAATAGCGTTGTTTGTTTTCTTTTCTTTTTATATATATTCCCCTGTAGCCTACTTTATTGTCTGCTCGTATTACTTGACCCAATGTTTTCATTAATAGAAGAAAAGCGAAGCACCCCTTTCAGACCTTACTTTCTAAACCATAGCTGATATTTATGTATCTATTTCTATGGTCAAAGGTTAACGAGAGTGTCAAGTGGCCAGCTTTTACTTTCCCCAACTAATGGGTGTTCGTCCAATATTACCGAAGTTCAAAATCGCAGTCTTCAACGAAAGTTGAACCCGAGACCCCTCGATTCGAAACAATGCGCTCTAGAACTCAGCCACAACGACCTCTATGTTTTATTTACACAAAGTATACATTGAAAAATGTCTTGTATATCTGCACACATGGAACATTTCCGTAGAAGAACGACAGTAATATGGTTACACGTGACGCTAGTATCTTCCTAATGCTAGGTACACGCTAATATCTTCCCTATGCTTGGTACACGCTAGAATCTTCCTAGCGCTAGGTAAACACTAGTATCTTCCTAATGCTTGGTACACGCTAGTATCTTCCTACTGCTTGGTACACGCTAGTATCTCCCTAATGCTTGGTACACGCTAGTATCTTCCTACTGCTTGGTACACGCTAGTATCTTCCTAATGCTTGGTACACGCTAGTATCTTCCTAATGCTTGGTACACGCTAGTATCTTCCTAATGCAGTGGCCATTAATGCCAAAATATTTTAATTTTTTAAGCAAACTATGGTGGTGAACTTTGTCAAAAGCCTTAGAAAAATCTAGTAAGATAGCATCTATTTGTTCACTATTATCTAAACCTTTAGAAAAATCATCAATTAGTCCTATTAGTTGTGTTTCACATGATCTATATTTCCTAAAGCCATGTTGGTTTGGTGTGAGGACATTTTGTTTGTCTAAGTGGTTTATGATTACATATTATGTGTTCTAGGATTTTACATGTGATGCTGGTAAGTGATACTGGTCTGTAGTTTCCTGGGTCAGATTTTTCTCCTTTTTGTGTGGACACACACAAACACACACACATTGACTGCAATGTGAATGTTATCTCAATGTCGAATGTAAACGAGGTTCTTTTGAGCTCATGGTGGCAGAGCAAACGTATTAGTTATGTATTAGGTACACTCTATTTTAAAAAAACAACTATTTAAAATCTTTTCTTTATTTAGTTCTATTTATATCGTGAATGTCAAGGCTACAGAGCTTCATACCTGCACGTTAAAGCTAGTTGATGCTAGATCTAGGAGCAGCTTTCTTGTTGGGTTTTTATAACATAGAATGTTTAAGAACTCCTTAAACATAGATCGAATAAGCGTAAAACATATTGCTTTTGATAGTGATGTGTACCTAATGCATATTGCACTTAGATTTACAACTCATTCTGACTACAGTTAGGGCTCTACAAGAGGTTCGACAAAGCATGACATGTCCTGTAAGCTATGGCCTATAAACAGTGTGGACATTGCATGGTTACTACTCTATGGTTTAAACTCATAGATCGTCCTGTATACGCAGGGGTGGACTGGGTATCAAAACCGGCCCGGGCATTTCTAAACCATCCGGCCCATAAATTGTATATTATATGATGGGCATCCAGTTCTAGGTCTACCTGTCCTCAAAATCATTATGTTAAATTTGATAATGTATCGATAGATGTACACATGCTTACAGTGAACACTATGTCCTTATTAGGAATAAAGGCTTTATGTTTCTTTTTAATCGTAAAGTGTATAGGCCCTAAAAGGGTGAAGCTCTACCGATGTAGGCTATTACATTATTTTGGAAAATGAGTTAGATTAAATTAGTAGGCCTTAGTAGTCTGTAAAAGATTTTTAAGAGAATATTTCGCTCAGAGGCCCCTTCCCCTGAAAAAGGAATACTATGAAAAATGTAACTATTTAATAGTGCCATCCATGTGGCCCTTATCTTATAAAATACAGACGTGGTTTAAAAAAAAGAAGATACTACTGTGGTCCTACCGGGCCATTTGGATACCGGCCCACCGGGCATGTGCCCCAATGCCCATAAAGCCAGTCCGCCCCTGTGTATACGGCAGTCAGGGCCGGCCCTACAGATTGCGCGGGCCCTATGCGAAACGGATTGCGCTGGCCTATTCTGTGTAGAAATAAGTATAATAAGTGAAAATTAAGATTTTTGTTAGGAAATAACTCACGTCTTAATTTTATTCATACTTTACTAAGTGCAAAACAACGATCAAATGAACTACAGTAGATGGTAGTTTTCCAACAAAAGCCCGTTTTTAAGAGGTCGAGATAAATTTAGTTCCATATTTATATGCCATTGACTATTAAAGTAAATTAAGTACCGGAACTTCCTGTTTTTGTTAAAATTCGCCTTATTATTACATTTTTATTAAATGAAAGTTGACAATGTTGTTTTTTTAAATCGCATGCAGGATTGGCTTTTTCCATATTGAATGACACCCCAAAATGACAATTTCGTCTATTTTTGAGGACATTTTTATGAGATTTCAGGATATTTTAAAAAGTTCAAGAGATTTTCATGACTTTTTTTTTCGTATACTTTGCAATTTCAGGAGATTTCCACCAGCTCCTAGAAAATAATAAGTTAAAATGGTTTAATTTAATAATTTAAAATTAGACTTAGTGCGGGGCCTATGAAAGTGCGGGGCCCACTGCAGTGCCCTTAGGCTGGCCCTGACGGCAATTCACCTAATTTAATGGTGTATTGATGGGAATGATTTACTAACAAGTACACGGGTAAATGTGTCTAAAAAAAACAGGAACTTCGGCAGATGGACCTCGTCTGCTTAGTAAGGTTATTCATGGTAGACTCCTGTTGCCCTGCCGCCTCTGCGGTACTAAAACTTTAGGAGACAATCACGAGGAAAAATCAGAAGTGAAGACCTTTAAGTGTTGGAAGTATCAGTAATGGTGTAAGGTGCCAAATGTAACGCATTCCTTTGGATCACATCAATAAGGTCGCGGAAGGACCATGATGCTTGGGCCACAATTATTCCTTTTATGTAAGGCCCTAGAGGCAACTATAATCTTCTGTTAAGGTTGAAATTAAATATTGGCCAGAAGTTTAAATTTTGAAAGTAATAAAATTGGAGACAATGAACTGCTGCAATCAAGTCTATCTAACCTCATTTTATGCCATCTGTCGGCCCTTTTGTATTTTAATAGTCCTTCCAATATCGCCAGTCATTGTCAAAGGTCCCATAGCAACATATTTTGTGTACGTCTAATAATATTTACGCGTAGGATGTAATTATCTTCTTTTTTTGAAGTAAATGTTCAGGCCTTGTGGTCTATAGGGCAGATGATGTAAAGATCATGTTTCTGTGGCCTACGGGTAACGAGGGTGTCACGCGAAATGACCAACCACCTTTACTTTTGCCCAACTAATGTCAGGTAGCCATTAGAGCTGGGTGGACTCAGAGGCGCCCAAAAAAAAAAATTTTTTTTAAATCCCAGTCTTCACCAGGATTCGAGCCCGGGACCTCTATTCGGAAGCCAAGCTCAGCAACCGTGCCTCCTTTATTTATTTATTTGTTTAAAGTAACTTCTGTAATATATAAGATAAGATATTTAAAAGAAAACGTCAAGTTAAAATGAACTATCATTGCCAGTTGACAAATTATCTGGAATGGGTTTAATAAATGCTATCATTAATACACTTATTTGTTACCATTAGCCCGCCTTAAAATCTTTTAAATTAATAGGTTTTGATTAAAAAGTTAATAAACCTATTATTATTATTTTAAGCCTATAAAATTGAATATGCAACTGAAAATGAGACAACATACGTCTGCTGAAGTACAGCATGGCGGCTCTTATTTTTTATTGATAGGGCTTACATTTTTCAGATAGATTATTTTACGCTTTAGGTTTAAGAACTATAATTATTTTTTTTTAAAAGTACCACTTGAAAAAAAAACATGATCTGACAAACAATGGTGTAAACGTTAGATTTACATCTAAATAAATGGAAGTTTTTTGTTTGTTTGCTCTCAAATCAATTTTGCAAAGAAGCCAGGCCAGTGCACACGATCCTGCGTAGATAAAAACATTTTGTTGAATGAAGTTCCCTGCCAAAAAGACCGCAGTGTTCATCAAAGTAAATGCGCAATAGAAAATAGAACAGAAACCTTGTCCTGTGCAAAGGTGAGTTCTGACGCAAGACATATCTGGAGCAGACGAGGTGTGTGTGAGTGTGTGGGTATGTGTGTTTGGAGTCAGAGTTGATTAAAAACACGAACGTGCCCGTCTTGCTATCACGTGATGATAGATGGAACAAAACAATAACATCGAGGCATTAGAGAATTCAGAATCAGAAATCAAAGAACTTTAAACACACACAATTTCATAATTGGTCTTGCAGGCTTAGGCCACAGTAATAGCATGTTCTATAGATCAACATTTCTTGGATAGGAGTCAGCCAATCCCCAAAGTCTGAGAAGTATGGGCGGGAGAAGCTTTTGGAAGCATGACAAAAGTATGAGTGATGAAATGCGTAGATATTTTAGGAGAGCAAGAAAGTGGGCCTACATGCCAGACAGCACTTAGATTGTCTGCATCCTATCATTAAGTATTTTAGTCTTTTGCTAGGAAATTATAAGCTCATCGAAGCATTTAGAGTGAAGATTTGTACGGTGTATTTTAAACATAGTTGTCGCCATTTTGTTTGCATTTCAATTCATACGATTCGGTTTACATTATATATGCAATAAAATATAATTGCATTGAGGGAAAAAAAAAAGAAAGCGATAATGAGAAATGTAGGGCTGATATAAGGTAACCTAAATAAAAGTGTAGGAAAAGAAACAAAAAAATTAAGATTGGGAGAGACTTGGAAATAAATAGACAAACAATAAACAATCTCTATACACCAAAGTGCTGGCCACCTGGTATTTATATTTATTTATAAATATTTATACATATATTGTTGGTCACTTTTTTTTCCCTTTGGAGGACAGTCCTAGTTCACATATACCACACCCCCGGATGTAACCGCTCCCCACTTTGTCTTGCAGCTACATCGTTTGATTGTCTAAAGAGCTGAGCCGAAGGATGTAAGCCTGCTTGAACAAACCGTTCTGTCTGGAAGAGGTCCAAGTCAATGAAACACTGTTGTTTCCGATGTATCTGGTACTCCGGGCTCATGGATTAGAATGCATGGCCGAAGGCCGAGCGCACCAGGAACCCCCGCCATTTTCCTATGTTGTACCAAGCTAACCGTGCAGGACTCGCCATTATTGTAACGGTCCCTTGAGGAACGCGCATGGATTATCGACAAGGACGTGAAAGCTCCGCACTGTGCAATGGGAAAGCTCTCGTATTCCCTTAGACACTTCCACAGGAGTTTTGTTTTGCTATTCATTTAGCCTAATTACTTCCTCAAGTAATCGTTTCCACCCGAGTGCCACGTTGAAGCAGAATACCCGGGTACAGCTACACCAAAACCATGGGAAAGGCTCTGAGAGCCAACCCCCTGAAATAAATCAGGAGCTGGTGACCCTTGGCAGTTTTCTGCACTCAGCGCTACAACCTGGCAGAACCTTAGACGGTACCGACCCCAAAACTTTATTGGATATTAGCTGTATATATACATACTACTACAGAAGAAGTCCAACATATATTTCTATTATATAGGTCTAAGACTGCAAGCCTTTCGCTGAAACTTGAGTTTCCTTTACTTTATAGAATTTAAATCCCTTTATAATCTTGATCGATTTTGAAATCCTTCATTTTGATAAGTTCATAGAGTATAATTACAGAAAGGAAACAAAAAAAAAGAAATGCAATGTGAACCTTTGACCCTTTTAGCAGTCAGTCAGTCAGTGCTCTTTATCAGAGCCAATTTGAATCAGTACGAAACTGTGTGAGTGTGTGTGTGTTGTTGTGTGGTGAGTTGTATGTACCAATGCTAGAATTTTTATTTTTTTTTGTTTATGTTTGGATCTGCACTGGAATTAATTTCCTCGCTTTACGACCGGGTTACACAACAGGTAGACCAAAATGACAATGTCATGCAACAGACTGGGTCGTAAGCTCAACACAAAAGGATTTACCTGGCATTTGTTTGGATTTTTTTTTGTTTGCAGATGTGTTGGCCAATTTTTTATGTTTTATTACTGGTGCCTTGATTGTTGAGTTAGAGAGTAGATCTGGTCTATTAATCTGCTATCTGGTCTATTTTTTTTGGTCTATGTATCTGGTCTGAGGCACAGTGGCTGAGCGGTAAAGCACTTGGCTCCTGAAGCAATGATCCCGGGTTCGAATCATGGTGAAGACTGGGATTTTTAATTTCAGGATCTTCGTTGCCTCTGAGTCCACCCAGCTCTTATGGGTGCCTGACATTAGTTGGGAAAGCGTAAAGGCGGTTGGTCGTTGTACTGGCTACATGACACCCTCGTTAACCGTAGGCCACAGAATCAGATGAGCTTTACATCATCTGCCCTATAGACGACAAGGTCTGAAAGGGGTACTTAATTTTACTTTACTATTTATCTGGTCTATTTATCTCATCTTCTTATCTTATATAATGCAGACGTTACTTCAAAAAAGAAGATGATCACGTCCTACGCGTCATCCATTTAGTCTATTTATCTGGTCTATTTATCTGGTCAAACAGATATTTATTTATATTATATCTAGACTGGACATGGAGATCTTTAAACACTAGAAAAAATGTCGTGAATTTTTTTTTTAAAGTTGAAACAAAGCGTTGTTTTGTAAAGTAACCACGAGAAGTTTTTTTGTTTTTTTTTCAACCCTAATTTACCCTTTGGAAAATTATTATTAATGTTTAGATCCAAAACTAGTAATTGAACATCGAAATAAGAACACTCTCATCTCATAATTATTATTTTGCAATTTTTAAATACATAATCTAAAAAGATCTAGGTAATCAATCTATTTAAATGTTCCATATTAAGTCAATAGACGTGAATTATTTCGATCTAGGATTGGCGAAACATTATCTTAATGGAAACTAACAGGAAATGGCTTTGTTTCATGAACTTGCGTTAATATATAGTTCTGTGATTAATACATAACAATATATATATATTTCTGTGAGTTGATCACTCGCGGATAAGAATTTGTTTCCGTTTTCCAGTCTAGATATAATATAAATATATAGGTCTGTGGTTCATATGTTATTTTACTTTGTTGGCTATCTTATAAGCGCCATCAATTGCAAAGATGTTAATTCTTACATTCGTATATAATCATTAACCCAGCAATTACAGAGTCAGAGTGCTCACTGATGGTTCATTTGAAGAAGCCATTAAAATAAGTGATCTGACATTCTTGTGGAATGACTCACTTGAAATAGTCTAGAAAAATATATTGTCCCTGGCAATCTTTCAGACAGCTAAAGAACAAAGAACGGGAGCATTCGAACAGCTACTGCCTTATTAAATCCCCAGATTTTTGCAAAACAGATAGTCTTACTGGTCCAAGTAAAACTGAACTTTAAACCCTTACAGCAAATCAAATGGTTTCTATATCAAATCATGACAGTACTTATCAATCTAAATTAAAACGGCAAGGAAGTTATTCTTCAATGGACCAAAATGCAAACACATATAGAAATGATGGAGGAACTGGCCAAACAATAAGCAGTCGCTTCATCTGGACAACCTAAAAATATTTATCCTCAAGATAAGGGCCAGCCCAATGCTTCTGGATGATGAAAATCAGAAGCGGCGACGCAAGTGTCAGTGGAAAGATAACAGAAGGCTGAGCACTTCTTCATGACTGAATTCTTGATCAGGAGAAGCACCATCGAAACATTGGCATCAGGATCTTGTTTCCCATATCATAGATAAACTTTAAGGATAACGCCTGATCTGGAATCTACTGCGTAGTTCATTTCAGATCTAGATCTTGTACTAGTCAGTAGTTATTTGACCCGTCAACGTTGCAATTGAAAACGAAAAGAAGTTCCGTGTTTTACTGAGCAGACGAATTCTGAATCGTTTTCATTTTCACGTGAAATCATTTTTTGTTATATAGCTACACATATTTATGTCTTAAGGTAGTTCACAATTTTTGTTTCTTTTCATACACTTTTATCTTATAGCAATATCTGAAAAAGTGCAATATCTGAAAGCGTGTAGCATTCTTTGAAAAAAAAAACAAAGAGCGTAAAAAAAGGAAAACAGAGAGAGAGAGAGAGAGAGAGTGAGAGAGAGAAAGAAAATGTTAAAACGTTTTATAGACCGCATTGTAAGCTTATGATTTCCTTACAAGGGCAGGCCTTTAAGAGCATTGATCTAATAGCACCAAGCATAAGTAAATGTAAATAGTGGTCTCTGTTGGTTATAGTGTTTCCTAGAACACTGTCACACTCTTATTAGGATGATTCCATCGTAAGGACTCCTAGTATCCAATTTTATGGATGTTATATACACAGTTCAATTGCCGTTTTTCTGAAACTTTGAAGCAAACTGAAATAGAAATAGTAGATATCAACTCAGGCGAGGTGTTCTCTCTTTCATGAAACTCTCAGAAATCTCTCTCTCTCTCTTAGAATTTTCTCTCTTATATTTTCTTTCTTTCATTTCTCTCTCTCTCTCTTAAAATATATCGACTAAAAAAAAATCCTCATTTTGTTAAGTTGCCAACATTTAAATCTTGGCACCTACCTGAGATTTACCTGGGCAATTCTCAAGATAAACTCTCTTTGTTGCGAATTGGACGTATGCCAATAACAGGTCAATGATTCAATGTTGGATCCTCTGGGGTGCAATATTGTCAGCTGGTATGACTTAGCCGGCTGCGGCCTTGACACAGTTCACACATCTTGAACTTTAGTGCTGAAAAGAAAACTGAAAAGATCAATATATATATATATATATAATACATGATCTAATTACACGTATGTACAGGAATATCTTTGGACGATGCCACACCCCCTTACATTTTTGTTTGACAAAACTCTAAATATTTAAATTACTGGACATTCTATATACTCTAAAAAATATTTAGATTACTGGACACTCTATATACTCTGAAATATTTAGATTACTGGACACTCTATATACTCTGAAATATTTAGATTACTGGACACTCTATATACTCTGAAATATTTAGATTACTGGACACTCTATATACTCTGAAATATTTAGATTACTAGACACTCTTTATGCTCTAAAATATTTAGATTACTGGACACTCTATATACTCTGAAATACTTAGATTACTGGACACTCTATATACTCTGAAATATTTAGATTACTAGACACTCTTTATGCTCTAAAACATTTAGATTACTGGACACTCTATATACTCTGAAATATTTAGATTACTGGACACTCTATATACTCTGAAATATTGAGATTACTAGACACTCTATATACACTAAAATATTTAGATAACTGGACACTCTTTATGCTCTAAAATATTTAGATTACTGGACACTTTATATACTCTAAAATATTTAGATTACTGGACACTCTATATACTGTAAAATATTTAGATTACTGGACACTCTATACACAGTTCGCGTTTCTCAACTTCAAAAGACATTATACATTGACAAGAGTTAATAAACCCTTTCAACACTGCAAATGGTGAGATTGTCTTATTTCAAGCTGAGGTCTTCGTTTTTACATAACGGCTTTATTGGTAACTTCCGATCTACTTATCAGTGGCAGGGTTGGGCAAGGAAAGAAGGACTTTTATTTTTTTGTTTTGGTGGAGGGTGGAAAAAGGGGGGGGGGTAGAATGCAAAATATTTTATTACACTTAATCGAATAATCATATTTCTTGTGTTTTGTTGGTTTGGAACTGGAAGAGTAACAGAAATAAGTGTTCTCTCCTTTTTTTTTTCTCGTATTTATCTCGACAGGTAAACTGATCTTAATTAGTTATGTATACATGTCAGTGGGTGTGTGTGCTAAAGTTTGCACACTATTTCACGCCCACGTTAAGACATCAACTAAATCAAGATATTGGGAGGAGATTTTGAGATCTTTTTGTTATACGAAAACAATAGAATTTGTACTGTACATAGGAGGCCTATAGTAGATCAGCAAGCCAATGAAGACGATATCGAAATAGACTAAGGAATAAGGATACCAGGATATCGAAATGAACTAAGGGATGAGGATACCAGGATATCAAAATGAACTGAGGGATGAGGATACCAGGAGGATAGTTTTTGTTCAAGGCTCACGTAGCACGTTCGTGAACAATAAATAACAACCTTGTTCAGATTTCTAGTTCCTTAGTTCTAGCAAGAATGTTGAAGCTTGAAGAAGAAGGTGGCTCCACACAAAAAAAAATCTGCCAGGGCCTCCACTTACTAAACTCCGGCACTGCATCTTTCGATAGGGCTATAAGATATATATTTTATGTTCTGCGGCCATTTTTTCCTTGCAAAAAAAAACTTCAGACACACAGACACACTTCATGAAAACAATCAAGCACATTTTGCTCTTGTCAAAACTCGCGCCGTATTCACTTGGCATCTTGCGCGAACTTATTTCACGTGATCTACATCTCAGAGTTGGCAGCTTTCCCATCTCTTTCTCTCTCTCTGTCTATCTATCTTTTTCTATCTCTCTCTCTAGCTTTAGCAGTTAGGCAAGCTGCCAACTCCGGCATGGCTAAAATCCCGACATTAAGGTGAAAAGTGTAACTTTATAAATAACCTGACCTTCTACCTTAACACCCTAACTAGTTTCTGTGGTATTTTGGCAGCTTGATTGCAATGGCTGAAAGTATATAGTCTCTAGATTTCAAGTTCTCTCCATTTTTTACACTGGTTGTGCTGAATTTTAAGACTTCGAAGACTGAAGCCTAAGCACTGTGAATAAATGTTGTTTTTTTTTTTTCAAGAATCCACAATTTTTCTGTCTATTTTTGTACACTGGTATCGTTGGTACCTATTACCTATTGGTAATGAACGGTCGATCCTTCCCGCTCGCAACTGCCAATCCCAATGTGTTCTTATGAAAATGATAATATTCATAGAGGCCTTGTGTATAGCCTACTACTGTCTGATTGTCCCAGTTGGTTGCAGGACATAGAGGCCTTGTATAGACTGTGTGTCCCAGCATTGAATGGTTGCAGGTCATAGAGGCTTTGTATAGACTGTGTGTCCCAGCACTGAATGGTTGCAGGTCATAGAGGCCTTGTATAGACTGTGTGTCCCAGCTCTAAATGGTTACAAGGTTAACCCAAGACGATGTCAGGGGATGTTGCTTTAGGGCAGAATAGAGGACATCACTTACAACAACGAGCTGCATATAAAGAAAAAACTAGAAAAAGCTCCCCTTTCAGACCTTGCGATCTATACTATAGTGCAGATAATGTATAGGTCATCTGTTTCTGTGGCCCATGGTTAGGCTAGCGAGGGTGTCATGTGGCCAGCACAACGACCAACCGCTTTTACTTTACATATGATCTTAACATCACTCTGCCCTATAGATCTCAAGGTCTGTAAGGGGAACTTTACTTTTTTTTTTAAACAAGTAATAATATAAACTGGTATTTTAAACCAAAACTAACTCACTACAATAGCACGTCTTCTCTCTTTCCCACCGTTTCACATTTGAATTACGCTAGGCCCTATAGTAATTTCATCATCCTCACTGCATAGCCACCAACCAATCGCTAACTTCTTCTCACTGTCACCTTGGAAACAAACACATACACACTCTATAACAAGAGGGGATGTACAATAATGCTCATTGTTTTGACAAAGCAGTACCCTTGCAAATATGGTGATTGACTTTGAGAAGACTTGACTGTGACATAGGACCTGTATTGCGTGTTAAAGAACCCCTCTTTGTATCACTGTTATGAAGCACGTTCGTATTCTGGGTGTGAATTGTTTTATTATGTTCTTTCGAATTACTGTAGTAATTGTAGTCTCGGGTAGTGGCGAAGTAGGCCTATTTTTCTACGGTGTACCGAAGTAGCAGAGGTAGGCCTTATAAGTGAATCTACACATTCTTGGGTGTAATAATCTTCATTTCTGGAAGTTAGAAAACACGTCATTTTTAGCGGCCCCCTAAAGGGGAGAAGAAGCTATTAGTTTTGTGTGAAATGTCTGTCCGTCCGTCCGTCTATCCCGTTTAAATCTCGTAAACTAGAAATGATGGTGAAAATCCGACATCACAATATTTTAGACCATTCAAAGTTCTGATGCAACGGCTACTTTTTTCTTTTCTGAAAGCGAAAAATCTATTTTTTAAAATCACTTATGCAAGCAGTTTTTTCATAAAAATACACCACTTTTACAACTATTCACTATTAATAGTAACAAACACTTGAGGCTCTTTATTAAGGGAGACATATATTTACCATATTAAACACATTTATGCAAACGGTTGTAGATTTTTTGTCAAAATTTTTTTTTATATATTTGTATTGTTAAGTTATGTACTATGTTTACACCAAAAAAATGTTTACTATTTTTTAAGAGAAAAAAATTATTTAGTATGCATATAAGTCAGACATAATTTAAAACAACAATTAATAAGTAGTTATTTTTCATATTAACTCGTGGACTATATGATAACACGGCACATACCAGTTAACCTTTGGTCTGCTGGACCGCTGGGGCACCACACAAGATCTGTTAACCTTATTTTTTCTCCATTATTTTCTGTCATTTGTCTTAGATAGAATTTCATTCTGATAATATTGAAACCTGCCTTTTTACCTGCCTGGGTGGACCACTTCAGGGGCCGATTTTCAGATTGTTTCCACACAAACTGTCTTTCTTACCTTGTTTTTTTTTTTTTTCGCTTGTTCTAATTCAGTCACATAATTTTGTATTAATAAGCAGTAATGGAAAGGTATTTGTGAATTACAAGCTTTTGACCGGAAATGGGAGGTTAGGGCTTAGACCCATGGCATAGATGAGATTATAGGAATATTACTTTGACTAAATAATAATTATACGATCAAAGATCTAATCATTTGTCAATCGCCTCAAGATATTGGTGATTGAAACATTTGAAATAAGATCTATAGAAAAAGAAAGGGTTCAACACCGTTTCTATGCATCGAGTGAATTTTTTTCCAGCTATGTAGTAGCAAAATTTACATTTTTTTAAGCGTCAAGTAATAAATCTTTTGCTTTAACTTTACACCTTATACTGTCCAATTGACGTTATCTTTTCCTTTATCCTTGAAACTGTTTTTTTTTTCAATTAAACTATCAGTTCCAAAAGCTAATCACAACATTGAATGAAATAAAACATACAAAGTTATGGAAAAATACTTTTTGTTTATTTTCAGTTCAAATTTTTTTTCTTCAATTTTTCAGTTTGTATTTGACCAATATATAAATAAGACTGGCCAATATTTCAGAACAATTCAAACAGTGCTACAATAATGCCTTGAAGTTTTTTTTTTTGTTGCCATGGCCAGTCTGATGGAACACCCTGAGAAAACAATGAGCCTCATTTTTTAATACATTTTTTTTTAAATCGTAGCAGCTCTTGTCAACAATCTTCAAGGCTTACATTTACAATGTAGGTCAATTTGTTAACATTTTGTCTAGTAACAAACACAAAAAGTCAACAATGAATTAACTTTGATTATAAAAAAAGGTGGTTTTTATATATATAATATATATTTTTTTTTCATATTTTTATGTTTAAATCAACTTGAAAAAAAAAAAAAAAAAGGTCAACCATTGCTGATGAACACAACCATCAAATGTTCCTGATATCAACCTTTAACAGCACAAGTTTTACATGGAGACTAGATCAAATCAATACTAAACACAGACCTCCCCACCAACTCAATGCCCTAACTCAAATGGTTGAGACAATCAAACCACTACAAACACACCAGTCTTCAGATCACTTAAGTCCTTGGGACAAAGTTATTTAAAAAAAAACAAAAAAAAAAACATATTTACAGTATTTTTGGCAAAGAAAAACAAAATTGCACAGACATGTCATCAGACACACACAGAGTCTCCACTCCATGGACACTATAAAATAATGTATTGCATTCAATTGATTTTAACACAAGGCTGCACATCTCACACTACTAACATTCTTTGTGCATAATCCTGACATAATGTGGACATAATAAGAGATTCATTCAGTATTCTCCAAGGCACATCCTCTTCAAGTGGAGAACACAGGACAGTAAAACATGGACTCCCACAAGATTATGTTGCCTAGATTTGTAATACCAAGTAAGAAATAAATCATCAGTAGACATTTTGGATGCAGTCACTGACAATATCACAGACATCTTTTTCTCGCCAGAAAGTTTTTTAATGACATTATCAAAAAGACTTTCTGGGTTATTTCATTGTACGCCTACACTAACTGAAAGTTGATCTATCACAATACAACAAATAGTACAACCCATTCATGCAGGACAAACCAATGACAAAAATAAAAAACTGAAAGAATTACACCAATAGAATCACTCCTCTGGCAAGCATCCATCTTGTACAGCACAACGGAAGATCATTTCTTAAAGTCATGAGGCCCTTCAATAACAAAGTTTAAAACAAAAAAAAACAGTTCAATAATGACATCCGTTATGCCTGTCACCATTGCAAGAACATGTACATTTGGTGATCTTGTGTCTATTGCTAGAGCTCAACATTCCAAGTCACAGAAATCATCAGGCTACTCGTTGACACAATTTGAAAGACTCAGCGTTCACTATTAGTGTGACAAAAATACTCTTTAACAGGCATTCAGTGGTCTGGTGTAATACACAAGGAGATGAAAACAACACATTGACAAGAATGTTGTTCCTCAATTAACAAGAATGGATATGTCAATGCTTTGAAAGGAAAAAAAAATTGGAATGATAAGATTCAAACCATTTTAGCATCCGTCCTTGTGATGACGACAGTATGGCGTTAAATATGTTAATGATGGGCGGAAGTCATAGGGGGTGCAGGGAAGTGGGTCTGGAAACAAGATGATTGAAAAACAATCATGGAATGGAGTTTTTATCTCCATAAAACAAGAATGCTTTCAATAAACATCTTACAAAAAAAATGAATGAATGAAATCTCCATTGAACAGGAGTTGTAGAAAAAAAAAAAAAATAAAGCACTGTTAAGATTATTTCACTCTCCAGGCTTAAAAAAAAAACTAGAATATTTACAAAGTTAAATGCTAGACAGGAATTGATAATGCCTAATGGAGACAATTATGCAATGATCTAACATGGATGACAAGTTTGTAAAAATATAAAAGTAGAAACTGGGTAATAGGTGAGCTTGGCAAATCAAACTACACAAACAAATGGCACAAATAACTAACCAATGTCAGTCTTCAAGGTTATTAAAGTAAGTTCAACTTTAAAAAGATTTCAAACATCAGTAAAAAAAAAAAAAAAAAAAAAAAAAAAAAATGAAATAAGAAAGAAACTTATCAAATCAACTGAAAATAAGTGGATCAAAACTGTTCACATGTACATCATAGCTAAATTTTAATACCACTTCAACTCTACAGCACTTTTTGATTTCCAATAAAATAATAAATAAAAAATAAATAAACTTTCAGAGCTAAAATATTGTTAACATTTATAATTCTGTCATTGTAATGAGGATGAGTGGAAGTGAGTTAACAAAATTTGACAACTTGACAGAAAACAGCCAAAAACAAAATGCTACTCACAAATGTCTACACAGTCAGTACAAACAAGTTGATGTTCAGTCGTCTTGTGTGATTCAACACATCAGTCATGTACTATTAACAGTTTATTATGACGTCTCTTAAAAAAATATTTCTCTTCTATGTAAAATGTCATGAGTAAAAACCGTCTGGATGCAAGACAAAAAAAAAAGGGGGGGGGGGGGGGTCCTTAATGGGGAAAGGGACAATGAAAGAGTTTTAAGACTGATTTGATGTTCAGCCGCCCTCTTTACTGCCAGCTCCCTGAGCTAATACAGAAACTTTCAACACTTCCCATGGATGAGCCACAGCGAGTTACATAGCATCGCTGACCATCATTCTTGTGGTTGTTGTAGTTAGCCGAGGCATGGGATGTAACAGCCCTCCTCTGAGCAAGACTGGACAGGCCTGGTGGAGAAAGCTTCATGTCAAAAGATGGTCTGGAATCCAAATCATTATCACTATGGGGTTCATCATCTCCACTACTTTCCTCACTCACTTTCTCAGTCTTGCTAGCGCTAACAAAAAACTGTGGTCCTGAGATGATCAGGTGCTGCTGCATCATACGATTGATAGAAATAGCTGTCTCGGCAAATGACTCCAAATCTTTAGTGCTGTTGTTCCTGAAAAAAACAACCCATAAAACAATTTACTCAAAGAAGATTGAAACAACAAAAGTTCAAAACAAAATAGGTAAAAAGTCTAATTAAAAAAAAATAATAATAAAACAGATCTATTTACCTTGTAAGAATATGAGGGGTTGCTAGAGGGGTAGCAGCTGGAGGGCTAGCCACCCAAGGGTGTTTCAGAACATCTGCAGCTGAGTAGCGTTTACGGGGGTCGCGTACCAACAAGTGCTTGATCAAGTCCTTGGCACTCTCAGATACACAACTCCACTCAGGCTCTGGAAACTCGTAAACACCATCTTGAATAGAATTGAACAGTAGCTCCTGACAGTCCTGACAAGCCTCACCTCGCTCCCATCCACATTCCTCCCCACATTGGCCGTAGAAAGGAGGGTAGCCACATAGCATTATATACCTAATAAAAAAAATTATAGAAAACCTTGATCAAATAATAAAAAATGACAATAAATTGTCATAATGTATCAATATCCTTTTACAATATGTAAGCCAACATATATTGATTACTTTAAAAACATTAAAAAAAAAAAAAAAAATACTTACAGAATTATTCCAAGACTCCAAAGGTCACACTTTTTATCATAGGAGAAAGACTCTCCCACCCAAGCATCCACAACTTCAGGTGCCATATACTCAGCTGAGCCGACTGGCGTGAGAAGCTCAGGAGTTTTACTTCCATCCGAATTGTTGACGCTGACAGGCACCCCACTGGCGAGATCGAAGTCGCAAATCTTAAGTGGAACAACTTCTCCCAATCGTTGGCACAATATATTTTCTGGCTTCAGGTCTCGATGAGCAATGCCCTTGCTGTGTAGAAAATCAAGAGCACGAGCTATTTCCCGAACAACCAAAAAGGCTTCATATTCACTTAAGTGCCCACGGCTCTCAATGTTGCTGAGAAGTGTGCCGCCTTCCATCTTATCAAAGACCAGGTAGAAAACATCATCCTCCTCAAAATACTCCACAAGATTCAAGATATTTTCACTGCCCTGACACTGATGAAAAATTTCTATTTCTTTGAACACTTTACTGCGCTGAAGACTGGTACATTTGTTGATCATCTAATAAGAAGAAAAAAAAAACAACAAATACTTAAAATTATTATAAAAATTGATACAACAACAAAAAAAAAATCTCATTTCACATTACTAATTAAATCTTGGAAACAAACGTTAATTACCTTAACAGCATATTCTTTGCCTGTTTCTTTATTCACATAAGTTTTCACAGATGCATAAGAGCCATTGCCTAAAAACTCTCCAGTTTCCTCATAGAGATCTGTTGAATAAATAAGATGATATATTACAAGTTTTATCAAAAGAACTTTAAGTTCTTATAAAATGGATAAATGGTTTGCACTTATTGGTAGCAGTAGAAAAATCTTACCATTAAATTTTTTAATAGTAGCCCTTCGTTTCTTCTTTCGACTATTGCGAGAATTCGTGTTAGGTCTGATGTTGTTACTATTGTTGTTGTCAAGGTCTGGAAAAATACAGTCCATATCCAAAGTGAGGGCATTATCCAACTCCAAACTGTTTGGCCGAACAGCTGAAGAGCGCAATGAGGAATTTTCTTCTATCTGTAAAGTAAACAAAATGATGTGGATTTTAATTTTAATATAAAATAATATAGGTTGCAGGCACCTTTGTTTTAACAAGGAAAATTCAAGTCTCATGTTTTCAACGCACAAAATAAAAACAATGGCTTGGACACTTCAGGGTTATTTTTGCTTACTTTCTAATGAAAGTTCCATTGATATTTTGAAGTGGAAGGTGATGTTAACATTACAAGAGTGTGTGTCTGCTATACAATAACTCCTTGTTTATAATTTTACTTTCTTAAACTATAGATTTAAGTGAGTATGCCATAATTAGAAGTTGAAAGAAAACTCATACAGATAACTAGATTTATGTAATACAAATCTAGATAAAGTTTATCTTTATTTTTAGATGTGACATGCCCATTGCTAACTGGATAAGTCATATATATCTTAAATGCAGGTAGACCTAGTCCATGCAGTTTGTATCATAACAATAGTATTTATAATCTGATCTTTACATGCATTATAAATGAGTCTTAGTAAGAGACTAAAATTAAAATGCATCTAGTTCTGGTTGTACCACTTATCTATATTTATAATTATAAAATTATTCAATGAAAATCTTTAATCTAGACTTAATATTTATTGAATAATTATTATAATAACATAATGATAAGATCTAAAAGTCATTCTAGACCTAGATCTAGAATATAGAGCAGATATGATTCCAACTACAAGATCTAGAATAAATAGATTTATTATAATATCTAGATCTACATCTGGATTAGATGACTTAAAATTACTACATCTTAGAAAATCTAAATATTCTGTTAGTAGAATTAAGTAGATCTACAGTCTTGTCCTAGACCTTGATTTAAGACAGTCTATGTTCACAACCAATAGCAGCACAAGACCTAAACTCTAGTACCAGATTTATCTATATAAATCTAGATAATGATTTATTCTTGTTCTAGATTAGATCTCTATTTCTATGTTTGTATACATTCTGATCCACTTACCATTGTATAAAAAAAAAAAAAACAAGACTTACTTCAAAAAAAAGACAATACAGTTATACAATATATATAAATTATGCTAGTATATTTATAGCATCTAGACCTAGATCTATTATTAGTCTCAAGATCATTCTATGTGACACACTCCTATGACTTATGTTACACTTTCTATGTAATTCTAGTATGTTGTGACTATTACTATTGTCACTATTGAGTGACTATTGACATTGATATTTAATATTGTCAATACTCTTTAGTTTTAGACTTTATATGATAATACTAGAATCTAATAGTATAGAATTAGTAAAAATCTAGATTATATTAAGACTAGTGACTATGATTCTAGACTAGAAATAGTGACTAGACTAGTTCTAGTGATGTGACCCCATAACAAGAAAATAGTATTGACCCCATGAAAAGGTCAAACCTAAAAATAGCCTCTGTCCTCAGCCTCAAACAAAGCCCTGATAGTGGAATATGCCAACAGTAGAATATAAACAAATTGAAATCTATCTAGATGAGTCTGAGAATGGATAAGTAGTGTAAAACACCAGATCAATCTAAACTTTGTATTGTTTCCTTAGTAGACATTTTCTATGCAAAACTCTGCGCATATTGCAATAATTTGAATAATAATACTAGACTAGTCTATGTAACTATAAATAGTCATAATAAAGACTAGTCTAACTCTAGATCACCAGATCTAGAAAATTAAAGTCTACATTAATTCATGATTGTCATTGACAGATTAATAAATGATTAAATGTAGATCTAAAGTCTAGATCTAATGTAAACTCTAGATTACAATCCAGTCCTGGTTAGCTGGTAGATTTATTTCTAGATCTAGATACTAAGCAAATTCATGAAATAAACATACCGTTCTCATGTTGAGGCTGATGATTTGCAGATCGGTCGGCGGCTTGCAGATAACACTAATAACAGATCAAATACAAGCAGATTATTCCTTCGGAAATCAATTATCCGTCAAATCCAACAAATCACAAGACTCTACGGTCTGAAGATATCCTTTTGAATTTTAAATTATGTGCTACAATTTTACTCGACGATCAACCATTGCTTCTAACGGCAGGCTTAAAGCCTTGTATTTTTATCCTTTCAATTCTTTCTTATACGTCCATCCTGGTCTAAACGCTCTAACGCTCTCTACCTGCAGACGGTCTCTTTTATTTTGCCGACGCTGCTACGTGGAGCTTGAGTCACGGGACCACCAGCCAATCAGAATGCAGAGCTGCCGCGAATCGGAGTTTACGTAGCGGTGGCGTGTTATGAACCAGGATAGTTTACATCAGAATATCTGGGTCAACCTTAGGCTCTTAATAATTTTTTTTTTAAAGTGTCGTTGCTTTCTAAACAACGTTGGTCCACGTAGTACCACTGAAACCAGACGTGTTTAGGTGTTATGCTTTTATCAGAATGACAATTGGATGATACATGTATTCTTACGCATAGCCATTGAGTTAACCTAGCCTTATCAGCTATATGTCTATGTGCAGTTTTAATTAATTTTGACCAGGGCTGTGACCTTGTAATCATCTATCTAAGCAGGATCAATGTTTGTAAACACATCGTACGTTTCGATAGGGTGTGTCGCCGGTCACATGAGATAATCCAATAGGACGTTTCCGTTCGTTAACAATAGCGCGAGTGGGGTTAACCCAACGAAAGGGGAATTAAAAATATTTTCCATTTTATTTTTGTTTTGTCTATCATTCCAAACAGTAAATAAATTAGTTGCATTTTAAATGGATTTAACAAAATTAAAAGGCACTACAGAAACTAGACGTTGATTGTTTCAGTAAAAAGACGAAACTGATTTCTCTAATTGTTCAAGGTACTATAATATGAATTTAAGATATTGCATCATTATGACTAAACAAAAAGAGACCGATTTCGACCTGTTGAATGGCTCTGACTGTATGGGCGTTATTACAAAGGAGTTTATTTTATCCATTTTATGTATATTATATGGCTATATTACGGAGTGTGTGTTTGTTGAGTGATGTAATCCATTTACTATGAATAGGATTTTTGTGTGCTATTTTTAGAAAGATGGATTGCACATGTGGTGTATTAAAAAAATGTCAGGGGGGAGGGGCTGATGAAAGATCTAGAAGACACGTGTACAGTCTAGCTGTTGAATAGATCGAGATTTGAATGAGTTGAGAAACAATTAAATATACGTATAGTGTTCTAGATTAGCGCATCATATTGAAGCCTGCAGATTCATAAAATGGAAATAAAAAACATTATATTTTGTGTTGTTTGATTCCAAGTTCTTATCCAAAATATGTTTGTTCAGTTAATGATGTTTAGATCATTCTGTTTGGCACACTATATGTTTGTTAATGGTGTTTGTTAATGGTGTTTGTCAAGTGAATGATGTTTGTTAAGTTAAAGAGTAGCCTACTTTTACCTGGTATTTCGGATAAGCTGTCTGGAGCTACACCTCAAGATTATATATATTTATTTCAATGAAAACTTCTGTTGAGTTGACCAAACGAAACATATTCTCCTACATATCTTGGTTTTGTCTTAATACTAGCATTACCCACCGGCTACACCCGTTGATATGTTTCCAAACTATTGAATATTGTTGATTTTGTCAAGGACCGCTATTTTCTGTTCTTCCTCGCAACAATAATAATAAAAAGACGCACAAGCTCCAAGCACATTTCATTAGGCCAAAGAATTATTGCATCTATTACGTTGAACTGGACCAGCCCGTGAATTCAAGTATCACTTAATTTCTCTCTTCCATGTGCATTCATAGGAAACGTAATCAACCCTTTCCAGTTTTACAGTAAACTTTTGCAGTGCTTGAAACCCCCGCCAGGTCTCCTCCCTTCTTTTTCCTGTGAGAAAAACAAAAATGCAAGAAATCCTCTTATAAAAAGAAAAAATTTTTGTTCGCAATTTCTATTTATAAAAGAAAGGAGGGAGGGGAAATGGTACACGGTTTCTGAATAAAAGACAATATATAGTTCGTCCATCGTGGTTCGATGGTGACTACTTTTGTCATCCATGGGCTGAGGGCTTTGCACTGGGGTTTTGTGCCCCCTCGTGTGGCTGGTGAGACCTATGTATAGCTGAATGTTCGGCTGTACACTGGGCAGGTTATTTCAGCTGGAGCTAGTGTCATTGGCCTTTGCTTTTTTTCTCTGGCGCTTTTCTTCTGTCAGCGCTAGTTTTCACAGCGCGACGCCATGATGCTTTATCATATGCTTCCGTCTCCCAGGTGGCAGGGTCAAGGCTGAAGCCTTTCAGAGAAGTTTTGAGGAAGTCCCTGAAGCGTTTTCTTTATCCACATTGTGTGCGCTTCCTTTTGTTAATTGGCCATACAAGAGTCGTTTACTAGGGATGCTGGGGATCTTCCATTCTGCAGATGTGGCCAGTGCATCATATGGCAAACTGTCTAAAAATGTCTAGATTAATCAAGGTATCTCCACAAACACAAAGCTAGAGGTCTATCGAACTGTCACCCTCCTTACATTGCCCAATGCCTTAAAATTTGAACAGAATATAAAAACATTAAAAAAAAAAAACTGAACCACTTCCATATGACGTGTCTCAGAAAAATAATGAATGTTAAATGGCAAGAAACAAAGCCCTGTTACTAAAGTCCTTCGAAGAGCGGGCGTTCAAAGCATCCACACAACACTGATGTAACATCATCTGCAATAAAAATGCTTTAAAAAATGTTTTTTTTCTAAAAGACAATGTACAGAAACAGTTTGTTGTGATTATTTATGAAAAAAAGACGTTTGCTTATTTTAAAATGGGTCATATATTTGAAATTACTAAAACAGACGATGGTTAAAAAAAAAAAACCAACAGAAAAAATAAAAAGCTGCACACCATCTCCTGTCATTGCCTAAAAATGTAAATGTTTTCATATTCCATTACAAATTACTGTTTTGTGTAAGGGAAGTAACCCAAAATATTTTTTTAAATTTGTAGGTACTGAAATTCTTTAGTGATATATTGCTATTTGTAAATTCTCGAACTTAATAAGTTGGTAGTTGGTTTTCTACTATAATAAATAACAAAAACTGTTTCTGTATATAGCCTACTATGGCGTCAGTGTGCCGGTGCATTGTATTTAATGAATAGATAGGGCTACAACTAATGAGATATTATTGATCAAAAACAGCTCTAGATCCTGTAGCGTTTATATTGTTCTTCAGAAAGATACATTTATTCTCAATTATTACCATGAAATGTTATAACGAAGATTGCCCTACCCAGTGGCGTCACTAGTGACGGTGTCACCCGGTGCGGTTAGTTCAGGGTGTAACCCCTCTGGCTATTAACTTTGGTTGCCCCCCCCCCCCCAATCAGCTTTATCCACTTGTCCCAATAGAAATTCATTTTGTTGAACCATTACAGGAAGCTAATTACATATTTTCATCGATTTTTTTGACAAATTTTAAAATAAGCCAATTCTGTTTCAAAATCCCGTTGTTTATAACATTTTTCAATAGTTTTACATATTTTACAATGCATATTTATTAAAATCATCTAAACATGTTTCCTTTGTTAGACTTTTAGACGGAAACGGTTTAACATTTTGCTGTGTCATTGAAACATTTACTAACATCTAAAGGGAAAATGTAAGTTTACCGCTATCTTAGTCATTTATTGGTCTTAAAAATCACCCATCGAGGTCCGGGGCAAAGCCCCGGGCGCCAAGTATTTTTCAGCATTTTTGAGCTTCAGAAACTCATTTTTTTTTAAAAGTCTATCATGAATAATTTCTACTAGAAAGAATTTTGCAGGTCGAATAAAATTTATTTAAGAAGAGATGAACGGGCCGTATTTGAAGTGTGAGAGACATTCAAGGCTGTGTTTCTCAAACTTTTACTGTTGGTGCCCCCGCCAGCTAAACTTTTTTTTCTTCAGAAATTGTGCTATGTACATAATTTGAGACTGTTTTGTATAACCGAAAAAGTTATTTCCGGAGATCGTATTAGAGAGGCATCAGGTTCCATATCCATCCAGCAAGTTGGTCTGTTGAAGCACCGTTAGCTCCTCCAAGCTTTTTCCTACGTTCTCAGCTTGTGTCTTCTTTAATGTATTTTTCTTCCCGTACTAAGAAAAGCCCATATCAATGTTAAATTATAACGGAGTGAGACGTTTCGATAAAGAAATATTGTTTTAGAATCACTATTTAAACTAGTTTTTAAAAAGTTGCTGAAATTAAGTTTATTAAAGAAGGAGGCAGTATTGGTCAATAGGCTTACTATTATACGGGGGATGTTCAAGATACATATAGCCATAGCGCAAAAATGTCTTAAGATGATCTTCATGTTCAGTAAGAAGCCTTGCCGCGATTTTTTTTAGTTTTGTCCCACAAAGGTCGTCGCTATAACGATGTTAAACACATGAGAGAATTTTCACCATTCTGACTAGAGAACTTTGACCATTTTGACCATTTACAAAGAATCACGTCAGTAGAGACGTTTTGAAATGTTTTCTGCAACGGTAAAGATCTAAAAAAGATCCTTATAAGTAGAAGACACGAAGTCTTTATCTTACAATATTTTAACTTTTTAAACATTGACAGTGACATTTCACAGAATTAATATTCAAAAATTTGATTTATAACAACGATGAACAGACAACTTTTTAACTAATCCCCTAGTAAAATAATTTGAATGGCTTCACCCTCTCCCCATTGGTAAGGGCGTCTCGCCCTCATGTTAGAACGTTGGTCTTCTTCCAAAGTGGTGCCCCCCCCCCCCCACCAGCTTGAGGAAAGCTGCAGTAGTTTATGCGAGTTCGTAACGGGCTTGTTTTCAGGGAGCATCCTTATCTTTAGAAAGCGTCCTGTAGCGGGCCACGCAAAAAATGTCAACATTATGATGGTACGTTAGTCGAGAGAAATTGGTCTGTACTGCCGTAAAAAACGGGGTAGACTCTACAATCTCGCTGTTGACTAGGCAGTAATATGTTTTCTTTAAAAGAACCTTTTGAATCGATCTGCTAAAGTAGAAACGTTGGTCTAGATTAGTACAGTAGATTTGCCTAAACAATAGACTAATATATACTATATATATGTCTATGGCCTTCTTATCTTATATAATACAGACGTTACTTCAAAAAAGAAGATGATTACGTCCTACGCGTCATGCATTTAGTCATGCATATTAACCAATGACTTAAATTCTGCCAAGTCACTGGTTTTTCTGGCTAGCTCAGGCAACCCATTCCATGCTCTAATAGCACTAGGGAAGAAGTAGTATTTGTACAAATTTGTCCTAGCATAGGGGACAAGGAATGTGCCTTTATTTTTGTGTCTTTCAGAGTGTTTTATTAAATTTTTTTTTTGTATTTGAAGATTATGGTTCAGTGTTTTATGTATAATTGCTACTTTACTTTTGAGTCTTCTGTCCTGAAGGCTTTCTAAATTTAGTGATTTTACTAATGGTGTTACTCTAGTCAAATGTGAATATTCGTTTGTTATGAATCTCACTGCTCTATTTTGTGTTTGTTCCAGTTTCTTAATGTTTTCTTGAGTTGAGGGGTCTCAAACGGTGGATGCATATTCTATTATTGGCCTAACCAAGGTTAAATAACATTTTAGTTTTATGTTCTTATTTGATTTATAGAAATTTCTTTTAATAAACCCTAATGCTTTGTTGGATTTTTTTGTAGTTTCATCAATATGTGGATTCCATGACAGTTTTTCATTTATTATAACACCTAGGTATTTTGCGTTTTTAGTCTGTGTTACTGGTTTGCCATGAATAAGATAAGTGGAATTAATTTGTTTTAGTTTTTTTGTTACTCTTAACAACTGACATTTTTTGGGTGGAAAGACATGCTCCAATTTGATTCCCATTTCTGTAATTCATCTAATTCTCTTTGTAAAATATCTGTGTCTTGTGTTGTTTTTATTGTTCTATATATTATGCAATCATCTGCAATTAATCTGACTTTTGTTCCTGAACTAATGCAATTTGGTAAATCATTTATGTAAATTAAAAATAGTAGTGGACCCAAGACTGTTCCTTGAGGTACACCTGAGTTTACTGTTATTGGTGTTGATTTAGAGCCATTTATTATTACAGTTTGTTCTCTCCCTATCAGAAAATCTTTAATCCACTGATGCAGTGGACAATTAATGCCGAAATATTTTAATTTTTAAGCAAACTATGGTGGTGAACTTTGTCAAAAGCCTTGGAAAAATCTAGTAAAATAGCATCTATTTGTTCACTATTATCTAAACCTTTTGAAAAATCATCAATTAGTCCTATTAGTTGTGTTTCACATGATCTATAATTCCTAAAGCCATGTTGGTATGGCCTAGACATATTTGGGTATAAATCTGAAGATTAACTTATTTTTTTAATCTGCTAGTTTTTGCCGATATTTAATTTTTCCATTCGGGTTTTTATTTCTACTTATAGCCAATATTTTTTTTTCATTCGAGAGTCACCCCCCTAATGGGTGTCACCCGGTGCGGACCGCACTCCTCTAGTGACGCCACTGCCCTAAGCAACTAGCCGTTCTACTTTTTAACAAAACTTACACCGTTTATTATAACATTTCATAAACAATTGGATTACATCAGAAGTTGAAGGCTCACTCGAACATTTTAATTTTTTTATGCAGGTGATTTTTTAATAATTGATTTTTAAATAGATTACAGCAATAAAAATATTGGACGGGACAATACATTCATAATAAAATTTTAAAAATTAAAAATAAATATAATTGTTTAAAAAGTGAAAGAAAACAAGATAAGATCGAAATTATTTTGAGGGTTAGCAAACGGAAATGAAAGAACGATAATTAAGGCATGTCTTCCGAGTTATAAATTTCATAATAACAATAAAAATTAAACATTCATCTAGATCTAGATTTAGATCTAGAAATCTAGACTCTAGCTAGCTATAAATATAGATCTAGTGATTCTAGTCCTAGATCAAGGTCTAGACTAGATTCTAGATTTCGTTAGAAAAGTTAGGGACAGGTCTAGATCTGCAAGCATTACTTTTTGAAAAGGGCAATTTATTTACTTTTGGTTCTTAGATTACTTTGTCTTTATTAAATTATACTTCGAATCTTGTTAGATCTAGTCTAGAAGTGGATAATCATTTGAAAATGAGCAATCCTGAAAATTTAGGTGAGTGCTACTATAATAATAGTAACTAGATCTACAATGACTAGATCTATATTAACTATTTAACTAGATCTAGTCATCTAGAATATAATCTAGATCTAGACTATAAATATATAGATCTAGAATCTAGTGACTAGACTCTGGTGATAGTGTTTAGACTTAGATCTTTAGTTTAGTTAGACGACCAGTTATTAATAAAATTAATTAGATCTAGATCTAGCTAGAATAATTATAATCTAAATCTAGATTCTTATGATTCTATTTCTAGACTAAATTGACTAAATCTAGATTCTTAGTTTCTAGTTTGAGTCTAACTAGTAGGTCTAGAGTAGAGTCTAGTCTCTAGAACTAGTGAGTCTAAGAAATTAAAGAAAACTAAGCTAGATTTAGTTTACTAAGTCAAGTATTACTATAAATTATTACTAGAGTCTAGATCATTAGATGATAGAACCAGATTCTAATTTATCTGATACCTCCAGTGAGGCCAGTGCGCCCCAGCTCAGTACCAAGACCATGTCTTATTATTATTATAACTCGTCAACTGCATTATGGTGCATTTAAAAGCTCACTTAACCTTGGGACAGTTGTTCCTGGCTGTATTATAATAAATCATAATTAGATCTATGAAGTCTTAAATCTAGATATCTAAAATAGTAAAAAATACTATTATAGATCTAGTTCTAGTACTATACTGTCTATACAGACTCAGTCAGTCAATAATTTATAGTTGTACAGTCTAGAGTCCAGTCACTATTGAAATAATCTCTCTGGTAAAAGGCCCTCATAGATCTGTTAATCTATTATATGTGCCAAAATAAAATTGAGAAAATGTATTTGATAGAGATTATAAATATTTTTATTATACTTATAAACTTATATCTAGATCTAGTTGGGACTGAGGTGAAAACAAAAATAAATATGATTGACTAAAGAAATGCTCAGTTGAGACTTTTGATGTAGATCTATAGTCCTTAATAGCAAGATTGCTAGGATAAATTTATTTTTTAAAAATAACTCATAGACATAGAAAATATACTGAAATTGAAATTTTATGAACTTTCCTCAATAACAAATTTATGCATTTCATATGTATTTTATAATGGCCTTTTTTTTCAATTCTTTCATTCCCATCTACTATATATATATCTATGTGATATTTTTTGGCTGGGCACTTTTTTTTTTTTATTTGTACCATGCTGCAAATTGTAATGCTCACATAATATTTAGGATGGAACAACCCCCACATTTTTGTTCACTTTCAGTAAAACTTCCCACATTTCAACAATCCCATTTTAGCCAGTGAATTCCGATATATATATGGGTACGTTAACGTTACTTTTAATTTCAACTGCCCACTTTAAAATGCCCTCCCAAACACACTCACTTCTGGCCTGTGAAATTTAATATCACTTTATTTTTTTGCATTCAATGTTCATATAATATTTTGGTCGAACCTCCCCCACACCACTTTTTTTTTTACATTCCCCTAACATAATTTTGGCTCATGAATTAGAATAGAATTAGAATGGCCAACTTATATTGACCTCAGACACACACAAACACATACTGAGAATTCTTTTATCAAATGTCATTACCCCTAAAAAAAACAATGCTACATACAATCACTGACTTTTCTTTGGCTTCTTAATATATCAGAAGCTCATTGTTGTTTTTTGCTTTTGGATCTCTTTTTTTTTTTTTTAACACTCTGGCATCACAACACTCTCTCACCCAAGAATTCTATTATAAATCTATTTTTACCCCCCCCCCCCCCCTCAAAAAAAAAAGTTATGCATACATTTCATTTCCCTTTTAAAACTTTTTACACACAAATACATGTATTCACCCAAGGTCGGCTTTATAAATCCAGTTTTGACTGACAAAAAAAAAGGATTGTTTTTATAAAATGTCGACAAAAGCTATATATATATATATCTATACCAACAAAAAGTGCTGTTAAAAGTTCCACATAAAAAGAGTTTCAAAAGTGCTTACAAATGGCAGGAAGAATAAGCATGTACTTTTTGCTAGATGTTGAATATGAAAAAAAAAACATAGAGACGAAATTACAAATTAGAATAGTCTTTTTTTTTTAATCGCTGTGGTTTTGATTATTTACTACCGGTATATTATGCGTTCAGGACACGCTTCTAAAAAATCTCTGGTTTGAACCCTACCCACTGCAATCCCCTGACATCCTGCAGGAGGTTTGGGCTAGGATGTAATAATCTTCCTTTCTGGAGCATCCAAGACCTGGCACTGGAGACTGTTATTTCTTTTCCAAAATCAACACTGTCATTATAACCTCACACAACATGCTGCCAACTGTTAAAAAAAGCAGTGAGATACTCAGTCACATTGGTGCGACTGGCAACACTGTTTAAGACTCTTTTAGCCTGCTAGGAAGGGCTAACAATACCCATCAAACGACCTTTAGGCTTTCATTATGGTCTTGTAACAATCCAAACAGTAGAAATGAACAAAATGGTTTGAGTGCTGGGGCAGGTCCCAAAAATCCAGTGGAGTCTGAGAGCACATGTGGTGCCCTAACCAGGCATCCCTGTGGTGTAGGCTACCCAGGCAATTATAGTACAGTGAAGAATGGGAAGCGTGGTTGAGAGGCTAAGTATGCTTGAACTTGGCTTGCCTACCTATGAAGGGGACTCAAGGTTCGACACCTGACTCGAGCAGAGTTGTGTTTACTGAGCGCCTAAAGGCAGCACGGAGAAACCTTTTCCCAGATACCCACTCCTTCAACTGGTCCACAAATGAGATTGGACCATAGCGCTCTGAGCATGCTATAAGCATGAAAGTAGCGCTATATAACAGCTATAATTTATTTTATCCAGTTGGTTCGTACTTTGCTCAAATAGGAAGAGAAAGTTGTGTCTTAAATACTTTTTGACAGTTCCAGATGTACTGAATCCTGTTTTGACAGGTTGGAAAACCACCTGTTGTTGACCTGTATGATCACATACAAGCAGTGTACATAAACCACAGGGCTTTTTGAAGAGAAGATTTGAGACTCTCAAGTCTTCAGTCACCCCGAGTTTGATGATGATGATAAGGAAGTTTTTTTTTATATCACTATAAGCACATTTTGTTCCTTTGTCAGAGTAGTCTATCTGAATACATTCCATTTACCCATACAAGAACCTAGGAGTAAAGACTTGATACCAGTCAACAAATGTTCAATTGTAACGAAGTTCAAGGCCATGCCTTTGTAGATTGCCCAAATTGACTTGGAACAATAACATTGTTGTTAAATTCAATCTTCTTTAAGTGTGAATTGTATGGGGGGGGGGGGGGGGGAGTAGTGAGGTTAATTAAGTTAGATGTTAGCTTGATAACTGTGTCATAGCTCAGTGGAGTTGACAAATGAGAGGAAGTGATCTGAGTCCTGAGTGGGAATAGGTTTTATTTTAGCACTTATTGACTTCCCCACTTTCCATCACAGATGTTGCACTGAACACGTTATATCTTCTTTAAGACTTCATAGCAATGTGTGTGACGGACACACTCGCCGGGGATTATAGTATCAATACTTGACAATTCAATGAAATGAAGAAAGAAACATCTCTCTGTATTTTTCTTCAAGCTTCTTTAATAACTTCTTCAACTTTCACATCAAATTAACTTCTTAATTCAATAACAACTTGACTTGATACTTCATAAATAAAACTTAAATGATACATGAAACTTCACTTAGTATAACTTCAACTACTAAAACTTTTCTTAATGGACCCGCTAATATCATAAAACTTATTACTGAGCGAGGACCAACGCTCTACAAGAACTACTACTATGCGAGGACCCCGTCTAACTCACTTTCCCTTAATTTATACTTACTTTGATCGTACGTTCCAGAATCATGGAACCTTCTCAGATAATTATTTTAGTAACTTTGACCTTCTAGAAGCTGACGTGTGCTATTTTTTTCCTTAACCCCTTTCTTTGATTGGATACCTAAAATTAACTTGTTTACGCTGGACACTTGCACTGGTTTGAACTCGAGCTTCTAGAAACTGGTCGAAATAGATCTCAGACTCGACTCGTGACAATTTGCCTACATTTGTTTTTGTAGTTGAAATGAATTTTCTGTTATTTGTCATTAATATTGATTGACATAAATAAATGATTGACTGCTATACAGCTGAGATCAAGACTTTAGAGATGATTGTATAAGTGTCTACTAAGGAAAGACATTTTTTCTGGTAGTCTGATACTCTTTTACAAAGCCTTCTGTATAAAAAAAATAAATGAGGTCTTAAAATTTGAAATATTTAAAAACTGCTATTGCTTAAAATTAATCAAGCCCAACATTGCTAATACATGCATATGTTATTCAAATGTAGCTTTCAACTTGTTAAAAAAAAATAATTAGACACTATATCTGGCTTCTCTTCCACATCCTGCATACAAAATATTTTGTTCTTTGATGAGCTCATTAATCATATCAACCTTAAAATCTTTCCCTCCCCCCCCCCCCCCCCCCCTGAAGATTAATGGAAAAAAATATTTGACCCATTCTTTATTGATTGTCTTTTTGTGATTATCTCAGCAAAACTTCTCTTTTATATTACATTTTCCTGTAAGGTCACAGGGTCACAGGGTGGATCTACTCTTTATAAGCTTGAATATTCATAATGTTGCTGGAACCTTTTTTTTTCCCCCTTGGTTTGGGGAGAGGGAAGCTTTGTCCTCCCCTCCCACCCTGCCTTTTTTTAAAAATTTTTGGACAGTGTCATTGTTTACTTATTTCATGGCTACTGCTGGACCTCCCGAAAGATTTAACATCAAAGCTGTTCATTCTAAGTTCTTACAGCTAAAAATGAAAAAGGCAAAGAACACTTCAAACAGCAAGGAAGAGAGTAAGGATCTGACAAACAAAACATTTCAAAAAGTTTCGGAATAAACTTTTTTTTATACAAAGCTTATGTTAACTCACTTCGTCCGTCACATGTTGTACACGTTTTGTTTTCTCCAAATTCCCATTCTCGGATCGGATCAGGTGGGAATTTCGCACAATTATTCATAGTCTATTAAAATACCTGAATCAATAAAAAAAAATTAACTAGTTATTTAATAAATTAGTGGTAATGAATTCATTCTGTTTTTATAAAGAATAAGGTAGTTAAACCTTTGCAGTATTAAGAGATAATTACAGTTATTGTGTGGTTCTTCTTATAATATAAGCTTTTTTTTTGTTTAAAGTAATTTTTTTTTTCGTCGTTGAAACATTTGAGGAAAAGATGTGTTGGGAGCAAAAATGGCTTAACAATTTTATAAGCTACCGATCACGTATGTAATGCCTCTCGGTCCTGCAGTGGCCTAAGTCGTGATCTTCCTGAGTACCCCCAGTGAGCCGTGTAAAGATACTAAAACTAGCCTATACATCGTTGGCGCCGCTCCTGTTTCTTTAATTAATTTGATTCTTTTACCGTAACTTTTGCATAATCTGGCTCTCTCTTCCCCTCCCCCCTCCCTCTCTCGATTCCCGTACGTACGCTCTCCATAATGTATCCAATGTTTAGAGGCATCTTGAACACAGAAGTGGACAGTGTGCCCACGTTCTCTAGCCTAGATGCTACCTCGTTTTATTGAACCCCCACTTGTCCGTCCGTCTTATGTGAGTCAACACGCACTTCTATTGACTCATTCTACCAGAGTTGATGTCGCGACGATCTCGTTGGTCGAACGGACAGCAAGATGACGTAGCCGATACAGATTTAAAGGTTCGAACTGCGTTTCGACCAACTTCTTTTGTTTCATTTTTGTTTTGTTTTTTATCCAATGAATTTCTAGAAAGTTATTCAGGTGTGCGAGCCTAGATCTTGTTGAGTGCGGCGTTTTCGTCTTTAGCTTGTCTAGTGTGCAAGAGCATAGCCTGTATGTTGCCTACAGTTGGTGATTGTTAGCATGTGTGTTGCCTACAGTTGATGATTGTTAGCATGTGTGTTGCCTACAGTTGATTGTTAGCCTGCATGTTGCCTACAGTTGATTATTGTTAGCCTGTACAGAACACTATAGTATTGAGAAACTACGTAGTTCGTATAGTATTTCTGTGCACTTTTGGCCGTTCCCCCAACCTCCATATTTCACCACATTGCTTGCCATTCTTTATTTATTTATTTTTTTTACAATATTTTTACTTAAAGAATGTAAAGCGGATCTCGTGTTATTACTTTTGCTTCTGCGATTATCTTCAGTACGTAAATCATCTGTGGTCTGGTGCTACACTTCGTAGCGCGATTGTGACTTTATTGGGAATGTAGTAGACACAATGGCAAGTACTCTGTTTTGTTTTCAATTCCCCCTTTGCTTCTCCCGTCTCTCTCTCCATTCACCCCCTTCTCTCTCCCGTTCTCTCCTTCTTGAAAAGTTTAAGAACTACAGCTGACCGTCATTTTGTTTTCAATACGATGTGCGCCCATCTGGTCGGCGCGAAAAAACAAACATCAAAACAAAACAAATTTCAAAGCTTGCACTTTAAATGAAGGTCAACGCCCGTATTTTTTAAACTTTAATGGCTTACCCAAAGCTGCCACTTCATCGTTCACTGACTGGACAGCGGTCAGTGTGCTCTGGAACCTGTTGTCTTGTCCACCATGGGCAGGGTTCAGTGACCCCTTAAGTCTCGCGTAGTCGAACAAACAGATGGTACCTGCCACTTGATAGCGTACACGTCTAACTCCGACTGTAATGTGCGTGTGTGTGTGTCTTTGCAATAGGAGCATTGCTTAAACATAAATTGTGTGAATGTATCTCTTTCTATATTTATTTACTTTGACCGACGAGGTAAAGGAACGTCACAATTCCTAACAAACTATGCAACACAATACACTATTTGATGACACGTCAAATGTAGAGAGGGGTAAAGCAGGTGAAGAGAAACTTGTAGAGACTCTTGGACGTGCACGCGCGTCTAGTTTACATTAGACATGCGATTTCTTGAGACTTCTATTTAGCTAATCCATGCCCTAAATAAATGCGTCATGACCAGTTCATTGATTTAACCTGCACTAAAGCTACAGTTTTAGAGTTGTTTTATTTCTTTCTTCAACCTATTAATCAGTATTAGGCAAATTGTTGACCAGTAGTAGGCCTAATTCTTGAGCCATTGTGGGCCCAATTCTCATCGCAGTTGGTGTCTGTGAACGCTGTTGTCTGGCGCATCAACTTCCCGCATGTCAATGACATTTTAAAAAGAAACACGGACACTTTGAGGCTGTTGACCCGCCTCCTTTATAGAGTTTTATTTTTTTTTTGTTTTTGTCCGGGCGTTTGCCTTTGCCCCGTCTAAATCCAGGAAGATATATCGGTTAAGAGCATTAGTCGTAGACTTCCTCGACGACGAGGCTGGTGGCGCTGCACGAGGTCCTCGTTCGGGACAAGCTCGATACCTTGGAATCCCCGCAGAGAAGTCCGTGCTGCCCCCAGTAAGGGGTAGAAGACGCCGAGTATCCCCCCGCTTCAGCACGTAATCTATGAACCCAATCCCAGCCTCTTGTTATTTTGCTCTACTGTCTATTAAACTGGGAAGAAAGGTTGATAGTCTTGTTATCAGTGGTGGGTTCATAGTGTTTAGATTAGGAAGTTTGGAAAAAAAGGGGGGGAAAGGAAGAAGACTCAGATAATAAAATAAAGCGTCCCTTTCTTTTTCTATTTGCGGACGATTAACGAGGGTATCATGTGTCCAGCACAACGACCAAACGCCTTTACTTCCCTAACGTATGACAGGTACTGAGTTTGATGGACTCAACGGCTGCCTAAAGCTCAAAATCGTAGTCTTCACCGGGATTCAAACTCAAGGTCATCGGTTCGGAAGAGAAGCGCTTTATCACTCAACAACCACGCACTCAAAGCAAATAATATATCCTACTAATCATATATTTTATTTGGTGAACAAACGTCTTACAGGACATTGTAAATGCATTCTACGTATCAACTTTTAATTATTCGTTTGCTTTATCGAACTAGTTTACGCGGTCACTCGAATAGACCTCCGGGAGATAACGGCTTTGTCCGCATCTGATTAGACAAGAATATGTCGATTCCAGCTGGGTCAGCATAGCCACATGACATACTGCACTCTACCTTAATCTTCGCCTCGAAGACATTCGCTTTATATATATATAATTTATATATATATGTGTGTGTGTGTGTAGAGCCAATGTATTTTTCTTATATTCATTTCATTTTTTGGGAAGTACCATTGTTTGTTTATATAATCTCATAGTGAGGCTTAGTGACACAGGGAATGAGGTCATACGAATTCTGCGCAATGCTAGTTCCCAGCGAGTCTGAAGAAAAAAATTAAAAAACTTAAAAAACATAGGCAAACTTAAAATGAGGGATTTACTGACGCTGCTAGGGAATTGAAATAGTTAATGTGAAATTGGAGGTTCAAATCTTTCTGCAAATGTATTTCGTAATAAGCTGGGCAGGGCATGTATTCTGTTTAGGGGGCGACCTTATGCCAAAGTCAGTTTTTTTTTTTTTTGGTGATCTGGAAAGTGGTCGACGTAACAGAGGTGCCCTTCGGAAACGCTTTTTAGACAAGCTTAGGCGCCAACTTGCTCAGCACCTGGCTGAAGGCGACACCCGAACGAGACAGCTGGAGATCACTTAAAAAGGCCGCGGGATACGCATTTTGAGACCCAAAACAAAAATCCACCGCCGAGGTACAGGCGTAGACGGTGAAAAAGAAAACCTAAAATCAACCACCGCCGGACAACGGTTATGTCTGCGCGGAATGTGGCAAAATATGTAGGTCTCAGCTTGGACTGTGTAGCCACATGCTATATTGCACTCCTCGTTTATCTTTGGACTCGAAGTTAAGCTATATTATTATCATTTTTGTTCTGCAAATAAGTTGAGTGAAGCTGGTAAAAAAAAATAATTTATTATTAGTTTAATAGCGCGTTCCACATCTCTCTGCTTGAACACAAACAACAAAAGTCTTGTCAGTCTGTCTCTGGTACTTTAACATGCAAAGTCTGCCCGATATCGCTTGGAGTAGATCGAAATGTTTGTAAACAATCTATCTAGGGATGCTATAATTCCCATCATTATCTACCAATGATTCATGTCGTAACACCTGTTGGCTGAACACTGACTTTGTTTAACAGGAGTTTTCATTATATTCATTTTTTTTTTTTTACAAATCTTTTTTCAACTCTGTTCGTCTATCTGTCTGGGTGGACTCTTTTACACGTTGTTTCGGATCACTTGGAAATGTCGCTCACTTCTTGATCTAGTTCAGATTCCCACCTGACAACAGTCGAGGAAAGTCTGGTCACTAGCAACTCTGCAGTTTCGAAAAGAGAGAAAGACATGGTCTCCCGTCGAATAGTAAAAGAGTTTCTGTACTGTATTGAGTTGCTTGAGCATAACAACATTTGGACATGTTTTAGCTACAAAATCGTTTTGCGACTCTCTTTTTCACATTCGCCGTTTAATTTTGTAATAAAAGGAAAGTTCCCCTTTAATTAACTTCAGTGTAAAACATTGGAAAATGTGTATGTTGAGTAGCCACAGGACCGGTTTTAGATGGGAATTCCATTTTCGTCGGGGTCGTCACTGTGATAGGGCTTTGATCTTGTGGTTGTATGATGGCTGTCTGGCTTCAACAGATTACTCAGAAGTCAGAAGATATTTGACTTTCTTGTACGTGTGTATTCAATGTGTTCAATAACTAACAATGATGTAATCCTACCACACTTACAAGATGAAAAACTAAGTCCAGACTGTTAGATACTTACAAATTTTGTTCACGTTTTTTCTCCCGCTTCCCATTCTCGGATCTAGTGGAAATTTTGCACAATTTTTCATAATCGATGACAATACACGAATCAATCAAAAAAATTAATCAACTAGTTATCCAGTTATTATATTACATGTCATAATTAATCAATCGGTGGAAATTAATTAATTTGTAGACAAGGAGTTATTATATTACATTTTTAAATTATTTTTTAAAAATTCTTCTTATGGACAGTGGTAGCCATTTTTTTTCAACCAGAAAAAAAGAGGGGGGGGGGGGAGGTGTGTGCTAATTTACTGCATGGGCCTATTCACTTCACATTCTAATTCTGTTCTAATTCAATGGAATCGACTCTCTGCGGCTTCCTAATACACCGTAGGCTGACGTTTACAGGGAGTAGTATCGCGTCACGGACTCAATATGTCCCGGGGACCATGGGTTGAGTATCACTGCTAAAGCCGTTTAGCCAATTCTTTTTTCATCAGAATTTTTTTTCCACTTAGTTTGATACAAATTAAAAACACTGCGAAGTCCTTGACAGAGCTGATTTCACTTGATTGGGTATCCTTCCATTCATTCTGAATAAGTTTAACTTGACTTAATCCTTTAGACCCCCACTGGAGCATACGCCGCTACAATGTTTCGCTACCGAACTCAGTTCTGGACGATTCCGCTCAGGTTCATGTCCATCTTGCCGTCTTTACTTCTTGTTCCACTGACCACCCCCATGTTTGCTTTGGCCTCCCAGACTTTCTCTTCCCCTGTGGGCTCCCGTCAACAGCCACTCTTGCCGAATGAGTCTACATTCCAATAACACACATGGATCTCAGTTGTACGTACCCCAACGGCTGTTATGTCTAGAACTCGCTCCATGTTGGTCTAAGAATATCATTCTCACTTCAATTGATTTTGAAGTTTTAAGAAGCTATGCAGAGTTAAAATTGAGTTTCCGCTTTCGCAAAGGGGCAGTATACTTTGGGAACGTCTTGATCAGGATCAAGTGCATATTTTTGATTTGTGAGTAATTGCCCTTGTTCCTGTCACCCATGACTTGACATTTCGATTCTTTGCCTTTGTACTTTTGTCTGCGGTCACAGTTGGACAAGTTTAGGGAAACCATTCGTTAGTCAGCCACGTGATTACAATAAATTCGACATTTGGTTTGTTGGTTAAATAACTGGACGTCTGGTGCTTTTTTTTTCCTCATTGTAGGTCAGATGCTTATATTGGTCAGACTGACCCCGTGGTGTATGTTGACATCACTTTGACAGCCGCAGTTCCGGTTGTCAGTGTACTTTTGTGGCGTTCTGACAAAGTACATGTTGCCGGCACTTTCGCGAAACCACTACACCCCCCCTCCCAAACATACACACCTCAACAGACAGACACTTAGTGGGGGGGGGGGTCGCTAAAAGGGGGGTAGGGACGTTGTCTGATTTTGTTGATCAGCTTGTCGCACCTGCTCATTCGTTAAAGTGTTTTAATTGCACGGGATCTACACACATACACAAATGTATTCGTCCTAAGTCCAGCAGAAGGCGCTGGAGGGGAGGCTGAGGTAAGGAGAATGCATTGAAAGAAAAAATTTGTGTGCAGGATTGAACTTCTTGGGGGCCAGAGATTCGGTCCTACAAATATGCCTAAAATGCGCGTTCTTGGATGTGTTTTGGTCCATGGCGGTCTCAGGTCATTTATTAAGTTAAGGTGACAGATGACATCGTTCTGGTATGGAGTTATGCAAGACACATTTTTTGTTCTGTAGATTGTAACATGAACAGACTTGTATCTTAAAGTGTATGTTTTCCCCACGTACACAGACACGTTTAGTTAGGCTAAATACATACATATGCAGGCTTTCGCCATCGTCTTCAGCTCCTCATAATTTACATTTCAAAATAAAGTACAGTGATGTGTTGCTATTAAAAAAAATATTTTTTCATAAACAGATGTCCGACACTAGTGTAGCTAGTCACCTGAACCGAGTGGACGTCCTAATTTTCTGGTAAATTCAAAACTATGACCTTTCGTATCCGCGGACCTAACCCACTTTCCAATGATCTACTGTTCTCGCACATAAAAACAAAATGGATGAAATTGAATGCAAGTCGGTGCAAGGAATGGAGTAACAAGATTTTCTTTCTGCTCTTTCATATTGGATTTTTTGGCTACTTTGATTGAGCCTAGAACCCACTATGACTGAACATGGAACCTAGTTTGTTCAGTTTGACTGAAAATACAACCTGAGTGAGCACATAATCCATTAGAAGTGAACATGGAATCTAGTTTGACTGAACGTCTGTAGGTTAGTCTTAGACGTGGGCTCGGGTGCAATGAACCTATTCATGCCATGGTTGCTACGCCACTACATGTTACTTAATTTGATTGAACATATAATGTAGTTTGAACATAAAGCCAACTTTGAACAGAGAGCTTTCTTGTAGCAGAGATTGATTGATCAAAGAGCTCCATTGGTCATGTGGCCAGCACAACGACCAACCTTCCCTAACTAATGTCAGAGTACCCAGTAGAGTTGGCTGGACTCACGGACGTCCAAAAACAAAAACAAACCGAAATTCAAAACCCCCAGTCTCCAAGATTCAAACCCGTACCCCCTCCGTTCGGAAGCTAAGCGCTTTTCCGACTCAGCCACCACGCCCCTTTAGGTGAGTTAAGGGGGCTTTAAATGGACTTGGAGTTTAAACCAGGTAAAGGGTGTTTTGAAAATTGAATATTGCAAAGAACACCTCTTACAATTTCTTTTGGCCGGGGAGGGCGGGGTATTTTAAAATAAAACAAATATTTAGAGAGGATTTGCTGGAACAAGCTTAGAATCACTGACGGTCTGATCTTTTGCTGGTGTCTGGTGAAAATATTTTATGACTTGAATTCCAAGAAATAAGTGTAAAATATAGACATCAATTCGCCGATCAACCTTTTTTTTTTGTTTGTTAACAAAGCTTATAATATTTTATATCAACTGTCTGTTGGTCTTGTACACATTTTGAGCATTTTATTTCTCCAAGTTGGAACTGTGCGCAATTATTTATTGTTCCTAGCGCAATAGGAAACAATTAAAAAAAACAATTAGCTATAAAATAGTAGTATATAATTAATTAATTATATTTGATATTGAAAGGGAAATACACCTTACAATATTGATATATTTTGCTGTAAATGTGGAGTCCTCACCTTAGATATTTTTTAAACAGTTTTTTTTTTTTTTTATAGGATTTGCTTGTTTTGAAAAATCAGCGCTGTTGGTCATAAGTAGACTAGAGAAAAGCATGTTAATGAGGTGTATTCAGTTCAAAACAAAGCGGTATGAAACTAAAAGCGATTTGGTCTTCGCTCGTCGATAAGTCAATACACGACGTAGGTCTTCATTGACGGAGTCTCAATCAACACAAGTTCTCCATTCAACCCCCTCCCCCTCTGTTCTGTTCGGAGGAGATTCACCCCCAAGTGGTCTACTGCGTTCTAGCTGCTCAGACATGACAAATAGGATATTTATAGTTTATCTTGTGAAGGGAGGCCGATCAGATGTTAACCGGTGAATCCCCCCCCCCTCTCACACACTCACAGCCTCTCGCAGTAATCCTACATATTTGTGTGCATTATGTCATGATCTAATTCTGGAATAGATCCTGGGACTTCAGTAGCATAGTAAGATGAGTATCTCAATGTCTTATAGCACTGGTGGTATCGGGATCGATTTGACCATGCTTCTTGTGTAAATTACAATAATCGATACTTAGGCATCGCGAACCATCTCCCCCCCCCCCCTTTTTTTTAAAATACACACACTCCGGTTTAAAAATAAATTAAACAACTCTCTGAGTACCACGAGTCACATTTCACCGTACACCACTTTCTGCCCTTTCACCTGGATGTAGCAGTTTAGAATGTAATGTTATTGAAACCAGTTCTCTTGTTATGTTTCCTTTCTTATCCATTTACAGACGTTCCTTCAAAAGGGACGTTAGTCACGTCATCCATGTGTTCATCTAGTCGTGCATGTTACTTAGAGACTCTACGAAGTCGTTGTTTTTCCTGGCTGATTCAGGCAACCCCATTGCATATTCCAGAGGGGTTAAGGGACTTATACTAATTCATCCTAGCATATGGAATAAAAAAAATGTTCCTTTATCTTTGTGTCTTTTATAGTAAGTTACAGTGTTTGTGTGTGTGTTTTTATTTTGTTCACTGTGTATTATTACTACTTTACATTGTATTCTTCTGTCTATTTTGTCGAAAGAAGTGCAGAGACATTATTCCTTCCGTGCTCCATCCCCTCGCAATCTAGACTGTTCATGAAAGTGCTCGCGGCTCACGTTGATGCTCTTGGTTTAAGAAGCGCCTTCCGTTCCCAAAGCTTCTGATCAACTTCCTATGTCGGTCTGGTCAACATTCTCTGTACACGTTCTCTCTCTTCTCAGACTTGGATCGAGCTGCAACTTTGCAGAGATATTCATTTTCCCTATTAATCAATTTAAAAAAATTAACCAATAAGTTAATTAATAAGCGGTAATTAATTAATTTTGCTTTATATAAAAAATGGAAATAAATCTTGAAGTATTGAGACAATTAATTACTGGTAATTCATTATTTTATTTAATAGCAACAAGGGAAACTAATACCTCAATAATCACAGATATGGCTAAATTTGTTGGGTTTAATCCCCTTAAATAATTGCCACCGCTATTTCTCCGATCAAGTTAATACTATTAACAATTATGTATTGTACCTAACATAGCCTGAATAATAAACAAAGATACTCAATTATTCAATTAATTCTTGGTAATTAATTATGTTGTTTGATGCCAAATGAGGGAGATAACGTGTACTTATTGGTAGATATAGTTTTAAGGCCGGAGATCTCCCCCTTCAGATAAGCTTTGTTTTTTTTTTTTAATTCTTTCTATTTTGCTTGTTTGTTTGTATATCTGGTACGCTGAGGTGTTGATGAACTAGAGGAGACACTTGCGAGTTAGTCACAAAGGAGATATCTAGTGGCGATCTTCTATTGAGCTCTTCAGCTCCGAGCTCCTATCATGCTAAACTCAGTCATTAGCGGTGCGTCGTTTGAATAAAATATCTTTTGAAACGCGCACCCACACAGAGGGAAGGGCTTAAGAACAAAAAATAGTGTGTACGAGATATGTTGCAGAATGTTGTAGAAGACTTGATTGCCTTTAGTGACTTGAACGGTCTGATGGTTTAAAATCCATTTGTGCAGGAAGTATTGACTGCAGTTTTATACTTCGCAGTTGTGTGTATGCACGTCATTTGGATCAAATTTGAGTCACAATTTGTTGACACATATTTTTGTTTCACGTCAAGTGTTTGTATATTTAGAGAATTGGCAAACAACAAGGTTGATTGTAGACTATTGACTTGTGACTGTCGACTATTGACTTGTAATTGTAGACTAATGACTTGTGATTGTAGATATTGTCTTGTGATTGTAGATTAATGACTTGTGATTGTAGACTAATGACTTGTGATTGTAGACTAATGACTTGTGATTGTAGACTAATGACTTGTGATTGTAGACTAATGACTTGTGATTGTAGACTAATGACTTGTGATTGTAGACTAATGACTTGTGATTGTAGACTAATGACTTGTGATTGTAGACTAATGACTTGTGATTGTTTCTTTGTCCTATAGTGTTTTCACAAAGACTAAGTTCAAGCTGAATAACCCGCTCTGTTACTGTACTTTAGTAGATCTCTCAGTTAGGTCAACTAGTGTTAATAGTAGACCACCTTCAAATAATCCCCTGACCGAAATAACAAACAATGTTTAAAAAAAAATTTCGCACAAAGTGTAGTGATTAAGCTGGGAAAGGAAGCAGGTGGCCCGACGGGTCAGATCAGAAATCTTATCAGATTTGTAATAAGTGACATCAGTGTAACTAACGTATTTGTACGGCGGAGTCTCTTACTTTGAAATGGCGGTAATCCACGAGGTCACTGAGAGTGAAAGGGCAGAACTGTGAGACAATGTATTCAGCACTCAATGATGACTTGAAGTTGAATGTCATTTGTTACATTTCTTGAACTCGTTGCGTTTGTTTCATCCATAAATAGTGTACAAAATTTTAGATTTACTAACGATTCTTCTGATTGTAGGCATGATTACATTTTTAATCATGACAAAACAACAATTAAAAAACAACTACCTTCAATTGTAACTCTTGGGCTACTAATATACAAATAAAAGGGGGGTAACTGCCTACAAGTTATTTGTTAAAAAAGATGTCAAAGCGTGTCTTTCATTGGCTCACATTGCTGTATCAGTAAATTTCTGTTTGAAGTGTCACATCTCAATACTGTCATTTTCCTTACTTCTTCCTTACTCAACAATTTTTTGTTTAATCCATTGCCTTTATTTTGGAATCATGGAATAGTCTGGTTATCTATTACATATTCTTTGTCATGTGAAAACCAACTAATTACCATCCAATACTTTGTTATAAAAATAGAAAGCCTATGTAAGGAGAATTTAGGACTGTATCTCTCAATAACCTAGAATTTATTTCCCTTTTTTCGATATCAAACAAAATAATTAATTACTAATAATTTAATGACTAATTTGGTTAATTATTTTTAAAAATTGAATCAAGTTTTGTTAGGTATATTTAATAATTGTGTAAAGTTTAAACTTGATCCGAGAATGGGTTTGGAAGAAATAACCCTTTTTAAAAATTTTTATCAGAAAGAGAGAGAGAGAGAGAGAGTCTGATATGAGCTTTGTAAAAACAATCTCAACAAAGTAGCTTCAAGAGACATTAATATATTTTAACCAAAGCCCTTAAAAAAAAAAAGATAAATTGTTGGCCTACGACTTAAGCCTAGAGGAACTTGCATTCCTAATACACAGCGCGATGTAGAGATAGATAGAGAGCCATACATTCTAACACCGGAGATGTTCGTTCTTTTTGTTCGTGGGAACTAATTGGCTGCAGTCCAGCTGACACTTTCATCCACCTTTTTTTTTCAACGGTTGGTAGTTATGTAACAATCCAGAAAATGGACCCGATGTTTGTTAAGGGGAAGGCGGGGAGGGGTGGGGGCGGTTGTTAAACGCCTGACTTGACAGTTCCTGATGGCTGCCTTCAGGTAGAACAAGGCCTCCTTGTGTGCTCAGTTATTTGATGGGCAGCTAGAGGACATTAACCTTGCGAGACGCATTCCATCACTTTGTTTGTCTTTGTTTGTTAGTAATTAAAAAAACAAAACAATAAAGACTGCCCTATGTCAAGGACGTTGCCAGGCGGTCAACTCACTGGTTGTTGTAATAGATGTGTGACTAAGTGGCAGAAACCGCTTGACTACTGATTGAGGGGGTCCCGAGTTCGAATCCTTATTCGAGCCACGTTGTGTTTAATGAACGCCTAAATGCAGCACACAAACCTCCAGGATCTCCCCTCTTCCAGATGTCCACAAAAGAGATCGGACCATAGCGCAGAGAGTTTGCTATAGCGTGGAAAGATGTGCCAGACAAAAGTAATTGAAAACTATTAGGAATGAAGTGGGCCACAGTGCACAGCGCTTGCTATAGCATGGGAAGATGTGCCAGACTAAAGTAATTGAAAACTATTAGGAATGAAGTGGGCCACAGTGCACAGCGCTTGCTATAGCGTGGAAAGATGTGCCAGACAAAAGTAATTGAAAACTATTAGGAATGAAGTGGGCCACAGTGCACAGCGCTTGCTATAGCATGGGAAAATGTGCCAGACTAAAGTAATTGAAAACTATTAGAAATGAAGTGGGCCACAAAGCACAGCGCTTGCTATAGCATGGGAAGATGTGCCAGACTAAAGTAATTGAAAACTATTAGGAATGAAGTGGGCCACAGAGCACAGCGTTTGCTATATAATAGAAAGATGTGCCAGATAAAAGTAATTGAAAACTATTAGGAATGAAGTGGGAAACCAAAGAACTCGTACTGGCAATCAGAATGTCTCTAATTCCTGATTAATTTGATTTAACATGTGTGGTTTTACAACTGTCTTGGCCACCTGAACAAGTGTCCTTGACAATGAGAACAATTGGTCAGCTTAAGAAGACACTGAACTATGTCTGCCTCCTAGCAGACGTGAGCATACCTTGAATGTTAGAAATGTGAAAATACATATTGGTTTGAAAGTAAAATGAAAACACATACTCTGGCATTTCATTGGCTGATTTACTTACTTTTGGCTGTTCCAAATTTATAAGCGCGTTGCTGACTGAGTGGTTAGCAAAATACTTTCTAAAATACATTTTGTTTTTGTTAATAATTTAACTTTTTTTATGTGTGTCAGAAATCTAGTTGGCGAAGCTGGTTTGTTAATTTAAAAATGAGAAGCACATTTTTTTTGTCTTTCGTTCATTTGAACTCCTCTCTTTTCTAATGCTTCTCCCCTCCTTCCTTTCTCTTTTCTAATGCTTCTCCCCTCCTTCCTTTCTCTTTTCTAATGCTTCTCCCCTCTTTCCTTTCTCTTTTCTAATGCTTCTCCCCTCCTTCCTTTCTCTTTTCTAATGCTTCTCCCCTCTTTCCTTTCTCTTTTCTAATGCTTCTCCCCTCCTTCCTTTCTCTTTTCTAATGCTTCTCCCCTCTTTCCTTTCTCTTTTCTAATGCTTCTCCCCTCTTTCCTTTCTCTTTTCTAATGCTTCTCCCCTCTTTCCTTTCTCTTTTCTAATGCTTCTCCCCTCCTTCCTTTCTCTTTTCTAATGCTTCTCCCCTCTTTCCTTTCTCTTTTCTAATGCTTCTCCCCTCCTTCCTTTCTCTTTTCTAATGCTTCTCCCCTCTTTCCTTTCTCTTTTCTAATGCTTCTCCCCTCCTTCCTTTCTCTTTTCTAATGCTTCTCCCCTCTTTCCTTTCTCTTTTCTAATGCTTCTCCCCTCTTTCCTTTCTCTTTTCTAATGCTTCTCCCCTCTTTCCTTTCTCTTTTCTAATTATTCTCCCTCCTCCCTCTCTTTCCCTCCTCCTCCTCCTCCCTCCCTCTGCAAGATAAGTGCGAGGTCAGCATATATTTATCCATAACACATAAGACCTGAGTGTATGTTGAGTCGCACTATGGTGTTATCCTTCATTATCGCTGGATGGATGTCCCAGTGCTAACGAGCTGTTAGTGAGAGCGTCATCACATTGATGTTTTGTTGTAGCTGCTGATTGAGGAACATTTATTATCCACTGTAACGTAGTTCTCTGTCCCCCCCCCCCCCATTATATCCTCATGTACATTATCGCCTGAACAGTATTCTGTAGAGAGATATATGCACATTAATTACACGTACAAAACTTGGTATCTAGAGCTGTTACCTAGTATCTGACCTTAAGTCTGGCGTGTTATGTTGTAGGGTTTATTTTGATGAGATAACTAACGGTCCACTAACATACACACTTCCTTAATGTATGGGAACTGTTTTTACAATCTGTGCAGCAGTGTAACGGAATCAACTCTATGAAGACTTATTGTTTCGTATGAAATTCTTTTTCAAGTTAACAGTGTATTTCATACGAAACAATAAGTCTTCATAGAGTTGATTCCGTTACACTGAAATACACTGTTAACTTGAAAACGATCTAGATCTAAATACAATGTGTTTAATACACAGTCCAGAATGGGGCGTGGTTTGTGTTCTACTAAGAGTGTTTTTCCCCCAGGAATATACCCTTAGCCCTGAATTTAACTAATTTTTTTTTTTTTTTTTGACATTCTAATGGCGCCCTTTTGACCACTGGTGCATCAAGGCGTTCAGGTCCCGAAGCACTAACATTGTCAAGGACATGCGGCCTTAGCTTACCTCGCTTGTGTCACTTGCCTTGTACAGCTATTATGTCACTGATCTGCCCACGTTGTAAGACCCAAGCTTACATACATCAGTTTTCTAAGATGAATTTCATTTTTATTTAAATAGCCTAACCATTTACTGGCTCCCCGCTCGCACACAAACACACAAAGAAATGCAACCAAACAAAAAAAAAATGCACTTGTTCATCTTTTCTGTTATCTGCCAATTTCCCCAACATAAAAAAAAAAAACCACAAAGAGAAACGAATCTGTAACCAAAATGTTATCTGTTGATAGGGTAATGAAGGCCAATAATCTCTGAAGTCTGATTGGTCGAGGTGAGCAATGAACGACTTGATCTTTGATTGGCCGGGGCTCTCGATTATTTCCAAGGACGTTTTTTGAAGGAAAGTGATGCACACTTTAAGGTCGCGTTCTGCAGTAGTTACCAAATGGGGAGAGCGTAAAAATGAACAGTTAGTGATGACAGAAGTGTACAGTCAGTGTTTCTCAAACTTTTTGTTTACAGGTGGCGCCCCCAACCACCCTTAAACGAGAATAATTTTTGTTCTCGCCACCTTCAGATGCTGGGGGGGGGGGGGGGGGGTGAGGGTCTGGTAGATCGCTCCCTGTATGTAAGCGTACACAGTAATGTCATGATTGGTTTCAAGGGTGAAATGAAACCAAAAAAACTTTCATACATTTGATTGCTACTTATAAATATTTAAACTTTTGAAAATTGTTAAATATATAAACATTGATTTAGAACTACAATAGATTTTTTTAAAATAAATTCACCAGCCTAGTGCCCCACCCCATTTTCTGTTTCGACATTGTGTTCCCCCCCCCCCCCCCCCTCCCCTTTGCCAGGGCTCTACGGTTTGAGAAACGCTGTCGTAAAGCTGTCAACATTAAAAACACATGGAGACAATGGTGTTGACAATGTGGTCAGAGAATATCGCTGTGTCAGTTGGTTTCTAGTTATTGTGTGGGCAAGCATTTGTGGGGAAAAAGGGGGTGGGGAGCATTCACACACACACACACACACATTCTAATTAACTCCTTGCTTTTTTTCCCTTATCTTTGTCATTTTTCTTCCCCAGTTAACAAAAATAAAAATGATTACCTCCCCTCATGAATGTTTCTAAATTTAATGATTTTAATAGAGTCAAATCCAGTGAATCGGACCACATAGGGGGGACACAATCATTTTTTTTTTCCTAATAACCTGCTGGTTTGATTAGCCAGATTTGATCATATAATAGAATTTGTTTTGGTACTTTTAGTATTCAATGCGAATAAGCCACATGTTTGATTAAACATGCTCGACTCTACTGCTTTAGTTTTGTTCAGTAGAATTACTGACTTGTGATAAACTTTTAAGCTTATCCTTTTCCACTGTTCATGTTTTAACTTAGAACTTTGTTGGAAGTTTCTCTAACATGTTTTGTTGTTGTTTTTTTTAAACTTTCTTCAGAACCTGAGATGAAAAACATCATTGACAAGCTGGCCAACTTTGTGGCCCGCAATGGCCCCCAATTTGAAGAGATGACGAAACAGAAACAGAAAGATAATCCAAAATTTGCCTTCCTGTTTGGCGGTGAATTTTACACATACTACAAGTTTAAAGTAGCTTCAGAGATAGCCAGTAAGTGCATGGGAGTAATGTGTTGGTGTTAAACATTTTGTCTGCAGTGCATAGTACATAGTTGTAGTTCATTCATAGAACACTTTGTTGTCAGTACTTCATAGAACACTTTGTTGTCAGTACTTCATAGAACACTTTGTTGTCAGTACTTCATAGAACACTTTGCTGTCAGTACTTCATAGAACACTTTGTTGTCAGTATTTCATTAATAGAACACTTTGTTGTCAGTATTTCATTAATAGAACACTTTGTTGTCAGTATTTCATTAATAGAACACTTTGTTGTCAGTATTTAATTAATAGAATACTTTGTTGTCAGTACTTCATTAATAGAATACTTTGTTGTCAGTACTTCATTAATAGAACACTTTGTTGTCAGTACTTCATTAATAGAACACTTTGTTGTCAGTACTTCATTAATTTAACACATTGTTGGCCATACTTCATTAATAGAGCACTTTGTAGTCCGTACTTCATTAATAGAACACTTTGTTGTCAGTACTTCATTAATAGAACACTTTGTTGTCAGTACTTCATTAATAGAACACTTTGTTGTCAGTACTTCATTAATAGAACACTTTGTTGTCAGTACTTCATTAATAGAACACTTTGTTGTCAGTACTTCATAAACACTTTGTAGTCAGTACTTCATTAATAGAACACTTTGTTGTCAGTACTTCATAGATCATTTTGTTGTCAGTACTTCATTAATAGAACACTTTGTTGTCAGTAATTCATAAAACATTTTGTTGTCAGTACTTCATAGAACACTTTGTTGTCGGTACTTCATAGAACACTTTGTTGTCGGTACTTTATAGAACACTTGGTTGTTGGTACTTCATAGAACACTTTGTTGTCGGTACTTCATAGTACATTTTGTTGTCAGTACTTCATAGAACACTTTGCTGTCAGTACTTCATAGAACACTTTGTTGTCAGTATTTCATTAATAGAACACTTTGTTGTCAGTATTTCATTAATAGAACACTTTGTTGTCAATATTTCATTAATAGAATACTTTGTTGTCAGTACTTCATTAATAAAACACTTTGTTGTCAGTACTTCATTAATAGAACACTTTGTTGTCAGTACTTCATTAATAGAACACTTTGTTGTCAGTACTTCATTAATTTAACACTTTGTTGGCCATACTTCATTAATAGAACACTTTGTTGTCCATACTTCATTAATAGAACACTTTGTTGTCAGTACTTCATTAATAAAACACTTTGTTGTCAGTACTTCATTAAAAGAACACTTTGTTGTCAGTACTTCATTAAAAGAACACTTTGTTGTCAGTACTTCATTAATAGAACACTTTGTTGTCAGTACTTCATTAATAGAACACTTTGTTGTCAGTACTTCATAAACACTTTGTTGTCAGTACTACATTAATATAACACTTTGTTGTTAGTACTTCATTAATAGAACACTTTGTTGTCAGTACTTCATTAATAGAACACTTTGTTTTCAGTACTTCATTAATTTAACACTTTGTTGTCCATACTTCATTATTAGAACACTTTGTTGTCAGTACTTCATTAATAGTTGTCAGTACTTCATCAATAGAACACTTTGTTGTCGGTACTTCATAGAACACTTTGTTGTCGGTACTTTATAGAACACTTGGTTGTTGGTACTTCATAGAACACTTTGTTGTCAGTACTTCATTAATTTAACACTTTGTTGGCCATACTTCATTAATAGAACACTTTGTTGTCCATACTTCATTAATAGAACACTTTGTTGTCAGTACTTCATTAATAAAACACTTTGTTGTCAGTACTTCATTAAAAGAACACTTTGTTGTCAGTACTTCATTAAAAGAACACTTTGTTGTCAGTACTTCATTAATAGAACACTTTGTTGTCAGTACTTCATTAATAGAACACTTTGTTGTCAGTACTTCATAAACACTTTGTTGTCAGTACTACATTAATATAACACTTTGTTGTTAGTACTTCATTAATAGAACACTTTGTTGTCAGTACTTCATTAATAGAACACTTTGTTTTCAGTACTTCATTAATTTAACACTTTGTTGTCCATACTTCATTATTAGAACACTTTGTTGTCAGTACTTCATTAATAGTTGTCAGTACTTCATCAATAGAACACTTTGTTGTCAGTACTTCATCAATATAACACTTTGTTGTCAGTACTTCATTAATAGAACACTTTGTTGTCAGTACTTCATAGATCATTTTGTTGTCAGTACTTCATTAATAGAACACTTTGTTGTCAGTAATTCATAAAACATTTTGTTGTCAGTACTTCATTAATAGAACACTTTGTAGTCAGTATATTAGAACACTTGGTTGTCAGTACTTCATTAATGGAACACTTTTTGTCAGTATATTAGAACACTTGGTTGTCAATACTTCATTCATACAAAACTTTGTTGTCAGTAATTCATAAAACATTTTGTTGTCAGTACTTCATTTATACAACACTTTATTGTCAGTACTTCGTAGATCATTTTGTTTTTACTTGATAAAACACTTTGTCTTTATCATTTGAAAAAAACATGGACCTCATTACATTGAAATTGTAATTTTTGGGGGAAATACTAAATAAAAGGAATAATTTTCTTTTAAGCGTCAAAGTGGCATAATGTAGGTGAAATAGATTCATCTACTTTCAAGGATGATATTTTCCAAAGGGTATTGTTGAGCCTTTTTTTTTTTGGAACATATCTTGGCTCTGAAACACTGAGGTGGGGAGTAGGTCAGACAAAGTGACTACTTCTTAACTCAGTCCTAAATGAAGTGGACCATAATTAATTGTTGTAAATTAATTAGATTGTTTTTCCTACAGAGATGAATCAAAGTCAGCAGCAGCAACAACAGCAGCAGCAACAACAGCAGCAGCAACAACAACACATCCAACAACAGCTGCTGCCCCCTGCTGTGCTCCAGCCATTGATGCCACCAGGAAGGCAGTGGCCCCCACCAAACAATCCAGTCCAGGATCAAATAGCACAAGTAAAAGAAACTGGTCAAACTTCTAGAAACTCCAAGTGGCTTTTAGGCCAACGTTTCTCTATAAACTCCAAGTGGCTTTTAGGCCAATGTTTCTCTAGAAACTCCAAGTGGCTTTAGGCCAATGTTTCTCTAGAAACTCAAAGTAGCTTTAAGCCAATGTTTCTCTAGAAACTCCAAGTGGCTTTAGGCCAACGTTTCTCTAGAAACTCAAAGTGGCTTTAAGCCAATGTTTCTTTAAAAACTCAAAATGGCTTTAGGCCAATTTTCTCTAGAAAGTCAAAGTAGCTTTAGGCCATGTTTCTCTAGAGACTTAAAGTGGCTTTTGGCCTTTGTTTTTTCGGGGGGAAAGGGAGCTTTGTGTTTTTGTATAGGATGTAATGATGGGATAAGCATGAAAGTAGTGCTATATAAAAGCTATAATAATAATAATATTTTTAAAAAGCATAAATATTTAATCTTTAAGGGCTACAATTTTAAGTTCTCAAGATAAGGACTGGATCTAGAGTCTAGTTTTTTAAAAGCATTTATAAAAAAAAGGGGGGGAGGAATTGGAACTCATGATTCAAGCCGACATACTGACCAAACTGCGAGTGAGGTGCCTATGAAAATAGAAGATTTTATAGTTATAAACTGCTTGTTACTAACTTACCTTAAAGCGGCAACCTATAAAAGTGACTAATTCAGCATATACCACTACCTTAATCAAATACAAATATCTTTCCCTTGCTCGAGATACCAAACAAAATAATTACTTACCAATAGCTAATTAACTAATTGGTTAATTATTTTTTTTTTACTCTTGTGTTATCAGGTAAAAGAAATAATTGTGCAAAATTTCAGATTGGGAGAAATAACATGTAAAAACTTTTTACCAGACAGATAGAGTGAGTTGATATAAGTTTTGTAAAAAAGGATTCTGTTGAAAGGAAACAACATATACACATTTTTCAGTGTAGTGAAGTATGGCTATCTACTCTCAGACACATTATTACATAGAAGTTCACTGGCCTTTTCAATCTTCATTTATATATGACTCGTGTTGTTGTTGTTTTAAAACCTACCCTAGGCCCAGGCTCAGATAGTACAGCTCCAGGCTCACATCCAGGACCAGGTGACTCAAAGTGAAAGTAACCTTGCTGCTCAATATCAGGCCCTGATGCAGCAACAACAGGTTTGTTAGGACTTGTAGTTACACTTGATCCTAATTATGGAGTCATTGTTGGAGGGCGGGTCACTTTAACCTTTCCCCTTATTACTATAGATTAAAACTTATGCAAGGGCATTCATAATGAATTCAGTTGAACACAGTTTGTCTCCCTTTGTTTCATTTTTATGGATATATTTTAAATTTTAACACTTTTTATGGACAAGTCATTTATTTTAATGAGACAGTTTTAACATCAATTTTATAACCATTAATTTATCACAAAAGGGAATTAATATTTTCAATTTTAGATGATAAACAAAGGCTCTAGAACAACAATATTGTAAAATAAATTCTTTGGTGTTTTGGTTAGGAATGTGCAATGTCTAGGCAAACATTTTATGAAGATGTATTAAAAAGAAAAAGGAGGTGTGGTTGTTGAGTGTAAAGAGCTTGGCTTCTGAACTGGGATTTTTACTTTTGGGATCTTTAGGGCACCTCTGAGTCCACCCAGCTCTAATGGGTACCTAGCATTAGTTGGTGAAAAGTAAAGGTGGTTGGTCATTGTGCTGGCCACATAACACCCTTGGTAACAGTGGGCCACAGAAACTGATGGCCTTTACATCATCTGTCCCTTAGATTGCAAGGTCTGAAGAAAAAATGGGGGAATTATATAGGAATAAAAATTGTATTACTTTTTTTTAGAATAAGTATCTTTAGTAGGACTTTTTTTTAGAATAAGTATCTTTAGTAGGACTTTTTTTTAGAATAAGTATCTTTAGTAGGACTTTTTTTTAGAATAAGTATCTTTAGTAGGACTTTTTTTTAGAATAAGTATCTTTAGTAGGACTTTTTTTTAGAATAAGTATCTTTAGTAGGACTTTTTTTTAGAATAAGTATCTTTAGTAGGACTTTTTTTTAGAATAAGTATCTTTAGTAGGACTTTTTTTTAGAATAAGTATCTTTAGTAGGACTTTTTTTTAGAATAAGTATCTTTAGTAGGACTTTTTTTTAGAATAAGTATCTTTAGTAGGACTTTTTTTTAGAATAAGTATCTTTAGTAGGACTTTTTTTTAGAATAAGTATCTTTAGTAGGACTTTTTTTTAGAATAAGTATCTTTAGTAGGACTTTTTTTTAGAATAAGTATCTTTAGTAGGACTTTTTTTTAGAATAAGTATCTTTAGTAGGACTTTTTTTTAGAATAAGTATCTTTAGTAGGACTTTTTTTTAGAATAAGTATCTTTAGTAGGACTTTTTTTTAGAATAAGTATCTTTAGTAGGACTTTTTTTTAGAATAAGTATCTTTAGTAGGACTTTTTTTTAGAATAAGTATCTTTAGTAGGACTTTTTTTTAGAATAAGTATCTTTAGTAGGACTTTTTTTTAGAATAAGTATCTTTAGTAGGACTTTTTTTTAGAATAAGTATCTTTAGTAGGACTTTTTTTTAGAATAAGTATCTTTAGTAGGACTTTTTTTTAGAATAAGTATCTTTAGTAGGACTTTTTTTTAGAATAAGTATCTTTAGTAGGACTTTTTTTTAGAATAAGTATCTTTAGTAGGACTTTTTTTTAGAATAAGTATCTTTAGTAGGACTTTTTTTTAGAATAAGTATCTTTAGTAGGACTTTTTTTTAGAATAAGTATCTTTAGTAGGACTTTTTTTTAGAATAAGTATCTTTAGTAGGACTTTTTTTTAGAATAAGTATCTTTAGTAGGACTTTTTTTTAGAATAAGTATCTTTAGTAGGACTTTTTTTTAGAATAAGTATCTTTAGTAGGACTTTTTTTTAGAATAAGTATCTTTAGTAGGACTTTTTTTTAGAATAAGTATCTTTAGTAGGACTTTTTTTTAGAATAAGTATCTTTAGTAGGACTTTTTTTTAGAATAAGTATCTTTAGTAGGACTTTTTTTTAGAATAAGTATCTTTAGTAGGACTTTTTTTTAGAATAAGTATCTTTAGTAGGACTTTTTTTTAGAATAAGTATCTTTAGTAGGACTTTTTTTTAGAATAAGTATCTTTAGTAGGACTTTTTTTTAGAATAAGTATCTTTAGTAGGACTTTTTTTTAGAATAAGTATCTTTAGTAGGACTTTTTTTTAGAATAAGTATCTTTAGTAGGACTTTTTTTTAGAATAAGTATCTTTAGTAGGACTTTTTTTTAGAATAAGTATCTTTAGTAGGACTTTTTTTTAGAATAAGTATCTTTAGTAGGACTTTTTTTTAGAATAAGTATCTTTAGTAGGACTTTTTTTTAGAATAAGTATCTTTAGTAGGACTTTTTTTTAGAATAAGTATCTTTAGTAGGACTTTTTTTTAGAATAAGTATCTTTAGTAGGACTTTTTTTTAGAATAAGTATCTTTAGTAGGACTTTTTTTTAGAATAAGTATCTTTAGTAGGACTTTTTTTTAGAATAAGTATCTTTAGTAGGACTTTTTTTTAGAATAAGTATCTTTAGTAGGACTTTTTTTTAGAATAAGTATCTTTAGTAGGACTTTTTTTTAGAATAAGTATCTTTAGTAGGACTTTTTTTTAGAATAAGTATCTTTAGTAGGACTTTTTTTTAGAATAAGTATCTTTAGTAGGACTTTTTTTTAGAATAAGTATCTTTAGTAGGACTTTTTTTTAGAATAAGTATCTTTAGTAGGACTTTTTTTTAGAATAAGTATCTTTAGTAGGACTTTTTTTTAGAATAAGTATCTTTAGTAGGACTTTTTTTTAGAATAAGTATCTTTAGTAGGACTTTTTTTTAGAATAAGTATCTTTAGTAGGACTTTTTTTTAGAATAAGTATCTTTAGTAGGACTTTTTTTTAGAATAAGTATCTTTAGTAGGACTTTTTTTTAGAATAAGTATCTTTAGTAGGACTTTTTTTTAGAATAAGTATCTTTAGTAGGACTTTTTTTTAGAATAAGTATCTTTAGTAGGACTTTTTTTTAGAATAAGTATCTTTAGTAGGACTTTTTTTTAGAATAAGTATCTTTAGTAGGACTTTTTTTTAGAATAAGTATCTTTAGTAGGACTTTTTTTTAGAATAAGTATCTTTAGTAGGACTTTTTTTTAGAATAAGTATCTTTAGTAGGACTTTTTTTTAGAATAAGTATCTTTAGTAGGACTTTTTTTTAGAATAAGTATCTTTAGTAGGACTTTTTTTTAGAATAAGTATCTTTAGTAGGACTTTTTTTTAGAATAAGTATCTTTAGTAGGACTTTTTTTTAGAATAAGTATCTTTAGTAGGACTTTTTTTTAGAATAAGTATCTTTAGTAGGACTTTTTTTTAGAATAAGTATCTTTAGTAGGACTTTTTTTTAGAATAAGTATCTTTAGTAGGACTTTTTTTTAGAATAAGTATCTTTAGTAGGACTTTTTTTTAGAATAAGTATCTTTAGTAGGACTTTTTTTTAGAATAAGTATCTTTAGTAGGACTTTTTTTTAGAATAAGTATCTTTAGTAGGACTTTTTTTTAGAATAAGTATCTTTAGTAGGACTTTTTTTTAGAATAAGTATCTTTAGTAGGACTTTTTTTTAGAATAAGTATCTTTAGTAGGACTTTTTTTTAGAATAAGTATCTTTAGTAGGACTTTTTTTTAGAATAAGTATCTTTAGTAGGACTTTTTTTTAGAATAAGTATCTTTAGTAGGACTTTTTTTTAGAATAAGTATCTTTAGTAGGACTTTTTTTTAGAATAAGTATCTTTAGTAGGACTTTTTTTTAGAATAAGTATCTTTAGTAGGACTTTTTTTTAGAATAAGTATCTTTAGTAGGACTTTTTTTTAGAATAAGTATCTTTAGTAGGACTTTTTTTTAGAATAAGTATCTTTAGTAGGACTTTTTTTTAGAATAAGTATCTTTAGTAGGACTTTTTTTTAGAATAAGTATCTTTAGTAGGACTTTTTTTTAGAATAAGTATCTTTAGTAGGACTTTTTTTTAGAATAAGTATCTTTAGTAGGACTTTTTTTTAGAATAAGTATCTTTAGTAGGACTTTTTTTTAGAATAAGTATCTTTAGTAGGACTTTTTTTTAGAATAAGTATCTTTAGTAGGACTTTTTTTTAGAATAAGTATCTTTAGTAGGACTTTTTTTTAGAATAAGTATCTTTAGTAGGACTTTTTTTTAGAATAAGTATCTTTAGTAGGACTTTTTTTTAGAATAAGTATCTTTAGTAGGACTTTTTTTTAGAATAAGTATCTTTAGTAGGACTTTTTTTTAGAATAAGTATCTTTAGTAGGACTTTTTTTTAGAATAAGTATCTTTAGTAGGACTTTTTTTTAGAATAAGTATCTTTAGTAGGACTTTTTTTTAGAATAAGTATCTTTAGTAGGACTTTTTTTTGTTCCAAGTTTTCTTTAATCTACAAGTCAACATGTAACAGAATGGAATTGTTTATACTTTCACCTGTTGTTTCAGAACCAGATCCAAGAAACTATAGTGCAGAATCTGGATGACAAATTGAACTCGTTGCTGTCGGAGTGTGATGTCACCATGCTGGAGTGTAATGAAGTGGTGCAGCCCATTATAGAGTCCTGTACTAAGGATGCAATACTGGTCAGTTGAAGTAGTTGGCAGGTGGTCAGTTAAGTGGTCAACAGATCAAGTTGAGTTCCATTTGTCAAACCTACAGGTCAAAAGGTGGCTTAATGAGAAACAAAAAAATGTGTTGTCACTGCTCCATGTTCTCTTCCATTTGTGTGAACCAGGTCATAAATCCCAGGTCCTTAGCACTTGAACAGGAGTTTCAAATTGGCATCCAGGACTTTAAATTGTTCATCCGCCATAACCCTTAAAGTGATAGTGCCTCCCTGTCACTCATTCACCCCTTGATTATTTTGTGTTCCTCTGACTTGAACCCAGTTTATGCCCTTTCTAGGTAATAGAGCAGCTTAGTTACTTTTATTATTACATTTTTTAATGATAATTCCTTTAGTCAATTTTTCTTTTTTTTTTTTTTAAACTAATACATTATTTATGCTTCAAAGTGCTTTTAGAGTTACACTAATGGCCTTTGTTTGGTAAATAAACTGTATAACAACCCTAACATTTTTACCTGGAGTAACAGTGAATCTTCGTTACACAAGTCCACTTAACATGATACATTATGATAATAACTCCCTCTCCTAGGGGGAATAAGTCTTAACTAGTGACTAACCTACACTTGTATTTGTTAACAGCCTCTTAGACTCATTCCTTTATTGCCTATGTTCCCTTTTTGATTTATTTCAGTTTTCGTTCTAAGGTGTTCATTTCTAACAGATCAATTCTCTTTGTTCAGACTGTGTTCTTTATTAAACATGGACAAACTTAATGGGGAAAAAAATAATTTAAAAAAAATTGAAGCTTTAATTTTTTACAAAGAAGGAATGTGCTGAACTGTACATTCCAAAACATTATTTTGAACAACCTTTCTGTCATAACTAGGTCTTTGGATGCTCTTTGTTTCAGGAGCTTTACTTTTGATGTTCAACCCTTCCAGTGTGTTTCAAAGATTTCTTTGCATTCATTTTCCTAACATATTAGTATTATTGCTAATTTTTTAATTCTCAACAGCTTGTGACACCCCCTTCCAGCACTCTCTCCCCATTTGTGGGTGTTTTTCAGGAAAGCCTTAATCACCTTGACCTTTGTTGCACTTTCAACCAAAAATTTCAAGCTAGTCATTGCTGCCTTACCTGTTGCCTCCCCTTTCTGTGTCTCCACCATAGCATCCTAGTGTCAGTGTAAATCTCATCAGGGCCTTGACTTGAAGCTGTTTGTTACCACTTCCTCCCCCCCTCTCCTTTCTTTATGTAGTAAATGTATCTCTCCCTTGTCTTCTTTCTTCCTCCTTTCAGTGCAGGTCCCCCCCCCTCCACTTAGTGAATTAATTGGTTTACCTGTGTGTTGAACAACTGAACCAAGCAGACCCAGTGTCTTATGTAAATATTATTGCCTGCCCCTCCTGTCTCCCACATAACCCTTGCTCTAGTGGAAGACTTCTGAAAACCTTTTGTTGAGCAGTGTAAATGAATATTAGAATTCTTTCCTATTTATTCAACTTGTGATAAACCTTTTTTTTTTTGTAATTGTCAGAAATATTAAGTCAGAATGTCATGCATTGGTTTAGTTCCCATACTACAGAATTTTTTGTTTGAAGAAATAATTTCTATAAACTCTTTAAAGTCTTGCCAGTGCTCAGAATAAAAAAAAAAGTTAGCTATTCATTTTGACTGATCTTGTAAAAAAAAATAAAAAAAAATGAACAAATGATTGTAAGCTACTCATTCTGATTAGCCTTGGACTTTTGAGGGTTTATACTAGAGATTGCATGCAGAGTCAGAAGTATTCAACAATAATAACAACAAAAAACAATAAAATACAGAATTTAGACACGCATACACAAACATTTATGTGGTAATGGGAATAGAGCTTAGAATTTAATTTTTATAAGCCAATATTTTTTTACATATTACAGGCACTAGTGTTAGAATACAAAAGGATAGAGTTCTCTGACACTTACGAGCAGACTGGTCTTAAGTGGTTGGAAATTTTTTGTTCTGTATTTCTTATCCTCATTCTTAAAAACTTGTCATGGGCTAGACTGATTGACATTCATTACTATGGGAAACCTGCAATCTAGTTTGCTTAGCATTATTAAGGTCCATAAAGGAACTTACAGTAAATTGATATTGCTCTTGAAAATAATAATCTTAGAAAATAATTGATTGAAGTTCATGGTTTTGATTTCTTTTTCCTCAGGCTGGTAAGAATTGGATCATGCAGAGAACAACCTCGGAAAAGTTCTGTCATGCCATAGCCCAGTACTTCTTAAAAAGGTAAGGCTTTCAATACAGACATTATCTTTTATAACCAACTTAATTTTTTTTTTAAATTTCAGCTACATTAAACTATATTAGCTCCTTGGAGTTAGTTAAATAAAACAATAAATTAACCTCTAAGTGGATTTGTTTTTTCATCATATTGTATCAAAATATGTTTGTCCAGAACACTAATGGAAATGTAAAGAGCTGTCAATCTCATTGGTGAGGATAGTTTCTAGTTTGAACACATATGTTAAAATAAATCAGACTATTATGTTTTTGAAAACCAAAACTGGGGGAAAAAATAGTGACAAATAAATGCCATCTGATTTCTCTCTGATGTTGTTCCTCTAATTATGTCTCTTTGAAAGCATTCACACCACTGCTCAGTTTAACCAAAGGAAGTCTACAACTGAAGCAGGAAACTTATTGCCCACATTCCCAGCTCTTTAGTCTTGTTGATCCTTTGTTTTCTGTTTGTGTAACATCTTGAGAATGTGTGCACGATATTTTTATAGTGTGTGACGAAATTGTCACTCTGTTTCATGCTAGCTCTATGAAATCTACTATATTGTATTTACAGCAACTTGCAGTGTTGTGCTAAGTTTTGATTAAACTTTTGTGTCTTTTGACAGAATCACAGCCAAAGAGGCACCATTTCAGTTGAGACTCCATCTTATTTATTTGATCAATGATGTTATGCACCACTGGTAAGTTTTCTTACAAACACAAAATGTTTTGTTTCCTATAAATCACATTATGTTTTGCTACTTTCTTCAATCGTGTTACTCTTGTTATCTATGGATCATGTTATAGATCTTGTTAGACATAGATCATGTCCTATATTGTTTTGCAAAAATCTCAATGCGCATAAATCTAGTCAAATTATGTTGTGCACAGATCTAGTTAAATTATGTCATGCACAGACCTAGTTAAATTATGTTATGCATAGATCTAGTTAAATTATGTCGTGCACAGATCTAGTTAAATTATGTTGTGCACAGATCTAGTTAAATTATGTTGTGCACAGATCTAGTTAAATTATGTTGTGCACAGATCTAGTTAAATTATGCTGTGCACAGATATAGTTAAATTATGTTATGCAAGGATGATATTGTTTCATTGTGCTTTTATGAATCCCATTATGTTTTGATTGGCATAGATGATTTAACTTTTAGTCTTACAAAAAAAACAAGCAACTATTTATCTTGCATAATTATTTTTTGGGTTTCTAGCGTACGTCGTAGTGTTGAGAATCTCCGCCTTGCATTAGAGACTGTGGTGGTGCCTGTGTTCTGTACATCAAGTCTGAGTGCTGATGAGGACAAAATACAGAAACTGAATAAGGTCACACACATTTCTGTTATTTTTTTTTTTTTTTATTAAGTTTAGACAGCACTTTTTTTTTTTTTACCTATTTACTAATACAGTGCATGGTAACTGATGGGTAAAACACTTGGCTTACAAACCTAAGAGGTCTCAAGTTCAAACCCCAATAAAGACACTGGCATTTTGAACTTCAGGACCTTTTTTTAGGATGTCCCTAATTTCATCAAAAACAAACGGGTACCTGATATACATTGAAATGGGTACCTGATATACATTGAAATGGATTACTGATATACATTGAAATGGGTACCTGATATACATTGAAATGGATACCTGATATACATTGAAAAGGGTACCTGATATACATTGAAATGGGTACCTGATATACATTGAAATGGATTACTGATATACATTGAAATGGATACCTGATATACATTAAAATGGGTACCTGATATACATTGAGAAGTAAAAGCGTCTGATCATTGTGCTAGCCAAATATTATCCTCGTTAACCATTAGTGATGTAAACAGATGAGCTTTTCATCATCTGCTTCCATAGACCAAAAGGTCTGAAAAGGGTTACCATAACTGACCTTGAACTATTGACCAATACAAGAGAAAAAAAAGTCAAGTTTTGAGATATTATGTCATATGTGTTGTCAGATGGATTGCACACATGATCAAGCTGATTGGTGAACAGCTAAATAAATCAAGCATCAGAAATATCATTATTACAATGAATCAGTTCTGTGAATGTTGATACAATTGAATTTTGACTGTTCATTCATTTATTTATTTTTATTTTGAAACTATTTAAAGTTGTTTCTCTACTAATGATTTGTATTCTCAGTTGCTAGATCTATGGGAGAAGAACAAGTATTTCAGTCCAGACACACTCGAGGTGAGTTGTCTTTCTTTGATTAGACTTGTAGGAACATAACCAAACTGATCATGAGTCTCCCTATCCATTTCCTCTTAGATCTGGTATTCTGATGTCTCCACTAACTAGCCAGTTGTTAGCCTTAAAGCTTTGGTCACTTAATTCGATATTGTCCATAATGTGACAGGAATTGACCTAGTCCAGAAATTGGGTAAATAAGGGATGTCATTGTTTTATATCCATATATCATTTTAATGGAAGTTTATTTCTTCCTACAGAAAATGAAAGATCCTAGCCAGGCTTTGTCGAGTTACCAGGTAAAACACTGTCTTTATGTTCACTGTTTGTGCTAATAGTATGAACATAGTGAAATTTTGCTTTTCATCTTCTGATGTTTTTGTTTATACAGAATTTGTTGTTTGTTATTTTGGGTTTTTTTGTCTAGAAATATAATTACAATCTATTTAAAAGATGTTTTCATTCTCTTTGGCATAACATTTCTTTTTTGAAGTAATGCCTGTATTTTATAAGTTAAGATAATTTTATATTATATATGTTTAAAGATAATTTTATATTATATATGTTTAATGTTGTTGTTTTTTTCACATCAATTAATTATCCTTTTTTTTTGTAGGCCAATTTAATCACAGAGAATGCCCAGGCAGTCACTGCTATCACTCAAGCTATCCAGCAGCAGTATAGCAATCTAGAGAAACAGCATCAGGACTTTGTGACACATTTGAATGTTCAGCTTGCCACAGCCCAACAGCAGTTGCAGGTTCTGCTTGCACAGACCAACAGTACGTTTTAGGCTTTAATGCTTTTTTTTCCCTTTAATATTTTAAAAGTATACCTAAGCCTCCCACAGGCTAAGAATGAAGAAATGGCTCTTCACCAATCTCAATACAGCTGAGGCTGAATGGATCACAAAATCTGTGGGAGTCACTTTGAGCCTTATCTAGTCTCTTCTAATCTAAGATAAAATAAGAAGAGCCTCAACACTTGTCCTTTAGGGAGTTGAGGCTGAAAGCTTAAGACCCCAAAGAGTACTTCATGAAGTACTACAACGTTCTATGGAGAGTCTGATAGCAAACAGACCTTATTAATGGTCAGAGTTGTGCATGATTTGGATAGGGCACCATTTTATTTTCATCTGCACCCTTCCTCTCAAACACACATGCTGACATGCCATTGGGATGTTCAGATCTATTTTTTTGGCTTTTGTATGTCCCCATTATGAATATTTCCACATGCATACTAACTTTGAGGCCCAGAAAAACTTCATGACTCCATTTCTCTCAATGAGAAAAAATGCCCAATAAGCTCAGTAAGGTTGAGTTTGGTAAGTTAATAACATACTGTTCAAAGTATGTGTACTTATCTTCTGCACTTCCAATGCTATATTGGTTTTTGAGCGAGGAATACAGAATTGAATTATTTATCTTAATTTTCACTACCGTCTTTAGCCTTTATTATTTGATCTGCTTAATCATTTAGATGGAGGGGGAGGGGTGGAAGGAATTTTATCCACCTACATTTATTTATATACATTACTCAATCCCAGCTTGATATTTTTGTCTCATTAAATTCTCTGCTTCACAGACTCTGATGAATGAGTCTGTGGTATTTACTTTTTAAAATGAATTGCAATTACCTAGTTAAAAAAAAAAAGAATAATATCTTTTCTTAGATGGGCCGCCACCAGATGTTGGCGATTTTAATCCAATACCAGGTGGCAATATGGTTGGACAGATCCCAGGTCTGCTGGCCTTCCCACCACCTAATGTTCCGAGTGTGCCAGAACAAGTAAGATAACTCTTAAGTATTTAATTATTTTTTTTCTTTTACTTCCTGAAGTTTTGGATGATAGAGCTAGATGAAAAGAGGCATTTTTCATTAGTCTTTATAAATTGCAGGGCTACAACCAAAATGGTGGACCCCCTGGGATGTATGGTGGACTGCATCACCAGCCTCAGCAACCACAGCAGTTTGAGTACAACCATGGTTCTAATATGGGTCAGTCAAATTAGAAATCTTCTTCATTGTTTATTGGTATACCTTGTATTCTGTGTCTCAAGTCATGTGGATAGAGACTCAGATTCTAAGTTGTTACGTATCTAGGCATTGTTACCTAGATACTATTTTTTTTCTCTTGACCTGTAGGTTATCTGCCCCTTGTGTAATAAGTTTTTTTTTTATTTTTCACGGTGAGTCAAGCCACACAGACAGTGACCGGTCCTTGACCTATGTGTGTACCTCTGGTTGAAAGGAGGGTGTTTTTTTTTTTTTTTTTTCTTTTCTTCTGTCTCTTTGAAGAGCGTTCTAGAACTGGGTGTTGATGACTTACTGTTCTAGAAATTACTAGATATCGACGCGCGGTAGATTATATAAAGACCGCTCGCGTAACGTTGACGGACAGACATACGGAGACAGCCGTGAGACAGAATAGCGGAGACATTGCGTGACCCGTGCGTGGTATACCAATCGATCGTGTAAGTTAAGATTTTTTTCTTTTTCAAGGCCTTGCTTGTATTTGTAATTATATTTTCAAACTTTTGTATTGTAATATTTTTACAAGCCATTTTTGTAAAAGGGTTTTGGTCAACCCTTCCATTTTGTATTGAGTTATATTATGATTAAACATTAAGTTGATATTTTCGATTTCTTGTGTCATTTTTTTTTGTTATTCATTGTAAGTCTTTGATTAAATTCAGACTTAAGATAAGTGACACAACTACCTTTTTCTATTGTCACGTTCCCCTAGACAAGCCATTTAAAAGTAGAATTCAATTTGTAATACGTGACAAAAGAAGTTTGAGGGCTTTCGTCCCGGATATTTTTCTGAACCTATTTTCGTCTTACTTGAGTAATTTTGTAAAGGCGAAGTTGACTTTAACAAAAAATTTTTTTTGTTTGTTCAAAGAGTCGGAAGTAAAGTATCAATAGTATTGACCAAACTCTCTTAAGGTTTTTTGTTGTACTGATTTTGTACTGTATATTTACATTGTATACATATTTTTTTGCTTGTAATAGTTGTTAGTTAGTCATGGATATTCAGGTTTTTCTTGCAAATCCCTCTGTGGAAGAGCTTGATGCTTGTACTAGGAAGGAACTGGTCCTTATTTCTAAACAGTTAGGGTTAAAAATAAAATCAAATGCCCTTAAACAAGAAATCAGAGATAACATTGTAATCCATTATGTAGACGAGGAAGTGTTTTCTGAAGACCTTTTAGAGACCCTTAGACCCGATGAGGGTAAATCAGATTTAGAACTTCAGATAAAATTAAAACAGATGGAAATAGAAGCCCAGAAAGAATTAGAGCTTGCAGCGGCTAGAGAGCAGAAAGAAATTAAACAAAAAGAATTAGAGCTTGCAGCGGCTAGAGAGCAGAGAGAAATTAAACAAAAAGAATTAGAGCTTGCAGCGGCTAGAGAGCAGAAAGAAATGGAAATGAAATTACAAATAGAGTTAAAAAAATTAGAGTTAGCTGCTAATGTAAGACCAGATTCTTCCCCTGCCAGTCATACTGTTGAAGCAATAAAATTTTTGAAAATAATTCCACGCTTTAATGAAGCCACAATTGACAATTATTTTCCACAATTTGAACTTGCTGTGAAAAATTTTAATGTACCTGAAACTTTGTGGCCCACTTTGCTGCAAACAGTTTTGACTGGTAGAGCTGCAGAGGTATTTTGTTCTTTGACCATTGAACAACAAAAAGATTATAATGTTGTTAAGGCCTTAATTCTTAAGGCATATGAACTTGTTCCGGAAGCTTACCGAAAGCAGTTCAGGGATTGTCGCAAATCGGATGGCCAAACCCATGTAGAATTCCTGCGGGAAAAGGAGCGACGCTTTGAGAAATGGCTCACTTCCAGGGAAATCGGCACCGACTTTGCAAAATTCAAGAACCTAATGCTGATGGAAGAGTTCAAGAGTTGTGTGCGGCTGGACGTCCGTACGCATATAGCTGATCGTGGCGAGGAAGATGTGCACAAGGCTGCAGTGTTGGCAGACGATTATATAATATCACATCAATTTGCCAAGTATACGACGGATGTCAAGCCAAAACAAGTCAAACAGCCTGAGTCCACTGATAGCAACTCCATCAAGAACAGCAGTACAAATGACAGAAAACCTACTACAAGTAAAGCTACTTGTTCCTACTGCAAACGAGAAGGCCATAAAATTGACGATTGCTGGAAATTGAGGAAGAGAAACGAAAAAGCTCCTTCAAAAGTCAGCGCTTGCACAGTACAGTGGTCGGAGAGGTTTACTCCCTCATCATCAAGTCATATCAAGAATACCTCGACACCACCTGTTTCAAATGTATTGACTGTACAAGACTCTCCGAAAATGTCTCCACGATGTTCCAATGACTCAAACAAGAGTTTTTCAAATACATCAAGCCGATGTTCCAATGACTCAAACAAGAGTTTTTCAAATTCATCTTTACGATGTTCCAATGACTCAATCAAGAGTTTTTCAAATACATCAGCCGATGTTCCAATGACTCAAACAAGAGTTTTTCAAATACATCAAGCCGATGTTCCAATGACTCAACCAAGAGTTTTTCAAATACATCACCCCGATGTTCCAATGACTCTATCCAGAGTTCCCATAATACATCACCCTGATGTTCCAATGACTCTATCCAGAGTTCCCATAAGACATCACCCCGATGTTCTAATGACTCCATCAAGAGTTCTCCAAATACATCCAAAAGATGTTCTACTGACTCAAGAAAGAGTTTCTCCACTGCGTCTCCTAGAGATGTCAATGACTCCAGCGAGAGTTCGACCCAAGTCCAGTCTGCATCAACCAAAATTGATGTTTTATTAGAGGATTTTAAGCCTTTCATTTCGGAAGGATTCGTATCACTACCCGGTGATTCTACCAGTCTACGACCTATCACCATTTTGAGAGACACAGGTGCCTCACAATCGCTACTTTTAGAGGGTATCTTGCCCTTGTCAAAATCATCATCGACTGGGAAGAGCATCCTGTTACGAGGCGTAGAGCTTGGATGTATAGATGTGCCTCTACATCTAATCGACATAAAGTCAAATCTCATTACTGGGCCGGTTGTTGTAGGTGTCCGACCAACATTACCATTGGAAGGCATCTCGTTGCTGTTAGGCAATGACTTAGCAGGTGGAAAGGTGATAGCCGAACCCATCGTCACTCAAACACCCGACTTATCTGCCACACCCGAGGAAGACCTAGAGTTATATCCAGCGTGTGCAGTAACAAGGGCAATGAGGTTGAAAGCATCTCAAGAAGAGAACGTCATCAAGGCCAACAGTAACCACGATGATGTGGACTTGAGCACCACATTCTTTGCTTCTCTTGAAGAAGAACCAACGCCAAATTCTGAAAAGCCGGCATCAACTCGAAAACAGTTGATTGAGGACCAAAAGAAGGATCCAGAGCTCGCCAAACTTCGAGAAACCGCAATGACATCACAAGAGGCAGAGCTAGCATCAACGTGCTACTACATCCAAGATGATATGCTCTTCAGGAAATGGAAACCTCCAGACGCATCCAACGAAGAAGAATGGAGAATATGCCATCAAATCGTGGTACCAGAAAGATACCGAGCGTACATCATGAATCTGGCTCATGACACACCAATGTCAGGTCATCTCGGCATCCACAAGACATACCACAAGATTATGTCACACTTCTTCTGGCCACGTTTGAAGAAAGATGTCATCCAGTACTGCCGATCCTGTCATGCCTGTCAGATGGTTGGCAAGCCAAATCAAAAGATCCCTGTTGCTCCTCTGAAGCCGATTCCAGCCTTTGAAGAACCTTTCAGCAGAGTACTTATTGACTGTGTTGGTCCTCTCCCAAGGACAAAAGCTGGCAACCAATACCTATTGACCATTATGTGTGCTTCAACTCGTTTTCCTGAGGCTATTCCTCTAAGGAACATAAAAGCATCGAACATTGTAAAGGCCTTAATCAAGTTCTTTACTCTATTTGGTCTACCAAAGTCCATCCAATCGGACCAAGGAACGAATTTCACGGCCAATCTTTTCAAGCAAGTCATGACTCAGTTGGGCATCAAACACTGCATGTCGAGTGCGTATCATGCCGAGTCGCAAGGCGCTCTTGAGCGATTCCATCAGACTCTCAAGAACATGATCCGAACCTATTGCTTTGAGCACGAAAAAGACTGGGACGAAGGAATCCACATGCTGCTGTTTGCAACCCGTGAATCCGACCAGGAATCGTTGGGATTCAGCCCTTTTGACTTAGTCTTTGGCCATTCGGTGCGCGGTCCCTTGAAATGTATAAAAGAGACTTTGTTGTCACCAACAGCCACTGAAGGACTTTTAGACTATGTAAGTAAGTTTAAAACTAGACTTTATGATGCTTGTGTTCTGGCCAAAAATAACTTACAAAACACCCAATCCAGCATGAAACGCTGGTATGATAGAAAGGCCCGTGTTAGAGAATTTTCTCCCGGGGATAAGGTGCTTGTATTTTTGCCCATACCGGGTCAACCCTTGCAAGCCAGATATTTTGGTCCCTATGAAATTGAGACCAAAATTAGTGACCTCAATTACACAATCAAAACCCCTGACCGTAGGAAAAAGACTCAGCTATGTCACATAAACATGCTGAAGCCTTATGTATCTCGGCCAGATCACTCAGAGAAGAGTAATTGTGTTTTAAATACAGTCAAAAGTTGTTCAAATAGCCATGTTTCTCCTATTGATGATGATATTGTAAAGGAGAAATTTGGACAATACAAAATACCTAATTCTTTTGTATTACAGAATTTGGATGTAAAACTGTCTCATCTGTCTTCGACAGAAAGGCCAGTTATCATGAAACTCATTAATGAATTTAATGACATTTTTTCTGATGTACCAAAACAGACTAATGTTATAATGCATGATGTAGATGTTGGCGAGGCTACTCCAGTCAAGCAGCATCCTTACAGGGTCAACCCTGAAAAACTTGCCATACTTAGGTCAGAAATCAAGTATATGCTTGAAAATGACCTCATTGAACCAAGTTCCAGTAGCTGGAGCTCCCCATGTGTCTTGATACCTAAACAGGACAAGACTTATCGTTTTTGTACAGACTACCGTAAGGTAAATGCTGTAACAAAGACCGATTCGTTTCCTATCCCTAGGATAGACGATCTCATAGATCGTATTGGTGACGCTAAGTACATCACCAAAATAGACCTACTTTCAGGTTATTGGCAGGTTCCCCTGACTGATAGGGCAAAGGAAATCTCCGCCTTTGTCACCCCTGATGGTCTGTACCAATACAAAGTGATGCCATTTGGCATGAAGAATGCTCCTGCCACTTTCCAGAGAATGATAAATGCCCTGCTTGCTGACATGGAGAATTGCCACGCATACATAGACGATGTAGTAATTTTTAGCCAAGATTTTTCTAGCCATTGTAAACAACTGCATTGTCTTTTTACTAAACTTTTACATGCAAAAATTACTGTAAACCTGAGTAAGAGTGATTTTTGCCAGGCTTCCATCCAATACTTAGGCCATATTGTAGGACAAGGCCAGGTGAAACCTGTAATGGCCAAAGTAGAAGCTATCCAAGCTTTCCCTATTCCTGCTGATCGGAAACAACTCCGAAGATTTTTGGGAATGTCTGGATATTATAGAAAATTTTGCGAAAATTTTTCTGTCATTGCCAGTCCTTTAACAAACCTCCTGAGAAAGAACGTCCGATTTACTTGGACGGATGAATGTCAGAAAGCCTTTAACCAAATTAAGCAGATATTATCTAGCTCCCCCATTTTGATGGCTCCTGATTTCGGAAAACCTTTTAGGTTAGCTATTGACGCCAGTGACACAGGTGTTGGGTCAGTCCTTTACCAAGAAGATAATTTCCAAGTAGAGCACCCTATTTGTTTCTTTTCCAAGAAATTTAATAGACATCAAAGAAATTATTCTACTGTGGAAAAAGAATGTCTTGGGTTGATTCTTTCTATACAACACTTTGATTTTTATATCAGTGGGTCCAGATGGCCACTGGTTGTATTTACTGACCACAATCCCCTTACATTTATCCACAAAATGTCTGGCAAGAACCAACGACTTCTCAGGTGGAGTTTATTTTTACAAGAGTACAACCTAGATCTTAAACACATAAAAGGCAGCGAAAATGTTATCGCCGATGCCTTATCTAGATTGTAAAAAGTATTTTGATGTATATTTTTTTTTATATATATCATGATAAATCCATTCTGTAATGTAAATATCATTTTTGTAATTGTTCTAAAAAGATTTCCATTTCGTGGAAATGTAAACTTTTTATTTTTAGGAGGGAGGTGTTACGTATCTAGGCATTGTTACCTAGATACTATTTTTTTTCTCTTGACCTGTAGGTTATCTGCCCCTTGTGTAATAAGTTTTTTTTTTATTTTTCACGGTGAGTCAAGCCACACAGACAGTGACCGGTCCTTGACCTATGTGTGTACCTCTGGTTGAAAGGAGGGTGTTTTTTTTTTTTTTTTTCTTTTCTTCTGTCTCTTTGAAGAGCGTTCTAGAACTGGGTGTTGATGACTTACTGTTCTAGAAATTACTAGATATCGACGCGCGGTAGATTATATAAAGACCGCTCGCGTAACGTTGACGGACAGACATACGGAGACAGCCGTGAGACAGAATAGCGGAGACATTGCGTGACCCGTGCGTGGTATACCAATCGATCGTGTAAGTTAAGATTTTTTTCTTTTTCAAGGCCTTGCTTGTATTTGTAATTATATTTTCAAACTTTTGTATTGTAATATTTTTACAAGCCATTTTTGTAAAAGGGTTTTGGTCAACCCTTCCATTTTGTATTGAGTTATATTATGATTAAACATTAAGTTGATATTTTACCTTCCGATTTCTTGTGTCATTTTTTTTTGTTATTCATTGTAAGTCTTTGATTAAATTCAGACTTAAGATAAGTGACACAACTACCTTTTTCTATTGTCACGTTCCCCTAGACAAGCCATTTAAAAGTAGAATTCAATTTGTAATACGTGACAAAGTGTAATACTGCTAACTATAGTCACAATTTTCCTTATATAATATGAAAAACTACATTCGTATTGGCTGGCCTCTAGCCTATTGTCACCTGCTAATCTTCAAATATTTGGAGTTGTTTCCCTTATCATACCTGTCTTGGGAATTCACTCATTGCTGTTGCTTTAAATAAGCTGTAATGACATTTATCAAACACTTTATGTCAATTTTATACAATGATTGAAATAGTAGCATGGTTTGTTTTCCTGTGTATGTAATAAAATTTGTTCTTTTATTTTTGTAACCTACATCTTTGTCTCCACAGCGATGTTACCATCAGATTTGCAAGGTCTGCCTGGTGGGCTCCTGCCCATGCCAGACTTTAGTAAGCCACCACCAGGGTTTCCACCATTGGGGCCTCTTCCTCCGGGTCTTGCTGCCATTATTCCTCAAGTGGACCTTGACCTTACTCCGTCAGTTCCTTACTACGAGTTACCTGCAGGTCTGCTTGCGCCTTTGGTCAGAGTAAGTGTCTAAACTGTTTATACCTGCAGGTCTGCTTGCGCCTTTAGTCAGAGTAAGTGTCTTGACTGTTTATACCTGCAGGTCTGATGCGCCTTTAGTCAGAGTAAGTGTCTCAAATGTTAATACTTGCAGACTGTTGGACATCATGTTTTACAACAAGTTCTCTGTCCTACAAAGTTTGTTAACACCAATGTATTCATTCATGTCAGTTGATTTCAGTTCTTCTTTGAACATAGCCTGAAAAACTTAAGAACCATCATCAATCTATTTTTTTGTTTTGTCTATAGGGTTTTTATTTGATGGGAAAGTTTGTCTTTTTCAGAAGTTTTGTCCACCTTGATCATCTCTTTTTTTTTCTCATATCACAGTCAGTGCAGACAAAGTCGTACAATTATTGTTATTCCATTTACAAAATTAATCTTTTTTTTTTTTAAACTTATTTTAAGTAGGCCTATAGCCTGATTTTGTATTTAATAAGAGAGACAAAAAAATAAATAAAAAGAATAGAGTGGAAATTCTGGTCATCTTTGACATTCTGCCTGTATGTTAAAATCATTTCCTCGTGTTGACTCTGAATGTTGTTGGAATGTTTCAGCTTGAGGATTTTGAATACAAGCCTCTAGATCCTGAACACATTCGTCTGCCTCCACCAATGCCTCCAAGTGAGAGACTTTTGGCTGCTGTTGAGGCTTTCTACCAGCCTCCTTCCAGAGAAAGGCCAAGAGATGGGTAGGCTATTTATTAAAATGATTAGATTGAAAACTTAACGTTATAATTATACCCATTGAAGCAGAGACTATTTAAGTTACTCTCAGACCTAGTGTCTTTGTGATAAGACTATAGAGCTGGAATAAGAATCTTTGGTTTTCAGTTTAGACTTTCTATCCAAAATTTGAATGTTACTTTCATTTTTTTTTAAATGGCTCCCTAAGACACATCAAAATTGTTTTTATTAATTAATTTGGTCGTTTAGTTATTTATTCACAAACTATATACAAGTCTTAGAGATGGAATAGTATCTACTCTTCTAATTATATACAAGTCTTAGAGATGGAATAGTATCTACTCTTCTAATTCAATGAACTTGTAACAGCTGTACAATAAAGAAATTATTTAACTACATGTTTTATTTTTGCTTCTTTCCTAGAGATGGCTGGGAGAAACTTGGTTTATATGAATTCTTCAGGGCCAAACAGCGCGCCAGAAGAATGAAAGAGGAAGGCAGATACTCCAGGTCCAGATCACGGTCTATGTCACCTAATTATCTGGAAATGAGTCCTCCACGTCGGAGGTTCAACAGTGAGGAGAGGAGACAACAGTGAGGACATTTTAAAATCATCCTGTCTATCCTAATAGAAAATAGTCATGTGTTTGATGTTCTAAATATTTTTAAAGTGTTAAGCTAATATATAATTAAGCAAATAGATAATGTGTTTTTAATAGGGTTATTGCTAAAAGAATGTTTACTATCTATCATTGAGGTACTCTTCTCATTAGAGACTTTTCCATATACTGTACTAGTAAAAGCAAGAGTAACTGTATTAATTTATCTTGGCATTTACTATAAGAAATTTTGTTTTTTACCTTAATGGTTTGGTGTCAACTGTTTGGAAGACTTAGTTTCCACTAGAGGTGTATCTCTATGTGACGTGTATATATCAGGCATTAAAATGTGGATGTTGATTTATAAATTTGACATCTAATGTTTTTAAAAACATTTCTTGATGTGTTTTAAGTAGATGTATACATGCACAGCCATACTTTTATTTTCTTTAAGATCACGCTCAAGGTCCAGATCCAACTCTAGGTCACCATCACGGAGTCCAAGAAGAAGACAACAGAGATCAAGGTCAAGGTCTCCCATGGGCTACTTACGGTCCAATGATTCACCGTCCGCTGGTCAAGGTCCACCACTAAGGCGATCAATGTCTCACGGAAGAAGTCCCACACCTCCATCTTTTGGGTAGGTTTCTTTTATACACTTTAGGAGAGCATCCTTTCATATTAAAAAAAACAATAATTGTCATTTTGGTGTAAACCTAGTTGCTATATATATATGATATATATATATATATATATAATATAGTTGCTTTTTTTTATTACAGCATCTATATATAAGTTATTTGTTGTATTATCTTAGATTGTAATTTTAGTATCTTCCTTTTAGAAATGTGTCTAACAATTTGTCTATTTCATATAATGAAACATAATGAAAGTAAGCCAAATCTATGTTCATACTAGTTTTACTGAAACTTTTCTTTAGTACTTGGATTGTATTTAATGATTTGATTGCCAAGGGATCAAAGGAGTTATTTCTGTTTGTTTATTACTTAAACGATTTGTCTGGGTTACATGTGGCAAAACATGCAGGTTGCAATTAGGTTTGCATGGTCATGTAAAATACTGCACTCATCCTTAATCTTAGGAATGGAAGACAATGCCTATTACTTCAATTTTGTTTTATGTAGTATTTGAACTTGTCAGTTGTGAGTTATTTTTATTGAGGGTTATTTTTTAATAATTTTAATCAATAGTAAGTTTGAGGTAGAATTGAAATAAGAGTGTCATGGAATTATTCACAATTCATCTCAAGATTAAATTATAATTATGTTGTATATTGATTCTTTGTTTCCAGTGCACGTGTTGATAGATATTAAAGAAGTAATCAAGAAAATATTTAAAAAAAAAAAAAAAAAAAAGCAAAGTATTCTGTGAGGGGGGGGGGGGTGCATTTCTTTCATGTTGTTTGGTCAGTTTTTAAAAGCACATTTACATCTCTTCAAACACACACACACACTTGATCCATCAGCTTTGGTATTGTGAATACTATTTTCTAGTGTTATCTTTTTGACTGGTGAGTCAGGATGTTTAACATGGAAAGACTCATTATGTCTAAGAATATAATTCTGCATCTGATACTTTTGTTAATGTAACTTGTAAAGTAACTGCAAGAAGCTCTGGAAATCAAGTTTTCAGCCAGTTAATAAGCTTAAGGGCTAACAGCAGGCAACAAGACAGTAAGAATGACGTCTAACTTCACTGTTGTTTCTTCTCCGCCAGGTCATCCTTCTCTCAGTCTCCACTTGACTCGAGGCTAGGCGAGGAAAATAAAGGTCATCAGCTGCTAAAAAAAATGGGTAGGTCACATATTTATATTTCTTTTTTTAACCAGCTTTCTGGTGCTGAGCTGTAGGCTCTTTAGCGGGTCACTTTAAATTAGCAGCAGTGTCATGTTTTACTGCCTGACTGGCATTTTAAGATGCAAGCTTCTACTGGGTCAATAATATAGACCAGTGTATTTTTTCTTTCTGTTTTGAATGCTCTGTTTGAATTCTATGACTTGTGTTTTGTGACTTAACTTGTTCGATTAGATCTTGCAACATCAATTAATTCTTTCAGCAAGTAACTTTGCTAGCGCTGGCAAGTGCGGCGTAAACTTTTTATTTCACACTTAATTTTTATTTTCCGCATGTGAGAGTTATTGTTCTTTTTTTTGGTTGTAAATTGGATTCGGAACAAGACATTTTTTCAAATGACAACATTTGTTAGTGATTTTGCTTTTTAAGGTTATATTGCAAGACCCAAAATATTTTAATAATACAAAAATTTTAGTGCATTTTTTTTTTCATCTTTTATTCAATTTAAAGTGACAAATAGTGTCAATATTTATGGATTAAATGTAGAATTATAAGGTTAAATCTTTCAGTATATAGATTCAGTATATTTTGTTTGTTTTTCCATACTCAGTTTAAACTTATTAAAAGAAATATTTTCTTAAATTGTTTTATTTATTACACTTTTGTAGCCAATTCATTTTCCTTTAAAATAAAATCAAATAAAAAGTAAGTTTAGTTCTAGTAATGCTACCCCCCAGCAAATTTTTGTTCATCCCGGAAAACCCCATTTTTTCAATCAAAATAAAATGCACTGAAAGAGTTAATATTTGTATTCAACTCATGGAAGAGAATTAGATTTTTATTTAGAAAATCAAGCAAGATCTGTAAAAAAAAATAATTTTTAATCAACCTAGATTTTGTATTTTATAATTTTTGAGAAATGAAAGTCCTCTTGATCAGAAAGCAATCAATATACAGATATTTGCAAAACACAAAACATTAAAACTACGTGTGAAGATGCTACAAAATATCCACTTTTGTTTTCTTCCTTAATGCTGGCTTAAGTTTTGTGGAAAACTTGCTTACATGAAGTCATCATCAAATTAAGTCTGCTGGCTCATGTTCTCTCATTATAAAAGCAATTGAGAATTGTATGTACATTGTCAATGAAATAACATTGTCCAGCAGTCAGTATGTTTTATTTTCTAAATCTAGGTTGGGGTGGCCGTGGACTGGGTGCTGGGGAGCAAGGCATCGTAGACCCCGTGGAGGCAGCTGAGGTCAGGGATCGTTTGGACATGCACAAAGGAATCGGCATTGACCTTCGTGATCCATTTGAACAGTTTCGCAAAAATAAAAGCCAGGGCTTCATCCAGCGAATGAAGACGAGAGATGAAGAAAAACGTAAGACCCAGTTTTGTTTAATACAGGATAGAATTTTGTTATTAGTAAATTGATCTTTTTTTAAAATAGCCCTTATAGTATCAAAAATGATTTAACAGATATGGAAAGAAATTAAAACCCATTCACTTTTACTTGAACACATCTGTTTATGCTCAACTCCTAATGTGGCATGATACAATAGCAAGCTGCTAGCACTTTTTTTTTTTTACCCTTTAACCTTTATAAACAAAATGTTTTATTAAAATAATTTTTTGTCTTTTGTGAAAACCTGGCATTTTTTTAATATGTTAAAAACTATAAAGATAGATAATTTATTATGATTATTTTAGAGTTTTCTCTCTTTGCTTACGCTGAAATTTAAAAAAGTAAATCTTGAGTTCATGGGACCAAATAGTTAAGATGTCTAAGAATGAACAAATCTTCTCAGTGATGTAACTGTACTTTGTCTTGTTTCAGCCAAGAAGAGATCAAGATTCAACGAGTAAAAAAAAGTCTCTGATTTTGTCTTGGACTGTGGTGCAAGTTTTGGTTTTTATATTGTTGTTGTCTCAAGTGATGGGGTGAAGGTCATCACTGAACATTGAACAAATGTATTCTCAGTATTTTGTTTCATTGTTAGTAAGATTCTATGAATTGAAGAGTTGATGTGTTTTTTTTTGTCTTCATCTTGTGAGAATAAATTGTGATGATTAAATTTAAAAAACAAGTGTCTTCTCTGTTGCTAATTGAATTGAAAACAAATTTGTTTTGTTAATGCTTTTTGGCCTATTATAAACAAAAATTTGGCACAAACAAAAGAAACAAGAAAAACAACAAAAAAAAACTTTTTTAAAAACAAAGTGTAATTGTGTCAATTACTTTGGATCAGTCATGTAATTAAATTTGTAATAGATCTAGACCAACAAACAAATCTGGGGAATTAGAACTGTTAGAATTGTTTTTGTTTATTGCTATTTCAAGCTTTTAGCTTTCTCAATGCGCTGTGATCCCATCACTTATCTGGACCAGTTGGGAAAATGGGATGGCGAAAGAGATATCTGAGTGAAGTTTTACTGTGTTTGCTTTAGAAAAGAGTTTATAAAAAAAAGGGGGGAGGCGAACGGTCTCAGTTTGAACTCATGTCTCAAGCTGACATGCGACCACTCTGCTCATGAGGTGCCTATAATAATATGTAATTCAGAAGTAATTCAGCTTATTACAGCACTTTAGTCAAGTAAAATTTTTTCCCTTGTTCGAGACACCAAACATAATAATTAATTACCAATCATACTTAACTAATTGGTAAAATTTTTAAATTGACTCATGTTGTCAGGTAAAGGAAATAATTGTGGGAAATTTCATCTTGATCTGAGATTGGGTGTCGGAGAAACATTTACTGACTTTTTACCAGACAGAGTGAGTTGAAATAAGCTTTGTAAAAAAATGTGTAACTAATATTTCTTAGAAAAACTTTCCAAAAGTGACATTGACTAGATCTTGAGTGACAGTCTCTTTGTCTACTTTTCAAATTAAACAATTAAGTCTTTTTTTATTTTTATTTATTAAACAAAGAAAAACAAGTGATAAAGGAATTTTGTTTAATTATGTTTACAGAACACAATTTTCAATAGAATACATGTGTACTCAGACACAGAAATTATTTGACAACATGAAATAGAACACAATATGAAGAGATACATTCATTGAACATGTCAATTAGTGTTTCAGTGTACCTTGGAGGAGAGGGATTTTGCACTATATAAATATTCTAATTTGAATCATGTGTTTGGATTGGAACAAAATATTGAACTGTGAGTGCATCTCCTAATGACTTGGTGACTTTTTACATCTCAAAAGACAATCTTTTCCCTTTGCAGCTTAACTCTTTCTCTCCTAACTGATGCTACCAACGTTGATTTGACCTCATTAAATTAAGTTAATTTTCGGTTTTATAAACTTTAATTTGCGTTATATAAACAGAACATGCATTCTTGTATAATTATATAGTACATTTTCTGATAACACACAAGAAAGTTATGGTTTCATCATAACAGGGTAGTGAAACACAAATGAGAAAAATGAATAATTCCATGGGAACGTGGAAAATAATAACGGAGAGAAAGAGTTAAGAGATAAAGTGACCTCTCAATTGCTAGGGGAAAGCCTGGGGGGTAAATGCTGGGTTGCCCACACGTCAATACTAGCCTCTAGCGACTATTCCAGCACTAACTGTTTCTATAATCATAAACTTTGCACATGCCTTTCAACTTAATGATTTGATCATTTTTTTTATTCACTGGGCTAGAGGTGCAGTTGTTTCCCTGACTGTAGTAGAAAATGTCCCAATCAAACTTCAGTCATGTGATCAAGGTATGTGATGAAATTATTACACAGTTACTGTGATCATCTAGGAAGGTATCAAGTATTGTGATGGTGAGCAGAAAGAACATGTTTGTAGTTGAATTATTGTGATCATTTGCAATATAAAACCAATTTGTTTATCACAGTTACAAATATATTTTCATAATTGACATTTAAGCTCAGAATGAGAATTGAAAATTATTTTGTAAAAAGTCATAAATAAAATCAACATGAAAGACCAAAGAATCAATATTACATTAAGTCATTACAAATGAAGCATACATGACAAAATAATTATGTTAGAGACTCTTTAAAATTTCTTTGGGGTAGCCAACTCTTAAAATTGCTTTGGGTAGCCGAGTACTTTTTCAAATTTAAATAGCAGCGTATCAAATCTAACTGATGGAAGTGACCTGTCCTCACTCCCCTCCCCTAATGAATGAACCACACCAGTATGTAGACTAGAGAGCACTGAGCAATCTTAAATGATGATTGAATGACATGCTGTATAAAGTATCATGATAATCTACATTAAGTTATAGGAGATATTCCCATAAAGACTTATCAATGCATAAGGCAAGGAATGTCCCGCTATCCCTAGTGCATTATTTTATTGAAAGAGTGTAGCCAGCACTATTATCAATTTTCTTTTGACTTTGCTCAGCTCATGCCAGGTACTCTTTTCTAACAATTTTTTTTTCTAATTAAAATCAAACAAACCTAAACTTGACCCTTGTGAAGAGTAAACCTAGGGGCCTAGGACTTTATGGACATTGGGGTAGGCATAGGACTTTATGGACATTGGGGTAGGCATAGGACTTTATGGACATTGGGGTAGGCATAGGACTTTATGGACATTGGGGTAGGCCTAGGACTTTATGGACATTGGGGTAAGCCTAGGACCTTATGGACACTGGGGTATTCATATGTAAACCTAAGCCTAGGAATTTATTCATGTCGTGTATATTTAAAGTGAGTCTGTTTAAAACTATAAACTATGGCTACCCCACAAAAAAAAGAAAATAAAAAGCAAAGCAAACACAACAATACAAAAAGATGAAAGTATCTACTTAAATAATAGCACAAAAAAAAAGTTTTAAAAAATTACTTCCTAATTTGGCCATTTCCAAATGTTATGAAATCTTATTTTTATTTTCTGACATTCCTTCGGAAATGAAGATAATAAGGTCCTAGCCCTGACCTCTAGCAGAACATCAGCGGAGGAAAGTGGGCTGGATTATACTATGGAACATGGTGATCAAAGCCACAAGGGAACACCATATGACCAATAGCTATCCAGGCAGGCCATAAAATAAAGTATAAAAAAAAAGCTGATTGTAACTAATAGAATCAAGTGAAATGAATAGAACCATACCAGAGACAGCAAAAAAAAATAAAAAATGGAGTCGCTTAAAACAACTATTAAAAGACAATATAATATAAAATAATAACAAAAAGCATGGCTTAAAAAAAAGGTATTTGACAAATCATACACTAGCCCCCCAACCTTGTTTAAAAGCCAATACAATTACCAGTCCAATCTCATGCTGACAAAAACAGTCAACTGGTTCATAATTCAATTATGGGATAATTATTAAGATAGGATTGGATGTATTTGGACAATACATTGACATTTGAAAGATTAGAAAACTATCACAACATTTTGAGGGTTATGATTTGGAATGTTATAGTTTTTCGTGTAACAAAATGCAGTCATCAAGACCCAATTATTACTATTGTATTTGAAAAGTAATTTATTTCCAACTTAAACAATTCATACTTGACCTGATGCTGATATGTATTCAGTTTAAAAATTTAAAAAATTGAGATAATGAAAAAGGATTAAAAAATGACCAATTATTCTTGAATAGCAGGTCAACTATTGGAAACTGTCTAGTACGGTATATCTTTAAAAATACAACATGAAATTATGTTTGGTTAAGTCAATAACAGTAGAATTATGCCACTTCCCTGCATATGTCAAGTACCTATAAGAGTTGGATGAGCTAAGGGATGCCCTATCAAATCCCATTCTTCACCATGATTTAAACCCAAGACCCTTTGGGTTGGAGGCCAAGCACTTTATCACTCAGCCGACTATTCTTTGTTCCCTAGCAGTAAATGTTCAATTTACTATACTATGAAAATGAAGCTGAAAGATTTGGAAACACTTCAGTTTACTGTCAAAGTAAGTACTAATTTCAAACAAATAGCTGGTGATATTTTTGTCAATGTGTAAAATTGTTAGTAGCCAGAGAACTACAAATAGAAAAGTGGCATAGCTAGGGTGGGGGAAAGGGAGGGTGTGGGCCAAATGTGGGCCCTCAAGTTGTTTTTTTTTAATTAACTTTATGCCAATGCCATGTAATCATGGAGTCAAAACTACTAGACAGCATTGATCTACATTATGTTACGGCTGTCTTTGCTACAGATATGAAATTGAGATTTGTCACTTGTAAATTATCTTGCCAATAAACAGTAGTATACAGTAGTATTCACTAAAAGATTGATTATTTTTTGTTAAATTTTAGTAACAATACAAATCTTAAAAGTCACCCTATAGCATAAAACATGTTTCTACACATGAGACTTGAACAACTCAGACAACTATTAAGTATGCCCTACTCATTACAAAAATATATCATACTAAAGAATATGTTCTCATAGCCTCAATTAGCCTCCATTAAGTTTGTTAACAAGCACTATACAGATTAAATAGCATTTTTATTAATACTATATTTTTAATGACTTGAAAAAACAAAAAGCAAAAAATGCTGAAAGGAAAGAAAGAAAATAAATAAACAAAATAGAAGCAAAAAAAAAAAATTAAATTATTATCACATTGACAGGGAAAACCATTAGTTTAACATTGTACAGAGTACAATAAGTCGATTATACTTAATACAATGAAATGACTCTTAGAAAAAGTTCCAAGTTGATTATACAATTCTTGACAAGAATTCAAAAGATAAAACAGTTCTGCTGCTCTTGGTAGTGGCTCCAATAAGTCAACAAGTGAAACAGTTCAACTATCAATCAGGGAAGGGAATGTTTTATTGGACAGCGTAATGAATGTTATGTGGATAGCATAATGAATGTTAAATAGGCTAACAGAATGAATGTTATGTAGGACAGCATAATGAATGTTATATAGGCTATCATAATGTATGTTATGTAGGATAGAATAATGAATGTTATATAGGCTAACAGAATGAATGTTATGTAGGATAGCATAATGAATGTTATGTAGGATAGCATAATGAATGTTATATAGGCTAACAGAATGCATATTATATAGGATAGCATAATGAATGTTATATAGGCTAATAGAATGAATGTTATATAGGATAGCATAATGAATGTTATATAGGATAGCATAATGAATGTTACTTAGGATAGCATAATGAATGTTATATTGGCTAACAGAATGAATGTTATGTAGGATAGCATAATGAATGTTATATAGGCTAACAGAATGAATGTTATGTAGGATAGCATAATGAATGTTATATAGGATAGCATAATGAATGTTATGTAGGATAGCATAATGAATGTTACTTAGGATAGCATAATGAATGTTATATTGGCTAACAGAATGAATGTTATATAGGATAGCATAATGAATGTTATATAGGCTAACAGAATGAATGTTATGTAGGATAGCATAATGAATGTTATATAGGATAGCATAATGAATGTTACTTAGGATAGCATAATGAATGTTACTTAGGATAGCATAATGAATGTTATATTGGCTAACAGAATGAATGTTATATAGGATAGCATAATGAATGTTATATAGGCTAACAGAATGAATGTTATGTAGGATAGCATAATGAATGTTATGTAGGCTAACAGAATGCATATTATATAGGATAGCATAATGAATGTTATATAGGCTAACAGAATGAATGTTATGTAGGATAGCATAATGAATGTTATGTAGGATAGCATAATGAATGTTATATAGGCTAACAGAATGAATGTTATGTAGGATAGCATAATGAATGTTATGTAGGATAGCATAATGAATGTTATATAGGCTAACAGAATGAATGTTATGTAGGATAGCATAATGAATGCTATGTAGGGTAACAGAATGAATATTATATAGGATAGCATAATGAATGTTATATAGGCTAACAGAATGAATGTTATGTAGGATAGCATAATGAATGTTATATAGGCTTACAGAATGAATGTTATATAAGATAGCATAATGAATGTTATATAGGATAGCATAATGAATGTTACTTAGGATAGCATAATGAATATTATATTGGCTAACAGAATGAATGTTATATAGGATAGCATAATGAATGTTATATAGGCTAACAGAATGAATGTTATGTAGGATAGCATAATGAATGCTATGTAGGCTAACAGAATGAATATTATATAGGATAGCATAATGAATGTTATATAGGCTAACAGAATGAATGTTATGTAGGATAGCATAATGAATGTTATGTAGGATAGCATAATGAATGTTATGTAGGATAGCATAATGAATATTATATTGGCTAACAGAATGAATGTTATATAGGATAGCATAATGAATGTTATGTAGGCTAACAGAATGAATATTATATAGGATAGCATAATGAATGTTATATAGGCTAACAGAATGAATGTTATGTAGGATAGCATAATGAATGTTATATAGGATAGCATAATGAATGTTATATAGGATAGCATAATGAATGTTATGTAGGATAGCATAATGAATGTTATGTAGGATAGCATAATGAATGTTATATAGGCTAACAGAATGAATGTTAGGGTAACACAAACAAGACAATAGAGTTTCTCATTACACATTAACAGGCTCCTGGTTGAGAATCAATAGAATGCTATATTGGATGACCAAACAACATTAGAATAGTCTTCTCAAAAACTGATATTGAAATACACATACAAGTTTAAATGGGACTGAGCTTTGGACTATGTACCTGTACACCCAAGTCAAGAGTACATTACAGGTAATGGTCATTTTCATCTGTACATAAATATTATGTACACAGAAAGTAGGCACTAACAAATGTACAAACCAAACACCACACAAGATAAACAATTCAGATTTTGAGGTCACAGTGACATTACATACAGTGAGACAGTGAAATATCAACAGCCTTTAGCCCAATGGTTTTGAAAAGGTCAAATCTGGTTGCTTGTTTTTAATATTTAAACAGCTATTATTCTAAAATACAACAGCCATTACTCAGCATTTATCATTAGAATTTCATCAAATATGTCAAAGCCCATTCATTAGTCACTCATCAGTCACTTTTACAACTTCTGAAAATGTTCACTTAGGAATGATAAACTTTAATAAATTCTGAAAATGTCCACTTAGGAATGATAAACTTAAATAAATTCTGAAAATGTTCACTTAGGAATGATACAGCTTTTCTTTTAAGACTATTAGTTCACAATTCATTTTGCTTTAAAGGGATCAAATAGAGTATGCTGTAACCAAGACCTAAATGGCTGAATGTGTGTCCCAGTGGTACATCATAATGTGATGACATGAAGGTAGAGAAATAGAAAAGGACCTTACACTGTACAGAAATGTTGAAATTTTCATAAATAGATAATTACGTTCTAGAAATGAGTGCTAAAGCTAAAAACAACAACTACTGACTAAGTTATTTTCTTATGTTAGGAGTTTGACAAAATGTCAGTATCATTTGAATTCACAAGCACTACATTATCGTTCTCTATCTATATCCTAATAAAATCAAGAAATACAATCACTTCATAGTATTACCCTCACTGTATTTTCGCACATATAACCCACGGGTAATACAAGTTTTTACAACCGAATGGCAGCTGTGCAAGATATACAAAGTTGCGGGGTTTACAAAATTTCTTTTACTCATAAACATAGCTTAACAGAAACTATGGACATACCGGTGGGTCTATTATACCTCCTATAGTTCACTGTGTGGTTGTGAACTGTAGATTGGGAAGATTTATGAACATTTCATTATAAACCTCAAGAAAACAAATGGTACTGATGAGCAGAGACTCTTTAATATACCAGTAATTAATTGTGACAAGTTTACAGCAAGTCAAGCTTTGCAAATGCGTGTCATATAAGGGTTGTACATTTTTTTACATTTTTTATTGTAATTTGTGCGGGTTATACGCATATGCGGGTTATAGGAGCAAAAATATGGTATGAGAACCTGCTATGCATGCTACTATATACTTCAATACAAAGATCATCAGAGATTTTAAACAGAACATAAATCCCAGAAGTGTTCATTTCAAATGTATCAAAGTATTTTTAAAAGTATATTGAAATATATTGTAATCTAAACAAGAATATTAAGTTAACAAAAAAGAAAACTTTAAATTTACAAAACATAACCAATAAATAGAACCTCAAGAGTAGCAAAAGTTGGGACTATAGAAGAAAACATTTTGTAAGAATAGACATCCTTCAGTGAGGAAAGAATGGCTGGGTATGCAGAAGAGAGACAACTAGTCTTGTGTGGGTTGACTCTGATTCATATGTCTAAATATGATAAACTATTTTTTTTAAAGTTTTGCATCTGTCATGTGATAAAATACTCAATTAAAGCAAACAGAAGAATGAGCCTAATGGTAGTATAAACCAAACAATCAATAACTTTAAACAGAAAAAAAAAACTGACTTTATAAGACTACTATTATAATTGAAAAGCATAAAATGTTAGGCTTAAGTCAAATATCAAGCTTGTTAAAGCTGGTTTCATATAATAGTAAATAAATATGTCTCTGTGGATTTTTTTTGGATTACACATGATAATGTTGAATGTGAACCACACACTCCTAAGAAGTTTGATCTATCTAGGTTTGAGCATAACTCTTAATTAAGCTGTTAAATGTTTTATTTTTTTTTTCATCTTTAAAAAAGGGTACTTTATGACAGTATATTGATTGATCTAGGCAAACAGTGTAAGCCCTTTGATCCCACATCTCACTACAGATACTTAACAATAGGTTTAAACATCTGTACAAAGTTCACATAAGCCACTAAAAGTCCAGTAATCCTTCTTTTGTAGGCCATCATTGCATGCTTTCAAGGGATGAGCTTGTGGTGCGGGGACTATCCGTAGTGCGAGGACTGTCAGTAGTGCGAGGACTGTCAGTAGTGCGTGGACTGTCAGTTATGTGAGAGCTATCAGCTGCCTGAGGGCTATCATTTGTGGGCAGGCACTCAGACAGTTGAGGAACATCAAAGGAAGTGGTGTTGTTAGGAGGTTCTGATCTATTAATGAAACAAAATATATATACTTATAAATTGAACTAACATGTATGTCATGAATCATTCACATTTCCCATACACATACAAAAAGTGTTCTAAGTAGAACAGGTGCAGAACATACTGCATAAAATATTTTTTCAAATATGAGTGCTAAAGCTAAAAAAAATCTTTGTTTACATGTTTACACAAATATCAACACTGTCAATTTTTCTTTAAAATTTTGGGCCAAATAAAAAAATTGACAGCAGAACTTATAAATATTTGCAGCAAAACAAATGTTTAAGTGAAAAAGACTGGCTCAATTCTATAAGTCATTTCAAACAAATATAAGAAATTATTATTTAAACATTTCTCAAAGAATTTATTTAAAATTATAGTTTGATAACATTTTACCAATAAATTTAAATATATTATCTAAATTTTTGTGTTATTATTAACAAATGTAAACTAAAAATGGCCAAAACATATTTTGAGTTTAATTTTTCCACAAAACAGAATATGAAACATGAAATGCAGAAAACAAAGGTATTTATTTAAAGTATCATAAATTTTTTTAAAAATGTCACTGTCCCAAAAAGTGGTTTAAAATAAAAAGCATCTGTGAATATGTTTGTGCCATGAAATGTTCAAGTTTCTATTCCTGCTGTGAAAAGATTGTGATAACTAGTATGTAAGAAATGTTTAGTGCTTGAAATTAACATTTCACTGAATGAATAAAGCAATACTCTATCCCCATAGAGCAATACTCTATCCCCATATAGCAATAATCTATCAGTATTTATAGCTGAAATATATATTCAAATGTGTTCACTCAATAAATAGCTATAAGATGCTAAAAGAGACAGGCCTCTGGTTGAAAAAATAGTTTTAATTTAATCTAGAACCTAAACACTTCCTTTGAATAGAACACTACATTAAATGAAGTCTGCTTCCAATAGCTGACTATATCAAACAGTAGCATAAAATAGAAACTCAATCACTTTACATGATGAGGTTGAAACAAACATGAATGAAATCAAATTTAAAAAGTTTCAAGTCTACAAGGGAGACTGAGTGCAATGGGGTCCTCAAGTCTACAAGGGAGAGACTAAGTGCAATGGGGTCCTCAAGTCTACAAGAGAGAGACTGAGTGCAATGGGGTCCTCAAGTCTACAAGGGAGAGAGAGACTGAGTGCAATGGGGTCCTCAAGTCTACAATGGAGAGAGAGACTGAGTGCAATGGGGTCCTCAAGTCTACAAGGGAGAGAGAGACTGAGTGCAATGGGGTCCTCAAGTCTACAAGGGAGAGAGAGACTGAGTGCAATGGGGTCCTCAAGTCTACAAGGGAGAGAGAGACTGAGTGCAATGGGGTCCTCAAGTCTACAAGGGAGAGAGAGACTGAGTGCAATGGGGTCCTCAAGTCTACAAGGGAGAGAGAGACTGAGTGCAATGGGGACCTCAAGTCTACAAGGGAGAGAGACTAAGTGCAATGGGGTCCTCAAGTCTACAAGTGAGAGAGAGACTGAGTGCAATGGGGTCCTCAAGTCTACAAGAGAGAGACTGAGTGCAATGGGCTCCTAAAGTCTACAAGGGAGAGAGAGACTGACTGCAATGGGCTCCTAAAGTCTACAAGGGAGAGAGAGACTGAGTGCAATGGGGTCCTCAAAACTACAAGGGAGAGAGAGACTGAGTGCAATGGGGTCCTCAAGTCTACAAGGGAGAGAGAGACTGAGTGCAATGGGGTCATCAAGTCTACAAGGGAGAGAGAGACTGAGTGCAATGGGGTCCTCAAAACTACAAGGGAGAGAGAGACTGAGTGCAATGGGGTCCTCAAGTCTACAAGGGAGAGAGAGACTGAGTGCAATGGGGTCATCAAGTCTACAAGGGAGAGAGACTAAGTGCAATGGGGTCCTCAAGTCTACAAGGGAGAGAGAGACTGAGTGCAATGGGGTCCTCAAGTCTACAAGGGAGAGAGACTAAGTGCAATGGGGTCCTCAAGTCTACAAGGGAGAGAGAGACTGAGTGCAATGGGGTCCTCAAGTCTACAAGAGAGAGACTGAGTGCAATGGGCTCCTAAAGTCTACAAGGGAGAGAGAGACTGAGTGCAATGGCGTCCTCAAGTCTACAAGGGAGAGAGAGACTGAGTGCAATGGGGTCCTCAAGTCTACAAGGGAGAGAGACTAAGTGCAATGGGGTCCTCAAGTCTACAAGGGAGAGAGAGACTGAGTGCAATGGGGTCCTCAAGTCTACAAGAGAGAGACTGAGTGCAATGGGGTCCTCAAGTCTACAAGGGAGAGACTGAGTGCAATGGGGTCCTCAAGTCTACAAGGGAGAGACTGAGTGCAATGGGGTCCTCAAGTCTACAAGGGAGAGAGAGACTGAGTGCAATGGGGTCCTCAAGTCTACAAGAGAGAGACTGAGTGCAATGGGCTCCTAAAGTCTACAAGGGAGAGAGAGACTGAGTGCAATGGCATCCTCAAGTCTACAAGGGAGAGAGAGACTGAGTGCAATGGGGTCCTCAAGTCTACAAGGGAGAGAGAGACTGAGTGCAATGGGGTCCTCAAGTCTACAAGGGAGAGAGACTAAGTGCAATGGGGTCCTCAAGTCTACAAGGGAGAGAGAGACTGAGTGCAATGGGGTCCTCAAGTCTACAAGAGAGAGACTGAGTGCAATGGGCTCCTAAAGTCTACAAGGGAGAGAGAGACTGAGTGCAATGGCATCCTCCAGTCTACAAGAGAGAGACTGAGTGCAATGGGCTCCTAAAGTCTACAAGGGAGAGACTGAGTGCAATGGGGTCCTCAAGTCTACAAGGGAGAGAGAGACTGAGTGCAATGGGGTCCTCAAGTCTACAAGGGAGAGAGAGACTGAGTGCAATGGGGTCCTCAAGTCTACAAGAGAGAGACTGAGTGCAATGGGGTCCTCAAGTCTACAAGGGAGAGAGAGACTGAGTGCAATGGGGTCCTCAAGTCTACAAGGGAGAGAGACTAAATGCAATGGGGTCCTCAAGTCTACAAGGGAAAGACTGAGTGCAATGGGGTCCTCAAGTCTACAAGAGAGAGACTGAGTGCAATGGGCTCCTAAAGTCTACAAGGGAGAGAGAGACTGAGTGCAATGGGGTCCTCAAGTCTACAAGGGAGAGAGAGACTGAGTGCAATGGGGTCCTCAAGTCTACAAGGGAGAGAGAGACTGAGTGCAATGGGGTCCTCAAGTCTACAAGGGAGAGAGACTAAGTGCAATGGGGTCCTCAAGTCTACAAGGGAGAGACTGAGTGCAATGGGGTCCTCAAGTCTACAAGGGAGAGAGACTGAGTGCAATGGGGTCCTCAAGTCTACAAGGGAGAGAGACTAAGTGCAATGGGGTCCTCAAGCCTACAAGGGAGAGAGAGACTGAGTGCAATGGGGTCCTCAAGTCTACAAGGGAGAGAGAGACTGAGTGCAATGGGCTCCTAAAGTCTACAAGGGAGAGACTGAGTGCAATGGGGTCCTCAAGTCTACAAGAGAGAGACTGAGTGCAATGGGGTCCTCAAGTCTACAAGGGAGAGAGAGACTGAGTGCAATGGGGTCCTCAAGTCTACAAAGGAGAGAGACTAAGTGCAATGGGGTCCTCAAGTCTACAAGGGAGAGACTGAGTGCAATGGGGTCCTCAAGTCTACAAGGGAGAGAGACTGAGTGCAATGGGGTCCTCAAGTCTACAAGAGAGAGACTGAGTGCAATGGGCTCCTAAAGTCTACAAGGGAGAGAGAGACTGAGTGCAATGGGGTCCTCAAGTCTACAAGGGAGAGACTAAGTGCAATGGGGTCCTCAAGTCTACAAGAGAGAGACTGAGTGCAATGGGGTCCTCAAGTCTACAAGGGAGAGAGAGACTGAGTGCAATGGGGTCCTCAAGTCTACAATGGAGAGAGAGACTGAGTGCAATGGGGTCCTCAAGTCTACAAGGGAGAGAGAGACTGAGTGCAATGGGGTCCTCAAGTCTACAAGGGAGAGAGAGACTGAGTGCAATGGGGTCCTCAAGTCTACAAGGGAGAGAGACTGAGTGCAATGGGGTCCTCAAGTCTACAAGGGAAAGAGACTAAGTGCAATGGGGTCCTCAAGTCTACAAGTGAGAGAGAGACTGAGTGCAATGGGGTCCTCAAGTCTACAAGAGAGAGACTGAGTGCAATGGGCTCCTAAAGTCTACAAGGGAGAGAGAGACTGACTGCAATGGGCTCCTAAAGTCTACAAGGGAGAGAGAGACTGAGTGCAATGGGGTCCTCAAAACTACAAGGGAGAGAGAGACTGAGTGCAATGGGGTCCTCAAGTCTACAAGGGAGAGAGAGACTGAGTGCAATGGGGTCATCAAGTCTACAAGGGAGAGAGAGACTGAGTGCAATGGGGTCCTCAAGTCTACAAGGGAGAGAGAGACTGAGTGCAATGGGGTCCTCAAGTCTACAAGGGAGAGAGACTAAGTGCAATGGGGTCCTCAAGTCTACAAGGGAGAGAGAGACTGAGTGCAATGGGGTCCTCAAGTCTACAAGAGAGAGACTGAGTGCAATGGGCTCCTAAAGTCTACAAGGGAGAGAGAGACTGAGTGCAATGGCGTCCTCAAGTCTACAAGGGAGAGAGAGACTGAGTGCAATGGGGTCCTCAAGTCTACAAGGGAGAGAGACTAAGTGCAATGGGGTCCTCAAGTCTACAAGGGAGAGAGAGACTGAGTGCAATGGGGTCCTCAAGTCTACAAGAGAGAGACTGAGTGCAATGGGCTCCTAAAGTCTACAAGGGAGAGACTGAGTGCAATGGGGTCCTCAAGTCTACAAGGGAGAGACTGAGTGCAATGGGGTCCTCAAGTCTACAAGGGAGAGAGAGACTGAGTGCAATGGGGTCCTCAAGTCTACAAGAGAGAGACTGAGTGCAATGGGCTCCTAAAGTCTACAAGGGAGAGAGAGACTGAGTGCAATGGCATCCTCAAGTCTACAAGGGAGAGAGAGACTGAGTGCAATGGGGTCCTCAAGTCTACAAGGGAGAGAGAAACTGAGTGCAATGGGGTCCTCAAGTCTACAAGGGAGAGAGACTAAGTGCAATGGGGTCCTCAAGTCTACAAGGGAGAGAGAGACTGAGTGCAATGGGGTCCTCAAGTCTACAAGAGAGAGACTGAGTGCAATGGGCTCCTAAAGTCTACAAGGGAGAGAGAGACTGAGTGCAATGGCGTCCTCAAGTCTACAAGAGAGAGACTGAGTGCAATGGGCTCCTAAAGTCTACAAGGGAGAGACTGAGTGCAATGGGGTCCTCAAGTCTACAAGGGAGAGACTGAGTGCAATGGGGTCCTCAAGTCTACAAGGGAGAGAGAGACTGAGTGCAATGGGGTCCTCAAGTCTACAAGAGAGAGACTGAGTGCAATGGGGTCCTCAAGTCTACAAGGGAGAGAGAGACTGAGTGCAATGGGGTCCTCAAGTCTACAAGGGAGAGAGACTAAATGCAATGGGGTCCTCAAGTCTACAAGGGAAAGACTGAGTGCAATGGGGTCCTCAAGTCTACAAGAGAGAGACTGAGTGCAATGGGCTCCTAAAGTCTACAAGGGAGAGAGAGACTGAGTGCAATGGGGTCCTCAAGTCTACAAGGGAGAGAGAGACTGAGTGCAATGGGGTCCTCAAGTCTACAAGGGAGAGAGAGACTGAGTGCAATGGGGTCCTCAAGTCTACAAGGGAGAGAGACTAAGTGCAATGGGGTCCTCAAGTCTACAAGGGAGAGACTGAGTGCAATGGGGTCCTCAAGTCTACAAGGGAGAGAGACTGAGTGCAATGGGGTCCTCAAGTCTACAAGAGAGAGACTGAGTGCAATGGGCTCCTAAAGTCTACAAGGGAGAGAGAGACTGAGTGCAATGGGGTCCTCAAGTCTACAAGGGAGAGACTAAGTGCAATGGGGTCCTCAAGTCTACAAGAGAGAGACTGAGTGCAATGGGGTCCTCAAGTCTACAAGGGAGAGAGAGACTGAGTGCAATGGGGTCCTCAAGTCTACAATGGAGAGAGAGACTGAGTGCAATGGGGTCCTCAAGTCTACAAGGGAGAGAGAGACTGAGTGCAATGGGGTCCTCAAGTCTACAAGGGAGAGAGAGACTGAGTGCAATGGGGTCCTCAAGTCTACAAGGGAGAGAGAGACTGAGTGCAATGGGGTCCTCAAGTCTACAAGGGAGAGAGAGACTGAGTGCAATGGGGTCCTCAAGTCTACAAGGGAGAGAGAGACTGAGTGCAATGGGGTCCTCAAGTCTACAAGGGAGAGAGACTAAGTGCAATGGGGTCCTCAAGTCTACAAGTGAGAGAGAGACTGAGTGCAATGGGGTCCTCAAGTCTACAAGAGAGAGACTGAGTGCAATGGGCTCCTAAAGTCTACAAGGGAGAGAGAGACTGACTGCAATGGGCTCCTAAAGTCTACAAGGGAGAGAGAGACTGAGTGCAATGGGGTCCTCAAAACTACAAGGGAGAGAGAGACTGAGTGCAATGGGGTCCTCAAGTCTACAAGGGAGAGAGAGACTGAGTGCAATGGGGTCATCAAGTCTACAAGGGAGAGAGAGACTGAGTGCAATGGGGTCCTCAAGTCTACAAGGGAGAGAGAGACTGAGTGCAATGGGGTCCTCAAGTCTACAAGGGAGAGAGAGACTGAGTGAAATGGGGTCCTCAAGTCTACAAGGGAGAGAGAGACTGAGTGCAATGGGGTCCTCAAGTCTACAAAAGTCTAAGGTACAAAAACAAAAAAGTGACACCAAAACAAAAAAGTGACACCAAAACAAAAAAGTGACACCAAAACAAAAAAGTGACACCAAAACAAAAAAGTGACACAAAAACAAAAATTACAACAGTTTCTGATGCCTTACTTTTCTGTTTAAAATGACTGGTTTAGACCAAGGATCAATGTTTTAGAACCAACAATCAACTAAAACATAAAATAAGCGATGATCCCTAGATCTCTTCTCTCAATCACTTTGGAATAAATGTCCCTTAAAAAATCTCATCATCAAAATGTTTCAGTGCCTCGAGGATTAACAAAATTTTCTCTGACTTGGCTTTGATTCGGTCTGCAAATGTAATTGAGAGTAAACTAAGGAGTTGAGAGATGCTTACCTGTATCTAAACCTATATATTCTGTTTTTTGGGGGTCTTATTATGGTATCTTGTAAATGGATGACAAAGATATAAAGAGGAACTAATGGATTCAGGCTATCATAAGGATATAAGATTGGAATAACCTTCCTGGAGAGAAAAGTACCAGGGAAAAGAAGAAAAGGCAGAAAGAGAAGACTACATCAAAGCATGGACAGGCCAGTCATTGAAAGTCAAGGCAAAAGACAGAGAGAAATGGAGAAAAATTGGCAAAAGATTAAGTGTGGTGCCCCAATAGTCCAACCATGTGTGGTGCCCCAACAGTCCAACCAACCAAGGGAGATATATATAAATATATACTGATAAATTAATGTACTGTTATTGTCTGATATATTATATATGGCATAGAACAATTTCTTTAAAGAATTCATCTTTAAGATGAATATTTAAACCCCCTCTCCCTCAAAGCTATGGTCTGCTGGCTTCAGTGCTCGGACTAAAGGTTTGGAACACACTCCCCACTACATTCAATAAGACCATTAAGACCTACCTGTTTAAAACTTTTTTAGATTTGTTTGTCATTTTAGCACTCGTGTTTGTGTGTATAATGTTATCACAGTGCCTTGAGCCTACATTTTATTTGTTAACAGCGTTCTATAAATTAAATTATTATTATAGTAGTAGTATGAACAAGAATACAAATATTGTTTAAAGTCTTAATATATAGAGATTGTGCGTGTGTGTTTGTATGTGCACTGTGTGTATAAGTCTGAAGACTAACTAAAAAAAAATGGTGTAGTGAAATAAAAGAAAGAAAAAAAAAAGATTTTTTGTTAGAAATATTTTTCAAAAATTGCTGTACATGAATATATTTTTTGTCCAAAGAGTAGACTAAAAGCTAGATCAAAGAATAATGCCATTAAAATAAAAACACACACACACACAGAACAAGCAATGGTGCTGATACTGAAAGTCAAAGTGACTAAAAAGACTACATAAAAATGCACACATCAAAATATAGATTTGAGAAAAAAAAATCAAGAAATATTACAGAGTGTGTCTGAATAAAAAAAAATGCAGGTGTCAAAGTGCAGGAATACACAGAAGGAATAGAAATGAAATACTCAACTCTACCAAGTCCTGTTGGCCAGAGTGAACTAGAGAGAACAATTGGTTAAGTTACACCCTTATATAATGTTACATGCAAGCCTGGTGAAATATAGTTGACAATAATACAGCTTAGGTAAACCATTATAAGTGTTTTCTTTGTACTAATGGTACTGGAAGCAAATCTGGTTCATTGTAATCTTTACTTGGGGCTGTTTGACTCTTAAGTAATTCCTGTCAACATGAGATTATTATGCACTATAGCTTAAACCCATTCCTCAGCTGTAGGGATTAAAATCAGGAATCAATCTTCAGAACTTCAGAACACGACCTGAACCTAGCCAGCTGTACGTTTTGACAACCTTTATTCTATTCCCAGTTACATCAAATGTGTGAAGGTGTTTAGGAAAATTTATCATAGTTTTTATTTGGGATGTGGCTAAAGTGGTAAAGTGCTTGGATTCTAAACCAAGAAGTCCTGGGTTTGAATCTCAGTAAAGAGTGGGATTTTTTAAATTTTCTGGATTTTTAGGACGACTTCCAAACCAAGAGGTCTAAGGTCAAATCTAAATGAAGAATGAGATTTTGAATTTTCTGGATTTATAGGATGCCCCTAGGTGGTCCCAAATCTAGTGGATACCTGAATTTAGTTGGGGAAAGTAAAGGTGTATGGTCAATGTGCTGGCCAAATGACACCTTCATTATCCTTGGCCATTAAAACAGAAAACCTTTGAATCATCTGCCCTGTAGATCTCAAGGTCTGAAAAGGGAACTTTAGTTTTTACATTTATCTCCTGAAATCTCTGTTCTTTCATTAAAATTATTAAAAAAAACGACAGTTTATGTTTTCCTATGGAACATTTATCCTAAAGAATCAAAAAGCACTCACCCACTTTCTTGGGTGGGTGGGGAGGAAGCAGGAAACATATACACAAGGCAACACACACGTGCCAGAAGCTGTGAAGGTATTTGTAGTTCTCTGTGGTCTCTAAGAAGATGAAGACTGAGCCCCCAGTAGCTGCTAAGACACATCCAGGGAGAAGAAAGAAAGAGTAACGCTTCCAGGACGGATACAGCTTTTTCCTCTTATACATTTTTATACCCTGAAACAAAGAAGAAACATATTGAAACCAAGGACACTGAAATTTATAAAACAAAGATCATTAATAAAACATTTAGCAAAAAAAAAAAATTGTTAATTAGATGAATAATATTTTCTATCAGAACTTTTTATACAGTAGAAATATTTAAGGTATTTACACAAAAGTAGTGGAAGCAAAGGTAAACTAAAATGAGCTTATGTTCCTTTAAAAAAAAAAAAAAAAAAAAAAAAAAGGAAAGTTATTCTCTTTCATATATAGAGGACTATGAAAAAAGTGATGTTTAAGTTCAGCTGCTTCAAACACATATAAAAATGCAGTTATCTTTTACATTTTCATTTTCTTCAACAAATTTCAGTTGCCTACAAATAAAGCTGGGTGACCCAATAAAAGGCTAAAATCTTCATCAAGAATATCAAAGCATCCAAATGTTTTAGCAGCATGCCAATTCAAGTGTAGACTTAATTTTACCTCACTACCAGTTGACATTGATAGGTTCCTAAGAATTTATTTTTTTTTTGTTCCTTTTTTTTTTTTTTCGTTGCTTTTTTTTTTTTTTTGTTGCTTTTTTTTTTTTTGTTGCTTTTTTTTTTTTTTGTTGCTTTTTTTTTTGTTGCTTTTTTTTTTTTTGTTGCTTTTTTTTTTTTTGTTGCTTTTTTTTTTGTTGCTTTTTTTTTTTTTGTTGCTTTTTTTTTTGTTGCTTTTTTTTTTTTTGTTGCTTTTTTTTTTTTGTTGCTTTTTTTTTTTTTTTTGTTGCTTTTTTTTTTTTGTTGCTTTTTTTTTTTTTTTTGTTGCTTTTTTTTTTGTTGCTTTTTTTTTTTTTTTTGTTGCTTTTTTTTTTGTTGCTTTTTTTTTTTTTTATGATTATCCAAAATATTTTGTTAATTAAACAATTTTGTTCCAATGTTTGTGTTCTTTTTCAAGGGTCATGAAAAACTTTTATTCCCCTGGTAATCAAACATTGAAAAACAGTTAACAACCTTCAAGAACCTGTGGTTAAATTTGCATCATAAGGAAGGCGTTGAAGAGGAGCACACAAGGCAAGAGAACGAGAGGGCATCCTAGAAGCACCTTGTGATGCAAACTAGAGGCAGAACAAGATAGAAAGGATGGCCCAGGAAAAATAGAGAGGATGGCCCAGGGCCCAGGACAAATAGAAAGGATGGCCCAGGACAAATAGAAAGGATGGCCCAGGACAAATAGAAAGGATGGCCCAGGAAAGGGGACTACGGACATCTATTGTTGGCGGCCCATACTCTAATAGGGATGATGGACTGTAAGTAAGTATCAAAGTATTAATGAATCTTAAGTTAGATGCTAAAACTTACCCAAGATACTCCAATAAGAACAATACCACACAACAGTGGGACGATTATCATACAGACACTCCGCCTATCATACACAACACCCACAAATATAAAAAAAGCACCAATAGTTTGAAGTACATGAGCAAGCCTTAGAAACCTGTTAGTAAGGGAAGATGTTAGCCATGTTAAAAGTAGGCTTATTGTTAGTGGCTAGAGTCATTGCTGAATTTGTTAATATGTAAGTTGTGATAATATAGTATGCATGTTGGATTAGAAAAATTTAATTACATTTCAGTCATGTGTAAGTACATTTTATTTATCTTCTACATTATCAACTTTTAGAAATTGACTTAATAACAAGATAATCTTTCCTATTTAAAAAAATGACTTGTTTATTTCAGTTTATTGATTGATAAACTATGTCTTACAAATGGTATAGATTATCAGCTCAAAGCTAAAACTGATTCCATAATTAAAAGAGATAGCTCTTCAAGTAAGCATTCAAAAGTAAAGGTCCAAAATTAGTTTTCTATATATTATATAATTCAATGAATAAAGAACATAATTTGTTATTCAGTTAATTGAAAAAATGTGTCTTGGACCTTATTCAATGATATGAGAGATATCTAAAGTTAATTGGAAAATTAGAATACATCTAATACAGACTAAGATAAAAGGCAGTTTAAAATCTCCTGTTAGATAATCTATTTAATCTGAGCCATGCCTTTTTAAATAAAAAAAAGACTAAGATATTATTGCACTGTAATTTTGTTCCAGTATGTCACATTCTTAGATGAACTTGTATTCTAGTTATAATAAAACAGCGTCTCAATTAGTTTTCTATCTTTCCAGTTTAGGAGCAATCATAGAAAGTAAGTCATTCAATGATAAGACAAAAATTGTTGACAAATTTATTTCAATTATGAACAGCTTTAGCTCTGAACAAAAATGTCTAGAAAGACTTTTCAATTGTATAAATCTTCTCTTAAGACAACACTAAATATAAGTAAGGCTCAAATATAGTTTATTCTATTGTAACAATTGTTATAGAGTTAAGTGTAGAAGTAGTAGATAGTAAATGGTTCATATATATATTTTTCCATCATTCATAAACAAAGGTTGTTAATTTTCATTATAACCATGATACAATTATAGAGAGTTCTATTCTGTAGGCTACTAGAAACTCTGAATCCCAAAGTGTTCCTATCTTCATGCATAACAATTTCTCAAAATTCTGAAGTTGTTTTCTTAATACTTTGTTACAAATTTGGCTCCAATATAAAGGGAGAAAAAAAATTAGGGTCTGGCATAATTGGAAACAGAAAATAGTAATGTCCCTTTGCTTGGAATTCAGAGTTTTCCAACCAGGCTGCTAATGTTTCATGCAGAGTTAACGCCCATTAACCAACTTGGTCATTTTTCCTGTTTAGAGAGGAGATACTATGACTTACCTAATTTGGGCCATAGCTATTAATGTATACCATATAGAACAGTAGGAGCCAAAGAAATCTGAGGCTTGCAGAACTTCGTAAGAGGCTATACACAAGCGGTAGAGAGCAAGTCTGTCCCCATCACAGGCATGATAAAACTAAGACAACAAAAAGAGATTTTTTTAACAATATTTTTTTCACAAGAGCCATGAGAAGAACAATAAGATCAGTTATTCATTCACACAAACTCACACATAAATAGCATTCCGTGACTTGAGGAATTAACTAACAGACTTGGCAGGAGAAAAATAGGGATCTTTCTAGACTTCTGTAATCTTTAACATAATTTTGTATAGTCTAGATCTAACTCTAGACATTTTATCTTGTTTTCAAAATTGGTCTATCAGTATAGAATAGTAAAAAAGTAATGTTCCCCTTTCAGACCATGCGGTCTAAAGGGCAGATGATGTTAAGGTCATCTGTTTCTTTGGCCAACAGTTGGTGGCTGCTAGTTGTGCTGGCCACATGAAACCCTCATAGAAACAAGATGACCAGTACTTCATCTGGCCTATAGATCACAAGGTCTGAATGGAAAACTTTCTATTTACTTTAGTCTGACTAAATAAACAAAGTCACAATATAGACCTATGTGGTTATAAAACAATATCCTACTCTCATCTCTCTGTAGAGATCCCACCAGCTAGAAGTTCATTAGAATAAATTAACTTTAACATAATCATCCTTATTAAATTAGCTGATAAATATTTAAACAAAAATACAACCAAAAAAAAAAAGTACATTTCAATCACAAAAAAAAAAAAAAAAACATGCAAAATACATATAAACAGATAAATGTTACAAAAAATGTTGTGAATGTTTGACTTACTGTAGAAAAGAACATGGTATAAGTGTAGACACATGCCTCTAAGATAAAACGACGTTTCAGAGCAATGATGATGGCAGGCAAGAAAAACAAGTTGGAGAGAGTTAACAGTAGAGCTGCGACTAATTGAATTAAGACTGACTGAGCTTTTATAGGATCAGTACATGCATAGCCTTGATAGTCTGTGAAGGTGGAAGTTCACAATTATAGGAACATAACATAATAAAATATTCAGAAAATAATAAAACTAGAAACATCCAATTGAGAGCAAAACAAAAAAAAAAGCTTCTTATTCCATAAACACAAACTAAAACTTTTTAATTCCCTGTGCAAATCTAAATGTGATAAAGATTCTCTTTACTATGTCATAAAAAAACTATCTTAAAAAAAGTTGAAATGTTCAATACAATGATATACAAGGAAGAGTAGGAGGTAAAAATATTATCTCCTCTAAAAATATTTGTATTTTGTTTGTAAGGGGTAATGATTAAGGTGCAATAGAATTTACAGTTTTTTGTTTTTGGTGTGTAGAAGTTCTGATGTTAGGTTACAATTACCAAGCAACAAGATCAAGACATTCATTAATGTAAGGTGCACACTCAGGGTTTGCAAAAATTTAAAGTTATAATCAAGTGAAGTTCAGGTCAACTATTTTTCTACCCAATAATTATATGGGCATTAAATGGTAATCACAAAGGTGAATTGCCTTTTCCCCAATCAAACAGGAGGAACTATGAAAAGATCTCAAATCAGCTATTTCTTTAGCCAGTAGTTTACATAGGCGTTATATGGTAAGCAGAAGGACCAACATACTTTTTAAAATGAGGTTAAACTAAAAACATAAACCCTTGATAGAGATCACAGTCTCTATTACTTTAACATAAGCCCATCAGTCAGATGTTTTTCCAGCACAAGGATCAACTGCATTTTCTTGTATATCAAAATTAGGATTCAACAGGAACTATGAAATGTCCTCAAATTATTTAAAGAAAACACAATCTCCAAGGAACATGCCTCATAGGTCAAATGTACTACAAAATGTCCTCAAATTATTTAAAGAAAACACAATCTCCAAGGAACATACCTCATAGGTCACATGTACTACAAAATGTCCTCAAATTATTTAAAGTAAACACAATCTCCAAGGAACATAGCCTCATAGGTCAAATGTCATAGGTCAAATTTTTTTGAATTGATTCTTGTGTTGTCAGGTAAAAGAAATAATTGTGCAAAATTTTAACTTAATCAGAGATAGGGTGTGGGAGAAATAACGTATACAAACTTTTTATCATACAGACAGACAGTTATATATTCAGTTGATATAAGCTTTGTAAAAACTAAGACTTAGAACAGTCGAGCTATAACAAGGCCACAATCCGTTTAATATCATGTTTTTTGTGTGTGCTTATATTTTTAAAACTAAAATAGGGGAAATGGTGGTAGGGGCATTGTATTGGCCACCCTCTCTTCTTTCTCTCTCTATTTTTTACCTGCATCACATTTACAAGCTGTAAGAACAATGCGATGTGACCCCTGGCCTATAAGCTTGCACTGACCCTTGCTGGAACAGCCATTGTCCAAACACGGTTGTATCTCCAGGCTAGTTTCTGCAGTGATGTTTGGTGGACAAACTACTGATTTGTCACTGGACAGAGAATATAAAACAGATTAGATGTATTGATGGTCCCTATACATGTTAGTTTAACAAGATTATACTTATGCTAAAAGGTTAAATAAGAGAGAACTCAAGTTAAGTTTTAAGTGTTTAAAATTATCCCTTATCTTATCTTATAAAATACAGAGCTTACTACAAAAAAGAAGATGTTTACACCCTATGCGTGTTACTAGGTCAATCTAGTCATGCATGTTAACCAATGACTTAAATTCTGCCAAGTCATTGGTTTTCCTGGCCGGCTCAGGCAACCCATTCCATGCTCTAATAGCACTAGGGAAGAAGGAGCATTTGTACGAGCATATGGAATGAAGAATGTAAATCTCCAGGATTAGAAGATCAGAAATAAAAAGTATTTGTTTTTCATCACAAGTAACAAACACTAACTCATTGAAAATATAAATAGTTTTCAATAACATCATGAGCATAATAAGGTAAAGAGTTTAAAGTTACTTACGTCCCTTGTTCAAAACACTGTGTCTGAAGGACTACATGCCAGGTACCTGCTCTAGGATACGGTACATACTGGACAATCTGAGAAAAACTCACGCCTGTCACAGTGCGATTGATTACAAAGGGCAAGCTTGTACAAAGGTCAAATGACCCATTGAAAGATGGCAAGTGGTTGAAGATCAAACCTCCACAGAGATGCATATAGGTGGAAAGACCCTGCAAATGACAAGTAACAATGATGAAAGAACAGTAACTTGTATAAATCAAAGAAATACTAAAATATATGAATTATATTGCTTTATTTTTGTAAGAAAGCTTTTATGTTCTTATCTTATCTTATATAATACAGACGTTACTTCATACGCTACATGCATTTAGTCATGCATATTAACCAATGACCTAAATTCTGCTAAGTCACTGTTTTTCCTGGCTAGCTCAGGCAATCCATTTTATTATTTACTGCCTGTTAAATTAAAAGCCCTTGAAAGATCTTCGATGAATTTGTTAGGTCAGTTGGGTTTACCATATTAAATGAGAGTCTAAACATTTCCAACATAATGACTGACTGACTACTTTCCACAATAGATCCTAGGTACAAATTAAAACTGGGTTTATGTGGTACACTCTTAAACCTCACATTAAAAAAAAACAGCTTCCACAAATATTTTGAACCTGGGAAATTTGTTCCTGCAGCCAAAGGATAAGTAATTGAGAAGCCAAGCAATTTACCCAACACCTAGAGCTAAAAATATTTACATTTGAGTTGCTTAAACTCTGAGACTACATGTCTAGTCTGAAAACTCCAAAGCAAGGAGTAGAAATCTGTAGTAACATATTGCACAGTGTGGAGGCTGTATTTGTATGCCACATGTATACAACTTACACCAAACTTACATAAATGTATTTGACAATCTGCAGCCTGAATTTCAAGGTGCCTCCTATGTCCAGTGGGTCTTCTATTAAAAATGGCACAACAACCAATGGGGCCATGGTTATATTCAGCTTATTAACGGCAAATGTATTTGAGGAAATGTAGCCAAAGTAAATATTGTAGGTTTCAGGCACATGCATTCTATCCAACAGTGATAGAGTTTTACATTGAGAAACAGTAGATGACTTCCAGTGAACACATCCTGAAAAGAAATAAACATTATAATATTTAATTTAATAATAAAATGGGTAAACTTCTAGTGATACATTAACCAGCATTAAGTCCTTTCATAAAGAAATGGTAATCAGAGAAGATATAAAGGTACCCCGTCAAAATAGCGCTGACAAAATAGCGCGAACAAAATAGCGCGACAAATTAGTGCAAAAAAAAAAATGTATTTTAGTCATTTTGAAAGAAATACTTTAGATATCTTAAAATATTAATAGAGCAAATATTTTTTTTTTGGTTTTAAAGTTATCATAATTTTTCAGTCATTTTGCAGGAAACACTTTAGATAGCTTAAAACATAAAAAAGCAAAAATAAAAAAAAGGTAAAATGAATACTTTCAAAATATAGCATTTATTTACATTATAAAAGTGTACTTAGAAAACACGCAAGATACTTGTCAAATTTACACACACACACACACAAACTTTCACAAAATTAAATTGTAGGAAATGTCACGTAGAAATTCCATCATTGGCTTGTTTCTGTACAATGGTAATATATCTTCAAGTCGTCTGTTAAGTTGGAGGTACTTTGTCTTGCTTGCAGCTTTACTTCGTTCTCCAGCATTGTACCTCAGAATATTTTTCTCAGAATTCTCCTGTTCTCTGAGGAAGTGAGAAATTAACTTGTACACATTAGTGTGATGACTGCCAATAGACAGCTGAAATGCATGGTGCCATCCCTCCACTGAATTGTTTGTTCATGGTAGATTTGTGGGAAGCATGGTCGAGAGGCTAAGTGCGCTTGAACTTGACTTGTCTCGGCTATCTAGAAGGGGGCTCGAGGTTCGACACCCGACTTGGGCAGAGTTGCGTTTACTGAGCGCCTAAAGGCAGCATGGAAAACCAACTCCTAGATACCCCCTCCCACCACCGGTCCACAAATGAGATTGGACCAAAGCGCTCTGAGCATGCTATAAGCATGAAAGTAGCGCTATATAAAAGCTATAATAATAATATAATAATAATAATAACATTCCATATTGCTATAAGAAATCTTGGATTCACTCTGCGGTTTCGTCTCAGGTGACCAATATAGTTGTCCTCTCAATAGTCATACAAATTCCTTACGCCCTGTTTTGATTAAAGAAAGATGCCGCAGATTTTTGATTATAGTATAATACACTTTCGTATTTCCTATCCTATTTTGTCGGGTCACCACATTTCAAGATCCTATTTTTAGAAAGTTATACTTTTTAAACAAAGGTGAAAAAAGGGAATGATATAAAATTTAAAGTACTCACGTTCTCTGCAAATATTGCATAATTTCAAATGTTTTAATATTGAAAAAGATAGAGACATCAACAAAAATGATGCCCATGACATTAAATTACTAATAATCTGGTACTTTTATACACATCATATATAAGTCTGCGCTATTTTGTCTTGAGATATTTTGTCGGGAAATTACGCGCTATTTTGACGGGTCACCAGATATAAAGGTTCATGAAGTGGAGTTGTCAACTGTTAACCAGAGGGTCCAGTGGACAGACACAACAGATTAAGGTACCCAGTTGATGGATAAAGAAGAGACAAACTTATGTGAAAATCATAGTTTCTATGATAACTCAAACCTATAACCTCCAACTTGGTAGCTAACTGCTCTACCACTCAGCTAGATGTCATGTGCTCATTAGAGGTGGCTGGAGAGTCATAGGATGTCCCAGCCTCAAATAAGATTTGAAGACACGAATCTAAAATCAACTTCGTGTTCTATCACTTCAGCCATCACAATTCAAGCAGTAAGAAATAGCGGTACTATGTGTGGAAATAGCCACATTTGTATTCACCCAGATGGAAACATACATCACTTATAAATAACCATAAGTATCGCATTTAAAAAACTTTCTCACACCATAAAAATATGCCAATAAGCTTTCTCAGCAATGTTCACACTCAAAGAAAATGCCAGTAATCTGTTCTTTGTTTACACTTTTGATTTTTAACATCCCTTTTACATTCTTTAAGCAATAAAATCAGTAAAAGAGAATAAGAAGAGAAAGTGATATGAAGAAATGTGGTGATGATATAATGGAAACTACAGAGAAACCTAAGGAAATGAAAAAGGGAATAATGGGCAAGATTTGAAAAAAAACAACAACAGAGCATGCTATTTATGGCTGGGCCTCCATGTATGAAACTCTCCACCTAGCTTAACTGAAAAAATAAAGATTAACTCTAACTTAAGGATTATGGTTAAAATTAAGTTATATCTTAAAATTTGAGGTTAAGAAAAAATAAAAGAAGTGTTTATAACTTTTTGCATTAACTACAATCCTGCCATTAAAAGGTTAAGATTAGCCTCAACATCATTATCACTCACAATTTACAGAATAATTACACTATTAATAGAATAAGAATAGCTCTGAAGCTTACCAAGAAATTGGTTTCAAATTTTAACACTACAAAACCCTTTCATTAAAGGTGAAGATTATCTATATCACTAAAATATGTGATGTTATGTAATTTAAAAGATTAAGAATAATCGTAACACATTATTTCAATAATTATGTCACACATATAACGCTCTTAAACTTACCATGGACAACTACAGAAAAAGTGACCTGCTGTGATCCTTTCAAGCCAATGTATTGTATCTCTATGAGCTGAATGTCGTCCACATTTGGTGATTGCACACGCATGGAACAGTTTTTGACGTCCTGACAGTATTCCAACTGGATGCTGTTCTGTAGAGAGGGGAGGTAAGATACTGTGACGTTACACGCCTGGGGGACACATTTAGTTATCACAACATCGAAGCCATAGGTTGACAGCGGTAGCTTGAAACTGGGTAGAGAAAGACAAAAACAGAAAAAAAAAATTATCTTATATTCTAAAATTATTTACTTAGATGAAATATACAAGACATTCAGAATAATGTGAATGACTCTAACTGCATATTTCAAAAATGTCATAAACATAGGAAATTAAATGTTATTGTTTCACATATCAACCAACTATCCAGCCCTGAGAGATCCCCAAAGGTTGAATTGGAGATAGGTTTTGAGATAAATTATGTTTGTTTGCGAAATGCTTTACATGTTTCAGATATTCCTTTAGAGTTGAAGATAATTTACTTCCAAGTCTAACCCTGCCGCAGGACGTCGGCAGATGGCAGCAGGCAGGGTATGAACACAGGGCCATTGAGAGGTCCGAACAACTGTTCAGTGCACATACCACACAACCAGACAGCCATCCTGGTGTTCTTTAGTTTCTCACTATGGGAGGGGGGGGGGGGGGGGGGAAGGTTCAATTTCAAACAAACTGATGGGGAAGGGGAGGTGAAATTTTTTTTCATATACTAGGAAAGGAAAAGTTTTCTGACTACTAGTTTATAAGGGGTCCAAGTGTCCAGCCTAGCTAATAAGTTTGTTTACTTTCCCCTAGCTAGGAGCTGAGAAGAGAAATAGAAAGATGTAACAAGTTGATAGGAACATGATATGTTGATGTTGAGAAATTAGGTCATAGGTCATAATAGAATGCAATTTATTATCTAATGATTAACATCAAAATATTTCATATGACTATAATTTCTGTTGTTATTTTTATTTGGCCTCAGCGTGCCAACTACCACTTTAAAAATACTTTGAGCAGGCTGCAGGCATTACGTATTTTATATAACTAGCCTACAAATATTTGAAAAATACAACAAAAAATATGAGGGTTCAGAAAATGTCACATCGACCAGCTGATCAAGAGGTCAAGTTTCAGTTCAAGTACGTTTCTGTGAAGTGGCTACTTGGTACAGTTTATTTTGAAACAAGAATTACAAGTGGCCATTGTATGTCAATAAACTACAAGCTAACAAGTGAGTTCAAAGTCTGGACAGAAATTTCTAGCCATGTACTCTAGTGCACTTGATCCAGAAAACAGAATCGGAGAATTTAACCAGAGGATAGACTCAGAGAACAAAACCATAGCAGAATCTGACAACAGAGTCAAAGAACCGAACCAGAAAATAGAATTAGCGAATAAAACCAGAACATAATATGAGAACAGAATCAATGGAAATTAGTGGGCAAAACCAGAGAACTTCAGTATTAACCTGGATGCTTGGACATACATTAAATCAAGTGAAATGAAGTCCCTCAACAAACATTGCCATGGTGTAGTGTGGAGAGCAAAACAGCTTGAATACTTTAATTGTTCAGCTCAGTTTATGTTTTCAATTAGTGCTATCAGAACCATGCTGGTCATCTGACAACATTCAGCAGTTGTGTTTAAACTTTCAGGAGTGGCACCTGAAAAGAACAGGCCACAGAGATGATCACACAAGCCCAGTAGAAGATCACATAAGCCCAGTAGATGATCACACAAGCCCAGTAGGTGATCACAAAAGCCCTGAAGATGATCACAAAAGCCCAGAAGATGATCACACAAGCCCAGTAGATGATCACACAAGCCCAGTAGATGATCACACAAGCCCAGTAGAAGATCACACAAGCCCAGTAGATGATCACACACACAAGCCCAGTAGGTGATCACACAAGCCCAGTAGATGATCACACACACAAGCCCAGTAGGTGATCACACAAGCCCAGTAGATGATCACACAAGCTCAGTAGAAGATCACACAAGCCCAGTAGAAGATCACACAAGCTCAGAAGATGATCACACAAGCTCAGTAGAAGATCACACAAGCTCAGTAGAAGATCACACAAGCTCAGTAGATGATCACACAAGCTTAGTAGAAGATCACACAAGCTCAGTAGATGATCACACAAGCTCAGTAGAAGATCACACAAGCTCAGTAGATGATCCCACAAGCTCAGTAGAAGATCACACAATCCCAGTAGATGATCACAAAAGCCCTGAAGATGATCACAAAAGCCCAGAAGATGATCAGACAAGCCCAGTAGATGATCACACAAGCCCAGTAGATGATCACACAAGCCCAGTAGAAGATCACACAAGCCCAGTAAATGATCACACACACAAGCCCAGTAGGTGATCACACAAGCCCAGTAGATGATCACACACACAAGCCCAGTAGGTGATCACACAAGCCCAGTAGAAGATCACACAAGCCCAGTAGAAGATCACACAAGCTCAGTAGATGATCACACAAGCTCAGTAGAAGATCACACAAGCTCAGTAGATGATCACACAAGCCCAGTAGAAGATCACACAAGCTCAGTAGAAGATCACACAAGCCCAGTAGAAGATCACACAAGCTCAGTAGAAGATCACACAAGCCCAGTAGATGATCACACAAGCTCAGTAGAAGATCACACAAGCGCAGTAGAAGATCACACAAGCTCAGTAGAAGATCACACAAGCCCAGTAGAAGATCACACAAGCTCAGTAGATGATCACACAAGCCCAGTAGAAGATCACACAAGCTCAGTAGATGATCACACAAGCTCAGTAGAAGATCACACAAGCTCAGTAGATGATCACACAAGCTCAGTAGAAGATCACACAAGCTCAGTAGATGATCACACAAGCCCAGTAGAAGATCACACAAGCTCAGTAGATGATTACACAAGCCCAGTAGAAGATCACACAAGCTCAGTAGAAGAAAAAGAAATAGACAAAGAGGGAGAAGGACAAATTATCTCAAGTTAATATTGGAACTAATCAGCTTAGTGACCCAATGGTACATTAATGGTACAATGGTACATTAAAAGCTTAGAACAGAAATAGCTTAACAGCAGAGTAACAGACAAAGGAGACCTCTTGTAGTAGTGCTTAGGAAAAGGTCATGTTTTTTTCTAGATCTGATGACAGAGTACTGTGCCCTTCTTGTTTGAATAACTGTTCTATTTCTAAAGAGGCTATATTACTTGATTTATATTAATCAGTTGAAGTTATAAATATCAATAATTATTAATAGGAAGAACTGGTGACTAGAAATAACATCATCTCAAGCCTGCAGACTCACAACCTTCCCAATAGAACTGACTACCTCTCAACAGTAGCCAATTTATAAACAGCAAACAGGACCAAGTATGGTGGTGCTGTGTAATTGTTAGAATTTAGTTCTTGAGACTTGAACTAACACCAAGAGGAAACTGGTTAAGAGACAAAGAAAAAGGGAAACAACTGATACAAATTATCCAGGCAACACCAAAACAAACCATGACCTTTGGCACCCGTGAAGTAGTTGATCCCCATTATTTCCTGCAGTCAACTCAGTTTTCAAGGGTGTGAATGGGGGCAATTTTCAAGAGATAGCCACTTCACATATCTCCATTTGAGGCAGATCCTGGAATACTACACACTTGAGCTACAATGGCTACAACTTATGCTGTTCAGAACTGCTGTGTGAACATACTTTGTTCTCGTGATCAAGGTTTACGGTAAACAACTAAAGATGACAACATGAAACAAAGACTTGAGATGCTAGTTCAAGATGAGAATTTTCCTTTTTTTCTTTTTACAAAGCTTATATCAACTCACCGTGGGCTAGAGAAACAGATGACCTTTACATCATCTGCCCTATAGATCGTAAGGTCTGAAAGGGGACTTTACTTTTACTTTACTATATCAACTCACTCTGTTTGTCTGTCTGTCAGGTAAAAATGTGTACACATTCTCCTAGTTAAGCCAATAATAGGAGCCTCCCTCGCTGCAGATTACATATGTATCGAAACTATTTTCCTATGCATTCTCCAAGAGAAGCCAATCTTATAACACTGCCCCCCTGCTATATACTGTGGACAATGTATTATGCACAGAAAAACACTGAGCAAATCTATTTACCTAAACATTTTCCCTGATGAGCCAATGGTATGAGTTTGTACAATGTCATAGTCTATGTGTGTAGCATTCACCAAATCTCCCAAAGACATTCTTGACATGATGGAATAGTAACAATGTTTGGAATCAATACCCTGAAGAGGAAAATAAAAAAGAGCAAAGAAGCTGAGACGAAAGTTTACCATAAGATAAATATTTTTCTTATCTTATCTTATAAAATACACATGTTACTTCAAAAAAGAAGATAATTGTGTCCTACACCTGTCCATAGGTCAATCTAGACTAAAACTCTGCCAAGTCGTTGGTTTTCCTGGCTGATTCAGGCAATCCATTCCATGCTTTAATAACGCTAGGGAAGAAGGAGTATTTGTACAAATTGGTCCTAGCATTTTGGGAGCAGATGCCCATCAGAGGGGCAAGATGTGGGGACGTTGGAGAGTCTCTCCCAGAACCGAGACACCTGGAGAAATCTGGTTGTTGGCCTTTACCCCAGAATAGACCAAAGGCAGAGATGATTTGGAACAAGAAATGTGCCTTTTTCTTTGCGTGTTTCTGAGTACTTTATTAGGTTTTGTTTTTGTATTTGAAGGTTATGGTTCAGTGTTTTATGTATAATTGCTATTTTACTTTTGAGTCTTCTATCCTAAAGGTTCTCTAAATTTAACCATTTTACTAAAGGTGTTACAGTTAAAGGGAGTATGGTGGCTGAGTGGTAAAGTGCTTCTGGACTGAGAGGTCTCGGGTTCAAATTTCAGAAAAGGCTGGGTTTTGAGCTTGAGTACCCTTGAGTCCACCCAACTCTAATGGGTACCTGACATTAACTGAGGAAAGTAAAAGCAATTGGTTGTTGTGCTGGCCATATGGACAACCTCGTTAACCATTGTCCACCGAATCAGATGACCTTTACGTCATCTGCTCCATATGTCACAAAATCTGAAAGGGGTACTTTACTTTACCATTTACAGTCAAAGGTTGTTAGACTGAGCTTTTTCATTTTCTGTAAAGTTATTCTATTTTAAGTTTCAGACATTTCTTTTGGAAAGATAATTATTTGATCTTAACTTCAAGCTTTCACCAGAAGATGTCAGTGAGTAAAGTCTCACTCAAAGCAGTTATTCCAATCTTCTAGCTATTTCTAAGTACATAAGGTAATATCTGCATTGTAACAACATTTAGCTAGCTTTTCATTCTATGCTTATATTGACCTCCAATAATACTGAAACAACTAAATTAGTTCCAAAAGTTCAATGTAAGAAAATTTGTCTGTTCATGACCAATGATATTTTGTGAACAATATAAAGAACAGCCTCTTTGCACTGGTTTTGGAACTAGGTTGACTTAACAACTTAAGTATACTACAATTGAAATTACCAGGAGTTCTAAATCAGTAGCTTTCTTATAAGAAGGCACAAAGGGGAAGTGTTTGCTGCAAAACCTTGAAACCTGCTATGGACAGGGATTCTAAATATGGTTTTCTAAAACATCAAAGCCATCCCCCACCTCCTTAACTTAGACTGAGCATAATCTTACTTTTATTTTGAAATAGAGATGAAGCTGATCAATCTGCTTGTCACATGACATCCTTCTTAACGCTTTGGCCAGAAAATCTTAAACTTCACCACAATTATGTAATGGACCACAAAATCTCTAAGGAAAGTTTATTTACTTTTACATAAAACTTCCTAAGTTCACTTCAGTGAGAAACAAACAAAAAAATTGACTGACTAATTGTTGGAAATACAGAATTTCCCCCCAAAAATCATTTTTTTAGTATAATAAAAACAAGCCAAATTAGAATGCTAATAGAAAGCTCAATTACCTTTTGTTTGATTTCATTAGAAATATAGTTATCATATGCTATGATAAACCAGTTACCAGGTAGAGGTCTGACAACAGTAAATGAAATTTGGACATCCGGGTTCATTTCTAGAATAAATGTTGGGTCTGTCGTCATAAAGTTTGATGGGAATGTATTCTCTGTTTGGTAAACCAAAGGCAGACCAGCATGCTGAATTAAGCTTAGAAAAAAAAAAAGACAACTCATGTTCATATAGCGAATACAAAATTTTGTAAATTACAAACAGTGCATTACTTTTTATTTCAATCAATCACTGAGTACCGGCACCTATTTTTTTACAAAAAGAAGCACTGTACAGAAGTATTTATAACTAATTCTTTTCTTATTTTTCAATTGATTTATTTGTTTCACTGAGTCATTTGCAACAGTAATAATTTTTACAAATTACTGAATCGTGCTAATATTTTATAGCCTCCTACATTCGCAAAGCCACTATGGATTATATCATAGAAATGAGATGAATGCCTGGGCCTTAGCTATGGTCGGAACAATGTTGCCCACACAGATGTATCCAAAGGAACAGCAAGTGCCAATACAGCCAGTGTGTTGCACTGTTCTGCAAACTGCTATAAGGGTAGCCAACTCCTGAGTTTTCTCAGTGTTTACTCGTACTTTGCCCTTCTCTGGTTGGTGGAAACAGTTTTCCCAGACCCAATATCTGAGCCACACATGAAGACCAGAAGTAAGATTGGTTGTCAGAGGCTATTCGAGACACATGCCTTTGGAAGTATTTTATAGGTAGTGAAGTGCTTTCAAATATATTACTTAGAAATCTATTGTGATGTCTTGGTATTTAAACAAATTATCTCTGATAAACCAGTAGCTTATTAGATGCCCATTGCAATAGGGTAGTTAATATGTTTTGGTATTTAAACAAATTCACTCTAATAAACCAATATCTAATTGGATTCTTGTTTAGACGAATAAGAGACTTCCACATGACAAAATTGTATCATTGAATCCTTCAAGACAAAACAATTAATATACAGTAGAAGTTCATTTCAATTATAGATTTACAAAAAATTGACTTAACATGAAGCTTGAAACAATTTGACTGACCCCACTTATTATCTTCCCTTGTATTTAACACTCAACTCACTAAAATTAGCTTCTTTAATAGGCAGGAAAGAACCAGAATCTTATTGAAATATTTACCTTTTCTTACCCCCCACCCCTCCCCCACATTATTTTTCAAATATAAAGATCCCTACTTGTTTTAAGTCCTTAGTAGTTTGATTTTGTTTTCAAACCGCAAACGTATTGTTTATACAAGCAAAACAACCTTGACACATATTATTACTTTACATTGATCTTAGCAGTAACTGTACTTAAGGTTTACTTGTTTGTTCAAAACTGCTAAATAAAAAAAACAAATGAACTCACATTGTGGATGTGTAATAAGGACATTCTTGTTTATTTCTTGATATTCTTATAGTGAAATTGATGTGCGATAGCCCAGATTGTACAAAGTATTTCACTGGCACCACATCGCCATAATAAGTATAGCCAGAAACTTCAGCTGCCAAATTCATCTCTGTGTTTGCTGACACACTTATACCTGAGAGTTCGATAAATTTAAAATGCTTATTTATAACACCAATTAACATATCATGTGCAGTAATTCAATACTGTCTGGGTGCAGAAATAATGCTCCTATGTTAAAAAATCCTGATAATAGATTGGATTTTAAAAAGTAAAAGTTCCCCTTTCAGACCTTTTGATATATAGGGCAGATAATGTTAAGGTCATCAGTTTCTTTGGCCATGGTTAACCAACAGGGTGTCATGAGGCCAGCACAATGATCAACTATCTTTACTTTCCCAACTAAATTCAGGTACCCATTAGAGCTGGGTGAACTCAGGGGTGCCCCTAACACCTGAAATTCAAAATCCCAGTCTTAATCCAAGATTCAAACCCAGGACAGCAGGTTTGGATGCCAAGCACTTAACCACTCAGCTACCCTGCTCCCAGATGGGATTTTGACCAGAGCTAAAAAAGAAAATTCAATTAAGCTTCAATAGCTACCTGGCATTAGAAAAGAAAAGTAAAGATAGTTGGTTGGAGTTGGTCAGATAACACCTAAATACCTTGCTAAAAGTTTACCACTGAAAATGTTTTAATAATTCAACTATATTTCTTAATGAATCATAAGATTTCAATAAAACCTGGCCTTTTTTTTCATGTAATTACAAATAATGTATATTAAGCCTAATATAATAAAGACTAATAATGTTAAAAAAAAAATTATATTAAGAAGGGAATTTTTCTTTATATCTCCTAGTTATAAAAACAGAGAAGCTGTGGTCAACTGGCTAAGGGAAATATATGTGCGTTTTAAATAGTTACAAGCCTACAATATTATCATAAATGATGAAAAAGAAATGAAGTCAATATTTTAATGCAACAATATATTACATTATTTCCCTTTTTTTTTATTTCATCAGCCTCATAGTTCTTTTTTTTTTTTTGTGAGCTATTTCTTAAAAAAAAAAAACAAGCAAAATAAAAAAAAAATTATTTAAAAAAAAAACAAAGCTTATATTAAGTGTATCAATTAGTTTGGATCAGTCGCTTGATTAAATTTGTAATAAGTCTCAGACGACAATCTATAAAGGGAACTAATTCAGCTTATACCACCCATTTCAGTCAAGTTCTATTTCTTTCCCATGAAAAGGGGACTAATTTATTTTATACCACCACTTTAGTCAAGTACTATTTCTTTTCCTTGTTTGAGATACCAAACAAAACAATTTATTACAAATAGTTAATTAATTTTTTAAATTGATTCTTGTAATGTCAGTAAAAGAAATAATTATGCAAAATTTGAACTTTATCCGAGATTGGGTGTTGTAGAAATAATGTGTACAAACTTTTGGCCAGACAGTGTGAGCCGATATAAGCTTTGTAAAAAAAAACAACACTTCGATATGTATTATGTAATGATGTTTTAAAAATTACACAACCATATTTGATTTAAACCTTAAATTGAAGTTCTTAAAAATTGTATAGAATCTTTATAATTTTCTTTCTACATTTCATATAACATCAAAAAAACAAGCAAAATATTAAAAATCCTTTTTTTTTAAAAAAAAAAGCTTATTAAATCTAAAGAGGAAGAGCTCTATCCTTAAAACTATATCTACCAATTATGTACATGTTATTTCCCTTATTCGATATCAAACTAAATAATAAATTACCAATAATTAATTGACTAATTGATTATTTTTGTTTATCAATTCGTGTTTTGTTATACAGGCTTCAGTGCACACTCTAATATTCAGAATTTCAAACTAGACCAGATAAGTGTTACCAGTGGTCAAGCAAAATTACATACATATATGTCATTTCAAGAAGATTTCAAGAAAGTTTTGTTTTGTAAGAGAAATATCATATAGGCCTACTTAATATAATAATAAAAAAATTTTTTTTAAAGTTTTACAGCCTATGCTTTAGATTCATCAATAAAATTTTATGCCTAGTTTTTGAAAATTCTTTAGAGCTATGTCTTCCTTTTTGATGTTTGGGTTGGCATCTGATTTAGTAACCCTAGTCCTAGAAGTGGAGTATATAGCCCTACTGGTAATCATTTGGCCATTGGGACCCTGGTCATTGAGGTCAATAATTTGGCATCTATAATTTCTATTCTAACAGTATAAGTATCTAATTATAGTACTGTATAGTCTATACATATTAAATTAGATCTAGATCTATATAGTAAAATTAGTATTATCATATAGATCTAGACCTAGATTAGGCTAAATATCTATAGACATAGATCTAGACTAGTTTGATAAAAATGAAACTACAAAACCTACAAAATATGATAACCATAAGAAATATCCTGAAAGTTGAAGTTAAACAAATGGCAGCTTTACTATTGTAGTTCCTTATACTGTTCAGAATCCAGTCCATTGTCATGATTATGTATTTATTATCATGATTGATATTATTTATTTTAATATTTATAATCATCATGCAGATTACATTATATTGGCATTATGATTATTATGTCATCATTATCAATATCATGATTGTTGGTGATTCAAGATAATCTCATCAATTGATCAATGACAATGATGATTGATCATGACAATCATGTCATGGTGATTTGAAACCTCTTAATTAAGAGAAACTAAACATTTAATAAAAAGATATCATTTTGAAATAGAAATCAGATCTATTGAGTTCTAGATCTACATTAGAAATAGATCTAGTCTACAATGTCTACATCTAGATCGCTAAACCCTAGACTAGATTTTGTACACAACCCCGTAGCTACAATATTTTGGTATCGAGTTGACAAAAATAACGCTTTTATAGAGTGACTTCCCTTCTGTCTACATCACTCACTGGGCTATCTGTGGCATTTTACGTCTCAAGAGACGATCTTTTCCCTTTGCAACTTCTTGTGTGACTAAAGAGGCCAATCCTTGATACACAGCTGCGGTCGCAGGTTGGGCATATATAATCGCCAGGCGCCGTTGCATTTTCACCCTTCTTCCTGCTTCTGTTGTGTATGACATCTGCAATCTTTGACCCTTCCTTTATGCTCTCTCTCCATGAGGATCTGTCCAGTGCCACCTCTTCCCAGTTGCCAGTGTCGATTTTGAAGAGCTTCATGTCGCGTTTGCATACAACCGTATGCTATATAAATTATAAATCATGATTGTTTTGGCCAAATGTGAAGTTCAACAAAACACTATTTTACTCTCCCCTCCCCTCCACCTTTTTCCACTATTTTTTTTTTTTTAAAGATTCTATAGATACGTGGTTTTCAAAGTGTTCACTAATACATTCAGGGGTACTCGGTATTTTTAAAGGGTCCTTGGAAAATTAAAATTGATTTGGAGGAAGGGATGCCAATGCACAACTTTAAGGGTCCGCGCAAGATTTAGGTCTAACATAAATGTTCTTAAGGCCCGGAATGAGATATTGACAATTCGCCAATCACCCCATCAACTAAAACAGTGTTTCCCAAACTGTGTTTCGCGTAACTCTAGTGTTCAACTAGGCCTGAATACTTTATGACAAATTTTGTTTCTGACAAAAAATAAATGGATAAGTTTGTATGAATCGGTGCATTAACTAAAAGACATTCTAATGCAACTTGATGAACACAGGTGACAGAATTATTGAAGACCATGTTTAAGCACTGCTTAGCACAGTGAACATAATGCGCAAGTGGAAGCACCTCCTAGCCTTGACCTCGCTAGGAATTCAAAGAAAGATTGTGATTGTTTATTAGCCTACTTGAAATATGAGTTCAGCCGATTCTGCAGACTTCTGGTACTCACAAATATAAAAACCTACAAATGACTCTCTGATAATGCGATTTCTTTGTGTATTTCGACATCGGAGCTCACAAAACGATTTCAGAAAATAATGCTGATCTAATCAACTTTTAGTACTTCTTGAGTGCAATCATGATAGAGTAAAATGACGTAGATTGGACCTCCTTTAGTAGCCTATTTAGCTATAGACAGTGGCGTAGCTACCAATGTGCGGGTGGTGCGGGCCGCACAGGGCACCAAGTGGAGAAGGGCACCAAAATTCCCCCAGTGTGTATTAATTTCCTATTTCCCTGAGCAATTCAGTAAAAACGACTAATTGTATGGACACGAACAAACATAAACTACTGTATTTTAAACATGAACTAACGATTTATAAACTAGTCATTTCGCTATTTTGTTTCATCTCCTTGACTATTTCTTCAATACAATGTAAGCTATAGAACAGTTTGAATCTAATTTACTACATTTGTTTCGGACACACGGTACATGTTGTTATTACACTGATCGATGCTCTGTAATATAAAGAAGAAGAAGAAGATAAACCAACCTTTTTTTACTTCATTGTTTAGTCCATTGGTTTAATCTAGATATTGAGTTTACAAATATATTTCTAAACTCTAGCTTTAAACAATTGTCTTAGTTTATTCATTTCTTTATGATTCTTAATACTTTAATTTTTGAAATAATTCTATTGTAATGTCAATTTTTTTTAATAAGCTAACCTTTGTTTTTTACGAGTTTTTTTTTAACTAACTAGTTAATTGTAATACTGTAACGTAAACAAAATGATGAACAGTGCTCAAGACTGACTAGTCTAGCTGACGCCTCAAAACCCTTTTAAGCTCAGACGGAGAAATCGGCATCTCTGGTTCTGTCCAGTATGTGTAGTCTATAAGGGCCCCATACCCAGATCTATCGGGGTCCCTCATTACCGACCCATCGGTGTAGCAGAAAATGGCATCTGATGGGTAGGACTTTAGTGTAGCTGATGCCAAGTTTTGAATTATGGCAGGTGTTAATCGCCTCTTGGTGGCTCCCTCTTGCCCTATAAGGGACATGTTTATTTGTGGGGCCGGAATTCTCCTCCACGGAGGGCAAGTATTAATTCTTCTAATAGGAATTCTATCAGTGGAGAGCCCAGATGATTTTGACAAATTGGCCGCAATGTGGAGGAACGATCGCATTTTTTGAGGTGGGTAGCCTAGAGTCGCCCCTTTTGTAGCTCTCGTAGGCCGTAAGTACCGCCCTCTCCCTCCTTAAATGTAAAGGGGCCACGTTTGTTAAGATTTCATCATCTTCATTTAAATCCAAAGATAGAAAAACATGAGACTAGCAGAGCTCACATTCAGTCATCGCTTGGACGGAACTTGAAGTTCGCCTGAGAGTAGGAAACAATATGGACAACAAGGCCCAAGATTTGATTATACAAGAGACAAAAACCTGGAGAGTTAGTAAATTTACTATCAAAGTACGATCCACTCTTGAGGGAGCACGTGCTTCGAACTAAGCTTTGTTCCAGACCGAATACATACATGTCTCCACAAATACAAAATGAATTTATTACAATATTGGGGGATCACGCTAAAAAAACAAATCATACAGCAAGTAAAACAAGCCAAATATTTCTCTATTTCTCTTTTGACAGTACACCTGACACCTCAAAGCTGGATCAAACTTCCCAAATTTTACGGTACGTCGTCATGGATAATGACGGGGTGCAGGTTCGTGAGTCTTTTATTGACTGCATCGACACAGAGGACAAGCATGCTGCTGGAATCGCTGCAATGATTCTAGAGAAACTGCGTTCGGATGGCATAGACATAATGGACTGCAGGGGTCAAGGCTATGATAATGCTGCGGTCATGAAAGGTCAAAACTACGGTGTCCAAAAACGTATTCTTGAAGTCACTATTCAATGCCTGCTCAAACTCTGGAGACATTAACTAGCAGAGATGAAAATTCATCGACTAGATCTGAAGCAGGTGGATTATTGGTTGCTGTTCAGTCTTTTAATTTTCTCACCTATCTTGGATTTTGGGCTCCTGTATTAACTGAAATTAATGATGCGCAATTCTACCTTCAAAAACAAGGATTGTCTATTCGAGACTGCTCACTCAAACTAAAAACATTAAAGACATTTTTAAGTAGTAATCGAGAGGGCATCGCTGAAGCCAGCATTACCTTTGCCGAAAGCGTGTGCTCAGATCTGAGAATCAGTACAGAACCTCAAAAACGTATTGGCCATAAGAAAAAGATGCCTGGTGAGAAAAGTGACTACTCTGTTCTTACACACAAAGAAGAGCTACGAAGGGAAATTTATTCTACCTTGGACAGGATTGTTCAAGAAATAATCACCCGATTCTAGCAACTTCATGATGTAGCAGATAGATAAGAATTTTTGTCGCCTTCTCAGCTATTAAATTCTCAAGTCGAAATCAATCTCGATAGTACTCCTAGCGACATTGATAAAAACGAATTTCTGCTGGAGCGAAAGAGACTTCAACGGTTTGTCACAGTTTCATCAGAAGCCTCCGAGCTTCCAAAATAAGGACTTGTTAAGCTCTTGAAATTTATAAAAAAAATATCAGCTAGATGATTCAGTCCCGAACATCGTCATCATGATTCGCATATTTTTGACTGTTGTGGTAAGCGTCGCTACATGCGAGAGAAGTTTTTCCAAACTTAAACTGATCAAGAATTATTTGCGATCAACGATGACTCACTAATTTGGCCATTTTGTCCATTGAACAAGAGCTGGTGGAAAAAAATGGATTTCGATAAAATTATTGATACCTTTAGCCAGCAAGAAAGCGCGTAAAATTCATTTGTAGTATGTTTATGTAAAAGTGATTTTTTTGAATTAACAATATTTGATTTATGAATACATATTAATTTTGAACAGGTTTTGCGATGTTATTAATTAGTTAGTTGTTGTTTTTTTTTTGGGTGGGGGGGGGGGGGAACAAGATGAGGTACCGCACCAGGCATCATATACTCTAGCTACACCACTGGCTATAGAACAATAAAAAAAAACAACACAAGATACAGAAATTTTAAAAAGAGAATAAGATGAATTTCAAAAATGGGAGCATGTCTTCTTTCCACCCAGAAAAATGTCAGTTATTAAAAGTAACAAAAAAAAAACTCAAATTAATTCCATTTATCTTATTCAAGGTAAACCAGTAACACAGACTAAAAACGCAAAATAGCCTACCTAACTATTGTGGAATCCCCATATTGATGAAACTATCAAAAAATTAAACAAAGCAATAGGGTTTATAAAAAGAAATTTCTATAAATCAAATAAGAACATAAAACTAAAATGTTTTGTAACCTTGGTTAGGCCAATAATAGAATATGCAACCTCTTTTTGGGACCCCTCAACTTAAGAAAACATTAAGAAACTGGAACAGACACAAAATAGAGCAGTGATTCATAACAAACGAATATTCCAATTAGACTACAGTAACACCTTTAGTAAAATCACTAAATTTAGAAAGCCTTCAGATGAGAAGACTAAAAAATAAAGTAGCAATCATACATAGAACACTGAATGTCACTGAACCATAATCTTCAAATACAAAAACAAAATCAAATAAAATACCTAGAAAGACACAAAGATAAAGGCACATTCTGCGTCCCATATGCTAGGACTAATTTGTACAGATGCTTCTTCTTCCCTAGTGCTATTAGAGCATGGAATGTGGTTGCCGGAGCCAGCTAGGAAAAACAGTGACTTGACTGAATTTAAGTCATTGGTTAATATGCATGACTGGATGCATGAGGCGTAGGATGTAATCATGTTCTCTTTTGAAGTAACGTCTGTATTATATAAGATAAGATAAGAAAACAATATTGCCCAACAGGTCTGTTATCTCGTTTTGAATCTGTGGGTCAAGGCGATGAATTACTTTCAGTCACTAATTGTTAACTTTTTCAATGTGCTTCTTGTTTACATCATCCACTGTTATCAGTCTTTCATGTTGTCTGTATGTTTGGCAAGCTTGTTGGTGAAGTTAATTCATTAGTAGGCGCTTTTTTTTATAATTCGGTTGGAAAACAAACAACATTGATTCTGTCTTAGGGTATAAACACGAGACTATCCGAACGACAGCCTAGTGCAAATAGATTACGACAAGGCAGCCATTCAAGTGAAAGACACTATTCCATGATAAATTAATCACCTCTATCTTGATAAATTTTGTAAACCTCCTCTCCAATTCGTTCACACTTTGTAGTTCAAAAATTAAACATCTTTAAAGATTCCCTATGTAACAGAATATGATGTTACTTTTGCCATGGATGCTCGCCACTTGTATAGTAGTACATATTGTTTAGTCTAAATTTATGGTAATAGAAAAATTTAAAAAATGAGAAATAAGGTGATACTATCAACGGTTTTATTAAAATAGAGGGAAAAATTCAAATGAAAGAATGGGTCCACCACCAACGATTCCTCACCACCATTACAATAAACCTGATGAAAACAGTTCCTTACATCACAACCGTCCAAACCGCTTATACACAGACTCTAGCTGAAAACATGGATTAACGTTTTGAAAATATAAAGTTTGAATTGACGTTTAGGCATAGACATAAATAAATATAGACTGGAAAAGGGACATAACTTCAAATAACTTGAAAACATGTATTTCTATTGTTGTCGGATTTCCGAATTCTGAAAAGTTTTATGATCTTCAGTCTTAGAGATTAAACAAAACTACACATCTGTATAATAAAGTACACCAAATTGCAAGTCACAAATTTTCGTTTCATAAAACTCTTATCGGCTAGTCTATATTTATTTATGTCAATGCGTTTAGGATATTTTTTTAGGAAACTTGATATATTTTTAAAACTCTTTTCAGAAAATGTTTAATTATTTTTTCTACTACGTTGTTGTCACCCCTAAGAGCTCATGTAGGTCACAATTGGTCATTAGTCATGGGTCCAGGCGCAATGAAACCCCTACGCGCCATGCAGTGCCGTATTTAGAGTTGAAAAGGCCTTCAGCTATTTTAAAAATTGGACCGTTTTGGGGCCCCATATAAGTCCAGATATTATATAAAACTACTAAATATTTCTTGGTGGCCCTAATATTGCATATGGGTAAATCTGACCCTGGCGCATTGGTTGTTGCGCCATCGGGAGTGGGCCCCTAAATGGTCGTGGGCCCGGGTTCATTGAACCCCTTCGTGCCATGGATGCTACGCCACTGCCTGAATAGGTGTTCCATGAACTACTGGAATAATTAACTAGTAGGTCACAACGTGACTTAATCTCTCAAAAAAAAATATGCAAAGCGTTCTGTAAAATACTCAAAATGTGAAGTTTTCCGTTAAGGAAGAAGTTTAGGAAACACAGAGACCGTTTTATGTGGTTATGGCTCCTTTAGCCTTGCTTGGTTACTCTTGCCGAGGTTGGAGGCCAAGCTCCACGATTGAGTCCTTCGTATTCTTACAATGTATCGACACTAGCCTCTGGGGTAAGGTTTGATGAGACATTATTTCTTCTTTACCTCGTGCTATGTAAATGGTAGTCCTAAATTTCAGAAGCCCTCCCGCTATTCAATTGTTGTTAAGGACGTTTTCGTGTGCGTGCATGCTTTTGTTTGTTGTGTGTGTGCGTGTGCGTGCGTGCGTGTGCATGCTTTTGTTTGTTGTGTGTGTGCGTGTGCGTGCGTGCGTGTGTGTGCGTGCGTGCCTGCGTGTGTGAGTGTGTGTGAGAGAGAGAGAGAGGGGGGGGGGGAGAGAGGGAGAGAGAGAAGGAGAGAGAGAGGGAGGGAGGGAGGGAGAGAGAGAGAGAGAAGTACGACTGACTCTTTCTCTCCTAAATTGACGATACCATTGTTAATTTGACAACATTAAATTATTTTTTGGTTTAATAAACATTAATTTGTGTTACATAAAAAGAGCATGCATTCCCATTTAATTCTCGTTGTAATGTTGTCTGTTTGTTTTTATTTTCATAGTTCACATTTTTTTTTTCAATTTCTTTTTTACAAAGTTTATATTAACTCACTCTGTCTATTGGGTAGAAAATTTGTATACATTATTTCTCCCGTACCCATTCATGGGTCAAGTTGAAACTTTGCACAAATATTCATTGGCGTAGACAATACAAGAATAAAAATAAATAAAAAAACTATTAGTCAATTAATGCTGGTTATTAATTATTTTGTTTGATACCAACAAGGGAAATTAATCATTCAGTTTTCACAGATATGGTTCAATATATCGGGTTTTGTCCCTTTATTTCTCCCGCAACCATTCTTGGATCAAGTTGAAACTTTAAACAATTATTTATTTGTACCTAACAAAGCATGAATAGATTTTTAAAAAAATGAACCAATTAGTCAATTCATTATTGACAATTAATTACTTTGTTTAATATCGAAAAAAGGAAATAACTTCTACATTCGAGACGGGGGTTCTTCCCCTTAGATAAGCCTTGTTTTTTTTTTTTTCAAAAGGACTTTAAAAAATATTTTGCTTGTCTTTTTATTTTATCTTATCGGAAATTTTTGTTATTTCCTTATATGTCATATGTATGCCTCTACTTTCAGATTCCCAGGAGCTGCCTCTGATTACAATGTTTATCTTCGTCCCCAGCAAATATGCGCACTTTCACTTTTAAACTCTATTGATGTTAATCAACAAAACACAACTCTTCTGTTCTATAGATAGGTGTGTCATTAACGGACGGTCAACCAATAAAGTGAACAAATTTCAGGTTATCTATCTACTTATCATCTTTGGCTGATATGTTCTCATTGTATGTTTAGCGAAAGAGAAAAAAAACAACATGAAATTTGATTATCATACTGCGTGTATTTTCGTTGTTTCTGTAATCTTCATATCAGTCCCGTATGACCAATGAAAACTCTTCTTTGCGTTAAGAGCTCAAAGTTGGCTATAAGAGGAGGCGGACCCAGCAAACATACTTCAATTAATTCGCCGTATCTTTCCCGTGCTGCATTAGTCGAGCTCAATACATACTCCACATGTAGGATATTATAGAAGGAGTTACGTTCAAAGGGGAAGAACTTTTGAACAGCATTTGAACATTTTGTTCATTTGCCTCACCATATTGAGTGGCTATTTCTTTCGTTTGTTTTTGTTTTCTGACCTGATGCGAGGATAAAGACGCAGGCCTAAGGTCTGCTATGGTCAGTGAATAGTACCGAAAGTTAAGTGCATTATGGAAGCTTATACGATATTGCTGTTACTGATTCCAGCTGTGATTGGAGGTAATGAAATCTATCAATAGCTAATAGCATGTGTGTGTGTGTTTCTTACCACACTATTAAAATATATAGTGACTTTGTATTTTGTTAACTATTTTAATAACAATTAGAAATGATTTTTTATCACATTTGATTAAAATATATTTATATAATATACTGGTAATTAGATTGTCGGGATTAAACGCTTTAAAAAATTAATCTATAAATTCTAAAATGTAATTGTATAAAATTAAATTATGTTTGCGGTCTTGGACCCTAACTGTAGAACTTGAGCCGACCATCGTAGCTACGGAACTGAGGTATAGAAAGATCCTATGTATCACCTACAAAGACCACATCGCAAGGATTTTAATGGAATATGTTAAATTAAGCCCCACGACAACCTGATCACCACTGTAAAAAAAAAAAAAACGCAGACAAAAGCTTAATGGCCATATCACAAGGTCCTCGGGGCTCGCAAAGACCTTCCTTCGGGGAACAGTACCAGAAAAATAAAGAGGCAGACAGAGAAAGTGATGGGAAGAGTGGACAGGCCTGTTACCGGAAGAGCTTCTACTAAAGTTAGGCAAAAGACAGAGCAATGTAGGAAGACAGTTGACAAATAGTGTGTGATGCCCCAACAGACTAAGGGATAGAGTCAAGATGGTGAATGTAGGATAGAGTCAAGATGGTGAAAGTAGGACAGAGTCAAGATGGTGAAAGTAGGACAGAGTCAAGATGGTGAAAGTAGGACAGAGTCAAGATGGTGAAAGTAGGACAGAGTCAAGATGGTGAACGTAGGACAGAGTCAAGATGGTGAAAGTAGGACAGAGTCAAGATGGTGAAAGTAGGACAGAGTCAAGATGGTGAAAGTAGGACAGAGTCAAGATGGTGAAAGTAAAAGATTTTCCAATTTATTTTTTTTTACTAAAAACAATACGAATGTTAGCATATAGGTTATGGTCCTAGGGGGGTAAGGGAAAGAATAGAAAGAGAAAATGTTGGTCGCTTTTTATAACATTTTGAAATGTCCATGGTTTCGTTATATAATTATTTTAAACTCTATTTTAAATGCTATAACTTTAGGTCTTTCAATCGAATGAAGCATTCATTTTACAATTGTAGAGGCTTATTATTGTATGTTTATGCCTATTATAAACTATCAAAGTCGAAGTACTTTTTTAAAGGAATTAGACCTGTACTTTAAAAAATAAAATAAAAATACAAATTTCTCATTAATGCTCATAATTCAGTGCGTTGTTATTAAGTGGCTACTGTAAATGGAAATCCGCTTTTAAATCTGTAATGCCCGTTTTGCATGTTTCGAATGTTCCCTCAGATGGGATGGCGGCGGACAGGTCTCAAACCCGAGACCAACAAAAAGAAAGCGCATATAGGCTTACGGTACCTCACGACCAGGCAGCCATCCACGTGCATTTTATATCCCGAAGCGAACTCTTTTTTTAAAAAACCTTATATCAACTGTCTGTCTGTTTGGTCAAAAGTGTTGTGTACACGTTATTTCTCCCACATCCATCCTCGGATCAATCTGAAACTTCGCACAATTATTCTTGGCATAGACAAGACAGGAATAAAAACAAAAAGTAACCAATTAGTCAATTAATTACTGTTAATTAATTATTGTACTTGATACCAACAAGGAAAACTAATTCTTCAGCATTCACAGATATGGCTAAACTTGTTGGGTTTAGTCCCCTTAAATAATTGTTAACGCTATTTCTCCCACACTCATTCTTCGATCAAGTTAAAACTTTAAACAATTATTTACTGTACCTAAAAATTACAAAAAATGCCCAATTGGTCAATTATCTATCTATCTATCTATCTATCTATCTATCTATCTATCTTATTTATCTATCTATCTATCTATCTTATCTATCTATCTTATCTATCTATCTATCTATCTATCTTATCTATCTATCTATCTATCTATCTATCTTATCTTATCTATCTATCTTATCTATCTATCTTATCTATCTTATCTATCTATCTTATCTATCTATCTTATCTATCTATCTTATCTATCTATCTTATCTATCTTTCTTATCTATCTATCTATCTATCTATCTTATCTTATCTATCTATCTTATCTATCTATCTATCTATCTATCTATCTTATCTATCTATCTATCTATCTATCTTATCTATCTATCTATCTATCTATCTTATCTATCTATCTATCTATCTTATCTACCTATCTATCTATCTATCTATCTATCTTATCTACCTATCTATCTATCTATCTATCTATCTAGGTCGGACGTTGTGTAAAACTCGGCCCTGGCATTAGCCTACGATTCGGCCCACAACTTGATAGCATATGATATGCATGCAATTGAACGCATGCATATTAACGTGAGTTTCTATAACGTATTGTATTTCTATATGTAGACTTAGGTGCTATAGGATCAATCTGAAACTTCGCACAATTATTCTTGGCATAGACAAGACAGGAATAAAAACAAAAAGTAACCAATTAGTCAATTAATTACTGTTAATTAATTATTGTACTTGATACCAACAAGGAAAACTAATTCTTCAGCATTCACAGATATGGCTAAACTTGTTGGGTTTAGTCCCCTTAAATAATTGTTAACGCTATTTCTCCCACACTCATTCTTCGATCAAGTTAAAACTTTAAACAATTATTTACTGTACCTAAAAATTACAAAAAATGCCCAATTGGTCAATTATCTATCTATCTATCTATCTATCTATCTATCTTATCTATCTATCTATCTATCTATCTATCTATCTATCTATCTATCTATCTTATTTATCTATCTATCTATCTTATCTATCTATCTTATCTATCTATCTTATCTATCTATCTATCTATCTATCTATCTATCTATCTATCTTATCTATCTATCTATCTATCTTATCTACCTATCTATCTATCTATCTATCTTATCTACCTATCTATCTATCTATCTATCTATCTATCTATCTATCTATCTATCTAGGTCGGACGTTGTGTAAAACTCGGCCCTGGCATTAGCCTACGATTCGGCCCACAACTTGATAGCATATGATATGCATGCAATTGAACGCATGTATATTAACGTGAGTTTCTATAACGTATTGTATTTCTATATGTAGACTTAGGTGCTATAGGAAACATTAGTTTACAAAACAAATCTTCAGGGCAATCGTAATCATAATTAGTTTACATTTGTGGTGGGTTTGGCACAGAAAACTAAATTCTAAATGACATGACGAAGGCAACTCGTTGGACGATTTCAATCTATTTATTATACACTAAAGACCTGCACCCATATGACAACACATGGTGTAGAACCAGGCACACACAGGGGGTGGAGACAAAGTAGGTCCAGTAACGTACGGACACTACAGTGACAAGAGATGCCTGTAGAATGTCCACGTTGTTCTGCCTTTTCATGGGCGGACACAAGACGCCATCCAGGGGAAAGGTCACGTGGCTATCGGGGTGGCCGGTGCGGCCCAAACAAGCATCCACTCCACTACAGATTATTTTGATATAGCTAAAAGATTAAAGAATAACACTTGATGGCTGCCTATTCGTGTGTTATGCGCTCTGGAGTGTCGACTCGATGCTCCCGGGTTCAAATTCTGCCCGCCGCTCACTCACTCCCCCCCCCCCCCCCATAATCGGCCGTCATGTAGGAGTTGGGCTATTTGGAAGTAACACAAAAACATGTAGAACAAAACAAAACCAAAAAATGTGAAAAGGGAATGACGTGAAACGTTCTTGCAACAGATAAATGTATCCACATTCAAGGAATATGAAGGTCCCTCATCAACAAACTACTCATGTTGAGCCTATGCTTATGTCCACAAAAGGAAACCCTGCAAGTGTTCTGGTGTCATGGCGCTTGTCTTTCCTTTACACACAGAAACGTGAGAAACCTTATTTCACAAGTTACTTAACTCTTTCTCTCCTTGATTATTTTCCATGCTCCGACGGAATCATTCATTTTACTCATCTGTATTTCACTACCCGTTATGATTAACTCTTTCTCTCCTCATTGACGATACCATCGTTGATTTGACCTCATTAAATTAATTTAGTGTTTAATTTTATAAATTTTATTTTGTGTTATATAAAAAGAGCATGCATTTCCCTTTAATCCTAGACATACTTCTATTCATCACTTCGTTACATAAATTGTTAAAGCCTACTCGGTTAAGTCAACGTCAAATAACATTGTTGTTTCAAGACACTACTTTACTGTCTTGTGATCGCATTTAGAGACAGGACATGATCTGCTGGAATAAATGAAGTGAAATTTAGCAATGTTACTGAAATGTTTGTGCCAAACTGGCGAGGAAATCAGTCATTATATTGCCTTTTTTGGGACAGGATTCCAAGATTATTTTTTGCTTTTCTCTCTCTTTTTTTTTTCTTTATCTTTTCCTTTCAATTTATATTTGGTTACATGCACTAGCGGATCCAAAACTTTGGAGTGGGGGGGGGGCGATTTTTTTCCAAACCCTAACTCTAACGCCCAGTAAACCCTAACCCTAATCATAAACGTGCGTACACACACACACATGCACACACACACCAATCGGCAAACAGGGAACGACATAATATAAAGATCGGTTAAAATATCAATAACAAGTTTTAATAATATAGATATTTAATTGATTCTGTTAGCAAGCTGTGATTTCTACAAATAAATTGGACCCCCCCCCCACGTGAAAGTGTATGGAGGGGGCGGGATTGATACCATCGCCCCCTCCCGACCCCACCGAATCGGCCAAAATACCAGAAAGGGAGCGACATAATATAAAATTTATATATCAATTCAACTAATTTTGTTCACAAACTATGATTTCTCCATAAAAACAGACCGCCCCCCCCCCACTTAAAGTGTTTAGGTGGGAAGGGCAGTAGTGGTATTCGCACCCCCCCCCCCCAAACCAATCGGCAAACAGGGAACGACATAATATAAAGATCGGTTAAAATATCAACAACAAGTTTTAATAATATATATATTTAATTGATTCTGTTAGCAAGTTGTAATTTCTACAAATAAATTGGACCGCCCCCCCCCCCCCACTCGAAAGTGTATGGGGGGGGGGGGCGGGATTGATACCATCGCCCCCTCCCGACCCCACCAAATCGGCCAACATACTAGAGGGGGGGGGCGAATTAATATAAAAATAGGTTGAAATATAAATAATTAGTATATATTTTTAATATAAGTAATAAATTCGTATACAAATTGTGTGAATTCTATAATAAAATTCGTCCGCCCCCCCCTTTGGGAGGGATCGCCCCTACCGCCCCCCCCCCCGGATCCGCCAGTGGTTACATGTATAACTATTTAAATAATAATTGTGATTGGTCATTGACTTTGTAGCTGAGAAATCCTGGGGTATTCAGACTTCAGAATATATGGCCAATATTACACAGTTTAGTCTGTCTGTTTGTCTGCCTATCTTTCTATTTATCTTATAGTTGAGACTATTCGTTTTTTTTTAAGTGGCTTCTGTAGGTAAGGAAAGATAACTATCTATCTATCTATCTATCTAACTATCTATCTATCCATCTATCTATCTATCATCTATCTGCCTGAATGACTGACTGACTTTTGATCTCGATCTCTCTCTCTCTCTCTCTTGTGCATATTCGTGTAGGCCTACGAAAATGCCTGGTCTTCTATTCATCACGACTTATGAGTTAGTTTCCTGTAAATTTTCAAGTCTTTCTCTATTGGGCCATTCAATGAGTATACCTGCTTCTTTATTTGTGATCGATTTTTCAGATGATAAGTCTGGGTACTATCTGACTTAGAGTAATTGATTTGTTAAAATATTTTCTTTAATTGTGTACTATTTGCCTGATGGAAGAGTAATAATTTCTAGTTGGCATTTCTTTTTGAAGTTCCTACATTTTTGAACAAAATTAGTTACTAAACGTCCGGCACAAGGATGACATGTCCCCTTTTTGAGATCGTCTGGTAGGTTTTGGCCTAAAATATTAAATGCCCGCCTTTCACTCTGTTGTTAAATTAAAATACTATCCTGTAATCTAATTTAACTCATATATTCCGATTTAAACAAACAAATCACTTATAAATGGTGTATTGTTATGCATAAGTAGGTGTACTCAAGAAACTAGAGTATTGATTCAGACAATATTCTGATATTGGACCACTAGTGCAACTTTAAATCATGATCAGAATTTATAATCTTTTTTTGTTGACAAACTGCTTCATGAGCATTGGTACTCGTAGGCCTATAATCAAAGCTGTTGATATGAGTCTGTTACTTGGATGTCCTCAAGATCTATAAAGTGTGAAAAATTGCTTCGCTGATCAACACAGATAAATCAGAGATTTTAATATGTAGCGGAAAAAAACTATAAATAGTCATAACTTTGGTGTATCGGGTCACAGTCACCTCAGGTGTACAGAATAAAGAAGTGCTGATAAACTATGTTTTTTTTAAAAGATGTATGATTTTTTTTTGAGCAATGCAGATTCCTATCTTTTAAGCTCTTTCCTTTGTAACACAAAATAATTCCAATATGAAGGAAGCATTAAACTTTCGATCGATGACTTAAAATGTGTTTAAAAACTAACTATACTAAAGCAGAGTTAATACGAAGATCAACTGCTACAAATGAAGATATTGTCAATAGACCTCAATACAAAGATCAACTGCAACAAATGAAGATATTATCAATAGACCTCAATACGAAGATCAACTGCTACAAATGAAGATATTATCAATAGACCTCAATACAAAGATCAACTGCTACAAATGAAGATATTATCAATAGACCTCAATACGAAGATCAACTGCTACAAATGAAGATATTATCAATAGACCTCAATACAAAGATCAACTGCTACAAATGAAGATATTGTCAATAGACCTCAATACGAAGATCAACTGCTACAAATGAAGATATTATCAATAGACCTCAATACAAAGATCAACTGCTTCAAATAAAGATATTGTCAATAGACCTCAATATGAAGATAACTGCTACAAATGTTGATATTATCAATAGACCTCAATACGAAGATCAACTGCTACAAATGAAGATATTGTCAATAGACCTCAATTATTATTTTTTTGTTTAGTTGGCGAGAGTGAAAGACCATTTAGCGTCCTTGACATTGTTGAGCTTATCGTGAGACTTTTAGTATTGAAACATTATCCTTACAAATGCAGTCTGGGTGACTTTTTGTTCCACCTCTGAGCAAATAGTGATATCTGAATATAATGGTTTTATACCTTTTGATTTACTGACTTCAATTACATTGTACGCCTGGTTTTTAAACTTTACTTAATTCCCCTCCTTTCTGTCCTTCTTTGGGCTTGCAGACGACAGGTAACTTTAGTTAAAGTGAATTCTTTGGAAACAGTTTTGTTATGGACTTTGTTTGGGAGGTTCTTAAAGGTTTCTATTTTTTTTGGTAAACTTGGTTAGGATTAGTATTTCTCTTCTTTCATCCAGAGAAACCAGGCAGATATTTACTCTATTGCTTTGGTTGTTGTTTCTTTTTATTGCTCCAGTCATTGTCATTAGGCCAATACTGTATACTTCGTCCGAATTACGTAAATTCGTCGGGAAATCTGAGCCCCATGCTGTGGCACATAGAGTGGGTCTGATGTAGCTAATATATATCTTTTTCAAAATCTAATGTCTCAATCCTCAGCTTGTGCCAACTAATGGACCTCATTCACCAATCGTAAACAAACAACATTTAGCCACGTGATTCTCTATATCTTCTATACAAATTATGTAATCCATAAAGGCTGCCACGTGATATGTATTTTTCATTGTTTTATCAATATTATGACGTGACTAAATGTGTTTATTTACGATTGGTGAATGAGGTCCATTGTTTTGATAATTTTCATATTTTTTTTACCATCGAAAAGAAAATAAAAGTTGGCGCTGGACGTCAACAAAAACAACACTTGCGGAGAAACGATTTTCCGGCAAACACTTTGTCAACAAACTGGAAGAACTGTGAGAAAAAAAAAACAACACCCAAACGTTTGAAAGCTTAACTAACAATGAAAGATACATTGTATAGTATTCAGTTATTATTCAGTTATTTTCATTGTTGAAAATAATAATTCGAACTCAATTAATTCGAAGTGACTCCGTGTTCCCTTGAATTTTAAAATAATCGGACTCTTATCTTATCTTATATAATACAGACGTTACTTCAAAAAAGAAGATGATTACGTCCTACGCGTCATGCATTTAGTCATGCATATTAACCAATGACTTAAATTCTGCCAAGTCACTGGTTTTTCTGGCTAGCTCAGGCAACCCATGCAATGCTCTAATAGCGCTAGGGAAGAAGGAGTATTTGTACAAATTTGTCATAGAATATGGGACGAGGAATGTGCCTTTATCTTTGTGTCTTTCAGAGTATTTTATTAAAATTTGTTTTTGTATTTGAAGATTATTGTTCAGTGTTTTATGTATAATTGCAACTTTACTTTTGAGTCTTCTGTCCTGAAGGCTTTCTAAATTTAGTGATTTTACTAAAGGTGTTACTCTAGTCAAATGTGAATATTCGTTTGTTATGAATCTCACTGCTCTATTTTGTGTCTGTTCTAGTTATCTTGAGTTGAGGGGTCCCAAATGGAGGATGCATATTCTATTATATGCCTAACCAAAGTTAAATAACATTTTAGTTTTATATTCTTATTTGATTTATAGAAATTTCTTTTAATAAATCCTAATGCTTTGTTTGATTTTTTTATAGTTTCATCAATATGTGGATTCTATGACAGTTTTTCATTTATTATAACACCTAGGTATTTTGCGTTTTTAGTCTGTGTTACTCGTTTGCCATGAATAAGATAAGTGAAATTAATTTGTTTTAGTTTTTTTGTTACTCTACTTTATTATTATTATATTATCTCTCATACATTATGACGCAGTATTCTGATTGTACTTTGTATTGGATACGCGTAGGACGTAATTATCTTCTGTTAAGAAGAGACATCCATTATTTAAAAGAAAGACTCACAGTGAGTCAGTGAAGAGTCTCGTTCTCTCGTGACACTTGTACTACAATTGTGGGTTATCACGTGCCTTTAGGAGTTCGAGTTTCACATGACCAGCCTTAAATATACGAAATCTATTCATAAATGGGGTTATCAAAAAACGCATTCTCTTTGTCGCAAGTCAGAGCAATAGTATCCGCATTTCTTTGGGTAGGCCTACTGTATGCATGACAATGCATCATTAATGATCAAATGTGTAGGCCTAGGTTTAAACCAGAACATATGAATATTTCTTTTGATGGAAAATAAACCATCAGAGTAAATGAAAATTATTTTTCATAATTTAGGCTAATAGGTTTACCAACCGGACAAAGGAAAACAGAGTTAAAAATAAAATTGTATCAATTGCTTTCTGTAGCAGTGATTTGAATGAAATATTACAGTATCTCCATTAATATCTACATAGCCGATAACTGTGAATTGCAGGGGCGTAGCTAGGAACTAGCCATCATTTAGGCTCCCGGGGGGGCTTGACGTCTTTGGTGGCCCATGCATTTTGCATGATATTTAATATTTAATGTAAAAAAAACACTCATTTGGGGGTCCCTCTCAAGTGGGGGCCCGGGAGGATTTTCAAATTCTCCCCCCTCCTCCCAACACCCTAGCTACGCCACTGGTGAATTGGCTTTTGCTACATTGTCATCTATGGCGGAAAATAAAATATAAATAGTTAGCTATTTGGTGTATCCGGTTTACAGAATGAAAGAACTGTTGATAAGATTAGATTTTTCTTAATATTTATATGCATTTTATTATCGTTGCAGAATTCAATGTTATATGCTCTTCCGTTAGTAGCTCAATTTTGTTTTCATTAGTTGGCAGCATTAAAGTTCAATGATGCCAAAGTTCAAATCAACACTTTTTTTGGCTGATCGTGGTCTTTCGAACCCTTGGTATTGGAAGCTAAACATACTGTAAGATTAAATGTTTCTCTTATGTTGGTCTCACCAGCTGATCTTTTTCTCTTTGCAGTGGTGATTGGTTTAGGCTCTTATCATAACCTTGTATTATACATTTGCGTTGTGTTACTAGATTGAGGAATTAGGAAAATTGCAGTGATTCCATGGCTACGTAGAACCTTGTTAGACACATTTAACGCATTCAAAGTCGTTGTCAGCGTTATCAGGCAGAAAATGATTTAGCATTTCTTTTTGTCGTCGGCGCCTTTCTGTCTGTCCGTCCGTCTGTCCACTGTCTTCCACAGTGGAATTTTCGTTTGTTTGGTTGGAAAAGCGAGATTCAATGCATTTAGGCACGTCTGGATGAATGTGTTGAAGATAAATAAATATGCCTATCAACAAAAGCGGCGGAAAGAATTCTTCTGTTCTTTCTGTAAATTTTAACTAAACATTATACAGAATATGTTATTATTAATGCACATACATGTAAACATTTTTAAAACAAGATTTAATGGGTATACAAGGAGTCTTCATATGAACGTCTATAGTCAAAACATTATGTCAGTACAATTGACTGATAAAATAGAAATATGCATTGACGGCCTTTGCTTACATCGAGGTCAGTGTTTATAATTGTCTTTTTAACCGGCGTAACACTTTAGGAACAGAGAGGGAGCGTTAAAAAAACATTTCAGGAATATCCATTACAGAGAGGTGTGTGTTGTGAATGTGATACTCGAGCTGCCCAATTTCTAATTATTAGAGTTGCGACTTGAAACTCTAGGCCAATACGGAAGCTCCGTATAATAACTTCGTTCTGTCTGAAAGGGTTACCATACAACCATTCATACATCCATCCATCCATAAATCCACCATACATACATCCATACATCTCTACATACATCCATCCATAAATCCATACACACATCTCTACATCCATCCATCCATAAATCCATCCATACATACATCTCTACATCCATCCATCCATAAATCCGTACATACATACATAAATCCATCCATAAATCCATCCATACATACATCCATACATCGCTACATCCATCCATCCATAAATATATACATACATCCATCTATAAATCCATCCATTCATAAATCCATACATACATACATCTCTGCATCCATCTATCCATAAATCTATCCATTCATAAATCCATACATACATACATACATACATACATCTCTGCATCCATCCATCCATAAATCCATACATAAATCTATACATCTATACATCCATCCATCCCATGGAGGGCCCTTGCCTAGTTTAGCACATCTCTCCTTTCTGATCAATCCAGTGCTTTAACTCTCCAAGCCCGGACTTTAAGCTGTTGTAGATCTGCCTCTACGTCATCAAGCCACCGTAATCGTGGTCTGCCTTGGGACGAAAGGGATACCATCAGATGCAAGCTCATTACGGTCGTATTTCTCCGGTGAGCTCGTGACTTAAGACACTCGGGGTCTAGTGGCGAGACGAGCTCTCCTCAGTTTCCTTTTCTATACCTTATCCGGAAGGTGAGTTGATTGTGTCGGGCGGTTGAAGCTCTCTTCTATCCAGTGCAATAAACTCGGCTCCTTTTGGTATTCCTACAGAAACTCTATTTTGCTTCCCAGTCGTCCCCTCTAACGAACTTTTTCCATCCAGTTATCACGTAGAGGCTGATATGCGTTGTTCGGGCGAGCTGTTCTAGAAGACAGCATTGAAATTTCCCCCATACTGGTATCTACCCTTTCCCTTCACTTATGCATAATGAATGTTCAAGACAGCAAGGAGATATGTGCAATGCAAATTATACTCCTCAGTTTCAGTTGTTTAAAATATTGAAAAATATATGTATGGAAATCTTTTAGAACACAAACTATTTTAAAGGTAGCTAAATTTAACATACTTAAGTATAATTAATGGATAGTTAGAGCATGTTATCATTATTAAAAGATGTTGACATCTATAGCCTGCCACTCTCTTTATTGCAGGTCCAATCTGGTTGGAAGACAACTTACAGAATGACCCCATTATATCCAGTTATGATTGCTCCGCGAGCTGTACAGGTGAGACTTAAGGAACTCTGGGTAACTGTCACATTGACACAGGGATGTGACTAGCCAGTGAGCGATGTGACCCAAATATAAAGCTAACAATAATTTCATTTTTACAAAGCTTATATTAACTCTGTCTAGCAAAAATGTTGTGAATTTTTTTTCTCCCACAATATTAACTATTGGTTTTGATTGGTGTCTCCAACAAGGTAAAGAAATTTTGACTGCTAAGGTGGTAAAGTTAAACACAAACAATTGGCAAAAATATTTCTTATCGCAGATTTATTATTGTTAGTCTAGATCTATAATAACTTTAATGACATAACTAATCCAAACTATTTGATACAACTACAATTAATATAAGCTTGATTAGTCACACCCCGTCTGAAGACGAGACCAAAAACCAGGGACTCTTCTCTCTTCTATGCCACGACATGGCCTAAATTGTGCCGATGTGCCTAAAATCAAATCAAATCTCTTCTATGCGCTCAGAAAGAGCCATACTTTTTTTTTATATTTTGCTTTTTTTTGTTTTGTTTACATTGATCAAGCTTTATTAATGGTGTTAATAGTAATTGTTGACATAGTCCTACTTATAAGTCCAAATGACATATTTTGATGTTTGGTCCATTTTGGATACTGATTCAATTAACTTTTTTTTTTAAATCTCCATATAGTATAACAAAATACATCTGTAGACCTTGCTCGTTCAGATTTAAGAAAGTTCATTGTAAATGTTTACAAGCCTCGCATGTTCAGATTTAAGAAAGTTCATTGTAAATGTTTACAAACCTCGCATGTTCAGATTTAAGAAAGTTCATTGTAAATGTTAAAACCTCGCATGTTCAGATTTCAAATCTTTTGATTATGATTGATAGGCCTACTACTTGCTTTGAAATTCACTTTATGATTTCCTTCGATCAAAGTTAAGTAAATTCCCCAACTATAGAATGACGATGTAGGACACATTTCACTTTTAAAAGGAGCCACAGCCTAAATTAGTTCCAACATTTCGAATAGGGGTCTTACAATTTTTGTAAATGTCTTCAAAATGGAAGATTTTCTGTTTTTATAACAATAAGGTAAATTAAAAAGGTAGCACTTTTATTATGCTGCGTTCGTTTTTTTAAAATGTATTTTTGTAATTAAGGAAAAAGTAAATAGCCCGGGAGATAAAAGTCAAAACGACATATAGCATAATGAAACAATAAAAACCGACAATGGTCCCTGACCTATTGCAATATATAACAATTAGAACGTGGAAATAAAGTGACAGGGAATACAGAAAACGAATAGTGAAAGGAAAAAATTAAATTATTAGTTATCGAAATAAGAACCTTAACCAGTGGTCAAATAAATTGATTATACATATTTAGTGTTTTAATAGTTTTTAAACATCCATATATTTAATATTCTAACGTGCATTAGAATTTGAATAATTCTCATCAAAGGTTACATGAAAAACTTTCGAAAATATCTCATAAGTTTTAATCCTGGTAATTTTGTTTCATAATAACTAGGTTAATAATAGTCGTGCGAACATTTACTGCTGGACAATGGTTAGTAGGCTAAGATTCTCACCAATGCTGACCTACAATACGGCCTTTTAAGTAGCCACTCAGAGATCCTGGCACTATGAAGATCTTGCTGCCGAAACATTGAGGAAACACACACTTGACCTGTATTGCATCGTGTGTTACTTAGGATGTGTGTACGTCTTAAACAAAGACTAAAGCACACATTTAACATTTTGATGCACATGACATACTTTGAAGTCTTCAGAAATATCGCATGCATTGACTATGCTGTTTTCAGAGCTATTGATTTTACGGCAATAAAACAGATTAACTACAGCTACTACTACTGTGATAATAACTGTGAAATATTAAAAAGTCAATCGCAATAAATAAGACATGCTTTTGAAGTCCAAAGTTAAGGAAGAGTGCAGGCTTTCCCGTGACTAAACAGACCTCCATATTTTGTCACATCTAACGCAGACAAAGCCGGAATTCTATTGAATTTCTTTTCGCTTTCGGCGCCTGTCTTCGGCGGTAGATTTTCTTAAGTTTCAAATGTGTCTCAACGCATTGACAAGAGTTCTCTGGCTGTTCATTTCAAAAACCATTTGCAGCCAACTGCTTTTTACAAAGCTTATATCATTATGCTAAGCAGGGCAAACTGACTCTTAGTTTGGTGTTCAAATTGTTTGTTTTGGGGGGGGGGGATGGTTGGGGGGGGGCACCTCCATTAGGCTACGTAGTCCTCATTTAGGCTCGCCAATAAAATTCTTTTTCTAAATCGTTCAAATATAAATTAAATAATAATCATACATGACTCTTTTTCAAAATTATTTTATTTCTGCCCGCTGTCACCTCAAGCATTCCTGCAGGTTGGATAGGGTCGGGACTTGATAAATCTACATTTCTGTTGAACGTCTTAATTTCACCAGTGTTTCATGCAAGTTTGATACAACCGCACGAATGCCGCATGTGTGTAGTTGTAACCAATGTTTGCATAACGGCCCAATAGCACATGGACAAACTCAATTTCGCAAATATAAATTCATTTCATATTATTTTTTTTATGAGTAATTCATCCTTTTCTTTCCTTTCTAGGTTCAAAAAAATTCAATTATGAAGTGGGTAATACATACATTTATGACTACGAGGTTGCTACGGCAACGAATATGCAAGGCGCCAGTGAATCTGTGGCCAAGTTGGATGTGAAAGCCAAAGCAACAATTCAAGTGTTGTCGAAATGTGAAATGGTCCTATCGGTAAGAGCTAGTGTGCACCTTTTCTTGTCCATAAGATAAATGAGATTTATGAATTTTTGGTCTTGTGAAATCTCTACACTTTTACTTTTTGTTTGTCATAGTCTCATTAAAACAAAAAATCAAGCAAAGTCTGAAATAGATTTCTATGAACTTAACAAAAGTAGAGATCCACAAAAAGCAAAAAAAAAAAAAAGGGTTGCGCCAGGAGGACAATTTTTTTGAATGATGATGCCGCCAAGTCTGCCGCCAGGAGAGGCCAGAAAAGACTCTAGTCCGCTTTTTTAAAAATGAATCTTGTGTATGTATTTGAAGTTTTTTTGGACTTTTTTTTTGGGGGGGGGGGGGGACACATATTCCCATCTGTCTGTGGCCCAAATAAGTCTGGTGGCGGGTCAGATGCTATGACCTTTGTTAACACTATTTTCAAAATTAAAAATAATATATGCAGCTTTTAGTTTAGGAAAGTCGCTGAACAGGCCACTATTTAGACCTGTTGAAGGGGTGGTTGGACAGAGGTGCGAGAATCCCTGGGAGAAATGCATAGATCCAAATGGAGATTATGTAGAGGAGTGAAGAAAAAACTAAACATTTTGTTGTTAAGTCGGAAACTTTCCAGACATTTATGTCTAGTACAAACACTATATTGCTGCTCTAAAATTATACTAGAATTATACATAGAAGTATACCTAGATCTAAACTAAAAGGATGCAAAAGAAATTCACTATCAGAATGAATGTACATGGGTAGGTCCTACGTTTCTATGCCTACAGTATGTCTTGTAGTCTTGATGACAAAGTAATCATGTAATAGCTACTTGTTGCCCTACCGTTGGACCTGTAGATAAATGTAGTGGGATAAATGAAATGAGATAAATTTAGTGAGATAAATGGACCAATGCTGGGCTTATCGTATTAAGAATTTCCATTAAGCACCAAAATCCACCCGAGGTGATACACACTACACGCGATATACACTTTAGATGGGATCAAGTTTAATTGAACATAGAAAAAAATGACTTGTCGATCTAGCTGTGGTGGGTCTCTACTTGTGTGAAGCACTTTGGTACTGTACTTATCCTGTACTATTTATGTCAGCGCCACGGTGACTACTTGCACGCGGTGACTAAATGAAAAGGTCAAGTGTCATCTTAATGTAAGAGTAAAAGTTAACTTTTCGGTTATCAACCTTGTTATCTCTGCGGTTGATATCTGACCTTGCTCGCGGGTCCCCTTTATCTGCTGTCATTATCATCGTGTAATTTTCACTTTCAATAACTGATTCAATAAACACTCCTCAACTGATTAAGTTCCAGTGTTGGAATGTTCGAAACAAAAAAAGAAAGAATCTGCCATCATTACTATGACAGTATGACTAAAGATTCCTAACCCACTTTTTCATTGTTAGTTATTTTTGTAGAAGCCACACGTGAAATGAAAATAAATTTTAAAAATATATACTCGGAAATCAAGCTGTTTACAACTAGATATTATAAGTACTTTAAGTAGATTATGATGAACTATGAGGATTCTTCAAGCTTAGAAGGGTCGGAACGAGACTTACGCATGTCTAGAGTAGACTTTGAGAAACGTTGAAGCCATGTGCCGATTTCAAATGGAGGCCCCTTTATTGACTGTCTAGGATTATATTGTTTTATTATATGTCTTGGTGAAACAAATATATCGCAAAGCTTATTTTAGGCTGAAGGCCTTGTCCTGTTGCTCACTCGTGATCCGGGCCTGTGAGGAGGGTGATGTGTGGTCCCAAAATGTAACAATAGGCCTACATTTTCAATTCTAAACAATGTCAAGGACGCTATAGTAAAAGATCACTGTTGCCAACTGAACAATGAAAATGGTTTGTGCTATAAGCGAAAGAGCTTAGAAGTTTGATTTTACAGTGCTAAATAGTGCACACAATTTATTTTATACCTTCAAAATTGCATAGTTTATCAACACTTTCTATTTTCTGAACTCCGGATTCGCCAAGTAGTTAGCTGTAGTTATTCTCTATGAATGAAAATCTCCAATTAGAACAGCAGTGAGAAAAATTAGTTAGAATATTTACATAAGAATAGGCACAACTCTTTAACAAGCAAAATACAAAAAAAAAGCTTGAAAAAAAACAAAAAAAAACTTATCAGTGTATCAATTAGTTTGGATCAGTCAGTAATAAAATTTGTAATAAACCTCAGACGACAATCTATAAAGGGGACTACTTCAGCTTATACTACCACCTCAGTCAAGTACTATTACTTTTCCTTGTTTGATACACCAAACAAGTAACTAATTAATTAATTAATTGGTTGAAAAAAAAATGATTCTTGTGTTGTAAAAAGAAATAATTGTGCAAAATTTGAGCTTGATCCGAGATTGGATGTCGGAGAAATAACATGTACAAGCTTTTGACCAGACAGACACACAGGCAGACAGAGTGAATTGATATAAGCTTTGTAAAAACAACAACAGAAGTTGTCATAACAGAAGTAATTGCAATGCTTAGAATGAATTATGCAAAAAAAAAAAGATAATAAATACAACGAAAGTCTCATTGTGTGTTTTCCTTAAAGAACGTGGAATCAACATGTTTAATTGTCAAGATGGCTGTTTGTTAGGTGTAGCAACCAAACAAACTGTTCGTATTAGTGTAACAAGAGACTGACAACTCCTTTCCTTCATGTTTTCAAATCAGATTTTCTTCTAGGACAACTTCCCCTGGACTTTAATTGAAAGGATAATCTTACCCAGTCCATGCCAAACTGCGTGTCAGAATCGCTCCAGCTCTCTTGTGTCACCTTGATGTCAGCTCGTTTAAACTACGCATTTGCACCGCACCATTTAGTTATGATAATTGATTTGATCTTTGGTTATTCTATCTATCTATCTATCTATCTATCTATCTATCTATCTATCTGTCTGTCTGTCTGTCTGTCTGTCTGTCTATCTATCTAACTATCTATCTTATAGTCAGGTGTGTTCTAGAGTTCTAGATTTAACGGCTAGTATAATTCTTCTGGAAGAGAACTCCTGATTGGAAAAAACAAATCAATGGCAAAAATGTACTGACATCATCCACATCAGCAAAGAAAAAAATCTGGCTACTGAAATTATAGTTTAAAAATTAGTCCTATTTATGGTACAATGTCACAATGGATTGAACTGAAAACGAAGATAAACCAAGTCGGTGAAGTGGGTCGATCTAATAATGTCATTTAATTTGCTTCTCTGTGAACTTTGTCCGCTGCATTAATAGAGTTGGCAAGTCTTTTAATACTTGAACTATCGAGCAAATGAAACCGAAGTTTAGTGAATTCATGGCAGTGACGTAGCTAGGGTGGGGTGAAGGATGGGGGAGAATTTGACAATCCCCCCCCCCCCGAATGAGTGTTATTTACATTTAAAATTAAATATTACGCATAATGCGGTCAAAGAGGTCAAGCCCCCTCCCCCGGGCCCACAACGATGAAAAATTCTTAGCTACGCCCCTGGTTCATGGGTATGATATTCTGTTTCTTATGTGAGACATAGCCTACATGTTATATATAATAGTAGGATCAGGTACAATATTTTTTAATATAATAATTTGGAAATTAAGTATGACTTCAAACTACAAAGAGGAAAGTCCTCACCGACTAAAGGGTCCCAACTAGCGTACGTATCACTGGTGAACAGAATACACGAATCTCCGGATTCGCAAGAAAGTATTTTTCTGGTTTCTTCAATCATATTACATAACCCTAACTAGAGAAAGAAAGAAAGCAAGAGATAGAGAGAGGGTCAGAGAAAAGATAGCCGGTTAAAATGGACAGGCTGGAAAACTGAAGTGGCTGAATTGTGGAAAAATACGTGTAGACCTACGCTATAACGTATATGAGCATGCGCAAAACGCACTTTAACATTTTGATTTTTATAAGATAAGAATAAAATACTATTTCTAGAATCAAAAAGGCGAACTAGAAAATATCTTGTAGATCTTTTGATTATTACAAACAAAAGAGCGTATAATATCCAGATCCATGGTTTAAAGATAAACTACTGATTAGACGATTCTGCTCGTAGCCTTTACTAGATCTAGATCAAATCTCTACTAGATTTAGATAGATCTATCTAGTCTCTACTCTAGAATTAGATCGATATAAATTTTAAATCTTGGAAGTGGATTAGTTATAGATTATAATCTTGATTGTTATGAACTGATTGACTCGTCACATTGAAATATCATTGTCACATTGTGACTCATTGTCACTAATTATCATTATAATATTTTAAAAATGAAATTGATTGAATGGTTAAAAAAAAATTCAACACATGATTATGATGATGATATTCATATTGACAGTTGACACATTACAATCAGTTCAATCACACATTCTACTGCGTTAGTGTATATAATCACATAAAAAATGTGAAAAGAAATGAGACCATACTTAATAGACAATTTTGACTGAGTGAATCACTGAGAGTCTGAGTGAATGTCAAAAATCTATATCTAGTACTAGACTTAATTTTAGTATACACTGACTACAGTATACTACTATTACTATGCCTATGGCGGGCACTACTTACTAGTACTTAGTACTAGATTTGATGGCAGCTGGAAGCCTTGGTTGTTTTTGTCTTTTTTTTTTGTTTTACTTAAAGACTGAAGCGCCCACTTGATTACACATAATTGTAATTAGGTCTACCAATATTGACAAATCGTAAGGTCTATCTAGTTGCAATTATTTTACACAGATTGTTGTGGCTGTTCACATATGGGATATATTGGTGCCATATTAATGATATTTGCAAATTACCTTTTTACATGAACGTTAAGAGTCGCGACCTAGATCTAGCTAAAATAGGCTCTAATTTGGCAATGAATCTTACCTAAATCAGCAATTCGGTCAATGAGTCAAAGTTTGGCCCAAATCCGTGTGAAAATGAAGCAGTGGGTCAGTGGCCCATCCTGCACAGTGCTATAATTATAATAGCTTGTTCAGGTCTAGGCAGCTTGCACCATGGGGAGGCACAGTCAGGACATCTCATGTGCTCCCAGACTCCACAAGCTTTTTGGGACTGTTCCAGCACTAAAATCATGATGGAAACTTACAGGCTGCTCAGTAGGTGGTGCCATTTTGAGCTAGAAGTGTATATGTTATAAAAAAAACAGTATCGGATACTCCACCTTCAAGTCTTGACTTCATTTGTGTTGGATTAAAGAAAAAAAACAAAATTAAAACTATAATACTATATAGATTATTCTCCTGCAGACCATGATACACATTGTTTCCAATAGGCAACTTTATCATTGTTCATAACAGACTGATTTTGAACCAATTATAATATAGATCTAGAGGTCTAAACTTATGTTTATGTAAGTTATGGAATTAAAATGCTACAAATACAACTATTATTAAGTAGATCTAGTGATTTATCAAATGACCCATGAATGAGAGATCAAATTAAAAAAAAAAAATAAGCATAGTTTAGTTAAATGTTCAAATTTATTTTATCTTTTTTTAAAATTTAAAGCAAAATATTAAATGCTTGTTATTGCCTTCATCATTAATAGTGTTATTATCTGTTTATGCTAGCATTCATATTTTTAAACTCAGATCTCTGGGTGTTTGTTTTTATTGTTAATTTATGACTAATAAAAAGTTTGAAACTTTTTATGCCAATTCATTTTCTTTTTCTTCAGTTGTCTGAAGTGGCTGTGCAAAGATCTGATCATGACAGCACAACAATGGTTCTGGCTGAAGATCAAACCTTCAAACTGGCCCTGGAGCGCAACAGTTTGAGATTTGCATTTCAGGATGGGAGAATCGACACTCTGTGCCCATCAGTTGGTGATGAAGTTATGTCTCTAAATTTTAAGCGAGGTGTTCTATCAGTGTTTCAGAATAGCATGAATCAACTTCAAAATGGAGAAAACTTACAGGAGGTAAACTAGTGCCTTTTTTTTTTTAACCCTTAAGACACATATGGTAGTTTAGCCTCTAAACATCTGAAATATATATAAATATATTTTGTATGTACTCATTGTAAAATAGATCAGCACTTTAAGAGTTAAAAGAAAACTCAAATTATCACTACTCAACTAAATGATTGCTTGATCGCGTGTTATGTCCTCTGGACTGTTGTTTTCATGGTCTAGGGTTCCATTGCCAAAACCCTGCCCATTGCCATCCCCTGTCATCATTTGGGCTACAGTGCAATTATCTTCAGTTCTGAAAGAACATCTCAAACATGTAACACAAACAAAACAAATCCTGTTCTGAACTACTTAAGATTACATTATACTTTACACTTGTTAGTAAAATCACTTTTATTTTTACCACTGTAATGAAAGCATGGATTATGATGACTGTCAGGCCAAGGGCTTTAATACTGCTTAATCAAGGGTCCATAGTTTAATGCTTTTGGGATTTTCAAATTCATAATTACTTTTTTAATTAACTCATCTCAAAAGAGTACTTGACATTTGTTTTGACAAAAACAAAGAAGTTGGTTTTTATGCTTTTATTTGGAAATTTGTGTTATGAAAGGAAACTATTTTTTTTTTTATAGAACAAACTAAAAGTAAATCCGTATGTATTTAAGTAAAGTAAAAAAAAACAACAGCATTTTAAAGATGTCGTGTTTTTTTTATTTTGTTAGATTGACATTACTGGCACCTGCCCTACCGCTTACACCATTACCCAGAAAGGTTGGAAATCAACAGAGGTAACCAGAACCAAAGACCTTTTGGGGTGTTCAGATAGGCACAATTACCGAAGTGCGTTGAAGTCAACACCCATTCATTTTCCTGATGTGAGTAACTTTATTTTTGCTTTATACATGTTGTCAGAGACCTCTTTCTTTATGAGCGGATAAGAAATTTTTTATTTTGTTGCAAATTTTTTAAAAATAAATGATTACTCTTGAAGTAGCATTCTATTAATTTATTTATAAGGATGAAAGAAAGTTATTAGCTCTCTAATTTGTTCTAATTTTAGTGTGTGGACAATCTCTGAAACAAAAGAAAGTGTCTATACTGAAAGAAAACTCTCATAAATTATTGACAGTCATTTGAGTTTCAAAAGAAACAATTAGAATATTAATTATTTTTATTCATATAGAAATCACTGGACTATTAAAATAATTATCTAAAAAGATAAATTTTAGTTGAAAAGCCAGCTATGATTAATTCTGGTGCAGTGGCGAATTTATGTGTAATACCGATGGGCACTAATTAATTTGAAATTTTCCACAATTAATAAAAACAATGATTTTGCTAATCAGGTTTACTATGAGAAACTGTACACCTTAATTAGTGCTGGGTAGATAATAAATCCTGAACCAGTGTTAATATGACAAAACATCATTTCATATCATTAACATTTTTTTTTAGAGTGACTAGTTCTCCATGAGGATTTTTCAATCTTTCTGTTAGTTTTTTTGTTCTAATTATTGTAGTTGTTGCATTGGTCCACAGACAATCAAGTCATTGCCTTTGCTGAAAGGCAGCTATAAATGTAGCCAGATGATCAACAGTGAAGGACTGCTGTCAACAGCCATCTGCACAGAATCACTGGTCTTTAGACCATTTTCTAAGAAGGAGTCTGGAGCCAGAACTGAAACTGTTCAAAAGCTAACCTTTGTCTCTAAGTTATCAAGTGTAAACACAAGGAAAGGTAATGGATTCAAGATGTTTATTAGATGTATTAGGATGTTTAATCTAGTGTTGGTTGATTAAAGTTGTTTATATATGTAGTAGGATGTTTAAGTTAAAAGGTGGGTGATTACAGATGTGATACATTAGCTAAGTGGTTGTTTGACTTATACAAAATCATGGCCATTACTTAGGATAGAGGACTGGATGATGCAAGTCCACACCATCTTTTATGAGAAGGAATTCTTTGGGTTATCATTAGAGCTAAACAAATATCTTTATAAAACAAAAGCTTGTGAACCTCTAAGAGCTAAGGCAGACATACCTTTTTGTTCCTTTAAAAATTGTGTTTGCAGAGTTATCAATCCTGTGTTTATCGAAGGCTATTTGTTATAGAAGGCCTCAACACTAACCTCGCAACCTGTTAGCACTGCGGAGACCAATAGCTTGTTGCCATGTTATACAGACCTGTGACATGGCAATGTGCTATTGGTCTACACTGCCCACAGGTTGCAACCTTGCAGCTCAGTGTTCAGGTCTTCTATGATGATTGGTCTCTGTTTATAGTCATAAAAAATGAAAAAGTACAAAATTATTTATTTATCTAAAAAAACACATTTGATTTGCTGTCAATATGTCCCTTATATAAAAAGAACGAACAGCATATTTCTCCTGAAAGTCAATGTTTATAAATGAAATTTTGAAACATGTTTTCAAAGTGTGTAGTACTTTGTGAGTTATTTTAAATTTTGCATGCTTCTTGATGATGTTGAATTGTTGTTTGTGTCTTTATCATTTTCTTTTAAAATGTTCATGGTGTAATGTTTGTTTCAGATCTCATTAGCAGCAAAACGGATTTATTATTTGTACATGAAGAAGCAGAGATCTCTTCAGAAAAAACACTTTGGTCAGCTAAAGATAAACTGACCCAGTTGTGCCGTATTACAGCTCAAGATTTACCAGTGGAAGTACCAGACCTCTTCACAGATTTGGTAGGTTTTTAATATTTTTCCTTTTTTTTTCTTAATTATTTTATTTTGCTAATTATTAAATCTCATGTTCAGCTCTCTTGTTAGTTATTTTGAATCATCAAGCTAACCATTCATTAGAAAATATTGTCTTGTGGTCTCTAAATACACAGATTGTGATCATAAGAAAAACAAATAGCATAGTTGTTCTGATTTATGTTCATCTAAGGAAGAGTATTTAAAATAGAACAAAACTTTAATTTGTTCTTTCACAGAATGTTTCTAATTTAGACGATATTTCTAGACAACAAAAGGATACACCCCAGTTTGTTAGCCATGTAAAGTTTAGAATTGTCCATAATCTTGACATATTTGTTATCCATCCTGATGGTATACAGCAGTGTTTCCCTATCTGTATTCCATGAGGCCTGAATAGGTGTTCCATGAACTACTAGAATAATTAACTAGTAGGCCAACATGTGAATTAATCTCTAAAAAATAAGCAAAGTGTTTTGCTAAATACTCAGAATGTGTAAAGTGTTCTGTTAAGAAAAAGTTTGGGAAACACACTGGTATACAGTTTTGTCAATTAAGCCACTAATCATTTGAAATGTTTAATAATTATATCCTAATGGTGAAAATATGTTTGACTTTTTGTAAAATTGTTTTTATTTTAAAATAGCTATTCTATGGAATACAAAGGACGGATTTTAGTTCTATACCATTAAACCAATTTTTCTACTAATTACCCTTTGAATGAACCTTACAATTTTCCATTGACACCACCTCCTTGTCTTTAGCTCTCAGGTAAATCTGATTTTCCTTTTTCAATATCTTTGACCACCCTTACTGCCATTTTGTCAGAGAAGTATCAATTGGTCAAACAAGATCCCCAGAGAGTATGCTTAAACTAGGTATAGAAACACTGGTTAAATCTAATCTCTCTATGTATGTATGACTTGACCAGGTTTATGCACTGAGAAGCCTGAAGAGTTCCTTGATGACTGACCTGTATGAACAGTTAAAAAGAGGAAGTATTTGCAGTGACAACAAGGAGAGAATCAAGTATGTCTTTTATATGTCTACAAAATGTACTATTTGTATTGCTTCTGAAATTATTGAAAACATAATGGTACCGATTGAGCGAGAAGGTTGAAGTTATGTCAAATTTGTTCGTAGCCAAAACTCATTCCTAACCAAGTGTTTCAGTTGCCACCTTAGCAACCAAAGCTGACTTCGCCTCGCCCCTAGTTAAGGAGAGGAGATAGAGTGTTTGATTAGTCACACTCAACTGAATAGTTTCAAAACCTTCTCATTCCTTGGTTCTCTCTTGGAGTCTGCAAAGGAAATTTCTATAAATCAAATAAGAACATAAAACTAAAATGTTATTTACCCTTGGTTAGGCCAATAATAGAATATGCATCCTCCGTTTGGGACCCCTCAACTCAAGAAAACATTAAGAAACTGCAACAGACACAAAATAGAGCAGTGAGATTCATAACAAACGAATATTCACATTAGACTACAGTAACACCTTTAGTAAAATCACTAAATTTAGAAAGCCTTCAGGACAGAAGACTCAAAAGTAAAGTAGCAATTATACACAAAACACTGAACCATAATCTTCAAATACAAAAACAAAATTTAATAAAATACTCTGAAAGACACAAAGATAAAGGCACATTCCTCGTCCCATATGCTAGGATAAATTTGTACAAATACTCCTTCTTCCCTAGCGCTATTAGGGCATGGCATGGGTTGCCTGAGCTAGCCAGGAAAACCAGTGACTTGGCAGAATTTAAGTCATTGGTTAATATGCATGACTAAATGCATGACGCGTAGGATGTAATCTTCTTCTTTTTTGAATTAACGTCTGTATTATATAAGATAAGATAATGATTTCAACAACAGATTCAAAAATTTTCCATTAGAGCTTTAGTGCACACATTAGCTTCTTAAGTCAATCTTTAGTGAAAACATTTTGTTGCCTTCTACATTGGCAGAAAGTAAGTCATAAACGAAATAAGATTAACTTTTGAAAATTATTTGTTGATTTTGAAATTCAAATGTTTATCTGTGAATATGATTTGTTCTTTATAAAGATTTTTAAAAATTGATTGAAAACTTGTCTTTCAGAAAATTCTTTTTGGATGCTTTACCAATGGTAGAAACCTCTGCATCCATTGAGGTCATGGGTCAGATACTTGTCTCTGAAGATGTGTCGGGCAGCCAAGCTGACTATTGGTTGAATTCTCTTCACTTTGTTCGTAAACCAACCTCTGACATGATATCTCAACTTTTGGTGAGTCTAAATCAAAGATTCTTTTAGCAGTAGTAAAATGAAAAAATTGAAGGAAGTTAATGAAAAGCTTGTATCTATATCTACCAGAATATTTCATTTTAGACTCAAGTTGTACTATACACAAGGGTAGTATACAATTCAAACATTGGTATCCAAAAAGCTGCAGAAACCATTTCTTGTGTGTCACAATCAACTTTTAGAAAATTACTTTTTTAATTACTCTCATTCATACAGATAAGAAGAACATTATAAAGATCTACACAGAATCTACATTATACCAATTGAGTTTATCAAACACCAAGTTTATAGTTGGTGTTTAGCTTGGATTAAGATTAACCCTAGAAACATTCTAGTAGGATTATATCAGAAAGATGTCGTAATCTATTTTTAGTGAACATAAAAAAAAGGATCAAGTACATCTAGCATGTAAAAACATTGCCCAATTCCTACAGGTAAACAGTTAAAAGTACATTAATTCATTAGATTGGTGCAGCATGAATAGTACATTGAAAAGTGGTCTGGTTGTTAAGTACCATATAAAAATCTAACAGTAAATCAAGATAAATTTGACAAATGAAAGAGGATGACAATAATACAAACAACCTAAGACTGTATAAAATTACAAATTGTGTAACAATTAATGTACAATATGCATTTTGTTTGTTCAGACCATTGTGAAAACGGACAAACTTCAGTTGAAGTCTCTGCTACCTGTTTCTTCCATGATAAAAACTTTTTGCCAATTCAATGAGGACTGTGTATCCAACAGGGACATTGGGGACATACTGAATGTTTGGGAAAACATTTTGGATGACAAATGCCAATCCACAGATGAGAAACTGGTTTGTAATATTGTTCTGGTTATTCTTTGCATTCTTATTTATAATTAAATGAAAGAATGAGAAACTGAAAGAATGCAAGTATTTACATTTCATCGTAAACAGTTTACGATGAAATGTAACTCATGATGTAAAAAGGTCAGGTTTTTAAAAAATATTTAAATATTTATTTTGGTTCTATTTGAACTTTTACCCTATAATCTGAGTTTCCTACAGTAACATTTATGTTGAAAGACTGGTTATAGACTACAGGCTTTAAGATAGGTTCTGATATATAAAGTTTTTAGCATCTGGTATTGTGTGGCCATCACTAAGACAACTTTCTTCCCAATTTCATGTTAGAAATTCAAAGATAACAGTTAAAAGTATTTTGAGTCCGTCCAACTCCCCTCTCCCCAAAAAAATATATTTTTAGTTCTCCACTCACTTAGAGAGAGAGGCTGTTGGCTGGTTCTCCCTTTACTATCTTATGCTATCTTAAGCATCTCTCTCAACTGATACCTATTTGTTGCTTAATATTGCCTTCCTATAAATTATTTCATCTGTCTGGTTCTATGCCTATAGGGAAATCTTTTACAAGAACATGTAATCTATTCTTAAACAAGTTCTTAAAACTATAAAAACTTTGGATACATGGGTAATGCAGTTATCAATAGAGAAATGTTATAAAGGTTTTGGCCTACTGTTGGCAAAACAAACACACTTTTATGGCATGACATAACCAAAAAGAGCTTGGCTATATTAAGGAACTTGAGTTTAAATTCTGACTTAAGCAGAGTTGTGTTTGCTAAGTTGAGTTATGTTAGGTTGCAAAGAAACCTTCTCCCACTGGCCCATTAAAGAGATTGGACCATAACACACACAATGAGCATGCTGTAAGCTGGAATGAATAAAAGCAATTTTATAATAATTATAAAAATTATGCAGAAACCTGTAGAAAAATGTCTGAATCATTTGTGCTTGTTTCATTAATAGCATTTGAGAAGTTAAATGTTCGTTTGTAATATGAAACATAATTGTATGAGGTAACAAAAAAATGGTAATGTTTCATTTTTATTTCCCAGGTTCTAATGACTCTACGAGCAGCTGGAAACATGGGATACTCAGACAAACTGGCCAGGAAACTGAAAGAATGCATAACATCACAAGAAACAGCCATGAATGCAAGAGTTTTTGCTGCTCAAGCTTACACAGGCATCTCTTGCAGTGCTGATGTAAGATTTTCTGGATAGTTATTATTTTTTAGTTTCATTTCTCAATACTACTTATGACATTTAGTGTAGCATACAACTATTTGACAAATGTTTTCCACTATGTAATCAGTGTTAACAGTAGACCTAAATACACCATATAGCCAGCATTAACATTTTTTTTTTTTTACATTACATTTTTTTTTAACTTTAGCACTGATTGTTAAATTGTTTTCTTTTTCAGTGTAGTTGTTAAATGTCATAAACTTGGCATATTATAATTTTTAAAAAATGATTTCAGAGGCAAGTTCTCATGAAAACTTTTGAAGGTGTGAAAGAAGATTCAGAGTTGAGAATTGCTGCCTATTTAAGTGCTATGCATTGCTGGAATGAGGAACTTCTTAAAAAGGTAGAAATAGTGTAAAATATAATTTTGAAACTTGTCTTAAAAGGAAAACAAAATTTATAGTGACCACTGGTCTTTAACCGTAGGCAACAGAAACAGATGACCTTTACACAGAAACAATTGACCTTTACATCATCTGCCCTATAGACCACAAGGTCTGAAAGGGGAACTCTTACTTACTTGCTGGTCTTTTACCATCATCAATCCTGCAAAAAGATGAGATGCATTCAATTTTATTATATGGCCTCCAGGTTTATGAAGTCCAAACATAAAGAGAGATCATTATTTTCTTTCCAAGTTGTTTATAATGTTATTGCTTAGATACAATGCCTAGGTCCATCTTTCAATTAATATCATTTAGCCATCAAGACTTAGTCGTAGAGTACATGCTAAAAGTCAAATTCAGAACCTGGTAGAGGGCTGGTTGAACATCAAATATAAGTAGGAGAAGTCAAAGGGTTGTTACCTTCACTTTCATATGAACACAGAAGAACATGGTATCATCGGCTTCATAGAATATTAGGATTTAACTAATTTTTGCCTTTAACAGATGACAGTATTTGTTGTGATTATACTGTATTTTTTACTTGTAATTTCTTCAGGTGAAATTGGTTCTTGAGTCAGAAACAAGCAATCAGGTCTCTTCCTTTGTGTGGACACATTTAACCAACCTGATGGAAACTTCTAGTCCTTACAAGCAGGCACTGAAGGATATCCTCAATGATGAGGTCATCCAGAAAAAATCTGGAACAAACAGCAAACACTCTGGGAATTATGAGGTCTCTTTTTTCTCTGAAAGATTTGGAGCTGGAGCAACAGCAGAAAGTAACCTCATTTGGTCTACAAAGTCTTTTCTACCAAGGTAAGAGTAACATGTATGCTTAGTCTTAGTCTGAACTGTTTAATGTGTCCTATTTGTACAAGACTTGCATATGGGTCTACCATACCGTACTAGTGTATTTTTAGGATATTTCTCAGATGAAGTACATAATTCTTGTTTAAAAAGTGGTTGGTAAGCAATGGAATAGAGTCTCATGTTAGAAGTTACAAGTAGATATACATGTGCATACAAGTTATATAAAAGCAATTAGATTGAAGTTAATTAATGCATTTCAGTAATTCAAAAACAAAACTTAATGTGTAATGAATAAAATATCTATAAACAAATTATATTTACATAAATGATTTTTTTCTAACGTTTTAATAATAAAAAAAATGAAAATAGCATACAAATATTTATGATATAAGTTGTACAAATTGTAATTGTTTATGTCAAGCATTTTTTCTTTTAAATTTCATATGCTGAGTTTTACATGCAGCACTTTACTTTCAGATCAGCAATGGTGAATCTGACAGTGGACATCTTTGGCCAGTCTGTGCAACTACTTGAACTGGGTGGCCGTGTACAAGGCATTGAGGCTCTGTTGCAGAAATTTATTGGCTCCAAATTGTTTAAAGGTGGAGAAAGTGTTACAACAGACTCTGGAGCCTCTGGCTGCGTAGAGAATGACAAAATTGAGAATATGAAAAAAAAGGTAATGTACATTGTTTTTGAAGGTCTAGAACAGAGACAGGAAAAACTTAGACAAATACAGTCGACTCTGGTTAATCAGACCAAACTGAGACATGATTGTTTTGGTCCGGCTGGTCTTCTTACACGAACACACCCTTTGTTACAAGGCAGTTTCAGTACTTGAGAACAACATATATAGAAGATTAGCACATTTTTCATTTCCTATTGACTCGATGATGACTGTAAAGTCCAATCCTCAATTTAAAAAGCCGGCCACATATGTGGCATGGTTGGGTTTGGTCAGTTGCAGACATGCATGCTTCTTCTCTCAGCTTTTTGTATGTTCGGCGCTCTTTCACCCTGGCCACTCTTCCTGCTTCAAATCTTGAGACTCCGAGACTCACAGCTTCACGCCATGAGGAGCGATTGAGAGCTAGTGCTTCCCAGTCGTGAATGTCGATATTGCATTCCTTGAAGGAGCTCTTGAGAGTGTCTTTGTAGCGCTTAAAAGGACATACTTACAGGATGGATGCCTGAACTAACATTTATAGATCTGACTTACATCAAGGTTACTTCAATGAATATTAGATTTTGAAAAATGTAACAAAGACAAAATTGACAAAATTCTGTAGTGTAGGCATCTTATTTTTCAGTACCCTTCAGAACAAGACATGCTGACAGCATCCTTATACCTCCGTATGTTTGGTCATGAGCTGGACTTCAAGCACTACAATGAGAAAGAGTTGTTGGCTTTGAGAGACCAAGTTCCAGGGAAGGTAACATCCAAGGGAGTCAACCAGGACATTTCTTACAGTCAGAGTTTCATGTTTCTAGAGTCTCAAATGATTGTTCCGACTATTGCTGGCTTACCCCTAACCCTGAGCATCAATGGAACAGCCTCATTGGATCTACAGGCCAAGCTGGAGTCTGATGTCAAGATGCACACAATGAAGGCAACATTTGACATTAAGCCAAGGTACTCTTTGTTTTGGGGTCAAAGTTCAAAAAATAAAATTATTAGTGTAGCTTTTAAGTCTTGACCAGGCATATAAATGTTTCACTTGTAACAGCAGTGACTCTCAAAACTTTTACCTACCAGATCTGTAAGAATTTTACCAGGGTACCCAAACTAAGAATTCTGTTTAAGGAAATGGTGGAAAATATACTAAATAAAGAAAATTTAAAAAAATGGTTCCAATTTCTAAATAACTCAGGCAGATAGATTCCCTAGTTTGCAAGCCTTCATTTAGCGAATACAATAGTCATGAACTTTAAGTAAATATTTAAAATCCCTTGAAACAGAATATCTTGGAATATTTAACAGAGTAATGTTTTCAATTTGGCATTATACAAAATACTGAGAATGGCCTGTATTGTAGTCATTTATATGAAAAAAGTATGTTTACCTTTGACCACCCTTTGGGAACTACTATTAGAGCATATGAATTCATAACCATATCACAGGCTTAGAAGCTGAAAAATTTAGTTCATATTACGTAGCATTCATACATTTTTGTTGACTTAAGTCATCTATTACAAATAGATTTGTCTAAATGCTACAGTGGCTACTTAATAAATAATTCACTTTAAATAAATGTCTTGAGTTTCAAAAACTATTTTTAGATCTAAATTCATCTTATTTTGAAAAGTACATGCCTTTTTCAGCAAACACTACTATGAAATCAATTTCAACTAAAAACATCACAATAAAAAAACTGACTATATTAAAATCTGTATTATCATCTGAAACCAAATTCCACCCATAAACAAAAGTCACTGGTATACTTGCTATTTACTATTTCTCTTGGGCTTATTCACACCCCACATCTTGAATGTGTCATTTATTCAACTCAAGATAGCTACATAAAGGGATGCAACTGAAGGGTAAAACTCATTATTAACTAATAAATTTGTTCAGAAATTGCATTCACAACACTCACTGTCTCAAATCCCAAGAATATCAGCACACAATTAAAGTCCTGGGTTTATATCAAGTGGAAGTTTTATTTTCTTTAATCTGGTCCAACTAAATTGTCCCCTTGACATTCAATGCTAATGACAAAGTATTTAATTATGTGTATTTGCTGCAAAACTATACTCATACATATCTAGCCATTTTTTTTTTACTAGTTAGTAAAATAGATAATAGAACAATTTTGATTTAGCTTTTTTTCTACCAGGTTATTAAATAGTTGAAAAAAGAAACTATTGTCACTTATTTTTTAAAGTATCTTTCTTTTCTATATTTCATACCAATGTAAAAAGAAATTTGTTATATACAGTTTAAATCACAAAAAATTGTCCAGGTGCTTTTGGATCTAAAAATAAGTTTAAGTAATAACAAAAAAAAAATCATTTTTGTTTCCTTTGACTTTTTAACTGTCGAATCTGCTTCTACTTGAAATAGTTTCCATCTGTCACTCTAATGAACTTGGCTTATGGTGCTACATGGCCTACTTAGTATGTCATAAACAAAACCAGACCTAAATAAATATTAAAATTTATTTTTTCTTTAATCTTTTTTCAGTGGCGCCATCCTTGTTTCAGGGCTGATGTCTATTAATGCTGGCCCAACCAGCACTGGCCTCAAAATGACAAGCACTCTCCATACCAGTACATCTGTGATAGGACGCATTGAGGCTGGTGACAAACAGGTTCTAAGTCTGGAATTCGACACTCCAGACAAAGTTATGGACATTTTGGAGATCAAGTAAGTCTTAGTCTTAAAGCAAACAAACCTGCAAGTAATGACCAACTAGATTAGTTTTTAGATGAACCAAATAAAATAATGTAACTATTTAATGTTAAAAATTTCAAAATATGTTTTTGGTGTGTTTTTTTTATATTTTTTAACTGAATATATCAATATAACTATGCTAGTCCTTGTATTTTATATTTACAGTTCTGTAATAAGAAATAGGATGAAAAAGGCAGAGAAACCTAATATAAGGATTTATTATGCATGAACAATGAATAGATTGATAAAAATACCCAGACAAAAAATATACTGCATCAATGTTATGAACACATTCTATTAACTTTATAGATTCCTAGTACCAACTATTTCAACAAGTACATCATTCTATAGAGTGAATTCTCTGCATGTAAAATATTTTTGGATTTTCTGTCAAAATTTTGCCTTTATTAAAATTACAAGGTTATCATTTTGTGACATTCAAGACATTTTAATATGCACTCAATAAAAAAAATTGGAGGTTTTACTGTATATAACTGACAAGTAGTTGAGAATTGAAGAAATGTGATTTTGAACAAGAAAAATGTACTAAAAGTGATTTAGAATAGTTTTTGACCCGTAAATATAAATCATCTTGCTTCTTATTAAATTTTAAAACATGTTTTATTAGGGAACTATAACCGCAAGCTTGTTTTGATTCTAATTTTTCACAGAAATTACTACTAGGACCTAACTTATATACACATTTTTTTAACTCAATATCTTGATTTTTTTAACCATTTGAAATGAAATGAGTAGATTACTTTTGTATAGCGCATTTCATAGTACACTATGGTCTAATCTCTTCTGTTAATCTGTTCGAGGATGCAGGTTTCCATTTCCTTTAGGTGCTCAGCAAACACAACTCAACTAGAGCTGACTTTCGAACAAAAGCCGTCTTGATAGATAACCAAGACATTTTTTGCTTCTCATCCACACACCCCATGTATTGAAATAAAAATCCTCCTGTGTCATTCTGTGGTTCATCATCATTTATCAGTTGGACTAACAATGTTCCTAGCTTTTAAGTTTACATTCTTTTATCTGTAAGCAATTTCAGCATCGACTTCTAGTGTAATATCTTAACTTTAAATCTGCTGTTAGCTATATTCTCTTCTCAACAATAACTACGCTGTTTCATAAATTCCTGACCTTTGTTTCAGGACTGATTTCTTTATTCTGCACAATAAAAATGAGAAGAAACAGAGCATGCTGACAGACAAGAAGATGACGATGACATCCTGCACACCAGACTCAGTTTTCAAGGTCACTGGCTATGAGCTGTGCGCTGCTGTGGCCTATGTGGATTCAACCAAAAACCCTAGCGCTCCGTACATGCCTTTAAGTGGACCTCTGCTTCTCAGCCTCACTCTGCAAAAGAAAGATGCACCCAAGGGGTACAAAATGACCATTAAATATATACAGGTCAGTGAGGACTGACATAATGAGTGCCATTATATTAATGACCTAGTTGTTATCAATTTCTTTAAAAATCATAGGTCTTGGGTTTGTTTGATATTGATGAAGTTAATTTAAGTGCTGTTTTATAACTTGAGTTAAACTTATTCCATTCCCCGGTACACATTCCAAGTTTTAAGAACATAAAATAATATTAAGAATATATAAAACAAATGCATTTAAACTGTAGCTTTGACCTATTATAAAGTAACATTTATCTTTATTTACTCTATAGAATGTTGACACATCAACTGCCTCTGTTGCTATTGATACATCAGGCTCCAAGGTTGATAGAAAAATTAACATAGGTTACTACCTTGACACCAAAGAAAGAAAACTTGATGCTGAGTTTGTTTCACCTTGGAAGACAATTATGTTTGAAGGTAAGCTGCACAGCTGAAAGCATTTAAACTTGACCATAACATTTTTCTATTTTTCTAATCTAAGAACTAAAACTATTAGTTATTGTATACACTTGTTTAAAGTCAATTTCTTTCTTTCCAGACTTCCCCTCCCCCCCACACACACATGCACTTCTTTAATAAAAAGGAAAAATGGAAATTTGCAATTGTATTTTTTTTCTTTTTAAATTACTAAAATCTTAATAAGCTCTGATGGGTATCTGATATTAGTCTGGGTAAAGTAAAAGTGTTGGTCAGTGTGCTACAATGCAAAACATTTTTTATGGATTTCAACCGTATTAAATATTAAGAACATGATTAATGAATGCCTACATCTTCCCAGCACAATTTTAGTCAAAATAAGTACTTACAAAATAAAACAACAAAAAAATTTTTTTTTTATTCTTTCCATTTCCTGTGTATATGATCTATACAAGTTTTCTGTCAATGAAATTCTTTTTTTACTTTCTGCTAGCAACATATCCCCAAGAGAGATCCAACATGCATACCTTCTCTGCCTCTGCTAATGTGGACGGCGACCTGTATAAAATATTTTGGCAGGCGGATAAAAAATTAATGAAAGGAAAGGTAAGGTTTTATTATAATGGGATTCACTTGTATTTACACCAGAGTAGAGTGGAGAATAAAGCTCTTGGGAGTATTGCTTGTGGTTGTGTTCTATTTGTTTTAAATGAAGTTGAATAAATGACACTCAATTAACCTGATCACATTGGCAATATCCATTGATAATCCTTTTGTAAATTTTTAAAACTTGAAATTTTATTATGTCAAACAAGTAGGACTAAGGTAAATAAAACTTCTACAAATAGAAAACACAAAAAAATATACTATAAATCTAATAGCCCACTTTACTTGACATTAGTTTTAGATATGTCTATAATGCTAATGGCCATTCTTTAATTATTACTATTATTTCTTCCCTATGTCTTGTATAGTTTTTGCCTGAAAATGCCAGGAGTTACATGTTATAATATTTAGTCTTTGTTTTTACTTATTTAACATGTATTTCTTATTTATATCATTTTTGTTGGATTTTACTATTAACTTGTCAAAAGATCATAATTTATTTGGTCACAATTATGGTCCCCTTTTTTGTTCCTTCCTAAAAGGAAATCTGGTCACCAAAACTAGAAATTATGCGACCCAAGCTATCTAGGCTTTCATCTTACAGTCCTGAGAGTGTGTCCGCTAGAGGCACTGTGGAGATTAATGAAGATCTTGAAGAGATAAGCACTGACTTGACTGCTAACATTGTCAGCAATGATGAGACAGCTCTTGGGAAAACTCTGAAGGCATTGTTCAGAGATGGATATGTAGCCCTCAAAGGTTGGTAATTAATGGGAACATCCTTGCTGGCATGCTAGAGTGCACATCATTGCAATTTATTCTGAGTATTTGGAATCATGACAACAGACTGGAGCACATCACAAATGTCCAAACAATTGAAACCTAAATCCACATGATAAAAATATAAATCTAAATGTTAAAATAGAATATAAACTAAGTAAATGATTATTCAATTAAATGACAAAAATAGAGATTCAATGACTGAAATTGACCCCAATCTGCTAGTTGGTCTGTCTTTTATAGTTTTCAAAAGTTTTTTCCAGAAGTCATCTTGACATGTTCTTTGAATATTCTTTCATGCCAGCCCACCAGTGCTATTTATACATCAACTTGTCAAGATCTTAACTTAAAGTTTCCTTTATAGTAATCTAGAAATTATTTGTAAAAAAAACAAAACATTTTGACATTTTCTCTTAAATCCTGCTCACTTGGTGCAATCGAGCCTTAAAGCTATATCAAGAAATAAATTCTATCACTGTTGAGGACGTCCATACTGAATAAAATTGAGATTTCAAATAGCATTGTTATTTGAGAAGTTTTTCTAGATAGCAAGCAAAATCAATAATCAACATATATATATATATAATTGTGTTAGCTGATATAGTCCGTCTTATGTTATGGATTCATAAAATAAATAATTTGATAACATTGATTTTCACTTTTGATATACATTTGATTCCTTTGTTAATTTATTGGTTTCATTTTTTTATATCTCTTTGAGATTATTTCATGTGTATTTGTTGTTTTTTTTCAGCCAAATATATCAATAAAGAAAAACAGAAGACATTCTCTGGATCTTTTTCCTTGAACAAAAAAGATTTGTATTCAGTAACACTTCAACTTTTGCTGAGTGACAAAAGATCTGGCACAAACAAATATGAACCAACAATTTTGATCTCCACTCCTGAGAATGAGAAATTGTTTTTGTTATCGGGTAAAATGGACTATAAACCTGAGAAGTCCTTCGATGGAAACCTTCAGATCAACATGGATCAAACCTTGAAAGAGCCAATAACATTAAATGGTAATCTCTAACGACTTCAGTTCATTGGAAGTGTGTGATTGTGTTGTTTTCTCGAAAATCCTTTCCTCTGTTGTTCTTGAAATCCATCATAACAGAGATCAAGTAGGTCCAAACCTGCACATGCAGGAAGTAGTTGTTTTGAAAACTCTGAAATAAAAGAGCCCCTTGAGGATTGTTTAGAAAAATTTATTCAAAAATACTTTTTGATTTGAATATTGTAGACACACATTGAAAATCGTTCTGATTTTGAAATTGTTTCTAAAACAAACTCCCATTTTTAAAAATGTTGTTTTATGAGAAATCATCACAATATAACTTACCTTGTGAAGGATGTTTATGTACGTTTGTATGCTTTATAGCATAATGCTTTATAGTTGTGATGTGGGAGATGAGGTGGATCTCTGTCTATGCATGTATTTGTATGGAATGCTTGATATAAAAAGAACTGTAAATTTATGATACAGGACTAAAAGTGTTTATATAATTCTTTCTCTTACTATTATCTTATCACTGCTTATATGCAGACTCTCTACAGTCTGTGGCTTAATAACAAAAAGCCTCCTGTCCTCCTCAGCTGTACTGCCATATATTTAAATATTCCAGTCAAGCTTCTTTTTAAAAGTTTTCTCTTTAATATTTTCAATGTCTGCTTTGTGATACATTTTAAACGTCTGCTTTGACCTCTTTGTTTCCTAATGTCTAGAAAAATTAAAAATAATATATACGATAGGGTAAGATTGCTGTATTGGTTCAAACAAATGGAGATTCAGTTCATCTACAATTGCCCACATCAGCATTAATAACACTATAGAATCTACAACAAACTACATACACAAAACAGAATGAAAACAGCAGACAGCACACACAAAACACAAGATATATTATCTGTTTTATGACAAAAGGATTCATCTCTATAAGCATTATTTTTGAAGCATCCACCAACAAAGCTTCGGACTGAGAAATTGTATTTACATTTCTTTCTTCTGTTAGCTTCAGCAATTTTGACCAAAAAGAGTAAAAACAAGTATCAAGGTAAAGGCAGCTTTAAGAGCAGTTTCATGACTCTGAGTATTGATGGGTCTGCTGATATCCCTGTAACATTCCGTGGGAAGAAGTCGGCCATCGTCAACAAATGGACAGTAGAGTACTACATCCCATCAGTCAAAGACAAGGAGCTGAGGAAAAATAAATTGACCATCAACTCTAAGATACATGATGAGAGCGCCAAGGGACTAACTAAATATAATGCACAATTGTGAGTTAAGGTTTCTGAGCAATGCGCTATTGTAAGTTTAGGGTTCTGAATGTGGTAACAAATTTAGTTAATTGTGACAAAAAGTGACACAAAAATAGGTTTTGTAAATAAATTGGTCATTAAGCCAAAGTGGTATTGGTCAGTGTTGCATTATCCAAAGTCCTAAGTCTTCTCCATGCTACAAAACACACCCACAACCACCTAAAAGGAATCAGACATTTTTTTTGAGGGGGGGGGAGGATAGTAACCTTGGTTGTTCATTAAGCTGTCTTGATGACATGACTTACAAGAAATGTTTACAAATAGGAATATAAACTCAAGCGCTAGTTAACCTTAGTTAACATAACATAAAGAAACTAGAACAAATACAAAATAGAGCAGCAAGATTTATAATAAATGAATATTCCAATTTGATTAGAGTAATACCTTTAGTGAAATCAATAAATTTAGAGACACTTCAGGACAGAAGAATAAAAAGTAAAGTAGCAATAATACATAAAAACACTGAACCATTATTTACAAATAGAGAAACAAAACTGAATAAAATTATTAGAAAGACAAAAAGAGGCACACTTCTTATTCCATATGCTAGGACAAATTCGTACAAGTGCTCCTTCTTCCCTTGGGCCATTAGAGAATGGAATGGGTTTCTCAAATCTGCCAGCAAAACTAATGACTTCGCAGAGTTAAAGTCACAGATTAATATGCATGACTAAATTGACACATGAAATGCATAGGACATAATTATCTTCTTTTTTGAAGTAATGTCTGCTTGAGTCAGGATTTGTACTCACGCCCCTTAAGATCAGCTTAGTAGTTTATGCCACTCAACCAAAAATATTGTGTTTTTTTTACCTTGTTAGTTTTTACAGCAACAGAGCTTAAGCTGGTACTATGCTATTCATTTGCTTATTTGCCTTTCTTTGAGGATGCTGACTAAGTTAATCTTATCACCAGAAACATGGACAGTAAAAATTACCCACCTGCAAACTTTGATGCAAATTTGGTGCTAAGCTACAAAAACTCAAGCACAAGTTCCAAACTTGTGTTAAGACATGGGCCAGAGACTAAAGAGAAAAAAACAAAAGGTAGCTCTGTCTTGACACTACTTGTGGACCTTGGACATGACATTTCAGATGCCGCTAGCAATATTTCTTACAACTTGCAAGTTTTGTATCCTGTCAAGGTATTTTAATTAAACTTTTTTTTTTTAAGAATAAATAGTAGAAGGAAATATTTTCACAATAAATAACTGCAGATCACTATTTCACAGCATAGATCCTGGGAAATTGCTGGGCTTTATCAAGGAATTGGGTCTTACTGCCAGAATCAGAGAGATAATTTGGGAAACAAAATCTATACATATATTTAGAGTAAATTTTTATTACATTTATAACTAGAACTATAATCTTTAATATTTGAATTGTAAATAAGCTGGTTTCAATGCTCATATTGTATATATTGATTATATATTAGGGTGTAAAAAATAGAATCGTTGAAAGATTAAAGGGGTAACATGGCTAGAGTGTTCTAATGGGCCAAATAATCGTTAATTTAATTATATATTTTTTAAATTCATTAGCGTTTCTTAACCTTTGTTTCCCTTTTTCCTGTTTTCTAGAACATAGAGTATCAAGTGAAGGGCAAACATGAACACCAGCTCAAAAAATTTAAACTAGAGACTTATGCAGCTATCGTTTATCAGAAAGGAAAGACTGTAGAACTAAGGCTCATGGGTAATGATAACAGCAAGAAGAATTTGGACGCGACAGGGTCACTGGAAATCAACTATCCAAAGATGGTTGTTGACAGTAAAGACACAGAAGGTGGAAAATACCGAGTAGTGACATCCATCTCCCAGAATGCCAACAAAGACTACATTCACACGGTCAGCCTTCAGTTGAATGAGGTCAAGCACTCTTTGGTCAACACGTTCAAGAAAAACCGGGATGACTTTAGTCTCTTTTCTGAGATGGATGTCAATGGGGATGAACCTAGGAAGATCACAGTGAAGGCAGCTAAAAATGTGGATCAAGTTGAAGGTCTGTTTACCTACAACGCTATGGAAAATGTCTACAGTGTGGGCTTTAATGTTGGCGGCATGAGCAAACAAAGTCAAAGCCACGTGTTCAGCTGGCAGGTTACCATTCCTGAGAGAAAAGTGCAGAGCTCTGTTGAGATAGGAAATAGTAAACAGCTTAAGCTCAAGGCTGACCTCCTCTGGGATGCTCTGAAAGATCCACAACAGAAGGTAGCCACAGACATCATTAAATCCATTGATAAAGAAAATAACCGGGATGAGATTTCTATAACCATCACCACTCCTTTTGTTAACCACACAATATACAAGTATAATCATGTCAATGTTTACAACTCTAGAGAGATGAGAAATGAATTGAAATTTGTATGGGGCCGGCCAGTAGATGAGCTTTCATATACAGTCTCTGCTAAAGTCCCATTGTCTTTTGAGAGGTTTGAAATTAGAGGAGATCTTGTGACTCCTTTGGAATCTCTGCGCAAAATTGGCATGGGAGTGTCTCACAAGTTTGACGGCTCTCGATATTTGTCATCCTCGGTCAATGGTACATACAACAATGATTACCTAGTGGTAGGAATTCAAGTGAGAAACAGCGGAGACAAGATGAGCAATGATTTGTCTGTGTCCACGATCTTTAACTCTTCCATTGAGATTATGCGAAACGTTATGCTTTCCCTTACGCACAAGATGGAGGATAAAGTCTATGAGACTGACTTCCTCTATAAGAGAAACAATGTGCAATACAGTGCCAATATGAGGACTCTGTACACCAAGGCCATCTTCAACCATGACATAGAATCCACGCTGACCGTCACTCTCCCGCAAGAGTCAGCCTCCTTGCAGGTTGTATATAGTAATTATCCGACCTTGACTAAGTTCAATGCCACAGCCAAGATGACAAATTCTGCAGGCGTCCTCACCGAAGTGAATCTCAATACTCAATTCAACAAGCAAGCTCAAGAGTATGGGGTGAATGTTAAAATAGTCGGCAAATGGCCTACTTTCTCAGGCCTAGAGCTAAACTTCAGGCACAACATGTTAAATGGCATCACTGGCTCTGGCACCCTGCTAGTAAGAACCAACCCTAATGTAAGAAGCACTCTCACCTACAGTGCCACCAGCCTCCAACTCCAATCATACTACAACCCCTACAACACTGATCTGAACATCAAATATGAAAGCTTTCCATTCACTCTTGTCTTGGAGCATAAAAACCCCAAAGCAGAAGACGGGAAAATCTCACTGGAGGCCTCATTGGATCTGAAAGACAAGAAAGAAGCTCTAGCTGAAGTCAACCTGATAACACCTTATGAGCATTTGAGGAACATGGACTTGAAGTTTAAAGTTCAGAACACATTAGAATCCATCTGGAAGCTTGAATCCATTGTCTCCATGGACACAAGGAAAAAGATTCAAGTTGAAGGGGATTTTGACTTGAAAGATTTTAGAAAATGTAATGGGAAGATCACTACGCCATTCAAAGAGCTGAGCAAGCTTCAGTTTGGCCACAGCACTCAGTCTGTAGAACAAAGCTGGTTTTATACTGAAGGTTTCCTAGAGGCCCAGCCTTACTTTAGCAGAGTCAAACTTGAGCACAATGTGACACTGCAGGCGCCGTATAACTCTAAGCTCTACTTTGATCTACCAGGGCTTGAAATGAAGTACCTGAAGCTGGATTTAATGGGCAACAAGCTCAGGAATGGTTACACTTTTGATATGGTGGCAAGATACCACCTGAACCAAGAGCTGAACTTAAAGATGAAAAGTAAAGTAAACATGAACAAGTTCCCACAAGATACTTCCATCAGCCTGGATGTTACCACCCCATTTGCAGTGCTCCCCAAACTGGATACCACATTTGCCATTGACAAAGATAAAGATAAGTGGGTCAGCAATCTGGGCTTATCCTCTGGCAATGTGAAAATGAATGTCAAAGAGATCCTGTCGAAAACCTCATCTTACTCCGACTTTGAGATTAGTGCTTCGGACATTGAGCCTGTGACTGCTGGATTGCATCTTGACTGGAGTGAACTAGTCGGGGTAAACATTTCTCTAGATGCCGCAAGTATTGGCAAAACAGTAATGGGTTTCAAAAAGAGATCTGAATCATGGACAAACTTCCAGAACAGGGTGTTTGGAGAGTACAATGGTAAAGAGCTTGACCTGGATATAGGCTTGACCCATGATGCTCAGCAAAGCAAGGCCTGGTTGACTTACATCTATCCGGGGTCTGACACCAGCTATTTAAAGACTTCTGTCCACAAAGTTGGTAACTCTGCCCAAGACTTTAACATTGGTGGCTTCCTCCAGCTGGGTAAATCTTCAAAGCCGTTCAATATCTCCACACAGTACAGTTTTACAGATCAGAAACTAGCCTTTGGTACAACCCTGGAGACTCCTTACACAGATTCCATGTCCTACTACCTGAAACGTGAAACCCAGACAAAAGGAGAAAACAACATTGTTGTCTATGGAAAGTACAGCAATAATTTCCTGATTGACTTCTCTGTAGGCAATAAACTCACTGGCAACTCACTAGATTATTCTGTCAGAGGCGAGTATCTTTTCAACAAAAAAAGCAATAAACTGGGAACATCTATCAATGCCAATTGGGGGCGTGATCATCGTTATGAAGCTAACATGGATAGCTACTTTGACAAGAAATGGGTTAAGATGGACTTTGACGCTGTAGGCAATGCAATGAAGAGACTGCCAGTTGAAAATCTTGATGTTAAGTTTAAGTCCAACATTCCAAACTTCAAAGATGTAGGCGCTGTTGCTTTCATCAACAAAGAAGCTGAAAGCTACTCTGGAAAGGTTATTCTCGAATACATGGATGAGAATGAAGCTCACCTATCAGTTGAGTTGTCTAATCCAAGCCTTAATAATGTCAATTTAAAGATGGATCTTGAGTTGCCTAAAGTTGCTGGATTTGAGAGGAACACTCTAAACTATAATCATGCTACCATTGGCAAAAAGCAACTGATTTCTAATGTCCAGGTCAATATGGGGTCAGGGGAGAGCCTAAATGGCAAGATGGACTATAGCAATGATAAAGTGACCCTCACTTTGACCGGACCTGTCCAAGAGTTTGAATCCCTCACAATCACTGGTCAGTTCAGTGAGAGGAAGCAGCAGATTTCTGGCACTGCTAATGTCAAGCTGACACGGGATGTCAAGCCTGCTGAGTTGATCTTTAATATAAACTTGAATAATTACAAGCCTCTGGTCATGAACTTTACTCTTAAGAGCCCGTTTGAGAACCTCAAGTCCACCACCTTGACCATTCAACATGATTTCCAGAACTGGAGTCAGATGAAGACCACATCCAAGCTGCAACTGGATAATTTTGGTGACATCAACAGTCAAATGAGCTTAACATTTGACTCCCCCCTGAATGTGGAGCTTACAGCTACATTGACCAGTGCCATTAAGGACATGGAGAGCCTGAACCTGTTAGTCAAGTCTGAGGACAGGGACAGGTCTCATTTGTCTAAAATACAATTTGGCTGGAAGCCAGACCATGAGCTTAAACTGTTCAATAAGTGGGCAGTCACAGGCTCAAATCAAAACCTCTGGCTTAGCAGCAGTTTTGAACTGTCTTCACCTTTTGATGAGATCAAGCTGGCCAAGATCAACTTGGATCACAGCTACAGTCCAAATTTAATCTCGGAGAGTATTCAGTTTATGCACAATGACAAGAGCTACCTGGAGGCTGACCTCTATTACCAAAAGTCACAATACCACAATGCCAGCGTGGTCTTCAAGAACCCCAGGCCAATGTCCCTAGAACTGATAGGGTCAACCTCCACTGGAAACCTTGATGGCAATTTCAAACTCAACTGGGACAAACAGACTCCAAACTCACATGTTGAGGTGACCAGCAGCTACAAGGATCAGTCCGACTCGCAGAACACGGATGTGGCCTTCAAAGTGAAAGTTTTACACCCAGTGAGAAGTATGGGGGTGGATAGCACCTACAAGAGATCTGATAAAGAGCTCTTCAGCTCTAGTCATGTGACATGGGATGAGGAGAACAGCAACACTGTTGGCTATGACATCAATTGGGTTAACATGACCACCCGCTACAGCCAGAAGTATGAGGGCCACACAAAGGTTACTATTCCTCAGCGCAGCATAAAACTCCAAGGCTCCTACAGTGATGCTGGCACCACCCAGAGCACTACTACTGTATTCTTGTGGGATGCTAATAAAGATGACAAAAAGAGGGTTAGTAGTACTATTGGCTTTGTCTTCATATTAATATTTCAGTTAGAGAGTACTCCCTGTACTTCCTTGAGATCAATAGTTGACTAGTTTTTGCATAGAACTTCTTTTAGGATTCTAGGAAACTATATCAATAATAAAAAAGCTTGCTTGCTATGAAGATTCACTTTAAAAAAAATATTTTGCTATATAATCAATCTCTCCCAATCTTTCTTAAGCTCGCTGTACTGACTGAAGTGGAGAATAAAGACAATTTTAAACGTGTCAACTTGAATATCAACTTGCCAAACACAAACAAGGTACACAATGTTTTTGTTTTTCTACCCTGGTATTTCATTCTTTTTAATCTAAACATTTTAGAAATAAAATCTTCTCAGTAAACTCTTGTTGCAAATGTGTATATAAATTACTACAGAAATGAAAATAGATACAGGAGAAGAATTCAAGATTATGCTGATATTTATTTCCAAATTTGTGGATGCAAAAATAATGTTATGTATCAGACAGTATTCATAATATCAGATTAATTTGGATAATATTTATCATATCTCAGATTAAGAGATTCTACTGCAGATAAGATTGACAACCTGCACTAAAATCTCTCATTATAAAGACCTTTCCCATGCAATGTCCACAAATAGAATTGGACAAGAGTGTATTGGCCATGCTATAATAGCATAGAGATGTACCATACAGAAATATTGAAATAATAAATAAATGATGGCAAACTTGTCATGCGCTTAGAAGAAATTCATTTAGTTACATGTAAATGCTTAGTGAAACAACTAGTAAAATGTAAAACATAAGAAATTTAATTGTTTTTAATAAAAGATTATTTAGAAGAAAAAAAATATATATCTCTGATTATTTGATAATGGTTTTTATACCTCCCTAGCAACTGATTCTAAGTGGCATTACCAAAGGTGGCTATGGAACAACTCTGATTGACAGCAAAGCAGAAATCTCCTACTCCTCAGATCCTGAAAAGATGATCATCATCAGGTCACTCCTCAGTGACTTGGCCATCGGGTCTAAAGGCAACTACAACTATACTGCTCAGTTTGAGTTCAAGCATGCAAAAACAAACTCTGATGTTAAAGTGAGTGATGGATATTAGTAGGGAATATGTAAGAAAGGTTTCGGGGTTGTTTTTTTTGTGTTTTTTTTTTGGGTAATAATAATAATAATTATAGTATTTAGTGATCTACTTGTTAATGATTGAGGCTTAAATTAGAACTTGCTACTAATGTGGACTGAGTACTAAGCATATGTGAAACTACATTTCATGTTTCCTCACAGTTGGTCTCCCATGTTGCCCATGTTGACAAAGTCTGCTCTGCTGGTGGTCAGTTGTCATTCTTGACAGCTAGCAAGGAAAGGAAGTTAGTGGAATTGTGGTCAAACTTGGATACTGACAAACAGACAATGACACTCAGGGTAAAAAAAAAGTGATTTTGTTAGGCAAATGATCTGATCTTCCAATAATAGTGATGTTTAATTGTACTCATTAGAGCTAGAAAAAAAAATGTCTCTAGATACTGATTAAAGACAAAAAAAAAAAAAGAATATGTTTTAGGTACTGATTAGAGACAAAAAAGAATTCTTCTAAGTACTGATTAGAGATGAAAAAAGAACTTGTTTCTAGGTAATGATTAGATATTTTAATAAAATAAAATATTTCCTTTTTTAATACAAAGTTTGCAGTTATTAGTAAACCAGAATGAAACAAATTGCAATGACTTTTCTGTGTGTATTTACAGGTGTCCTGCCCATTGAAGACTATCTCTATGCAGGGACAGGTTGTAGAGTTTGCCAGTCACAAAGATTTCACTTTGACCACATTTGAGAATGACAAAGAGACCACTGCCCTAGACATTAAGCTGGACCAGAAGAGAAAGGAAATTGTGGCTGAGTTCAATTATGACAGAGGTCAGTTTGACAGCTGGCATGATATGTGTGTCATATTTTATCAAGAACCATTAGGACAAATAATGAAAAAGTGGTCAGGTTGCTTCTCGTAAAAGACTTTGTAAAAGGTTTTAGAATGATATTTTATGTTATTTTTAAAAACTAGCTCCACAAATGTTTGTCAATTGATTAGACCTAACTTGGAGTGTACTAGATGTTCTTTAATGAACAATAAATACCGTGTTATATAGACAGAATAACTTAAGCAATGTCGCTAAATCACAAAACTTTCATTAACGACAACTGTATCAAAATATTAACTTAATTAATAATCTACATTTATGTACTTACGTACCGTTAAAATAGGGAAACAGTGAAAACTGTAGCACAAACAGATTCTAAGGCAAAAAAGCTCTCTGCTACAAGAGCAATACAGGAACAAATTGTGACTTAACACCCACAATATTCTTACAACTAAACACGCCCAATGTAAACTACTTCCTAGACATAAAAACACAACTATTAAACAAGAAAAGAAAACTTCGTGCTCACAGGACACTAACCAACCACCCTTATTTTTCCTAAAAAAATATTGAATTCCTGTTAGATATATATGGTCTCAGAAATATACTTGAATTTGAGTACAAATAATTTAGAACTTTATTAGGACTTACACCTGGGACCTCCAGCTCAGCAGGTAAATACCATTCTTCTCAGCTCCAATCTGTATAGATAAAATAAAGTTAACTTAGTTGTTTACACCTTCTACAGATGACCCAACTAAGATCCTCAAGCTGACCAGTAGGTATGTGAATGACAGTGCCGTACAAGTCACCATTGTTTCACAAAATGGCAAACAGACTTCAGAGGGAATCATTGCAGTCAGACTGAACACTTCAGAGATACTTCACACAAGAGTTGCTTGGAGACCCATGTTATTCAATGATATGAAGGTAAAGTGTGCTGTTATAAATCTTTTTCTCAAAATCCCCATAAGAATTGACTCGTTTTGAAAAAAAAAAATTTCCTCTTTCAGATATTTTTTTTTAATTTTTAGACCACAGCTGTTTTCTATATCCAAAACATCTTAGACATACTTTTTTAACAAGTAGATGTGACCTTTAAAGATTCTTGTATCCAGTGTTGAAAGTAACTGTCCATTTGCCTTTTGTTGGCTTGAATACTGTCCTCTAAAATTCCTCTAGAGATCGGATTCATTAAGTCTTTTTTTTTTCACTCTTTAACATGTTAAACCAATCAAGTAATAAACACTAAGACTTGTAAGAAATCTTAAGAAACAAGATTTAAAAGAAACTCTTTTAATACAGTTGAAATGTTTGTAAATATTTTTTCAAAAAATAAAATAACCTTATCTCTTGATTTCTTTGGAGGCTATATTTACTGCTGTAAATAGTAAATGTAAATCACTAATATGTGAGTGATTCTCCTTACTATGTGCTATTTTTACTTGAATTGATCAGGCCTCTTTGATTTACCCATATATGTGATAGTCTGTGAACAGTAAAAAATTCTCCCAAATTGTAAGTTAAATGTAAAATTCCCCATCCTATTGTGAAAATAAAAATAATAAACAGAATAAGTTCATCTATTAATCTCTTTCATTCAAAGAATGCAAGACTTTTGAATAACTAATGTCTTCTTCTTTCCAAAGATGTTCATTGGATCCAAAATCACAGCCTTCTCATATATTGCCAACGAAGTATTTAACAGCAGTGTGACCCATATTGGTCTAGACCTGAAGTCTCGGTATCTGCTGATATCTCAGGAACTGATGACAGAAATGGATCAAGTCTTTAGGTTGATGAATGATGAGCTCAACATTTTTTAGTAAGTTTCATCACCCTATATGACAATATTTTATGTGATGTTGCATTATAGATAACAACCAAATGTGCAACATCCCAAAATATGAAAATTTGACATCATAGCTTACAAACTGGATATTAAGTATCTCTTTGGATGGGAGGCATAGAATTGAGATCCTTAGGTCCACCTAGCTTTAATGGGACAGAAGTAACTTATAATAATAATAAAAATCTTTATTGTTGGTAAGGAAATTTGTCTCACACTAAACAAAACAATATAACTATAAAAAAACAAAATGTACATTTACACCAGATTCACTCATAATTTATATGTGAAAAGCTTATTATAGTTTCTATTTTATGATTTGATTGCCAGGGGAACAAGAGATTTTTTAAGTCTGTTTGTCTTTGCTATCGGTGTCTTGTATCTCTTTTGTGATGGTAAAATCACAAAATCCTGACCCACAGGGTGATTTTTTTATTTCTAGAATCTTTTTATCTTTTTTATGGATGTTTATCTCAAACAGCTGCCCAAATGGGGTTTGTTTTTTGCCAATGGTTTTAACAGCAGCATGTAGGATTTTATTAATTTTATTTTTAATGAGAATTAACTAAATTTGCTATAGAGTTAAAGAATGGTTTTTTTTTTTTTTTCAAAATATGTATGTACATATAATATTTCTTGACTTTAATAATACTATTTGGTTATTTGACAATATCTTTTAGTCAACAGCTGAATGGATACAGCAGAGAATTTAGACGATTCATCCTGCGCAATGACTTACACATTCAAGAACTTGGTGATAACATCAGGACTACATTTGATGCACTAAAGTCAGTACACAAATTTAAAATATGTTAATGGCATTCTTTCTGAATCAATATACTAAATTTTTTCAACCTTTTTTTTTTCCATTTCCATATTCATTCATTAACAAAACTGGATGCAATTCTTTACATATTTACTTTCATATCTAGGCTGAAATATGTCTATATTTACAACTGCAGTTGAGTTGGATTACTTTTGACTTGCACAGTTTGCACTGACAAGCTCTTGTAACCCCTCTCTTCTCTTAGGTTTACATAGCCTTACTGTAAGCATTTATATATATTGGTACCTCCAGAGAACCACTGCCTGGTCAAGCAGTTAGCACTGGACTGTCGTTCGAACTTATTGGTGGTCCTGGGTTCAAACCCTGCCAGCTCCCATCCCTCCTCATCCAGCGGAAGATTTGGACTAAGAAGTATATTAAAAACAACATGATTTTTAAAAAAAATAATACTTTCAAGAAGTAGTTTTTAAAAGATTGTTGTCATGCAACTTGAAATTCTGGTCAATCAATGTACTTTTAAACATCGTTCTTAAAGGTTATAATAAGGCAAGGAAATTTAGCCTCTAGCAATGAAAAAAAAAATTAAAGCATGTTCTTAAGTAAAGGCGATAGGTTGTTGTGCTGGCCACATGACACCCTTATTAACCATGGGCCACAGAAACAGATGACCTTTACATCATTTGCCACACAGATTTCAAGGTCTGAAAGAGGAACTTTACGTGTTTTTTTTACTCTACTTAAGTGAAATGTGTCCCTAATTTGACCCTAACCCTCACTTTACCTATTTCTTATGTAAAAGATTTATTTATACAAGTCTTATTGCAATGTTTCAGTACAATTCTTCAAAATCTGGCAAAAAGTTCTGGCAGCTACTATAACACTGTGTCTCAAGCCACAAATGAATTTTTGTATCAACTCAGAACTTACCCTGTAGCTGAGAGGTATTCTATGACTATCAAAGAACTTGTTCAGGGACTGATGGTAAGTAGATCAATTGGTTTATTACAAATCATTTTCTTGGATTAATTTTTGTGTGACTGCTTGGTAGTGGGAAGAGCAGTGACTAGTTAACATGGTAAAAAAAAAGTGTCTGGCTGACAGAGGGTAGGGCTTTGACCTGAAACCATGGTAATATAAAATTGTGTGTCTGGCTGACAGAGGGTAGGGCTTTGACCTGAAACCATGGTAATATAAAATTGTGTGTCTGGCTGACAGACAGATGGTAGGGCTTTGACCTAAAACCATGGTAATATAAAATTGTGTGTCTGGCTGACAGAGGGTAGGGCTTTGACCTGAAACCATGATAATATAAAATTGTGTGTCTGGCTGACAGAGGGTAGGGCTTTGACCTGAAACCATGGTAATATAAAATTGTGTGTCTGGCTGACAGACGGTAGGGCTTTGACCTGAAACCATGATAATATAAAATTGTGTCTGGCTGACAGAGGGTAGGGCTTTGACCTGAAACCATGGTAATATAAAATTGTGTGTCTGGCTGACAGACGGTAGGGCTTTGACCTGAAACCATGGTAATTTAAAATTGTGTGTCTGGCTGACAGAGGGTAGGGCTTTGACCTGAAACCATGGTAATATAAAATTGTGTGTCTGGCTGACAGACAGATGGTAGGGCTTTGACCTAAAACCATGGTAATATAAAATTGTGTGTCTGGCTGACAGAGGGTAGGGCTTTGACCTGAAACCATGATAATATAAAATTGTGTGTCTGGCTGACAGAGGGTAGGGCTTTGACCTGAAACCATGGTAATATAAAATTGTGTCTGGCTGACAGAGGGTAGGGCTTTGACCTGAAACCATGGTAATATAAAATTGTGTGTCTGGCTGACAGACGGTAGGGCTTTGACCTGAAACCATGGTAATTTAAAATTGTGTGTCTGGCTGACAGAGGGTAGGGCTTTGACCTGAAACCATGGTAATATAAAATTGTGTGTCTGGCTGACAGACGGTAGGGCTTTGACCTGAAACCATGGTAATATAAAATTGTGTGTCTGGCTGACAGAGGGTAGGGCTTTGACCTGAAACCATGGTAATATAAAATTGTGTGTCTATGAAAAATTGACAAAAATTGTCTGTTCATTGCATTTTGCTTGCCCTTGTTCATTGTTTAAGATTGCCCTTGTTCATTGTTTAAGATTGCCCTTGTTCATTGTTTAAGATTGCCCTTGTTCATTGTTTAAGATTGACCATGTTCATTGTTTACGATTGCCCATGTCCATTGTTTATGCTTGACTTTGTCCATTGTTTACGCTTGACTTTGTCCATTGTTTACGCTTGACTTTTTCCATTGTTTAAGATTGACATTGTCCATTGTTTAAGCTTGCCCATGTCCATTGTTTATGCTTGACTTGTCCATTGTTTAAGCTTGACATTGTCCATTGTTTAAGCTTGCCCATGTTCATTGTTTATGTTTGACTTTGTCCATTGTTTAAGATTGCCCATGTTCATTGTTTAAAATTGCCCTTGTTCATTGTTTAAGATTGCCCATGTTCATTGTTTAAGATTGCCCTTGTTCATTGTTTAAGATTGCCCTTGTTCATTGTTTAAGATTGCCCATGTTCATTGTTAAAGATTGCCCATGTTCATTGTTTAAGATTGCCAATGTTTATTGTTTAAAATTGCCCATGTTCATTGTTTAAGATTGCCCTTGTTCATTGTTTAAGATTACCCATGTCTATTGTTTAAGCTTGACTTTGTCCATTGTTTATGCTTCAGACTGCAAGACAAGTCCTGGAGAAAGCATTGAATGATGCTACAGAGGACCTTGACAAGTTCTCTCACGTGACTTACAAGGCTTACCTAGATGTCTCCAGAAGTTTGGACCAAAAACTTCAAAGTAAAACAGTTTTTGTTTGTTCTCAAGTTTCTTTTGTTGATCCCATCATTACTATTATTTTGGTTACAGACTTTGGTTTGGGAATATTTTTTTATGTTTTTTTGTGTTGTTTTTTTTTATTTTTGCTCCCAAAATGTCATCTAGGAAGTTAACTTTTTTTTATCAACAATTTTTTTTATGAAAATCAAAAAATTAGTTTGTGGTCACTGAGATAACACAGACATTCCTGACAGCTTCATTATAAATTTTACTCTAAAATAACTGGAACACTAAAAAAAAAAAAAAAAAATTTAATTTATTCAGAAACAGTTATGAATATTTGTTTGGCGGATTAAGGAGTTCCTTTTAATTCCCTTTAAAATTTAAGCTCATCCATTTGTAGCACAAAATAATTTCAATAATAATAATAGGAATTTTGTTGTACAATTGTGCATTACAAAAAACAATACATGATTAGAGCAAACATTTCTAGAATAGCACACAAGATATACGTTCATACCCCAGTTTCTCTTAAACATTACAAGCAAAATTTACAACAGTTAGCTATATAGTGTTCAACAATTTAATTGAAACTTAATTAAAGGAGATTTGATACAAAGATCAACTGCTTTGCATTGAGCCATTGTGAAAATTACAGCTCAATTCTTTTTATTTACTTGTAGCAGTGAAGTTCAATTTAACAAACTTGACATTGTTTAGTTTTTTTAGAAAATTTCCAATTTATTCTAATAACTAAATCCTTTCTTACATACTTAACAAATATTCATGACTGTTTCTTTCTAAATGACTTTTTTAAAATTTCATTAATTTTTTTAGTGTTTTAAGTTTTTGAATGGCTCTTTTGAAATTTAAAAAAAATTGCTTTGCCTTAATCGATGTCCCAGACATATTTCTAATAGTTGTCTGAATTGAACCAAGTAGACAACATAGAAGATATAGTAGTACAAGAAAATGGAATTCAAAAACTATTAGCCAACACCAAACCAAATAAAGCGTCTGGACCTGATGGTATTCCAGCTAGATTACTCAAAGAACTAAGCAATGAGCTAGCCCCAGTGTTCAAAATACTCTTTCAGGCTTCACTTAACCAGGGCAGAGTACCAAAGGACTTGAAAGAAGCTAATGTCACCCCCCTATTTAAAAAAGGAGAAAAATCTGACCCAGGAAACTACAGACCAGTATCACTTACCAGCATCACATGTAAAATCCTTGAAAACATAATATGTAGCAACATCATAAACCACTTAGACAAACAAAATGTCCTCACACCTTAACCAACATTGCTTTAAGAAATATAGATCATGTGAAACACAACTAATAGGACTAATTGATGATTTTTCTAAATGTTTAAATAATAGTGAACAAATAGATGCTATCTTACAAGAAAACATTAAGAAACTGCAACAGACACAAAATAGAGCAGTGAGATTCATAACAAACGAATATTCACATTTGACCAGAGTTACACCTTTAGTAAAATCACTAAATTTAGAAAGCCTTCAGGACAGAAGACTCAAAAGTAAAGTAGCAATTATACATAAAACACTGAACAATAATCTTCAAATACAAAAACAAACTTTAATAAAATACTCTGAAAGACACAAAGATAAAGGCACATTCCTCGTCCCATATGCTAGGACAAATTTGTACAAATACTCCTTCTTCCCTAGTGCTATTAGAGCATGGAATGGGTTGCCTGAGCTAGCCAGGAAAACCAGTAATTTGGCAGAATTTAAGTCATTGGTTAATATGCATGACTAAATGCATGACGCGTAGGTCGTAATCATCTTTTTTGAAGTAACGTCTGTATTATATAAGATAAGAAGATAGTTGTCATTCTAAAAGATTTGTTAGGTTTCTGACAATAAATTAATGATTCATTTAATAGTTTCTTGTTATTCTCGTATTAATTTATAATGTCTTGGTGTTAATTGAATATTTTTTAATTTATTTATTTATACATTTATTAGTATTAATTCAAGTCTTTTATTGATGTAATCATTCATACATTCCTTAGCATTGATTTGTTTTTTTTCTACTCACGTACTCATTCATTTCTACTTCACTTCTCATTCATTCCAGGCTATTCACGAGCTGTCTATGAGCTGCCCATCTACCAGAAGATGATGAAACAAATGGAGCGCCTGGGCCAGAAAGGTTCAGAAGTGTTCCCAGAGTTTGCCTCCTATTACAATGCCTTCTACTTAAAGACTCATCAGATCCTGCAGGAGCAGTTCTACGATGTCATGTCTAGGTCAGAGTTCCAGCATTCCTACGCTCTGCTGCATGAGGTGCACCAACAGGTATGAGACAGCGGCTCTTTAATCATCTTTATCAACAATTGATATAGCTGAAAATGTGTGAGCTTTACTACCTAGAAGATTGAACCAGTTAGGCACAATGTAATTAGACATTTACATAAATTACAAATTTTCATTATGTAAGAGTATTACATTTCATGCTGAATCATGTGTTCATTAAGACATTTGTGTTAACTCTTGCTCTCCATAACTGTTTTTCTCATTCCAATAGTATTATTCGTTTTGCTCATGTGTATTTCTCTATCCTGTTATGATTAAACATCAATAACTTTTTTGTTTGTTATCAGAAAATTTTATATTTGGTAATGAATTATAGGAGAATGTATGCTTTTTTTTTTACACAACTCAAATTAAAGTTTATCAATTCAAAAACCAATTTAGTTTAATAGGAGTCAAATCAACGTTGGCATTGTCGATTAGGAGAGAAAGAGTTAATTAGATATTGAGTCATGCTTTGTCAACAGCATTGATTAATTGGACAGAATTGTAAAATGGGAGAAAAAAGTGTAAGAATTAGGATCAGACAGACAGAGTGACTTGATATAAACACGATTAAAAGAGGTGCAATTTGATTAAGGTGTAAAAAGAGAGCTATTTGTGGGTAATTAATGAAGTTTCTAATCAAATCAATCTATGGTGCTAAATGTAACATGATATTTTATTGTATGTACAATATTGTTTGTAACTCTATTAGATCCTGTACTGGAATAAAGAGCAGAAGATAGACAAAATTGCTGAGCGTTTGGTTGAGACCAGCAAGAACTTGTTGATGCTTGAACTTGTGAAATTAAGGTCAAGTCTGCTGAACTCTAAGGTCATAGTTTATGATCCTGAGAGAGGAGAACTTCAGTTTGAGGTCAGTTTTGTCTTTTGTGTTCAGTCTTCATGTTCCGTCTTTGTGTCCATTCTGTATAATGGATTTCATTTCATTGACTTTGATTTTACTCACTGATTGAATAAAAGTGAATCTCATTTCTTAGAATTAACATAATAAAATTGACTTCTTAATGTAATAGGCTATTTGGTACAGGAATAACTGACACAGAGAACATACTGGCCATTGGACTACTGTCTATTGATTTGTCAGTTTGCTTTGATAAAAGTATTTAATAATACCATTTAGTTTGTGACTTGATCATTGTGTAGATTAACAATCTTTGTATTAACAATTTAATTTGCATTCACTTTTTTTAAAAACACATTTCTTACATTGTCCTTCTCACCAAATGAAATCTTTACTAGTCAGTGATGTTAAACAAACTATCAAATTAAAAACCACTTATATTGATTTCTTCAAAAATATGCCTAAAATGTACAGATTACTTATTTATTTGTTTAATTTACTGTAGCTAAAGAATTTTTTCTTCTATTTCAGCTCCACCTGCCCTTCACTTTAAAGTCACTCAAAGAAACACCCAAGCTAAGTGCTAACTCCATGATGAACACTGTGAAGAGTCTGTCCAATGTCAATATCCCAGAGAATCTACCTGTTGTTTTGAATAACTATTACAACTCCTTACCAACAATTTCACCTTCTTATTGGATTCCAACATTTAAAGGTGAGAATGATTGAGTTCATAATAATATTAGACACAAAGCAGTATACATATTTTCTTGTTTTTCAAAACTTGACCAAGATTTGTGTGCTTTAACTCTTTCAGTGCTAATTATTTTGATTGAAAGAATGGAATTTTCCAGGATAAACACAAATATTTAAGAGGGTTAGAGTTACAAAAACTAACAACTTTTTTCATTGTATTAAATAGTCTAACATATTTGAGTTTATTTTGAAGGTATATGAATGAGCTACAAAAGTATAAATACTGCATCCAATTTACTACCAAAACAAAGAACAATCACTCCCACATCCAGAAAATACAAAAAAAAAAAAGAGAGAGAGAGAAATAAAAAGTTTAACATAAAAAAAAGATAGTGAAATAAATAATATAAGCCTAGTTACTCACTGTGAGTAACGCTGCACTGAAAGAGTTAATTAACTGTGATGTTCTTTTCTAAGTATTTCTGTCATAGGGATGTATTCAAACAGAGCTTCTATAAAAAAAAAATATGTTTCTTACTGCACCAAAACAGAGCTCTTATTAAAATTACAATCTGTTTCCTGCTCTCATATTTTTTTAATAAAAAATAAATAAACATTTAAAAAAATAAAATCTGTTTTTTGCAGCCTCTGCTTACCTTGTTGGGGGTCGCCAAGTAACGACCTTTGATGGAGCCTCTTATCAAATACTGAGTCCCTGCAGGTATGTTTTAGCTCACGATATGCTTCAAGACAACTTCACCCTGGTCTTGAATTATGAGAGGCGAGTCAAACAAAGCCAAGTGAGATCTCTTTGTCTCACCATCGAGAACAGTCTCACTTTTGACATTTCTGATGATTATAAGGTAAGAGTATTGCCAATGTTAAGGGAACTACTTTTTGTGCCACTGATGTAGTTAAATGTGATAAATAGGATACACAAGTAGATCTAAAAGTTGATTTTATGACTGCATTAGTTTTATTTAAAAAATGATAAATGAAACCAGTATCTGAAAAACAGGGAAAACAGGCCATCAGATTTTGGTTCACTTTCTTTGGTAACAATCACTGCAAACTAAAATCTTTTTTAAGTGTGGATCCCTTAACTGACTTAAGAAAATATTCATCAAAAAGCAGACTTCTCAAACAATATTGGTTTTGCTGTGTTATATGTTTCATGTCATTTTGTTGGCATGATTAAAGCTTTTGACCTCCCCTATAAGGCTGGTTAAAATTAAACATTATGTATTTAAACTGTTCCAAGTTTGTCACTGCATCCTTTTCCTTTCAATATTTAATACTGCTTGATGGCCAAACAACCACTGAAAGAGAAAGAATTGCTACAAGAACTAATAATTGTTATGGACTTGTTGTTTATGTTACCCATCTTCTTTGATAGAATGACATGTCTGAAGAGCATTCTACTCAGTGCTGTTTTTCTCAGTAGCAACCCATTAATTATGTGCCTGTCTTCAGTTGCCATTGCACTTACTAGAAACTTTAACCTAACCTTCATGGGTAAGCTTAGAATATACAAATAAATGGAACTGTTCTTTTTAACTTCTTCAGATAAAGGTCCAAGGAAGAGATACTGAAATGCCATACATTACCGATAAGGTCAAGATAACCAGAAATGGAGATGTCATCAGTGCTGAGTATGTGGGTGGCCTGGAGCTCGTTTCAAATCCAAAACTTGACTTGTACAAAGTCACTGTGGATAGGTGGTACCATAACAGGGTCAAGGGCATTCTGGGCCAGTTTGACAATGAAGTTGCCAATGATGTCGCCATGGAACAGGACAACACTGGCTTTGAAGTAGACAGGAAATCATGTTCAGTCAAGAATACTGCCACCACAACTCCAGTTAATCATGAAGACTCATGTTATAAAGTGTTCTATTCCCTGTTCTCAAGGTTCAGTACTTGCTTTAACAAGGTTAGTCAAGGCATTTTTGTCTTCCTTTGTTACCCAAATGTTTGGTCAGGTATTAGGGCCAATGGAAGGAAATATTGTAACCAAATTCTAAATATATTTTCTGTTTGATCCTTTGTGATATAACAATTTTTTTTCATGACTTTTTTCACACTCTCTCTATTCTACACCATTTGTCTAGTTATGCAGGGTCTTTAATCACATCATATCTATATTGCCAGGTTGATCCAGTACCTTTTGTTAAATTATGCCAACTGTACAAACAAACAAAGAGTGAAGATGATGCAATCTATTTGGCAACAGAGCAATACAGATTCCTTTGCCAGGATCAAGGAGCTAATATTGATGTTCTTAGTGATTATGGTAAGAAGGTGTTTGTTGCCAGGTTTCATTGTATCTGTCACGATATTGTTTTTATAGTGCTTTGTGCCATCTCTGCAATCTTAAGACATTACGCAGATTGGGAGGTGTCTATAACACACACACACACAAGGATACACTGAAGAAATACCCTGAATATAATTTTCATGAGTTTAATGTCTCTAAACTCAGATCAACCAAATAAAGAATCAAAAGTATAAAACTTGAACACAGTAATTGAAATAACTTACAGTTACAAGCATACAAATATAATCCAATAGTGAAGAAGCTAATCAACTTATACCACCACATCTGTCCAGTATAATTTATTTCCCTTGTTCCATACCAAACAATATAATTAATTACCAATAATTAATTTTTTTTTTTTATTGATTTGTGTTTTGTCAGGTACAAATAATTGTTCAAAATTTCAATTTTATTTGAGATAAGGTGTACAAACTTTTTACCAGACAGACAGAGTGAGTTGATTTAAGCTTTGTAAAAAGAAATAGGTTGCATATTCAAATTAAAAATGTCATTATCAGAAGACTTAAAATAACCATTGCACCTATATGAAGATGTGATTTGTGTTTTCTCCAATATTTTTTTCCAAGACACTCAAAAAACAATAGGCAGTTACAGTTGTCTCCATCTAATAACTCTGTACTTTAGAAAGGCAAAGAATAGCCCTGAGATATAAAAAGTCATTAATTTCACCTAGCTCCAAAACAGCTTGGAGAAATTCAACCAATTAGGCCCTCTGTTGGCCACATTATACTGACATAAACTATAGGTCAAGGGAGACAAGTTGACACCTGCTTTATAGACGACCTGCTGCTGCAAATGCACTGTTTCTTTCTACTAACAACTAAAGCTTGTTTGTGTTTGTTTCTTTCAGTGCCATGCAGTGATGATAGCCAGCTACTAATAGAGGGAACTGATGCCTTGTACCAGTCTGCTGATGTTCTGTTTCTGGTGGAGGACAACAGCTGTAATAAGTGGGCCAATCCTACCAGCCTAGCCGCAATTGTCACTGAACTAAACAAAGTACTGAACATCGCAGGTATGGATCATTTGGAAACTACTACCATCTATCACAAAATATTATTATTGTCTGGCATTATCTTATCTTATCTTATAAAATACAGACGTTACTTAAAAAAAAAAGATGATTACGCCCTCCATTGTCAGTATGGAGTTTAGTTAAATGAAACCAAAATTCATTAGTCCCCATAAGTTTCTATATGTGGCTGGTCTGCATCAGTACCACCAGTAATATTCTTAGGTATGTACAAGGCCCTGTAGCATCTATTGTCTTCCCCCTTTCAAATAGTAATATTCTTAGGTATGTACAAGGAACTGTAATATCTGTTGTTAATCCTCTTTTCACAGGAGAACAGTGTTACTCGACTGCAATATTAATAACTATTATGCTAAAATGCCAAATAAGCCTAAACCTACAGGTTTTATTACATGTTCAGACAGGCACCTATTTAAAGCTGAATAAAATTTGTATATTGTGATTCTATTGTTACTAGAGCCTAGCCTATCTTCCGCTTTTCATTTTTAAGCATATGTTGATTTGTTTCTTGGGGGGAAAAAAAGGAATATGGGGGGGGGGTATTTGTAAGTTGTCTACCTTTCAACTATAAAGCTGGAAAAAAAAAAGTTGCTTATATGCTTGGCTGCTTTTTTGTCCAGTGGTACTGAATTTAAGCTTTTATATAGTTAGACTTGGACTAGATTGTAACCCTTTCTATTTAAAGTAAGTAAAGTTTCCCTTTCAGACCTTGCGATCCATGGGGCAGATAATGTTAAGGTCATCTGTTTCTATGGCCAGCAGTTAATGAGAAGGGTGCCATGTGACCAGCACAATGACCAACAGCCTTTACTTTCCTAACTAAAGTCAGAGTTGGGTGGTCTCAGGGGTGCCCTAAAAATCCTGAAATTCAAAATCCAGTCTTCACCAAGATTTGAACCCAGAACCCCAGGTTCAGAAGCCAAGCGCTTAACCAGTCAGCTACCGTACCCCCCTTTGTATTTAAGCTAGTGGGTATATTTTGTGTATTTTTCAAGGTAAGAAGACCAACAGTTTTGGAATGATTAGTTATGGAGGTGTGCTCAATGAACCAGTAGTCAGGACAATCAATGGCCAGCATTTTGGAGAAGCTTCCTACTTCTTGAGGGCTTTAGAAACATTGAGGTTTGCATTGTTACACTAAATCACTTTCCAAATGCATAAACCCTTACATTTAGTGTATCCTACTTTTCATATTTAAAACCTGCATACTATGACTAAGTGGCAAAACAACTAATAGTTAGAAACTAGAGCTATCTCTTCCATTCTACACTTAAATATTTCCATGCATTAAAAATCCAATTTTTTAAAAATCTTTTTTTAAATCTCAAACATTTATACAACACATTATTGCTACTGCTCCAGGTTCTCAACTAATGAAACTCAGGGAGACCTTATCGATGCAATTAATTTGGCTATGGAGTATCCTTTCAGAACAGGAGTTGCAAAAGTGAGATACATATTTTTTTTTCTATTTGTTTTTTTAGATGTAAAAACTGAATGATTGTTGGCTAATTATTAGGTACCTATTTAAATCAGCCAAAACCTTTGCCCAAATAGGCTGAAAGAACAAAAATTTGAATGTAAAAGATGCTGACTATTTTGTGTCTATTTCCAGACTCAAACAAAGTCTGTTAAGAGAATGCAGTAAAATCTGAACATGATCATTTTGGTTCTAATAACCAGCTTGTCCAATTAACAGATCTGACTGCATAATAGGATTTGTTTGTGTCCTTTAGAAGTTGATTTGAATAAGTAGTTAGTCTGATTCACCAGATCTGACTTTATATGTTGCATGATGATGTTTTGTCCTGAATTTTGTACTGCAAACAAATTACGTTTACAAAAGCAACACTAGGGACCACATTTTTATCGAGAGAAAATAGTGAATTAAATATAATGAAATAAGGGACTGCACTGACTAGGACATGAACCAGTGACTTATGATATGACAACTTCGCCTAGTAGCAATGCAGTGCTTATCAAACTAACCTCCAGATCATGGAGATGTCCAAAAGACCATCTTTCTGATGCAAGGCATTCGCAAGCATTAATTGCCTCCCCATTCAGTCAGTGCTCACATACCTGACTCAGCTCCCACCTCACCAAACCTGTCTTTACCAACATATTTTAAAGGAGCTGACACAGACAGGCATTAGGTATATATTAGACAAACAATGGCTCTATTTTATTTGGCTTTATTTATATTTACTTTTACTTACCTTTGGCAATTACTAAATCTGTAAGAATTGGATTATTTAGGTTTCCATTCCGTTGTTTTATCAATTGTCATTTAGTTTCTAGGGAGGCTAGTTAGTTTGATAAACTTGGTAGTTTTTTTGTTTTGCTTAGGTTTTTTTTTTTTGCTCTTACTCTTTATAATAGAAATTACTTTAAAACTAAGTCTTAATTTCTGATAATGCAGCCTATTATTTCAACATGTTTACAATACAGTGTGATCAAATCTGTTGGCAAACTGAATGAAGTAAAAGAGAAATGGTCAAAGTAAATCTGTCAAGTACTATTTTCCAAAAAAGTCTTGGCAGGTCCATAAATGTCTTGGCCAGTCTCAATTGATCTTTCTCTGCTATATACTTTGGTGTGGGAAGAGTGGCTGAGAGGCTAAGTACGCTTGAACTTGGCTTGACTACCTATGAAGGGGGTTTGACACTTGACTCGAGCAGAGCTGTGTTTACTGAGCGCCTAAAGGCAGCACAGAAAACCTTCTCCCAGATACCCCTTCCCCACACTGGTCCACAAATGAGATTGGATCATAGCACTCTGAGCATGCTACATGCATGAAAGTACCGCTGTATAAAAGCTATAATTTATTACTTATTTTGGAAACTGCCTACAGTTTACCAGTAAGATTTGGCTCCCACTTTAGGATTATTAGACATATTAGGAACAATCAATGTCAATTAGAGTTTTATGACAATAATGAACATTTACTATGCAATCATCAGCAAAGTATCATACTTTTTGTTCTAAGACTAAATACAGCTGTGTATGATAAGTCTGTTTTGTAAAATATAGGAACAGTTGTAAGCTTAAAAACAGTTCTTGTGGAACTTCTAAATGTAACGTTCATAGTGTTGATTTTAAATTATTTTATTATGAATCTCTTGGTTTATATTGAGTTAACTCCAAGGTTAATAATAATAACCCAAGTGTATTCTGTTTTATTCACTGAAATGTTTCAGATACTAGTTGCGGTCCCTTGCTCTACTTGTGACTTCACATTCTTACAAGGAAAAATGTTAACATCAAACCTGATCTCAAAAGGCTTCAGTGTTCATGTGTTGCGCAAACAGCCAGATGAGCAAAACACAATGCGAAAGCCCAAAATATCGGTGTATGGTATGTGCATTAGATAAAAAATACTTTTTTTAAACAGTAAAAAATTAGGTTACTAATACAATTTAAGTTGGCCTTATTGCTAATTTAAAATTTTTTTTAATTTTAATTTTTTCTTTGTTTTGAAAAGAAAACAAAGGTTTAAATGCATATTTATCTCTGTCAATATCTGTTGCATGTGTTGAGATGATATAAAACATTAATGTACTAGCTCTTCGAGATACATTATTTGACACTAATTGAATTAAAAAATGTTTAATATTGTTATGGCCAAAACCTTTGATCTTTCTAAACTGTAGCTTTCTTGGGGCTGCATTAATCTTATGTTTTCCCTTGATGTGCATGCCAGTTACAGGAAACTAGTTATAGGAAACTAGATCTGAATAGACCAATAACACAATGAACATCTTCAACTCTAAGCTGGATTCATGGGTGAATTTTTATTTACACACTAACCCATAATATAGCACATTGCAATATCAACTCCCTTGCTAAGGGGAATAATTCAGCATACACATGTCCAATAATAACAAGAGATAGTGTCATAGGGAAAAAAATGTGTTGCATTCATGCGGTCAAGAGCAATGGCTTTCTCAAACTGTCGAATCAGATTTCAACACATAAAGGTTGGCCTGAATCATGGGAAATGGGAACTATTGGGGCAATAGACAATACTGCACAGGGCTATAAAATAAAAACAATTAGTAGAAAACACACTTTCAGAATGACTATATTTTACATTATGCAATCTCAAGAATCATTTAAATTATTTATAATATGTAGGACTTGTTAACATTATTGTTTGTTTTAAATTCTTTATTTAGGGTTAGACAATTCTAAATTCTTCACAAGTGCTGGGGAAGAGCCACTGGCCATTCCCTTCTCAAACTATCTGGCTAGTTGTGATGCTCTTGCCTTGCAAACTTCAGGGGCTGTATTTAACAATGGCTTTATGCTTGCCAGCTCAAGAGGCCAGAACAATTTCATAAAGGTAATCCTATTCGATCAATAAGTTTAGTTTTGTAGACTAGATGTGGATTTGCCCTGCAGGGGCTTGTTAGCATTGGCTGGCAACTGACCTACCATTTCTTTGGAGCCAGTAGCTGCACAGAAACAGAGAAAGGGGTTTTCCCACCATACAGAGAAGACTAAAGAGCTCTCTGTAAGGAGTTTTTTAACTGAAGATGATCATCAATAATTGATTTGGGGGGAGGGGGATTATATCATCTTGTTGTTTTAGATTTAGTTTCTACTTGATGAGAAAATATGTGTAGACTAACGATAAAATATATTGTAGGTTAAAAAAAAAACTTACTTAAAAGTGGGAAGCGTGGTCGAGAGGCTAAGTGCGCTTGAACTTGGCTACCTAGAAGGGGACTCGAGGTTCGACACCCGACTCGGGCAGAGTTGCGTTTACTGAGTGCCTAAAGGGAGCACGGAAAACCAACTCCTAGATACCCCCTCCCCCCACTGGTCCAAAAATGAGATTGGACCAAAGCGCTCTGAGCATGCTATAAGCATGAAAGTAGCGCTATATAAAAGCTATAATAATAATAATAATAAAAGTAATACGCTGAGATAGTTGAGAGCTCAATGCAAACCAGATTTTTACACTGATGTTCTAATAAGAGTTTGCATCATTTTCAGTTTTCTTATGAAATAACTATCAGCATTATTTCAATAGTATCTCTCTGTCACTATTACTTTAGAAGTTACAAAATAAGTTGGAGAAATATTTATAAAGATGAACTAAACTTTGCTGAAAATTATAAATATAAACCTTCACTAAAATATTGATCTCAACAAACGGATGTTTGACATTTTGTTCAAAAACTGTCACAAGTATCTCCTCACACAACATACTCAATTAAGCCCTCTGTAAAAAAAAAAATTGTTTTTTTTTCATTGCCAGGCACTGACGCAGAGGATAGGATTGAATGCCAAGTTGCCTGATTGTCAAACCTGTGAATGCAGCAGTGAGACAGGAAGGGTCCAGTGTCAACTGTGTTATCCAGCCTTAGGTCTGGGCTTATTTTCTTCATCTAGCACATAGAATATGTCCATAAACCTGGCATTGAACATAATTTCAAAACTATTTTTTTAGTCACATTTTTTTAATCCTTTTTTATTTATAGTATTTTTAATTCAATTCTTTTGTTGTTGCTGTAAGATTGATTTTTTTTTACTTGTTTTCCAACAAAAACAACTACAAAGTATTCTTGTATCTAATACCCTTGTTGTCAGACTGAAAAAAAGCAGATTATAAAAATCAACTGCCAATGCCTAAATTAAAAAAAAAAAGACTACAAATGGCAGACAATTGTAAAAAAACAAATTATTTAGTCTTTGTTGAAGTGCAAATTTACTAATTAGAATTATAAATACGTAAATTTATTGTTTGTTTTTTTGTTGTTGTTTATACATATGCATAGTATGTTTTCTTTTAATTATTTGGTTATAAATGCTTTACAATTTCACTGATTGGTGGCTGATTGACTGTCAATTAGTATCCTGAATTAAAATTCATTCAACTTACTTCATCAGTTAATGAGATGTTAGCTTCAAATTATTTTGTGTTCATCAGATGTGTTTTCATGATTACATTAATGAAATGAATGTGAAATAAATTTCATAAATACTTTTTTTTTCTTTTTTGTTCTTTTATTCCATGCATTCTGATTTTTTAAATAGGAAAAGAAATAATGACTTTTCAAAAAAAAAATATGTTATCTTATAAAACACAGACATTACTTCAAAAATGAATGTTAACCAATGACTTAAATTCTGACAAGTCACTGGTTTTCTTAGCTGACTCAGGCAACCCATTTCATGCTCTAATAGCACTAGGGAAAGAAGGAGCATTTTTCAAGGCTCAATGCCAGGCGACAAATGTGAAAACATGTAAAGAGTTGAGTGAAACAGCTCAAAAACCCTTTATGCTGGTGGTCTGAACCATGTGGCACCACTGGATGAAAGGCCTTGACTAAGGTCACCTGCCAGGGCGGAAGAGTCCCAAAATGAACTGCAACTGCCACATCTTCAGAACCAAGGCGAACCACCTAAATGGAGCTACTTTGCTGTGGTCAGGAATAGAGAGGGATGGGCGCTGCCATGCAAATATCAAGCCCTCATTACACCACATAAAAATTATGACCATAAATAGAATGAAGAAAGAGGGTCAACAAATCTTGTGTGGTGCCACAATGGTCCAACAGACTAAGCCTTGGATAGGTGATGAAGTCGTGAAAGAGACAGCTTAAACTTGGACCCTTAAACTAACTTATGAAATAGAAGGAAACAATGCCAAAAATGTAATAAGACCCCCTTTCAAAACTTGCAACCTAGAGGGCAGATGATGTAAAGGTCATCTGTTTCTGTGGCCCACGTTTAACGAGGGTATCATGTGGCCAGCACTGTACCCGTTAGAGCTGGGTGGACTCAGAGACGCCTTAAAGAATCGCCAGGATTTGAACCTGGGATCCTGGTTCGGAAAGCAAGCGCTTAACTCGTCACCTGGTCTCCAACAAGTTTGTAAATTTTTAAGCAGAATTGAAAAAAAAAAAAAAGACATTTGTAGAAATTCAATCAATTTTGAACTTTCACATTTCAATTTGAAATAAAAACAAGCAAAATTTAAAAAGCAAAAAGCTTATGTAATGAAAAGAACATCTACATCCTTATTTCTCAATACTTTAAGATGTATTTCCCTTTTAAATAAAATAATTAATCGTTAATTTTTATTTTTTTTTTATCTTTGATTCATGGGACAATGAATAATTGTGCAAAGTATCAACTTGATCCAAGAATATGAATTAGGAGCGTGTTCAAAATGTAACAGACAGACGGAGTTGATATAAGCATTGCAAACATCTGAAATGCTTAGTTCATGTTAAATGTAAACATAAAGAGCTTAGAGGTTTAAACTTCGATTTCAAGATTTGATTTTTAGCTTCCAATGGAGACCTGTTTGCTCATTTTTTTCTTTACAGCTCAAAGCAAAACTTCTTTATGCTGACTAGCTCGACACAGATATATATACTATTTGATCTATGCTTGCACTCACCCAAACAGAAGACTACGATTCTGATGGGATATTGAAGGCCTGCAGTACCCCAGGGAATGGCGGCGGTCAGGGTTCAAACCCGGGACCACCGTGACGACAGTCCGGAGTGCCTAATAGGCCTACACGAACTTAGATTAAGTCCGGTTTGGAATTGTCCATGTTGACTACCAGAAATAGCTTTTATCCGGTAGACGGGCATGAAATGATGGCTCGCTTCACCACCAGCTTTGTCTGAGGGATCCACCATGCCATCGACCATAAAGTTGTCTCTCCAATCGTAGCATTTGCATAGTGCACAGCCCTCAGAAAAGGACACATTCACTATCAGCGACCGAAGGCAGAGTTGGCTACAGGAGATTTGTCTCATACTCTGTAATCGCCACAAGATCACGTGAGAGAACCGCCAATCCAGCCGCACGTGCTAAGACAGCCCACCGTGGTGGACTTTTTGACTGATTCGACGAGCTATCCACATCGAGTAAGATTAAAACAATAGCTCACCCAAGATAACCCGGAAGTGGTTTGACTTGTGCGTTCTCGTTCTAAGCCTATCTAGTTGCACAATTAGATGTGTCAACGCAGGCCCCACGCTGTAGGCGACGGCACCTGGAATCCACCGTACTATATACACGACCATCTTGGTTACGACATATTTCTCAGGAGAAGCGATTATTAGCAGAGATCATTTTTCGCAAGAGTTTTGAGTTAATTTCTCTTATTGGTTACTTTGTAGCCACTGTACATTGACCAGTGAAAACGTTTTTTCAAAAGAAACACGAGTTTAGTTTGAACAGCCTTGCCTATAATAATACCATTGATCATGATTAATGAGATTGACTGAAAACGTGTAGTGTTGCAAAAATGATCGAACAAAAATTATCATTACCTTATATCTCTCGTTAGGCACGACAACACACTATTTATGAGTGTTAGTGTGTTTAAATAACAGAACAAAGGCCGAACATTTTCACATTTCAGGCAGACATACATTGTTGTAGGCATTATTTTAGATTTTTTTATCAAGCGCCAAAAAACAACAACATATAAACAAGGTTACAAAGACAGTTTATGTGGAAACACATACTCAAAATCTGTCCCCGGAGTGGTCCACCCAGACAGGTAAAAAAAAGGCAGGTTTCAATATTTTCAGAAAGAACATCAGAATGAAATTCTATCAAAAACAAATGACAGAGAAGAAAGGAGAAAGAAGGTTGACAGATCTTGTGTGGTGCCCCAGCGGTCCAGCAGACCAAAGTATAGGTGAAAGTGAATGTAAAGTTAGATATGAACCTGGCCTAATAACTGGTGTCTTATAATGAATATCTAATTGATCTAATTGTTTTGTAAAGGGTCAATCTCTTATTCAAATCCTCAAGAAAAAAAAATGTAGTTATAGAGCAGCTTATCTTATCTTATATAATACAGACGTTTCTTCAAAAAAGAAGATGATTACGTCCTACGCGTCATGCATTTAGTCATGCATATTAACCAGTGACTTAAATTCTGCCAAGTCACTGGTTTTCCTGGCTAGCTCAGGCAACCCATTCCATGCTCTAATAGCACTAGGGAAGAAGGAGTATTTGTACAAATTTGTCCTAGCATATGGGACGAGGAATGTGCATTTATCTTTGTGTCTTTCAGAGTATTTTATTAAATTTTGTTTTTGTATTTGAAGATTATTGTTCAGTGTTTTATGTATAATTGCAACTTTACTTTTGAGTCTTCTGTCCTGAAGGCTTTCTAAATTTAGTGATTTTACTAAAGGTGTTACTCTAGTCAAATGTGAATATTCGTTTGTTATGAATCTCACTGCTCTATTTTGTGTCTGTTGCAGTTTCTTAATGTTTTCTTGAGTTGAGGGGTCCCAAACAGAGGATGCATATTCTATTATTGCAGCCTAACCAAGGTTAAATAACATTTTAGTTTTATGTTCTTATTTGATTTATAGAAATTTCTTTTAATAAATCCTAATGCTTTGTTTGATTTTTTTATAGTTTCATCAATATGTGGATTCCATGACAGTTTTTCATTTATTATAACACCTAGGTATTTTGTGTTTTTAGTCTGTGTTACTAGTTTGCCATGAATAAGATAAGTGGAATTAATTTGTTTTAGTTTTTTTTGTTACTCTTAACAACTGACATTTTTCTGGGTGGAAAGACATACTCCAATTTGATTCCCATTTTTGTAATTCATCTAATTCTCTTTGTAAAATATCTGTGTCTTGTGTTGTTTTTATTGTTCTATATATTATGCAATCGTCTGCAAATAATCTGACTTTTGTTCCTGAAGTAATGCAATTTGGTAAATCATTTATGTAAATTAAAAATAGTAGTGGACCCAAGACTGTTCCTTGAGGTACACCTGAGTTTACTGTTATCGGTGTTGATTTAGAGCCATTTATTATTACAGTTTGTTCTCTCCCTATCAGAAAATCTTTAATCCACTGATGCAGTGGACCATTAATGCCGAAATATTTTAATTTTTTAAGCAAACTATGGTGGTGAACTTTGTCAAAAGCCTTGGAAAAATCTAGTAAGATCTATTTGTTCACTATTATCTAAACCTTTTGAAAAATTATCAATTAGTCCTATTAGTTGTGTTTCACATGATCTATATTTCCTAAAGCCATGTTGGTATGGGGTGAGAACATTATGTTTGTCTAAGTGGTTTATGATGTTGCTACATATTATGTGTTCTAGGATTTTACATGTGATGCTGGTAAGTGATACTGGTCTGTAGTTTCCTGGATCAGATTTTTCTCCTTTTTTAAATAGGGGGGTGACATTAGCTTCTTTCCAGTCCTTTGGTACTCTGCCCTGGTTAAGCGATGCCTGAAAGAGTATTTTGAACACTGGGGCTAGCTCATTGCTTAGTTCTTTGAGTAATCTAGCTGGAATACCATCAGGTCCAGATGCTTTATTTGGTTTGGTGTTGGATAATAGATTTTGAATTCCATTTTCTTGTACTACTAAATCTTCTATGTTGTCTACTTGGTTCAAATTAAGAAATATGTCTTTGTCTCCTGGGGCTGAGAATGCTGATGCAAAGTATATGTTTAGGATGTTTGCTTTAGTTTCATTATCATTATGTATTATGTTATGTTCATCTTTTAATAGCGCTATGCCTGTTGTTTCCATTTTCTTAGACTTAATGTATGACCATAGGTTTTTGTTGTTATCTTTAGATATTACATTGTTTATGTATTCACTCTGCAGCTGTCTGCTTTCTTTTTGGGTTAGGTGTTTAATTTTTATATACTTTTTGTGAACTCTTTCTGCCTTGGTTTCTTTAAATTTTCTATATAGGTTTTCCTTCTGTTTACAAAGCTTCTTTAGTCTATTATTAAACCAGCATTTATTTATTTTGCTTGATGTGTATTTAGTTGGTATATGATTTTCTATAATGCTTTTAAGATGATTTTTGATGAAATTCCAGAGGTCATCGACTGGTTGGTTAATGTCTTTTTCTAATAAGAATGTTTGTTGAAAGTTTAATGCAGCTTGGTGTAGTTGTGTTAGGTTACATTTATTCCAGAGTAAGATTTTTCTTTTGGGTTTTGTATTGGCTACTGCTTTTATCTGACTGTGTATTTTTATGATCTCATGGTCTGATAGATCAGGGATAATATCATAATCAACTACTAATCCAGGTCTGTTGGTTAAGAAGAGATCTAATGTGTTGTTTAATCTAGTTGGCTTTTTAATGATTTGATCTAAACTTAGGTTGTGTAAAGTTTCTATGAAAAGCTCATTTATGTCCTTAAGGTTTTGGTGTTTATCTATGGTTAGTGTTTTCCAATTTATATCAGGTAGGTTGAAATCACCCATAATCCAAAAAACTGCATTTTTATTTGTCTCTTTAAGTGTAGTAATCTGATTACATAGTTCCTGCATGTATTCTAAACTAGAATTTGGTGGTCTGTAAATGCTGCCTATTATTAGGGATGTTGAGGTGGTATTAATTTTACAAAATGTAGATTATATATTTTTGGAGTTAGGTAAGGTAATTTCTTCTGCTATAAGAGTGTTTTTTAATGCTAAAAGAACTCCTCCATGATTATCAGCCCTATCTTTTCTAAAAATTTCATAATTTCTATTGAAAATTTCTGCATTATAAATTTCAGGATGTAGCCAAGTTTCTGTTCCTGCAATTATGTCTGGTTTCTCACATTCTAATAAAATTTCTAAGTCTGCTGTTTTGTTCCTAATGCTTTGAAAATTTATTACTAAGGTTTTAAGGTATTTTGGTATTACTTCTTTAGTAGGTTTGTTTAGTGAGGCTGTTGTATTAATTTTAGTAGATTTAGGTTTAACAGGAGTGGATCTGGCTAGTGGTTGGTGAGTTTGTTTTGGGATGGTGTTTAGGATATTGTATGGGTTAGAAGTGTCCGCATCAAAGGAATCAAACAGTCCTGATGTAAACTGAGGTAACCCACACGGTACACAGTGCCATGATGCATCTTTGTTGCCTAAGGCATAATACACAGGTGTATTCATATGGAGACATGATGTATGGTACCATTCATCGCAGGTGTCACATTGAATGGCTTTCTGTTTCATGGTGCATACTTTTTTGCAGATGTTGCATCTATCTTTAGATCTAGGCCCTGGATTTGACTCTACATCTCCTGCTATTAATATTAACAGTGATAGGTATTTATTTCTGCTGTGTCTGATTGAGAACTTCCATTTGTGATGGGTGATCTTCTTTAATGTTATGGATGTGTATGTTAGGTTATTTTTGAAGTTGCATTGATCTAGAGTGTGATGATTGATTATGACTGTTGTTTCCTTTTTAAGTTTAGTGTTGACTAAGGTAGATCTAGTTCTATGTTCAGCTAGTGTGTATTTAGTAATTATTAGGATAAATAGCCAGAGCAATTTCATGATGACTGTTGTTGATTTTAGTTTTTAAAGGTAATAGTCTAAATCTAGTTTTAGCTTTAGTGCCCTTTTAATGACCAGATAATGATATATAGTTATAAATATATTTAATCAAGCTTTCTAACTCTAGAATCAACAAGTGTGGAAAGATTTTTTTGTTTGTTTTGGTATTGTTAGTGGACTAGAGTTGTCAATGGGCACACAGACACACACACACGTAATTAATTAATTTATTGATAAGGGAAACTACTCTGACTTAAAAATGAATTATAAATTCTAATGGCCAGCTCTACACGAAGACAACAAAAGTATCGCTCACGAAGAAGATTAGCAGCTCTCAGTTTTCTATCGAATATTTCTCTGGATGGTACATATACTGCATTACCTTTAGTGCTCAATGGCAAGGAAAAGGAACTGTCAAATAATCCTTACGAGATAGGCAATTGCGATGGCAAATTATGTAGACCTAATGATCAACAACTCGGGTCACTCGGGCTTGGCCATGACAACAATGAAAACGAAGGAATAGAAAATGCTTCGTGTTCTGTTTCTCCCTTGAAAGACGATGCTTCTAAGAGATCTGTTATAATTAGTGCAAAGCTATCAAGTGCTTGCACAAAATCACCTAGAAGCTCAAGATTTGAGAGAGCTAATGATGGATATGGTGGAAAAAGATGGAGGTTAAATATTTTAAAATTAGAGATCTTACTTATTGTTTATTTATTTCTTATTATTAGATCTAGTAGGGATGTGAAATAAAAAATTTATCTTTGAAAAAACAATTTTTCGTTAGTACATCATTAAAATACTTTAACAGAACTAACTTTCCAATGGTGTATAAATTATGATTGTATGTTTAACAGATCTAGTTAAGAAAGTTATGATTTTTTTTTGTGTGGAGTTTTGACCTAAGATCTGTTGACATGGAACAAAAGAGAGGAGAGCTTGTCGCTGGCTAAGCTGGTGAGACACACTCCTGGTCAAAAGTTAAAAGTTGGAATTTAGTTTCATAGTCGATAGATCTACATTCTACGTATTATAAGAAATTTAATTGTAGATTGTAATATTAGTAGTAAATTTCTACAAACCTGATTTCATTTTTATTTATGAACTTTACTTGTTTAGAATGTAAATATTGAAGGAAATAAACAAATTGTCGGGTCTTGAGCTTCAAGAAATGTCAGAGTGACCCAGATAGATATAGATGTGGTCAAAATGGTGGCGTTGTGATGGCAAAAAATAAAATATTTTAAAAGTGAGAGAAAAATAATCTGAAAAATTTTATTTTCAAATGCGCTTTGAAATTCGTCACAATTGGAATATATGCAGAATATAAGGCTTTACAAAGCCTGACATGTTTTTATTTTTGTTCACAAAATTTTTGTATATATAGACTATCACCAAAACTGTCCATGGCCATTATTTTCTTTGTTAAATGGCATTTTCCACTTTGTAAGCGCCACGTAAGACTTACAGCGATAAACTTTGGTAGAATTATGGCATGATATCTAATATGAAAAAAAATAATAAAATTAACCTTGTTCTCTATCCTAACTTCTGTATTGGTGAAAACAAAAAAGTGATATTTTCTTTATAAGTAAAAAAAAATGTGATTAGCTTTAAAAAAATCCTTATTAAGCATTAATTAGGCCATTGTTTAAAGTAATCGATGACATAACTTTAAAACTTCTCACATTTCATTCAAAAGTGTAATAAATTTCCAAGCGCGGCCTATGTAAAAAAAACATCAAAAACGCAATCTCTAAATTATTGGCCGTTTTTCTTCGCACTTCCATTTTTTTTTTGCCTAGCTACTTATAGTAGATCCAATAATCCAATATCTGTATTAATCCTGTTTCTTATCTCTCAGTTAGGTTTAAATATATTATATAATAATATAATATATAGGTATAAAAATAGCAGACTGCATTTGAATTAATGACTATATGTCTCCAGGAAAACATATTGGTGGTCTTATTTGTCTGCCAAAGCATGTTACCACTCAGACCACTGGTGTTGGGCCATATTGTGTTACAACTGTGTATATAAATATTTAAATCTAACTGCAATTTGTTTCATAAAGTAAGCATTTATTCAGACAAGAAAGTGCTTGTTAGTGTCTAGTAGCATAATCCTCTAATGTTACAATCCAGGTCTAAAATTCTATATTAAATTTAAATAAATCCATTTAGAAAATTCAATCAAAACATGCATGATTTTATAAACTTTTCAACATTATGTTCCAAAAAATATAATTAATATCAATCTCTATTTAGCTGTGTCTGTTACAGTTTTATGTCTTGTTAGCTATATTTAATTTTTTTTTTTCACAATATTTTCACAGAGCATCGTCTTACTCTAGCGGTGACAAACCTGGTAAGCCAATGAGACGTCTTTTACACTTAAATTCTGATCCTGTTGATTGCCTCCCTAATGCAGTTAAGAGCCAAATTTTTGGAGAGGGTCAGGGATTGGGTGATTATAATTCATGTTTCATAAATGGTTCTATATATAGTTTCGTTGTTGTTGGCACCAGCATAGCTTAACACTCACACTCATTGCTGCATGTTACAAACATGTGTCTTTATTATATTTAAATTGAAAGTTCAGGCATGATAAATATATGCAAAACCTTGATATTGCCAAAGTTAGCGAAACACAACAATATTGCTATTTAGTTTATTTATTTATTTATTTCGTTTCTAAAAGTTCTTGAAATGTTGTCCTAAGTTTGTGACATATAGCAACTTGAATTGCAGATGCCCTAAATGAATTATTTAAAATAAACTAAAAAATAACTGAATGAATTGTGTTAATAGGCTTGAAAAAATATAATTCTTCCTTTGTTTGTTCCAAATGAAATAATATCTGTGAGACTAGACACTAAAATCTATTTCTGTATCTTTATTTGTATATTTAAGCACAAAATAGGTTTTATTTGCATTTTTTTTAAATTATATTTTAAAAGTTTTTCTTTGCTGGACATATTTATTTATTATTTTTAGGGTAGAGAAGGCATTAGAAATTCCTTTTTTTTTAAACTGTGAATTCACATTATATGTGGAATGTAATTGGTTCTTATTGTTTTATAATTGATAGTTTGAAAAGCAAATTTTCTGTTTAAAAATTTTATTTCATTTGTTCTTCTGTTATTATTTTAATTTTGATTATGACTATTATGACTTAAATTTTTTTTATTGCTATTTAGAAAAGTGCTTGTCTTTTCAGTTTAGACTTTTTTTTTTTTTACAAAGCTGAATATTTATTATTACCTTTGATTTAGTCTAAAAGATTTATTAAAAAATGTTTGTACAATGTGTAAGCATAAATAAATAAATTAAAAGTAAATTTGCAAATAAATATATTTTGCTAGTTTTATGCTTATGTGCTGTTTATGATGACAGTCAATGTCATTGCTGTTTAACTATGATTCTCAAGGTGATCGCAGTAGAAGATCCAGTATCGCTTCTGGGGAATCTGGCAAATCTAGTACCGGAGATCTAACTGCCATAGTCGGTGACACCAACCCGTTTTCTGATTTAACATATAAACGGTAATACATACTTTGTATAAAACAAGTTATGGACCAATTTCACTGTTGCTTTGCCTACTGAAATTTTTATCACTCATCTGGTTCAAAAGGCAGAGGTCTAAATTATCTTCTTGAAATATGGGAGTAGGTTTTGTCATCTTGTCAGCATCTGTCCCAGAGAAATGTATCACAGCTATTGCTCTTGATTATTTGTTTACAGCACTCTTTTTTTTTCATCAATCTCATCAATTTCATCTGTCTTCTTTAGAATGCTCTTGTCTCCTCTAGAATGTTTCCTCAAATAGGTTTCCTCTCCCTTAACAATATGACTTTATTGTTGCTGTAAATAGTTTTAAAGTGGGCCTGATGGCTGAGTGTTAAAATGTTTGTATCATGCCCCTGAGTCCATTCAACTCGAATGGGTACCAATCATATATGGGGGAAGTAAAGGTGATTGTTTTTTGGCCACATGATACCTTCTACTATAGAAACATAATAGTTGTATGTCGTTCCTGAATGGCAAGGGTTAAAATGTTAATCTTGTCCATTAGAACTATTACAATCTTTAGTGGTGCTCTTTTATGTTTTCTTAACCACCTGCTTGTACTGATATATATAATACTCAGCATTAATATAATATTATTTATGATTGATTCATTACAAAGAAACTAACTATGCTTACTACTTGGGTGTGCTACAAAAGTTCTATAGGTTAATATATGTCTAATTTTTGTTTGTTTTTCAGAATATTTTTGGTGTCTGGAAATCGTTTTCCTTTGGGAATTTGCTCAGTTTTGTCATTTTCTACACAAGTATCTCTCAAGTAATCCAGAGATTTCTATTGTTCTAAAAATAATTAAGTTGCTTAAGAAAAGGACTAAAAACATTTTATAGCTACCAGTAAAAAAAAAGAAATACATTTTAAATTGTGGTAGAATAGATTTTTATTATAATTTTTATATTTTATTCCCTGAATAGAACAAAAGAAGAAGGACGTGTTCGTCATCTGTCGGGACATTCAGGTTCTCGGTCACATTCGTCACAAGAAGGACTACTGTTTGTTGGTTTACAACATGGTGCCAAGCAAGAAGAGGTTGTTTTTTTTTTCTATTAATGGCTATGTCAAGAAAAAAGAAATGGAAGATTGTTTCCTTAACTTAGTAGAAAGTTATTTTTTAAAAATTGTATCATGATTTATTGGATTCTATACTAAACATTTTAAGTTATTTATTTGTATCTTTCACACTAAAAACCTTCTTGTAAACAATGTAAATTTTAAAATAATCATTTTTTAATTTGCTACAGGAAGTATCATACAGTCGTTTTTTGGTAGCATCCAATAGAAAAAATGTGGCAAAAAGAGCTTATTCAGAGCATAAAGATCAAATATCCAGCCGTAAGTGTTATTTGATTTCTTTTTTTTTTAAAACCTATTTTCACTTTTGCCCACAGCTCCAACTTCTGCTCTGCTTTGGATTATCTGCCCCTTTTTCTAGTTTTTTTTGCAAGTCATTCATCTCTCTACACTCATTTTTTTCTTCCTTTTTTTTTTTTTTTTTTTTTGGTTCAGTATTTACTTTAGTAATTTGACTGTGAGGTTTCTGTCAATCGTGACTGTGCACATTTCATCTAATGCCCAAAGCCTACAAATTTTGTCACTTTAAAAAAAAAAATTAGACTTATATTTATTAAATAGGTTTCATGGTTGAAGATATCTTAATTATTTCTACAATTTGTATGCTTATTTCTACATCATAAGGTTGTGCTTTAGTTCAAACTTGAAAAAAAAATATACACAAAAGTTGGGGACAAATATAATATTGCTTTTTTTGTTTTAGGATCAAGCGAAATAAATAAAACGGCCTCCTTCTCGTTATGTACGTATTACTGAGAGAGTAGCTGGCATTTTACACCTGTTTCTTACTAATCCATTCTGTGCTTAATACTTAGTAGACCATGCATTCAGAATGTTCATCTTAGGGTAGTGGTTTCTTTTTTTTTTTTTTTTTTTTGCACCTCCTAATGTTTCACAGTTATTCAATCTCATACTACTTGCTAACTGTTAATGGTGTGCTTTGCCATGTTTCAACGTCATGGTCAGAAAAACAAATTTGAAAATGTAGCAGAGTAAACTGCTGAAAATATAGCAGGGCATTTCAAATGAGTTTGTAATATTGTAAAGTTGATAATAGTGCTGTCTAGAAATAAAAAGTGAGGCCTTTACATAATATTATATTGCATAGTGAATATATGTAGAAAAAGGCAAAACCCTCTTTTATTATTTCATCATTAAGTCTCCCTTCAGTTGCACATGCGCCATTTTTCTTAAGGGTGTATTGAAAAAAGCATTTTTCACAAAATACTGCCTTGTAATAAACTACATAAATAAGCCTGAAAGGAGGACAATACGCAGATTCATCCATCCCAGTGGCACTACATTGAGGCCATGGCCTACTATAGCACATCTCTCCATTTTGATCTATCCTGTGCTTTAGTCTCCATGCCTGTTGTAGATCTGCCTCTACGTCATCAAGCCACGGTACTCATGGTCTGCCTTTGAGGCACCTGCCTTTTAGTTTTTCCTTAAACAGATTACTTTTGAAAATGTATATTTTGAGGCCAGATTTCCATATGCTGTCAGCCTGCTTTTGCTGTTCTATTTTTTTTACCTTTAAGTAGCAGTGTCTATCATTTATAGTCCCAATTCTTAGTTGAATTCATTAAATTCAAATTTCTTATTTTGGTCTTTATTTAAAATACTTACTAGCAAACCCACATCATTAGCATAATGCAATTCTTCCAGTGTAGAAGTAAAATCCTGAAATTCGTCTGCTTTAATATGTATTACTTTCTGTTTAAACCAGTCACAGGGTAAAAATATTCTAATTTTAGAAAAAAATAATCAAAATCGAATTCACTTTGATTATGTGTATGAACAATCTAAAGCTCTCCATGTATGTCACTACTCAATTCTTTTACAAAATATTAGACATGGTTTTTACCATCTTCAAGAGTGATTGATTATGTCAATACTTTTCATTGAATTGAAGCTATAGTTCCTTTATCACTTAGGATAAAGTAAAAGAAGTTGTATATTATTTTTAGGTTGAGTACAAAATCGTTGGTATAGATTTAATCATATCTGAGCTTTTTGAAGTCATAATATTTACAATGAGTTAGTAAACATGCAATTGTTTTGAAGCTCAGGCTGAGTGTAAGATTGGCTCTCATTCATTTATCTTAACAGACCACCGAGGGCCCTTGTCTGCTTCTCATACCTTTCTGTTGATCTCTTCAGACCTTTCATCTCCAATGCCCTGAACTCACAGGCTGTAAATCTGTCTTGCTGTCCTCAAACCATCTTATTTGTGGGCTGCCCTTATTACATTTCCTGCGTCATGATTTTGGCTTCCATTCTTTCAAGCTTGTCCAGTGTTTTTTTTTTCTTCACTTCTACTGAATATTTAGTTAGTAGAATAGTTAGTAATGCTCTTAGTTGTTGTATGTTTACAATCCTGTTTCATTACGTTTTTCTACAGTCTTTCTTTAAGTTTTTTTGTTGTCCTTTCTTTGTTTGTGTCAGTATTCAGGTTTTACCTTAGCCTTGACTACTTTCCTTGTACTTTATGTTACTTATTAATCCAACTAGTTTCAGGTCAAGTTTAGCCCACAAGGTTTCATTGTGCTTATATAGACATACTCAAACTTCTGTGGTAAACTTTTATGGTTAATGGGAACAGTAGAAGACAATCTTTGAGCACATTTTTTTATTTTTAAAATCTAGAAACCAAAATGTATCATTAGCTGCTTTAGTTCCTCAACCTATTCTATTTACAATGTATTTCTCATTTTCTTTTAACAGTTTCTTGACCTTGGGTTGGTTGTCTCCCATCCTAAGCTTTGGCTTGATTATTTCCCAGCACATGGATCAGGACCTCTAAAACTAGGTTGAATGTCACGGCACAATCTTTACTTAATATAGTTGGCCTATTATTAATTGTTACCATTGAATTTAAAGTAATGCAAACATTTGTTGCAAATTACAAAACAAAATTTTTTCTATTACATTTGTGCAGTAAATTTGTATCAAGAACTTGCAAACAAATGCAGAATGTTAAGTAACCAAAATTAAGAGTGTTTTTTTTTTCTGATTTGATTTATTTTTATAAGTAAGCCTTGCATTCTTGGCCTATATATCAGAGAGGTCCATTGCATTCAGTTCATTACTTTCATTTGCTTAAAATATAAATTTAACAGAATGATGAAAAATTAAAATTTTAGTTTTAATCCTGGTTGATGCAAAGCGCATAAGTAGATATGACTGCAGTGTTGAGAAATGCTTAGGTCATAAATAAAATGTCTTCTTGTAATCTATTTATCACCATTGTATCATAATAAAGAGTTATTGTTAAAGTCAGTAGACGATTCTGACAGTGAGCTAAATCAGCCTGTTCAGAATGTACTCAAGAAATTAACTCCCTCCAATACTATAACAGATCAAGAGGGTCCACATGGCATATACCAACACGGCACCCCTCCCCAACACCTGTGGCACCCTCATAATAGCCCTTGGCAGTGGCATTGTCATCTAGAAACAGGTATGACATTTAATTTTTTTTACTCACTTGACATTTTTTGTTTTGTTTTATAATCTACATCAAACACAAATAGCCAGTGAATTGAATTACCCAGCATGCAATGCAAGTCATGTTTTGCCTCAGTAAATCTCTTTACAAGTTGGTTAAGAATTTTTTAATATTTTTTTTTTGACGTAACAGGAATAGTTAAACAATGACTTAATTCCTTCAATCACAAAGTGTATTTATGTACCAGAAATCAACGTGAATTTCATCTACATATATTTGATTGTCAAGTTAAAAAGCAAATTTAGACCAGTATGCCATTTATTTCTTAAGACAAAACTTATCAGGCATTTTTAAAACTCTTTTTTTTTTCAAGTTTCAACATTTTATCTTGAAATGACCACCATCATGTAATCTTGTGTAAAAAAAATAAATTAAAGACCTTTTTATATTTGTGTAGTAGCTATTACAGTAAAAAAAAAAACAACTAGAAATGCTCTCTACTTGACTAGATTTATAAGAGAGTGCAGAGGGACAGATTGTAGTTGAGTTAATTTAAAACAAAATCTGTCTGATAGGCTTAGGTAAGTCTCATACATATATATACTACCTAACATGCTCCCTTGCTTAACTATCTTTAAACCTATTTTATTAACATATATTTAATACATAACTCTAAGGGTCTATGTTGAAATATGAGCATTACATACTATTTAGATGAGTTGGGCACTACTTTTAGTATTTATATAGATACATCTATGTTCCCTCATTTAGTTTTTATTATTGACCTATAGTTTTAGGAAAACCTTTTTTAAAAATCTATTATCTAATTTCAATTTTTTTTTCAACAATAACATTAACATTTACATATGTTATAGTTCCAACCTCTGATTGTTGTATTGTTATCCTTGGTGTTTAGCTTCATTATTATCCTATGTTGTATCACAGACATTTGGTTAAGGTATTAAAATATTTTTATACTGGATAGTCCCATGTGTATCTGGTTGATCATTTGTGCTGAATTTGTGTGCTTATCTCTAGTGCAAGAAGACTCTAACGATGCTTACCATGCTAACAAATTGGATGATCCAGAACTGCAGTCTGGCAGCTACAGAACTGAACTAACCTTTAAATCTTATCTGGTGAGTCTGTCATTCTGATACTTAGACGTGACATATTTTTATAAGGGAGAAAAAAAGAAATCTTTTTTTTTCTATTGTCTTTTTTTTTTGTTTGATTTGTTATGCTCCTTACATTTAAACTGAAGATAAGAATCATAAAAGATATATGCTTTCTGTAACAAGTCTTACCATTCGGTTGCTTGTGCGATTCAATTATTTATAAATTATATTTAAATTTACTAATTGTCCAAATTCACTACCTAAACAAATACTTGAAAAGAACTAATCCCTCAATAACACTTGATGTCCTGAACAAATACCAACTAAATACCCTGATATATGTTTGACACATTAACAACACCTAAGGTCTTTGTTTACACTAAACATATACAAACCTATATGATATATGATATATATATACATTTTTCAATATTTATATCTGCATATTAATAAATGTATTTTAAATAGTTGTTGACCAATAATAAGGTGTATGTTTTGCTTAATTTTTTATGTTACCTTTCAGACCTCAATAATTGATTATGTCAAGCCATCAATGTTGAAAAAAGAACTGAATGAAAAGTTTAAAGAAAGGTATCCAAATGTCCAGCTAACTCTGTCTAAACTAAGAAGGTAAAACTCAATTTGTGTAACTCTCCACCTTTGAATTTTTGTATTAATGAATTTATTTCACCTTTGAACCTTAAATGTGAATTAATTAATTTCTGTGTACAACAGCAAAAGTTGTTCTTCTCTTTTCTTTGTGTCTTTGAATGTATATTATTTTTTTTTAATTTAATATGCTCCCTCAGTTTTTAAAATGTGTTTGTCCTTGGTCATAGATTTTCACCTTGAGATACAGTAAACCTATGAAAGGTCTGATGACCAAAAGGGAAACAACACAATAAATAAGTAGATATCCTGAGATCAAATTTTAGTGCTTCATGTTGATTTTTTGCTGTATGCACAATTTCATAATATTGTTAAAACTAAAGAAGTGTAGAAATAATTTCGAGCAAATCGGCCAATGGAAAGATTTTGTTTTTATAGCAACTCAAAGTTCAATGTAGTTATGACTCATTCTCAAAAAAGCTCCTTTAGTGCTGAACACTCAAGAATGACTTCTGAAAAGCAAAACAACTGAAGCTCACTTTAACATAAGGACAATTTACGGAATGGCTAAAATATTGAATTAAAATCTTTACATGAAGTTATTTAGTTTCTGTTGGAACTTGCACATATGAAATCAAGTTATGTATCGCAACCTTTAGACATCCTTGCTTTATTTGCAAATTAATAATTTTCTAAAAGAGTTGTAGATTATTTATTTATTATCTCTCCCAAATACATGTATATTTGTTTATTTCATGAAATGGCACACGTGCTGATGGATAATTAGTGATTTTTTTTTTTCAGTTTAAAAAAGGAGTTGTGTCACATAGCCCACATAAAAGTAAGTTTTATAAGTAGATCTTTATGTCTGGAAAGTAACATTCTATGTTGAGTTGTCAGGATGTATGTTATTTTTATTTGCAGGTAAAACAAAAATCTATGAACATTTCATAAGCATGAGAGATCAGTGAACATTTGATAAATAATGATATAATCAGTGAACATTTGATAAGCATACTAGAATCAATAGACATTGGATAAGCTTAATAGGATTAGTGAACTTTTGTTAAGCATGAAAGGATCTTTGAGCATTTGATAAAGATAAGAGGGTCAGTGAACATTTTGATGTAGTGAACATTTTGATGTGATTGGTTCAATGGACATTTGATAACAGTGAGAGCATCAGTGAACATTTACTAAGCATGATAGTGTTACGTTCTCTCCTAATCAGGCTTTCTGTAAACACTGCTAAACACAACACAGCACATCTAACACAGGAACTTGACAACAAGAGTCTCAAGTAACAATGTGGCGGTTTAATGACAAATACATGAAAAGCCAAACAACACAATTAGCTACTTCAAATTTGAATGCTTTAACAAAATAGAACCGCCTACTAAACACTACAAGTCTTTCTCTGCTTCGAGACTCATACAGCTACATTTTCAAGGACTCACTTTGTAACACGCTGTCCTTACTGCCTTGCGTCCTGGACTCAACTGTCCTTTCTAACACACTGTCTCTTGTCTGTAAAGGCTTTTTGGTCACATGACCATAACAATGGTATGGTACATTGCGTGCATTAGCAGTAATGTCCCTTGTTCAACAGCCCTTGACCTGTGTGATTGGCCTGAATCATGTGTGTTAGTAGGCCGCACACACCTTAACCCTTTCAGTCCGCCACTAGGGTTATAACAATAGTATCAGTGAACATCTGATTCATATTAAAGTGTTACTCTAGGTCTGACAAGCTTGTTTGAAAGGGGCAAAAGTTTAATTAATTAACAAATTTGAACTGTTTTTGTTTCAGTGTGGTGTTGATCTGTGGACTGTTGCCCAGGCGTATGTCTTTTTTGAAAAGATTATTCTCAAAGTAAGTGCTAAAAATATACTTTGTAGGTCAAGTCTTTGTTCTCTCACCACCAGATTTCTGAGAAAAATGTAATTGAAGAATGTTTTCCAGAAGCTTTTTCAAAGTTTGTCGCACTTCATAGATGTAAAAGTTTTGAGGCAATACAGTGTTGTTTTTTTTTGTTTTTTTTTCATATTGTGATTTGTTTGAGAACCCTCCTTGTAACATTTTGAAAACAGTTATTACACAAATAAACAGAACTAAAGCTGTGCATTTCAAAGCAAGTTATACAACATTTTTAAACTTCTTAGCACAGGGTTAAGCATTTTTGAAGTTAATTTTATTTATTTTATAAAACAATTTGACAGTTTGTTCAATGAAATGTTTATCTGCTGAACCTTAGTTTGGCATCATTGATGTATTGAATATTTTCATAGCTAGCAAAAACTAATGGTGATAACACTGATAAGCATGATAGGATAATTGAACATGTGATAACTCAGCTGGGATCCTAATTGGGCTTTTAATTGAAGACCATTGCAATTAAGTATTTCTCTGTCCAGTGTTAGTGTCATGGAGAAGGGAGATTTTCTGTATAGCTGCAGCCAAATCTCCATGGTCTTATCTTCACTGGAAAAGACATGTAACTGTTGCCTAGCTGTACATCTGAACTGAATTGTAGTGGTTTTCACTGTAAAGATTGATACTAATGAATACCAAAAATAGGTATTGTCAAACTTGAGACTTTTTCACAGCCATATATCTCCAAATTTGTATCCTTGAAATGCACTAGGTAAAGTTTCCCATATAAGTGTTCACTATGGTTGTCAGCAAGAAGTTTAGAAAAGTGATATTGTAGGCGTGGGGACAACTCTTGATTTTTTTTTTTTTATTCTCTTAAGTTTTTACTTTGACTCTCACAGCAATTAATCACAAAGCAGAATCGCAAACTCTGTGCAGGAGCATGTCTTCTTCTATCCTGTAAGCTAAATGATGTTAAAGGTCCAACACTTAGCAGACTTATTGAAGTAAGATTTCTATTTGCCCTAGAAATGTTGCCAATTTTTAACATTTTAGATGTTGAAAATTTTCAATTTTTTCCAAACTCTTTCTGTGCAGCAAGTGGTGGATGATTTCCGTGTGAACAGAAAGGAACTCTTACAGTATGAGATAGAATGCCTGGTTGCCATTGAGTTCTATCTTCACATCCCAGATACAGAAATATATCCACATTACCAGAGATTATTGTACAAGTCCTAACAGTAACTGTAGGAAGATCTAGCTATATGTTGATGCTTGAAAATTTAAATCTTAAGAATTATAAACTTAGATTGAAGTCATATCAGTTTTTTCGGAAGAAGGAACAAGGCAAAAGAATATATGTTAGATCAGTCAATATGTTTATTGATTATCCACGATATAGTCAGTACATGCTTCTTCTAATTGCTTGTTAGATTTTAAATTGAATTATTTTTATTTAAGTATTTGAAGCAAATTGCTGCTATAGGTTTTTGTTGTTTTTTTTGTAACAGTTTTTTCTTTTGCTTAAAATTGTGTGAGTTTATTTTTTAGGTAACTGTTTACTGTAACAGCAAAACAACACTGTACATCAAAACACTTTTTTTCCCCCTGTGCCTCAAAAATGCTCTAGATTCTTATTCAGCTATTTATTATTACATAGTGTAAATATAGTCTTATTTTTTTATGCTATTTTTTTGTACATAAATATTTATATAATCAAAATCATGTTCTGCTTTTATTATTTTAAAAATCGTTTGGGGAAACTGAAGTTTGAAACTGATCCGAAATTTATCCATGTAAGCAGTGTCATGCTGTATTCCTAGGAATGTAACTCTGTGTAGCATGTTATTAATGAGCTCCAGTTAGTCTTACAAGACAACATAAGGAATAGTTGCTATATTATTTAGAAAGTATTGGTATAGATTATGGAGGCAGGGTGGCTAAGCGTTAAAGTGCTTGGCTTCCTAACTGGGGGTCCTGAGTTAGAATCCTAGTGAAAACAGGGATTTTTAACTTCGGGACTTTGGGCGCCTCTGAGTCCCACCCAACTCTGATAAGAACCTGGTCATTAGTTGGGGAAAAATAAAGGTGGTTGGTCATTGTGCTGGTCACATGACACCATCATTAACCGTGGGCTACAGAAACAGATGACCTTTACATCATTTTCCCTATAGATCACAAGGTCTGCAAAGGGAACAATTTTCACCAGTATGGAAATGCTTTAACAATACAACAATATTGACTCTCTTCCTCACTAGTTATAAAATTAGAAGTTGTTCTTGCTCTCCAGAGCTACCAAATTTATGTCTCAATGTGCTCAAGAGCTTATCATTTTATAGATTACAACCAAAGCTAAAAGTTTGTTTTTTTTTTCTTTGGCTGTAACAGTTACAAATCCCATAGTGTTGAGAGATGTTGAAGAAATGTGATATGTTACAATTTGTTTCTTGAGAATTGATGTATTTGTTTGCAGCCAACTTGTCATATTTTAAAAAGAAATATTTAGTTTGTTGATAAATAAGGGTGATTTCCAGTCATGTTTCTGTATTGGCTATTTTTCATATATTTTACATTTAGAGTTGCCAGCAAGAAGAAGAGTCCTGTAAAGTAAGAGTATGAATTGTATTTTCTAAATGGCATATTAAAACAAACTTTGAAAGCTGAAGAAGCTAAAATCTTTTAATTCCCTTTTCAATAAGAACACAATTAATTACAGTACAATAGAAAGAAGTGTAATGTTTTAGAAGTTATTCTATTTTTTTGTATCAAGTAGGTCAATCTATTAGCAATCTAAACTCTTGACCTGGAGTATCATGGACTTTTCCTGGTAATAAGGGTGATAATATATGTCTTACTATGAGTAATGTCAAGAAATCTTTTTCTCAGTCATGTGACACTTACCATATTTGGGAGGTGAATGCAAATGCCATGGCTTATTTCCAATCTCCTGATTAGCTTAGTAGTGAGCATAACCTTCTTTGGGATAATGTAGAATATTGTTAGCCATAAAAGTAGGCTCTCTACATCCTCATGAGGTGCTGAATGGGTAAATGATTTTCTCCTGTGATGTTATGTGTCTAAAAATTAAATTATACTGATTTATTCTAAAGATCATATTTATCTTAGACCTTAGAAAAGTGAAGTTTAAAATTTCTTTAGGCTTATGGCATTAAATTATATTATTTTTCTAGTTAGACAAAACCTATTATTGGCGTGGACCCAGTATGACCCTTGTCAATTCTGAAGTGTTGTTTTGGAATTTTTAGACCTGAACCTTGGCATTTCTTGTTCTAATGTAGATCTCTGATAAAAAAAAATATAGATCCATATAGTCAATTATCTATAAAAAGCAAAAGAAAAAAAATCTTCATAAAAATGGTTAATGTTTTTGATTTTCATTGTAATTTAAATGGGTTGTAATATGTAGGCATTGGCATTTAAGCAACTATGATAATAAGGCATAGAGATTTCTAGATCTATTTTTAATAATTTATGCTTTTTTGTATAATAATATTTTTGTATCTGGCTGTTTTTTTCATGCCAACGTTTAGTTTGTAATTCCTTGTGCATTGGTGTTTTGTCAACTAGCTGTGTACATATATTTCTATGAAATAAAAGGACACATGAAGACTATTCTATTTTGTCATTATTGTATGATACAACTGTAAGCAATGAAAATTGGAGGTTTTGTTGGGCTGCAAATATTGTCTAAGTCAGGCATGTCAAACTGGGTGTTTGGGGGCCGCATGCGCCCCCCTTGGCCATCTAGAAAATTATAAAAATAATGTTAAACCATTACGCTGGAAAACAAGAGATGACAAGCAACTTGAATTGAAAAATTGTTAAACTGAACACGAGGATGAGTCTGCAGTGAAAGCAAGCTACATTTTGTCAAACTTCATTGTAAGCCATTGCCAATCATTTAATAAATGTGATTTTACGAAGGAGTGTGTCGTTAGAGCCGAAGTAATTTGTCCAAAAAAGGTGAAATCATTCAAAGAAATAGCATTAACTTGTGACACTATGGCAGAAAGAATAAATGACATGTCAGTCAGGTTGCGTGAACAATTAAAGAACAAAATAGCTGATTTTGAATTATTTTCATTGGCTCTCTGTGAGTCAACTGATGTAAAGGGTGCAGCACAGTTGGTGTCAGGTTTAGGATTTATTTGGGTTGTTAACTAGCCGTATACTATTAAGGTCCCGGGGTTCAACCTGACAAAAACATCACTCACACACAGTCGTACATACAGTAACCAACTAGGTGAATAGTTTAAATAACAAAAATAAATGAATTTAATTGTATGAAACTGATATATGTGTATGTACAATGAGGATGATAAATAGACAATATATATATTAGATATATATATATAATAGGTATATATAAAGATATTATTCAATAATTAATTTAAGCACCTTTGCTACGACTATCAACTTGTCACCCTGGTTACATAGTCCACCAGACTCTGACCGAATGGCGTCACAAAACTGCCAACCTCGGTAATAGTAAAGCTAGACCTCAGATGATCGCCAATTTGACAATGACACTGAAAAAACTGTAATATATATTTCTAAGACGGCAAGCGACGCCCACAACTCCAACACTGGCACCCTATAAACGAAATAAACACAATACTCTCAACTTCTACACTAAAATATAGAAATAGTAACAACCTCATACAACAAACAATAATAGATATCACAAAAGAATAACTCACCCTAAACAGGGGTCCCAAAAATCCTACTGAATAATAAGTCCGAGAAACTAGTACAGACAAAGAACGTTTTACGGGCCAACACACCGTCCGTTTCAACCAAAGAGGGTGAACTGCCTCATGACAAAAGAATGACCAATAGATGTCACCGGACTTTGTGACGTAGCAAAACAATTCAAAACAAAAGATACAAGTACTACGACTACGACTAGAGGAAATAAAAAAAAAAAACAGAGTTAGGAGAAAGAAAAAGACACTTGTCTACAAGAAATGAAATGGTTTTGATGCAAAGTTACTTGCAAAAATAAGAGAGACTGATGATAATTTTAAATTTGCTCTTTTTCAGTGCATCATTCACCAAGAAACATTCTGCGCACAGCTATTACAGTTTCAACATGTCATAAGACCGTTTTCAGTCGCTTCTCAATTTTTTTCATGCCCGCGGTTTTAATGCTCGCCAATTTTGAATGTTTCTGGATGACTTTGGACATGAATTTGATTGTGTTTCCTACTACACAGAAGTCCGCTGGCTCTCATGACATATAATATTGAAGAGATTGTTTGCACTGCGTGAGGAAATCGTATTGTTTCTGAACATGAAAGTTGAACCTGTTGAACATTTCCAAACTGACGAATGTGTTCAGGATTTGGCATTAGCAGTTGATCCCACTGGTCAGTCACCTGCAAGACTTGAATTGGAAACTTCAAAGTAAAGACGAGATTGTCACAACTACGTGTAATCATGTGAAATGCTTTCAAGCAAAATTAGGACAGTGGATAAACCAAATATGAAGTATCTCCTTTCTCATTTGATTCTGAAAATGCTGCTGGAAATGTGCAACTAGAGCTGATAGAATAGCAGTCAGATTCTTAGTTGAAATCGAGGTATATTGAAATGGCTGTGCCAAAATTGTACAGTTGTTTACCCTGAACGGTATGTTGAATTGCGGAAATTTGCAGCCAGAATCCTAGTTATGTTTGCATGCACTGGTCTCTATGAACAGTTCTTTTCCATAATAAAAGCTACAAAAACACTTCACCGTTCGAGATTATCTGATCAAAATTTTGTCATCTGTGATGAAAGCGTCAGTGGCAAACGAATTTCAACCTGACATTAATAAAATGGTATCCCAGAAAAGATGTCAAGCATCAGGACAAAGAAAATAATGCCTAATAAAAGTATTTTTTAATTAGCCAATAGCACTACAAATTTAGCTAAGGCCATTAATTATTGTACTCTATTGCATTATTTCTAATTTACAAAAAACTAGTAGGCTGTTTTGCAACTGATTTTTTGTTTGCTGCGGCCCCTCAGGTCATAGTAAGTTTTCTATGTGGCCCATACACCTTATAATGAGTTTGACATGTCTAGTCTAAGTATTAAAGGTTGTGTGACTGAGTGACAAATACTGCTTGGCTACCTGTCAAAGATGCTCAAATTAAAATCTTGACCCGCAAAGCTTTTAATTATTAATTGTTTTGACCAGCTTACTTCTCTATGCTTAGCAATGCCAAGTCTGACTTCCAGCATATGGCCTATATATTACGCTTGGGCGTCCTTCTCTGTGTGTAGGTAGGTTGGGTCTATTCTATTCATTACAGTATTATCTGATTGTAACTTTTGAGGTTGTTTTTTTTTTTATCAACTATTGTACTTTTTAAAATCAACTATTTCCCTAGCCTGAAACACTAATACTGATAGCCCCATGCATCGAAAGCCTGTACAATATACAATAACTACTAGCTAAAGATAAAGTGTACTCTAATTCAACAATTAAAATATATGGACAAAAAAATGAATGTAGTGGATAAATTTACATATCTTGGTAGTAGCCTTTGTTTTCCTATGGCAGACTTCCAGAAATGTGTGGAACTGACGAGGCATCCCAATATTTACAAAACTAGGGGGTCTATCGGACTGTTGTCCTCTCGACGTTGCTCTACGTACGCCTCTGAAATGTGGACAGTTTATATAGAAGGCATGCAAAAAAGTTGAACCACTTCCACATGATCTGCCTCAAAAAAATTATGAACGTATGGTGGCAAAAAAAAAAAGTACTTGACACATGTCATACAAAGTGTAGGTCTGCATAGCATTCACACGAACCTCATGCAGTTTTAGTTGTGATGGGCAGTCGTGTCTGCAGAATGGACAATTTCTAAAAGGCTCCTTTACGGCTAACTAGCCTATGGAAAGCGAGCTCAGGATGATCAAAGAAAACGCTTCAGGGACACCATCAAGCCTGAGAACTTTCAACGTGGACCTTGCCACTCCGAAGACGGAAGCAAGAGATATATAGAGAACTAATTGATTTTATTAAATTATTCATGTATTGTCATTGACTATAACTAATTGTGTGAAAGCCGGCGCTAAAATCACAGGAGGAGAAAAAAACCCTTGTCTGGAGAAAAACGCCAAGGACGACTTACACAAGCTATATACACGAATCTATGAAAATTATCAACATAGTTAAAGAATAAGTAATTAATTGATTTTGTTTTATATAGCAGAAAGGGGGCTAAATAATGCATTTTAAGATAAATGGTAATAATAAGGGGTTCTTTCCCTTAGATATGTTTTTTTTTTTTAAACAAGTAATCTTTTTTCTATTGCCTATTCCTGTTAATCTCGTATATATTGCAAGGTACACGTCTATAAAGAGAATGCATAAATAGTGTCAACAGAAGGTAGAAGAAAAGAATGCTGAGTTGTGGTTGCTTACTAAGTTACTTTAGACTATATGCTTTGCCTAAAATTCATATAAAGTATCAAGTAGGCCTATGTGAGACTTAAACCTAAGTGGCTTATATTATAGCCTATAGATAATGTTTTAATATACTTTATTACAAATTAAGAATTAAATCCCCCACTACCGATAATTTGAGGTTGAACAAGTCAATAAAAAAAAGAAATATTGTGACTAAAACATGCAAAAAATGATTTATAACTTTTTTTTTAGATCTAGATAGCACCATGAACAAAAATAATAAAATTTGAAACAAATCTACTATACATTCCTCCTTTAAGAATCAAACAACACTATGCAAGAGCGACTATTTTACACTTAATAAATAATGAATAATAGATTTTTTTAAAGTGCAACATTTTTATGATTTTATCCGTCCCAATGCCCCTTCCCATAAAAAAAAAAATCCTGGTTAAGAGAATTTATAAACCGACTCAGAGTAGGCCTATACAATTCTTATCAATGTTAGATCTTATCTAGATCCAGATTTTCAAGACAGTGCGCAAAATGTCACTGAACTTCTTTTTATTTATTTAACTCTCTAATGAAGACAAGTGTTAATACCCGCTGACGGTTAAAGATAAAGATGATCTAGACCAAATTTAATTTTAGAAGATATTAATTCGAAAAGTTATAACGGTCAAAGTAGAGTTTTTTTTCCAGTGTGGCCAATTAGCTAATAATTCTTTTTCCAAAACTGCACATCAACTGGCAAATCTCTAGGAAAATCGTTTGAGCCATTTTCGAGATCCGTATCCATACAGGTTCCTGTTTTGATAAAGAGTTTGCAAGCTGAATACAGGAATTGTAAAAAATAAAATAGGCAGGCAGAGATAAGTGATAAGAAGTCATCAGATCGGATGGGTATGTCACTGACAAAAATTGTTCAAGGCAAAAGACAGAAGAGTGAAGAAAGACGTTCGACAGATCATGTGTGGTGCCCCAACGTTCAACAGACTAAGGGATTTTTAGTTGATGGTGAAGGAAGATCAGTGAGAATTACTGAAGGTGCATCAACAAAACGACACAGTTGTCATTACCAGAGTATGTAACTCTTTTAGTTTGAATTCTATATTTGGTTTCCGGAAGTAGAAACAGTTTACACGTATTGCGATTCAGTGTAATTGTGCATTTATTTTGTTATCTTATAACTAAGTGAAAACAGAACTATTAAAACACCGTACACTCTTTAGCTTAGCAATTTAAGTGGTGAGTTTTAATTTAAATACATATGGTCTATATTGTTAGTTAAATGCACGTGAAGTTCGCAAGGCATATTTTTTTTTCTTCGTTGAAGATCTAATCTAGAACTAGAATCTAATCTTAATTAAATTAGTCTTAAGACTAACTAATTCTATCTATAATCTAGATTCTAATCTAGGTTAGAGTAGATCTAGATTCCATAGATTCTAGATCTAGTAGATTAGTGTACTAAATTAGATATATTATCATTTTTGGATCTAATATATGTTTAAATTATGTTTATGACAGTTATGTCTAGACTAGAGTCTAGATTACTCTACTCTACTCTCCTAGAATGCCTAGATCTACATCTATGTGACATTTCTCTTTCTATGGTGTCTATGCTATCAGAATCTTATTCTATCAATCGATATCTTGAAGTTGAATATCAATCATCATCATGACTGTTTTGTTTATCATAGTTTATGTTACTGTACGACTGTATCACAATATTATCATTGTATGATATGATTATAAATGCTCAAAATGATATTCTCACTGTTGCTTATAGATCTATATAGTTATAATGAGGTTTGAAGAAAATATCTAGAATTTAAGATACCCGATGTTACCTTATAACGAAGCTTAGTTAGTTAAGAGATTTAAATAGAACTACTAGTAGATTTACATTTACAGATTTTGACTTAAGCTTTCAAGATCTAGACTAGATTTCAATAGAGTCTAGAATCTGGTGACTTCCACTTTTTATTCAGTTATTGATGCCAAGAATGACTAGGCTGGAGTGGGAGTTTTAATGATGGGGTTTTGGAAGGGATGAGAGCCTGGGCTATAGCTTATTAAAGTATATTCTATATTATATATCATTACAGGATCTACCAGAGTTTGCTACTAACCAGCTGCCCTGCTTCCTTTTTCTTAGGGTGGACTTTTATAAATAACCTTTTCTGTGTTGTCCACAAGACTAAAATTATAAAAGATTTCTAAATTATAATTAAATCCAAAGTCTCTATCAAACAGATAAACAAACATACTAGATTTATCATCTCTTTTTCAGTTTCATGTTAAGTAAACTAATGTGGTATTTGGACAGCATGTATAACCTTTTATTAACTTCTTTTTTCCCCCAACAAAATTAATTTAAATAGATACAACCACAACAAAAAATTGACATTCTATTATGTTTATTATTAAGGGCTTTACAGGGTACTCCCCAGTGTTGTTATATGTCCTTGATGATAGCCTCCTAACAAAAGAATTACTGGCGTCTCATTCTTGTGTTCAAGAATGACATTTAACCCATTGTTTTTCTATTTCTTACTTGGGGCAGAAGAAACTTCTCTCACTTCAAAACAATGGTTTAAAGTGAAAAATTAAAAAAAAATTATACTTTTTTTTTTTTCATTGACATATTAAAATGATCACTAATAAATATATATTTTTTTTCATTGACAGATATTAAAATGATTACTGATGTACAGCTTGCCATCTTTGCCAATGGCCTTGGAGTAGCTTTATTTCTCCTTGTGGTATTATATCACTATGTGTCAGTAAATAATGTTAAGAAATCAGACTGACCATGCTGTATTTGTTGTTATTGTTTTTTTCAATTTGTAAGTATTGCAAAAGATTTTGCCAAACAACTATTTTTTAAACTTGTTAATGGTTATGTCTATTTTAATTTTTTGTGCCACAAATACCGTACATGAAAGATTATTGTGATGGTTGCTTTTGTGAAAAAAAAATGCATAAAGCTAATAATTCACTCATAAAACATACAATAAGCAAGTATTTAATGAAAAATAATGAGAGTTTCCTCTGTGTTTGATAATACAGTTGTCTCATGCCCATTAATATATATAACTGTGCAGAGCGAAACTTATTGACACATGGTCAGGTAGCGATGAGGTTTGCAACATTTTTGAAAGCCACCTAGGGTTGAGGCTGCATAGCAGTTCTACAACTGCTTGTTTTTGATGATGTACATATAATATGAAGATTAAAAAAAATGTTTTTCTTAAAATTGAACTCAATATTTTTTTGTTTGTTTCAGAGCATCATTTTATTGGCCATCAAGTTGTCTCCCCATGCACCATTATTTATCAAAACTTAATAAATTATACAAAATGTAATTATTTGAATTTTGTTACTTTTATGTGTGTGTGGTTATAATTAGTTCATATTGCTGAATAACTCAAACTGGTGAAGACAAAAAAAAAATTAAGATAATTTACTTAACAACAACCAATAAACCAATGTGTTGAAATTTTTATTTACAAAAAAAAATGCAATACTCAACTAATAGAAACAACAATTCATTGATGAAAAATGAATTTAGTGATACTGTCAAGTATAAAAATATGAACATCACTTAAATGCATGCTGTTTTCAAAACACCATTTCTTAAGCAGAAACCTGATTGTAATGAATATTCACATTCTGTGAGATTCTACTTGTATTTCATTACACCTTTTGATGTTTTTTTCACTTAAAAATAAGACTGAATGTTTGACGGCAAATTAATTGTACACTTCATCCCAATTTGAAATCAATGAGTGTATAGGTCATACCAAATTGATATTAGCCGTTTGACAGTACTGATGAAGAAAGTTCTTGGCTCCAGCCTCCATCCCAGAATTGATCATAGGTTGAATCTGATGAGAAAAAATCAGTACACATTTTAAACATGTCATGGAGAAGGACATAAAAAAAATCTGAAAGCAAACTTTAATATCTAATGCAGCTGGAACAAATTATTTACATTTATTAAAAATTCTTAGTCAGTATATCCACCAATACATAAAAAAACAAAACAATTCCTATCATACAAGTTCAACAAAGACAACTAAATTGGTGAAAAAAAACAACAACATGACTACTATTTTCATTGAAGCTTGTGAGTGACAGCCTTGATAAATGGTTTGTTGTAACTCTTCTGTATCTGAATATACTTATACTTTTTAAAACCCTACTCATAAATAATATATAACAAGCTTACCATGCCTGGACGCCGCACAGACATTTTTTCTAAATGTTTGGCCAAATTAACTTTGGGATCATCAACAAAACCTGCCAATGGGTCATGATCATGTTTGCCAGCAAATGCCAACTGGGAATAGGCTGTCTGGTAACCTGAAGGGTACACAGATAATTATAAGGGTAGAACCAAGTTAAAACAATTTAGCTGAAAAAACATATGAACTCATCAATTGTAAACACTGTACCTGGTGTATCCTCAATTTCAATAAAATGTTCATCATCTGGCACTGAAGAGTCTTCTGGCAGTTCAAATAAACCAATTAAAGCTTGCAGTAATTTTGGCCTAGAGGAGAAATGAAAAAATAAGTTGAGTTATTTCCAATTAAGACATGAGCAATTGGTCAACATTAGGATTATCTCTCAAGAATGAAATAAAATAATCTAGAATTTCATTTGATGGTTAACAGATGTATGCTTTATTTTTTGAGGAGTTGGCAGCCAGGTCTGAATTAAATTCTAGCTGATTCATAGTATTTTACAAGAAAGCAGAAAAATGAAATAAAACAGACATCCAATTAATTGTTATGTAATATTTTATTTATAACAATGAAAAATGTTCTAAACTTGATGTCTGAATGTTTATTTTTGATAATTTATTTGTGTATGGTACTTTATGAAGCACTCGCGAGGGTGCAAATCATGGTGACGTAACTGACCAACATTGTAAGTTTCACAGCAGAATATTGTCTTAAGCCAACTGCCAGGTGTTTTTCTGTTACTGCAAAAACTGTTTCTGTTTGGAAAGATAGCTATGAAATACTGTCTTTTGTTAAGTCTATGGTTGGATTCCCCCACCAACCCCCACTCCGCACTGCCTCTGGTGCTGTGAAAAACAATCTTGGTCGAGCTATTTTATTTATTTTTTAGAATAATTTCATGATTATCACTTACTTTCTGCTGTATAAAATAGTAATTTAAAATTTAGGTGTCAGGAAGTGGAACAAAAAGTTTTATTTACAACTTAAATTCGATCCTAATTATTATGTCCCACTGGGTGGGACATTTAACCAGAACGGGGAAAAAATATGTCCCACCCAGTGGGACATTTGACAAGAAAGGGTTAACATGATTGGTACATTTGATAAATATAAAAAAAAACACAAGATCTTAATCATAAACACCAATATAAGTAAAATAAAAAACTTAATTAAGTAAAAAAAAAAAGTTGATAGGTGTCTTATGTTTTTAAACAGCCATTTTGTGTTGATTCCAATTAGAGAAAATAAGGAAGACACATATTATGGGCAATGCTGAAACTGCAAATACTATTAGATTCCAAAAAGAAAAGGTGAGGCCCCCGCTTGAGTGTTTTTTTACATTAAACATTATGCAGAAAGCAGGGGCCCCCAAACTATGGAAAATTCCTAGCTTCGCCCATGGTGAGGGATATGAAAAATTATGCATTTCTCACAAAACTGCACATCTGTCAATATTATGCTAATGATCCATCAAAGAAGATGAAAATATCTGCTATGCAAAGGTGTTCTATCTATGATCATAGGATGCTGGAGATAATTCTGTGACATTTATTCTAAACTTGCACTTGACAAGTGTTGATGTCATAAAGATTGAACCAGAGAAATTTAGACAATGGACTTACATGCAACTAAAAAAAAATAAATTTCTAGAGACAGGTTAATCTTTAAAAATTAAACAAGACATTTCTAAAGACTTTTGGACTAGAAAGAAACAACTTACCATAGAGATGCATAATCTCCTGTAAGCATGGAGTCTGCCTCTGTAAGAATATTTGTTACACCCACTGCACAAATTTTTTTGGACGTGTTGCCAGATATCTTCTGCAAGTCTTGGAGAAATAATCTTTCTATCACCATGGCGAACATTCTGCATTTTGATTAAAAATGATAAAATAAATGCTGAGTGGGTTTAAACTGGTTACAGCCTATTAAAAGCCACAGGAAACTACAATGTTTATATACATGTATCATTATGAATTACTGCGTGAATGATTATAATCATTAAAGGAAAACAAAGATCTTACTTTGCTTGTAATCCATCGATAAGTTCAATCAGTAATGTTGCACTGTATTTGATAGTGTAAAGACAGAAAAACACCAGGAGACCTAATGTGGAAAATATAAACACCACTTTTATAAAATATAGACTTATTTGACATGTACTGAAAGTGTACTATATTAACCTACTTTTAGAGTTGTCAGCGAGATGTTCTTTGGCCAACAGGTAGCTTTTAACACATGAGTAACTAAAACCATCAAACATCTTTGAACAAGTAGTATCATGGAATGTGTATTAATTATTTTAGATGTACAATGAATACTTCATTTAGTGACTCGCACATAAAAACAACTAATTAATCAATTTTTTCAATATACTAGTAATTTTTTGCTCCTATAAACCTTCCCAATGAATAATATCTTATGAAGTTATAATCAGCCAGAAAAAACAATGACATGTACTAAACTGCCAAGTTTAAGTCTTGAACTAACAAATTTCATTAACACATGAACATTTGTAACTTATAAGATAAATACAAATGGTAGCGTCTTCCCATGAACGAAAAAAAAAGTGTTATAATTTTTACTTGGTTAAAAAAAAATAAATTAAAAGAAAACACTACAGAGAAACATTCCAATGTCCCACTAAAATAGTAAATCAGCTTTTTAAAATTTAGTTCTATGTATAATGTTGTGTTCCTTTCAGTTAAATCTTGTCGCCCATTTCTTTCCTCTACCTTGTGCATCTCTTCCTCTCTTGATAGGAATGCTTACTTCATTTGTTTCAAATTAATCTGTTTAAGGCCAGCTTTGTACGAGTAAAGAGTGAAATTAACTATTCTACTTACTTTTAATATATTTTGTAGTCTTAGAGTTACTCAGCCTCTGGAACAGTAACATAAAGACTTGTTTTAAGTAAGGTGTTACAATCTCTCTGTGGGAGGGATAAACAAATTGAAAGTTATGCTCCAAATATGACACAATATTACTAAGGCAACTATACATTATTCATTTTCCCTTAAAATAACTTTAAAACAAAGAAGGCATAAGGGTTACACAGCCAACAAGTTTCTGGTACCATAAATTTCCGAAGTATAAGTTTCAACTTTCTAGGACTTAACAAAATTTAATTGATAATACAAAGAGGAAGATAAGTTTATTTCACTATCAATTTGATTGAATAGAAAAAAATTCCTAGCATATGCTATGATTCAAACTCAACATCCTCAGAGTGACAGTCTTGGTTTAAGCCTCCTAGACACAAGACCTAGGATAGCATGCTAATTATGTATAGGCTACAATGTTGAATGAATGTAATTGTAGTTCTTACTTGGGCATGAATTCAATAATGTAGTTGAGCAAATAGAAACCTTCATGGTCATGGGTTTTAGATGCAATCAACTTCTGGAAAACTCCAAGAAGACCATTCTATATCATGAAAGAACAAAAGATAGATGAAAGACCTATGACAGTCTATATTATGAAAACATAAAATACAAATCAAAGAAAAATATTCAATTTGATACAATACGCTTTAATCAGACAGGCTTAATTTTGGCACTGACCTGTAACTAGAACTTATTCCTTTTAAATTTAAGCACTGACCTGTAACTAGAACTTATTCCTTTTAAATTTGATTAAAACAAAATATTTGAAACTGATATTATTCTATTTTCTTTCTTTTTTTTCTTCCATGTAAATTTATTTCACATTAAACCTGTTCTAAGTAATGTAAATGTAGAACTAGCCTGCAAGGACAAGTTTTTTTTTTCTTTAACTATTGATATTATGAATAGTGAATTTTTTAAAAAGTTAGGCATCATGTGTTAATCAGAATAAATTAGTTGCAAAAATTGTTAAACAAATTTTCTGTAATGAAAACTACGCTGTATCAAAGACAAAAGTGTTTTAAAAAATTGGCTTTCAGAAATAAACAGATTAGAAATTTTTCATTAGACAGTATGGATTATAAACTTTAAAAATTACATTCAGTACTGAAAAAAAAATCTATCTGGTGATACTAGACTAAAATAATAATAATAACAATAAAAAGACTACTAAAATGGAAGATTTAAAGTGGCAGTAACCACTTCCTAATTAGAGTTTATTGTCAATTAACAATTTAAATCACAAATCAACTCACCAATTTATCAGCTTCTATCTGATCTGCACCTTTATGGATATATGCCTGAAGAAGGCGCACCAAGGGAGGGATGTTACCTGGACGTTCCCAAAGCACAGGTGCAAGGAGATGAGGGAACAGCGCCATGTAGGTTTCTGGTATCTTGCCAGGATGTTGCTCAATCAGCAAGGACAAGATTTGAAACACATATGGGATGAATTCTGTTGAGGTTAACAAAGAACTAATTTTTCTGGTGATACTTTATAAATGAAATAAACATGATGATCAGAACAGTGCAGTTTAATGTGTAATGGATATAAGGTAAAGGTAACCCTTTGACCTAATAATCTCTGGGGGCAGAAGATGTCAAGTTCATCTGTTTCTATGGCTGGTGATTAACATAAGTGTCATGTGGCCAGCAAAATGTCTCAATGACTAACTGCCCTTACCTTTCCAATGTATGTCAGGTACCCATTAGAACTGAGTGGACTCATGAGGGATCCTAAAAATAATGATCTCAAAATCCAAGATTTTACCACGATTTCAACTCATAACCCCTTGGTTCAGAAGCTGAGCGCTTAACCACACAGTCACCATGACCCATAGTGTTTAAATAGGTTGGGGCTAAATTTAATGCCCATTCCCTAAGTTATCACCTTATCTATGTTTAAAAATCAAAGGCATATAGGCTGGTCAACTTAGCAAAACTTTTGGCCATAACAATGAATTTTTTTCTTGACCTTTCCAGTTGATATTTAGATCTTAGCAGGAGGAAACTAATAGAAGATAAGTGTAGCCATTCAAACACCAGAACAAGAGTGAGTGTTTCTTAAGTTACAAAACTGTTGATTAGGAGGAGACAGGATTTACTGCAACCAAAGCCAAAGTGAACTATGTGTTGACACAAATTCAAAACAACAAACCTTGAACATCCTGCTGAAGAATGTCTGTAAATGGCAAAAATAAAGCTTCCTCAAATACAGTCACAGCTTCTGGATGCTTCTTACAAGATGCTCGAATAGCTACACAGAGGCATTCAAAAAGATAGTGGTTGAAATGAGGTTTGCTGGGGTTCTGATGAACGAAAAAAAAACACAATAGGATGAATAAAGATGAATGGTAAATAAATGTTCTAAACTACTAAATCACAATGCAACTTAAGTAAAACAAAATTAGAAGAGATTTAACCAACTGGATACCCCCCCCCCCCCCCTTTTTTTTTTATTAACAAAAGAAAGTTACTCAAAAACTAACAAGCAAAAAATGATGAAACTTGATCCCATATATATAGTATACAAAAAACAAACGTATGCTGACCTTGCTAACAAGTAAGAGTTTTGCTTTGAAACCCATAAGAAGTTGTGGGATCATGGGAATGATATGATCTTGTAATAATGACATTGTCCTCATGATGGCTGCAACAAAGTTTTAAAAAATTACCAGTTTAAATAGGTTAGATAATTAACATAAAAAGTTATCAGGTGCACTGCAAACTGGTTGAAGTCATCATAACATACTAGTAAAGCTTGTTTCCTATTTGTGTTCAGGTAAATGTGGCCATTAAAAGAAAGGTGTTTCCTTTCATGTTAAAATCTAGGGCAAATTTTAGAGTGTTTACATTAAAAAAAAGGTAAAGGAACCCCTTTCAGACCTTTTGATCCATGAAGGCAGATGATGTAAAGCTCATCCGTTTCTAAGGTCAGAAATACAGCGTTTACTTCCCAGAATATACAAGTCATTACAGTTTCCCCAGGATTTGAACATGCGACCCCTTGGTTCCATAGCCAAGTGCTTTACCACTCAGTCACCATGACTTCCATACAGTCTCCACTATCAGTCTCCACGTGTGAACTCTTAACTAAGGCCTATATCTATGAGGAATACCCCACCTTTCATAATGTATTCATTCTCAGTTGATCCTGGTTTCTCCATAGCACTGAACAAACTGGTCATCAACTCTCCCGCTATGGGCTCTATCATTTCACTTGTGATCCTGTCAGAGCAAATTTACCCAATTTACTAGTTCATTTGCTACAAAAGGTTTTAATTCAGTATACATAAAAACTGTTGAGTAAAAAAACCCAACAATGAATGAAAAAAAAAAAATACATACGCTGCAACTCCATTGTTGCGAACCATAAAAAGCCGCTCCAGGGCATGAGCTGCATAGGTGTGTACAACTACAGATTCAGCCTGGAGGAAACGAATAAGGTCAGGGACAGCCGCTTGAATAACAGCAGCAGGCAACTGTTGTGATTAAAAGAGGGAATTCTTGTAACATCTAATTTCATAATTTTGTATAACATATAGAATTTTGAGATCACAACTATTTTATTAATGAAATAGATCAAATATTTATTTTCTGATATTTAGAAGAAATATAATTTAAACATTGCTAAAGAATGAAAAGATTGCTAAAGAATGTTAACATCCCACCCCAAGTTATCTGTTTCTATAACATATTAAATACTTTTAAACATACATCTTAATAATAATTTATAGAAAAGTGAAAAAAAAATTACCTGATTTCTAAAAACCATGAGATATTTGATAATATCAGCTTTCAAGATGGGCATCTCATTCACTAGAATAAAAAAAAAAAAAACATCATCAATACTCAGAAAAAAGAAAGAAGAGACTGAACACACACACACAAAAAAGCCAAAAAACAATAAAAACAACAACAAAAAAAACCCTTACTGTTATTAGACTTGAGATCAGGAAGAATGTGGGCTTGATAGAATTCTGTAATGTTTACCAACTCACTGGTCTGCGTAACACCTTGCTGATTAAAGAATACAGAAGTATTGGTTAGGAATGATTTATATGATTATAACATAAAACATCAGACAACCAGGATCTAAAACATAAAATACATCTATTCATTTTGTCCTCTTTCATTGTATGTCTGATATCATGTCATGTGACAACAATGGTTGAAGTTTCACATGGATATTCATATTTGCACATGACTTTTTTTGTGTGTTAAAAACACTCATTTTTGTTTCACAAAGTACTTCAATTTGCCAAATCTAAAATCCTTCAGATACATCCTTGAAAAGAAAAAAATAATAAAATAAATAGTGCAATATATCTTGCATATTAAAATATTTAAATAAACTAAATACATGTCAGGTTTTTGTTGAGAAATTGCAAGATTACTTCAATCTGAACTTACTTTTTGAGTTTGACCTTTAGCTGCTAGAGAAGTTACAAGAAATATGGCAGCGTCTTTACTTTTCCAGTTGGCATTGGGATTTTTGCCATAATTCTGTTGATAATAAAGTTAAATACTAGATATAGTGAACAAAACATAAAAATTAAAATTTAACTTAATAACTTACTTGTCTAAAATATAAATAATGGAAATAAATATTATAGATTAATACAGATAATATATAGATATATGTCATGTGCAAAAACACGAGAGCATATAAATTTTTTATCATCCAACAAAACATTAAACCAACCAAAAAAAAAATTGTTTAATATAAATAGCAAATAGAAACAATTTAAAGTGTTTCATTTTAAATATGGAAAATATTTTTAAAAAAATGAAATCTACAAGTGTAGACATAGAATGATCAACCTACATACCTCAAGCAAAGCCTGGACATAGCGAGAAAAGTTCTGAATGACTGGTCCTTCAAATGATTTACACAGAGCTTGAACAAGGTCACAAGCTGCCCGTCTTCTTGTATCTACATCTACAAAATGCAATAACAAAAATTCGTTTACCAAACACTATTCACAATTAGTAGCAACTAAACCCCTAAACCTAAACTAGTATAACAATACAAAAATCCCCACAATGTGTAAAGAGCTTATCTCTGGATCCCCTCCCTGTTCCTGACAGTCTTGATTTCAAAATACTTGTATGTAATAATTGTCTAATACCATTTTTGTTAGCAATGAAGGCAAGTTAAAATATATTATATGGTGCTGTACATATAGCTAACCTACCAGAGCCTTCTATGTCACGCCTCATATACTCCTCTGGGTTATCCTCAAACAGTTCTTCATCAGCATCTGTTTGACACAAAAGACATTTGTCAATAATATTGGAGAGATTCTGATGCTACATTGAATAACTAAAATCTGTGTGCCAGGAGTGAGTTTGTTCTTACCTCTAAGCTGCATATTGGGGACAACAACTTTCTCACAGATGCTGGCTAGTGTGTCAGTATTGTCGAATAAAGCTTTATATGCTGGCCTTTCAGCAACAGATGCCAGGAACTGGATAGCATTACTAACAAGCTGAGCAAAAGAAATGTATAAATAATGAAAATTAACCCTTTTTTAAAAAACAATTAACAGTGTATAGTTCAATAAATTTTAATAAATCAAAAGAACTATTAGAAACAAACTGTCAACTCACCAAGTCATACTTAACTCCTTGGCCTGTACTGATCAACAAACTCCAGATGGCAGTAACGAATCCTGGCAAATGGGGAGAAAACTCTTCATCATATTTCTGAGCGTACAGAGCCACATTGTCACATACCTGAGATTTGATCTGCTCTAAAAGTCCAGCTTCTGATTCATCCTACAATGATGTTTTAACATATAATTCAAACATTTAACAAGCAACAAGAAATCAAATGGATTCTCTGATATACATACAAAGCAGTATCATCCAGCAGTGAACCAGAGAGAACCAAACTATTGTGATTTCATCTCTTCTTATAAACTTAAAATTGACATAGAACAGAGTAAGTGAATAATGCATCATGTAGTAAAACCTGTAACCCAATAATAAAGCTTTAAAAAGAAACATTTCAAATTTAGTCCAACAGTTGGCATATGGCTAAGCTTAATAGCATAACTAATTCTAAGATTTGCCTAGAGTGGTTCTTGATCCAGTCAGAATAGCTACTAGATTTATGGATTATGTAAAACATGTAAGTTTATACTTTATTTATCTTTAACATATTCAGAAATATTGTTTTCCCATAGGTATTTCAGTATTCTACAAGATTTATGAATCTTGAAATGAGTTAGGTTGCTGTAACTTATGACAACAAACAAGCAGACTACTTACACTGGTTTGTAACAATTTGTTATCAACACTCAGCAGAGCTAAGAAGTAATCCATCCAGACTTTCATATTATCTTCAAAATGTTCGGGCAAATCCTGGAGAAATAAATCTTGTTGGTAGAATGATTCAGTTTCACAAAGTGAACTGATGGAGTTCTTTTTTTCTTTGCATTAAAAAAAAAACAAGATATTGCCTACTGGCTACAAATTTTTTTAAAAATTCTACCATTAAATAATAAATAAACCCCTCAACAAATGTTATAAAATTCTGCAAATAGAATGCCAGATAAAATATATTTTTTTCTTTCACTGAAACCAAAATAGGACACCATCTTAAGGGGGACATGGTCCTTAAATTCTGTTCAATGCCAAGACACAGATGTACACACAACACACTCTAAAACAGTAACTACTGGTCCTTAACATTTCAACACCAGCCAACTCAAGGAACAGGACAAATTTGCTTTATATTTTCTGTAGTATATCAGAGTTATTAGCATGAAAGCACAGATTTTTCAATTCTTTTTAACTTACAGCTTTTTATTTTTATTGTGACATTTTGCTCTATAAACTCACCTGAAAGTTGAGGCTGTAGAAAATTTTACAGATGAGTAAAATGCTTCCAAATATTACTTTCAATGCCTTGGGATCATTAGCATGGGTAGTGGCCAGATTCATTGTTGCCTTAACCAAAAAGTAATAAAATTATATGATTAATTTCAGAATAAGAACACAACAATTGAAAAGTTAGCAATAGACTTAAGATATAAAATATGCTGAACTGCATGGAGACCAAAATAAATTTCCTATGGACTTAAAGATGACTGTTAAGTCCAATCCTCGCTTTAAAAAGCCGCCGCATATGTGGCATGGGTGGGTTGGGTCAGTTGCAGATAGGGCTGCTTCTTCTCTTAGCTTTTTGTTGGTTCGGCACTCTTTCGCCCTGGCCCCTCTTCTTGCTTCATATCTTGAGACTCACAGCTTCACGCCACGAGGAGCGATCAATATCTAGTGCTTCCTAGCCATGGATGTCAATATCGCATTCCATGAAGGAGCTCTTGAGAGTGTCAATATTGCAAATATTTTGTTACAAACAGACATCCAAATTTGTTCCTATTGATTACTTTTTGCATTAACAATAAAGAAACTCTAACCTTAAAAAGCTCTGTCAGAGCTGTAGCGAAATTGTCCAAAACAAATTTGATTTCTTCCCAAAGTTCTTGGGATTTGAATTCATGTCGATACCTAAGAAATGTTCAAACAAAAAACATGTTTATACCACATAGATGCCTGAAATAGGAATGCTGAATAGTTCAGAAGCACTAAAGTATTTGCAGTTCATTTTATATGTAGGTTACCTCTTGAAAATTGAATGCGCTGTCTGAAGAACACCATTGATAACATTGAAATCTCCAGTTTCAAATTTACTGATCATCTCTGATAAAAGATTAGGCCATTTTTTAGGGAAATCTTCTCTGCCTATTATGCTGATAGCATCACTTAGCTGTTAAATATATAGTGAAAGCCAATTATTAATTGTAGAGTGTTAACTTTTTGAAAGAGTGTCTGTGAATTTTAAGATAAGATGATACACCATTTATAAGAAGTGTATGTACATTTTAAGATAAGATGATACATTATTTATAAATAAGAAGTAACAAGTGTTTTTAAACTCAATCCTTCTAAGTGGAACCTTCATTAAGAAACAGGTTTTATGTGCAAAATACTTATTTCAAACTTACAGTATTTGCTGATTTTCTAATCATTTATGCTATATATCATTTTGTGGTGATAGTTTAGAAAGTAATAAAAAAAAAAAGCTTAACTATTTCAATATAGAAAAATCCTGTAACTTTTGATAAAATTTCATTTCCATGGTCATTATCGCGGAGCTCAAAAAATAACTATCCCATTTTTATGTAGTTGTTTTCTTTTTTTAAGTTATAAAAAAAAAGCACATGCAATAAAGCTCATTTTGCAGCAAAGGTTAAAAAATCTAAACATTTGCACTCAACATAATGATTTTTTAAGCTTATTAAGTTTAATCTAAAACTTTTTTTTACCCTGAAAAAAAAAAACAACTTAAAGCCAACACTGGCATTATATGTTCTCAAAAAAACCCCCCCTATTCTTTCAACTTTGAATTCTCTTACATACAGACAAATCTGAACAAAATTGTCAGCTTATTTGGTTTGAACCACAGCAGTTACCTGCTTCTGAACTTGTTCTGGACTTTTCAACATGAGGCCAACAATGTATTGTTTTATTGCTTCTCTGTCATCCTTGTGTATTTTGTCTTGCCAACCTTCAGCCTGGAAGAAATACAAAATGTTCAAATGATCTACAAAGTTCAAACAGAAACCTCCAGCAGGGTGGCAGGAGCTGTGAACAAGGTTCTAATAAGTGAACACTTGGTCATTAACCCCAAGTGTCTGTATCACACATATTGCAAAGAAAGGAATTCAGGTATATATTTAATTAAAAAAACAACAACTGAAAATCAATTGCTGGCAGTGCAGCAATATCTACACTTTGATTTTATGGTGCATAAGGAAAAAAATTTCTAAAAAATGCAGTTAGTTGAATGAATGGGCCTACAAGTGCAGTAGGCTTTAAAAATCCTTCATTAGATGACTGGAGACTTTCAAAGAGGTAGGCTTACATTAGTGCTCTTAAGTCAGTTTTATCTCAGAAAGACTTTTAATAAACTAAAACTATCACTAAAAGGATAATATTCTTTGACTAGATTTAAAAACAAAAACATTTGGCTAACTCTATAAGATTGTCTTGAATGGCAATGCAGAGGTACACCTATTTAGTATTGTACTTTAGGCAGACTATTTGTTAATTACCACTTTCCAATTCCTCTTGATATAATTTTTAAATGTAATGGCAGATGAGACTCTGATGTGGGATTCAACTTGATCCTTGTCCATCAAATGTAAAAGTAGCAAGGGATAGTTCAGATTACACTCTACTGACTCCAAAAATTTTTCAGCTGGATAAAACAATTTTGTATAATTTATCAAAATATGACAAATGACAAAATGCAGCCTATAATAAAATGTAATATATTTTGAAACTATTGTCAAAAATGTCAATATATCACAATTAAGTATAATCCAATATATTGAATATATTGTAAGCAGAACTTTTAAATATATCATACAATTTTTATCTTAGTATTTTGATCATGACTATTACAGTCTCAGTCTCAATAATTTTTGTTCAAATGATCTACAAAGTCCAAACAGGCATTGCTTAGCGTTTCAACAGATAGCAAAATGTTTTTTCTTACTTCATTTCAGGAGGGAGGCAAATGAGTAATGTCAACAACTATCAGGTTTTGCAAATGTCACATTACAGTAGTGTCAAAGACCAAAATATTTTTTGAGTCAACTTTTTTAGGTAACATTTATAAAGGACTAAATGTACTCTTTGAGTTTAGTACATTGCTGGTGTTGTTCTATTTATTATATATATGTACTCTATTGTCTATGGTAATGAATTTTAAACAAATGATAGTTTAAAGAATTTCATGCTACAATATTTTTATCAATGGAAGAAATCTGCTTTTATTGCAGCGTTAATAATACGAATCATTAAATGTTGATTCTTCATGAGGATTTTAGTACATTTTTAAAAAAGTAAATTCCTATATGAACTTGGAGTGATATTGCTGAAAATGTTTGTGTTTTATTTTGGGCAGGTCTGAATTTATATTAAACCTAAAATTTTTTTTTTATAGAAACTGATAAATGTACCTAAAAAGACAGATAACTTACCATTTCTTCTTATATCTTGGTCAGGAGATAAAGTTTGTTGCAGATAACCTGACATGGCTTCTAAATTTGCTGGAGTTACCTCCATTTTTATACCCTCTTAAATAATACAATTCTGTAAACAAAAAAAAAAAAAATTCAAGACTGGCTGTACAATAGACCTTCATTTATTTAATCTAGTTAATTAACTCTAGTAAAATAATACACACAATGACAAATTAAACTGGATGGCTGCCTGGTTGTGCAGTTTGCGCTTGGCTGTTGTACAGATGTATTGATAGTCCCGGGTTCAAAACCTGCCTACTCCCATCCCCCATGAGGTTTGGACTAGGAAGTAAATTATTATCCTCAACTCTGAAGGAACATACAAAACATGTTACATGTAAAACATTTTAAAATCTAATGTGACAGAATTCTAGACAAGATATATATATAATATAATATAGATCTAATCAATCTAGTGTCTGACTAGTATATTATGATGATGATCTAATAATTCTGATTCTAGTAATGTCTTTAAAATCTTATACTAAATTATCTACTTTTAAGTAATATTATTAAACACTAAATACTAGTACATCTATCACCATGAAAGGTATCACAGTCTCCATTTCAGTGATAGTATAAATCCAATTTCAATTATAATTCTAGAACTAAATTGTCACTATATCTAGAATATAATGAGATCTTCTAGATTATATTTCTATACTTATTAATTATACTAGATCCTTAGACCTAGTCATAATTAGACTAGTATTACTATAGTCATAGTCATTATGTTAGTCGACTCTAGTATATATATACATGCAGTGTCTAATACCTAACATTACAAAATAAAAAAAAAAAAAAAAGTTACCATGGGGGTGGGTGGGGGCTCACTGTTAAAATATAATAGTTAAAATTGAGAAGCAGAATAAAAGTCGTAGAGTGAACGAAGGACTAGCTTTTTGACATCTTTGTTGTTGGCAGGCGGGGGGTGGGTTTAATTAAGTGAAAATAATAATAGAATTAACAGGCCCAGGCACAGGACCCCCAGCTTAAAAAGAACAAATGGTGGTTCCAGAGAGCGAAAGAGATAGATGAAAGAGAGATAGAGACATAACAGGAACCTAATTCACAAGCTGAAAAAGTATGTTACAACTTAGTTGTGTCAGTTGGATTGTTAAAATGTGGGCTGGGTTTATTACAATTGTGGATTAAAAAAAAATAAGTATAAGGGCAAGGTTCCAGCCAATTAATAATTAATGAATATTATAACAGCCTGGGAAAAAATCAATGGGCATTGCGCAGCATGGGCATAGCGCAGCATAGGCATAGCAGCCAACTCAGTCTCAGTGTGTACTGGTATATAGACTCTAGTTTAATAATAATTTTATAGTATATTTATAACTAGAATCTAGTAACTAAGTAACTCTACTCTAGCCAGTCTAGAGTACTCTAGAGTCTAGACCTTCATCTTGACTAGAGATACAGAGTAGATCTAGAGACTCTAGATAGGATAGGTCTAGAGTACTCTAGACTGTCTTAGTGTTTAGACTCACTAACACTAGACCGGTCTAGTCATAGAGAGAGGGGAGTCCAGACTAGACTACACTACACTCTATGATACTCTAGCGTGTTACTGTTAGTATAGACTAGTATAGTGTTACAGTGTTAGCCGTGTTTATCATAATCATGTTACTTGTTAGGGTCTAGACAGTCTAGTACCTCTACTTTACTGACTTTTGACTCTATATTGGAAAGAATAAGTTCAATATTTTATATTTAGATCAACAATAACAAATATTACAGATCTAATTAAACCATGCCTAGGCTACTGTTTTTAATTTGTTTGAACTTTGCAAGCACGTCCCTCTTTCACTTGTTTCTAGATTTAGCTGTGCTGCTGTAGTCAAATTTGAACCAAGACTTCCCGTGAGGGACGTAACTCTGGAAATTCCGAAAGTTTATCTCTCAATGGTATCATGTGAATTTTATAAACAAAACAATTCTTCAGCTTATTTTGTTCTAGAGTAGTCATGTCATTCTAATTTAAAGGTAAGTAGATCAGTAATTTTAGTTTTGACTATAGACTAGATCTAGATATAGTTGAAAGTTAATAAATTTATATTTATCACTTTCAGTCTGTCATTTACTAGGCTATTTTAAAAAAAAACTAAATTAACTTATAAGACTTAGTCAAATTAGTGTAGTCAGTGGAGGGGTGTGTCATCCATTTTCATTTCATCGATTTGACTGTGATTAAAACTTTTAGATATATAATTTATATATCTATATTCTAGGCCCTACATCATATAGATCTAGTAAAAGTGTAACTAGACACTAACTGTAACAGTAAGATCTAGATCTATAGTGGCTATAGTCAACTATAGTAACTAGTACTATAGTCATAGTATGATAGTACTAAGTATGGTCTGTATAGACACTGTTATATATCACTGTGACTATAGCTATAGCATGTATCATATATAATGATATACTTATAGAGACTCATAGAATATTTGAATATAGACTTAGTCGACTTAGATCTGTACTATTGATATTGTAACTATAGTGACTATAGCCTACTATAGGACTATATATAGGTAAAATCCTAATAATAGTAATAAATAGATCTAGATCAGATTAGTGATTAGATCTAAATTGACTAGATATATTATCTATTAATCTATTAAATCTATATAAATTATTATCTATTTCAAGAGTAGTCTAGAGTCTAAGATTCAACTTCAGAATTAGTAGACCCTAATACCACTAAGCAAAGTCGTTCATCTAATGACCTTCAAATCCTAGCTCTGGAGACCATTAATACCTTCAAGCCCAGCGCTATTTTTGCATACACTGATGGGTTGGCATCAATAGATCCTGGAAGATCAGGCTATGGAGCCTACATCGACTTTCTTGGCTCTTACACAGTCAAAATCTTTGGACCATGTGGTAGTGTTTGCAGTTTTGATGCGGAGACCATGGCAGTCTGTGAAGCCTTAAAAGTCATTGACTCTCAACTTGGCGAGGGACATTTGAGGGCAACACAGATTGTTGTGGTCACTCAAAATCTGTTCTACAGGTTTTGCAAAGCCCCGGACCATGGCCCCCCAATATCAACACTGTCATCATGGCTTCTCATAATATTAAACAACGCTATGGCACCCCTGTAATAATGCAGTGGGTACCGAGTCATATAGGTGTGACTGGCAACACAATTGCAGACTCTTTGGCCCACCAGGGAGGGCAATTTCCACCCATTGAACAGGCTGTAAGCTTTCATCAAGCCGGGCAATAATACAAAAAACAGAAATGGAAAAGTGGTTTGAGTGCTTGGAGAAGTCCCAAAAAGCCTGTGGAGTCTGGGAGCGCATGAGGCGCCCTGACCGCACTTCCCCGTGGTGGAGGCTGTCCAGGCCTGAGCAAGCTATTATAGCACAGTGCATGACATTTCTCGCGACTATGGCCAAATTTTGATTCACAGTGCCCCCGCTGCGGGGAAGAAGAGGAAACCGTGCCTCATATTCTGTTTGACTTCCCCAGACTTGCTGATCTCCGTCTCGACAGGTCTGGGAAACCCAAAATTCTTGACCTGTATGGCGACATTTATGCACTAAGCAAGACAGCAGGGTTTCTGTCCAGGGCTTTTGCAAGAAAGGATTTGAGCCTCTCAAGCCCTCACTCTAATGGAGTTTGATGATGATGATGATGACTTCAGGATTCTTCTGGTCACACATAGATCTATCTATATTAAAATTTAAATATTAGGCCTAATTTAACAGTAATGTACAGAAAATATGTCTTATGATATAGATCAAGTAGAAGTAGAAATGTTATTCTTAAATCTCAAATAAAAAAAAAAAATAATTTTCTAGCTAAAAAATCTAGTATCTAGACTAGTTACTACATTATAGAGATATGACAGTACTAGATCTAGATTGACTAGAGATCTATATAGATCTAAATCTAGTAGACTAGACGATATAAAAAAATCAGTTTTCATACTATTCATAGCTCAAAATTTTAAAAAATTCATTATAATGATAAAAATCTAGGTCTATAAATGTATTTGTATATAATCTTAATATTAAATTGAACCTGGTATATAAAATAAAACTAAGAATGATTTAAATTTAAAGTTAAAGGGTTCTGAACAAAATCATAATATGCAGACTTATTATCAGCCAAATGACAAAATTTGACTTTTTTTTTACTAATTGTTACAAAAATTATTTTTTTTCAGTACGATGCTATGACTTAAAAAAGAAAAATATTTTCACCATGACAGACTTTTTAGCTGAAAACAATCAGTGTGGTCAAAATATTCTCCGCCTTGTCTCACGTGGGAATGCAATCATTGCTGAACTCCTGAGACTGGCAGACTTTATCCCTCCAGTCTTCTATTTAGAAACACAAGCAGACAAAACCAAGTATGGAGACATTTTGGCAGACTTTAGCTACTTTAACAGCACAGAGCTTTTTGATAGCAAGATTGAATCTAAAGTAGTAAGTAATTAAAAAAAAATTATATTTTTTTTATTTTGCAAAGTTTATCATGATCTAGAATGTAATTTAATAGATTCTTTTAAATTAAAAAGAAAGAAATTATCTATGATAAAAAAATAAGATGTCAACAATATTGATTTTAATTGCATTTATATAAAAAAAAGAAAGCTCTTGTGAGCTAGGTGGTCACATGTCAAAGCATTTGACTAACATCTGTTTAATATATCAGAGAGGAGCATTGGATGAAACCTTTGCTCCAATAATTTTTTTTTCCCCTGACCACAGACACTAGTGGACTGAGAAAGTGCTAAATATATTACCTTGATTCTTGAAGTGTAACCTAACTTTCTAAATATGTTTACTTAACATTCAAAGAGTAGTTCTTTAATGTAAAGTAATTCTGTTTATTTGGTATTCCATGTTTGTCTTTCTTGATTTCTTGACTTGTTCCTCAGGAACTGCAAGACTTAGATGAAGAGTTCCGAGAGAATAACATTGAAATACTGACCAGATTTTATCAAGCCTTTTCTAGTGTCCACAAATATGTTACAGATCTTAACCGGTGAGCACTAATAAATATGTAACACTTTTGTCTAATGACTATGCATATTTAAAGATATTAATCATTTTGTTTGATAGCAATTTAATAATTCCTTTTTTTTTCTGACTTAGTTTTCTTTACCATGGTTATGAATTTGTATAATTTCTGGCTGGTTCTGTCAAAAGTTGTCCTGGAAAATTTCTACTTGCATGTTCTTCTACAGTATATTTCATGCTTTCTAATAACTATACATAAATGAAAATATAGCAACAGAACTTTAGAAATAGGCTCATCTGATAATTGTATAATGTAGACATTATTGAAATATGCTGGCCAAGAAATTTATGTTAACGAAAATAAAGTAAACTATAAACTATCATCAGATTAGTAGTTTGACATGAACACTGGGAAAGTCAACAACAAAGAACCTTCTAAAATAATTGTGAAAGAAAAATCGCTAGAAAAATATATGGAGATGTGCAGGTTTAAACTGGAGGTAGAGCATCCAGAAAACTGCAAATTATAGAAAGGTCCTTGTAAAGTGACAGTATTAAAAAAAAAGCAGAATGTTTTGGGCAGTTCACTTCGAAAAAATGTCAGAGAATAAGTATAGGAAATAGTGTACTTGCTGGGCACTACATGACCTAAATTTTGCCTATGTGCTAAATATCTAAAACAAAATAAAATACCAAGTAGTAAAGTTCCTCATTCAGACCTTGCAATCTATAGGGCAGATGATGTGAAGGTCATCTGTTTCTCTTGCTGGGTGGGCTCAGAGGCACCTTAAAAATAAAAATATTAAATATCCCAGTCTTAACCAGGATTTCAACCGGGGACCAAGTGGAAGCCAAATGCTTTACCACCCAGCCACCATGCCTCCTGTGAGATCTAGGTAGACATTTAAATGGATGTATGGAAGCCAGCCTGGTTTTTTTTTTCATGTTATTTAGTTCCATTAAGATGGATGGAAGTAGTGCTCTTTAGTTTTAAAAAAAGTTGAATTCTCCATAATGTCAATGACGAAACAAGTTTTCTGCAGTGCTTAACATTTGACTTTCAGTCATTTTCAGACAAGTTATTGTCCCTTGAATTAGTCATTGTTCCTTGAATGATCTTGTTTTGTTCTACTGTTTCAATTAATTTATATTTATGAAAGTTATTTTTTTTGTCCACTCAAGTTATCTTGAGGACTTGGAGGAAGGTGTCTACATTCAGCAGACCATGGAGTCAGTACTTCTTAATGAGGATGGAAAACAATTAATGGTTAGTGTACACTTATTTTTACTGGGACAATGTAACATTTACAATTGAAGTACTAGGTGACCACTATTTTATAATGAATTATTTGTATTGCTCCCAACAGGATCAATAATTGACTGCTATTATAAGCTGAATGGCTACCCAGAGTGATTTGTCTCATAAAGCTATGATAATGGGCACCATTGCTGAATATTTAATCGGATTCCAATAGATTGTTAGGAAGCATGGTGGCTGAGCGGTAAAGCGCTTCACTTCTGAACCGGGGGTCCCAGGTTTCAATCCTGGTGTAGACTGGTATTTTTTATTTCACAATCCATGGGCATCTCTAAGTCTACCCAGCTCTAATGGGTACCTGACTTGAGTTGGGGAAAGTAAAGGCGGTTAGTCCGTGTGCTGGTCACATGACACCCTCGTAAACCGTAGACCACAGAAACAGATGACCTTTACATTATCTGCCCTATAGACCGCTAGGTCTGAAAGGGGAACTTTACTTTACAATAGATTGTTGATCTATTCCATAATGTTGTCATCTCTGCTTGTTTTTTGCTTGTTTTATTCCCATGTACTGGTCTTTGCAAAACATTTTGAGCTTTATGACACTAAAAATGTCACCAAAGCTTTTTTTTGTTTCATATAGATCTACTAATCTTTGCTGTTTATTCATTTTTGTTTTAAAGGTCCCAGTAATGAGTTATCAAAGCTTAGTTTTTTAAAATTTTTTTTTTCACAGTGTGAGGCATTATTTCTTTATGGAGTTATGTTACTAGTTATTGATACAAGAATAGATGGTATAATTAGAGAAAGAATTTTGGTCTCCTACTATAGATACAGGTTTGGATAAATACAACTTTTATCTCTCTCTCTCTATATATATATAGATATATATATATAATATATATGAGGACAATATAAAATCTGGATAAATATAAAATAAATTCTGAAGGGACTGTTCTACAATCGTCTCTTAAGTCACTGTTCTACAATCATCTCTTAAGTCACTGCTCTACAATCATCTTTTAACTCACTGTTCTACAATCATCATCTCTCTAGTGCTCAGAAAGCAGCAGCAGGAGACTCCAACATTGATGATGTCTGTAAACTCTTGAGAAGTACTGGGTTTACCAACGTTCCAGGTGCTAAACGTCCTCAGCTTTATCCAGAATCTTTTTTCAAGTAAGTTTCCATGAAAACTAAAGTCATTTACTAGCAGCAAATATGTCATCAATAAATCTTTTCAAAAGAAAATGAAATTTGCTTTTTAGATAAATAAATTAAATAATAATGAGCTTGGCTACCTAACTAGGATGCTTGAGTTCGGATCCTGACTCGAGCAGGGTTGTGTTTGCTGAGGCCCTAAAGGCAGCATGGAAACCTTCACCCACAAAATATATTTGTATATTTAAAAGAAAATGTTTTCATTTTTCAATCATGATATATACACTTCTCCAATTTTACATTAAGCTTTTATTTTCTGTTGCTTGTGCCTAATAATTTTTTGGCAACATTCGTTCATTAGTTTTGCATCACACTCTAATTCATCACTTTTTTTTTTTGCTTACAGCCGAGTGCAAATAAATGCAGAGTATGTTGACATGGTGATTGGTAGACTACGTTCAGACGACATTTACAACCAAATAGCTGCATACCCTCTTCCAGAGCACCGCAGCACAGCGCTGGCAACACAGGCTAGCATGTTGTATGTGATCCTGTACTTCCAACCAGACATCTTGCACAATCAGCAAGCCAAAATGAGGGAAATAGTGGATAAACATTTCCCTGACAACTGGGTATATACTTTTTTTTTCCATTTTGCTTTGAGAGTTGTTTTTTTTAACAGGAAGTGTTACAAGGGAGATAATAGATTAGAGATTCTTCTGAATAATTGGATTTGTTTAGAGAGTTTTTGTTTTGTGCATTAAGTTAAACAAGGGAGATTGGAAATAAAAGATTCTTCTGAATAATTGATATGTTTTATGGAAGGCTTACCATTTGAATATTGTAACGTATGAATGAGGTAGATCCAAGGGTGTTTCCACCATTGTAAATGAGCATTCTATATTATTTTACTTCCATTTATTTTATTGTTTTTTTTTAGCTTTTTCCATTTTTTGTTACATGTTTCTTTTTTAAAAATATCTTATATTATATAATACAGATATTACTTCAAAAAAGAAGATGATTACATCCTACGCGTCATGCATTTAGTCATGCATATCAACCAATGACCTAAATTCTGCCAAGTCACTGGTTTTCCTGGCTAGCTCAGGCAACCCATTCCATGCTCTAATAGCATTAGGGAAGAAGGAACATTTGTACTAATTTGTCCTAGCATATGGAACGAGGAATGCTAAATATACTTTTAAAAGAATTATTAATTTTTTATTTTAAATATTATCAATTCAAACTTTTTTACAAACTTTTGACTGTTACAGAGCTCATGAGGATTAAGCCAAGTATTTTAAAATAAAAACACCATTTTAACTTTGTTATGTACACAGTTTTATGGTCCTCAATTTTTATTATCATAAAGCTAAATGTTTTTGTCAGGTGATAAGTGTGTACATGGGTATGACTGTCAACCTGCTAGATGCCTGGCACCCATACAAAGCTGCCATGACAGCCCTCAACAACACTTTGTCAGTGACGAACATCAGAGAACAGGTTTGAATGACTAAATATATTATGTCTCTCGTATAAATCTGTATATACAACCATGCATGTACGCCAACTCTCTAACTCTCCTCCTGATGTAAACACACTATGATTAGACAGGCTACATAAAGGGGATATTAAATATACTAACATACAATAATTAATAAGCTTTTTGAGCCCCTGAATTCACTCTTATAATAGTTGTTCTACATCTATTATACTAGTATCTAGACTCTAGATAAATCTAGATCTGAATATATGTAGGCCTACAAACAAATGTTTTTATTAAAAAATAGATTATGTCGATTAGCTATTTTGATAGCTTCATTTATACTATTTTTTTACATTCACGCATTTGCTTTCTTATAACATTATTATTTTGTTTAATTGTTTCCAAAACACTCTCAGTGACTATATCGACAGTGATACTCAAATTTAGACCCAACGGTCACGGGTAATATATGGCTAGTATTACATTAAAACTTTAATGCAGGAATTCGAATGACATCTCTTGTCATTAACATTTGTTCCATATAAATAACCTATTAAGGATTAGCAATGAATAAACAAATATTTGTCACTAACTGATGCTTCAATTATTTGACAGTCCATCAAGTATGCTCAGAAAGTAGATAAACTCAAGCCAGTCTTGACCAAGTACTTGAAGGAAGGTGTTCTCAAAGAAGAGTTTGTCCTCGACTCCATACAAAAACTAATGAATGTTCTCAGGGAAGGAAATGTAACGCTCCGTTGGCTAATGCTTCATTCCTCTGCCCTGACCCCTAGTGAGTAGAAAGCATCTATTTGAGTTATTATGTAATATATCAAAGAAGAAAATCTGTTTCTGATAGATGAAATCCGCAAAGAAAGGTCACAGTAAGCATATATCAGTGAAATTTTTACTAAGCTTATATCAGCTCTCTCTGTCTGTCTGTCTGGTAAAAAGTGTGTACACGTAATTTCTCCCACACCCATTCTCGGATCAAGCTGAAACTGAGCACAATTATTCATTGATATAAACAAGACAGGAATCAATAAAAAAAAGTATCCAATTAGACATGAATTACTGGTAGTTAATTATTTTGTTTTATAGCAACAAGGGAAACTAATACATCAGTATTCACATATATGGCTAAATTTGTTGTGTTTAGTCTCCTTAAATAATTGTTAACACTATTTCTCCCTCGCACATTGTCTGATCAAGTTGATACTTTAAACAATCATTTATTGTACCAACAAAACATGAATCCATAAATAAAAATACTAAATTAGTCAATTAATTATTGGTAATTAATTATTTTGTTCGATATCAAAAAGGAAAACAATTTGTACATTATTAGTAGACATAGTTTTAATAACAGAGTTCTTCCCCTTAGATAAGCTTTGTTTTTTTTTTTCAATGATTTTTTTTTATTTTACTTATTTTCAAAATATTAAATATATATGCTTGCAGAAGAAATTGATTAAAACATTCAGCCAAGTGTATATGAAAGGCTTCCATTAATATATATATAAATTTTGTAATCTAGTGGTAACACGTAATTAAAAAAGCAAATAATTTTTGGGAACTGGATAGAAGAAAGTGGAAATGTGTCATGTGTTAATTGTACAAGGTTTAAAGGCACAATGGCTGGTGTGGTACATTGTTAATGGCACAGTCCCTATTGATAATGTTCATGAACACAAGGCTAGTTGATGCTATGACAAAGTGGCTGATGTTACAATGGTAACAGCACAATGTTCAATAGTACTGTCACTAACAGAAAAGTAATTAGATGTTCCTGGGTTTGAACAAGTGGCTGCCTGGCTGCTGCGAGGTGTTAACTTCGGACAAGTCATCACCATGGTCTTGAGTTGAAACAGCCCATGCCATTGCCTACCATTTGTAGGAGGTTTGTGTTTGGGTGCAATAATCTTTCTTTAAGAAGAGACATCCAAAACTATTAAAACATATTATTTTTGAAGTGTCACATTAGTACGTTATTGTTTATACAATCAATGCAATTCAATTTGGCCTGCTCTAAAACTTCTATTAATTATAATATTAATGAATATTAAAATTCATTTTCCTTTGACAAAATAAATCGAATCACCATGAAAGCCCAATTTATTTTTCTTTAGATGAAATTTGATGCTTAGACGCAATATGGTTTAAATTGTACATGTCTCCTAGATTTAATATGTTTGACTTTTATTTTTTTCTCTGCATTGTAGGTTTTAACCAGCCAGGTAATTCTCTCCCCTAGAGTTACTGAACCTGAACATGATGCTTCTTTAAATATTTGCCCTCTTATCTTACTTTCTGATTGACTGGAATGAGATCCAGTATTATACTAGACTTACAGCATTATTATTTTTTAAAAGAAAATATTTACAGCTTAGAATGTATTTAAACTGCATTTAAAAGTTTAATAAATTAATGCCCTTTTTGTTTGTGTATTCAATATATAAAAATAGAAACGTATTTGAACTATTTAATAATATGCCTAAGATATTAGTCTTCTTTTTTGAGGGAACATCTATTATTTATATTAATTGTGTCTCTTTATTTGTTTCTAGCATCTTCAATCCTTGACACATCGTGTTGCATTGGGGGGTTGTAAAGAGGGAAGAACATGGTAGTGCAATGCAAATAAAATTATTATATTTTTTTTTGCACTAAAGGAGGTTCACATTTTAATTTTTATGTGTTATCTTAATCTTCTTCTGTCTTTTAAACCTTGTTTATTCATGACGCCCCAGGTGATGAACTAATGAACCCTTACTGCATCATCTGTATCGCTCATTCAAACATCAGTCGGCTCTTCATACGATTTTTTTTTTATGATCTCTTGATCTTTGTTTTTTTTTTTTAAATTTGCTAAAGAAGAGTTACCCCTCCCACTTTCATTACAGTATAATTTTTTTTTTCCATGCCAGAATTAAATCCCAATTTAATTGATATAAATGTATGTGTTTTAAATTCCCATTTGTTGACCTCGTTATCCTTTTTAAAGACTTTCGTTGGAACAATATTTTTTTCCCCAATATACAGATTATGAGCTAAAGACATTGTTGATTGAAATTCAAACTTTTCTCATTCATGAACTTGATCCTCCTATCCAGAAGTATTTTGTTTTTATTCCTGTATCTTGTTAGAGAACACCAATCATCATCTATATTTCATCCACTAAAATTTGACTTTTTTTTTTTTGGTTTTGAATGCCATGAAATATCTTGGTAGATCTTTTTTAACAGAATACATACAAAAAATGCAAAGCTTAATTGATCTGTCATTTGGATATATGCCATATCAATCTTTCAAAAGAATTATAAGTCAATACTTTTCGTCTATTTAGCAAAATGTTTACATTTGGATTTTTTACCCATTTGCTCTAGCAATTTAGATGTTTTTGCTATTAAAACTCATAAAATGTTTAACTTTTTTTTTTTAGGAAACATATTTGTTTGATGATAATTTGAGAGGGTATTTGTATTTCAGCCGCTGAACTCAACAAAAGGATCAAACAGATCAGGGAACAGGTGTTGACTGACTGCAGGTTTAAAGCCCTGACTGTCTTTGAGCTTTTGCTAAATATAGCCCAGTTTGAATTCAAACTCAAAGAGGTAAAGACAAAGTCATCAGTTGTTCTTTTAGTTCTGTCCCCAAATTTCCCTAGTATACCTACTTGTAAGATTGAATTTTAATTAAACAGCAGTAAGCCATTACTTGGTGAGAAAAAAAAATGTCTTGTGTATTCAAGTAAAACCCAAGAAAATCACATCTTATAGTTTTTCTGAAAATATAAAAATTCAGATTTGACATTTACCAGCAAGGGACCAGTTGTGTCACATTTATATTTTATTTGTGTATAGGTACTTGTTTTGAGTACTGTAATGAATACTTTTATTATTTTTTAATTAATGTCTTCAGCTGTTCAAACAAATGTTGGTAGAGAAAGAGAAGAAATGGGAACAGTACAAAAAAGAAGGAGCAGAAAGGATGCAGGAACTAAGTGAAGTGTACTCTGGGACCAAACCTCTGACCCGAGTGGAGAAAAATGGTTTGTTTTAGTTTATTTACATTTGCTGTTTCTTAGATGAAGTACTTATTATTTAATACTTTTTTTTTTTAGATGAGGAAAAATACCCAAACAATCTTTATAAAAATGCTTTTATTTTTTAAATGATAATTTTTTAAATCCACATTTTATTTATCAGATAATCTTCAAGCCTGGTTTGCAGAAATGAGCAAACAGATTAATTCTCTGGGTTATGACGACTCTACATCCGCTGGGCGAAAAATAGTTCAACTTATCCAGGCCTTGGAGGAGGTAACATTTTTCAAAAAAGTCCTTAGTGCAGGAAATATTTAAGATGGAGAAACTTGATTCGCACAGTTATTATAATGTTTATAACATTTTATAATTTGTTTCACCACTTCTTTCTGTTTATCTTAATGTTGTTAAAAAAATAATAGATAGCTTTGGTTTAAGTCAGCTTGCCAGTGTGAATTTCATCTTCTGCTAACTTGACCTTCCCCTTCTGTCTGTCCCAAGGTCTGTTGGATCTTTGGGGCACTACAAGTGTCACTGTGCAATGTTTCCATTGTCCCATCAATATTAATAGTAATAGTGAAAGGATTCATGAAATGCTGTTCTTGTCATACTTGGTCAAAGCATTCCACTGATCTTAGTCATCCACATCCGAAATAGTAGTCATGATTTGTTTAACTAGAAAACCAAGATGTAATTGACTAACTGTAACTTATTGGTTTTGTTTCAAGGTGTTAATCTTAAAAGAATCAGTTGACCCAAATAATGCACAGAATTTTATGCTTTTGTCATTCTTATGTACTACAATGTTATTTTCATTTGCATGAATTAAAAGAAATTATTTTATCTTAACAAATACTTTCTTGAAATATTTGTTATTTTCTTCAAGGTACAAGAGTTTCATCAGCTGGAGAGCAACCTTCAGGTCCGTCAGTTTTTGGCTGACACTCGGCAGTACCTACACCAGATGATTCGAACCATCAACATCAAAGAAGAAGTACTGATTACCATCCACATTGTTGCAGACCTGTCCTATGCGTGGAACATCATGGACACGTAAGTTTATTGTCTGCTAGCTACTTTAGCTGTAGGGTTTGTAAAGTAAGGAGAATTCCTGATATCGAATTATTTTACAATTTCTATGACAATATACCTTCATGGACTATCCCAAGGTAATCAAAAATATACCTTATATCTGTTGGTCTATCCCTGTTAACTTTTATATGTTTCTAAATATTTAGCACTATTAACCTGGGGTAATATTTTTTTTCTGAAAGAACACCTGTAAAATATAACATTTATCAAGAAACTTAAAATAATCTTTTAGCGCTGTGTCTGTGTTGTCTCTATTTTAATAGCAGTTTGAATAATTGTTTAATTCATGTACTCCTTCTTCTATCGTCGTGTTTGTGTTTGTAATGTTATTACAGCGCCTTGAGCCTACATTTTGTTTGTTAACAGCGCTTTATAAATAAAATTATTATTATTATTATTATTACTCCATAACATTTTAAAAACCAATACCAGTTTTTATTAAAACAGTCTCTCTGCTTAATCCCATACTTGTTTGATGGTATATATGCAGTAATGGAGTTTGGACTGTGCTATGTTGAGCTGTGGAGCCAGCAGCCACACACCATTTAAACATTTAACATACCAAAATATAGCACTATGTCCCATTGTAGATAAAAAAATCAAGGTAATCATGCTGTTATATTGTCCTATGTCTCAAGTCTGCTCTATTTTCAGTTACACAGATAACATGCAACAAGGAATCAAGCAAGATCCAACTTTAGTTATCAAACTCAGAGCTACATTCCTTAAAGTAAGCCTTAAAAATGTTGTATTTTTAATCTGAAGGCAATCTAACATTCTTAATATTAGCCAAATTTATAGTTAAGAGTCTTGAGGGTTTTCATGTTTGTCTGTTTTTTAAATAATTTTTTTACAGTAAAAAAAAACAACAAAATACAACCTGATGTTACGTTCTCTAATGAGGTTGAAGCTAACAGTCTTTTTATCTTGACATAAATATAGGCAACCACTTTTGATGCTTCTGCATCAGGCAATGATCCAGGGCAGAACAATTGCACAGTATAGGACTGGCCACTGTCTTGTTGGTTCAATGACTCCCAATGCTATACTGTGGAAAGTCTTAGGAGACATTGTCACTATTCTTGTATGAGTGTCCCCAACTTTGAAAGTAAGGGAGGACATATCTGGAAAGTCATTAAATCTGTATAGAGGCTGTCAGTCGTTATGATGTACTGCTTTATTTCTTGCTTGAGCACTATGAAAGGAGTTGTCTTTCCTGCTCTGATCACAATCAAGTTCATCTCAGGTGTTGGATATTTCATAATTAAAAAATTGTTTCACAGCAACATACTATGTGACTCTTGTCTTAAAAAGCAGTGTTTAGTGGATAATTTCATTGTTCCAAAATGTAATGTGTTGAAAGGTTTCTTGTTTTGAGTAATTATTATTCAAGCAGACAAGTTTGATTTTTGAATAGCCCATCTTCATGCTATCATAGCTCACTCAGTAGACTCAGGGTCCGCATTCCATAGTGGGGGATAGGCTTGTGTGAATTCTTTCTGCACTGCATCCAGGTACTTAGAAAACAAAAACTCTATTAAAAAATTACAAAATGTGTATGTGATATTATTCATTGTGAGAAAGTGAAGTCAGTCATAGCAATTATCTTGTGGGAACTATAAATAATCTTATTATATTGCATTGTATTTTTGTTACAAGCAACCAATCAGTAACAACAATATCACACCTGGTATTAATTTTCTAGGTTCATTTATTTTAAGAATTTGCAATGTTTGGTTGGTTGTTGCTAAAATTTACTGATTATGACAATGATTATCGTGAGTACAGTTTAATTCCATTTAAAAAAACCTAGATGGCTTCTGCTCTTGATCTGCCACTGCTGAGAATCAACCAAGCCAACAGCCAGGACCTACTCAGTGTCTCACAATATTACTCTGGGGAACTAGTCTCTTACGTCAGGAAAGTTTTACAGGTAACATTTCACTGTTCCTTTAGATTCAACTTTCTTATGCAGCTACCATCAGCAGTCTAGTTTACTTATCCATTACCTGCCACTATGGTAATACTTCATTGGCACAATGGCATCGACTAAATAGACTTATTAAAACATCTTTGTATATCACTCAAACACTTTTTCATGAAAGATGCCTTTCCAAAACACGCAGACAATCCTCACCCATTAAACCACATCCTGTTACATCAGATCTGGATGAAGTGGTCAGCTTCTCTGCATTAAGGCTAAAACAGAAAGATTTAAAGCTCCTTAATTCCTATTTTAGTCAAGGTCACTTTTCGTCACCCAGAAGTACACGGAAGCCTAATTTTCTAAGTTTCTTTTGTGTTTGAATGTTTTTTATGTTTGCATTTATATTGTTATTGCTATTGTAGTTATGCTGAGGTGGACATTAGTAGTCAAACTGAATTTTTATTTGTTCGGACCAATAAATTATCTTATCTAATTATTACCCTGTAATATTCTTCAACTTCTCTATGAGCACCACAACCTTCTTCTGAAGAATTATTTTTTGACAGATCATATACCAGTACCAAAACAATGTTTAGTGCCCTGACTAACATCATCTAGGTATATACTATATGACTTTTTTTTTTCCTGACAGATCATACCCCAAACAATGTTTAGTTTACTGGCCAACATCATCAAGCTAATGACCCACTCCATCAAAGAAGTGCCCACCAGATTGGAAAAAGACAAGATGAAAGAGTATGCCCAGTTGGATGAAAGATACCAGGTCAGTATGTCTTCAATGTAACCAGCTAGATAAGAGATATCTCAGTTCATTATGTCTTGTTGAATGAGAGACATTAGGTCAGCATGCCTTATTGGATGAGAAATATCAGGTCAGTATGTCTTCAAATAAATGTAACCAGCTAGATAAGAGATATCTCAGTTCATTATGTCTAGTTGAATGAGAGATATATGGCAATTATGCCCAGTTGGTTTAGAGATATCAGGTCAGTATGCCCAGTTGGTTTAGAGATATCAGGTCAGTATGCCTAGTTGGATAAAATGTATCAGCTAAATATGAATGGCGAGATGAGACATGTCGGCAAGTTTGCCCTGTTATATATCAGGTGGATGTAATAAGCTTTATAAGTTCAATCTTCTTAGACAGTCTACTATCATTAGCTTAGCAGAAAGTAGAGGATACTCTGCAGGACATTTTTTTTTTATTGAACAGGAATGCAGAATATTTAAGAAAACTATGATTTCGTCTTTTGAGAACAGTTTTTATTTACATTTGTAACATCGATTGTTTATTGTCATTTTGTGGATGGAAGATTTTGAAAACTCTAGACTACGTTTTATTCTCTCAGGTGGCCCAGCTGACTCATGCCATCTCTGTGTTCACTGAAGGAATGCTGATGATGAAGACAACACTTGTGGGGATTATCAAGGTAAATCTAGTTATAAGAAAATATCAACAGATTGGTTAGTCAATGATCAGTCGAAGTAGTTCCATCAAGTAAGCAATGCTGAATGAGTTGTTAACATCACAGAGCATTTTATCAAAGACTAAACAATGCAAAGTATTCCCTGCGCAAGTCTTCCTTTCCTTCTCAAATAGTGAACTTCAATGCATATTAAATAGAAGAAGGTTTGATGTTATGCTTAGAACATGGTAAATGAGGAAACAATACAGAATTCCTTAATGCTTAATTTTATTGCTTACATTATATTTATAATGTTATTCAAATAACTGAGAGCTATTTTTATACCACATTTCATAGTTTAAACACACAGACTATTGCTTTTCTTTTTAATATTGTATGGTATATAGATTTAATTATAAAAGATCTAAATTCCAACTACATATGATAATGATAATAATTATAATAAGGCTTGTCTTCAAGTTCGAAGATTAGTTATATCAGTACATTATTATTAAATCATATTATTGGTGCCACTTTTATCATAATAAGACTATGTAGATTGATTCAAAGCAGTTGTTAAAAGATGGCATTAGATGTTATTAAAAATAGAGCCATAACACGTAATAGATATATTTAAAATACAAATAAAATAGTATTAAATCAGTTCATTATCATTGAATCAGTATATTCTCAGTGCCACTATTATCATAATAAGACTGTATTCCCTATGTAGATTGATCCGAAGCAGTTGTTAGAAGATGGTATCAGGAAAGAACTGGTGATGCAGGTCTCCCAAGCCTTACACAGTGGTCTCATGTTTAACACTAAAGCTAAGGTAATATTCACTGTAGATTTAACTTTTGCCCGTTTTGGAAGCTTTAGACTTATTCATGTAGGAAATTATGAAAAGGAATTAATATTAGTGGCAGACTGAGCAAAAGTAAGAACTGGTTTAAGCAACAATGAATTCTCTCCCTTCCATTATGTGACTCTGGCTTTCTAAATGAAACTATTATTTATAATCTTTTTTTTTAACTCTGAATCTTTTGTTTCAGGAATAGTTAAGCAGTAGTTGTAAACACTTGAATTCTAATATAAATGTCTCATGGCAAAGTGTTTCACCAATTTTTATGGAATTTTTTTTCTATTTTAAAAAGTTAAAATACAATTTTTAAAAAATTACATGTTATTTGGTAGAGAAATATATATATATATATGTTGTTTTTTTCAAAGAATTATAACATGTAGAAAACATATGTAACTGAGGCACGTTATGTTACAGTAACAATTTGTGAACTATTTTACCTTTCTGAATATTTGTATACTTAGCAACATACAGTAGTATTTACTACTAGTCGACCGGCGGCATAGCATACACCGTTATTTTGCAGGGCCAACCTTAGGCCACTGCAACCTATTTGACCACAGTGGGCCCAGCACTTTTATAGGACCCGCGATAATTTTAGGTGTATAAATTATTAAATTAAACCATTTTATAACTTAAAACATTTCCCGAGGCCTCCTGTCAATTTAACAGGAGGTCCTGGAAATCTCCTGAAATTGCAAAATATACCGAAAAGTCCTGGAAATATCCGGAAATTATTAAAATCTTTTGAAAACTCATACCAATCTCCTGAAATATACAGACGAAAGTTCTTTTTTTTTCACTTTTAAATTACCTAGGATCTCTCCCTCCGTCCGAGTTGCAAAAATAAAAGAGTGATCTTTCCATTGTGTCCAAACTCTTGAGCGTGCCCTGTCGCTTCAATAGTTACTACAGAGTAGATTACTCTCCCCCCCCCCCCCCTTTTTTTAACGTGAGGTAGAAATAAATAAAAAAAAAAGAGTGATATTGCAACGGTCCTGCCCTACTATTTTGTGACTACATGTTTCCCCCCCCCCCCCCTCTTGTTTTCTCGTGGACTATCCGCAGAGTGATCTTTCCTTACTCCTTACTACTAGTTTAAACTGTTGAGGGAAGAACAGAAGTATATATATAGATAAAAGACTTTGAAATCTGGTTTAATAAATGGTGTATAGTTATGAAGAAAGTAGTTTTCATATTTTATTTTAAAAATTAAAATCAAAGGATTTGCTTTAAGACCAAAAGTAGCCATTACATTTATTTTGAGCACAATATGGCCAGTGGTGAAATTGGATTTTAAGCAGTGTTGGTAGTTTTCAGATCTTAATGTAAAAGACAGAAGGAAACCAGACAGGTCAAAACCAATAGCTGCTTTTTACTACTTCATCAGCACAGAATTGAATGTACATCTTTATGTAAAGAAAAAACTAAGTACTCCATTTAGACCCTGTGATCTATAGGGCATTTGATGTAAAATCATCTGTTTATATGGCAGATGGTTAACTAGGGTGTTATGTGGCCAGGGCAACAATTAACTGCTTTTACTTTCCCCAACTAGTGTCAGGTACCCATTAGAGTTTGCTGGAATTAGGGACTTCAACAAAATTCCAACCTGAGACCTCTATTTTTGGAAGCCAAGCTACTCAGTCACTAGATCTCCACATACTTATGAGTCTTAAGCAAATTATTACAAAGGTATTAGAGGTGTAAGCATTTAAATTTAATTCAAATAAGAAGAACGAGCACCAGTGTCATGGCTAACTAACTGTTACAGAATTTCTTTGTATCCCAATTGGCTTTATTTATTATGTCTGATAAATAGCATGTTTGGATATAGAAAGCCTGTAGAGATTGAATGTATTTATTATTTCAAAGGTTAGCGAGCTGCTTCCCAAGCTACAGTACCTGGGAGATCAAATGGATGGATTTCGCAGATCGTTTGAGTACATTCAGGACTATGTGAATATTTATGGTCTGAAAATTTGGCAGGAAGAAGTTTCAAGAATCATCAACTACAATGTAGAGCAGGAATGTAACAGTTTTCTTAGAACCAAGGTAAGATAACTCTATGGCCACTTTGCAAAGAATGTAAAAGTTTTGTTAGACTAAAGAAAAATTCAGAAATAGCCTTTTGCTTTTTATAAACATTGTGAACATATAACTGAATGACATTTGCATTAAAGTACAGATTTAGTAAAGTAGTATATTTGCTTATAATTTTAACTTTGGTTCATTTCAGACTATTATTATGGTAGTATTAAAAACTACCCATTGAACATTGACTTCACGTTTTTATTTAGGAAGTAATTTATGAATAAATAATCATTCAGTCAGTAACATTTTTATGTTACCATCTAGTGTCTACACTTTTATTTATTGTACAACTTCTATGAAAAATCGATTCCATGCTCAAGAACAATTATCTGGGGCAGTAAACAGTATGCTCTGTGAGGCTGGCATAATAGAATTCTGCTGTCTCTGTGGCCTGCAGCTTACAAGGATCTTGATTAACCCTTTTTTTTATTAGCACATTTAATGAGAAGCATGTAATAGGTGTCCAACATCCTCAACTCAGACCCAGGACTTAAGATTGGGTGACCTACCATTCAGATCACAACTAACCCTTTACTTAGTGTGAAGCTCTCATTGTCGACTATTGGGTATTCTCAACTTGTAAAGCTACAGAAATGAAGTTTATTACATCCTAGTACAAATCTCCTGCAGGGCAACAGGGAATGACAGTGGGCAGGGTTCAAACCCATGAGATTCTTAGTGACAGTTTTAAGTGCATTCCAGAGAACCTTTTTGTTAATATATTGCACGCATAGCATGTTATATGTCATTTGATTTTTCCCTCCAGGTCCAGGACTGGGAAAGTGTCTACCAATCTAAAGCCATTCCAATACCAAGGTTCCAACAGGTGGATGATGCCAGTGTCAATTTCATTGGACGCTTAGCCAGAGAAATCATTCGGATAACTGATCCAAAGTAATCCCCTTTTTTTTTTTCAATGCATTGACCTTAATTTATAGCTAAAGTTTTAATTTTTAAATATTTTTTTTTTGCTTTCATTACTTTGATACATTTTTAGTTTTAAGCAAACTAACACTTAATAGCTGAATGTTGGATAGCTTAATTAGTAACAGTTTTGGTGTATTTGATATTCATAAAATTATTATAACACATAGTCATGAATAAAGAAATATAAGAATCTAACAAATATGTCAACTACCTGAAATGCCAATCCTTGCTAGAAGCCCAATTTACTATTTCCTTTTTGTTTTAACAATGTTTTTGACAATTAAAATGTAAATAATTTGTTGTTTGTTTTTAATACATATACTAGTATGCTGATAATGTCTCCTAGCAGCTTTGTGGTTTGATTTTTGTAACCACACTGCTTTTTGGTTTGCAAGAAAATAGAATCATTTATCATGAATCACATTTTGTTTTGCTATCTCACGCTTTAATGCAAAACAAACTGGATAGTATCAATTTTCTCCCCTGCAAAGAGCAATCTACTATCTTCCAACTAAGAACAGGAAATACATCTTTAAATTGGCACTTTAACAGAATAAATCCCACTCAACTGTAGACACTGCACCCACCCTTATGAAACTGTGAATCATATCCTCTTTGAATGTTCTATGTTAATCCACCTTAGGCAGACCCTACTACCACATAACATAACTAACACTCTTGTATAGCTGTGTAGAACAAAAGAAACAAACAGCATGTTTTTTTTTCCTTGGAACAGACTTCAAATGAGTCTACAGCTCAGCAGTAAAAATTGGCTTTTAGAAGAAGTCACAAGTTTTACCCCAAAAAGTTTTCCAATAAATTAAAAATGTGATTTTTAACGCATTTAATAATTTATTATTATAATTTAATTTATAGAGCGCTTTTAACAAACAAAATGTAGGCTCATGGCTCTGTGATAATTTATGAAATAGTGTATTAGGATTCTAAGAAATATAAAGCAATGGAAAAGTCTGAAACAGAACCTTTTGATGACTGAGGAACTACAGCAAATAAATATGCTATTGCTGTTGTTTCCTCCACTAGGACAACATGTTATGTGGACCAGATGAAAGCCTGGTATGACATGAAAACCAAGCAAGAAATCATCAACAGGACTTTGTTTGATAAGATTCACGTAAGTTCATCATTGTGTTACAGTTTACTAGGCACCACATTACACAATCCAAAACTGTTCAAAGAGTACCAGTACTACCCTATATTTGTTGGTTATAAGTTTTGTACTCATAAATATAATATAGCATAATGGAAACTATGGACATACCGGTTGGTCTATATACATCCCATAGTTTGCTGTGTGGTTGTGAAATGTACATTAGAAAACTTTACAAGTATCTCAATTTAAACCTCAAGAAAACAAACAGTACCGATGATAGTACTTTATGTACCAGTAATTTACACCACCAGGCTTTACACATGTGGATATTATATTTTTATTATATAAGAATGCAGGTTGTAAGATTTTGTTTTTACTTATTTTGTAATTTGTGTGTGTTATAAAGAGAAAAAGTAGTTTTTCATTTTACTTCTTCAGAAAGCTGTGGGCAGTTTTGGCTTGTGTGGTCTGGACAGACTCTTGTGCTTCATGATTGTCAAAGAGCTGCAGTCATTTCAGACTTCCTTTCAGCGCTTTGTTCTAAAAGACAAATCTATGATGGACTTGTTTGCTCAGTATACTAAGGCATTTAGTCCACTCCAGGGTCTTATAAGTAAGTGTCCTGTTAGAGAGATAGATAAAAACAAGTTTGTTGGATTTAGGTTCATAAAACAGTTATGTTCATCTAGCTTTAATGATTTCATGTTTTTTTGACAGACCAGCCTCAGAAATTTTACAGCCAGCTTCTTGCTAAAACCAGTCGAATTTTGCCATCATATGTTGATATTATTCTAAAGGTAAGTTGATTACTTAACTGAATGTGTCTTGTAAACTTTAAAAAAAAAAATTGGATTAAAAAGAAACGAAATAAAAATTTGTATAAATGTTATTTATTTTAGTTAATTCTTCTTTCATAGAATAGAACTCTATGCACATTGTTTAAAATGGAGAATGAATCATTTGAGTGTATCTCCATTTCCCCAAGTTTTTTTAGTTGAATTATTTCATTTACTCAATGTTACTTTAACAAGGTTGGTCAGATGCAGCTGCTGAGACGTCAGATAGCCTATGAACTCAACACCTCTTGTAAATTTGACTCTAAGTTTCTTGCCAGTTCCCTGCAGAATTTAAACAGGTAAGCCTTTGCTTGCTCTTAAAACAGTTGGATGTTACCTGTTTTGACCTTCAGTATAAGCAACATAGCCAGTGGCCAATGAAGAATTTATTGAGTTTTTATCCTTTTGAGAATTGTGTTTCTTATTGCACTAAGAAAAATGTTTCTCTAGAGCGAATACATTCAGAAGAATGCCACTGTAGAAAGTAAATATGTTATGCTGCATGAATGTATTTATCTAGTAATATAGCTTTCTAATTGGCTCTGTGTTCGTAACAGTGCATTACTAGCTGATATTGAAGAACACTACAAGGATCCCAGCAAGCCCTACCCCAAGGATGAGAACCCTCTCATGTATGAACTCACAAGTTACCTGGAGTCTTCAGGGTTCCATAACCCACTAAGGAAGGTAACTATTAGAATTTCAATAGAAACATCTCAAATAGTCACAGCTTTTTTGTTATCATTGAAGTATTTTTTGTGTGTTTAAAAATTGTCACATGGTTTATAACAAAATCATAAATCAATAAGAACATCATTACTATCTTGTGAATTATCTCCAGCTTTTTTAACTAGTAAGCAAATAATTTCTAAAAAATATTCCACCACATTTTATTACATAAGATGTTCAATGTTTTTAATTGTTTCCCAATAAACTCTATTTACAAAATGTTTTTCTGTACGTGTACACCAAATACAACAACACTTGCGTGAATAGAGTTGTTTAAAAAAAGAGATTTTTGCTACAATCTTACAGATATATACTGTTTCCAGTGTTTTCTTTGTTGTTCTACTCATCTGTTAATAATTTATTTTCTTTGAAATAAAATAGCTTTATACAATATTTATAAAATAAATAGTTTAATGCTATGAAAAATGTATACTTGTGATTAATACTTAACTTGTCTAGTGATGTTTGTAAAAAAAAAAACTAAGACATAAAAAAAAATTTTGGTCAAAGTAAAAAGTCTTGAGGAGAATGAAGTTAGTAGGAGAAAATCTGTAAATCATGCTATCATCATTTAGTTTCAGATTTTAAAAAACTAATTTATGTCAGAGAGGATGTTTGTGTTTCAGATCTACATCACAACTCCAAGGTTGCCCTACTTTCCACTGTCCACTTTCCTCATAACCATCTCACAGCTGAGCAAACTGTATTATTTTAAATCTATCGGTAAGTTGTTAAGTTGTCATTGCTTTTTTTTTTTCATCCATAGAGAGACATTTTTTGCCCTTTACTATTTTTTTTTAAAGCCTTCCACATTGTTCTTAATAGATTTCATCCAAGAGATTTTCTGCATCTTTTTAAAATATATTGAAACTAAGTGTGTAATGGTTATTACATCAATGTGTAATGGTTATTACATCAATGTGTAATGGATATTACATGAAATATAGTTAAGTTTCCTTTCAGAACTTGTCATGTATAGGGCAGATGATGTAAAGGTTATCTGTTTCTGTGGTCCACGGTTAATGAGGCTGTCATGTGGCCAGAACAACGACCAACCGCCTTTACTTTTCCCCATCGTATGTCAGGTACCTATTAGAGCTGGTTGGACTCTAAGGTTACCTAAAGATTCAAAAATTAAAAATTCCAGTCTTCACCAGGATTCAAACCTGGGACCCCTGGTTCAGAAGCCAAGCACACTTTCACATCAAATGTAACACACACAATACCCTTAAGTAAAGAATCTAAAAAAATGAAGGTATACAGTCAATATGACAGAATCTAAGTGGAAGATTTAATATTCTTTCCTTTTTAAAAAAATAAATATAAAATAAGGTCAACTTAGAATAATTTTTTTTCTCTTTGACATGTTCATTTTTTAATAGTCATTACTAAGTATGTTTTGTTTCTATGCTAGATTCTTTGACCTGCAAAAAGCCTACTGACCCACTGGACTGCCCTCCCCTTGTTGTTGGTATATACACCTTGTTGAAACAATGTCATAGTGACTCGACCAACACTTACCTGGCATTCCTAGGCCAGTATGTCCGTTCCATGGTGGAGTCTCTGAACAGGTACATTTGATAAGCTTGAAAGTTTTGCAGAATTAAAAGTACACTTTCTATTTTACATTGTCTTCAAAGTGGGCAATGCTGTCTTTTAACACATCTCTTCATTAGAAGTAATTGTTCTTTCAATAATCTGAGATTTCTTCATATGAAAATTATAAAATGCTTTAACCTATTTACTTAAACAAAATCACAGTTCTACAAAATATTAGTACTTTGCCCTGCGCAAAAATTTCATCAGCACAACTAACCTGATTCTACTAATTTATCGAATGATGCCACCTTTTACCAAAATTAAGGTTTATCATAATTGAATTTCACAAAAGATTTTATGTAAATTTGACATGCATTACCTAATTTGTTTTAAAAGTGACACATTATTTTAATTTGGAATTGCAGTCAATGTAATTGTAATGTAATACTTCAAATTGACCTTTAATAAAGATTCCATAAATTTGAGTATCTTTTGTGTGTTATATAATTATCAGATAAGTGTATTTTCTACTTCGACAATATAATTGTGTCTTCGGCCCACAGCGTCAAGGACCCTGCCATTTCTCAAGACATACTTAATGTACTCGTCTACTTAGAGGAATTTATTTTCTACAGCAGTTTACCAAGAAAGGTTAGCTACTGCTGTTTTACTGTTTCACTTGGTTTATTCACATTTTCATCATTCCCACTGTGACTTTAATCTTTTAAGGAATGAAATATATTTTGTTATTCAACTGATGTGATGTAAACACCATGTAGCTAATTGTAAATTTTCATAAATTAATTAAGTAGCTGAATCCATTAATTAAGCTGTATTCTTCTTTAATGCTCCCCGAATCATCTTTTTTTTTTTTAAAAAGTTAACCCTAGAATAATTAGGGATGTGTAAGCTTTGTGGCATAAACCACACGTCCCCCCTTCCCATCTAGGGAGCTCAAGTTTGAATCCTGACTCAAGCTAAGTTGTGTGTTGCTGAGCACCTAGAGGCAACACTTTCTCCCAGATACCCCCTCCATCCATGCTTCCACAAAAGACTAGACTAGATTGACCTAGTCTTAAGTGTAAGAAGTAATCATTTTCTTTTTTGAAGTAACATCTGTATTTTATATAAGAAAGAGATTGGACCATAGTGCACTGATGAAAGATACGCTATATAAAAGCATTAAAAAATTTAATTGATGCCATAACATGAACATGTTCATATTGTGCACTTGACTTACTGATTTATTTAAAAGTATTGTTAGAATTATGATTATACAGAATGACTATCCTGCCAACACCGTCACTTTGGTTGATATGTTCTTTTTTCTTCAACAGATGGTTGAATCCTTTGTGCCCAATTATATATTTGATGAGTTCCGAGGGCAGTTTTCACAAGGCTAATGACTTTGTTGAATCCCAAGTTTTCTTTCAGAGCAGTATAATTAATGCAATTAATCTCTCACTATATGTTGTTACTATAAAATAATTGAGAGAATAACATTGAGTTGGAAGCATTCATTTTTCCTTAGCAAACATCTGTAACATTTTTGACTTTCTATTTCCTTTGTTCCTCTACATTGAACTTAAGAGATTTATTTCCCAACATGAAAACCAACCAAAATATAAAAAAAACAACAACAATGTTATCAATCTTACCAACATTGTCAGATGTTTCAAGTTATGTGAATCTTCTGTTTTTACCAAATGGAACTTAGAGCTCTGTGGTCTTATTATGTTTATGAAATTATAATATGTATTTGTTTTTCCTTCTTGAAAGGAATAAAATGTTTTGTTTATTCTTGGAATGTCTTGTAAGATGTTTTGATACAAACATACCTGTGTAATAGATCACTAGTTGATTGTCTGGGATAGACATAGACCTGTGTTGTATTTCATTCCCAAAGTTCTAGTATTCCAGGCTGAAGTTTTGGTGTGTATCTTATATATTCATGTGATGGTGAAATTGTGATTGCTGTTATAGCATTTAAGTAATAGACTTTTAAAAAGTTTTACTTTTTAGTTGTTGCTATATTCTATTATCTCCTTTGCAACATTGTATAAATTTGCCTAGTAATAAAAAAAAAATTATTCAACATCTTAAATTTGTTTATAGATCATTTATCTAACTTTGCCCATTCATTTGATTGTGTTTATTTTTAGATGTTTTGAGTTGTACCCAGCACAAGAATTTTCAAGTACTCTCTAGTTAGTTTTATATTTATAAATAAGTTTTGTGGCAGACATTGATTTGTCTGCATGAATTGTGAAGAAATATGCAGGTCAAACTAGGTTTGCTTAGTCATGTGAAACATTTCTCTCATCCATAATCTTTGGAATCAATGACATTGCCATTAAATAAAGCTTAGTTTGGAAACTTTAAACTCTATCAGGCAATTGAAGTAAACGTCACCATGTTTCTGCTAATATGTGTATACCAGGGAGTAACGTGGCCAACACAGCCTTGACAGTCCCTTGTGCCTCTACTTTCATAAACATATGAAGAGCTTAGTGGGCACAATTACTCTTTAAAAAGATTTATATAAAAAAAAAAGTTCTGTCTCCAAAATATTTCTTGAACAATTATTTTTTAACTCACTACCAAGTTGTTATACTACTACTGCAATCAGGACTGAATTTAGACTTGATAAAGCCTTAAGCTATTTGAGATATGGGGCCCATAGTAATGCAGTTAACATATTTTTTCATTAGTTTTCTCTTCAAAATGTAGCCTTAAGCTACAGCTTATGTTGCCTATAGGTAAATCAAGCAATGACTGCAATTTACTGACCATGACCTATTTATTTTTAACTTAAATTTTGTGCATTCAGTTTGACTTTTCTTACATTTAAAAAAAAATCTTCAGCGGAATTAAAACAAAATTAGTGTTAAAACCGAACTCCTCACAAAATATTAAAATAATTGAAACAAAACTAATAATAAGAACAGAGGCTCGATGTAAACATCAGTGCAACAGTATATTTCCAAATACAAAATAAAAAGGTGCAACAATAAAATGTAGAACTGATTACATGACAGGAGACTTCTCCAGAGAGTTATGTTGTCATCACTCACAGGAAACTACCTTCTTATCAAACAGAGGTGGCACCTTGGAAATAAAGGAGGCGAGAGCTGCTAAATTTTAAAGGTTTTTGTATGTGTGTGTCGGGAGAGAAATAAAAGTAGGTTCTGATTGTTACATAAGAGGCATTAACTGCTAGACTACCTGAGAGGGTTTATTGGAATCTCCATGTAGATAAGGAAGTTTTGACTTCTGCTGATATGTGCTTGATGAACGCCAAATAGCAGGAAGGAAATCTCTCACTTACCTCCCCCACCACATACTTAGTCTAATAAGAGATTGGACCAGACCATACTGAGCATGTCAGAGTAGCATGGTAAATGTTTTAATGAAAAGCAATGATAATAACAATAATAATTAAGGGTAAACTAAACTAAAAACAAACAAATTGAAGAATTTCTTAATACTAATGTTAGGGAGCTATGATACATGCTGTGTGTGGTAATGAAGACATCACCAAAGAATTTATTGGTACTAATCGAAATATGAGCATGAACATAAAAAGAGGAACATATTTTTAGATTTATTTTATGCCACTCAACGACATAGAAATATATATAGGTCTGTGATGTCACCATTGTCTTTAGATAACCTCTACACACTCTTCTCTCTGAGAAATCTCCCATTGAGACAGTTAAAGACAGTTATATATAATCTATGTTCACAATGAACTCTAGATATGTTTCCAGAGGTCACTTTATATATCAATATATTAGGATATTATTATACATATATATTTATATTTACAATTTAGTGTTTATGGCAATACTCATTCATAACTAGATGCAAAAAAAACAACAAAAAAACTTCATAAGAAACATGTTCAAATCAGCTGGATGTGATGAAAATACATAGACAGCAAACCACAATGGCAAGAATATATAACCATTTTTTTTTTTAAAAAGTTGGTAACAACGGTATCGCAAAAGGGTAAGCCTAGTTAAAATTCCCCATGAGGTAAATCTATTTAACCTATGTAGTTTTAAATTTTTAGAAGAACAATTTTTAAGAAGAAATGAAAGTTTACAGCGTCTGGAACAAAAAAATTACAAATAGATCTAAGTAATCTTGTAAAAATACCAGTATTCATTTTCAATTTTGGATTGCCGTATAATTTTAATTTGGATGAGCTAAGATCTAGATAGAGCTAGTTCAATAAATATTTGTCCAGCTTAATGTCCATATATCCAAATAAAGAGTCTTTTTTTGTTTTTAGACAAATGAAGATTCCAGAATCTTTAGTGTCGATGGCTATAATAATATATATTAAACAAGATATAGATCTAAACTCTATAGATCTACTTATAAAATGCTAAAAGATTTGAATTATTAATTTAAAAAAAACGGTAGGAAGTCACATGACAGGCCAGAATATTATGCACACTAGTTTAAAAAACAACAACAAAAACAAACTAAGAATTATAAAAGCTATACTTCAAAATTTCCATGAAAAAGAAACTATCTATTACAAATGACTAAATGCGATTATTTTTTACTTTCTTTCTAAGTGACATTTCTTATGTGGTATTAATTTAAAAAAAAACTATGTTTACAATTTCCATCAAGCTATTAGCTTTTTTTTTTCAATGTTCATAAACATTTAGACACATTTACATAGTGATAAAATATATGTATTAACTTTATATACTGTAGATAACCAATTCCTTTTTCATGTATGTTAAAGCTTTAAAGCCCTATGTTCAAATACAATCTTTCAACTTTCATTACACTTGAAAAGCATAGAGTCAATCTGGCAAGAGTGGCTCTCAGTACAACGCGTCATTGAATACACTTTGAAATAACGCAGACTATCAGGGTCTTATATTTTCTTTCATAAAAACACACAAACACACATTCCCATATTATGAAACAAAACAAAACAAAATTTGATTGTCATCGTCCAGATCACAATGTGATAGATTCCAGTTTAAAAAATAAGAGTTTTGGAAATGTATAAGACCGTTTGTAGATTTAAAAAAAAATGAATTAATCCTAGATAGTCCTATTTATTTTTTCTAAAATCTAATCGCTGAAATAAAAATCCTTCAACATTTAGTATACTTTGAAATGATTTAGTGTATTGATGTTTCCCTTCCATGGCAATCCAGTTGTTATAAATAATTGTTTATATGATATGATAGTAAACATACTTTTTCTTAATTGTGACTGTGTAGACCACATCTCAATGAAAAAAAAAATAGACACACACGCATGCACGCACACATAGCCTACACCAAAATAAAAATAAAAAGTTTCAAGAAAACAGCATTAGCAGAAATCTCATGGCTAGGAATTCGGTGTAATTAAAGATTGGTCTCTAACAAAATATTAACTTCAGATCTGTAACTCCGCCCTATATTGACTACTTCGCATTTATGGCTAACTTAACACAAAAAGCTTTAACCTTGGGCAAAATATCAATGCTGTTATCGATGCTGCAAGAACTCATTAACAAGAACAAATGGTATTATACATTATCCAAACAACCAAATGCACTTCTCAAATATAATCTTGACATCTACAATTTATTCTATTCTAATTCACTGATGAGAAGTAACTTAACGGCAACTTCTCGAGATTCATATTCAATGTATTCAAAATTCAACACAATATCAAATAAACAACGAAACAAATTGACACACACACACACACACACAAATAATTCTGTTATACAGCTGATAATTCTTTATAAAATACAAAGACTGTGTACAATGAATTAACTTTAAATCCAATTCTAAAAATTCCAAACACTTTTACAGAGGTAGGCTACTTAAAAAAAAATTATTTTGAGAAATTCTAATGAAGTAGTAAGAAACTAGTCTAGGCTATTTCTTTATTGCTGTTTACAATCAGCACATATTTCTTCAAATTATAACTTTAAAAAAAATCACTTAGAGAAACAATGTATTTCATTGTAAATATCGATTTTAATTAATACTGTTGATCTATTCAAATGACATATGATCTCCAAGAAAGTCTGGATATGTGTTCATGTCTTTTATGACCAGAATTTTAAGTCTTGATATTTATTCATGTCTATGATGACAATCACTACCTATAATGGTCATTGATAGTGCTCTAGAGAAAAAAAAAATCCGTCGCTAGATGTGTCAGTCTGAGAATAGATTAGAACAAGGAGTTATCCACAAGATGCGCATGAATATCGGCAGTAGATAGTTTTAATGAGAATGTTCTCTTGACAGAAGCCTTTCTTGGTCCAGTACTTGCAGCTGGTCACGTGGACAGGGTTATCTCGACACATCTGTGCACGAGCTGAGAAGAAAAAAACACAACACATTAACACAAATGTGGCGATTAGTATGAAACAATATTGCTTAAATTTTAACAGAAAAAAAAAACAACTAAAAAATGTGAATCAATTAAAAAAATTAACCAATTAGTCAATTAACTATTGATAATTGTTTTGTTTGAAACCAAGAAAGGGAGATAAATTCTACATTATTGAGATATATAGTTGTAAACTCGAAGTTCTTCCCATTAGATAATTTAAAAAAAAATATTTTTAAATATTTTGCTTGTTATTCTATTGCAAACCATGGAGAAGTTATTTAATTTTTAAATTTTACTAGCCAACAATAGGTGAGTGGACATTAAGACAATTGGTTATTGTGCATGTCACGTGAACACGTTTATCATCTTAGGCACACATACCCTGTGTGTGCTGCGGGCGTCTTCTGTTTGCGGCCCTATCTATTGTCCTTCGGGTAGATGTCTCCTCCGAGTGAGGCCTTGAGGTCTGGGGGTTAATGCGTCCCTCTTCCACTGGGGATCTCAGCTCCATTGGCGCCACGCCCAAAGCGTGCTCCCACTGCTCGGTAGAGGTTCTCCTCCGGTCGTCTCTGTCTCGTGCAGAATGTCCATCATTGGGCTGGTCTCTGGACGGCCTTTCTCCGTTTCGTTTCCTGTTAAGTCTATATAGAATGTAAACAAACATTACTCATGAATCATGGAACTAATCTTAGAAAACTAGTCTCCGGCTTAATCAAATATATCTGGATAGAAAAAGCACATATTGGTGGAGTTGCTTATCGCAGTTCAGTTCATAAATATAAATATTAAACATAGCGCTGAACCAATGAATGAAGTTACTATGTCACACATAGGCCTATAATATTATAATGACTAGAATACAATATTTTAATGAGAGAAATTCAGCAACACAGGAACTAGGTCAAGATCTCACAGAACCATTGTAGGTACAATGACGTACCAAGGGTACCGCAGGCACCCAGCGCCCGCGTTACCTCCCAATACTGTAAATAATCCATATTTGTATTGGAACAGGCACCAGTAAGCAAGGACCCCCCCCCCCTTTCTTTTTTTAAACATACGTTTACTGAAGTAAATCTCATTATTGGGCCAAGTAGCATTCGAGGAAGTGGAAGGTGTGGGAGCCCCTTGCAAATGGGCCTCCTCCCTCCCAACCACAAGTAAAAAGTTTTGGATCCTCCAAATATGTGTATATCTAGATGCCTAGATCTATTTTCCTAAAGACTACGGGAACATGTACAAACCTCATCTCCTGTGCTTCGTTCTTCTGCCGCTTCTTGTTTTTCACTGGCTTGTGGTACATCTGTGGGTTGTGGCGCTTCTTGGCTTTCAGGTAACTGCTTTTAGCGATCTTTTCAGCCTTGACATTGGTTAGATTTTTGCCGCACTTGCTGCAGGTCAAGGGACAAGACAGCGTTACCACGGCGCTTCTGTAGCATTTGGTTGCCCATCTGTAACATCTGGTAAAAAAATAAATAATTTTACACGACATGTTTGTCTGAAAAAGTTTGCGATGTAACAATGTTTTTTTTTTCCTTGAATTAATTTCTATTTGGTTACGTAATTTTTTAGATTCGTGTACACAGTGCCGGTCTTACAAATTGCGGGGCCCATTTTAATGGATGCTTAACCCTTAAAGTGCTGATCTTTTTTACAACGAGTGCATACAAAATGGATTTACAATGCTAGTGTTTAGAGGCTAAACTACCACACGCGTCTAAAGGGTTAAGAGGACCCACTTCAATTTTTTTTACAGTAACAACTATTAGTAACCCACTAATTAAATAATTGTATCAAAATTTATTATACAACGTGCATAGGAAGCAATTAAAATGCAATACTCGTCGGTGGCTTAATTAAAGTTACATTAATCGTACGATACACTAAATATGTTAACCTTTTAAGTCATATATCTTTAAAAGCCTGTGACAATAGCCATGACTGATAGTAATATAGTAAATGTTAATTGCGGGTCCCTTGACAGGTAAGGGGCTCAATTCGGAGCAATCGTTAAAATAGGCGTAAGGCCGGCCCAGCCTGTACTTGTCCTCTACCAAAACGTCAAACCCATCTATATAGGTCAGGCTTTTTTAACATCTTTCCTGAACTAGAAGTTGCGCTCGGATGATATTTTCATCCTACAAAGATGCCACTACCTTTGTAAACAACTATTTTATGGAGAAAAAACGTTAAATAGAAATACATTTATTAAACTACCATCTGGACTGTCATTTATTGTTGCCAGACAGCTTCTGAATCGCAAAGAGTATTTATTGTGGCCAGATGAATCAATGGTGTAGATTGCATCTCCATAAGTTGAACATAAAGTAAAGTTTCCCCTTTCAGACCTTGCGATCTATAATGCAGATGATGTTAAGGTTATCTGTTTCTTAGGCCAACGGTTAACGAGCAGGGTGTCATGTGGCCAGCACAACGATCAACCGCCTTTACTTTCCCCAACTAAAGTCAGGTGCCCATTAGAGATGGGTGGACTCAGGGGAGCCCTAAAAATCCCGAAATTCAAAATCCAAGTCTTCACTGGGATTCGAACCCAGGACCTCAGGTTCGGAAGCCAAGCACTTAACCACTCGACCATACTATAATCTTATTTTATAAATCACAGTTATAATTACGTCCTAGCTTACGACTAAACAGATGAGTTACTGTTAAAAAAACATTGTAAATGAACTCTTTAAGACTTTGCCATCTATAGAGCATATGATCGAAAGCTCATCTTTTTCTATGGTCAGCAATGTACGTGGGTATCATGTGTGACCTTCTAACTACCAACTGCCTTTACTTCCCAAACTAATGTATCATTGGTGTTGGGGGGGACTCAGTGGCGTCATAAAAATTCCGAAGTTCTAAATCTAGGTTTTCAACAAGATTCAAACCCAAGACATCTTGGTTTAAAAGCACAGCGTTCTACCACTCAGCCGCAACGCCAAATAAAATATGAATTCGTTTTAATAATTTGGGACAATCTTTTCAAAAGTGAAGATTGTTATGTCCTAGTCTAAAACTCTTTTAGGGCGCCAGAAGTGGGCAAGGTTCGAGCTCTGAACAGTTTGGAATGCAAGCTAGACGATCAGCCATTCATCAACTTTAATGTTATTTGTTTGCTATTTTTGTTGACCCTCCCCCGACATTTTTCTTCGCTTCCATGTAGTTTACATTGAGCAAGGGAAGCAACTTACTCGCTGTTTCGGTCAGCACACGTGACGTCGTCTCGCTGCGTGTTGTACCTGTTCCATTTAGCTTCTCGGCCGTTGCTGACGTAGTCAACTCTGACGTCGGTCTCCCTTGCCGTTTCCTCCTCCTTCTGCGGCCGGTGGTGCTTCTTGATCTCGCTGACGCTGGCTCCGCTGTGGTGCCGCTGGTTGTTTAGCTCTCTCAGAGACATTTCTTGCTCTCTCGTGGTGATCACTCTACGAACGTCGGACGCATTCGTCTGCGATGTTATCATCGACATGGCCCTTTCCTGCTCGTGCTTTGGTCCAGAGACTCTGTGCAGTATCTCCTCTCTGTGGCGCAATTCTTCTTTCTGGCGTATTTCATCTTTTTGGCGAAGTAATTCTTTTTGTCGCTGTTCCTCTTTATGGCGCAGCTCCTCCTTGTGGCGTAGCTCCTCCCTGTGGCGCAGCTCCTCTCTTCGACGTAACTCTTCTTTGTGGCGTCTTTCCTCGTCTCTACGTTGAGCCAACACTTTCTGACGCTCCGCGTCTTCAGCGCTGTTTTCGCCTCGCTCTGCTTCCGGTTGCCTGATTTCCGTGGTTGCTGGTTCCTTCTTTGGGAAAATCCACTGACGCTCTCTCTGAACGGCGTGCTCTTGCCTGTGCCGAGAATGCGAAATGTGATGCGTCTCGGTCTTGACCCCGCCCTCCTCAGTACTGTGGGACGTTTGAGAGAAGGACGTGGACGACGATTTGTGGTGATACGTCTGCGAGTGGTAGCTGTGTGATGTCTGCGATGAGAAATCTGGACCCAGAGATTTGAAAGCTTCAAGTGAAGAGATGTCAGTAGTCAGAGAAAGAGGCTTCATGGGCATCAACTCTTTGATCAAATCTAAGGGGAGAAAATAATACACAATCAAACATACATAATATTCCATTACAACGACTACATTTAAACGCATGAAACATTTTAGTTAAATTCAAGCCCTTATTTTGATCTTCTTATAGTCGGTCGGACGGATCGAATTTTGAGATCAGCGGCGTAACTTGAATGGGGGCACAAAAGTTTGATGTTGCCACTGACGGATAGCATTTTAGTAAATATTAATTTAAACAAAAGGCCAACTTAAGAAAGTGAAGCGAGAAAAAATTATAGTGCCGCCTTTGGATTCAAAATATGCATGTTACACCTCTGGATGGTCAAAAGATTGACTGATTGAAAGATGGGTTGGTCAAAAGATTGGCTGATTAAAGCATGAGCTGGTGAAAAGATTGACCGATTAAAGGATGATCTGGTCAAAGATTGACTGATTGAAGGATGGCCTGCCAAAAGATTGGCTGATTAAAGGATGAGCTGGTCAAAAGATTAGCTGATTAAAGGATTGGCTGGTCAAAAGATTAGCCGATTAAAGGATTGGCTGATCAAAAGATTAGCTGATTAAAGGGTGGGCTGTTCAAAAGATTGGCTGATTAAAGGGTGGGCTGGTCAAAGGATGTGCTGCTGGTCAGTAACAGAGGTGGACTAAGTGGGATTCGAGTGGGGCAACCGTTCCAGGCCCCGCGCCTTAGGATTGCCCCGCGATGAGAATATTTTGTCATCGTCAGCCCATCGTACAAATATTCCTGACACTCGCCCAGGGCCCTACATTGCTAGGCAACAAATATTCATGGCCCTGGGGCCTGATATGACACATACCCAGGGCCCAGACCATGTTAGGCCGCCTCTAGTTTATGAGATGGGCTGTGAAGAAGAAGTCAATAAGCTAGGTTAAAAGAGGAATAAAAGATAATGACAGTCCCAGCTATTTGAAATAGAATAAACTATTAATAAATGCATGCATCTTACAAATTTCAAGGTGTGAACTTGCATAGATGAATCATCAACTAATTTTTAATATTGAACTTTAAATAATGCGATACAAAGAAAAAACAACAGCTTCCCAAATATACAAATGCTACAAAGTAGGAAAATAAATTATTTTCCACATACTTGAGGAATACACCAACAAAAGAATACAAGGAACTCAGTACGTCATCAAATCTGTATTTATATAAACATAAATCAGCCGCGGGTCATACATGACAAATCAGATCTGTATTTATATAAATATAAATCAGCCGCGGGTCATGCATGACAAATCAAATCTGTATTTATATAAACATAAATCAGCCGCGGGTCATGCATGACAAATGAGATCTGTATTTATATAAACATAAATCAGCCGCGGGTCATACATGACAAATCAAATCTGTATTTATATAAACATAAATCAGCCGCGGGTCATACATGACAAATCAGAACCGTTCTACCACTTGGTCTGCCAATAAGTGGCTTTTAAAAGGTTGGATCATAACAAGCATAAGTTGAACTTGGCTGCTGTTAAGATATGCTTTTAAAACCCGTCTACATTTTACTTGATGCTGCGGAATAGATTACACATTGATGCTGGTAGTTACGTGCTGCCTAGCGCCGCTTTTGATTAGTTAACTCACACAGACATAAACTATGCACGTACATACGTGAGATATCTAAACTCAACAGAAAAAAACAAACAACAACTACTGAACTAGCACAATTCACTTATTCACTATGGGCAGACTATCGTGATACAAAGTAATAAGTCAGAAGTAGCATTAGAAAAACAAAATGAAATAAATAAAGTACAATTCAACTTAAAGCCCCAACATACAGTAGAACGTCGTTTATCCGAACGTTTATTATCCGGAGCGTCAAATATCCGGACCAGTTTTTTTTTTTTTTTTTTTTTTTATCAACCACATGTACTGTAATGCACATATACTGTATGAATACGTTTTCGAACAGGCAATGCTCAACAGTTGTTTCGCGCGAGGCGAAAAGTGACGGAAAAACCCAAGGTGAGGGATATTTGGGGAATTTTCAATATTCGTATAGTGTCCGGTTGCATATACTGCATGGATCGCTTCGGTTTTCGGTTATCCGAACAATCGCGTATCCGAACGGTGTCCGGTCCCAATTGAGTCGGATAAACGACGTTCTACTGTAATTCAATGATAGGGGCCTACCGTATTTTCGCTCATATATCCCGCACAGGCGTATAGCCCTCACCAATGGCAAAAATAAGTGAAAACAAAATCGTAATCCCGCACCCTTACATACCCCGCACGTGAAGAATTGATTTAGGATCTAGCTGCTGCTACCAACATACTTCAGTTATTGGAAGAAAACAGTGAATAGGATACACGTTTCAATGACTTCACTAACTAAAGCGAGGACAGTGACATTAGTGAGACTGGCGATTGATTGCGGGTGTATTGCATGCATTGTAGTCTCGCCATTGCCTGTATTGGCAAATTAGTTTAGCTGCTTACTTGTCACAATTGATTACTGGTATATTAGAGATTCTGTGCCACATCATTACAATGTTCCTATGTTAATTTCACAACCACACAGCGAAATATAGGAGGTATAAAGACCCAACGGTATGTTTCATTTATTCTCTGTTTATGAGTAAAAAAAAATATGTATGGGGTATACAGCACCCACCTGTGTGGCAAACTTGTATAACCTGCGGGCTATATACGCGAAAAAATCAAGTAATCTATTGGAAATAGTATCGGACTCATTGGTACAGACAAAGAGGTGGCTGGGAGGGGCAATGTCTTAAATAGTGACGTTAAAGAGGTTCCATCTTAATTATTTTAATGGCTACTATTGACTCACACTTTCGATTCGTCGTTTGTCAAACATTTGAATTGTTTCTTTTATTTGGACAACTTTTGATTATTCTATCGAGCTGAAATATCGCACATAAACTCGTGCTGCGTGACAACACAATTGATTAAAATTTCATAAAGATCAGTTAAATAGTTGTATTAATTTAATTTTGGAAATGTACCGTAAAATCCAGTGTTCACGACATGGGAAGTAATTATTTTATATTATTCTTATTAGGGCCTAGGGGGTTATCAATAATATTTCTTTTACATATGACTAAAATAATGAATGTTTCGTTTATCATATTATTTAAACATAAAGCAGGAAGCGATTAAATTTCATAAAAATTTACTTATTAACTCTTTCCATTTGCAAAAAATACTAATTCAGGATCTGGCATTGATCCACATCCCCTCCTCCTATCATTCGTTGGTGAATTGGGAGAGTTTATTAATAGTGTCAAATAAAAAAATACACTTGAAATTCATACAAACACTTTCAGCTTTAAACAATGTAGGAAGTGCATCTACAAATCGTTTGTAAATAACATGTATTCTATTAATAACTCATAGCCCCCAACTTTTTTTGTCACTCTAGTGTAACCAAATTAGTTTAAATAGATCTAGTACCACAGGTCCAATTTCTTATTGTTTGGTTATAATATTGTTATTCTTTATTATATAAAATGCAAATGTTTTACAGATTAGAAAAAAAAAAGAGCAACAAAAATGAACTGCTAAATAAATAAATAAAGTGTAGCTTTTATATAGCGCTACTTTCATGCTTATAGCATGCTCAGAGCGCTATGGTCCAATCTCATTCGTGGACTAGTGGGGCAGGGGGTATCTGGGAGAAGGTTTTTCCGTGCTGCCTTTAGGCGCCCAATAAACACAACTCTGCTCGAGTCGGGTGTCAAACCTCGAGCCCCCTTCATAGGTAGCCAAGCCAAGCCGAGTTCAATAGTGCCAGTGTCATATTTACAGTGACATTGTAGCACCTAGTTTAGTCCTGATCCATACAAACAGGGGAGGACTGGCTATATGGACATTCGTGAAAATATCCGGTGGGCCGGTACAACAATGGGCCGGTAAGGCTACCATAAGGAACGCATGAATGTGCCATGTGACACGTATTATATTGTTAAAGGTTTTATAATATTCTCTAACAAAAGTGACCCCTTGAGCGTCGTGTTTAAAGAAATATTTTACAGTCTCTACAGTGCAATACTAATTTAATCTAACACATTTTCCGAATGAATGTAATAGTCTACATCCGTAGATAGTGCTACTAGTAGGTTCCATCCTTTTAGGGCTTACACACGTAGCGATTAGAAAGCAACATAAAGCCTATAGTTCTTATAAATATATAGGGCATGTGTACAGATTTCAATACATTATCAATACATTATCAAACTTAACATAATGATTTTGAGGACAGGTAGACTTAGAATCGGATGCCTATCATATGATATACAATTTGTGGGCCGGAAGTGATAGAAATGCCTAGATTGATTTTTGACACCCAGTCCGTCCTTGCAAATAAAGGTATTATGGTAACTTAAGAAATATGGTGACCTTTTTTTTTAAAAAAAAAATAGAAGTACACTATGAACGCATTCCTAATCTGGACATATAAAGTTCATAAGTTATGAACGCATTCCTAATCTGAACATATAAAGATCGTAAATTATGAACGCATTCCTAATCTGGGCAATAAAACAACTTACCGGGTGCTCGCTTGGATTCTGGTCCAGAAGAAACACACAAATTGTCAGAACAAGTGTCTCCTGAAGCACATTCTGAGCAAGGCTGCCCTTTAGCATATGGATAATAGCCTATGAAGTTACCCCTGTCAATGAAGCAAACCCCAATAAAGTCATTAGTCTTGATTACTGATACAATTGACCCATTCATGTCAAACTTCTTTATATGATCTTATGAATTACAGAAGTTCACTTCCAATGAGAAGATCATTACGTCCTTCGCGTTTAATATGTCTAGACATGTGTGTTACTTCAGTGACTTAAACTCTGGCAGGTCGTTGTTTTTTTCTGGCTGATTCACGGAACCCATTCCACGTTCTAACGGCATTTGAGAAGAAAGAGTATTTTGTACGAACTTGTCCCAGCATAAGGAATAAGAATTGTGCCTTTATGTTTTTTTTTTTTTTATAACTTACTCTAATAACATTGTGTAAACATGATTTTATTTACGGTAAATCTTTCGCGTGCTAATGGGACGCGAAAACCAATACAACTAGCAGACGTGACCCAATTACATTCTAACTAGGCAGCTAATTATAGTAAGAAACCTACACAAGACATACACTTATTAAAATATCTTCATCACGATGCATGTAGTTCAAGGCTGTCATCCAGTTTTAGATCTTCACGTAGCCAGCAACGTGCTCTTTTTTATTCAGCCTGCGTGGTCTTCTAGTTTTAGATTCAAGTTTAGACTATGTTCACATTATGGAGGGATGTAGAGCCCCGAGTCATGTTGGAAAAGTATCCTTTCATTTTTTACTCAAATTCTAGAGAGTCTAAATCATTGGTCATAATTATGCCATTAACTATTATTAATATAAAATAGTAAAATTTATTATTAAACAATAGAGCTATGTTGTTTTTTTGTGTATTGCCTTGCTATCAGGGCCGGATTTAATTAGTGAAGGCCCCAGGAAAGAATTTTGAGAGGCCCTTTACTTTTTCGAATACTTCATTAATAAAAATGCATGCCATGTTATAAAAGAAAGATAGTACTTGTAATTTAATTTCATTTTCTTTCGTTTAAAAAATTATTTAATATGCATATTTATGTAACCAAATATGTACATTTTTAGCGTTTATGCAATGTCTATCTATGGCATCCTTCAGTCGCGGATCGGCTATGGATGATCTCATGGAAATGAGATGAATGCCTGGGCATTAGCTGTGGTCGTAACGAACGATGTCGCCCACACATAAGTTCCTCCTCTCCACGCAGCTGATGTATCCAAAAGAACGGCTGTGCCGATACAGTTTGGTGTCAGCGGCGTCGCAGGTTCTGCCAGGGTGTAGCGCTGGGTGCTGAAAAACTGCCATAGGCAGTGTAGTACGAGAGCATACGAGCACTATAAGTAGTGTTGCCAACTATAAGTTTTAAAGTATTGTTGTTAAAAAAATGCGAAAAAAAAATGTTAAAAATAAAAACATCGAAATATGGATTTTTCTCTATTACGGGGGCCTCTTTCTCTCGGAGGTTCCTGGACTGTAGCCCCGCCTGCCCTCCCGGAAATCTGTCGCTGCTTGCTATTGATTTTTAAAAATGTTTTAATATATGATTTTTAAAAGGTTTATTTTCGAATTCGTATGTGCCACCGGGAACATTAATAATCTATATATATATAATTCTCTTCATGGCTCAAGAGTTTGGACACCAAGTAATAGAAAGATTACTCTTTTATTTCTGCAAGTCGTACGGACTAGAGTTACCCCACGTAATTTTAGAAGCGAAAAAAAAAGAGGGGGAAGGGGAAAGAACAATTAGTATTCACCCGTCACTAAATAGCAGGGCCGGACTTAACCATTGTGTAGCCCATTGCGAAACGGATTTCGCGGGGCCCAGTTTGGGTAGGGAAACCCATCTGTTATAAGTTATAAAATGGTTTAACGTAATAATTTATACACCTAGAATTAGCGCGGGTCCTTTGAAAGTGCGGGCCCACTGCGGTCAAATAGGTTGCAGTGGCCTAAGGCCGGCCCAGCAAAATAGCGGCGTATGCTACGCCGCGGGTCGACCAGTATGTATTTTATTATTGCTCATTGTGCTCGACAAGAAAAGTACCCTCCCCTGCTTATTCAACGATTTCGTTCTCTACAGGTCAGAGCTTACCTCGGGTAGTAGTAGCAGACAAACAACATGGCGTCCTTGACAATCCTGCCGGCGACGTTCAGGTTCTGACACAAGTGTGCCGAACACCCGACTGTCGTCGTGTAGGACCAGATCATCTGGAAGAAATAAATGACATTGATTACAACCACGATTTAAGATGCGCAAGTGGATCCAAAAATGTAACTATCTTCGGTAATAATGGCAATGAAATGGTCATGTTTTCGATTCCGAAGATTAAGGATGAGTGCAGTGTTTCACATGACTACACAAGCCCAGTTGCGACCTACATATTTTTCCGCATCTCATGCAGACAAAGTCATTTTCCACTGGAGGTCTGTTTAAGTTGTTTTTGTTTTTACATCTTCTGCACCTGTCTTCAATAATTGCTTTTTTTTGAGTCTCATACAAAAATAATTGAGTCTCAAAAGTTTGTCACGCAGCCTTTGTGAGAGCTCTCCAACTGTTTCTTTTAAAGACCATCGGCTACTTTCCTCTATGCCAGTGAGGGCGAAGTAGGACCTGGGCTGATCTTTATAGCATTTATGGGGGGGGGGGGGGCATCTCTGTTACGCCGTCCTCCTTGAAGCTCGCCAAAGAAGATCGCCTTTGCCACCCGGTCGTCTCCCATGCAGGATAAGTGTCCGACCCAGCGCAGCTGTCGCATTGTAATTAGTGCTTCTATACTGTCCACACTGGCCTCCAGCAGAACAAAGTTATTTGTAATGTAGTCTTACCAGCGTATACCCATCATGAAGCGAAGGCACCTTTGATGGAGGCGTTCGTGGAGCCTTAAATGCCTTTGATAGAGCACCCAGGCCAGATACAAGTGTGGTGCAAGATTTATCTACCCTTTTCTGTAATAAAAGTATTAATTTCCACTAATTAACTAGTTGGTTAATTTTTGTACTGATTCATGTGTTGACATGGACAATGTAAAGTTGCAAAATGTAAACTGTATCCAAGAATGGGAAGTGGGAGACAATGAATTGATATAATAATAATAAGGCTTGTCTTCCAGTTCGAATATTAATGAGGAATGCCGTATTTCCCGTGGCTACGCAGCCCCGACTGTGACTTACATATTTTGCCACGTCCAGGGCAAGCATAACCAATGTCCGACGGTGGTTCATTAAGATTTTCTTGATTCGATATAAGATTTGTAATTAAAACACTACACTGACCTATAGCTGTTGCTCTACGTATTTTTATCCACATGCATTAGGTATTTCTACTTAGATGCTCTAGGTATTTAAAAAATATCTATTCAGATTTATATACAAAGCGCAAGTGATTCGAGTCCCCCCCTGCCAATTACACATTTAACTCTTTCTATTCGTAATTATTTTCCTCATTCCGATAGTAATTTTCAATTTGATCATTTGTATTTCATTACACTGTTCTGATTAAACTTTAAAAACTTTTTGTTTGTTATTAGAAAATGTTATACTTGGTATCAAATTATAGGAGAATGCATGGTCTTTTTACACAACACAAATTAAAGTTTATAAATTTAAAAAATCAATTTAGTTTAATGGGGTCAAATCGACGATGACATCGTCGATAAGGAGAGAAAGAGTTAAACCTAATCTGTAATTTTCGCTATGGAATGACCCAGATCAAACTCCACTTGCCTTTCCAGGATCTCAGTACCACCCTGATTTTTCAGGCTACTCACCTGCGAGAAATGGCACGCTCCCTTGCACCCGGAGTTGGAGTGTGACCAGATGGACTTCTCGTCGTGCCACGTTTTCATGCCCCTCAGGTACACGTCGTTTTCGTGGTCCGTGTCGAAGTAGAGGTTCTCCCCGAGGTCAAGGTTGTGCTCGTGCTTGAACAGGCACTTGTGGGCCCAGCTGTCGGCCCGCTGCTGAAGACTAATATTCCAGTACTGAGGATGGTAGAGATGGCATTGGAATGAACAAAGTAGCAAACATAACGTTCATGAGAACTATTTCTCCATACACTGATGTGCATGAATTGTCGAATAGATTTTTAAAATAAAATTCTGTTCTAATTTGGAAACAAACAAGAAAATTAATACACACTAATTAAAATACGAACAACATGCATATATGTAACCCTAACCCTAACCCTAACGTCCTTTGTTTAACTTGGTCCGGCAGGGTTACATATATGCATGTTTTTGCCTATTTTCTATACAGTCGTTTGTTTACCCCTGCAGCAGTAAATCTTTGTTTTTTTTTTAGTCTTTGAACACTAATTAAAGATGGCTTATTACCATTGTTTAACTTCAATAAATAGCGTGTCTTTCGTTACGACATATTAAGTAGACCTTGTAAAATGTCCAGAAGGGAATCGGCGCCGAATTAGCCATTATTCCGATGACCGTTCCAAACGTGGACCGAGATCCAACCAAACCCAAGTCCTGTCTGAACATTACAACAAAGTCATAGGCCATATTCTTTAGCCGCTGCCCCCGATAGATAGATATTCAGATTTACAAGCATTTTACATTAACACTCATTAACAAACTCAAATTGTTATGGCTCTTCCGCGGTGTCGAATGCAAACAATGAAATAAAACAAGAGGTAACCTACAAACACCGGCGAAATGCCAAAATAATCAAGTTATGACGTCGACGCTGATGTTGGTCAACAGATATGTTTAATGATCAAGAAGGGAATCGTCCGATGTCAACTAGGTCCGTAAACTACTTCTTATTCTTACTGTGATAGGAAAAGCGTCTTTGTCTCTATCAACTCCTAGAGCGTTCTTACTTTTTAACAAACTGTACGTCATCGTCGCTAAGTAAAACTTTTCACCTATTCCCGAAACAAATAACTAAATCCTAATCATGTCATAACAAAACATAAATAACGTTAGTGCATAAACACAAATACATCTGACAAGCGAAGAGAATATAGTTTTTATTCTAAAGATTCAGTTCAGTACACAGGTAAGACTTGATAAAACATAGTTAAATCTAATATATAAAGTAGAATGTAAGGTGCCTGTATGTTTGTATAATGCCTGAATGTATGTATGTCTTGCATAGAAATCAAAACCGTTTGATCAATGTCAATGAAACTTGGCACGAACGCTCATTAGATAATAGCGGTCATCTTAGGATATGCAAAGTTGTCTTACAAGAAGAGAGTTTACTGATTTACATCAATGAGGCATCTTGTCATATATTTTGACTATTAAAACAGCATAGATGCCTTTTATGATATAACTAAAACAGAATGAAAAAACCCGAGAAAAAGCCGGGTAAGAATGGCTAGTATTAAATATAACTTTCTTTCCCATTCTCAGACTTCGCTCTTTGTTAGTAAATATTGCGAGTTCTACAACTTCTAATGTGCCAGTTACTAAATGCGCAAGCCTACTCCTGGCCTACACATTATATATTCTTATCTTCACAAATAAGAGGCTCAGAAAAGCTTTGACAGATATCCATTCTTTTTAAAATGTTATTATCTTCCCAAGGTCGTAGAGTTATCTCGCCTTAGTTATAAAGTTATCAGTGTGGTGAATTCACTGTTACGACACAGATACTGGCCTCAATTTTCAGCTTCCATTGGGCGTTATCACACATTTAAAAACATAAAGAAGAAAAAAAAATTAGCGCAACAAAACACACACACAGACACATCCACACACAGACAAGATATGCCATTGAGAGTACTATTTTTAGTTGCACTAGTCTGCTTAAACGTTGTTGCTGTGTTACCGCCCTTGAGTTTTTTTTTTTTTTCGTGTTGCTGTTTTGTTTCTGTTAGTTGTAGAACAGTGATAAGTTTGTTTACCTCAAACTAACAATAAAACAAACATGACATGCATCGCCGTGCAGAGGCGCGGGGTCTATGTCATGAGGTGCATGTTTGTAGACAAAATAAACTGTACATAGATATTCAACCCTTGCCGAGGCCACGCCAACAACAGTACCAATCGAGATGGCCGCTATGGCCGAACGTGACTCTCGAGGAATCTCGATAGTTGAGAACTTGAACATACTAGAACGGGATTTGGTTTTACCAGCAACATTTCATACAATGAACTTGGGATAATTTAAGAGATGCGCGAGAGTTACAGTACTCTCTTTAGACAGTTGGATATAAAGAACAACCTATTTGTTTGTTTGATTGTTTCTTTTACAAGTTTTGGACGTAGCTTCAACGATGACGACTATTACATCATAGCCCAAACCTGCTTCGGGACTGGTATTTACTTTCTTTAAGAACTATGAACCAAATAGGAAGCATTGGTCAGAGCATGAAAATATTAAATGATCAATGCAGACATTTCTTTATCTTCTGGATCTTTGTTATAAACCTGCTCTTCAATTCGGTTTCGCCATTCATTAGAGTACCACGTGCACGAAAACTATACAACATACTTCGACTTTGATGTTTCTTTTGTTTGCTTAATATTTAATGATCCTTTTATTTTTTTTTTTATATTCTGTTGTAAACATTTTGAACACAATACACAGGACAAAAAACAATGTGATGAAGACCTACACCATTACACACTATCCACTTCGACGGATCGGATATAATTTTTTAATATGTGCTTACTTAGCTATTATCTCGATATAAACTATAGACCTGTATCAACACTAAAGGATTTAAAATTTATATACTTTAAATACAAAAAATAAAAGAAACATATGAAGCTTTGAAAAAAATTAATAATTATAAGATGTTTCGAAATATTAATCGTGACCATCAGGACTATCCCTATAGACCTAATTCTTATTGTTACCCCGCCCGCTGTTCTGCCTCATCGTGGCACCCGAGTGGAAACGACCATTAGAGGAAGTGGTTAGGCTAAATGAATGGCGAAACAAAACTCCCGTGGGGGTGTCCTAGGGTAGGCGAGAGCTTACCCATTGCACGGAGCGGAGTTGAAAGAGAGCCCTCACGACCCTGTCGATAATCCATGCGCGTTCCTCAAGGGACCGTTTACACTAATGGCGAGTCCTCCACGGTTAGCTTGGTACAACATAGGAAATCGGCGGAGGTTCTCGGTGCACTCGGCCTTCGGCCATGTCTAGCCCATGCGCTCGGGGACCAGATGCATCGGAAATAGCCATGCTTTACATAGGTATTGACTTGGGTCTCTTCCAGACAGAACTGTGTGTTCACACAAGTTTTTCTTTTTATTTACTGTTTGACGCTCAAACAGTTTTTTTCTCTCAAACCTAGAGCTCCAAGCAGCTGGTACATCCACTCTAGCTTAAAACACGAGCTAATGTTTTAAAATTAATATAACGTTTCATGCAACGTTTTGGATATTTAAAAGGAGCTTTTCAGATTCAATTCTATATCACAATTAACTAAAGTGCAACTATTTTTTCCTTTAGTGTTATCCCTAAAGTGGATCCCAACTGATCAAGAGTTATGGGCACAAGTAAAATCAACCTCTTTGCGCGATTGTTTGAACGCCACAGACTGTGGGCCCCTAATGGTCGTGGGCCCGGGTTCATTGAACCCCTTCGCGCCATGGATGCTACGCCACTGACCATAGAAACACACATACACACTCCATAACATTCCTTTAAAAATATTGTAATATTGAAATATACATACCATAATATCAACATGTTAAAAAAAATTATATGATCATGAAATGATTACAAGCAGTGGCGTAGCTAGGGTAGGGGTGAGGGGGGGGGAATTTGAAAATCACCCCGGGCCCCCACTTGAGAAGGGCCCCAAATGAGTAGTTTTTTTTACATTAAATATTAAATATTATGTAAAAAGCAGGAGCCCCCAAAGAGGTTAAGTCCCCCGGGCCCCTACTTGAGAAGGGCCCAAATTGAGTAGTTTTTTTACATTAAATATTAAATATTATGCAAAATGCAGGGGCCCCCAAAGATGTTAAGTCCCCCGGGCCCCAAAATAATGGCAAATACCTAGCTACGCCCCCGCACTTACAAGAAAAAGTCATACAATAAGAATTGAATGTTATTATTTTAGCCCAGTTCCATGTCGATCACTGCCCAATGAATTGGTGTTTACTTCCGGCGGTTTAAAGACTGCAATGAACTTTTGTTTCCCTTTAAGAAGCTCGATCCTGGCAGTGCCAGAGAAGGCAAATTAGTTCGTCGTACAAAATAGTAATAGCAACCAGACCTGCATTGAAAGTGATTGAACTGCGTTAGCATTTTAAAATACATTTACTGTGTCTTAGTGGTGAACACATGGAAACTCCTGGGTAACATTTAGTATTTTTTTTTGTACATGTCATTTTTCAAGCTTACAGCATGTTTACCTCACTCTGGTCCAATCTGGACATGTGGAAGGAGGTTGGAGGGGGGGGGGGGACTCGGAGATTTTTTTCCGGGCTGCCTTTAGATGCTCAGCAAACATCACTTAGTCGAGTATCGAATTCGGACCCACTTGCTAGATATTTTACACCACTCAGCCACATATCCCACACTTTCCCACACTGAAAGACAGTCCAAGAACTTCTGCTCCGTTTCCAAATTCTGTAGCTTACAATTTAGAGTATGATCATCCCCTACGGGCCGGATTTAACGGAGGGCAGGCGGGGCTACTACCCAGGGGACTACATAAAATATTCTGGATCAGCTACAAAGCATAAACCCCAATTTTGTTACTAAAATATGTATATTAGAATTAAAAAAAAAAGGAAGATGATCTAAAATTAACACACAGGTAATCCCTATCCTTTAGATAATAGTACTTTTTTAAAATTAATAAGTGAATTTTATTAAAGCTTTAAAAAAAAGTGTAGGTGCCTCCACATACTTAAATCCGGCCCTGATCTCCTTTCTCCCACCCCCCGCCTTTAATATACATAATAACCAAACATTTAAAGCAGGGGTGGGCAACCTTTTTTCATCGAGGGCCACATTAAACAAATTTTGGGAATGGAGGGTCGCATATGAAATATGTAATTACAAATCAGAAAAATACGCTAGCTAACGGTGTATATTATCTTTTAATTCACATTTATACTGTGTTATACATTTTCATTTTTTTTACACTTCCTCCCAATTGAGGAATTACAATAAGAGCCATTTCTGAAACTAATTTTACGAAAATTTAAATTTTGATTTGGTCTTTTTACATCACAACATTTCACCACAAAGTTGTACTTAATGTGAAGTATTTAACTGTTGACACTCGCGCATAATGTTCCTGAGCTATGGAACGAGCTTACTAGTTGTTTTCCTCGTGTCTGCTTTCAATTACAGTCTGTCAGTCTGTGATTACACTTCTTTAATTTCAAACAAAAAAGATACTTGTTCACAGATGTTTGTGGATCCAAATAATGTGAAAGCTTAGCAGCAATTTTTTTTTATAGTGTGGAAATACAGCTTCTGTGGAAACAACCCACTGCAATATTCCCGATGAAAAAATGTGAAGTCCTTTTTCCATTCTTCATTAGAAATATTAGTGACAGTCAATGTCTTTCAAGGAATTTAATTTCTTCTTTAAGACACCATATTCATCTCAATACTGTGTTTCCCATGCTTGGCCTTCGGACACCATTGTGGTACCGAACATCGGAATGTTAAGCTTGCAAATCATTATTTACTTTTAGGAACAACATGTGGTTAAGTCCCTTAGCTCTGATAGGTTTGATCACTGATACAATTTGGCCAATAATATGTTCGATATCCAATGCAGCATTGCGAAAAAATTCCCGTTAAGAGTTAATGGTTGTGCTATTGATCTATTTGTCTCAGGCAAAGCACAAGGGCCATCAGTTGTTCCCCTTGCCATCTTGTTCCAAGCCAACGCAACACTTTCAACACAGTTCTTCAGAACATTGAATTAATTCTGGCTTGAGTTTGTTCTTTGACTGAATGTTTTGAAATATTGCCAATAAGAATAATCTTCGTTTACTTTAAACTTTTTAGAATTACATGTATAGTAACATGTTTCTTTGGCATCTTTCTCATAAGTAATAAGAATCAGAACTTTCTAAAATTTATATAGATATTTAGAATTATATATTTTTGAAAATATTTGCATTTTTAATATGTATAACCTGAGGGAACATCTGATTTCTTTAGGTGTCCGCGGGCCGCATTAAAGACTACAGCGGGCTTTTTGTGGCCCGCGGGCCGTAATTTGCCCACCCCTGATTTAAAGGGAAACTCCGATGGTTTTTCAAATTTGACTTATTGACATATTTGAATTCTGCGTAAAAAGTTGTAATAGTAAACATTTTACCATTTTTTATTTGAATGCTAAGAAACATTTATATTTAATAAATTAGTAAATTCTTGACATCTCCAAAAAAACGGGGTTCTTTGAGATTTTGTTTTTAGGTTAGGCATACGTCACTTCCATCAAAAATACTGAAAAGGAAACAATCGTATCGCTTCATTCTTACAGGCTCTTTAGCTTAGTGACGCCTATTCCAGAGCTATGGTACAGTTATATACACATGTATAGGTAGTTCCATGGGCGTAGCCTTTGGGGGGGGTTTGGGGGGTTCACCCCCCCCCCCCCCCCGAAATGAAATCCTGGCTATGCTTATGGGTAGATCTAAAGGCATTAGGATAAGCAACTCAAGAAAAAAAGTAACATTTTCATCTAAGCCTCGCCCTTTCCCAAGAAGTAAATAGATCGTGTGTCCGACTGATTCGAGAAAACTGGTCAGTGTAAGGCTAGTCGAGACTACGTGTAGTCGGTCATGAGAAGACAACCAAGCGATAGTGTTTGTTGTGTGTTGAGTGGTCAGACGAGAAAATACACACTGCGTGGTTAGTCAAGCATGTAAATCTACTTTTAATACGCATTTTTTCTTTGCTTACATGATCCTAGATCTAACTGCATAGACAAAGATATATTTCTTTTACGAGAATGTTAACTTTTCTGTATGGTCTCCACTATACAATAAGTCAATAGATAAAATTAGTAGGCTAGTGTGACGTCACATAGGAACCCGGTGAATGTCTGACTGTTTTGGATGCGCAGGAAAATTACGTCAGAAAAACATCAATTACTAAGTTATTATTGCAAATAAAAAAAAAAGAATAATATATTCATTATCTGTAAATCAAAACACATATTATATCAAAAATTGTCAAAACCGTAGGAGTTTCCCTTTAAATGATATTAGGATTAACTCTAACCCAATGCACTTAATAACGTACCTTGAAAATAGCAAAGCTCAGCGAAATGTAGTTACGATCATAACCAAAACCCTAACCGCTAAGCCTCTAATAAATACATGCATTGACATAGTCTGTATCCTCTGAACCACACACTTTTAAAACAATGACCATATTGTTCTTTCTCAGAGCTATACAGCAGATTCGAAGCTCGTCAAGAGCAGAGAACTCTTTTAAGAAAAATGCTCTGGTTTCAAACGAAAACAACAACACAACAACAACAGCGAATACAACAAGAAGTAATGGTTCAGCAACAGTGTGCCAACATCGAGCGGACAGCTATTTTGCAATCCTTTTATCTTAATGGTTTCCCGCAAACGCCTCAACTTGTACATCTCAGGGCCTAGTGACGTAAAGAATTATGGGAACCGGGGTCAGCCAGGTCAGCCTTTTTCATATAGGTATGTCATTAAGAGAAATGGCTGCCAACTTCAATTTTAAAAAAAAAATTCTCTTTACGTTTTAGGGAGAAGGGGAAAAAACTCTGCTACTAAAACAATATTAATGCATTTTAAAATGATAAAGTAAACCTCAATAGACGTTGAACGTAATGTTATCAAAGTCATCTGATGTAAACAGGTTGTCTGTGTCTCAGGCGTAGGTCAGTGCGAACCCCTGTACGGTGTGTGGGGGATTTTTTTAAAATTATTATTAGCCTAGAGACTCTCAAACTATTAAGGACAGGGCAGGGGCGTTTAGTTTAAGCCTCAAGGAGGGCACATAACAGTGCATCGGTTAGAAAGAAAATATAAAAAATGTAGTCTTCAAGGAAACTGTCATTTATATAGACTTGCAGAATATTTATAAATAGTTGTGTGGTCGTGAAGTATACGTTTCAGACTGCCGTCATGATGGTCCTGAGTTCGAAGCCTGCCAGCTATCATCTCTGAAATCGTACACAATATGTAACTTTTCTTTATAAAAAAAAGTATTTTAAATATATTTTTGTTAACAAAGGCTATTTACACTGGACACCTGACACCAAGACAAATTAAACTGGACAGTTACCACCAAGACAATTCAAACTGGACAGTTACCACCAAGACAATGCAAACTGGACAGCTACAGTTTAGAAAGATCAAACAGGTGGAATGGGTTAACTTTTTACCTCCCATCTTTGTTTTGTAATGTTTAAAGAAGCGACACAGTTTTTGTCTACTTTTTAACTTTGTCACACAATAGGCCCCCCCCCCCCCCCACTCCATGCGTTTTTGACTGTCTATCCCAGATAGTCTTTGGTCGTTCTTAAGCAGTGTGTGTGTGTACACACGGCCGGTCCTAGCAATAGCGGGGCCCTATGAGAAACGGATTACGCGGGCCTAGTCTGGGTAGGGATAAGCATAAAGTCAACATTAAGATTTTGAATTAGAAAATACATTCGTCTTAACAATAAATTTTTATAAATTGAAAGCTGACAATGCAGTTTTTATTTCATCGCGCGTAGGATTGGCACCCCATAATAACAATTTTGTCTATTTTTCAAGAGATTTTTATGAGCTTTCAGAAGATTTTTTATTTCAGGAGATTTCCAGAACTTTTTGGTATATTTTGCAATTACAATAGGTTTCCACTAGCCCCTGGATAATCAGGAAGCCGCGCAAAACCTGTTTTTATATATAAGTTATAATGTGTTAAATGTAATAATTTACCCCTAGAATTAGCGCGGGGCCTATGAAAGTGCGGGCCCACTGCGAACGCATAGGTTGCAGTGGCCTAAGTCCGGCCCTGTGTGTACTCATATGAAATGATATTAAACTGTACACAGATGAAATGATATTAAACTAAGATGCTTTATTGGGGAATAATAGAATACATTTCGTTTATTTTTAAATTGTATGTGCCGGGCTTGGAGATAATGCCTGAAAAACACAAAGCGGAGACTGAGTCCAATAAAATGAGTCGAAAGGGGATTAAAACCCCCGTTCAAATTTTAGTTTCAAGTATGCGGTGTAAGATTGCAAACGCTTAGAGATTATTTTTTACAGGCGTAAGTGTGGAGTTCTTCCCCATTGATAACTTTAAAAAAAAAAAAAAAAAGCTATTTTTAGATTTTTGCTTGTTCATGTGTCACATCATTCTCTACCATTAAAAAACGACTTCCACCTTACACTTCACCTGTAGCCCATCCGTGTTCATCGTTACCACGCACAATATCCGCAACAATCTCCATTTCTCTGTCGGATGCAAGGATCTTATTATTCTTTACATTATTTAGCCATCAAAAATTTTTACATTTATCCTTTTCAGATTTTGCCAAACCTTTGTTTATTTTTGTACACTGTCGCTATAACTTTTTCTTTCTTTTCGGACTGCTTGTTTATTTGTTCCGTTTATTTTTCTAAGGTTAACTTTTTGTTTTTCAGTATAACCTCCACCCCCCTCCACAACTATTGTAAATACATTTTTACGTCTGTCATAAATTACGTTTTTTGGGGGGTTTATATTTATTTCACTCGTTTCTTCATATAATCGTTCTAGCTTTTTATATCTTCCGATTCCGTTTTTTTAAGTTCTCTAAGAAATGGTATTCTAGTTGTACGTAATCTACTTTTCTTGTGTTTTGATATCATATCTTAGGGATTTCCTGACTAAAATTTAATTACAGTAATCTGTTCTTTAGCTTTATTTTTTTTTTAAAGATCCGATTTATATCTGTAAAGAAAATACAGAAAGAGAGAAAAAAAAAAGAAGACAAAACAATAAAAAGAAATGTGGTGGAGAAAGTTTGATTTTATACTAGACAAAATAAAAAAAAGGTCAAGGACGCTATGTTGTGGGATTTGTGTTGCCAACAAAGAAACAAGAAATGAATTTAAAAAAAAACAACGTATCTATATTGTATTGTGTTAGATTTTGAAAAAATAGGATTTTTTAAAAAACCCGCCACATTCTCTCCTTTCCGAGAAAAAATACTGGTTAAGCGAATGTTTCAATTTACTACACTTTATAATATTCGAATGATAGGCCTCTAGATCTAGACAGACCAAAAAAAAAATCTTTCCTTTAGGCTCCATTATATCGTTCCCATATTCCTCCAAATCACTTCCTCTTCTTTTCTTCTTCTTTTTTCATTATTTAAAATATGTCTTTTAAAAGTAAACCGGATTTCAACTTAGCAATAAGAATCCCCGGAGCATGTTGTGGATGTATGCGTGCGTTCTTTTAACTCTTTCTCCCCGTAATTAGTGGCCTACATCCACGTTTCGACGGGATTCTTCATTGTGCTCATGACTATTTCACTCCCCTGTTATGATTAGGCTTCAATAACTTTGTCGTTTGATATCAGAAAGAGTTTTATTTGGTATAGAATTAAAAAGGAATGCATGCTGTGTTTATATAACACAAAGTTTATAAAATCAAACATTAGTTTAACTCTTTCTCTCCTAATCGACGATACCATCGTTGATTTGACCTCATTAAATTAAATTAATGTTTCATTTTATGATCTTTACTTTGTGTTATATAAAAGAGCATGCATTTCCCTGTAATTCTATAACAAAATAAAACATTTTCTGATGACAAACGACAAAGCTATTGAAGCCTAATCATAACAGGGTACTGAAATAGTAATGAGCATAATGAAGAATTCCGTCGAAACGTGGAAAAAATAATTACTCAGAGAAAGAATTAATTTAATAAGATAAAATCTTCGATAAGTGTAGTGTTGATATTAACAAATTACTAAAGCTTCTACTCTATACCTATCAACATGAAACCGAGAATTGGTTTAGCTTTTTAACTACGCTCTCTGCAACTATCGCTACAGTCGACACATTTACATCCTTATAGAATTAAAAATATCTACAAAGATTAAAAAAAACACCTTTTAAACGCTTCCCTGGTCTTTTGACATTACTGGCTAGTTTAATCTCTCTCCTGAGATAAATGTACCCACTCCAAAAGAAAGAAAAGTGGGCTAATTAAACTAATGTCACGCTGACACAAAGAAGAGTCAAACAAAAACAGGTTGACCTAACAACAGAAGACTTTTTTTTTTTTTTTTAAATTTCAGCCAGAGGTCAACGCTTTCCCAGATAGATAGATACGATGTTTCACTTTCGTTGTAGATAATAATACATTCTGACAGTGGGAGATAGGATAAAGTTTAATTTTTTTTCACCTTTTTTTTAGATAAAAAAACTAAGGTATATAAATCGATGAAATCGGTTCCGTTTATCGGACCACCTTTCCTGTCTTCTCTGATTCATCTAGTACACAGCGTCGCCATGTTCATTCTGGTCTTTCTATGCGTTTTGCGCCCAGAGGTGTTCCAATCTAAGGCCTGTCTAGCTGTGCTGTTGGTGTATTTTCTAAAGATGTGACTAATCCATCTCCACTTTCTCTGTAAGATCTGCCCCTCTTTATTTCTCTGCCCATCTCCCGCAGTTTGGTGTTTTCTATTTTGTCATACTTTTGTAATTTTAAGAGATGTATTAAGCATCTGTTGATGAAGAACATATATTACATAATGTTCATATAATGCAATTAACGTCGGTCCAAAAAAAAAGTTAGCGTCTTAGCCAACGACCAAAAAATGGTGGGCAATAATCATCTCTCTTGTTCCCTATTCAAACTCCTAAACTCATGCTGTAACAGTGTCTCTTGTGATTGACACTAAGAATTTCATACTTAAATGAAAGACAAACTATTGAACTATTAGCAGACAGAATGAAAAAGTGAACAGGTGAAATACAGTAGGTCTGTGTCCCCAGAGAATGATGTCCTTCAATGCTGCATACTATATCAAAAAGCCCGAACAAGGCTTTGGCCCCAAAAACTATACGGAGATACGGAGAACTGCCTGATCCGAAAACCACTGCGAGGTTCATTTAAGATATTTGATTACTGATCTGAACCTTCCCACATGTCAAAAGAGAACGACAAAGAGGAAGAAAATGTACTCATATAAAAAAACTGTAACTGAAAAGAAAAAAAACACAGCAGATGGATGCTATAGGTAGTTTAGAAGGCAATTATGCACACACAGATGGATCACATATTGTTTTTTGTTTTTAAAACAATGTAATTGCACGTTTTTTGGTGTATCCAGTGTGCAGAATACGTAAGCAGTTAGTAAGTACTGATAAGTGAAGTATTTTTAATCAAACCAAATGATTATTTTTGGTGTATTTTCCAGCACTGTACAGAAAAGAATCTAATTTCTTAGTGCTTCCTCTTGTATCTAGAATCAATTTTTATCAAGGCTTCTATCAGCTCACTCTGTCTCTATGTTGTAACGATGTATGGGTGAGTTGTAGTGGATGCTGTTTCTACAGAGCCGGTACTTTGATAGAAACCTAGATGCTTGGGTGTACTGTCTTGATAAGAACTTAGATGCTTGGGTGTACTGTCTTAATAAAAAACTAGATGCTTGGGTGTACTGTCTTGTGTATTACAATATCGAGAACAAACATTAAATACACATCGCCACAAAAGGGTCGGTACAGAATAACGAAGTCCAGACTTGATATAGCACGATAACGAACTCTAATACAGAATGGGCCACAGTCGAGTCAGTAGCTAAAGACGATGTTATCCCCTCAAGAGTCTATAAGTGACTAACTAGAAGTCTACATAAATAAACTGAAACCCATTAAAATGTCGCGCTCAAAGTCCGTCCACTAACGTTCGTCTCTAAACTAAACTAAGTGCCGCTCTTTTGAATCATTCGCGCGTTATTTCTCCCACTTCCAATTTTCGGATCAGAGTGAAACTTTGCACTATTATTCATTGTCAATGACAACACAAGAATCAATCCAAAATTAACCACGTAGTTAATCAATTAGTCGTAATTAATAAATTTTTGTTTTAGGCAGAAGAAGGGAAATAAAGTTAGCAGTACTGAGAGATACGGCAGTAAGCTTTGTATTTAAAGAAGTATTTATTTTTTATATATCACCATATGCATATTTTTTAGTCCTAGAAATATTCACACTGTTAAGATGTCTGTCAGAGCTTTCCAATGAATGTTGTTAGAAATGCTACAGAAGGATCCTACGTATCACATTCAGAGATCGCATCACAAACCAAGAGATTAGCGACAGGGTTACTGCAGCGATCGGACCCCATGATGACCTACTATCTATATTTAAAAAACGCAAGTTTAAAATCTATGGCCATATTACAAAATCTTCGGGGCTCGCAAAGACCTTCCTTTAGGGAACAGTACCAGGAAAAAGAAGAAGAGGCAGAGAGAGAAAGCGATGGGAGGACAACATAAATGAATGGACACGTTATTTGTCCTACACCCATTCTAACTAAGACAACAGGCAGGGAGGGATGGAGAAAGGCGGTCGACAAATTTTGTTTGGTGCTCCAACTGTCCAACAGACTAAGGGATATGTAAAGATAAAGGTAAAGTTGTTAGAAATATTATTTGCCTGAAAAAAAAGCAGCGGATATCGGGAGAAAAGTGGAAAAAAAACCCCACACCAAATTGCTTGCTCATTTTGTTTAGGCTATGCTATTTATAATATGTAATAGGAATCACGCGGTCGCGTCATGTGATATAAATCCAGAAGCGCACCCGTACTCTGTTTTCAAAATATCTCGTTAAGTGTTAGTATTCGCGCTTTTTATTAATATTAATAATAATAATAATAATAATAAATCTCGACCCTGGCAGCGCCAGAAAATGAATACTAAATCATTTTCAATGATAACATTATTATTATTATTTATAATATTTATATATTTATTATATTAATTTATATATGTTATTATTATTGTTATTATTTAGCCTTCACGTCAGGAAGTCTCACTTGCTCACCATTTTGAAAAATGATTATTATTTTTTGTTCCTACTTCGCAACGCTCTGGCAGCTCAAAGTTCCGCTTATTTACGCCCCTGTTCACTGTTTGGATCTCACTACCGTCGCAGCCTCGAGGTGACGTCACATCCTCTTCACCTGTTTACAACTTTGTCAAATTTGTGTTGTTTTTAAGCCAAGATGTTTTGTTTATAACAAACACGAATTTCATACTTTCAGGAAACAGAGAGTTGGTCATCTGAGAAGTCGGTTACGTTTGCAGGTTTTCTTTTTGTCAGTTCGGGTTGAATGGAGCAATTATTAGTGCAATGAGACATGACTACATATTTTCTGTAGGCCTGCAAGTAGCCAAGGAGATGAAAGCTGAGCTGGTTAGGTGACACTGTAAGACTGGACTCATTGTTAAAAGTCATCCTTCAAGGTACAGTGGAGGGAGCACGAAGCAAGTCTGGATGGACAACATCAAAGAATGGACCGGCCTCTCACTTGATAGTCTAATACGAACATCTGGGATAAGGGATTAGATTACACGAACTGGGACAGAAACTGATGATACTGAGGATAAGAAGGTCATTTTTTTATATTTAACATAGTAGCATACACATATTTGAGTTGTTCACATGCACATATTTGAGTTGTTAATATACACATATTCAAGATGTTAAGCGAAAAACAACCAATACCAATACAATAAGAAACTATAAATCCCAAAAAAGACGAAATTGTCCCGTGTCTATTTTATGAGCTTTGGATTTTATAGACATAAAACAGCAACAACAACCCCCACATAAAACATTCTTCTATTAAACAAATTTAAGCATCAACTTGAATCGAGGTACATAAGTAGATTTGCAAGTTAATAACTAACTCAGTTACTCGGCTATTAAAAGTCATGCACTATATCAAAATTACAGTGTTGCATTAAAACAGAAACGTCTGCATTCTGTAAGAACAAAACAAAACAAAAAACAAAAAACTCAATATGATTAAACCCACACCGTAAAGAGTATACAGATCTACCTGATGTCAACGTCGTAGCGTTTAATTAATGATTTTATAAACCATTTTAAATTGCTTCTGTAGAGCGCAACATTCATGTATATAGCATGCTCAGTGCAAGCCATGGTCCAACCTCCTTAGTGGATCTGTGAGAGGGGAGGGGGCATTTCTGAGAGGGTGTTTCCCAGCTGCCTATAGGTGCTTGGAACACACAATTCAGTGCGAATCGGGATTCGAACTAGAGCCCCATTGATAGGTAGCCAACCATTTATGCCGCATTTCATATCTCATCTATTGTTTTTACAAAAATTATATCAAATCACTCTGTCTGTCTGTCTGTCTGGAAAACATTTTGAACTCGTTATTTCTCCTACACCCATTCTCGAACCAAGTTGAAACTTTACACAATTATTTATTGTATCTACCAAAATATGAAAGTGACAAAAAAAACACACCAATTAATCAATTAAATTAATGGTAATTAAGTATTTTGTTTGATGTTGGAAAAGGAAATTACACTCTACATTAATGAGATATCTAGTTGTAAATGTGTTCTTCCTGCCTGTTAAGCGACAATTTAAAAAAAAAATATGATCATTTTAAAATGTTGATGTTTGCTTGATATTTTCCACTTCTAGGATGTCGCCTCTAACATAAATGTGTTTGAATAAAGATTGACCGAATTCAGTATATCAGAAATAGGATGTAACGAGGGGAACAAACAACACACACACAGACACACTCCCAAGTTGAAGGACATACTCAAGAGCACTTTAACCGACGAGCCTAAAAGTACATGCGTTTATGTACACAGGGCATGTACAAGGGAGACAATGGAGAAAATAGATCTTGGGCTTGAATATGTTTACTCATTATTTTGAAATCATGCTAAAAATAGATATATTTGTGACACAGATATAGCCTACCCCAATCAGTGTGAAGGCCACATGTTGGATAGATTCTAGCGTGTAATATTTCTAAGGCTTGTGAATCGAAAGAGTAGGCTAGTGCAAGTAGGATGAATATTCCGTATTGATATAGGAATACAAACAAGAAGAAGTGAGTAATACTTTTTGTGTGTAAATTATAGCAGTTTTACAGTACAATTTCTTGGAAATTTTTTGTAGATTTTTTGTTTACTCTGGCGATGGTTCATAACCTAAAAATAAAGTTTAGATTCAAAATTAACAATGTCCTAATAGTCCCTAAATATATATTCATGGGTTATTATTTTTTTAAGAATAACTTATTTTATCAAATGCTTACATTTATTGAAAGAAATGAATTTACCCACCGGTTACGACCGGTGTTACGATTCAATTCTGCCAGAACGCTCTCGTTAAAGTTTTCAAGAAGAAATGTGAGATTTGAAGATGTTTTTCTTTTTATAAAGCTTATATCAACTCACTCTGTCTGTCTGTCTGGTAAAAATTTGAACATGTTTTCTATATCGTATCTATCTATCTCTATCCCCCTCTCTCTCTTTTCGGCATTTCGTGAAGTCTACTAGTCAAATCTCACTCAAGTATAAAACCTCAGGTAGCTTACATAGTGCTAAAAACAAACTTATCATAGTGTCTTTGTGCAACTAATGCGTACCCACTATTAACTGACACCAGACTTTAGTAAGCACATGTAAGCCTTCTAGCTAACACCCAGATAACAAACTGTAAGAAATCAATTTAAAATGAGATTCAAGTATTGTCTCTTGTAACTGTAAGTCTACCGCTTGCCCTGTATGTATTTGTTCTAAGGAAATTAATCGGGAAAACCCGAAGACTATGAGGTACAAACGGGAAAACTACATTGCTTGTTATGTTTCCATTATTAGAGGAGTGCGGGGGTGGGCGGGGCAAGGAGATGGGTAAACACGAAAGGTTACTGAACTAACAAAACATGAACAGTTAGATAATATTGATATCATTTTTTTTTACTGCTGGTATCCTATGTATAATAATTTCGTGGTCAGACGGTTGTGACTGGCTGTTTGACCAAGATCATAGGCTAGGATCCTGATTTTATTTCCTTCTGTACTTTATATAATGATTTGCTTTTTATTTTTAAATGTATAGATCTTTTGACATTATTTATAAAATACCAGCTTCTTCATAATGTTAAAAATGACATTTTCTGTCATTGTTTATTTTTTTTTCAAATGACATCCTTTGTCATTTTTAAAGAAAATCTTCTTTCAAAATTTTTTTTGAATGACATGTTTTGTTATTCTTTATCCTCGCATATACCATCAAATGCTTAAAAAATAACTTATAATATATCAAAAATATATATTAAAAAAACAGTAATCGAAATATCTTTAAAACAAAACCTCTTTGAAGCCTGAAAAAAAACAACTCATCTACCGCGAATTTTATTTCTGGAGATATATACCGAAAATATATATGTACATATCTGTAAAATCTCACCTGCAAGGTAGACAAAGAGGAGGGGTGGTATTGGCGTCTAGCTAAAACAGATCCTCTGATGTAAGAATGATTTGTGTAAACATAATTGCAGGTTATGTCGTGTGTGTGTGTGTGTGCATGTGATTTAAAAATGTTGTCGTGTATTGTTTTAAAATCTTTTTTCCGAAGTCTTTAACCGATTACCGAGAAAATAGAATTATGTCTAGAGCTTTGTTTAACGAATCTGCAAGCAGGCTAAACATAGTGGAATACCACTTAGGATTTAGATCTATGCATGCGGATATGTATGTTTTTTTTTTTTTTTTTGTTTAACTAAATTTTCTGACTAGTCTTTTTTTTTTTCTAGAGCTGCTGGTTTGGCAATATTCTATGCAATTTTTTTCTAAATATAGATGGGTAACGGTAAATTGGAAATTGTGAATGAAGGACTTGATTTGTGGGAAAGGTAAAGCGTCTATAGAAGGGGGGAAGAAAGGGGGCAGGGAAGTTGGTGTACTTTATATAACGTCATTACAGTGATGGGTGAAATGAAGTTATACAATAAAAGCGTCGCGGTGTGTTTAGTTGTTTTTTTTTTAGTGGTACACATGCAAACATAAAATTTGGTTTTTATATTAATGAAGTCAAAAAAGTAACAGGATGTGATCACATGACTTTCTGTCTCGTCACACACTCACACACACATACATACACAGACAGACAGAGAGAGAGAAAGTCAGACAGACAGATACATACGTTTATTTAATTCTCTTGCCTCATATAGACCTACTATTTGTGTGTATCATTTTCGTCTGAGAGGATGATAACTTATAATGAATGATAATAAAATAATAATAATAATAATGGCAAGGCCATAAAATAATAAAATGTTTTCAATGTCCTTCAATATGTCTGTCCTAGAATTAATGCAACGAAGTGGACAAAATATGAAAAGGGAGATTGTTGAGTTACATCAGTTCAGCTAAAAAAACTAAAATAAACAAACTATTTTGATTTATGGTTCTTAATTCCAGCATTTCACTTCGTCTAGTTTATGAAATCCCAAATGATCTCTTTAACTTTAAAAATCACACACGAGATACGCTTGTACATCCGATATCAGCAGCGAGGCAAAGGGGAGAGCACTGGAGATTAACAAAGTAGTATTGTTACAAAAGATTACGTTAGTGAGATTAAGGTACAGGTAGTGGAAGGAGAGATTAAGGTAGAGGCAAGATAGATTAAGGTACAGGTAGTGGAAGGAGAGATTGAGGTAGAGGCAGAAGAGATTAAGGTAGAGGTAGTGGAAGGAGAGATTAAGGTACAGGTAGTGGAAGGAGAGATTGAGGTAGAGGCAGAAGAGATTAAGGTAGAGGTAGTGGAAGGAGAGATTAAGGTACAGGTAGTGGAAGGAGAGATTGAGGTAGAGGCAGGAGAGATTAAGGTAGAGGTAGTTGAAGGAGAGATTAAGGTAGAGGCAAGAGAGATTAAGTAGTGGGAGGAGAGATCATGGTAGTGGAATGAGATGTTAATGCAATTCAGCCAGGGAAGATAAAAACATCCTCTTCAGATGTGAGCATCTTCATCACTATTCTAAGTAGGTATAAAACTTGTATGCGCTAGAAATACAGATACAAATAAGTAACATTTACGAAACAAACTTTTCCTGTTAAAAAAAAGTCCCGTTAAAGCACACCTTTCCCCTGTCAGAAAACCTAGACAGACTTCGCCAACTACTTTTGAACACACGAAAAACTTACCAACCGGTACATATCCGACGCTGACTCCAGACGCCTAAATTCATTGTGTAATTTCAGAACTGCTTTGGCATCACTTGGGCTGAAAGCCTGGCCAGTGATTACAGCCAGGCATAACACAACGACCAGGGCTTGGAACCTGAGACAAACAGACATTGGTCTGGAATTAGATCCAAATATATTTACTCGTATCTATCTATCTATCTATCTATCTATCGTAAAATAATTTGTAAAATGTTTTACATGTTTCGGATGTTACTTCAGAGTTGAAGATAGTTTACTTCCTAGTCCAAACCTCCCGCAGGACGACGGGTGATGGGAGCAGGCAGGATTTGAACCCTCGACCATCGATAAATCCGAACGACAGTCCAGCGCGCAAACCGCAAGACCAGGCAGCCATCTATCTATCTATCTATCTATCTATCTATCTATCTATCTATCTATCTATCTATCTATCTATCTATCTATCTATCTATCTATCTATCTGTCTGTCTGTCAGCTAGTGAGCCAGTCATTCTATCTATGTATTTTCACAATCAGTTTAATTTGAAACTATTCTAGTCTCGCCTTTGTCGTAAATGATCTAGACGCTAGACTCTTAGGGTTTGACTATGGTTGAATTGTTCTCAAAGCAGCTAGAAATAGCTCAGATTTCTTTGCAATCTGACCATGAATTTAAAAAAAAAAGGAAGAAAGAGATTCTCAGGTCTTTACTAATTGAGAACCACTAAGATGCAATGCTTTCCATTGAAAAAACAAACTACTAGCTGTTCACCCACGACTATAGCACCAGCAGCTGGTAGCTGGTAGCTGTACTTTTCTGTCAGCCACTTTACTTGGATTGTCTTTAGCAAAAACAAACTTGTGCATCAGAATAGAGACACCGTGTTTCCTTTACTCCTCCCCTGAACCGCCCCTCCCTTCGACTCCAACATCGCCGCCCTCGACAAAAGAAAGAGGGTTTTGTGCTAGCTGAGATATGAGATGAAATAAGAAAAGGGTGAGTGGGTAGCGGTGGTCTGGTATGAAGAGAAGGAAGTTATTTGATTGTGGAGACTGCCCTCTGAATCTCAGGCTGATAACAAAACCTACACAGACTTTCTCATCAATATGTTTTAGGCACATATAAACACATATACACACAGAGGCGTAGCTAGGTTGGGGGGGGGGGGAAGGGAGGGGGAGAATCTGAAATTCCCCAGGGGCCCCCGTGTAAAGGAGGGCCCCCAAATGAGTGTTTTTTTACATTAAATATTAAAGACTACACAAAATGCAGGGGCCCCTAAAGAGGTCAAGCTTCCGGGCCCCCAAATGATGGCAAATATCTAGATACGCCACTGTATACACTAACCTCTTGATATAGGCCCCGATGGTCAGCTTTACGAATATGTATACGTTATTGACGGGGATTCCTATTCTAAGTTTAAGTTTGGATTGTTCTCTTCGGCTTTGGCTTTCAGGCTATTCTTTAGTCCTGGCCGTGCCAATCGTGTTAACTCTTTCTCTCCTAACTGACGATACCAACGTTGATTCCACTAGAATGTGGTAAATAATTACGGAGAGAAAGAGTTAAGTTCGCAAGATGGACCGAGAGTCGAATTTAAAATGTAACATTTAACAGAGGGTTTATATTTTAAATTGACTAATTCAGACTTTGCCATTATCAATTTATATTTTTTTTGCAAGACTTATATTAACTCAGTCTGTCTGTCTGTCTGTCTGGGTGGATTCTTTTACACTTTTTCTTGTCTCCCACTTCTCGGGTCAAGTTTCAAAATTATTCATTGTTGATGAAAACTCAAAATTAACCAACAATTTTTTTGAGGATTTGAATAAGAGATTGAGCCTTTACAAAACAATCAGATCAATTATAACACATCAGTTAGGCCAGGGGAGGCGCGGTGGCTTAGCGGTAAAGCGCTTGACTTCCAAACCGGGGGTCCCGGCTTCGAATCCTGGTGAGGACTGGGATTTTCAACTTTGGAATCTTAGGGCGCCTCTGAGTCCACTGAGCTGTAATGGGTACCTGACATTAGTTGGGGAAAAGCAAAGGCAAAGTTCGTTGTGTTGGCTACATGACACCCTCGTTAACCGTAGGCCACAAAAACAGATGAACTTTACATTTGTATTTGATATAATTTCATTTGGATGTTTTTTTCTGAAAATATTGAAGCCTGCCTGGGTGGACCACTTCGGGGGCCGATTTTGAGTTTGTGTTTCCACACAAACTGTCTATAAAAGTTAGGATACAATCACATTAAATTTCACCATTTAAAATCTATGCGGCGCACCAATCTTGATTTTTGAATCACTCATTAGTGATCCCTCTCCTGAAACTATCCAATCCGTAACCAGCTCTTGATTGTAAAGGAATTATACCTCACTCATTTGTGTGACACAACAAAAGACTACTAGGATTTTTAAGTGCAGAGATGCCTACATGAAAAAAAAAAAGGGAAATATGTATTCCCAGACCTGGAAATGTGTATTTTGAGGGGCCAATGTGTATTTTCCTAAAGAAATATACTCAGGAAAGACTAAAAATCATTCAAGCAAATAACATACACGAAATGCAGCAATCTTAAAGTTAACACAGCATTAAGTTCTATAAGACATTTTGTACATTTGTCAAAATATTTACACTTTTAGTCTTTGTCATAGACTTTTGTAGAATATGTTAGAATGATGCCGTTCTTGTCACTACGCAATGATTTCATGATCATAATGCCTATGGCATATTCCTCATTCCATAATAGCGGCAACAGAAAATTCATTCAAAAGAATGGGAATTTTTGTTACTAGTGAAATTTGACTTAAACCAGATTTGATGGTTTGCTTAGCTGGATCAGTGACATCTAATTCTATAAAAGTAGTTTTGTTTATAGGCAATTTCTTTAGAAGGTATCCAGACACTGGAAATATTTTATCACATTTGGAAGGAATTTAGATTTTCTTCTTTCAGACCATTCTTTGCAGGGTTAGCGATGAAAGCTTTTGGCATCATCTACAATCACTAATGACAAACATTTTATAGACCTTTTTTTCAGGCAGATAATCCTAATTAGTCATTGAACTTGTTTCTAATATAAAAGCTGAGCTATTGAGTCTGTTGACTAGATGTTGTAAGATAAGGATGCTTGAAGTAGTTTTATAAAACTAACAGATGTGTTGAAGGATGGCGCAAGGAATCAAGAATTTAATAATTTTTGTCAGCATAATTAAAGCAGTTCTTTTTGCAAACACACACTGCCTTGAATGTCCATGATTTCATTCTTTGTTTTTAGGCTTTCCAGTGTCAAAACAACGATGTACCACTTCTGTTAGTATAAAATAAGGTATCTGCTTGCAGATGGCCTAAACTCGACATTTTATTTCATTTTTCAGTCCCTATCAAAAGGTTCCGTCATCATTTTTTGGATAGACAATCTTAGCGAAAAATTGTTGTGACTCTGTTATATTTATACCTATGCTAATGCGTGTCTGTAGGCTAGTTGTTTGTATTCAACCAAATAATGGTTTAAATAAGTATGCATACATTCGTTATTCGTTTATACCTTAATAAGGCCTAATACTATGACATAGAAGTCGGTTATGACCTAGCGATCCTGCACGAGTGGAATTCTGAAGTTGAAGCGTTGAAATAAGTGTATGCCTATATACATCTATATATTTAGAATCTAAGTATATTTATATACATGGAAACAAGGGGAGTAAAACACAGAGATTAGAATCTGTCACAGTTATCTTTTCTTGACATCACACTAGATGTCTGGGCAGAATTGTGCGATATCACAAGCTCATCTTTTGAAGCGGACTAAGCTGTTCAAGAATCGAGGGTGATGACCTCTCAGCGCGGCGATGGCTGGCTCTGATATGTTTTATAGTGTATTATTCCTGTAGTAAGAACAGGCTGCAGTCTCCAGTTTGATCAAACATCATGGCCGGATTTACGGCGGTACACACCGTGCTGTCGCCGAGAGGCCTTACGGCAGGTACGTAACTAGGGATTTGGGGGCCCGGGGGGATTTACCTCTTTGGGGGCCCTTGCATTTTGACATTCGACATATGACATGGGATAATGTACGCAAAAATATATAAGCATAATGTCAAAATAATATTGACATTATGCTCATCCCTACCCAGACTAGGCCCCGCGCGATCCGTTTCGCATAGGGCCCCGCAAATGCTAGCTAGGGCCGGCCCTAGATCTCACTCTTAAGAACTTTAAAAGGAAGGATGTGATCATAACTTCAAAAAGAAGGATGTGCTAATATTATATGATATTACGTCATTGTTTGTTGTTTATGTTTTGTGCGAAAGCAAAAGGATTAGATGGAAATAAAAATAGAGTTTCCATTGGATTGAGGAAAGATGAATAGAGGGGTAATAACTCGAGTGTGAAGTTTAATTCTGAAATTATAGACGCCAAACCCGAATAATGGACTATTCTAGCATAATAAGAATAACTTTTGGATCTGTTATACTCGATTCTGTAAATTTTGCTTCAAGGTTAATTAGTGTAGCCATAAAATACTCGCCATTTAGATCTATTATTAGTAAAGGTAACAAGATACTTGGAATTCGCTTCATATCATCCAGTTTTATTCGTAGCAACAAAATTTCAAATGTAAAACAAACTTTAAAAAAAACTTTGATCTCTGTGGGAAAAAATATCTTTAAAATGTCAACAAAGTCAACGTACTGATAGACCTAGATCTAGGTTTAGTCTTTGCAACAAATTTAATCCATAAATGTTGAAAAAAAAAAGGACACCCGTTGACACTATTTGTCAATCAAATATATATTTTTTTATGTATTTACAAATAAATTTCGGACACCTATTTGGGGGACCCCTAGGGGGGGGCCCGGGGGAATTTTAAAATTCTCCCCCGCCTCCCCCCCTTAGTTACGCCACTGCCTTACGGTGCCCTCGCTCTTAAAAAGAGGGTTTACTAAAAATAATGCCTATTGACTATAAAAGAAAAGGGAAAAGACATTAAATTAACAGCTATGCGTTGTTCTGTCTTAAACAAATAAGACAAGCTTTTAGATCTATTTATTAAATGCATTTTAATGTAATCATTCGAAAGATAAGATAATCTTATAGGTCTACAGTCGTCCGCATCGGCATTACTACTATAACAATAAATATATAAAAGCTAATAAAAGTATCATACAAAGTAGACAATAGGCACATACACACACACACACCACAACAAGCCACAACCTCCAGATTTTTATGATTTTTTAAAAATTCAGTAGAAGATTACATTGCCATCCATCCATCTATCCATCCATCCCAGTGGCTCTACAGCCCATGGAGGGCTCTGGCCTGCTTCAACACATCCTTCCATTCAGATCTTTCCTGGGCCTTACGTCCCCACGCCCTAACCCCAAGCTGTTGCAGATCTGCCTCCACATCATCAATCAATCGCGTTCGGGGTCTGCCTTTTGGGTCGCCTGCCTTTTGTTTTTTGCCGGTATACAATTTTCGTTCCTCTGTTCTCTGACATTCTTTCAAGGTGACCTGCCCAACGTAGTCTGTACATTGCCAAATATTACCGCAAGTTCCATGTTTTCACAACAATTAAGGTTAACATTGTTCAGAAATTGTTCAAACTTCATAATCATCAGGTTGTCTATTGTTCTCTGTTGTAGACACATGTATCATACATCCCAAATGAACCAAGTGCTTGAAATTAGGATTCTTTTAAAAAAGGAACTGTCTTTAGTTTCTATGGCAACCCGAAAATTCCGAGAAACATAATGCTAAATGTTTTTGTTGATGCGTTTACCACGTGACAAGCATGAATTCCTATTCTAAATGTTTGTATCTTTCAGAGTGTATGTGTAGGATTGAACTAATCATCGCAAAAAAAAAAAAAATGTGTTGTGTTTTTTTTTTCAATCAAGAAGTTTAATTAAGTATGCATACATTCATTATTGGTATATACCTTAATACATTGACATAGAACTGCTTTGTGGCCCATCGATCTTGCACGAGCGGAATTCTGAATGAAAATGGGCCCAGAAGCGGCATCAGCAGTTCGCGAGGTCCTGTGCGAGTGTCATTAGAGTCACATGAGGGCCACGAACTTTTGTACGATGGGCTAACGGTGACAAAAGATTCTCTTTAGAGTGGGATCCCCCTAAGGCTCGGGGCGATTGCTCCACTCGCCACCCACTGGGGCTGCCTTTGTAGGACGCCCATGTATATATACATAATGGTGTTGACGAATGAGCTTGAAACACCCTGAATAAAAGTTAAATAAAGGCTCTCTAAAAATCTTTCTGTTCTAATCCTTAACTCTTTCTCTCCGAATTGACGATAACATCGTTGATTTGAACTCATTAAATTAAATTAATGTCTGATTTTATTAACTTTACTTTGTGTTATATAAAATGAGCATGCATTCCCCTTTAATTCTAGACCAAATTAAATATTTTCTGATTCCAAACGAAAAAGTTATTGAAGCTTAATCCTAACAGGGGCAGTGAAATAGTCAATGAGCAAATCGAAGAATTCCGCCGAAACGTGGAAAAATAATTACGGAGAGAAAGAGTTAATGGATGGAGCTGACCACTTGGTCCAGTTCTGATGTAACCATTCTTTAATGTTCGCAAAAATAGGCGAGGGTAGATACTAAGAAGTTTTGTTAAGCCTGGCCAGATTTTACCAACAAGTCTAGCCTAATTTGGACTTCACTATATTATATACAGTCATGGTGATTAAAACAAAAAAAAAAAGGTAACCCAAAATATATATAAAAAAAAACAACAACACAGAATCCCAGAAATTCTAGAATCTGTTAAAGCCATTAAGAGGACATAGAAGTAGGTATTTTTTATACACTCCCTTCTCTCCTTTGGCGGCATTCTTCAGAACAAAGTAATGCCACATTACATTTTGAAATAAACACAGGCGTTGCGTTGCCATGGGGGGGGGGGGGGGGGTAATTTCAGGGGAAGTCACTGAAACAAAAGGATTTTGTAAGAATAGTCTCCTCTTATACGTTAAATCTAGAATAAGCATTTTATTTATTTTAGTTGAAAAGAAAAAAAAATCTAAATAAACTTTATCGAGGTGATAAAAAAAAGTGAGCAATATCTCTAATATATAAAAAATTGCTAAAAATAGAAGTTGCTATAAAATTGTCTCTATGTGTTTATCTACTATTATTGTTAGAGTTATCATCCCTGAAGGCTCAATAATATAGAATTAATAGTCGTGAGACATGGCAATATTGATGAGACACAGTGAGATAGGGCGGGAAGCAGTGTGTGAGTGTGTGTGTCTGTGTGGGGCTGGGTGAGAGTCACTTAACCTTGACTTAAAAGCACTGCCACTTAAAACTATGTGGTGAATGCTCTCGTTCGGTGCTGCATAAAGAATCAGCGTCTTATACACCCGAGAGTTTGCACTGACGTTACAGGGGCGTAGGGAAATAGAGATTCCAGAATGGGTGTCGATATCGTTTTGTACCGCCCAGGGAGGAGGTATTGTGTATTTTCATTTCCCTACCAACAAAATGTGTAGAAAAAAAAAAAGAAAGAAACGCAAAGTTTCCAAAGACTCGGAAAGCAAAATCATTTGACAGTACTCACTTTTGGAAAAAACGCAAGATTTGGGAATACTGACATTGAAATTGAAACACAGTAATCTTCTCTTGGTCAACTCTTTGACTCTTGAGATCAGACTTACATTCATTTAATCTAGTCACATTTTGTAGGCATTTGAATAATTAAAAGAAAAGAAACAAAAAAAAAAAACTGAAATAAAAAAAAACTTGCTACAAAGTAACTCAGCATCGAGAAAGTTGGCTACTAACTAGATTACAGCTCAGCAGCAAAAAAGCTGGCTACAAAGTAGTTTACAGCTCAGAAACAAAAAAAAAAAAAAAGCTGGCTAGTTGAAGGAGAAAAGAAAAAAAAAAGGCTTGGAACCTTCTTTTGTGAACCGAATAAAGTGAATTTGAATCAACACATATCTACTGGCTTTCGATATCGCTGTAGTGATATATAAAATAGAAACGTAACCACAGGATGTTCAATGACTTTTTTTAAAACCTGTCCACTCATTCAAAACAATTCGTTATCGCCTTTTAGTCATACGTGACCACTCTTTCGTCACTCATCTGCGCCTGATCTTTACTAGGGCCTTCCTCTGAGCCTCATATGTTTGTCCCGCGGCCTTGATGAGAGCTCTGCAACTGCTGCCAGATACTTTCTTCTATGCCAGTGAGAGCAAATGGCGCCTGAGTTGATCTTCATACCTCTTACGGGGGCATCTCTGTTACGCCTTCGTTCTTTAAGCAACTCCCCCCCCCCCCCCTAAAAAAAAAAATGGTTATTTAGGTAAGGTGGTCCTGCCAGCGTATTCCCATCACGGACAGTTGGCACGTTTAAATAATAGATGCCTTTGATATATTTTTTTAAAAATGTGGTTTATTCAGATTATACTTTCACTTACAATAACACACATGACAAAGAGGTTAACGTATCCACATCCAGACCATATAATGCTGTTGAACAGTCAAGGGTTATAAAATTTGCAATATTCCGGTAATAAAAAAATTAAAAGTGACATACTTATATAATATTATTTTTATTTTTATCTCGGTCGGAGGGAAGACGCATAAAAAAAGACCAGGCTGTCATCAGCGGAGTAGAGACTATAATTTATAATTAAACTGGATTGTTATTAAATATAATTAATTGTACACGCTGATAACCGATAATAACTGATTTTCTTTAGTAAGCCTAATTATGATTATGTAATTATGATTATGAAATTATGATTATGTAATTATGATTATGTAATTATGATTATGTAATTATGATTATGTAATTATGATTATGTAATTATGATTATGTAATTATGATTATGTAATTATGATTGTGTAATAATGATTATGTAATTATGATTAAGTTATTATGATTATGTAATTATGATTATGTAATTATGATTATGCTTGATTATATCTGAGACAATTAATGAGCGAATCCGACCGTGACAGTCTTAAGATTCTTATCGCTTTACATGTAGCTGTCCAATTGATTACTGTCACGCGAGTGCATAATGTCCCATTTGACAGCATACAATAACGGCAGACCAGTAGTTACGTCAACAGTCCGTATAATTTAGGTTACATCGCATATGCGTGGAAAAACAAAACAGATTCTTCTAGAAATCTTTGCAAAAACTTGAAACTTACTATGATTGAAGGGGAAACAATCCAGAAAAATCGATTAACGTAACGTGTAGCCGGCTGACGGGGTGGGTTGGTCATTAGATTTTTTCGCAGTCGCGAGTCATTAGGTCATTGTTAAATGTGCTCTTTCACTGTCAGCTTATTACTGTTTTTACAAAGCTTTTATCCCCTATCTCTGTCTGTCTGGTAAAAAGTGTGTACACGATATCTCTCCCCCATTCAGTCTTGAAACTTCGCACAATTATTCATTGGCGTAGACAAGACATGAATATATAAAGAAAGGAACCAGTTAGAAAACCAATTACTGGTAATTAATTATTTTGTTTAATAGCAACAAGGAAAGCTAATAATTCACAGATATGACTAATTTTTGGGGGTTTAGACCCCTCAAATAATTATTAACGCCATTTCACGCATTTTCCGATCAAGATGACACTTCAAACAATTATTTTTATTGTACCTCACAAAACATAAATAAATAAACAAAAATACTCAATTAGTCAATGCATTATTGGTAATTAATTATTATGTTTGATCTCAAATAAGGGAAACAGCTTGTACATTAGATAGATAAGCTTTATTTTAAAAAAAATGTTTGTATACAAGCAAGTTCTATTATCTTCAATGTGTTTAATTTCCACTATAATATTCTTTTGGAGTTATCATAGTACAAGTGATGTATGCTTTGAATTATTTATTTGTTGAGTTTGAAAACATTCAACTCAAGAAAAATATATTCAGCGCGCTGTGTAATAAATAGTGAGCTGCACTAAATGTAGAGACACCGCCTAATACGTGTACACCATATGATTGTGGAGACGATATACATCTCTTCACATCAAAACACAATCGTGATACCTCAATAAATTTTTTCCCCATTACAATTCTAGATCCTTTCAGTGCAAGACAAAAACTATTGGCTCATGATTGTTAGTCTAAATCAGGGACTCCCAAACCTTTCCTTTGTGAAGCACTTCGCACATTCATAGCCAGGGGCCTGTCCTACTGATTGCCCGGGCCCTATGCGAAACGGATTGCGAGGGGCCCAGTCTGGGTAGCGATAAGAATAATAAGCGAAAATTAAGATTTTGTATTAGCAAATAAATTCGTCTTTGCATTTTATTCCTACTTGACTAAGTACAAACTCACTGTCCAATGAACTTTGACGAGCCATCTACAGAAGAGCTTGTAGCTGAACAACATAAAGCCGATAAACATTCAGACCTGCCTTTTAGATTTACTATCGACTAGCAAAATATCGCTGTTTTCTATTTTAAAGAGTCGAGATAGATTTAGATCTATATTTATATGCCAGTGACTATTAAAGTAAATTAAGTATTTGAACTTCTTGTTTTGGTTAAAATTCGCGTTTTCCATATGAAATGACACCTCAAAACGACAATTTTGTCTGTTTTTTTAAGGAAATTTACATGAGTTTTCAGAAGATTTGAATAATTTCAGGAGCTTTTCATGACTTTTTCGTATATTTTGAAATTCCAGGAACCCTTTAATAATAAGTTAAAATGGTTTAATTTAATAATTTACACATAGAATTCGCGAGGGGCCTATGAAAGTGCGGGGCACACTGCGGCCGCATAGGTTGCAGTGGCCTAAGACCGGTCCTGTTCTGAGTATTTAGCGGAACACTTTGCTTATCTTTTAGAGAGATTAATTTAATTGGTGGCCTACTCAAGTTAATTATTCCAGTAGTTCGTGGAAAACATATTCAGGCCTTGCGGAACACTAGGGCTCCGTGGAACACAGTTTGGGAAACATTTTAAATCTAAATAAAGTGCAGCAAAATGTGGACGGCACCCACTTCCGTATTCTCCCCGCTCCGCCACTGTTCGCGATAACTGAGATATGCACTTCTAAGAGCGGTCACTCTTACAGGAACTGAGCCAGACCTCACACGTGAAATGCAATGCGCCAGAAGTAGACGTCTTAAAGAGAAGCTAAAAGCCTAAGAATGATGTAAAGATTACTAGGACCAGTCTGACACTTACTCCATTAAAGCTCAGATAAAAAGAGGCCAAAAAATGATGGGGTTGGCTAAGTGTGGTACGTGTATATATAGCGCACAACAAATATATTCCGTGGGAGGCCGGCGAATCACTTTTTTTTTTTTTTTTTTTTTTCATTCACCATTGTCCAACTGGCTCTAATGGTTTCCGGAAATTTGTTTACGTTTATATATCAAATGTTTCAAAGTAATAGACTGCCCCATTATGCAATTCGTTTCCGTCTCCCCGACTAACCACTTTGTAAAATGTCCTGGACCGCCTGACACGGAGCCTGTGATATTAAACTCCACAGATTAGTTCTTTAACCCACCGCTGCGTTGTGACACGCACGTGAGATTACATCATCTCTGATCCTCCCTCGTTACCACTCCATCCCCCCCTCTCACAATGTAACCTACTTCCTAGTCCCCGGTGACACAATTTGTGCACCGATTATCACTCTTTCAACCTTTTCAACGGCAGGGGTGTTTTTAAGTACTTTTTTTAAATTGACTGCAATCTACTTTCCCCGTTGTTGATAGTTGACCTAAATCTTTACATGAGTGACATTGCAAGTATGCCGTAAGGTAATAGGTATTCAATAGTTCAAAGGTTCTCACTGTGTTTGCGATGCAAGAGCATTCTTTGGCCCATATTTGGCCCATATTTTGAGATAGAGTGTTGTAAGCCCAACAGTTTGTAGACCATCATAAGTTTAATATAAAAAAAATAAAAAATAAAAAGAGTCTCGCTGTACATGTTGCTCAGCAGAAAATAGTATAATGTGTAAATCTGTTTAAAAATCGGTCAAAATGATGTTGCTTTATGTAAAACACCAATTATCGAAATGGTGAAATAAACCCCACTTTGGGGGGAATTTCGACTTTTTGAAGGTACATAAAGACAAAGGAAAAGGAGTCTTGTGGGGGTCGTCATTAACAATAAAACGTATGTTTGCCTTTTAATGTGTAAAAGAATCCACCCAGACAGACAGACGGCGTGAGTTACTTTGTAATACATACAAAGAAACAAAAGCTTCTTTGAGAGAAAGGTGTATCTTTCAGTTTGTCTGCAGATGATCTTACATCCTGTACTATAGAAAGAATCAGATAATTTTTTTTTAATACTTCGTGTTAAAGTATTCTCAGTGCAAGCTGTCAATCTTGTCTACAAAACGTACACCCCCAGAAACAATCAAATAGTTGGTCAAACTCAAAGTCTTACAGATGAAGTGGGAGAGTTGATGTTGTAGAATTTCTGGCCAACAGGAGATGGGATGATATACATTTTTGTTTTTGACAGAGAGCGAGAGAGAGAGAGAGAGAAAGAGAGAGAGAGAAAAGAGAGAGAGAAAAGAGAGGTAGAAGATAGAAGAGAGACAGAAAAAAAGAGAAAGAGCAGAAGAAAATACCGAACCAGAGAGAACAAAAAAGAAGAGAGATACATGGAGAAGAGAAATAGGAGAGAGAGAGAAATAGGAGAGAGAGAGAAATAGGAGAGAGAGAGAAATAGGAGAGAGAGAGAAATAGGAGAGAGAGAGAAATAGGAGAGAGAGAGAAATAGGAGAGAGAGAGAAATAGGAGAGAGAGAGAAATAGGAGAGAGAGAGAAATAGGAGAGAAAGAGAAATAGGAGAGAGAGAGAAATAGGAGAGAGAGAGAAATAGGAGAGAGAGAGAAATAGGAGAGAAAGAGAAATAGGAGAGAGAGAAATAGGAGAGAGAGAGAAATAGGAGAGAGAGAAATAGGAGAGAGAGAGAAATCACGATAAAGATGATCTCAGTCGAAAACAATTAAAAAAAAAAAACTTTGGTGATGTCAATACTCGTTATAGCACGTGATTTAACCAGGTCACTGGCACGTCACGCAACAAGGTTCACGTGAAAACTTAAGCCAACACACAAGCATTTCTCAAAAAGAATGCATTTTAGGGTTTCCCCTCTCGATATTATTTGATTAATTAATCTGTTCACCTTTTTGAACTGAGAAATGTGAGATTAGAGAGAGAGAGAGACAGACAGATGGACAGACAGAGAGAGACAGAGACAGAGAGAGAGACAGAGACAGAGAGAGAGGGAGACAGAGAGAGACTGAGAGAGAGAGAGAGAAAAAGAGAGAGACAGAGAGAGACAGAGAGAGAGACAGAGAGAGACAGAGAGAGACAGACAGAGAGAGACAGAGAGAGAGAGACAGAGAGAGACAGACAGAGAGAGAGACAGACAGAGAGACAGAGAGAGACAGACAGAGAGAGAGACTGACAGAGAGACAGAGAGACAGAGAGAGAGAGAAAAAGAGAGAGAGAAGATCATTTCTCTTCTAACACAATGTTCAGGAGGAAAGTGAAATCAGGGCACATTATTGAGGGTCATCTAGCAGTGGCGACCCACACCCGAGCCTCTTATCAAATCCATGTATCTGTATAGTGGAAGTACAATGTTGTGTTGACTATGTACCACGCATTTCTTGTGTCACATAAAACACCGCATCCGACTCACTCTACATTTAGTAATACAAATATTTTTTGCGAATTTTTAAAATATTTTTTTTAAAGGAAAATAAAATCGTTTGCATTAATATCCGAGAATGTACAATAATGTCGCCTCCCTTATAAATATATTATAATATAATATAGGAGGGTACGGTGGCTGAGCGGTAATGCTATTGGCTTCTGAATCGGAGCTCTTGGATTCGAATTCTGGTGAAGACTGCGATTTCTAATTTCGGGATCTTTGAGTGCCTCTGAGTCCACCCAGCTATAATGGGTGCCTGACATTAGTTGGGGAAAGGTAGGGGCGGCTGGTGGTTGTGCTGGACTCATTGCATCCGCGGTAACCGTGGGCCACAGAAACAGAAACCTTTACATCATCTGTCCTGTAATTTTTTTAAAAAATGTAATACATGCTTTAATTGCTTTTAACTTTTTAAATATTGTGTCCCGTGTTTATTACTATTTATAGTGAATGGTTATAAAATGCAAACTCTTTTTCAAATAACATTTCATCTTTTGAGTCATGGCTCCATGTAAACAGCTGTATAAACTAAATTATTATTATTGTTATATTATTTCAATTTCTGTTCCGATGCCAATATATATATATATATATATATATATATATATATATATATATATATACTGTCACGTACACAGTATCTATATTTAGCTCGTCAGCAGCCTCGGGTAATTTCTCACGCGGAGATATGTTAATTAGTGTAACTTGGGCTGCATTTATTGGTTGCAATGAGCTACGTGAAACACGTGACATCGCTTGAGCCCGGGAAGGTTCTGTTTTATTAGGCAGTCATTGGTATGGAACTTGGAAGTGAAACATCTACTAAAGCTTTGTATTAGAACTCAATTATATTATTGTGTAGATCTATCATTTTATTCAAGTACGTTTAACCATTGTAATTATTTGTGAATAGCTTTTTCAAGTTCTGAATTAAAGTAATTGTTTTAGACGAAGAGAAGTTTCTTCATTGAATACAGTAATATACTTAGATCGACTTAGCGATAGACAACTTCTAGATGATCAACTGGCAACATTTTGAATGATCGTATTATCAACTAGATCTAGCTACTTCTATACGATCATCTTATTAAAAGAAGATTTCAAGATCCTCGGCAATCACGATCATTGTTAGTGTGATGTAGACTAAGATAATCTTCAACGTGACATCTATCATTGTATCTTCATAGATTCTGACATCCACTGATTAATGATTGTGATATCTGGCACCTCCGACCTTCGATAAAGATCATCAGAAGATCATCAAAAAATCATCAAAAAAAAATTATTTTTTTTCAAGACAAATTTTCAAAACTTCGTCAATTACAATACTTCGATTTTCTTCAACTTGAGAATAGTTCTACTGTATTCAAAGGTTAGTTTGGTTAACGATATTTTATCTTATCATAAATATAGATCTACGATCGAGTTTTCACTATAACTCTCGAGATCTAATATTATTATTTTGTATTGGCAGTTGCAATAAGACCAATATCATTTAACTGGCACGATACATAAGCCCAGTAATATTTAGCTGGCATAACATAAGCCTAGTATTATTTAACTGACCCAGTAGATAAGCCCAGTATCATTTAACTGGCATTAGTATTATAGATAAGCCCAGTAGCAATTACCTGGCACTATAATCTATCAAGTAGTCATACTATTTGATATCAAGTCAATCGTACACAACGACGACTTTAATACGACAAGTTCTACTAGATCTACAATCTCAAGAGAAAGTTCATAGCCTTGCACGGCTCAGCAATATTTCATTAACCTGATACGGTTGAATAAATCTACACTTCCTACAACGACTCCAGTAGTAGACATAATCCTACTGTTCAAGATTATTAGCCAGTGACGGCATAACTAACATTATTACATTCAAAAAGTACTATATTAATATTCAAGCTAATATATAATAAAACACAAGAACTATACAATGGATTCAAAGCCTAGAGATAGAACACAAAGAATGTTGGAATTGCTTGACACAGCGGGGTCATTGGCATTACCGCCACATGAAATACTGCCCTGGGTAAATCGTCAATTACATCAAGAAGAAGAAAAACAAAGACAAGAAGCTGAAAGACAAAGACAACTTGAAAGAGCAAAACTTGAATTTGAAAAACGAAAACTATACAAGTTGGAAGAAGAATTAAAAGGTTATCAATCTCAAATAGACGCAATTCATCGCAACATAACAAATCAGGATGAAAGAATGAGACTATGGAATATTATGGAATATTTTCACCAAGCAAGAGTAATGAGAATTGAATCAGAAGAAGATTTAGACGACGTCTCAAATGATATGGAAGTCAAAAAGAATAATGAAGACACAAAGTCACAAGACACAAAAGATACATGTTCCATGAAACAAGAAGAAATAAAAGACGACATAGATCTAACTATTGTACAAGAAGATACAAATGAACATAAAACAGATTTACAATACATTGAACTGGACAGAAAACGGCAAGAAGAACTAAAACGAGAATTATTAGAATTGAAAAATACTGAATTCAAAGCTGAACAAAAGAATGATGCAACATTAACAAGAATATACCAGGAAGCTCCATTAGGATACCTTGAGGCATATTTTGAGGATGGATTTCTCAAGAAGACTTCTTTCCACAAATGCAATATAATTAAACAAATATATGTACCAGAGAAGTACAGAAAACAAATAATTGAAGCAAAGCATGAGTTTCATTACACCAAACATATGAGTGTAACAAGTACTAAGAAGAGAATTGCCAAAGAATATTATTGGCCTAGCATGACCAAAGATGTCAAGAAATATGTTAACAATTGTCCAGATTGTAAAAGAGACAATCTTAAAAAGAAGCAAAATCAAAAGCAATCTAAATCAATCAAAACAAAGAATGAACCAGACTTCAAAGTCAGAACTGACAGCAATGAATCTATACATCATGACTCAAGTAAATCTACATGGACATCACTGCCTACTACATGTCCATCCCTACCTATTACTACATGTCCACCCCTACCCACTACATGTCCATCCCTACCTGACAATACAAGCCCACCTCTACCCAGTACTTGTCCATCCTTAAACACTGATGATGACTTCATGCATCTACATCATTATCTACCAATACTATGGTATTCATTGAAAATTCCTGCTACAATCAAGACAAGTCTCATGAACCAGAAGCAGATAACAAAGAAACTTTTATTCAATCAACTTTGACTATACCCGACAAAAGAAAAACAATTCAATCTGACTCTACCACTCATACAAGTATTCCTCATTTGAAAGACTGTGAGTCAACTAAAGAAGCCATTACAACCATGAACATTGAAAGTCACAGAATACTACATGAACACATGAACACATGAACACATGAAATCAAGACAGTTTGCTCAAGGAGATAAAGTCAATTTACTGTTACCAGATTTGAGTAACAAGCTGTTCTACAAATGGTAAGGTCCTTTTCACATCACCAGAAAGATTTCCAACCTGCTTTATGAAATCAATGTCAACAAGGTTACCAAAGTATTTCATGTTCATATGTTTGAACATTACCATGAAACAGATGATGAAGACATCAAAGCAGAAGCTGAACATTTTACAAGTTTAGCAACTATTCCTGAAGAAGAAGAAGAAACGTCATCAACACCCATTCCTGAGATAGATGTTTCATTACCAGCGTCAAATCTAATTGACACTCCCAAGGTCATCACTCTGGATGACATAGCACTACAGAAAGTGAAGAACATTGCAGTGTTTACAGACCATGCAGATTTCTTTACCAGTGTTTCTGAAACATTTCCAGTACTGCAATTTGAAAGAAACTCAGAAAGCGACAACATTGACAACACCAAGTTTCATCCTCCATCCACTCAAAGAGCAACTTTTCTTCAGAAAGGAACAAATGAACTTCTTCAACATAGCTTTATGGATCGATTGAACTCAGACCTGTTCAGTCATTGCTCTATTGAACATTCTAACGCAAAGCATTCTGCTCCCATTGTTCTACAGCGTCAACGTTCATCAACCAGAAAATTAAGTTTTGGTTTCGGACAGTTCTTATTTTCACCAAACTCAAACGCGGTTCAATCAGACATTATCTGTGTGATCAATATGACATGGAGACAACAGCTTCATAAACTGAAAGACCTCTTCTTCAAGTTTAGAGAACGGACATGCACAACCATGACGGCAACTCAGAAGGGTTCCGAACTTCACACTTACATTCTACATATGTACTATTGCATATTTAGTGTCACTTGATCCATTATCATTCATACTCGTCAAGGAAGAACGATATTCAGTTGTACTTAATCAATTAATTAATTTGTCTACTCATTTTTTCCACAGGTGCACCAAGCAACCCATTGAGAAAGGTCACCCATCCAAGATATATTTTATCAATTACTTTATTTATTATGTTTCAGCATCTTTGCATATGACATGCATTAGTCATCTTAATTTTTATATCATGTGTATTTTATTTCAGGTATAATATTATTGCATATATCCTATAATAATAGTACAGATACATGACATATAATCGAAAATTTTCATAGCTTCACACATATTGAGATTTGTATTACATTTAGTGTCATTATTTAGTAGATTGTCATGTACTATCAATCATTTTTCTGTCAATTTTTCATATGTTATATATTTTTCATACATTTTTTCATGTACACATTTTCACATGAGTATCATTACCCAAATGAGCTACACATACACAGTTAACATTTATCTTGTATTATTTTATATGCATTTCTATTATCATACAAATGCTTAAGAAAGCGGGGGGTAATATGTCACGTACACAGTATCTATATTTAGCTCGTCTGCAACCTCGGGTAATTTCTCACGCGGAGATATGTTAATTAGTGTAACTTGGGCTGCATTTATTGGTTGCAATGAGCTACGTGAAACACGTGACATCGCTTGAGCCCGGGAAGGTTCTGTTTTATTAGGCAGTCATTGGTATGGAACTTGGAAGTGAAACATCTACTAAAGCTTTGTATTAGAACTCAATTATATTATTGTGTAGATCTATCATTTTATTCAAGTACGTTGAACCATTGTAATTATTTGTGAATAGCTTTTCCAAGTTCTGAATTAAAGTAATTGTTTTAGACGAAGAGAAGTTTCTTCATTGAATGCAGTAATATACTTAGATCGATTTAGCGATAGAAAACTTCTAGATGATCAACTGGCAACATTTTGAATGATCGTATTATCAACTAGATCTAGCTACTTCTATACGATCATCTTATTAAAAGAAGATTTCAAGATCCTCGGCAATCACGATCATTGTTAGTGTGATGTAGACTAAGATAATCTTCAACGTGACATCTATCATTGTATCTTCATAGATTCTGACATCCACTGATTAATGATTGTGATATATACATTAAAAGAAAACAAAATTCATTGTAGTCTCCCCTGAAAGAGTGTCCGTCGAAAAATTCTCTAAAGATATGGCAGGTCTGCAGCAGGACCGCCCTGTAAAAAGTAATAAAAATCTTTCTATTATTATTATCACAAAGCTTATATCAACTTACTGTGTCTGTCTGTTTGTCTGGTTAAAAAGTTTGTACACGTTATTTCTCCGAAACCCAATCTCGGATCAAAGTTGAAATGTACAATTGTTTCATTTACCCGACAACACAATAATCAGTCTAGATAGTTAATTAATTAATTAACTAACTATTGGTAATTAATTATTTTGTTTGTTATCTCGAAGAAGAGAAAGAAATTGTACTTGACTGAAGTGGTGGTAAAAGCTGAATAAGTCCCCTTTATAGGTCGCCACTTCAAAGTCGCTTTATACAAACATTACAATCTTCTATTTTTATAAACGTCTCACTAGCAGAGTGGTTAGGATGTCGAGCCATGAGTTCAAATTAAGTTTGTTTAACCCCACTTCTTTTTTTTTTTGTAAATGCTTTTATAAAACGAATTCTGTATCCCTTTCTTTCTCCCCTCCCCCCTTTCCACAATGGTCCAGATATAAGTGATAAGATTATAAGATAAGATTATAGAGTATTGAGAAAACTTAACTGCGCTAAACAAAAACAATTGTTAAAAATATTTGCAATCGCACAGATTGATTGTTGCTGATCTAAAATAGTCTAGATCTACTACAAATTAAATTTCATGACTGATCCAAACTAATCAATAAAATTACACTTTGTATAAGCTTTATTTAAAAAAAAAGTATTTTTAAAAATGTTTTTCTTATTATTATTATCATTAGGCCTGTTAAAGTTTCGGGTGAATTACTTTATTTTGTTAAGTTGGTGTAGGAAGTGAGAATCACCAGACAAAAAGAATACTTTATTTTCTTTTCGCCTTTCTTGAAGGAGGCTGCCAAACAACGTAGCTCTAATACATAAACCATTCAACCATAATTTAGTAATGGAGAAACAAAATCTAATGAAATACGTAGAAGAAAGACACAAAGAAAGAAGCACATTTCTTATTCCATACGCTAGAACATATTCGTACAAGTGCACCTTCTTTCCTAGTGCCATTAGAGAATGGAATGGGTTGACTGAATCAAAACCAACGACTTAGAAGAGTTTAACTCATTGATTAACATGATTAACATGCATGATTAGATTAACACATGAAATGCATAGGACGTAATTAACTTCTTGTTTGAAGCAACGTCTGTAATCTATAAAATACGATATTGTTTATGGTGATACAAGAAACATATTCTGGTTCTTAATTTGAAATTCTCGCCTTCACCCTTCGTCACGAAACAAGCCATTAGGTCATCGTGACATCCAGAGGACTAGAAGAGTCATCAGACTATGTAGGTCGAAGGTTCCCGCTATTATTTCTTCCAAGTACCTTTTGTTGGATAGACTTTTACATTTGAAAAGCAATTCTCACCAGATACCTGCACCTCAAAATGAGAACAAAAGGGAGGACAAAGTATAACAAAGGAGGACAGCCTTACAAAAGAGGACAATAAAGGAGGACAACAAAGTAGGACGTCTTCCTGTGGAGGGTAAAAAGGATGGTAAAGTCTTACAAAGAAGACAACGAGTATTTTAAGAAGCAGACTTAGATTTTTAAAAAATGTTTTAAGGTCATCTGTTTCTATGGTCCACGGTTAACGGGGGTGGCATGTGGCCAGCACGAGGACCTTTCATTTTCCCCAACTAATGTCAGGTACCCATTACAGTTGAGTGGATTCAGGGGCGCCCTAAAGATCCCGAAAAAAAAGAAAATCCCTTTCTTTACAAGGATTCGATCCCGGGACACTCCGGTTCGGAAGCCTAACCCTTTACTACTAGCCACCGCTTAGATGTAGAATAATGTAGATGATGAAATATGTCAGCAGTTTAAGGGCCGTAAAACGTAATCCTATTTCATGAAGCGATAGTTTATTATTCGCGTAAACATATATTTGGATCTCCATGCACAGTTTGTTCAGATTATACTCTGTGAGCAAAATGCCTCTTAGGAAGTTATTGGAGAGTCTGTTTCTCTCTTTTGTTCCATGTGCGTTGATCTTTCGAAAATCTCTTTTAGCTTCAGCATGATGCACAAGAATGCAAAAAGACATGCATCGCAGATCTTATGAAGCTCTGAACAGCCCTAAATATACGAATGGTTAAGAAGCAGGAGCTTGTCAGATTTCTGCCATTTATGAGTTTGTGTTTTGAAACCAAATGAAATAAAGGATTGATGATTGATGAAAACTTGCAGTTACAGTATGCAATAGAGTAAAAACAAGACATTTTTCAACTTTAGGTCAAAGCCTGCCGGACGGAAGACACGGACCCAAAATGGAGTACATGTCCTCCTTTTGGTAACGTTAGTCCAGCGCAAATAATAACTAATCTTAAAAGTTTGGGAACCACTGGTCCATGAGGCCTACAGATATCTGCAGCTCGACCTTGGTCTTGGAACACATTTTCTAGGCCACATTTTTTTAAACTTGATTTTGTCATTTAGTTTTAATGAACTCTTGGTTCGGATATCTCAGCAGTCTATTAACTAGCGTGGGATGTAGCGCCTAGAACTGAGCTCTGGAGACTTGGTTCACATTCATCTTCTGGGATACATATAACTAACAGGACTAGAGGTTCGTATATTAAACCTGTATTCATAATTTCTTTGCGGGTTTATATGATTTGAACGAGTTATCCAACACATTTCTTCTTCCAGTCTATAGCCCCCCCCCCCCCCCAGGAAAAAGACAGAATTTTTTTTAGAGACTTTGCCTTACCATGCTCACCTTTGTCTACGCCTCTGGGCGTTCATTCAAAAGAGAAGATGATTACGAGTACATCCTACGCATACCAATGTGTCGATCTAGTCAGGCATGTTAATTAGAGACTTAAGCTCTGATAAGACATTGCTTTTCCTGGCTGATTAAAACAAACCCGTTCAATGCTCTAATGGTACCAGGAAAGAAGGAGCACTTAGACGAATTATTCTAGTATATGGAATAAGAAAAGACCTTCTCCTTGTGTTTTTCTGTGTATTTTATTAGGCTACGCTTTTAGTTATTTGACTTGCAGATTAATAAAACGAATAAGATAGAGCCAAACAGTGAACTGGGCAGACTGAAAATTAAACATAAGTTCAGATATCAGAACATCGTACTTCTGTAAATATCATCCCAAATGTCATAGTCTTGTTGTAACTACCCCCCCCCCCTTTTTTTTTTCACTCCTCCCAAATAGTTAGGCCTACTCTGTTACCAACAATGACTTAAGGATGTCGGGCCTATTTTGAAAATTCGTCCGCCCCTTGTCCCGTGTCTTCCACATATCGACTGATAATATCTGCATTTCTTTTTTCTTTTTCTACCATGAAAATAGACTCTCTCTATGGGTAGAAGGTAAAGTTGGTAGGAAAGTTTGGCTGAATTGAAATTCGTGAAACTGGCAGAGAAGTTGATCGGATCTCCCGAAAATGTCTTGTGCTCGATTTTTGGAGGACGATTCGATCCTATTCGATCTGATTGCTGGAAACAAAAACACACTCCATAACTCTGATCAGATCTTATTTGGATAGGATTTGATCGAATTCGAACCTATTAGATCAAATCCATTCAGATCCGATTAGACACGATCGGATCAAATCCCTCTCGATTCGATCAGATCCAGTCCGATTTGATGTGAGCGAGAAGTTATAGACCATCTTCAGCTTCTTAAATAGGACATTTGATTGAAACACAAACTTTTTAAAAATTACTAAACTTATTTTATAGAAACTGAAGAGCTCATCAGACAACAAAACGAGATAGCAAACAAAAAAGTTGGTAATGGTAAACGTTTGTTATTTAGCTTTCGTTGATATGGCAACGCGCAATCCTTAACGCTGCGCTATTTTTGCTACCAAACTTAGAAGGGAGATAAGCGATGAAATATTTATCTATAAGCTGAATATGTGCGTGTGTGTGTGAGTGTGCGCGAGTGCGAGAATGATAGACTTAATGAAACGGATAAGCTTGCGCCAAATAGTGGACTTGTGCAGACAGATTTAGTCAGAAAAGTTTTTATTGAAGAAGACAATGAACCATTAAGGCAATAATGTAACTCGTATCGAGGTGGATGACTTCGTATCCTAAGAATGCGACCTCCATGGCAGTTCATATGCAGGGAACCAGGGCCGGGAAGGCAATTGCGGAGCCCTATGCGAAACAGATTGCGCGGGGCCTAGTCTAGGTAGCGAAAAGCATAATGTCAAAATTTAGATTTTGTATTAGAAAATACATTAGTCTTTGCAATAAATTTGTATTGAATGAAAGCTGACAATGTCGTTTTTTTTATAGCGCGTGTTAAATTAGCACCCCCAAAATGACACTTTTGTCTATTTCTCAGGAGATTTTTTTAAAGTTAGATTTTTTAATTTCACGAAATTTCCATGACTTTTTTGGCATTCTTTACAATTACAGGAGATTTCCAGAAGCCCTGAAAAATCAGGAAGCCACGGAAAACCTGCTATTTTATAAAATTTATAATGTTTTAATTAATAAGTTACACCTAGAATTAGCGTGTGGCCTGTGAAAGTACGGGCCCACTGCGGCCGCATAGGTTGCCTTTTTGTGAGGAGGAGGCAATTAAAAGCAGTAGGTACAGTACAAAACAAATGTGATACTTTTTGTGTGGATAACTGCGCTGTGAACTCCTCACTTCTTAGTCTCGTTTTGAAAACAATGTCTTAGTTAACAAATCTACAGAGTCAGTGTTCATAGTTATATAAGAGATGGGGATTAAATAAGAGTAACTAAAGAAAGGATAAAAAAAAAAAAGAAAGAAAAATATATAAAGAAGGAGAGAAAGTGAGAATAAGAGAGAGAAAGAGAGAGAGAACTGAAATGATAGATATGTTAAATTTATTAATTTAATTTAAATTAATTTCTTTTTCTTATTATTTGAACTCTTGTTTGATATATGCAGCGGTTAATAGAAAAAAACAAATCTGGTATTTAATTTTTACTGCGCAGGAGCTACTGTTTTTAACTATTTTAGTGTTTTTTATATCCGCAAAGGAAATAACCCTTAACGTGTATCTGATAGCAAGTATAAAATCATCTATTATCACTCTATTGGTACTGACACCCTAGGGACACCTGTACTCCCGCAAACCAACGCAAACACAAACACACACACACGTAGATAAGGTCAAGTTATTTCCTGGGGAATATATATTTTTCTCTCTGTGGCTTGTTTTTCAAGGTTAAGGCATTCAAAGAGTGGCTGTCCCGCCTGTGTGGTATGTGATTCAAACTTCACAGTGATGGCCTGGGGGTTGAATCCAAGAACCAGGCCTAGTTCAAGGAGTCTTGTCCCAACGAATGTGATACCCCATGATCGTCTCGTTCTTGGGGGAATCTCCAGACCGAGATGTCGGTATAGAACAAAGTTCTCATCTAAATAATAATCTTCCTTAGTCAAGACACATTAAAGGGCAACGGCTCGACTCTTTATGGCACTCTGCAATGGGGATTGAATCCCGGCGACTATGCGAGGTTTCACTACGGGTCTGTAAGGCAATTTATTCAGATAATTATTTCTATGGCATCCTTCAGTCGCGAAGCGACTATGGATTATCTCATAGAAATGGGATGAATGCCTGGGCATTAGCTGAGGTCGGAACAATGTCGCCCACACAACAGTTACCCCCTCTCCACGCAGCTGATGTATCCAAAGGAACGGCAGTGCCGATACAGTTTGGGGTCAGAGGCGTCCAGGTTCTGCCAGGGTGTAGCACTGAGTGTTGCAAACTGCCTTAGGGTCGTCAGCTCCTGATTTGTCGTCAGGGTTGATTCCCGAAGCCTTCCCATGATTGGGTATAGCTGCAAGGAAGCAGAGGTTTGAATTCAGAGTTTTCCTTCTCCTAGGTGGGTAGCCAGCCATGGTTAACGAGCCCCTCCTGCCCGAAGCTTACTGGTTAAGGTGCCAGTTACTCGCCTTTGCCCCTTATCCTGTTAGGGAGAACAGTTTCGCCGGACTCAATACCTAAGCCACACGTGAAGGCCAGGAGTTGAACTGATTGTCATTTATTGTAATCATAAAAGCGATGGAAGGACAACATAAAAGAATGGACGGGCCACTCACTGAAATAGTTTCTATCCAAGGCTAAAGACAGAGAGGAATGGAGAAAGACAGTTAACAAATCTTGTGTGGTGCCCCAACGGTCCAACAGACTAAGGGATAGGTAAAGATGAAGGAAGGTTATCATAAAAGTACCTATGTACAAAAGTATTTGTGCGATTTCTTAATGTTCACGGTGATTCATATCTGAGAGTTCTACTTTTCAAAACAATCTCCAGGAGAATGTTTCCCTTCCGACCACTGTTGTAGGCGGTCGTTGACTTGTAGCACCAAACTGCTGATAGACAACTGAACCACTGTAAGCGTATTATATCTTAACTTATAAAACTTGAAATAACTTGAAAAACGTCTTTGTCAACTAAACTAAATATCACTTTGATTGCAATATAGACAAATGTAACTTGAGATGAAATGAAATAAACGTGTATTTTAAACAAACATAGCTCACTGTAAAAACACGTCTTTACACTCTGGCATTCTGGATTCGTCTGGCGTATCCAAGTAGAGCTTACGACAGTGCCGCTTATCTTGCATCGTTCAGGCTGCATAGCCATAAACCAATCGCTAACTTCTTCTCACCGTCACCATAAAACACACACACACACACACTCTTTCTTTCCATGACACCGTCAAACCCTACATTCTTTTTAATATCGCGGTTACTTATTGTCGTTCATTGTTCTATTGCAAATATTTGGAGTCAAAATGCATAATTGCCACAAATAGGTATAGGCCAATATGAAGAAAACAATCGAAACCTCCCTCAAATGAATTCTGGATCCGCCCCTGTTTTTTTTTTTTTTTTTTTTTTTTTTTTACATATATGTATGTTTCATTAGCATGGGCATCCGTTTGACCTGGTTTCATCCCCACTAGCACCGCCTTTGGAACAGCATCCGACACTGACTTTTGACTTGAACATGTTTTTAAGGTTTTGAAAGGTTTAAAGAAAGTTTTATATCGATTGTACCTTAGACTTGCTCTAGTTTATATCTTCCAGATTCTTCTGTGATGGCAGACAATAACATCGCAATACGCATGCGCACGCATAGGCATTCATTTAATTTTGTAACTCTGAAACATGGCGAGTCTTTCATTTGGCGTCTCTAACAGATTGACTTTGAAATTTTTTTTTATGTTTATCTGTGTATGTGTGTGTGTGTTTGTGAGCTAAGAATAGAATCATGCTTGTAAAAAAACTCTCGCATGTAAAAGGTTTATTTCATCAAACGTTTGCCACTTCAAGCGCTGCGTCAGTCCCACTGGGTTTAGAGATTTCATTTGAAGTTCTTAAGTCTCAAGGAATGCTGCGACTTAAGAGAATGACCATC